>CM051842.1:25055155-26493223 GCA_028451465.1 Erethizon dorsatum
AGGACCAGAAGTGTTTCAAATTTTGGAGTTTTTCAGATTTTGGAATATTTTCATAGATTTTTTACTGGTTGAACATTCCTAACGTAAACATCTAAAATCTAAAATGCTCGAAAATCTCAAATATTTTGAGCATTAATCTAGCAATCAGCATGTTTCTGATTTTAGAACATTTCAAATTTTGAATTTTTGTTATAAGGGAAGCTCAAATTGCATAATAAATTGATACAAGGTTCCAATGAAAAGGACATGGAGGAGACGCAACAGAGCAATGTAGGATCAGGCAGACTAAAAGGAGATTTAATGAGCTCCCTCAAAGGCAGGGAATTGAATGATATTGCAGAGTTCAAAACCCTACTCTTTCGCAGAGATTATACATGATATGTGTGCTATGATAGCTTTAGAGATACTAAGGACAGAGGTTTCCACCACTAGCAAGCAAGACATGGCACGAGGACCAGATGCTTTTTATGCAGAAATATTCCCTTGGCCATTTTAAGCATATTAGCTGTGGCCAGAATGGACTGATAACTAGGACATTCTCTTGTAGTATTTTAGATACTATCTAGCCCTTGAGAATGGAAGCAGGAAGAAACTAAACATTACTGAGAATGACTTCCTCAACAGTTAGATTGTTGGGGGTACCAGATTCTACAGGAAGACAGTTATTCAGTTTTTTAAAAAACAAAGAAATACGATTCATTACACACTATGATGTGAGATTTAAATCCATGCTTGTTTTAATAGCATTGCAAAATTATGGAATTAAAACCCAATGGCTACAATTTAAATTACATTTAAATGCCATGTTCTCAAGACCAGTAGACAGCATGGAAAATAATAGAAGTAAACAAGAAAAAGAGATTCCAGAGACAAATTGGATAAAGGTTAAGATTCTTTTAATTCAAAACCTGTCTTCCACAATGAAAACACTGGAAATACTTTCCGTTTATGTTTTAATATTTATAATGTCCTTTTAATATATGTTTTATTACAAGTAAACATGGATATACAAGAAAAATAAGACTCAGAAAATTTAAATGTCATATTTGCCTTTCTTTCCAAAATGAATTAAAATGTGGATATAATGTTTACTTCCAAGGTACAAAGTGATGTAATGAAGTCTGGCTTATTGACTCACAATTTTGATGTTAACTTGCCTTATGTTATGCTCATCATAGAACTAGAAAGAAAACTATGAAGAAGTATTGAGAAAAATATTTTACATCAATGAATTCTATCTCACGATATTGTTATTCTGAGGAAGTGCACCCTGGCTTTTTAGTGTTGTCCTATGTATTGGAGCAATGAAAAAATTAACGTACCATGATATCATGGGATCTTGTGAAGTCATGGACAAAACTAATTATATATTCCTACTTCATTTAAGTCAGAAATAAAGCTGCCTACTACGCTGGGAAGAATCAGATAAAGAAGTAAAGTTAGAGCATAAAAATAACGAAAATCAGTAGAGACATCCAAATGTCAAATCAAAATCACCATATAACCCACGGAAAGATGATTTGTTTACATCTTTCAGTTGAACTAGTTGAAAACATTTTATTTTCAGGGATTTTTTTTTTTAACTCAAACACAAGCATCAAGCAAGTTTTATGAAAAATGATGTTTTTAGTCATGATTTCAATATTGTACTTCATTTTAATAACCTGGGTGAATGAGCAAGTATTTTATAATGCAAATTATATTTCTTTTAAGTAAACACTAGACATTTCTTTAGGATTACAACATATCTACAAGTTACATGGAAATAATATTTACCTTGAATTAATCTTATCTAGAAAAGGCTTTGTGTTTATGGGGAGATAAATATTGTTTGCTTATCTTTATAAAATGGATGTGATAAATCACATTCTAGTAGAAACTGTTGGAATCGAAGGTTAAAAGAAGACTTATTTTGAAAAAGAGATAGGGCTTATTTTTAAATGGTGCTGAGAAAGTGAAAAAATCACTGGATTTACTGCAAAGACACATTTGGCTTCAAATGACATCAAAGTGATAGGGATATATTTAATCACATTTATTTCCTTAAAATATCCTTTTATATCTTTACAAAATAACAAATAACTGCTTCACTATTGCTCTACAATTTAAGAATATTATAAAAATAATATTCTGATCATGTATAGTCCGTGATATGAAAAGATACAACTTTAATTCCATGTATACTGAAAGTTTAGAGTTCTATTCAAAGCCAGTTAGTGATGCAATAGAAGTGTCAAATGATGTGTTTCACAATTACATTTAATTTTTTATATCAACAAGTGCCTTAAACCTAATCAACCAGCTTTCTCTTAATTCCTTTTATCTTCAAGTATCTAAAAATAATATAGTACCTTACCTGAAGATTTGGCAGAAAAGCATAACATAGTATGAAAAGATAATTTTAAGATGCCCAAAATTAAAAATTAATTCACATACGCACATATATATTTTACTTTCAAATAAGTTTGTTTTTCCTCTGTTTCAGTAAAACCGTATTTATAGACCTGATACGTAGGATATAACTGATAATGGACTTCTGTATATGAAAGAATAGTCTCTCCAGATCCAGTAGTACAGAGTTAGAGAGAACATTTATGACATAAATAAGTGGAGTTTAAAAAGAGGATGAGGGCCGGTGAGATGGCTCAGCGGCATAAGCGCCTGCCTGCCTTGCAAGCGCAAGGGCCCGAGTTCGACTCCCAGATCCCACATACGAAAAAAGGGGCCGGTGATATCGCTCAGCGGCACGGGTGCCTGTTGGTGCACGAGGTCCTGAGGTCGACCCCCCGGTACCCACAAAAAAAAAATAAATAAAAAAAAAAAAAAATAAAAAGAGGATGAAAATATTTGTGATAAAGTAGTTAATGTACTCAGCTATGTAATTATTCCACAGCTTTAAAAATATGAGCATTTATAAAGCAGGGAGTAACATATCTAATTATTCAAGGGCAGTACCAATAATATAATCATAGAAAACAGTATATCACTCTTCATTTGTGCATTAGTATGTGAGAGGTGATTACTAATTCCTGAGAATATCAATGTATAGAGAGTAAAGCTCTATTTAGATTTGTGAGAATAAGAATATAGTGTCTGTCTTTGTCATGTTTACATACCTTATGAAAATAACTCATTGTTTTAACTCAAAAATTCAGAGTATTGTTATATTTAACATTTGACTATATCTTTATAATTCTGATTCATCTGTACATTTGATTGAAAACATACATCTATTGTCTGTTTCAAAATTCCAAACCTAACAGAACGTTAATGATATCCATAGATACAATAATTAACTTATGTCTTGGAAACATTCTGAGAATTATGAGTTCCTTTCATAAACATTTGAGTTCATTTTTCATTTATTATTTTATTATGTTGTTGTATTTTATTTTCATTACTTCTACCTCATTTCATTAAAAAATTTCTAAATTTTGAAAATATATGTTCCAATTTATGTTTATTTTTAAAAATTCTATAATAGAAAATTAATAATTACTAAGTCAATAAGGAATTATAAAAAAGAAATATAAGTTAAAATTCAGTAACTTGTACCTTTTGTCAATATACTAAAGTACCTGGGAAAGTTCTGCTGTCAAATACCTCAAAGAATGGGTGATAATCTAAAACCATTCGTAACAGCAAAGGGAACATTTTTGTGATTTTTATCTCCTAGTGAATTGTTTTGGGTCCATTAACAGCTAAGATTTTACAAAATAAGAGAGACACATAGAGAGAGTAACGCATATACATTAAGAATGTCAGGCATTGTGCTAGGAATTTTTACTTCGAATTACTTTTCAAATCCTTACAATAACTTGTAAAATATCCATTATCACAATTTTGACACTCCTAAAGCCTTGGGTGTAAGTAATCATAAATTATTACCATAATAGTCCCATTATCAAGATTTTTCTTTATCAAGTAGGTAGGCAGTATTTATACATACATACATATTTAATGGAAATAGAAGAAAAATGACTTACAAAATATTTATTTTCTCAAATTGAGTACGATTGAAAGTAAATCCAAATTTTGCTGAATTTAAAATGTAAACTAAACTCTTTATATTACAATCCAAATACTAGTTTTTCAGGTAAAAATATTTTACCTTGTATTCATGTATAATTATTGAAAGCTGCCTTAGGGATAATGAGTCAAGACATAAATAAATATTATGAAGAGTATAGACTGATATCTGCAGAAAAGGAGCACAATTTGTCATTTTAAGTTATTTTACATATGCTCTAAGTTATAGAGGCCAAATTGATCTAAAATAACTACATTAGGTTTTCTTGAACTTGGTAAAGACCAAGAGGGGTAGAACATGATAATTTTCACAATAATAAAATTTCCGCATATCTTCTTCTAATACGTAACATATAGCAGCTATTGATAGATTAATATTATAATCCTCTGATATCATATGTCATTAAAGAAATTCATATTATTGAGAACAACCAAAGGTGAATGTTTTATAAAATTAATCTCTCTTTACCATATATACTGCTGCTTATTTCTTAATTAAAATTCAATATAATATTCATAGATCTGCAGAGGTAAAATAAAAATGACACTATGAGAAAAATAATATGAACTTTTAAATTCACAGGTACATAGTTCCAAATTTCACAACTTACAGTTCATCTTAAAAGCCAAGTGAGAAGATACTTTTACCTTAGAAAATTGTGCATTTATCCATTTTGTGAATGTTTTCTTTTGAACATCTTCTCTTTCATCTACAATGTAAAATAAAAAACACCAAAAGTTAGTAATTTCAGGGCTGGTGAGATGGCTCAGTGGCATAAGCGCCTGCCTGGCAAGCGTGAGGACCTGATTTCAACTCCCGGAACCCACATACGGAAAAAAAAGGGCCAGTGATATCGCTCAGCAGCACGGTCCTGAGGTCAACCCCGGTATCAACAAAAAAAAAAAAAAAAAAAGGTTAGTAATTTCAAATCTAATTATAATTTTGCAACCAAAATTACTTTCAAAATTATTATATATTAGTGTCATTTTATATTAAATATTAAATTCATTCATAAATGAAATTAAACATGAATGATATAGGTATTGGACATTGAAACTAAAATTATTACTGAAAGATAATTTATATGCTCAAGTCCATAGTAATTGAAATATTATATAAATACATTTTAGAAAATAGTTTCATCTAAATGTTTATAACACTAAAATAAATAATTGCTCTTCTATAATAAACAGAAATTATTAGCTGTCATTTTTTGAGAAAAAAAAAGTTTCTCAGGCTTATCCTATAATACTGTCCCCCCCATCCACAGATAAACATAGAAATGATTATTTCCTCCTTTGCCACACCTACATACTCTAGAATGGGCCTGACCCCCTTATGGAAGAGGCTTTCTGACCATCAGAAGCATGGCTTAGTTATCTTCGTATCCCAGAACCTAGTACATCGCCTGCACAAATTAAGAGCTCAGAAAATATACTTGATAAATATGTAAATGCATTAAGGCAGGGGCAGTCCAACAAGTCCAAAATTTCTAGTACCTCTTTTCATCTCAAAGTTCAAAAATTTCAAATAAAAATGCAAATGATACTCTTCATGGCTTACATATAAATACTCAATGGAAAAATCCCTAAGGGCTTATGCTAAGGGATTAGGGTAAAAATTATTAAGAAATAGCTTTATGGAATTTATGCTTCTAAAAATTATCTCTTTTCTTAAGCTGGAAATTAGTATTGAGTAAAATGGACATAAAAAATCATCAATCTTGATTTATTAAAATGCCTTTTCAAAGTCAAAGCCTATCTTTGAACTGCTACAAATGTGATATTAGGTAACATTCAATAAATGAATACATCATGAGATATTTAATGTTTGATGATAGTCACATTTTATTTACTTGGCTCAAAGAATCATGACTGAAATACTCTGAACAGTAACCCTATTTACTCTCACATTATTTTTCAAACAGATGATACACACTAAAGAATCACTTTTCCAGAATAAATGTATGTGTGCACTATGAGTATCTGTTTATCTTTAAATTACAATATTAATACTTGTATCTTTTTAACCAACATAATAGCAGTGGATAAATAACATATTTTAAACTATTTTCTTACAGAAGAAATTTCTATTTAGCTTCACAAAATACATTGTTATTGTCCCACAAACTACTATGAATATGGTCAATATCAGCATTATTCTTATAATACACAACAGCTCCTCTATATAATACAGAAAACTTTCCTTAGTTGACAAGTATGAATAAATAAAAATAGATCATGACAATTTTAAAGCCTAATCTACCTTCTTTTGAGTCTTTTTATTGCCATAAGTTCAATGTTATTTTTACAAAATAATGATAAAAGAACAGAACATTTTAAATAGTCAAAATTTAGTCGCTGGCTTGCTGTAAAAAGCCTGATTTTTTAAATACCTCCTATCTTTAAAAAAAATTCTTATTTCTGTCAGTACATGTTTGCAGTATATAATGATTATATTCATCCTGGAGTATTGGTACTGTACATAACATGTCTTGCTGGGGATGTAGCTCAGCAGCACAGCGCCTGCCTGGCAAGCGTGAAGTCCTGAGTTTGATTCCCGGTGCCAAAAAAAAAAAAAAAAAAAAAAAGAGAGAGAACATACCTTAATTCTTTTTTTTTTTTTTTTTAATGTGGGTACCGGGAGTCGACCTCAAGAGCTTGTGCTGCTGAGCGATATCACAGGCCCTTTTATTCCTTTATGTGAGTACTGGGAGTCAAACTCAGGACCTTGCGCTTGCCAGCAGGTGCTTATGCCACTGAGCTATCTCACTGGCCCTCTTAATTCTTTTTTATCTCCTCTCCTTTCTCCCTCCTCCCTCCACCTCGTGGTAACTTTCCCTTTTGTAAAATATCTATCTCCCTGTTTCCTTTTATCTATCTTTTATTAGGCTCTTTATTTATATTTTGGGTTTCTCTTGTAAAAGAAAGCATAAAGTATTTAAGATTGTGTGTCTGATATATTTCACTTAACATTATGCTCTCAAGATACATCCACTTTCCTACAAACAAGTCAAATTTAACAATCTTTATTACAGAGTAGTAATCCATTGTGTATAAATACCAAATTTTCTTTACCCATTCATCTGTCAATGGACATATAGGCCATTCCAAGCTACAGCTATTATGAGTTTTGCTGTTATAAATAGGGTTATCCACTTAACTCTTTCAGGAAGATATGTGAAAAAGGAATAGCTGGATTGAATGGAATTTCTAGTTTCAGTTTTTGGAGAAATCTCCATACTGACCTATACATCTATTTCTCAGTGGATATACAGATATTCCTAAAAGTAAATGACCTTATTCCCAAATCTATTTATTTTTTTCCTACTATAACTTAGTACCCATTGGTCAAACTTTCCTCTTCCTTACCTTTTCTCTTCTCTCCCAATTTCTGGTAAACATTATTCTACCCTCACTTTCTATGGCTTTTGCTAAGTATAATCCCATTGCGTTCCCAATGAGCATACCCATTTTTACTGGTACCAGAAGTAATGAGGAGTGTCTGCATTATAATCACAGTGACAAATATGCTGTTGACAAAGGTTCTGCTGGTATTGTATTTTAAGTGATTGCTGTTTTGTTAGACATGATATTTAATGTTTGCTTTAATTTAAACTGCTCTGATTAATAATGATATATAACATGATTCATGCATTTATTAATTCTGCATGTTTCTACTTCTGTCAAAATACTTACTTTTATCCTCTGCTAATGTATCTATTGAGCACCACATATTTTAAAATTAATTGGAATGAGGTTATACACTGATAATTTTAAACATTTCAAGTCATGGAATCCACTGGATTATCTGAAAAGATAATAATTCTTTTCTACAAAGAAATGCCTACAGAGGAATATTTGCATACAGATTCAAGGAACTGTTTGACCTCTCTGTGGAACATTCCTATTACCATGAAATTCAAGAATCACTACAGCAAATTAAGATATTTATTCTTAATGAATGAAGATATTTTCCCAAGTGCTTATATTCCTTTTAATTTTCCTCTCATTTTTATATGAGAAAATTACATATTTTCATAGTTCTGAATCTCTAAATTTCCATTGTTTTTTCTCATATCACTCAAAAGTCGATAATTTTCACCACAATCAGTTGTAAAGCTACAGTAAATCTAAATTCAATATACATATATAAGTCATTATAGAGATTATTTTATGCTACTACAAGATGGATATTATTATAGATACACAGTCTACAGTAAAATATTAATATGAAATTGGTAACAAAGTGAAAAAGAAAAATGTGCAATCGGTTTCATTAGGAAGTGATTATCTATATATTTCTGTTCAGTCATTTCAAGTAACATACACTACTTTTCATCTTTGCTAGAGTATGTTTATAAATTATTTACTTTTACTAATAAAAATATGTATGGGTATATATTAGTGTGAAAGCCATACCACAGAATAAAATCTTGCTTAGAAAAATTTATTGTTATTTTATTCTCTCTATGGGGTAAATCCATATAAAATTAACTTTCTTTCATGACATAAAATTTATGTTTCTTCTCAGAATTAATTAACTCATTCTAATAAAGTTAGGTTTTATTCAATATTTCTGACTCTATATTTTCCAAGACTTGTGCATTGACCTTTCACCCTATTATTAACTTTTATATTCCTGAAATCCTCAGGGGTTTATATGTGGGATATATTAAGTTTTGATAATCATAATTCACAAGAGCAAGACTGCAGAAAAAAATGATATCGAGCAAACTGAGAGAACATTATATCAAGAGAACTGGCTCCCAGTCCCAGTGTAGAACTTATTAGAACTGTGGTCTTAAAATCGCCAGGCTTCAGTCTCCTTATCCGTAAAATGAAGATATTAATTACTTTTGAAATTATGGAGCTGTTGTTAGGCTATAATGGAATCGTTTATGCAGGTATTTATTGAACAATTACTTACAGAATGCTTACTATATGTTAGCCACTGCACTAATTCTGAGAATATAAACAAGACTCGGTCTTTGGCAAAGTTTACAACCCAGTAGGAAACAGACATACCATAGATAAACATAAAATATTTTTATGAGCAGGATTCATATATTTAAACAGTACTTTAGGAGAATAGAGAAAATGATATGCAGCTACGTGGGAGTTAAAATATTTGAGAGAAGTTGGTGGCTAGGTTGTGTCTAGAAGGATGACTGAAAATAAGGAAGGAAAAATTTTGGGGAAAATAAAAAGATGAATTTTGCTAAGCAGGGGGCTAAGGCAAAAACAGAGCACTAAGACATCAAAAGTGTATGCTTTTCTTTATATCCAATTCCATTTTGTGGTTCACTAAAACATGAGCAGGTGAGTGACTTGGGAAGCAATCGCAAAGGTTGCTGCTAGCAAGGTGCTAGAAGATCTCCAAGATGTGACCCCTTCCCTTTGTCTGCCATCATATAAGATAATAAAAGTGAAAACATGTAAAAACTGGCAAAAAACACCCTCAGTTTTGTGAATGCCATGAATTATCCTCATTGCACAGAAAAATTAATAATTATCTGTGATAAAAAACATCTAAATATTATTTTGGGGAGTTAATATGTTAACTGAAGAGCCTCATCACATGTGAGATACAGAAAATAAAAGTTTAGTCATAGAAAGTCATATTAAAGTTGATAACAACTTATAAATACATGCAGTGAAGAAAATACAAAGGAATATGAGTTTATTTCCCTTTAAAAAGAGGACAGTGTGGGGCCGGTGAGATAGCTCAGCGGCATATATGCCTGCCTGGCAAGTGCGAGGTCCTGAGTTCGACTCCCGGTACCCACATACGAAGAAAGGGCCAGTGATATCGCTCAGCGGCACGGGCGCCTACTGGCACACGAGGGCCTGAGTTTGACCTCCGGTACCCACACACACAAAAAAAAGAGGACAGTGAAGTAATATGAGAGCGCTATTAGGGTCAGTCTATTCTCTGCTTCTACCAAAAATGAGAAAGAAGGGAAATGAGAAATATGGAAGATTAATGGTAAACATTAGATAAGGTTATGTGATACCATGTACCATTATGAGGGAAGGCTCCAAACTCAGGACATATTTAGAAAATGGATTTACCATTCTATTAATGCTACAAAATGGCAATGTAGAGTGGAGGAGTTTAGGATGGAAAATGGTATGAAAAATGCTTTCCATTAAATCTGAGTAATAGCCTTTGATCATAGAATTTTAGATTTCTAGGCCCTAAGGTGACATTAGTGGTCAGTTTATAATGAGGAGGTCTAAAATAATTAAACTTCCACACAAAGAACAGAAAAACTGTTCTTGTCAAAAAGGTCTCCTAATGGGCCGGTGAGATGGCTCAGCGGCGTAAGCGCCTGCCTTGCAAGTGCGAGGGCCCGAGTTCGACTCCCGGACCCCACATACGAAAAAGGGGCCGGTGATATCGCTCAGCGGCATGGGCGCCTGCTGGCGTAGGAGGTCCTGAGGTCGAACCCCCGCTACCCACAAAAAAAAAAAAAGGTCTCCTCATTTCCCATTCACTCTGCAATCAGTGCAATGTAAGTTTCACTGATACTCATCCTACAAAAGCTGTTCTTAATAATATTACCTATATCCTTTCTTGTTTCCAAGATAGTGATGGTCTGAATCAAAAGTATATTCACAGTACTTAGCATAGAATGTGTTACACAGAAATGCACAATACAGATGTTTCAGGTAATGAAGCCAGATTTACTTTTCAGTTCTCCTCACATTTCTCCATCCTGTAGGTATAAATTCTATTCACCATTAAACAAAATAATGCCTCCCAAACATATGCACATCCTAATCTCTGACATTTTAAAATAAATTATGTTGTGAGACAAAGGGGAGTGGTTACAGATGCATTAGATTTGCTAATTATCAAACTTTTGATAGGGAGATTACCCTGAATTATCCAGGTGGGCTCAGTGTTATCACAAGTGTCCTTAAAGCATAAAGATCCAGCGATAGCAGCATGAGAAGGAAGTGACCCAGTGTTGCTGACTTTGAAGATGTAGGAAGAAGGCCATGAGCCAAGGCATGTGGGTATTCTCTAGAAAATGGATACAACAAGAAAATGGATTCTCCCTTGGAGCCTCCAGAAGGCATAGTTCTGTAGGCATCTTGATTTTAGCCCAGTGAGACCATTTTGAATTCCTCATCTACAGAACTGATCCATAATAAATTGATATAGTTTAATCTATTAGATTGATGATAAGCTTTATAGTAGCAATAAGAAACTAATGCATAATGTTTCAACTTTAAGGTTTATTAAGTCAAGGAGCAAGTATGTACTGACACCTACTAGTGGTACAAATACAACTGTGAGAAAGATAATGTTCTTGTCCTTTTGTCCTTATAGCTTAGTGAGAATCAGAGACACAAAAGAGAATATATATGTATATATAGGTATATATATATATATATATATATATATATGTGTGTGTGTGTGTGTGTGTGTGTGTATAGGTGTACATATATATACGTGTTTATATAGGTACATATATATATATGTATATATAAATATATGTAGCTGTAGATACACTGAAGAGTTCTCTGATTAAAAAAACACAAGGTTGTGTCATAAGCATAAATTAAGGAAACTAACTTTAAAAATCCAGTATACCTTGTAAAAATAATGTCTTCAGCTGAGCTCTGAAAGTTCGTTAAGAATAGAGAGGGTTTGGGGATATAGGTCAATGGTAAGAGTGCTTGCCTAGTGTGCACAAGACACTGAGTTACATACCCAGCACTGTGATAAGTAAATAGATGATAGATAGATAGATAGATAGATAGATAGGCAGGCAGACAGGGTAGAAAAGATGACTCCAGAAGTTAAAAAAAAAAGCAGGTATAATAGTTAGAGAGGTGAGAGAAAGGGAATATTCCTTCACAGAACTAAAGAGGAAGAACTATAACAGAGGCAGAGATGACTAGTAATAAAGTGAAATAATCATCAGCCAACTTATGCATAGTCTTTCAATTTAGACTGGGAAGTTATAAAGCAAAGCAGAATTTTAAGTAGAGGAAAGGAAATACTAGGCTTGAGTTTTAGAAAGAAATTTCACAATATGGAGAATATTTTGGGAGAGGTAAGACTGGAAGCAAGCAGTACAATTGGCTCATTAAAGCTAATATCTGTGTGAGAAGTGGCAGTGGCCTGTGCTAGTGAGTTGAAGTGGGACTGAAGAGAAGTACAGTGGTCTCTTGGTTCACAAACTCAATTCTCTCCAAGATTCTGGTTACAAATCGAAGTAGAACAGAACCGAATCAAATTTCCCCCTAAGGTCAACATTGAACCTAACCGTTGAATTTGATGTATGCAAGGTATTTAATAGGCATCATTCATAAGAACTAGTTATTAATTAGATGTGGAGATAAGGCAGTTGGGAGAGGGACACTCAATAATATCACTCAGATTGGAGCATAGAGAACCCATAAAGAAGTGGGCCTGGCTCTGTGTGTGTAATGAGGAGATGGAAAGCATTGAGGAAGACTGAGTTTTGGGCATTTTGAGATGAGAAAGACTATGTATAGTAGGCAGTTGTATAGGATATAGCAGCCTGAAGCTCAAGTGAATAATTTGAATTAAAAATGAAGATTTGGGGGACACAAGCCAGTAGGCATATCATTATCCGAAACGCCTATAGTAAATGACATTACGAAGGAGAATGCACGAACTTTCTGATCTTCCCAAATATTCCTGTCTCCTGAGTCTCCTGATAACACAAAGGCTTCATCCTAATCTCTCACTAATCTGTATTAGAAGTTTTCCAGGGTCCTATCGATACTTCATCTCTTCTTTTCTTGGTCTACTTTGCTTCCTAAGTAAAATGACTCCTAAGCACTACCTCAACCACCTCTGCATAATGATACTGATGGTGCCTAATCAGTATTTTTCATCTTGAGAAAGTCCTAAGCTTCAATCTTGCATAGCCAAATGTAGCTAATAATTCCACCTAAATGTTCTGCAGGTATATTAACAATACCATTCTTCTTCCCCAATAAATTCACCCATTCTTCTCCTATCAATTAATGGCATCACTATCCAAATAGTAACCATAGAAATAACACTTGAGTTATTATGCAAGTCTGAGAAGTGCTCAACCTAATGTCAGGTTATTTAGAATGGTATGTAAGGCCCTCATAATTTGACTGCAGCATAATTTCCTAAATTACTATTCATCAAGCCTATTGGTAGTTAAACATACCCTTTAACTTTATTTACCTCCCAGGTCCACTCTAACCACACAAACCAAATTCTTCCATGAATAAGCCACACACTTTCTGGCCTTATTCTTTAATTCATGCAGTCCATCAAATGACATTTGAGAATTTTCACTCTTAAGACAAATTTCAAATGTGAGGGTTTTCACAATCATATCTTCTCCCTGGCAGGATTTGTGAATCAGTCCTTCTGATATATACACACACATTAACATTTTTATAACTTAAGATATTGTATGTGTTCTACACATAGAAATACTTTCTTATATATATTGCACAAATATTTAAGTATATATGTTCATACACACCATATTTCCAGTTACACATCCCAAATTACACCCATCAAACCTTAAATGTGACCATGCTTAGATGGAAGGACTATAATGATTTTGTATCTCCTGGGATTCAACATGGTGTATTCAAGTAGAAATATGTCATTAGCAAGGATTTGTTGAATGAAAAAAATGATTAATCAATAATGTAATCAAGTGGTAGATCTACTAAGTTCTAAGCCAATACTTTTGCCTTCTACTTTACTACACTGTTCAAATTACTCTGTTCATTATATAACTGTCTTAATTATCTATTCTTTCCTAAAATAATCATTAAGTGCCCTTTAGATATGAAACTACTATTCAGTGTCTCCTGCCAAAATCTGGCATTGGAACTGAAGTATTTCTATCTTCATTCCTGTAAGGAATGAAAAACTGAAATAGAGAATATTTCTTGCAGAGAATCTACCTTGACTTCTCTGTGTGACTCACATTCTGTAATATGATAAAATTGACCTTAATTAATCTTTCATGATTGTTGTGGCTCCTAATACAGTGTAAAATGCTAGGGATAACCTGTCTGACCCTTTGCCTCTGCTACAAATGTTGCTTCTTTCTCATGTAGGTCAACTGCTTTTTATTGTAGGGAGTTGAAGTACTAGGAAAAAAGTTTGGAAAACCATGTCAGCTCATTTTGAATAAAAGTCCCCTCCCATTTCCTGCCATGTAATCACAGAATTTATGTTATCTCAGCAAGTTGAAGTTGGTCAGGACATTATATAATTACACAATCACATATTCATAAAAAGAGCAATGCCATTTATATAGAAAACAGTATAAGAATTATAGTAATATTTATGTATATTTATAGGAGTTGCCATGAAATAGTAAATAATATCAGTAAGTTAGAAATATCAGGGCCGGTGAGACGGCTCAGCGGCTTAAGCGCCTGCCTTGCAAGCGCGAAGGCCCGAGTTCGACTCCCGGAACCCACATACGAAAAAGGGGCCGGTGATATCGCTCAGTGGCACGGGCGCCTTCTGGCGCGCGAGGTCCTGAGGTCGTCCCCCCGGTACCCACAAAAAAAAAAAAAAAAAGAAATATCATATTAGAATGACGAATAGATACAAAACCAAGAATATATGAATAGATACTAGATGGCCTAGGTCAGAAACATAGAATGCCAAATGGTACATAGTAAAAATACCTCATTTTTGTTCCTTTAAAATTCCATGCATCAGATATGATATGGGCCAATGGTTAAAGGCATTAATTTCAAAAAGGCTGGCTTCAAATCTCAGCTATATCTCTCATTAGTCTATGAAAATTAAGCAAGTTACTTAATTTCTCTGGGTCTCACTGCTTTCACCTGTATCATGGGCATAATAGCAATGGTACAGAATTGTAAGGACTGAATATGACACACTTATTACACATCCTAATACTGGAAAATCTGAGGAAAAGAATGTGGAAAGGAAATATTTCCATCCAGATATATCACAAACTTGTCATGTGTCTTTTGTAGAAATTGCATTATCTCATAAGATAAAATAAAAAAAACTAGGTGTTAGTTGTGTTAATAATTGGTAAAACATTTGCAGTATTAATATGTACTAATTAAAGTATTCTTGATTGAGAGATAGCAATAATGGAAATGAGTATTTCTGTGGTACAGTTTACAAAGTGATTTCAAATATCTCTTCTTTTTTCAACATGAATATGTGGGCGTAAACTTGTTAGGGGTAAAAAATATTACTATTAATAATATACAAACCTGAAATATACTTTGGGACTATTTCATGAGGAGTATCATTTATTTTTGTTAAAATAATAATCATGGATTTATTAAGGCAGAATTCACAAAAATTAGGTCAAGGTTTTCAACGTGATTTGGAGGTAAAATTAAATACGTGAATACTGTGGCAGAACTGCCTGTTTTAACATCTCAGCCCATTCAGTTTTACTTTTAAAATATTTAATTTCTCCAAAAAAAATTAAACATACATTATTCTGTAATGTACATTTATTTATTTTGATGAGTTGCACCACGATTCTTTGTAAATAAAACAGGAAAACAATCAGCTAAATACGCACAACAGCCATTTTCAAATGTCTTGCTAATGAGATATTTTAGAAATAGATAATTAAACACGAGGCTCTTTTTTGGCTATATTAAAAAGGGATATTAAAACCATAAGATATATTTGCTCAACTTGTTCTATGGAACGGTCTTTGGAAAATGGAATTCTATATATGGATAATGCCTCATACCTCATTCCCTTGGCCAACTCTGAATTCACTTGTGACTGTAATGAACAGATTCTGTGTATAAGGAAGTTTTTCTCAATGCAAGTATCCATTTCTCTGTCTGTCTGTCTGTCTCTCTCTCTTTTCATTGCACTGGGGATTTTTCTGGTTCTAGGAAAATGTGCTGAGCTGATCTGCAGGTCAGCCCAGAAGTGGTAGAGATGTAGTTCTCCCAGGAGCAAACTTTAGTCATCTAGGCATACAAAACGCAGAAGAACAGTTGTTAAGCATGTTCTGCAAGCCTCCTCAAGGGTTCCATGAGATATGGAACCTAGAATGGGCCACAGCAGCTCCTTTGTTGTCTCTTCTGTTCCCTGACACACAGTCCTTCCTTTATGTTTCTGGTGATCACTTCTCAAATGAACTACTTACACCAGTACTTGCTTCATCAGGTTTTAAGTAACTGAAACTAAGCTACATGACTACTATGCCTAAATTTCTTGGTTTGATCATGTACAAGTTATGCAGCCTTACACAAATTTCTTGAGCCACACCACACTTCAGGTTTGGTTCTGAAAAGTGGAAATAATCATGGCAGTATCACAGTAATGATCACATTTTTTTTATTTAGTGTCCTGTAAGACTTCAAGTGTAATTTTTGCAGGGGGAGGGGATTATAATTGAACCCAGAGCCTCGTGCATTCTAGCAAAGCACTCTACTACTGAATGATATTTCCAGCCCTTTATAAATTTTTTTTGACATAGGATCTCACTAAATTTCCTAGGCTGGACTCCAACTAGATATACTCCAGCCTCAGCTTCCCTAGTAGCTAGGATTACAGGCCTGGCCAAAGTATAGTATTAAGCTAAGAATTAGTGAAAAATAAATGTCAATATAGAGTACGATTATTAACTATGTATTTAACTGCACTAAAGTTTTGTGCAGAAGTTGATAAATTGCATTATTTGCTCATAATTCTTTTTTCCTTCTCCTCACTTGCCATGTGTAACTGTGGGGGATTATACTTCCTGCTTCAATGATGTAGCTTGGTCACATGCCTTCCTTTGACCAATAGGACACAGGCAGACATGACAATATGTCAGTTTTGTTTAATTTTTTTTTGGTACTGAGAATCGAACTCAGGACCTTGCACTTGCCAGGCAGGTGCTGTGCCACTGAGCTAAATCCCTGGCCCTCATATGTCAGTTCTGAACGAGGGTCTAAGAATTGAGAAGTATTTTACTCCTCTTGGGTTTTATCCCCTTGGCAGAAGATCATGCTTCAAGAACCCTTATTCCCAAAAGTAAAGACATATGGAGTTGACCAGAATCTAATGCAAGGCTTCAAACTGATATATTAATAAGAAAGAAATGCTGGTTCTTGTATGTCACTGCAACTGAAATTTTACAGACCATTATCCTATAATAAAGTTGAATATTATGTGGAGTAAATAGTAAATACCTCTCATAGAAAAGAAATCAATAATAGTGGGCTGCATATAGCTTAACGAGAGGGTCCTATGTCATTATTTAAATTGAAAATAAACTGATGCATAGGTTTTAAATAAAGTCTTAAAAACTTTCTAAAAGTCTTCCACTCAGAATATATTATCTTTTCTATCTTGGTCTTTCTACCATGCCATTCAAAATATAAACATTAAAGCAAGCATGTTTTTCGCATACATGGCCAAGTATTAGAATAAACAGAAACCAATCAAAAATGAAATTTAAGAATAAGTTCAATGGAAATTCAGTGGGTTATTGTAACAGCAATAGTCAGTACTGAGACTGATCATTTATACTTTATGCCAAATACAGAAAGCATAAAGCAATTAAAACAAATATAAAGTTTACTAGTAATCATTCATGCCCTCTTTGCCAAATATGGAAGTGTTAAGCCAGTGTTTATAAAAGATCAACCCAAACATATAAATACAGGAAAACCAAATTTTTCCATCATAAGAGGAAATTCTGCAATCAGTAAAATAATATTAGACTTGGTCCTTTAGGATGTAGTACAGAAATTTATTGCTGAGATGAAAGAAGTCCAAGGAGCTAATCAAAGAAGAGACTTTTGCAAGTTAATCATGTGCCAAAGCTAATAGATGATCTAAGTGGCAAAGCAAAGAAAGTCTGGAGTCACAGAACCAATTTTTATTCAGCTTGACCTGCTAATACAGATGACAAGTGGTAAATGACAGATTCTTCCAAGATTCTTAATGCAAGATTTCTCTATTTCTACTTTATTATGCCATTGGATAAACAGTATTTCCTTTCTAACATCTGTGACAGAATTACATTGAAAATACTTCTCTCAGTGTAAAATGCCAATGGATTATCTACATCTTAATTAATAATTTAAATAGATAGGAATTTAACTTAGCATATAAATTAAGTAATTTTTAAAATTCCCATTGTCTAGTATATGTGAATCCCTGCACTGCCAAATAAAAAGCTCTGAAACACAATGCTTTTACTTAGCTGTATTTAAATTGAATCTGTAAAGAAAAAAAATACAACCTACAATTATAAAAGATTTAGAAATTGCAATGAAAATTTGAATTCTTACATCATCAAAAGAAAACACTGAAGAGCTTCAAATTTTAAAGGAATTTTGTTCCTTTTATATTTATAAATTCTAAATTGTGTTTTAAATTCCAGTAATTACAAAAGATTTTAAGTCAAATTGGCAAATTGTTTTCCTCTATGGCCAATATGTGTTTGCATATGCATACATGCTATGGTTCTATACATACATGTATATATATTATATATTTATATATAAATTTTGCACATATTTATCTATATATAAAATTCACATATGTGTATATATAATTTTATATTCTGATATGTACAGTTCTGTGAATTGTAGCACACTGCAAACATTACTTTTTCATTAGAGAACATTCATATGATTTTTTACCTAATTAAGTTTCTTGGTACATTTTAGGTATATGTAATGATCACATTCATCATAGGGAATTTGTATCTGTGTATGATATAACTTGATTCTTTCTTTTTCCCATTTCCCTACCCACCCTTCAACACCTCCTCCCTTCCTTATTTAGAAAAGCTTTGTTTCCATTTTTTCCTTCTTTTCTCACTGTTTTTCCTTTGCCTTTCCTTCCAAGTAAAATCTCCACAATTTTTCACATTAGAATTTTTCAATTTTTGGACTACGTGTTTAGTGTCTACTAAACAAATTTGGAAGGACTATCTTATTGAGTTACAATAATCGAATAGTTTTGCTGTGAACCAGGCTACCTGGATTGAATTATAGTTCTGCTACATAATTACTGTGCTCTTCTCTTTCCTTACCTGTAAAATAATAACAAGAATACTCATTCAGCTTTGTTGCAAGTTTTGGATAAATATTCCCACTTGAACCCTGGGTCTAACATTAACTAACTATATGGACTTTAGCCAATCATTTAATTATATGAAACTCAATTTATTCCAATGGAATAAAAAAAGAGTTTGGACAAGATAATCTCTACGTGTTTCTTCAGCTCTAAAACTCTATCATCACACTCTTCATTCTATTTTCCCCCTCAGGAGGCAGGATAGCATTCTCGTTTGACGTATATCCTCAGGGTCAAAGTTCAGCTTTGCTACTTAATAGCAGAATTTTCTTGACTTATTTGTGTGACATCCCACTCCTATACTTTCTAAATCTGTAAAATAGGTATAAAAATAATAGCTCTCTCATGTGTCACTTATAGGATTAAGCGAAACATTATCTTTAAAGTGCATAGAAACTGTTTAGCCAAAAACAAGTAATCAACAATGCTATCCTTATCTTGAGCTCTATGGGCTTTATATACTATAAAATAAACCTCTAAAAACTGTATGCAAGATTTTATGAGTGCGTATGTATAGAGAGTCAGCAATCTTCAACATATTTTATAAGGGCTCCAAGGTTTGATAATGTTGGATGAAAAATACATTATTCTTGATCATATGGCTATTACTGATCCATGTTTTATATTTTTCAAAAAGAGAGGCATTAATAGCACTAGGATTATGTGTATTTTTTCCTCACTGTGGTCTCTTTTCAATGTTTTTAAAGAGATGTTCTGTTCTTTGTCTCTGTCCCTAATATATTATTCTTTTTATGGATCTATGAACAGTAACCAGGGTTGAAAAGAAGTATAGTTGTGAAGGCTTCAGTTATGCCAAAGAAAGCCAGAACTCTAACCAGCATAAGAAATAATAGGCTTTCTGCGTGTCCCGTTAATATTCTTCATTAGATATTACTCTTCAACCATCAAGGATTAAGCACTTATATCTTTAGTTTCACATGCTGCAATATATATATAGATGCAGTTTCCTGCTGTGCATTTTGTTGTAAAGTCTTCTCTGAGCAAAGCACATCTTTTTTGTGCGACATCTCTTGATGTTAAATATTGACATAATGCAGTACAGTAATTGAGACTCAGCAAGATTTAACTGACTGTTTTAGATATTTTATGTCTTAATAAGTCATATATTTTTAATGCACACTTTTATTCAGCTAAAGCAACCCATGTCATGAAGGGATCATTCAAATGTGGAATTGATCATTCTCACAGCATATAGAACACTGCCATGCCATTCAAGAAACAAATCACTTCTCTCTGCATAGGCACAGAGAATTCACAGCTTGGAAACCAGTAACTTCGAAGTACAGTATCAAAATGGCTGACAATAACAAACTCTCAGCAGAGATCAGTAGAAAGAACCAATAACTACTAAAAGCAGAGTATTGATTGGTAAGGTAATATAAAAAGAGAAAAGACATATGTTAACTTAAGCACTAAATTTAAACAAGTATTCATTGATTAGAAAATAAGAATTCAAGATAAAGAACCAGAGGTGTTGTATCATCTAAATAACATAGCTAAGAGGTCAAAGTAAAAAAATGTTTAGAATAAAGTAGAGTAAAAGGAGCATACATTACAGACCATAATGTTTAATAAAAAGCCAAAGTCAATTAACATATTAAATAAATTCATGTTTACTTTCCAGCTTTAAAACTAGAGGACAGGTGAATATTAAAAAAAACTATGATTGAAATTTTGATATATTTCCTTTGCATTTTCCCTTGGTTAAACTATAAATACCTTACACAAATAATTGGATATTCTGCTTTTTTCATTTAAAATAATAACTGGGGTTTTCCATGCTATTAAAACACAATTTAAATAAGTGGATGGATAATTTTATATGGCTCTAAGAAAATTACCATCCTTCTTTTTGTGGCAACATTAAAATACCTTTAAAATTCTTGCTATTAAAATACTATTGCAATTGATATCTTATAACTTACAGAGGTAAAGCATCTCCCCAAATTTGTAGATATTATCTTAGGACAAATTCTCAATAAGTCAGTTAATGGATCTAGTTGAATAATCATTTCTACAATTTTTGGTACATATTTTCAAATTACTTCTCAAAACTCCTATATAAAATCACATTTATACCAGCAATAATTAAAAAGGTCTGTAATGCCTAATGTTAGCCTACATTGAATATATCAAATAAAATGTAAATCACAGATATATTTCTATATTTATATCTACCTATTTATACATGAATGCATGTGTATATATATTTAAATATATCTCAAAAATTTAGAATTGGGTTTTGGAGTTTACTTATTCTCTCTCTAAATACTTCACATGTGAGATATAAGAATAAGGAAATGTTAGCAATAATCTATATTGTTTTCCATGAACAGGGTAAGCCAATCCACAATAAACAAAAAATGATACAGAAAGAAGAAAATGTGACAGAGAATTTTGAAAGGTTTGCATTACCTATTTCTAGTATTTTCCTGAGGCACAGCTGTAGTTTGCTCTTGTTTTCTTTGAGAAACATTCTAATATTTAAAATAGATTTATCTTTTAGAATGAATCCCACTCTTGATAAAGCTAGTTCAACCTTGGTATATGTTACTTGTAACCAAGTATTCTAATAAATATAACAGCCAAGTAATAGAGTATACTGCTTAATAATGGAATGTATTTTATTTCATACAAGTTTTCAATCTCACATTCAGATGAGAAGATGCTTTCTTTCTCTGTGTAAAGTTGAGATTTTCTATCTGCACTCTCAGAGGACCAAAATGTCTTTTAACCTGAGACTACACTAAAAAAAAAAAAAAAAAAAAAAAAAAAGAAAGAAAGAAACTAATGTCATTTCCAGCACTTAATTAGTATTTATCTGCCGTAAATGCAGGAAGCTGTTTTGGTTTGTTATCCTTGTCTGTACAGGGCCATTTAAACCCAAATTAGAATTGTCTCTGGGATACTATCAGTGATAGTAAGAATTTTCAATTCATGCCAATTATAACAATTCACAAACACAGATAGGGGTGACCAAGGAATCCAACCAGAACCTTCTGTTTAGTTTCCTGAGACTCAGACTTAATGAGAAAAAGTCATTAGCACTGAAAAACTTGTAAGCCTTGTTGAGTTTCTTGCTTAAATTTAAATAATACTGATTGTGTCTGTGATGGCAACTGTAGCAAAGGACAAAACTGAATATTCAATTCAGTAAGATATATGTGAATATAAACATGAGAAAGAGCATAGCTTTTCGTAAATAGAAAAGGTAATTAGTATACCACAAGAAAGGGCATGGTTTCCTTTTAATGTGCTTGTTTAAGAGAAACCAGCAATTACAAAAGCCATTTTGATTTAACATTATCAATAAAGCAAATCTGTAAATAATGTCATTAAACTTGCAAAATTACATATCTGATAAAATGACACTATATATGTATATAAATGTATACATATAGTCTCCACTTAACTTTGCTAGACAAAAATTTTAAATGCAAAATGCCAAATGCAGTTAAATGTCAAAATATGTATATATCTTAGTGTTTGTTTAATCATTTCATTGTTAAAAAATCTCTAAATTTTCCATTTTATTCTATATTCTAACATAATATGGAACATACTTGAAATTTCATATTGCAATATTCCTATAGTTTGCCAGAGATAACAAATATAAATTTATGCATGAAATTCTAACTTTATTTTTTAGGTTAAATTTAGGTTACAGCTCATCACTTTCTATCAGTGCAAACCTCCAACAATGTCATATGCATCATCAATGAATAGAATGATAAAGTTTGCCTTCAACTAATATAAATGGAAATAATTACCATTAGTATGAACTCAATAAGAAAGTAACCAAATCAATGCTTACTTTCTTTTTTTTTTTTTTTTTTTTGTGGGTACCGGGGGGATGACCTCAGGACCTCACGCGCCAACAGGCACCCGTGCCGCTGAGCGATATCACCGGCCCCTTTTTCGTATGTGGGTTCCGGGAGTCGAACTCGGGCCTTCGCGCTTGCAAGGCAGGCGCTTAAGCCGCTGAGCCGTCTCACCGACCCCAATGCTTACTTTCATTTTCCCTTAACATTTTATTTCTTTGTGTTTAATAGTGTTTGTGCGATCTGGGACTCAGCGTTGGTAAATATTTCACTAGCCATGGGTCCTTCTTGTCACTTTGTCTCCCACTTGAACTTTGGGAAGAATATTTCAAACCATCTGCCTGTATGTGTGTTCAAAGTTTGGTATGAGCGTCTTTATAAATTATGTGACTATGGATACGGGAATTTGGATAGAAAAATTTTTAAATCAGGAGAATAAATCTTTTTCTCCAATTATAAGATAAATCACTAAATTAAGAATATATTTTAGCCTTCTTGAAACTATTTTGAGGTATGCTCCCAGTCTAGACAAAATCCATAGTGTTATGGCTTCTGTCTAGATGTCACCCCAAAACCGCATGCAGTCATAGATGGGGCTTTTTCAGAGGTGGCTGCATCTAGATTATGTTCTTCTGGGATCAAGGGTGTGTGATTACTAAGTTAGCCCACTGATTGGTTTGGCATAGTGTGGATAATGGGAAGGCCCGCCCAAGGTATAAGTGTTACCCACCCTAAGGGTTTGTAGCTTGGATAGAATATAAGGGACAGAAAGAGGGCTGCTGTGGTCTCTCACTGCTTTGCTACTTTGCTGCTTGCTGCCTTGCTGCCTTCTGCCTTCTGCCTACCATGAACTGTTTCTCCTCTGTGATGCCCTTCTTCCATGCCACTTTGCCTTGGAGCCATCCAACTATGAACTGAAACTTCTACAAACTGTGAGCCAAATAAACTTTCCCTCCTTTAACTTTAGGTGTCAGATATTTTGTCTCAGCAACGAGAAAAGTAACAAAGACACACAATCTCTGTGTTGCTAGAGATATTTTTATTAAAAAATTTTAAAGCTGGGCAAGGTGGTGCATGTCTATAATCCCAGCACTGGGTGGGGGGAGCTGTGGCAGCAGGATTATCACGAGTTCAAGGCCACTCTGGGGTACATAGTGAGTTTAAGGCCAGCCTGAACTACACAGTGAGATCCTGTCTCAAAAAACTGAAAAGTAACTTTAAAAAAAAAAAGTCCCTCAATCATTCAGAAAATTATGAGTATTCTAACTTATTTCAATGAGATACAAAATTTTGAAGCCCTTCAACTTCAGAAGTGGAATTCAGTAAGAAGTCTATTTTTGAGAATGAGCTATCCATAGGACCACACTCTGCTTCATCCATTTGTCCTTTCTGCTACCTCCTCTCCCAAAATTAGCCAACAGGTTCTACACTTTTAACCCTTCAATCCCTAGTGTTCCATTTTTGGAATGCCCATAACTAGGGAACATAATAAATTTTTTCTCTTCAAGTTTTTGTTCCTTTAATTTTTCTAGGTAATATATATAAATTTCAGGCAAAAATTCAAAAAATTGTAATCTTCCACACAAACAGGTTAAATACAGTTTAGGAAAATGGACCAAATATCATTTTCACAATCACAAATTATATTTTGTAAGTGGATTCTAAATATGCAGAATATGTTAGACTTACCTGTTGTTTTCTCTGAATTAAAAAAAAAATTTTTTTGAAAGGTAACAGGCTGGTTTTTATTTTTAACTTTTCATCTACACATTTCCCAATCCAGTCTTTCTTAAACACATATAAAGTATATTCAGTGTTCCCATCTAAAATAAGAGTAAATGAACTATTAACATGGTGAATGTAGATATTCTAAGAAGGTAAAATAGTTTCAGGTTTTATGTACTAATCATATTCCATCTCTGCTAAAATCCAAAACACTATGTAAGAATTTTGCTTTACCCATTGAGAAAAAGCTAGACAAACAATAAAGGCATACTTTTTTTTTTTTGAGCCAATAGTATAGCTGCAGCCACCAAGCAACAAGGTGAGTTGATCTACCACAATCCCCTCCGAGGAGAGAACTATTATTACATTTGGCAGAGTATTGATGGAAGAAGTAGCCATCATAGGAGAGGTAAAAGAATATACCTCAACTGTAAGAAGTTCTGAAAAGCAGATGTGGGATAGCATTGGTGTGATATGTTAAAATCTCTGGAAATGCAGATTCAAAGACTTTGCATTCACTCTAGAGTTTTTTCCACGGGCCTTTTTTTGCAAACTTGCAAGACAACCTAGAGGCAGGCCAGGAGAGAAGAGGAAGTTCACCGAATCCATTTTCCCATACCTTCTCTCCTGGAAAGCAGAAGACATAAAACACCAAAGGGAAAGTAGAAAATCCTACAACTCCTAGGACCAGACAAAGGTCTGTTTCTCATGGGGTGAAAGAAATTAGAAACTTTTGGGAGAGGAACAGGACATCCATTTGGGAGAGGAGCATGACATCCTTTAGGCCTAGAATACTTTATTAATAAGAGCTGAGTGATCTGTTACCATTGGAGCAGGGCATGTATACAAGGCCCCACTAAAAGCTAACATGCAAGAGGAAAACAGAAATCCTTTAGCACCCCAGGCATCACACCAAGCATCGGGTAGCAGCAGCCCATCACTGGAGGTCTTTGAAGTCTATAGTGTTCAGAAAGTTGCTATGGCAACAACAAGAAGCAAAAACAGCTCACTACTGACTATTGATTCAAACCTCATACTAACACTGTGACAGAAAAAGAGAACTATGTCTATTTCGAGAATTAAATATATTTATCTCATTCTCTATTTCTTCCATCAAAAATTTTATCATTCTCTTAAAAGTAGTAATAAGACACAAGTAAAATACACCCATTTTCAAGAAGTAAAGCCATCAACATAACCAGACTCAGAGATAACATAGATGCTGGTACTACAAGGACTTTAAAACGTTGACTGCTAAGATAAAGGATAGATTCATCTATATATAAACGGAAAAGTTAGAAAGCTTGCATGCACAGATGGGATGTTTCTTTAAAAGAACAAATGGAAATGCTAGAAATAAATAAATAATTAAAAATTTAATGTAGGAATTGCAAGGATTTCTATCATCAATAAAATTGACTGCACTTTTGTTAAATTACAAATAATTACTATAACCAACACTGCAAAATGGAATTTAAAAATTTAAGAATTTTCTTTGTAAAGATAAACAATTTTTCCAAGCCTCACTCCCAGTATATAACCAACACTTCCTCCCCTCAGCCTAAGAGAAGTGGCAGGATATGCAGGTCTGAGACCCGGGAGGTTGGAGCCAAGGTTACTTCCCACAAAGAAAGAGGGATAAACCCAAGACAACCAAAAATAAAACAAGTGTGGAGATCTGCATCATCTCTCTCTACTCCTCCCCCTCTGATCCTTACTATAAAAGACCCTTGCCTGCCTATAAATGGAGAGATGATGATTTGAGGAAAATGGGCCCCTCCATCTCCTCAGAGCTAGATTTGAATAAATCCTTCTTCCTTTTTACCCAAATATATGAGCTCCTTTGAATTGATCAGTGGTGAGCAGAAGAACCTGAACATATGGCTCTAAGTGGCTGGTAACATTACCTTTAAAATGATAGGTTACTTAAATTACTATGCATATTAATCTTGGAAAAATTATTTACCAATACCACATCTGAATAGTAAATCTTTGATGGAAAGCAAGACACTACATTTGAGAACAGGATGGTGGTATGAGCTCTATATTTGTAGCTGCCTGCAAGGTAGATATTCTTTCCACAACACCATCCCTTCATACAGATAAGAAAAGTGGAGCTCAAAAATTCAGTTACACAACTGGTAAGTGTAAGTTTCTCTGATTACAAAGTCTTTACTCTTTTTTTGCCTCTCATACTATAAAATTAAAATAGCTGAATCTAGCATTCCATATGTTCTATTTTCATGGAGAAAGAGAGCTATTCTAATTGTAATAACCTCTCCTATAAGACTAGAAAATAAAACATGAGGTGATCTTCCAGGTAAAATTTAAGTCTTTGTCCAAAAAAATGCAAAATTATTAGGTATATTTCCTTCTCAAGAGCCTAAACTGATTTGTTCTACCTCTCTTGTCAAATATTTGATATACAATTCTTATTCAAACTTTCCATTTCACTATGTCATTTCAAATTTCATTGATATTCCTAAAACGCAACACAAAAGAGAAGTAGTTAATTTTAGCCATTCCAATTTGTAGCCTTTTGTGGAGTGGCATGAATAAATTTCAATACAATGCATGAAGCCCCAGTTGTCCTTTCCTTTTTTTTTTTTCATTTTTAGATTGGTAGATGGGAAAGAATTATCACGAAGGGAAAACTGAATCTCAACATAAAAATGAATGCTACTGAAAGCTAAAGAATCAAAGTTAATGATTGCAACTTTATGTACTACTGATTTATCATATAAGACATTCAAAGGAGAAAGATACTGTATTTTTGGAAGTAAATTAAGGTTACATGTTTGCTAAATGCATCCAGTTTGTTGTAATTATATGCATTTTGAAGTGTTGTTTTTGCTGTTTTTTTGTGTTTTGATTCTTTATTTTCGTGTTGTAAAGGTGTTACTCATGCTATGCTATGCACTGTCTAAGAAAATTTACATTAATTATCACATCCCTGGGCCGGTGAGATGGCTCAGCGGCATACGTGCCTGCCTGGCAAGCGCGAGGGCCCAAGTTGGACTCCCGCAACCCACATACGAAAAAGGGGCCTGTGATATCGCTCAGTGGCACAGGTGCCTGCTAGCACGCGAGGTCCTGAGGTCGACCCCCGGTACCCACACAAAAAAAAAATTATCACATCCCTGCACTAATCCAACTTTGAACCATACAATATGGATGAAATCTAGGACTCAGGCAAATCTCCTTAGCAACCCAGAAACATCATACAGCATGCATGTATACATAAATCTGAAATTGTTTTATTGAGCATCTATGAATTTACTAGGTACTGGATTCAGAGGTCAGTGTATAGTAGTCATAAAAAAGTGTTCAACATGTGGCCAGGGATAAAGCTCAGCAGCACAAGCGCCTGCCTGGCAAGCACAAGGTCCTGAGTTCGATTCCTGGTACAAAAAAAAAGTGCTCAACTCTTAATAAAGTGCTTATAGATTTTTCTTTAATTTGAAAATTGCTATTTTTCTTTATAACCCACAAGTCCCATTTGAACCATTAAAGTATATGTAAGATACTAACATATAAACAGACAAAACGTGATCGTGACAAAAGCTGCCAGACTGACTTGGGTGAAAAATGTGGGAATATTTTGGCATTCTGAATTTCTCACTCCAATAGAATAATATAAACAAAAAAGACTTTTAGAGCTTCAACCACCATCTGATCTAAAATCATCCAGAAAGTTTAACAAGTTTTGGAAAGCCTTGCTTTTTGCCTACAGAAATAATCAATTCTTTAAATGTGTAGCTATGATTAGACAAATTAGAATTTTGTACTTCATTTAGGTACAGAACCAAAAGGAGTGAATAAGGCTTGACTCTTGCACTTGGTGATGGTAAACAGTTATCTCTGCCTCTTTGCCTCCCTTCCTCCTCCCCAACCCCCATCTAATTTACATCTAATAAAAGATCTTCCCATAGCTTGGAGGGGCTAGAGAAGGGAAAACAATGGGATGAAATACCTTTTTCAGGTGTTTGTACAGACCAATTCGCTTGTAGCCAGCCCATTTAATTTTATACTTATGAATCTTTTTTTTAAAAAAAGAGGAGGAAAAATGGCAAAAATTATAAAAGCAAGCCCTAGCAGCTTCAGTTAACTGTGAATTGCACAGATAAGATGCACATTGACTTAGTTTGGGGAATAATTTATGTGCCGACTTATAAACTGACTGCTACATATTGCCTTCTCACCTGACAATGCAGTACAGAAGATGAACACAAAAATAAGAGCAGTTCCAAGAAAATGCTTTATACCCAAATGCTAATTCAGAAGAGTACTGAAAAAAGAGATGCAAGAGAATGCTAAGCGTGGATTCTAGGCCATCCTTAAACAACCCAGAGCTGAGAGCTGTTTTCAGAGATAAATTTATTCTGTGTTCAGTGTTTCTTGACCTACTTCTTATAAGGAAAATTCTGCCTGAAAAATAGAAGGAATTCGTTTTTCACTTTCTCTTGTAATTTACCTTAAGAAAAAAAAACATTAATTTTACAAAAAAAAATATGCCTTATTAGCTATGTATAAAATAGACCCAAGAGGATCTGGGTTGAAATATTTCATAAATTATATTATGCATGAATATAAAAAAGCTAAAGGATAATCAGTAAAAAGCAATTTAGTAAAAAACAAGAAGAAAATGATGATAAGTGAAATAAGAGGTGGGAAAATCCTTATTAGGAGAATAAGCAGAAACTCATATTTGTTGAGGTATACTATTATACATTTTGGTATTGTATTCTATATTTAATCCTTACAGCTAGACTAAGAACAAAAATTGCTTTGTTTCCTGTTTATACTTTGCAAATATGATTTTATTATTTTCCTGTTGCTATGTTTTGACTATAATGTGCTGATGTGCTGACTATAATGTGCTGATGTGCTTCTGAGGAGCCCTAGAGAGGTGACTGGACCATGGAAGCACTAATCTCATCAATGATTTAATTCACTGATGAATTTATAGATCAATGGGCTGGTAGGAGTTGGGCTGAAAAGAGTGGGTCCTAGGCATATGACCTTAAGGGACTATATTTTGTAACCAGCCCCTTTGTGCCCCCCCAACTGCCATGAGTTGAGCCACTTTCCTCTGACATGAAGATTTTGCCTTGCCACAGGCCTAAATGTAGTGGAAGTAGTTGACCATGGACTAAAACCTCTGTAACCATGAGCCAAAAGACAACTTTCCTCCTTTAAATTGTTCATCTCAAGTATTTGTCACAGTGATGGAAAGCTGAATAACACACCTGTAATCAAAATGCACATGTAGAGGAATTCTAATGTTAATTACATGTTTCTATCTCCTAACAGTGCCATTATCAGGACTACACACACACACACAACACACACATACACACACTCACACATATATTATTTCCTGGGACTTTATCCACGGTCTTAAATTCTGCCCATAGCAAGAAATGTATGTCCTGAGTTCTAACTGCCTTAAGATTCTTCAGAAATGTAGAATTTTTAGTTATAAAACTAATTCTTCATAACACAGTCATAGGCAAATATATTTTGAGTATAAATAAACCATGACTCTGTTCTAAACAATGGAGATAGAATAACACTGGTTAATTTTTTTTAACCAGTTCTCACTGCCTACTAAGACAAGATGAGGAGAAGGAAGTTGAAAGAGTTATGGGTGAAAGGTAGAAGTTGTACAGAGGGCTTCTCCAAAATGCCCTTTCAAAATTCATTGAAAGAGAAGAGGAATATACGGCTGTCTTGAAGAGTGGAAGTTCCCGAGTAGAAAAGGGTATAGACAAGTTGAACAATACTGCTGGACACATAGGTGGCCTTGTAGAAGTGCGAACATCTAAAAAGTTTTATGATGAGCAGTTGCATTATTCAGCTTTCCTATTGCTGGAACAACCTGACACACACAATTTAAAACAGGGGAGTTTGAATTTGGCTCATGTTTTGAGAAGTTTTAGTCCATAAATGGCTGGTTCATAGATAGAGACATCACGGTGGAAAGGCATACTGGAGCAAACCTGCTCACTTCTTGGTGGCTGGGAAGCAGCATAGCAGAAGAGCACCAGAGAGAAAGGGACCAGGGACCAGACACAGACCTCATGGTCATTCCTCCATGAGACACACAGAAACCCACACAGAATGTGGGTTTCACTAATGTCTCAAGCTAGTCAAACTGACAATCAAGATTAACTGGCAGAGAATTTAACATTTATAGGACTTGAAAAGGTAATGGAAGTTAGGAGGAGCAAATTGCAAATCCTGCAAAGATATGACAACCAGAACACAGGAATCCTGAAACTCTCAATGCACAATGGGCAGTTCAGTTGGGTAGGGATGCAGATGCCGGACCACCTTAGCAGAAGATGTCTCACTCAAAAGACCAAACTGGATGTCACACACACTTAAGCTTGACTCTTATCCCGGAACAGACCTGATACTATGAAAGCAATTATTATTCTTGGATTATTGTCATCCTACCAAGAAGGGAGAGCCTCAACAAATTGTAATGTGACTGGTAAACCAGAAAAGGCATGAAATTTTAAGATTTTCTGAGAACAGAACATTAACAAACCTGCTGAATTACGGTAAAAGATGGTAAACATTTAATTTAGTTACAGAAAAATTAATGAAGTGTCATTTGGGCTCACTTAAATGTGTGTGTTGGTAAAATTTTTCCCACTGCAGACATAGAATTTAATGCAAAGAATAGGATTCCAGGCTTCATTTTAAGGAATGCAAATGTGCTTCCCAACATAATTCATGGTTTTTACTAATAGGCATGAATACTCGCACAAAATACTATAGCCTACAATGGATTTCTAATTTTGTAATAACTATCAACATTTACTAAAAACAAAAAACAAGAAACAAAAAACCTGTGGCTTTCAGTGGTTTGACCCTATCCACTTTCTGCCTTGGCTAAAGTGTTCACTCAATATTTCTCTCCTGATTGTAAATCTTCATGTTATTTTCTGTCCTTGTCCATATTTTCCCTGACACCTAACTAGTGTTCAATAAATAGAATAAATTAATGAATGTCTAAAAATATGTACTTCTTTATTGCACCATAGAGGGCTATAGAAAAAGCAGCTATCTTCTTATATTTCACATAGCATTCAATACAGTATTGGAAAGCAAAAAAAGAGAACATGTTAGTTAACGATGTTGAGCCTCTACAAAGTACTAGACAGATTTTTCATGCACTTTTAAAGTTTAATGCTCATATTAGTCCATATGACAGATTAGAGAATGGAGAGAGAAGGTAAAAAGTTTGTCAATCTCATGGTAATAGTGAACATAACTTGAATGTTTACCACATGCCCCTTACTAAACACTTTACAATGATACAAGTAATTCTCACAACAACCTATTAGATAGGTACTTCTCTTGATTCCATTGTATAGATGGAAATCAAAGCTTATAGAGGTTAAGTAATTGTCCAAGGTAATACAGATACTTGACAATAGATGAACACAAATTTAAACACATGATTCCCCAATTCCATTACTAAACTAATAGGAGTAGCCAGTGCTGCCTAATCACTGACCCTGGGGCTGTAAACAATGGTCACATAGTGATACCCAGTCTGATTTGACTGACATTACAGAAATCGCAAGATTTAAAAATGAAAATTCCCTCATTTTCTACTATATCCAAACCCACTTTTTCTCTTCTGTCTGTTTGTGCCACTTTAAAGATTGGTGACTCCTTTTTCTTTGACCCAAATACTTAAAAAGCAGGTCACAAATTTAAATATGGCAAGCCCTCCAGGGTTGCAAATCATGGACAATAAAATTTGTCTGTACTACTGGCAATTTTGAAAAAAAAGCTTTTCCACACCTACTTTTATGTTTTAGATTGCACAGTAGCCTACAAATAAAAATTATCACATTTTATTAATACAAATCTTTGTTTTATAAACTGTTCTCTGAATAGAGAACAAATTATTTTTCTTATATTTTTCACATAATTAATAAAATCAACTATTTAGAATCCCTGTGATTAATATCTGTAAAAAGTGTCTTCACATGTATAAATATTTTAGTAAAATATTTTCCCAGTGCAAAACTGCTTTCTTGTAATATGTCCTCAGAATTACCTGCTTCCATTGCTCTCTCAGCATTCCTAAGTTATAGGTCGTAAGTGTAAGTGAAATAAAACCTACATTTCTCTATGAATACCACTCAAAATAGTTTTGGACATTTTTGTGATGCAATGTGGGAACTAATTTTGAGCAGGGATTTATACTTTGTCTTTTATTTTCATATATAGCTTACTTTCTTCCAAAAGTGATTTGAAGTAAATATTTGAGAGAAATCAGGATCTGGAGATGTTGAAGTATTAAAAAATACTCATATTCACCTATTAACCTACATTTATAAATGAATATAGTGTTTTGTCATGAAATAGAATGCTTTAGATGAACACTCCAATTTTTAACAATTCTAAATACATAGAGGTTTACATTTTTAGATTCATTCATAATTTGTTTATTCACTGATAGTTCAGCCAAACAAAAGCTGTGTTTGGTGTCATCAGTTACATCATATGGATAGGTGCACTGACAAAACTGAAAAAAATCATGTGTGTTAGAATCTTTATAGAGTAGTAACTGGAACACAATTATGTTTCACAAACTTATAGCATTACAACACAGCAGAATTTAAAACTGAAAGTTGCTTAGAGAAGGAAAACTTTAAATAAATGAATGGGGATTGGCAAACAACTGCTGGAAGAATAGCTACAGTACTGTGCTCAGTGTGACAAACAAAAAGGAAGGGACTGGAAAAAAACATACCATCAGAGCATAAAAGGTAGAATGCATAAGGATGTGAATGAAGCGTGGCTGAGCTGAGTCCAATCACTGCAGATCAAACTATATCCCAACTTGGGCTCTACACTTGGCTTTCCTGGGAGGTAGCTTACTCACTCATTTTTCCATGGTATCTCTGTGGGCTTAATGAACTCCAGGCCTAAACTAAAGTAGAGGAGACACAGGAAGTTACAGATTGCTTTCCATTTAGCTCAGTGTGTCGAGGCTGCCATTAGAAACTTCAAATATGTAGGCACTCTCTATTCAGCCTGAACTCTTAGAAGATTTCTTCTACAATTCTCAAAGATTTGTGTCATTTTGTTCCTAAAATCAGTGCAGAAACTTCTGTGCAAATGGAGCTCATTCCTTGTCACTGCTCTCATCCTGTGCATCCCCCATATGCACACACTCAGTTGCCCCCACAAACATTTTTTTACCTAAAGTTTATTTCAGTTTCTCCAAATATTCTATCCCCCCCAGTTATGGAGTCTATTCTTCCGTAAATTATGTGGCTGCCACATCCTCAGCTGGCATTATCCAGGATGCTGAGAATGAAAAGCAATAATAATGATAATAACAAAAGTAAAGTATAAAAATGGAGATGAGGCAGATTTAAGATGTCTGTCTTTCTTTGCATAGACTGTAACATTCTGCTATAAATACTCAACTTGCCTAAAGCAGCCCTCCTTCTTCCAGAGACCAGCAAACTGGCCACTATGGAGTAGTACTACAGTGAATCTTTGGAAGGCTATTATTAATTGCTCATCATTTATAATATATTTTGAAAACTAAAAAATGTGTGTTTTCTTAATTATCAATAATAATGCAAAGCAGTAAGGTCATCATGAACTGGGATATTTTTGTTAAGTTCACTTAAATAATGAAACGTCCAAATTTCTGACCCTCAGATTTTGTATTTAACCAAATATTTTAACTTTTTAATTAGAAACTTATATAGCATTAAAGTGTGTGTGTGTGTGTGTGTGTGTGTGTAGAAATACTATTTTCTCTTTTAACAAATCTTTACAATCATACAAGCATTGTTCAGATATTTTTAGCATTGATACCATCCCTAAAATTAAAGCTAAAAAAGTGAACCCTCGCCTCTATCAAATGTCATTATGTTTGCACAGTAACATAACTCATTAGGGGATTGAGGCCAACTTTGATCAAAATGTTTGGTTTGAATGGGTAATTTTTAATAGCTAATCTTTCAATGTGGCAGATATGAAATAGTATGTTCTCCATGCTACCTTCCTTTTGTAAAGTATTTAGACATTTAAAATCTACTAATTCATAAAATTAAAAGTACTTACATGTTCCAAGATGAGGCTAATCAGATGGTAGGAATAGTGATTGGGCCAGGGATTTACTATACACAATATGTAATGAAAAAAGGAAAGAGAAAATAAAGCCAAAAAGAATGCACAAAAAATAAATGCCATTATTAAATATTCTGAATGCGTGCCCTTGATTTTCCTTCATCAATACTTCATTTTAAACCATCCAGGTCAACGACTGTCAACCAATCAATCTATATCCTCTTTGAGTAGAGATCAAGGGCAACAGCAGAGCCTTAATGATTTCAATCTCTAGCCTTCAAGAGGACAGATTATAGGGACTTGAAATAAATCAGTCTTTCACAGGGAAATTCAGCTCACAGCCCTTGATAAAGCTTGATTAGAATGGAAAACTGTTAAACCAGCAAAAACAAGATATAATTATCAGGAAAGAGGAAATATGCCTATTAAATTTTACTGTTCATAAAAATAAAATTAATGTATTTTATTAGTTCTCATGTAACCACAATGTTGTCATCTAAAAGTCTAAAAATAGGAAAAAAATCATAATAGAACAATTGTTAGCAATTTCTTTCCTTTTATTTCATTAGCAAAGTTGAGATGTGCTTGGATGTCAACTCTATTCTTCTATAACTCTCTCAGGCCCATTTTCAAAAACCCAACAAGTTGGAAATCCAAAGAAAAATTCTGTTTGCACACTGAAATTCTCACAATGCTAACTTTTTTTTCAGAAATGCAGTTATGCCTTTCCTGTAAGTAATGAACTTTTTAAGTACTTGCTTCCTAATGTTTTTATTTGCATATGATTTATTTTTATTTTTTATTTATTTTTTTATGTGGGTACTGGGAGTCAACCTCAGGACCTCGCGCTTGCCAGCAAGTGCTTGTGCCACTGAGCGATATCAACGGCCCTTATTTTTCCTTTATGGGGGTTCTGGGAGTCGAACTCTCGCACTTGCCAGGCAGGCGCTTATGCCGCTGAGCTATCTCATGGGCCCTGATTTATTTTTAAAAGTAGATAGCCCGCCCCTTTTATGAAGATATCTTTGGATCCTTTACCATCTCAATTTACTTATTTAGAATACAACTAAATGTTAGTTTCATTTACTGATGGCAATTATTTTGATATACTCAATATGGAAAACAAGGAAAGTGTTTTCTGTTTTAAATATTCTTTAAAGCTACTCTACCTATCTGACTATACATCTGAAAAATTAAACACCTTTCTGGTCAATGGACAAAATTATAAAAATTCACACAAAACTTCTCAGAATCTGAGCACTAATAGTAGATACTAAGTCATACAGAGATGCATTAGTTGAGACGATTAAATAATCTTCAAGTAAGTCCTTTTAGATAATGATTTTTATGACACTAAAAGGACATCTACTTGTCCCTTTGTCTTTTTTTCAAGTTCTAGAGCTTAACAAGTTTGAATGCATCATAATTTCTCATTTAGCTGCTTAATAAATCTCTACTAGTTATTTATTAAGTGTTAGGTATTGTGCTAGGGAAATAATGATGAACAGGACAAATGCCCATCCTTGTAGAAGCTTACTAAGAAGGATACGGATATGTAAATGGCAAATTACAGAGTAGTTTAATGTGCCTTAAAATGACTATATAGGATGATGGATAAGAGGCATTGCTCCTATAATACCAATCTTAGGCATCTTCTAAAGAATGGACATCAATTAAATGGTAAACCAGAATTAATTGCATAGAGTATGGGTAGGAGAGTAGGGCAGGAGTGGGATGTAGGAGTTAAAGGCCCACTTTAGGGAGAATAATAGGAGATGAAGAACAATTTATAAATCATGACTGGTGTGTACATTATGGTAATTGAAGGATGTGTGGGTTTGGTGGATGTTAGGGAAAGAGAAGAGCTGTAAAGAAATGGTGAAGAGGTCAATTAATGGATATATTGGTAAAATATCTTACAGAATTCAGATTTTATCCCTGGAGCAATAAAAACTTATGGATTTTTAGCAGATTTGGTACAGTGAGTTAACTTGCATTTTGTAGAAAGCAATTTGCTAATAATTTTAAGAGTAGATTTGGGAGGTTTGAGGCGAGGAATGTGGCAAATAAAGAGACAAGGGATCAGGAGCTATTGTAATAATTAAGGTCAAAAGTGGCATAAACTCAGGCAGTAGCCATGGAAACAGAGAGAATTATAAAACTGGTTAATTGTTTGGCTTATATATAAACAACAAATCCAATTAACTGATATTTCAAACTTGCAAAATTTGACAATAGTTTACTTTTAATGTTTCTATAAATTGACTTTGTTTATATATGTATAATTAATTTACCAAAGGATTAAATACATCTTTTATATATTATATACATCATATATAAAATTATTTCATGTGACTATATAGATAGTATATATATATATATATATATATATATATATATATAATATTCCACATAGTCTTTGGAGAATAGTGCTGGTTTAATAATTATAAAAAGTCACTGTACATCCTACCTATTGACCAAAACAGATTGCTGTAGTTATTTTGAAAATCATTTAACAGTGATTTTTCAGATAATTAAAATTATAATTTAAAAAAACTTAAAGCCTATTTATGTTTGATCTTCATGCCCTCAACATAAAGGAATATGAAAATAAATTAGTGTGATAAAAAATACTAGATTAAGTCAACTAGTTATTAGGTTAAATTCATTTTGAGGAAATCACGGAAGGTTTTCTAGGGAGGAAATTCCATAATACATTATATATTTTAGAAAGCACCCTGGCTATAGTGTGGAAAACTCAATTATTTTTGTGAGGAAATTGATCCTCCATTTTAAAACAATTACAGTAATCCAGGCAGGAACTGAGAGTGGCTAAAGCCAAGGCAACATCAGAGCGGTAATGTCAAGAGAAAACTCACCAATGACAATTTAAAACCCGAGAAATTTGGTGCATGATGTTGTCTTTGAATGAACTAGAGAAAGTGGGTGAAGCACTGGTCAGAACAAGTGTTTCGTTTCATTTAATTTTGCTTTATTTTATGGGTTGGGGATCAAACTCAGGGCCTCCTACATGCGAGGTAAGAGCTCTACCAATGAGCAATGTCCCCAACTCTTGGAAGGTAGTTTTGTTTTGTTTTTTATTTATTTTAATATGTTTACGTATTTTTTGTTAGTACATGTTTGCAATACACAATGCTTACATTCATTTTAGGGAGTAGGTGCATGTACTTAACATATCTTAATTCTTTTTATTTCCTTTCCTCTTCTCCCCTCCCCTCTTTGTCCATCTCTTGATTCCCTTCTCATTTACAAAAGATCCATCTACTTGTATCCAAATAAATCAGGCACACAAGCTTTGATATCACGAAACTTATTTTATATGAGAAACCCTAAGTATGACTAATTTTAAAAACAAAATTAAAAATAGATGGCTATCCTTGAGTTTGAGAATATTGATTTTGAAGTAACTCTGTGCCTCCAGTGGAGATAGTTGATAGGAAGAAGGATATAAGTCTAGATCAAGAGTTGATTTTGTTTGGAGATAAGGATTTGGGGGTCATCATTATGAGTTGTTGCTGTAGATTTGAATGAGACCAAGAAAAGTATGTTGATTGAGAATTGAGTTTGAGATTCAACACTAAAAATATTAACAAAGGGAAAGAAACCTCTCCACAAAATTATGATGGTGATAGAGAGACATAAGAGGTTAACGAGAATGCTAGACTATTCCAGAAGCCAATAGAGAAGAGCTTTTCCCAGTAGGAGGCACTGATAACAATCAGTGCTAGAGAGGGATGATGAGGTCTGAAGTGACTTGGGCCTTGACAAAAATCAGTTTCTGTTGAAGGATGTGGCACAAGCTAATTTATATGAGGATGACATAGCTAAGTGAGATAAGGAAGTAGATTAAATATAGAATCTTCTAAAGAAGTTCATCTTTAAGGGTAGAAAATAAGTTCGGTAGAGGATACGAACCAATAGTAGAATGTCTTGTTTGGTATTACAGGAAACGTGGCACTTCAAGAATAAATTAATCTAACCCAGTAAGAATGCCTGACCCTAAGAAAAACTCAAAGGCGTTTCTCTACCAGACATTTATCACTTTGGGCATTAGTTGGAGGTCAGTGGGTATTTTCACTTCAAAGCTAATACTGTATCAGTTATTACTATATTTTAGGACATGAAAATTGGCTACAACAAATGCTCTCAAATGAATAACTTTTTTTATTCACCTGGCTCTGTAGAAGTGTCTAGCCACCCAGGGTTTATAGCCTGAAAAATCTGGGTTCTATTCCCAGCATCGCCTCAGGGCAGCTGTGCTAGTTGTAAAAAAAAAAAAAAACACTGAGCTGATTAAAGTCTCAGGTTTTTCGTTGGTAAAGCAGAAATGTAACAATGGCCCTTTTAGAGAATAGAGAAGAATAAATGCAATAATGAATGCATTGCCTGGTATATTTTTTAATCTTATGACTACATTAAAATTATTTAGATAGTTCCTTAAACTACCGCCCCCAGAATTTGTAATTTATTAGGTCTGTGGCAGAGCCTGAGATTTTACAGTACTAACAAGTTTCCATGTGCTGCTGCTGGTCTGAATCCTACGCTGAGAACCACAGCTTTAGCACACTGATGGTCACATCGTAAAAATCCAATACATGTAAATATTAGTGTTTCTTTGATGGTGACATCCTGAGGCTGTTCAAAGCAAGATGATCTCCTAGGATCCTGAGAACAGAAAGGCCTGCAGTATTCTCTTCAAAGTCTGGTGGATTCCTCCCTCAATACCTCTTCCTGCTTTCTTGTATCAGCGCAATATCCCCACTCCTTCAATCACTTGTGCAATTACCTAATCCTTGCACTTTCTTTCTTTTGGGAGCATCATTTTATGAAATCTATTTTTTATTAGTACATGTTTGTTTGTATTACATAATTTTTACATTCCTTGAATGGCATTGCTACATATATATAACACATCTTAATTCCTTTTTTCATCCACTTTCCTTCCAATCCCTCTTCCCTCCCTCCTTGATCACCTTCCAATTGGAGAAAGATCTATATCCCTACTTTCTATTACCGATCTTTTCTTTTGCTTTTTATTTATAGCTTGGGTTTCTTGTATAAGAGAATCCATGCTATATTTAAGCTTGTGTGTCTGATTTATTTCACTTAACATTATGGTCTCAGGATGCACACATTTTTCCACAACTGACTTATATTTATGCTTCTTTGTGGCAGAGTAATACTCCACTGTGTATAAATACAGTGGTACCTCGGTTCACAAATGCTTTTGTTTGAGAATAATTTGGAATTGCTTGGAACAATTGGATAACTTGGGTTATTTCTCAAACTTCATGTAAATAGAACAATTTGGTTCATAAACAGAAGCAAAATTGTGTTTTTATTTGCAAACACTGCATCAGGTAACAAACCTGACCGCAGCCATCTTTTTGCAAGAACACGAAAGTGGCCATTTCCCCCAGAATTGTAGAATGAATTAAGTTCAGAAACAGAGGTACCACTGTACCACATTTTCTTTATCCAGTCATATGTTGATGGATATATAGGCTGTTTCTAAGATTTAGCTTTTATGAATCGTGCTGCTATAAAAATGTGTTGTATGCGTAACTGCAGTATTATGACTTTAACTCTTTCGGGAAGATACCCAGAAGAGGAATATCTGGGTTAAATGGAACTTATATTTTTAGTTTTTTAAGAAATCTCCATACTGGCTTCTATAGTGGTTGTACTCTTGTTACTTACTCATTCATTCACTCATTCATTCAAAAAGTCTGTTACAGGATTCACACATTAATATTTTCCCCTGCCATTTTTGCTGTGATTTCACTAGTATTAAAGAGTCGTATATGACAACATAACTTTTTTCAGCATCTTGGAATGTACCTTTCCATAATTATGGAATCTCTGACAATGAGAGTACCTCTGAAACTTGTTATTCTACTGATGAAATTTCCTCTTTCTCAGTCTCTGTTATAAGAAAGCAAGCCTGTGGCTCACGGGGCTTATAAAACATCCACTAAAGGCTGCAAGCAACTACAGTTGCTGACATATGTGTAAGTACATATTGATCAAATTAGAGATGACTTTCTTCTCAGCTCAGTAACATTTCTAACAGTATTCTGGGAAAACTCCATTTATAAATAATGTAAAGCATGAATTTTATTCAGATTGAACAGATTCCAGATAACATTATTTAGAAGCTTCTAAAATTTGCAAAATTCAAAATCACATTAGCCTTTTAAGACACATAAAATGAGTTCCTTTTTTTCTTCAGTGCCTATCAGGTCTGCTTAGAAAAGACTTTGTCAAAGCCACAACCCCACACAGACGATGGAAGTTAGTTTAGGTACCTGTTTGTGGTACAGGCAAAAGGGCGGGTTTGCTTTTGAACTTTGAATTGCATAGCAACATTTTGCAGACACTTGGTTAGACAAAAGGCAGAATAGAAAAAATGTACAGTTTCTATGATTAAAACTATTTTAGTGACAGCTGAATGCTGGGTACATTGTAAAAATGTTTGGAGACAATGTGTGCATAGAAAGTCAAGTGAGATAAAAATTCTACATATTTCTGTACACAAGAGAGTAAGGGAAGGATCCTTGATCAATTCTAACAGTCCGTAATTCTTTCTCATGCTCTTTCTGAGTTTATAATATATTTCCAATGGACCCTCAGGCATAAACTGCTCTACTGACCTATATAAATACGTATAGATAACAGGTTAATTCTCAAACTTCATGGAAGTGGGAAAATAAAGATTCTTTATCTTCTGTTCAGCATTATGCTTATAAAATTCATCCTAGTTAATATAGATATACTACTAATTTCTTTTGGTTCATTGAAAAGAAAGGTTTGTGCTAATATTGTTTGGACAACTGAATGCCAATATCTTGTACCCTGAGTAACTAATTTAAAGATAACAATGCACAATGTATTAACCATTGTTACCCTCCTATTATGTTGTTTTGAAATTTTGTTCTATTTTTCTCTTTAAAGTAAAAATTAAAAAAAAAATTCATCCATGTTGTTGCAAATAATGGCTCTTCGTTTGCAGTTGGTGAATATCTCATTCTATGAATATACTGCATTTTTTGTCCATTCACATTCTGAGGAACACTTAAATTGTTCTGGGTTTTGCTATTATATAAAACACTGTTATAAACAAACTTTCTCACGGTATCATGGTAGCCATATGTATTAATTTATCGGGGGTACATACTTATGAGAGAACCTACAGCATCATATAGAAGATATAAATTTAGCTTTATTAGTTATTGCCAAACAATTTGCACTTCAACTAACAATATTTGAGAGTAGCAAACAATCTACCTACTCTCCCTGACACTTGGTATTGTTGCTTTACTACATTTTAGCTATTCTAATGGAGGTATAGTGTTATTTTCTTGCATTTTTATTGCATCCTTGATTAATAATGAAGTTGGCCAGCTGTTGAGAGGATTTTTTTTTTAGCATTTTTTCTTCTTTTTGTGGGTCCCAGGGGTCGACATCAGGACCTCGCGCGCCAGCAGGCGCCCGTGCCGCTGACTGATATCACCGGCCCTTTTTTCATATGTGGGTTCCAGGAGTTGAATTCAGGACCTCGCGTTTGCCAGGCAGGCGCTTATGCCGCTGAGCTATCTCACCGGCCCCTTTTTAGCATTTTTGAATCTTCTCTTTTATCAAGTGCCTGTTCAAGTATTTTGCCTATTTAAATAAATGGGTTGGCTGTCATTATTATTGACATGGAGGATTTTATTATACATCATATATACAAATTCTTTAGCAGACATAAGTATTGTGAATATTTTTCTCCTAGGCTTGAGGTTTTCCTTTTCACTGTTATTAGTGTACTATAATGGACAAGGTTTTAAATTTTAGTGAAGTTCAACTTATCAGTGTTTTACTTTATATTTAGATCTTTTTTGGTCTTAATTATGAAGTTTTTGCTGTATGTCACCTGTGGAGGATTATATTTATGCCTGGAGACTGCATACTAGAAGTAACCACTCATACACCAATAGTCACAGGCATATCCTACTTGATTATGTTCACTTAGTTACTGTTGGAAGAAGCTACGGTTATATTCTGTTGTTATCCTTTTTCAGAGACTCATATAATGGAGACAATAAACTGTCTTGGTTAAAATAATATCTATCTATCTATGAATCATGTATCTCTTTAACCTCCAATGATATATGAGCAGGATGTTGCTACCAGGAAAATTAGCAAATGAGGACTTAGTTGATAAATATTTTTTTACTTGGGCTTTGGAGCCCATTTCATGTCCACATCATAATTTTGAGGAGGGAAGCTGAAAATCAAAGATATCAGGGAACTCTGAGTTATTATTGGTATTGAAACTGTCTATGTTGATTTTGAGAGTGATATTAAACCACCATCCTGTTTAATCCACTATACCCAGGTTTCTTTGGCCAATACCCATACTTAGATTCAGTCATGTAACCTGGTAGAGAAAGGAGCTCAAATGTTAGCTTGTTTTTCTCTCTTTATCAAAGTACAAATGAAAGTAAAGATTTTCCTGTAGCTAAGCCCATGAGGGGTCCTTCATTTTTAAAGGTATGTTATAACATAGAAAAAAAGTCTTCCAAAGGTGTATTTTGAATGATGGTAGATGGTGAGATATAAGAACCTTTTAGAAAATCATATTCATCAAAGTATTTCATTTTCAAAAGGAAGTGCAAATACCTACTCTGTAAGGATTAAAGAACATGAATTGCTATTACTACCAAATCAAGATCTACTTTCAGTTAGTCTTTTTATGCCACCTTTCAAAACAAATGGTAAAGTAATGTGAAACTGTAGTGCTGTTAAAGAACAACATAAATTAATGATATTTGTTAAAGCATAGTAAGGCCAAGTTAACTCTAGGCCATCATATGTATAGGCATGACTGCAAAAGGGTCTTGCCATGGAGGAGAGAAATGGGGCTCAACTCTGAATACAGCAAGGACAAGTGGGAATTTGTAACCAGGGAGCAGTGTGGAGACCATTGGATGGAAAATAACCAACACTGAACTTCAAAGGTAAAGACGATTCTAAACTAACCTAATAAGGTTCTTGGTAAAGACAGGACAGGGTGACCAGACATCACCTGAAGGATGATGAAAGATGTGGAACCTTATTAGATATCAAGTGTGATCATTTATTGAGGATGGAGGTTACAGAAAAAAACGACATAAAGGGATTAGTTACTAAACCTGGACTTCATAAGGCAGTGCACAGATTGTCCTAGAAGTTTTAGAAGCCTAACTAAGCAAATAATCTCTTTCAGCACTGGTGTAGTTAATAAAGATTACAATGTACTCTAATCACATATTTATAAAAAAAAAAGTATTTTGTAAAATTCCAGTTTCTTAGAAAATTATGTATTACTTAACAAAACCAGTTACTTGGTGAGATAAGTTTAGGAAACACTGAGGTTAAACTGAGTTAAACAAGAACTGTTTTACTATAGAAAATGTCAAGTGTTGAGTTGCAATTCTCCAAAGAATAAAATAAAATTGTCACATTCTAACAATTTTTTTTTTCATTCAATGTCTTACGGTATCAATGTTCTTTAAAACTTAACTTTTGGAAATGCTAACCTCGCCTCATCCATTACATAAATTATACATTTAAAATGATGTTGGTTCTAAATAGTTTAACTTGCTATTAAGGCAGAAATGTAAAAACAAATTTGCGCTTGTTATGTTATTCTCTTTTAAATCCAAGGAAAGAACTGTTAAGTTGAAACTTATTTTGCTTGGGGACACTTACAAAGATAAATACACACTCCATGGAAACTTGCATGGAATTACATTTAAGATGGATACATCTTTTAGTTTATTTATGCATAGATCATAGAAGGCAGATTTTAAGTGGTGGAAAATGAATTTTTTAACATTCAAAGTGATACACTTTAAAGAAGGCTACCTCAATCTGTCATACTGCATGAGTAACGTTTGTATACTTCTAGGTTAATACAGGATACACTGTAGGCATATTTGATTGATCAACATATGTGGAGTAATTGGTATTCTGATAGTCTTCCAGATGTCTTCATCAGGATGTTGTTTCTACAGTGGTTTGAACAAGAAGAAGTAGAACCAAGACTGAGGCATTGCAGAAGAAAATTAGGTAGAAGGAAGTTGCACCATGATGCATTTTTGTACGTGTTTACTACAAAATCAGAAAAGAGTGACACCTGTATGTCAGCAAGAATTCTTCAATGGGTAAATGACTGTAAACTCACTCCCCTGTTCCTTCTAGAGGTTTTCAGGGAAACCATTAAAATGGAGTGCATATTTTCCTACAGCTAAGGGCCAACCAGATCTAGGGCAGTATTTCAGCCATAGCTTCAGAGGTGTTTTCTCTTTAGAGTTCCAAGTGTCTTTGTATTTAAACCCCTCCCTGCTGCTTTTAACACAAAGTTCCCTATTCACTTGGCAACCCTTGTTCAATATTTATATAGAGGAAAAATTGTTCCTTGAGTTTAAGCATGTCTCTTCTTCATAGAAAGAGATAACTTTGGATAGCAACTATGGATATCTTGACACTATAAGAAGATAACATACATTATTAAATTTTTGATTATTGACCACATAAATTAATGGTAAAATATTCATTTTCAGTACAAACTAAAGACTTTTTGTCTCAGTAGAAGTTGGTCATATTCCAGATATGAAAGAATCAATTCTTTAAAATGCAGGAACTCTGAATTTAGGAGTCTGTTTTTCATGATGAATAATCATTAGCTATTGGATTCAAATGGCACAACAGAAGGAATTGAATTAATATTGAATAAGTTCTCAATCCTTGATCCAGCTTGTATTCTTGAATATGTACATTTATTTAAGATCACTTTGTGCATTTAATACTCATCTATGCATATGTCTGCAGTAATTGTATAAATGGACAACAATTTTTGTTTCTTACTTTAAGAATCCTTTGCTGCAATTTTCATAAAAGTAGCAACTTCTTTTCCCAGTATACGTTAAGCTTTATAATAATAAATACGAAGCTTTAATGTGCAAATATACTTGTAATTGTCAATAAACATATGACGTATCTCCGCTAACAGGCAGATTGGAAGTTATGGAATCATTCCACCATCTGTGCCATGCAGACTCTAGTTTTGGAACTCTTACTTCAAACAGAAAGTTTACATATGAGCACAGGAGGGCCTTGCACATCAAGTACTTTTGATTTTATATCTTGATTTCTTCCTAGTAATACATTTAGGGTGTTTCCCTTACTGTTAAATATATGTTCATATATTTTAGTGAAAAGTATTAGTACTTAATTTTGGAACAGGAATCAAATTACAAAACTATTAATGCAGAAATAAACCAAACCACTCTGGCTACCAGAGATGCTGCCAAATCCATAATAATCGACATTAAAAAAAAAAAAACAAGAAAAAGAATGTGTCATCATGGCAGTAAACTACGTATACATTTGACGATGATTTTTTTCTTTTTTTTTGAGACAGGGTCTTGCTATGTAGTGCAGCCAGGCCTTGAGCTCATTATAGCGCCCAGGCTGGCCTGGAACACAGAATGATCCTCCTACCTCAGCCTCCTGAGCGCTGGGATTACAGGTGTGTGTCACCATGTCCAGCTGAGGATGATTTTAATAGGACCTGAAACAAGCCTAAAAGTTTAATTCCAAAAAATTACTAAATGTCTGGCTATTGAGGGCAGAATGTAAGAGAACTGATAACTTCTAACTCTCCCTAAAGGAAGGACAGGATAAAAGTCTTAACATGGGCCCAGTAGGCCTTAGTGGATGACCACTTACCTAATTTTTCAGTAATGTTCTCCAACTGATTTACAGAACTGAATTCAATATCAAAGGTAATACTAGTATCCCTGTGACTAACTATATTCAGAGTTACAGTAGAACCTTAGAAGTCTCAGTGCTAACTCTTTGCCCGTCCTATATCTTACAATCACATGTAGATCATTATAATATAAACCATGCCCATGTCCCACTCCAGACTAATTGAATCTGAATCTTTATGCTGGAACTTGGGCATATGGTTGAAAATTACAGTCCTACATGACCCACTACCACATATACACAGATACATTTTCAACTACATGTACTAGCATGAAGTTTCTGCTTCACGTACTAGCTCTTGTTCTGTATACATTCCTAAACACATATAGAAAAGCAAATTCTCCACATTCTATTTTTCCTGTATATTTTATTTGAAGGGTATCACCAAGATAAAAAAGCATGAGAGTAGGTAACCAATGTTTTCTTTACAGACTATTCAAAATATGCAAATATAATTGCCCTAAACATCTATGTATATATTTAATACAATATATTCTTTACCTAACTCAAACCTGTCTTAATGGAACATATTTAAAGAATAAGAGTTTACTGGGGGAAACCTGCTAATTTTGGAAAAACACATTGGTAATTTCCTGATATGTCAATCCACTCATTATTCGTAGATTATCTGTATAATGATTTTATGTCTTTTATACACAGAATGTAATATTCGCCAATAAACTATGAAACAAGGGCACTGGAACTTCAGGAAAATGCTACTCTCTGTAATGATAAAAAGAAACATTTTCTTCTGTCAGTGCACTTTTCTGAAAGAAAAATATATGCAAGGACTGTCACAAAGGAAATCCTTTCTTTTTATCTTCTTCCCTTCGTCCTTCTCTGTTATTTTTTTAATCTATGAAAACTCTTTAAACATATATAGCAATATATAATTAGATTCTTTCATCTAAAACTTTTACACCTCTAGGTTGTCATCAATTTGGTCACGATAGATCACCACCCAAAACATAGGATTGAAATATATAAAAATGTAAACAGATATAAACAGAAGTATACTAAATGATGTTCATTACATAGTTCATTTATTTAAAATATATGGAATGGTCAATTGCCACTCTATGAATTAGCAATTGCAAATCTAATAAGCAAAAGTTTCTCTTCCTGAAAAGCTCACAGGTTGTTGGGTGTTATAGGCTTATATACAAATAATTATATTAAAAGAGAAAAAATGCTAACATGCCGCAGAGGAGGCAACAAATGTTTCTCTTACATTGGGTGGTCAGAAAAGGTTTACAAAAGAGGTAATAAATTAAATTTGAGCTTACCTATACTCAATACTTTCCATCTATAATCTCTATAAAATATAGGATTTTGTATATTAACACTTAAAATTATTACAACCAAGCACAATAATGTACAATTGTATACAGATTCCAAATCTATTTAGAAGTGATGTCTTACATTAAAACACGATCATTACTATTTGGTCTTACCATACTGTACTCAAAACTTTCAAATTTGTTTGATATATCATTAACCCAGCATATGTATCTCAAAAATAAGAACTAATTTGTTAGGGGCTGTAGTTTCACTTTAAAATATAGATTTATTTTAATGAGACGAGACTATCGATTTGAAGTAAGTATAATTTATAACAACTTATATTTATTTATTAACACATGAAATGTTTTATCAAGTAGAAAGTATGTTTTCCATCATTTAGGACATTAGGATGAAAACATGAATTGTATGTGCTGCCCACTGGCACCAGCGATTATGAGCTGCCTTCACAATTGGCTTTTCATTGCATAAAGAAAATCCCTTATTTGCTTGGCATTCCTATGCCAGCAGGCTTACAATAAAAGCTAGAAGCCCATTGTTTATAACTTTACTTCTTGCCAACCATTTCAGCTATGTTTTCTTTGATTATATAAAGGGCCAAGGCTGTTTTAAGTGAAAAAGGTAGCCATTTTCACCCAGCAATCTGACGGATATTATGTCTGCATACTAGTCTACAATGAGACTGCAATCCCCTTTGACCTGGCCTGAAATTCCTCAGAGTTACAAATCTGTGTTAGATAAAACTGTCTAATCATGATATTTCCTCCAATATAATAGGTAAGTGCAAATAGGCAGTGCTATATGGATGAGAAAGAAGTACAGTAATTCTTATCATCCTCTAAGAGAAAGTTACCATCATTTCATAAATTGAAGCAAGTAAATTTTATACTATAAGGGCTTACTGAGCCAAATAAATTTAAGAAAAAAAAGCCTAAAACAAGTTTTAGAGGGTTGGATGACAGCAAGGGCAGGTAACTAAGTACAAGATAAAGATAGAATAAGGTCCTGGAAAAGAAAGTAATAGGCTAATGTTGGGAAGCTGAAATAAAATGGTATAAGACTGCAAAGGTACCAACAATATAAGACTCAGCCCATGACTTTTATATTTTCTTCTATTTTTAAAATTTTTTTCTATTTTAGTATAGATTTGGGAAGGACTGCCTAGTACATGGCAAAACAAAGGTAGTGAATAATTGATGTAGGATAAAACCATGGTTGTAGTATTATAAGTTTTCCAGGTGATTTTAATGAACATCTAGAAATAAGAATACTGTACCTGTAAATTGGCAGTGACAGTGGAATAGATATTGTACCTTGCCATGGAAGCGTGCACAAAGGCACATTTATAGAATAAGAACTAGGTATCTAACAACATCCTATTTCATTTCACTTATAAATTCAGGGGAAGAAACATGGTGTTATTCAAATGAACTTCACTCAGGATCCTTCAATAAAACCACAGCATGTGGATATGTGCTTGCTTTTCATGCACTTTCTATATATCTCAGAAGCCAGTTCATGATATTTTAGCGTTGTTGCTAGCACTTCAAATTTTTAGGGTATAAATCACAATGTGAGGCAAGTTAGAAAGGGTATAGGGAGGCGCAGTGCAAATAAATCATATGTGGTCCACTTATCTACATAAAGTTAAAGATTATTTTTTCCCTGGTTAAAGCTTTTTGAAACAATTGGAAATGTTGTGCTAAGTATCATCTTCTTCCTAAAGCTTTTCCCCTTGTGACTAGATTACAAGAATGTAGTTGAACCTTGCCTTATTATACTGCCATTCCCTTTCTAGTTAGTATGTGACTGTGCAACATACGCACAAAGTTTTATACTTATAACTTTAAACCAGTAAGGTTTTATTTTACTCAGTGATAGTCTTTTCAGAGTTTAGGCTATGTGGGTAATCTTTGTTTATCAGTGTTTACAAAGTAGTATTATTTTATGCAAACTAATGATAATGTCATTGCTAATTGCTTTATACATCGCTTGGCAAAGCAAAGCATTTGCAATTGAGTAGCTTCTACTTTCTTCTCCTTTTCATGGTGGTCATCTGGCTACATATTTTGTTCCTCATAACGTTTTAGTGTTAATTTCACACTAAAAACCATAAAGGTAAAATGGGTATTTTGCAGGTTGGGTCCAGAAAGAAGAGTGGTTTCCTAAGGAAATACATGTTGATTTTAACGCCTTTTAAATATATTGATTGCTCAATAAAATAAAAAATTCTGCTAATTTACATACCATCCCTAGTGTCATGCTTTTCATTTTTCAACCAGAATCAATGTACACAAATAGAACATGCTTTTCTAGTTTTCTGAATTCCTTCAAGCAAAACATAATTCTATAATGACCAATTATAATCTAACACCTGCTGCTATGAAGAGGACCTTGTCAGCATCAATCTAAATGGAAGAAAAATAGCTTTCCTCGATTTTAGGAAAATAACCAGTAAGTGAACTCCATTTTTTAACAAGAAAACTAAGAAATTTATTCCAAGGTAGTCCACCAGAGAATTAGGATTTAATAGAATTAGACATTTTAGCATCACTTGAAAAAAAGTTTTGCTTTGGGCTAAGCATTATGGTTAAAGATTCCAAGAAAAACACTAAAATTCTTGGATGCCTTGCAGCCAATATTTCATTAAAATAAATCCATCCATAAAGGTCCTTCTCTACTGTAATATTATCTCCTCATGTTTTCCTTATGACACACAAACTCTGCTCAAGCTGAAAGGTAAACAAATTGAATAGAAGCATCATTTGAGCTCAAGCCATATTGACAATTTTGTGGATCTACATTGCCAGGAAATCTTGCTCAAAATTATGCAAGGATAATTACATCAACAGAATGCAGAAAAAAATCTTGGTATAATATCAAAAAGAGGGGGAAGGAATAGGTTGCTGGAAAAGCACTGCTAGCAGATTGGCTAGAAAGGATAATGAAGCCATTTTATAATGTTAAAACCTCATCTAAATATTGAAATAAATGATAATTTACATCCAGAGTAAAGAGACACAGTTAAGTATATTTTAATATGCCATCACATATACCTATGACTAGTATGTGTCTATATATACATGAAAACATACATACAACACCTGAACGTTAATTTGTACATATTAGGAGTGCAATAAAACATACTATCACAGGAGAGTTCCCTCCAGCATCCCTAGCAACAGACCTTGCGACAATTGCTGCATCAGCAAAATAATATTATCTATAAAAAAGCTATGGTTACAATTCCTAGGTTGAGGCTTAATACAGAGAAAATATTAAAAATATTAAAAGAATTACTGAGCTGAGTGTGGGGGCACATGCCTAGAATCCCAGCACTGTGGGAGGCTGAGGCAGGAGGATCATAAATGCAAGCCCAGCCTGAGCACATTAACAACCTAGAGAGCTCTTGTCTCAAAATAAAAATTAAAAAGTGCTAGGGATGTAGCTTAGTATGAAGGCCATTCAATCCTCAGAACTGTAAAACATTTACTAATAATTACTGGATTACTATAAAATTTTCTTATTAAATAAATATATTTATTCATTTCAAACTATGTAAACAACACAAAAGGCACAAGAAAAGAAAAAGGAATTTATTCTATTTAGAAATGTTAGGTACTGTATGCTAACTTATATATGTCTACCTATATCTACATCTAAATCTATTATTTTCCCTTACTTCCCTAATAGAGAACTACCTAAGCACCCTTTTTCAGGCTTATGGGTAAAAAACATAATTATTTTAAGTGGATGAACATGGACATAGGAATGAAATGGTGAAAGCAAAAGCCAAATAAAAAGGAATGGCCCCTTACTTTGGAGGAACATACCAGCGAATGAGAAAAAATAACCAAATCAAGTCTGTTAGAAGCTGAGCATTTTTCTGAGAGATATTACAAAAATCTGTGTTGTCATTCTGCCCTTCCCACAAACTCAATGATCTCAAATATACAAAGAATGAGCACATGGAAAAACACACTATAACTGAACATGGGATACTGGAGTCTGAATATGACTTTATCACTTACTAATTATGTGTTCTTGGAGAAGTTACTTAACTTTTTTGAGTCAGTATCCTTTTCAAGAAAATGAACATACAAATATCCAGGGCTAACTGGGGACTCAAATGTGTTAACGTATACAGGAAAGAGTTTGGGATATTTTAAGATACTTTATCAATATAAGTTACTATGCATGTCATCCCATACTATTATTATTATTTCACAGAATACAAACTTAAGATTCATGATACTTTAGCTGAGTTTAAGGAAGAATATATTCACTTGGAGCTCGATCACTACTGTGTGAGACTCTTTATATTCTCTTATTTCAATTATTATGCTTTAATCTTAGACTCTAATTATATATCCAGTTATACTTACTCCATTAAGTGAATTTAAAAAGAAGTCACATTAAATAAAGGCCCTTTAATTTTTTTATGACACAAAGAGTTACCGTAGACACACTCTTTCGGCAATCTTACCCCAGTACAGTCAAATTCAATTAACTATTCAGACTGGCAAAGCATCTTTTACACTTTTCATAAAGATCCTAAGTGAAAAGATTGTACTTATCTTTCAATTAAGTTATACATCTTTCAAAAATAGCTAATAGAGTGAAGCAAAGGCAGTGTCACAATCACCGATTGTATTCAGTGCCATTTAGCAGACAAAAATGGAGCCAGCTAGATTATTTTTAAATGTGTTCACAGTGATTTTTCAATGCTGCAAAATCAACTGGATGGAACATCAAATAGAAAGTCCAAAGACATGTGTTGGTTAAAAAATCTGGGCATAGAAAATTACATGGGGATTTCATCTAACCTCTCTGTTATCCACTAAGAAATGTCCAAAAGTAATTCCTGGGAGATTCAGAATGTTTATCAGTGATTTCAGAATGTCAGAATTTCCTCCAGAACCTTCTGAACCAACTGGAAAGACACCATTGATTTAGACAATAGTGGAATATAGCTATTTGACAAGTTAAAATGTGATAAAGGTTCCGAGGGCAGAGTTTCAGAGGTAGCTAGCCAGCCAGGCTGTGAAGCAGCTCCGGGAATGTTTTATCAGTGTGAAAGGGAATGTGGGGAGGTGATACTTTCTTTCAATAAAGTTCACTTGCCATCTTTTAAATTACATGACTATTTGCTACTATAGTTATTTTTTAATTGGACTGTATAATTTCTACCGCATCATGTATTTTTACTCCCAGGTTTACTTATTATTTGAACTTTAGTATTTACTGATTTAAACTACCTTGCAATTATGTATATACTAATTGGTACTGTGTGCCAATTTATATTCAGGAACACTGATTTGGCCAAAAAGTATTACAGGAAAAGGTTTTGGACTCACAATGTTATTTTTATCAGTTTTAAATGGTATGTGATATATATATATATATATATATATATATATATATATATATATATATATATATTTGAATGTGTATACATACTTTTAGGTATATACATAAACACACATATATCTTTCACATTCACCATCAAGAGTTTTATACCAAAATAGTCTGATCACCATATTTCCTGAAGAAAAAAATAATGTTTATCTTCAGGATAGCAGTTGTTCATTTTTGATGGTAGATGGCTTAATGCTTAAGCTCTAGGTAAAAATATGGTAAGAAATCCGGAAAGGAATATATTTAAGTATAAAACTGAGAAGTATATAACAAATACATACTTCTTCTTAATAATAGTTATTATTTACATGGTGTCTACTATATATCACAATACAGTAAATTAGATACATAGCCCACATCACCTTTATCTCTTATTATAATTAAAACTAGGCATTAGCTTCCTCATTTTATACAACTGCTAGTAAGTTTGGATATAGGATTCAAGCCTTTCTTTGCTTTTCCAAACCTCAGGAACTATGTCCAGCCATGACTTACATATTGTATAACTATATAGGACAATAATAAATATTAAAATTATATAAATGAAGCTACTTCTCTAACTTATTTAGTACTTAAAATATTGTTTTCAAAATGTTCCATTTAACAAAATATTATTTTTGAAAATAGTCTATTATTTAATTTTTTTTATTTTTCAACATCAGTTTTTTAAATACTATTTGCCTTATCTGGGTTGCTGGTGCTTAATATTTGAGATTTTAGATGCCTTAGTATTGATATTGATGAAATCTATAAACCTTCCCCTTAGGAAAATGCATTTATGTGTGTACATATAGCCAAAATCTTGTGTGTAATGGCAAGGAATTAAAAAAAAATCTCAAGATAAACTCAAACTTCAGGGTGGCCAAATGTCCTGGTTTGCCTGGGACTAAGCAGGTTTCTGGGACACAGGACCTTCAATTTTAAAACTGAAAATTTTTGAAACAAGCCAGGACAATTTGGTCACCCTAAAAATGTAACAATTATATAATGCATTAATAAATATTTCTACTAGAAATTAAGGCTTTTGATTTTGTAAATTATAAATGAGAATATGGGACAAAGCAAAACAAAGAAGGTTTTATTAGGTCAAAACCTTTATTTTTTATTTTAGCATAAAAATGAGCTTTTAGTGACAAACTCTAATGGTGTAATTAGAGGGGACTGATTTAATTTTTAGCAGTTTATGAGGCTATATTACTATAGCTCAAATGTTGCAGGAAAGTAAAGCTTTGTTTCTGTGTGCTTCATTAAACTAAGTGATTCAGAATTATCTGAAAAAGTTTTAAACAAAATTTTGTTTATGTTTAAACAAAACATAACATATGTGTTCTTGATGTATTAAGTGGATATTCTGGTGAAAGAACTTTGGTGAAAAGTGGAAAACAGCCAAATTGCTTCATAACAACTTCATAAATTGACCATTTACTCATGAAGAATAATTTATACTGACTTAATTAGTTATGTATTAAATTACTGACTCAATTTCTGGTTCTTACAAAGGTATACTTCACTATTTTATGCTAATTATTTTCTAGTTATAATGTAACTTTTACTACAGTATTAAACTCAGTTAGTATTATCATTTATTCCTAACACCGTACTTGTTTCTAACAAAAAGCAAGTTTCAGCTACTGTTCTCTGTAAAATATGGTATCTTTGACACAGGAAACAGAGGCTTTTACAATTCACAATCTCTCATCCTGAGGGTTGTGACAACATAAGCTTATATTCCAAATGGTAGATAGTAGTAAAACAACTCAATTTAGTTTATGTATTATTAATCAACAATTCAAAAAAATCATTTCGTAAATCAATAATACGACAAATTGGCTAGAGACTGCCCAGTCAGATTTTATTCTCCCTTTAAATCTGATTTCCCTTATTCTCAGTCTTTATTAATCAACTCAGATGGTAAATCTCAAGACGAAGCTTATCAATAGGCTGTCAGTTACTGGTATTCTCAGGGACATTCCCATTCCCTATTTCTTATCACTCTCCATTTCCGTATTCCTAAGGATAAGTTTCTATTGGCATGCTGCTTACATAGACTATAACCACAAAACCCAGCCATTGTTTATTAACTGTTTAGAGAGAAAACTATATAAACATTCCCTATAATGACACATACTATGTACACATAGAATTTAGTGTTGAGTTGATGCCAGTTTGTGAAAACAGAAGAACAAAAATAAGAAGCAAAAATATCCTTTAAATTACTAGCATAAAGAAAAATACTATATATATATATGTGTGTGTGTATATATATATATTTATATATATATTCTCTGATTTGACTGTAATGACATTCCCAATACAGAATTTAGTAGAGCTAGTAGTCCACAGAAAGCCTGCAGCCTAGATATAAATAGTGACATACAGTAGTTAAATTTATTAAATCAACAAATTTATATTAGCAAAGTATTCCAAAGAATCATCACATTGAGACTTTTACATATGCTTATTTATTCAATTTTGGGGTCATTGTCTTTACTATAAGTTGAGATAGACTGCATCACTCAATGGTTTACTGTATGCAAAAAGAAAAATATCATAATTATAAACCATATATATCAAATACTTTCACCATGATTATCAGAAAAAAATTAAAGTTAATCATGAACATGTAACTATGTAAAGTTTTAGAACTTAAAATACATTTTTGCTAAGTCAAAACTAATTATAAGTTAAGACATTTACTAATACATCTTTCAAAACAACACCTGATATTAACATATGTTCCCATTTTCTTAGTATAGGTAATATATTTATAACTTACAGTTATAAAATGTGAATCTTTCACATTTTAAAATGTGGTTAAAGGTTTATTATTTAATGTAGGATGTGAAGGAGTCCCCAAATTTTTAATTATTCATACACAAACTGCTAATTAATACTTATTAATTAAAATATTGGAAAGATTGACCCAACTTATTAAAATCCAATTTCTTAGATTTTAACTTGCAAGATTTAAATATTTAGAATACAATGTCTATTACAGCATACACACACATACACACTGTGCAGCATAATGATTTAAGTCAACAACAGATCATACAAATGATGGTGGTCCCATGAGGTTATATTGCTTAAATAAAAGATGATAAGAAACAGGCAGGTAGACTTTGAGAAGATGGGGAGGGGCTCTGGGGATGGAGGGAGAGGAGAGGACAAGGAGAGGAAGGGGAATTAAAAATGATTAAGATGTGATATGTATAAGTGCCAAATCCCCAGGATGATAATTATTATGTATCACACATACTATTAAATAAAGAGATTATATTGCTTTTTTCTATTGTAGCATAGTTTGGATAAGCACATACTATGATGCTCATACAAAAAAATCACCTAAGAACTCATTTCTCAGAAGTATTTCTGTCACTGAGTAATGAATACTCATATACATGTTCATCCATGTATGTTATATTTGTAACATGTTTATATAAACACACATATATGATATATACACACATATATGAAATATACATGTTTTCAGATCAAGGATTGAACTTTTATGTGTCCAGTCTTTTTAGTAAACAACACCAAAAAATTTTTTTTTATATGTAAGGGTCAAAGAATGAAGGAGGAACAGAAAAGAAATATACACCATTTTAGTCTCCAGTATAGAAATACAGAGGTAAATTTTTGACTGTTTCACTAATGTTATATTTGTTGCCAAGAACCTGGGTGTCTCTAAAGTCAGTGCTTTTGGCCATATAAAAATCAGGAAACATGACCAACTTCACTCCTCTAGATAGGAATCCTCTCGGTCAGAAAATCTCAAGAGATTAGTATTTAAAAACTAGTTTACTTTTCCATCTGAAGATCTGAGGCTGGGTAAATGTTTTTAGAGGGTTGCTAGGTAACTGCTAAACATTCTTCGTGGAATTAAACTCATATTTTGAAATTTAAATATGGAGACCAACTAATCTTTGATTCTTGGTTTTAGTATAAAAATTGGTAAAACTTTTAAGACTTTGGAATGATTTAAAAATTCTACAGTGGCATCAAGCAAGTAAATATTTACGATTTAATTTGTATGTTAAGGAAAATTTTTAAAACTCAAGACATACATTTGTAGTGATGCTATTGTTGTCATTTGAAAAGTTAGATTGCCCTCTTGGAGATATACTGAAAACATTAGCTTGTATGATATATTTGCAGCTTTGTTCCAGAAAATGTGTTTTCCACTCACATTCATTCGGTGATTTATAGCATTGTGTTTGTATACACAGGATTTAAAATTACAAAGATGGGGGCTTTGAATCCCATTTTTGCCATATGATTACCAAAGACCTTAAGCATATTTTATAGCCTCTAAGTAAAATTAGGGTAAAACAGATATGTATTCATAGGGGTTGTATTACCTAGATTTTTCTGTCACTGGGACAAAATACCCAACACCCACAACTTAAAGGAGGAAAGGTTTATTTTGGCTCACAGGTTCACAGAGTTCTGTTCAGGATTAGATGGCTCCAAGGCAGAAACTGCATGGCAGAAGTGTGTGGTGAAGGAGAGCTGCTCAACCCACAGAAGTCAGGAAGCCCCAAGAGAATGAGGCAGGAGGTAGATAAGGAAAAGGCGAGAGAAGGAGGGGAGGACTAGCCCAAATTGGAGCTCCCTTTCTGGGCTATATCTGAGGCATAAGGGCTGGGAAAAAGAGAGAGGTCCGAACTTGAAGTCCATTTTCTGGGACTAGATCCTCCACTGCATTAAACATCAGCCCAGGACTCAGATGCCCTGATCTAAATACAATGGGAAAAAGTAACCAGTTATCTTAGCTTGCAGACAATAAATCCCTACAGCATGCAACTAGGGGTCCTTTGCAACCCTTGGCTTACCCCAATCCTAATTATCAAATCATTGACTATGCAGATTTGAACTTCCCTGACCCACGGGCTTTGGACAGCATGAGGGTTCCTCTAAGGGGCATAAAAGTTAAAAAATTCTATCACCTAACTGAAGGGCTGAGACAAACCACTCATTGGCAGAAGTACGTCAGATCAAATCCTCTACACAACTACAAACTCTAATGCTTAAAACTCTTCAAATGCTTAAAACCAATCAAAAAAATGAGCAAATGAAATGAATACACAGTTCTCAGAAGTACAAATGACCAAATATTCAGCATCTCTGGGATTTAGGTAAGTGGAAATTAAAACAACACTAAGATTCCATCTTATTCCAGAAAGAATGGCTATTATCAATAAATCAAATAATAGAAAATGCTGGCAAGACTGATGGGGAAAAAGAGACACTCCTAAATTATTGGTGGGAATGTAAATTGGTACACTCACTATGGAACACTGTATAGAGATTCCTCAAAAAACTAAAATTAGAAATTCCTTTCAACCCAGCTATTCCCATTCCACGTATCTTCTCAAAATAGTTAAAGACATCATATTACATTGATACATGCATATCCATGTTTATAGAAGTATAACTCATAATAGCTAAAGCTTGGCAGCAGCCTATATATTCTTCATCTTATAGTTGATAAAGAAAATATGGTTTTTATATACAATGGAGTACTACTCTGCCACAAAAAAAGGACATAAGCATATTTTATGCTTTAGTTATTTGTAGGAAAATGGATGTACTTTGAGAGCAGAATGTTAAGTGAGATACATCAGATACATAAACTTAAATATTGAATGATTTCTTATATGAGAAATACAAATTATAAATAAAGAGCAAAATATAAGATAGATAATAGGTGACAGGAAGATAGATCTTTTGCAAAAGGAAAGGGAACCAAGAGCTGGAGGGAGTAAGGAGGGAGACGAGGGGAAGGGGATAAAAAAATTAAGATGTGTTATATACATTTACCCACTCCCCACAAAGAGTGTAATCATTGTGAATTACAAATACATGCTAATAAAAATAAAAACTCGGGGCCGGTGAGATGGCTAAGCAGCGTAAGCGCGTGCCTGGCAAGCGTGAGGGCCCGAGTTCGACTCCTGGAACCCACATACGAAAAAGGGGCCGGTGATATCGCTCAGCAGCACTGGCGCCTGCTGGCATGCGAGGTCCTGAGGTCGACCCCCGGTACCCACAAAAAATAAATAAATAAAAATAAAAACCCTCAATACTAAATTTTCTCAGTTGCATAAATTCTTCTCACTGGCCTGGTCCCACCCTGTGGAGTGTACCTTGTCTTTTTTCTTTCAAATCATTGATCTTGTTGCTACTTTTGGCTATTCTGCTCAATTCATTGTTTAGGACAACAAGAACCTGGACAAGACTCCCAAACTGGTAATAAGAAGGAAAGAAGAGTTGGGGACAAGAGTAGAACCTCCAGGTCATGTCCCTGTGACCTGCTCTTCCAACCAGGCCCCACCTTCTAACACATGCATTTGGGATACATTTTAGATCTAAACCAGATCAGGAGTTGTTTTAAGCATTTAATGGCATCATTACAATTTTGAACGTAGCACATGGTGACATAGGGATTACTTTAAAAATATGGCTCTTAAATTATGATCTAGCTACCTTCTTGCTTGTCACTGAGTTTTTAGATAGTTTTACAAGTTCTTTTTATTTTCTTGTCTCTCATTACAGTGCATTTATTTGTATATTTTTCAAATTCTAGATATCCTCAAGATGTGATTTCGTGTAGGAAACTTCCTATGAATTTACATAAACTATTTTCTGTTTTATGTTCCATAGCTTGCCAAACTTACCTCTATTTTAGCACTCAATTCATTATTTTATGCTGGGGATCAAAACCATGGCCTCACACATGCTAGGCACATGCTCTTTCGAGCAACACTGTATCTCTAGCCCAACTCAATATTTTGTTCTTTAAAGTTTATGTAGGATCTCCCTTTCAACTGTGTATACTCTGAAGGCTAAGAAGCTATTTAATTTTTTGTACCTTGTCCCAAACTACCTTATCCCAAAGTACCTTGCAAATTGTAGGACAAGAGGTGGAATCTTAAATGAAAAATGAATCTGCTACAATCTTATGTACATTACAGAACAATGATTTCTCTAATTAAAAAGCTGAGAAATTATAATGGGGAGAGGAATTCACTACGGAAATGGCATATGATAGTAAACTTTAAGTACTAAATGACATATTAAATATTATTATAATTCTGATATTTAAAATTTAGAAGTTTCTAATAAAAGACTTGAATATTATTTAATTTCCAAAGTAATATTTCATATTTTAATGAATGAATTTCTTGGTCATTAATCATTGATTCTGGTGAAAATGACACAAAAATGATAGTAATGATGTGGAAAATGTCAAGGGATAATGATAAAATAACTGAGAAATGGTCAAACAGTTTGGTTCATAACTCTAGGCAGAAGTATACATCAATTGTGAAGCTACAGGACTCAAACCAGTATTGGCCAGGAGTAAGCTCGGGATTTCTATTGCTACTCAATTCTTAACTGATTGTTCCATCCTTAAAACATGATAATAAATATCAGTATAAAGAGATACAATGTGACTCTTGAGGAAATATTTATGAATTAAAAGTCTTTGCATCAGCCTTGCTAAAAAGCAAAAGAAACTGTAGTACACGAGGGTATTTCATAAAATGTCCTAGAAAGAATCTTGTTTACCTAAGCATAATAAAATTAAAATTAATGAGCTAATTATTATTCTTCTCAATAAAGTACAAAAGTAGAGTTTAGAGAATATTTATGTTTTGCCTCCACAAAAGGATGTTACAAAAATAACAAAAGACAACTCAGGAGAAAAACCAAGTAGGACAAGGGGCTTTTTCAAGTTTAAATTCACATTACACTGTCTCGTGTTTTTATAAATAAGAAGGAACAAGAAGTCGTCAGTATGTCCAGCCATACAACAATGAGGCTCCCTGACATATCTGTGTGTGATACCTAAGATAGTTAACCTTACGAAGTTACACCACAATCTTCTAATGATGTAAACTTTAACCACAAAGCTAATAATGACCTCAAAGCTTGCAAACCATGTTCATTAGAGGAAATTGATTTTTCCCACTCAATCAAGAGGAAATGGGATCTGAGAGAAATGGAATTTTTGTGCTTAACCTCACTGGCTTGCAAGGCTTACTGGCCTTATGAAAGTTTAGCTAACACTCCATTTGCCATCCCATTCACATCTACCCCCTCCCACAAAACCTATGTATATTTGTCAAGATGACATATGTGTTTCTACATAATTACAATCATGGTCTACGTAAGTTTCACATATTATAGTATATAATATTACAGTAAATACTAAGCTATATGAAAATACTATACATGTACTACATATAGCTTAATATGTAATATTTCTCTTTAGCCACAAACTTCAATATTATTTTTCATACTACTTGAGAAAAGGTTATTACTATTTTTACTACTTTTTGGTCTTTGTGGTACTAGGGATACAACCCAGGGCCTTGCGCATGCATGCTAGACAAATGCTTTACCACTGAGTTGAACACCCATCCTAAAGTTAATAGGATAGTTTAGGATAGTTTCAAGCCCCAAACAAAGCCTAAATCTTTAACTCCTTATACATGCATTATCCTCAAAAGAGTACTTTGTGTGAGGTGTACTTTCTCATTTTAAAAAGAACACTTTGCTATAAAAGTATTAAGTAACTTTTGTAAGGTAATATAGATAATAGATTGCCCTATAACAGTGGTGGCAAACCTATGGCACATGTACCTCAATGGGCATGCAGACTCCTCTCTGTTGCCACTCAAGCCAGATCTCCCCAGCAGCCAAGCATCAGATAACAGTGTTTTCTTCTAAACTAAAACCTCGATACATACAGTATTCATGTTTAATTGTGGGGTTGGCACCTTTCAATAAATAAGTGGATTTTGGGTTGCAGTTTGGGCACTTGGTCTCCAAGAGTTCTGCCTTCACTGTCCTATAACTTTGGTTTTATGATAGAAGTTTAACAAAAAGATACCTTTCCCTCAGGTCTTGGTCCAAGACAGAAATTTCCAGTAGGCATGCATGTTTTGAGGAAAGAATAGTACACAAATGGTTATATCCATATTTATGTAAAAATATGATTTGTAGTTAGGCCATAGAGTACCCCTAAAATTTATAATTTAAACATGATATTTAAAATTCTAACAAAGCTATTATACAATCCTATTTTTCTACTTATAATTGTGTATCAGATGCACTTTTCTCTATTTTATAAAGATATTTAGAAGCAGGGATACTTAACTAAGGATCTATGTAATCCCAGGAAAGCTAGTTTATGAATGGATTACAGGAATGTTTGAACTTCTGAATTCATATATAAAAGGTTATATATACAGAATGTCCACTGTGAATTTTTCTGGGATGTTCCCTAGGTTTTATCAGATTTACAAATGATGTATGAATGAAAAATATAAAACAAGGAATTAAAGACCTTATATTTCTATATGTAGAAAATTATTTATTTATTTAAAGATGAACAAATAATATATTATAAAAGTTTAGTTTCTGTCTTCTCTCAAGCCCCCACTGAAGTAAGAGATGACATTATTTATTTAGTGTAAGACTGCAGGATGTAGGCCATTGGAGAAAAACGAACAAGGTTGCTTTAGAATACCTGTGTTATATATTTTTTCCCCATTAAAATTAAAAGTTACTTCAACATATGTGTATTCTTTGCTTCAGCTACAATTGGTTTCTTGAAGATTCTTTAATATTTCTCTATATCTACTCTTTTCCTGATTCACTTTCACATTTCAGGTAATAATTCCACAGGAAGACTATCCCTGATCCCAAACCTAAATTAAATACATAATATTATTCTCTCTCCTAACAAGCAACTTTATTTCATTTAGAAAATTTAATCTTAGGGTGGTACTGGGGATTGAACCAAGGGCCTTGCACAGACAGGCAAGAGTTCTATCACTGAGCTACATCCCCAAGTACTTTTTATTTTGAGACATCGTCTCACTGCATTGCCCAAGCTGCCCTTGAATTTGCAATCCTCCTCCTTCACCCTCCAGATTTCCTGGAATTAACAGGCTTGCACCTCCATGCCCATCAACCCTTAAGCTCTTTAACCTGGCCTATAAGGCCCTCCATGTACAGGTTTCTTCTTAGTTCTTCATTCTCTTATAGTACCGTTGTTTTTTTCTTTTTCCTTAGATTTAGTTCTCCTAGCCTTTCATTCTCACTATAGAAGCTTCAAAGGAATTCTTTACTGCAATACAGTGTGCTTCCTTTACCTCCTTCATTTTCCTTCATCATATGAAAAAAAGGTAACTGCTTACACTGATTGATTGCCATGCTGGAGATTGAACCCAGGGCCTCATACATGCTAAGCATGCGCTCTATCATCGAGCTATACGACCAACCTCCTGCTACACATTTTCAGATCACAGCTCCAGAGTCTTTTCCTAATAGAAGCTCGTCATGACCACAGTTTGCAATGATCCCCTTGTGGTGTTTTCTTTCTGAATCTATTTGCAAATTCTATTTACACTGTGACTGTTCATATATTTCTCTGACTGCATGTGCTGTCATTCCTAGTGAGAGTAAGTTCCAGAGAACGGGGAAGTTACATGAGAATCTAGATTTTTGTCTTGTGATTGTTTTTGTACTCTTGCTGTCTTATTCCAGAAATTGGTGTCTCTTATGTACATGTTCAATAAATATTTGTTATGAGTGAAATGAAATATCAGACCATAAATATAGTTCATTTAATGATATTTGCACTACTTGATCCTTAATTTTGTTGCATGTTTTACTATTAGAAAATATATCAATTTTTTTGTGGAAGATAGAAGAGGAAAATAGACCAAGTAATTAATACGATATTGTAATTCAAATATTATGAAAGGGTGGTTCAGATTGTTTTACTCCCTTATAAAATGTTTTCACTGAAACGATATAAAAAAGGGTAAATTTTCAGAACCAAACCTTTCTTTCGTGTTGGCTGTGAAAAGGCACAGATAACTAGGACATAATGTTATAAATCATGCCATAATATTGATTAGACTTCAGATTTTAGTTTTTACATGTTTATATAAATAATAAAGCCCTAAATACTTTAATCACATTTATAAATATTTAATACATATTTTACAATGTATTCCAAATGGTATGTTGAATTTTTTATCAAAGTTCAGAACATCAAAATTATTCGAGTAACATTAATTTGTCATGAATTTATACACATTCTTAAAAGAAATGTTTGCAGATTCTGATTGCATGATGATGGGTTGCTTTCATGACAGCAACACGGAAAACCTGGTAAATGCATTATTCTTAATGTAGCACAATCTTCACATTCAGATTTAATTGCAATCTTAAAAACCATCTTTTCTTAGAGATAGATTGATCATTTGACTTTTTGTATACACATAATCACTTGTAGAAAGCAGTTATCATTCTGTTCATTTCTTCCTTCATTCAAGAACCTTGACTTACGTATGACTCTATGTCAGGCTCTGTGTGAGACCGGGGAGATGTTAGTATATATTCAGGCTCTGCCCTCAATTAATATACTCTTTTGAGAAAACAAGACAAAATTTGGCAAATCTCAAGATGAAGAATAGAAGAAACATAGAAAGTTCCAAATTAAACTATAAGAGATATGATGGAGTAGATATACAGAAGAAGGTGGTCCCAGATACAGAAATATGTATGTGGTTTATGAAACTATATAATGTATTTAAGAAAAAGCAAGAAAGTATGTGTGGGTGAAGTCAGGGGCATTTTGGGAGTAATAAGACTAATTGTTGGTTTGAGTCTGTTTTATATTTTTTTAAGTAGCAAAAATATTTAAAAGGAAAAAATGATGTTCCAATTTTATATTATTAGTATAAAAATAAATTTAGATTTAGATTAATAAAATATTTAAAATAAAGAACTACAGTATATTCTATATGCTTATATTTATCTTTTGTTAAATTATTTAAAACTTTGCTCTCTATACACACATACTGACACATACATAATTTAAAAATTTATATATATATATATACATAAACATTGTAAAAAACACATTGCAAAGTGTTGAATATTTAAACAAAAGTAAATTACTTGCAAATATGTTGATATAGAAAATTGATATATTTGGTCATGCAACTGCTTTTTAAATTTCCATTACTTCTGCCAAATGAACCAACAGTCACCCTGGCAATGTAAGTACACAGAAATAGTGAAATTTATAGATCAGCCTTTTAGGAGAATGTAGTTTTTCATGTAAACAATTCACTCAACATATTAAAACAATCTCTTTATGTCCCTCCTTATGGCTTTATCAGGCAAGCAGAACAATTTCAAGGGAATCTAAAAGTAGACTAACAATAATAGTCACTGTTCAAATTGTTCTTATAGGCAGTTCACTAATTTATATTCAATTTATAACAAGAACCAAAAGTGGAATAAAGTGGAAACTGTTTTTGTCTTTTTCAAAATATGTGTCTTTCCATTAGTGCACAAAATTTTATAACAGTAAATTTTTGGGCTATTTTCACTATAAACCTGACATTCATTTCAGAAGTTTTGCTTCCCTATATTAAAATAAACATGTTTGGAGTACATAACATCAACATCAACTTTTGTACTGAATGTGTCCCAAGCCATGTCAAAATGCATAGAAATTATTTAATATCAATCAGTACTTATCAAATATATTTACATGACATCCAAAAGAGAAAACTGAAGGGCTAATGGAAAACTAATACATATTTTTAAACTATTTTAGCAACTTCAAATTTATGGTGCTTTCATAAGAGTGCTAAATATAATGACTTCTATAATTTTTTCAGAGATATAAAATAAATAGATGATTAAGGAAGCTTTTGATGAATGCATATTTCAATCTATTCAGTGGCTCTAGAGATTTTACAGGGGTAGGTAAACTAAAGCTCTTTGCAAATCATACTTATATAATATTTTAATATAGAAACTGAAATGTTTCAGAAAGACATGGGATGTGTTTTAAACTATGCTGCATGCTGCAGAGAACATCTCTATAAATAAGATGTGAAAGTTTACAATGAACCCTATGACTACTTAGATTGCAAACACAAGGGTTGTTTCTTTTGAGCTGCCCATCTGAGATCATCAAAGAATATAAGGCATACACTGATTCATAAGTAAATTATACTGCCCAGAATTTTCAATATCTTGAGTTTCACTAAGTGTACATTTTACTAGTGCAGTCAAAATTACAACAAATTTGCTAATGAGATCTCAGTACAGCTCTATGTGCTAGAAGCAACTCCGCTCCAAATGTAAATAAAGTAGCAATACCTGATTCCAAGAATCTTATTAGTTGAGAAAATGAACTGCATCTGAGAAAGCAAACCACGATCCACTACAATTTTAGAATTTTATCATTTCTGAGATACACTAAAGCACAGTATTTTTTTTCAGATCCCTTTACTTTTTTTTTCCTGCAACCACTAACAAGACATTCTAGACTCATCCACACAGAGTAAAATTTAACAAAGTTCTATATAACTAACCCCCTAGTCAAAGAGTGAAAAAAATCTCAAATAGGTCCAGGCTCATTTAGTTACTAAACATCTAAAAAAAATAAAGTACATATAAATGTTCACACACGTACACACATGTGGATGTGTGAGTGTGTATGTGTTTGTGTGTTTTAAGTGATTTTTTTAAGTGAGTGTGAAGGCTGTGTCTTGTTTACTGGTCCTTCCCTGATAGAGTTCAGGTTGGCAGTGGCTGTATTTCTCTTCCAAAGGCCATAGGTCTTGTTGGGTGGCCTCATATTTAATCTATTGCTAGGTTCAACTAACCCTCTCTTGCTTTATCATTTTAGGCCTAGAGGTGGGTAAATGTCTTTCTAATGTTGCTAGCATCATCAGTAGCAGCCCATTTGTTTATCTTAACCCTGTACACGCCTTTGTAAAATACCCCTTTATTCCCTGTAATCTTTTAACTGTTTTAGCCTGCTGTGTGTTTCTCGCTCATCCACTGATAGATAAGTACACAAATTGAGATCACAATATATCTGCTATAAATCAAACATGGATTTATCACTTTATATAAGTTAATAAATGGCCAAAGTATGATTTGATATTAACAGAAATTTAAATAAACTTGTGAAAATTAAGATATCTGCTACATCATGGCATTAATTCTTTATCTTCCTATTAAAGATAAAATAGATTTTTTTTTAAAAAAACTACCGGGCTGAGGGTATTGCTGAGTAGCAGAGACTTTCCCTGCCTTTCATCTCCAGCACTGAAAACAAATCAAAAATTACATCATCAAAAGGAGAATTTTGTTTCAGAAAAAAGGTACTATCAAAATTTGTTTTTTTAAGAACCAAGTAAAATCAGTATAATTTAGGTACATATTGATTGATTTCACAATGTCATATAGACAACAAGGAAAACAAAAAAATTATGAATAAAAATGTTAATTGAGGTGATATATAAAATAGCCTAAAATGTATAGCAGGCCTAATGTTCAATATTAGAAAATAAAGAAGTACTACAGGTCATATTTAAAAGAATATATACATAGGTATACAGCAAGCACTGTAGCATGAGTGCTGATCTGGGGACACTGTAGAAATGCTGCTTCAATCCAAATAGATGCTGATTTTAAATAGAATATTCTTATGAAGGCATACCTACTCAATACCACTTGTGTAGCATAAAAATATGATAGAATATTATGGGACAATGTAAAAAATTAAATTTTACCATGCAAAGTTAAGCACCAAAAATACCTACTTCTATTAAAGAAAAAAAAAATGCTTAAGGAAAAGGTGTGTTTTCCTGTGAGTGGTTTTACCCCTTTTTTAAAATTGCAACTTTGCAATTTCCTTTAGATACCATATATTTCTTTGCTAAAAAGGAAACTCATGAGGAATAAAAATCAACAATTTAGAGTTTCTTAATGGAATTATATGTGTACCAACCATATAATTTAACTAAATTATAATTTATAAAACATAAATTTTGAGGGAATATCTTTAAAATGTCTTCATACAAATTGTTTCATTTTAAATTCACCTCCTATAAAATTCCATCAACTGCTAGGAAATCTCTGAATTACAAAAACAAAAACTCTATGTATAGCGTGGTCAGTATGGGGCAGCTAGGAAGTAACAGGTAAGGAGATAAGCACGTGACCAAATGTGAGATCAGAAGAGAACACAGTGAGGAGGTTTAATACTGTTTTTGAAGTTTTGACATTGAAGGAACTTCGTTGAGATCGTAGGGCTTATTTGTTCATTTACCTGGTTTTACATTTAAATAAAAATACATTCTTAAACACAGTAAAGCAGTAACTGTATTGTTAATGTTTTACTAAAGCTAAGGAAATACATGTTGGATCACATCTCAGTATAAGTTTAGATTCTACCACTTAGTAACTGTAAAATTTGGCACAAACTATGTAAACCCTATGAACACAAGTATGAATATTGAGCTGAGGTATTTATATCTCATATAGCAAGTAAGAAAATCTAGTTCAAATGGCTTTTAGAAAGATTTAACATGGTATAGCATATGTTGAATATAGAGTATCTCATGAATTATAATTTATAAATACTTAATCCCTTTTCTAAATTTTGGAAATAAATTACAAATGACAAAATGATATTTTCTTTTTTGTTATACTCACAGACTAGGGTTTTTACTAATTTTTTAAGTCCACCTTTTAAATCCATTAACTAATTTTTATTTTTTAACCGATACATGCAATTATACATATTTTTGTGCTACCATGTTATATTTTGATACATATATCCTTGTAATGTTCAAGTCAGGGTAAACAAATGTATCTCCTCAATATTTATCATTTATTTATGGAAAAATACACAAAATTTTTCTTCTAGTTTTGTTTTTGAAATATACAGTTTATAATTGTTATCCACAGTCATTTCCTTGTGCAGTAGCAAAACGGAACTTATTTCTCCTATCCAATATACCGTCCATTGATCAACCTCTCCCCATCCTTCCCTCTCTCCTACTCCACAGGGCCTCTGGTAACCATTCTTCTCTTCTCCACTTCTATGAGATCAACCTTTTTAGATTACTTACATGAGTGAGATCATGCAGTACTTCTTTTTCTGTTCTTGGCTTATTTCACTTAGCAGAATGATCTCCAGTTCCATTCATGTTGCCACAAATAATAGCATATTATTCTTTTTTGTGTGTGTGTGGGTACAGGGGGTCGAATTCAGGACCTCGCGCTTGCCAGCAGGCGCTTATGCTGCTGAGCTATCTCACTGGCCCGCATATTATTCCTTTAATAAACTTTCTATTTTTTAAAATGGCTCACATTAAGGACAACTGAAAATATTTCAGATGATATAAATTTACCTTTCTACTTTCTTGGTACTCAAATTATTTTTCTAACTTTGACTACACTTAGAAGATCAAATTCAACCTTGAATTTAAATCCAATCTTCCTGAACTTTTCTAAGGCTGTAAAATATTATTCTCTAAATCCATGGATCTTCATAGGCTATTTCTAAGTATCACATTTATGTTTGTTTCTTGTTACAATAGGCATTCTTTTCTTTGGTAAAAATTAATATTCCCTCTATTACTTCCTTGATTTGTTTCTAAAATTTTTTCACTAAAATAATTGCCTTTTTACTATAACATTCATGAAACACAGTGTGTTTCACTAGTATACTATTATTTTCTTCTATGTAAAAAAAACTGCTAAAGAAGGGACATTACCCAAGAAGACACTTATGTTTCTTATAATATTCTACTTTAAAAACTCAGGTGTTACACTTCACTAAGTATAATGTATTAAATTTCTGGGAAATTAAAGACAATGTTATTTAACAAAATTCTAATTAACTGCTTGTACAGTTAAACTTTTTCTCATCAAAGAACCTCTCAAATATTTTTTCATCAAATAACTTCTTAGAAATGGACAATTTATTTTAAGAAGTACAACATCATATTTAATGTTGGGATTAAAGTTTTTCTAAAGCAAGAGAACAAATAATAATAATAATAATAATAATAATAATAATAAAAATAATAAATTTTTGTGAATGCCTTGTCACTTCGAATAAAATTTGTCCACCTGCTACCATGCTGAATAAAGCAGTTCATATCTAGGGTCCATTAAGTCTAATAAGATTTCATTAAATAGTCATTGAATCATATCAAATCATAAATAACTCAGTGGGCATTCTGCATTTTAAATAGTATGCACATCTTGAAGGAAAGTTCAACCATTTACTCAAATGAGTAGTTCTTATTGGTAAGAAAAGCTTGCCTCCTGTTTTATTGGCCTGAGTTGCTGCTTATCCCTATAATTAAAACTCTAAATGGCAAATGGTATAGAAGCATATAAATGGATAAAATGAAGTATAATTCATTTACAGTGACGTGGAGTAGGCTCCTTTTTCTCCTAAAGACAACTCTCAAATAGTGTTGATGGATATCTGAACAAAACCTAACTTGTATTAGAATGGCCGCAGGACTGAAGATCAGGTAGGCAACCACTGGTATCTGCTACAATTTCACACACAATAAAATATCTAGCAATAATAATTGGTAAGAATTTCTTCTAGCATCTTGATATCAAATATGGCCAGAATTCTTATGGATTTTGTACCTTAATTCCTTTTAAAGTTAAATTTTAGTTTTAGAGTGTTCTAATATATTTACATAACTGATGTTTTAGAAATGAATGATTATTAATGATTTGTGACTTTTGTGCCATAATCTGTAAAAATATAAAAATCAGAAAAACAAGGAACTACTAAGCAGTATTGGAGAAACTGTGATTCCACAGTAAAGCATTTATAATGCAGGCACACTAAGAGCAAATAAAGAAGTGGAAAATCTAAAGTATCAAATCATTATGTCTTAAATATTTTTAAAGAAAACAGAGGTAACTCAAATTGGGCAATCTTAAGTGATGATTAATTAGATACTCAGGGGAACAATATAAATGAGTGTAATTTAAGAGTAGAACATCAATAGTTTTCAGCAGAAGAATTGATAGTGCTCATTGAAAGTTTTATATAATTTTTAAAAATCATGATTGCACTACTGATTTACTTAGCAATCTCCTTTATCAGGTAAACTTCTGCCTAGAATCTGATCATATTTTATAAATTCTAAACTAGTTAGCCTACTTAAATATTTTTTTAGCACAGAGTGATATGGTAATGATATTTAAATATAATATTATTTATTTGCGTGTTTCTCAAAAAAGAAACTTTTATACAAGAGCATTTAGCCTTTCTTAATTCAGTCACAGAAGCCCAAGGAAAAAGAAGTGGATTTGTAAATCTGAATAAAATTCACAACCTAGGGGGCCGGTGAGATGGCTCAGTGGCGTAAGCGCCTGCTTTGCAAGTGCGAGGGCCCGAGTTCGACTCCCAGATCCCACATACGAAAAAGGGCCGGTGATATCGCTCAGCGGCATGGGTTCCTGTTGGCGCGTGAGGTCCTGAGGTCGACCCCCCGGTACCCACAAAAAAAAAATTCACAACCTAAGAAATAGCAGTTAGAATCTAAAATAGTTTTTATTCTCAAAGACAATGTGAAGTCAGTGAGCAGAAGCCACTTTTCAACCTGAAATGTGAACCTCCTTTGACTTATTAGAACTAAATATAAGTAAACAAAGGGACCAATGTCATTAAAATGATTAAATTCTTCTCCCCTTACTCCCTAATCAAAATGAACAGTAGCTAAAAGAATATTTCAAAGGTTTGCCCATAATTCCAACTGTAACATTTTAAAATGGCTATTCTAATAGGAAGAAGTTGGTAATCTTATATCCTCATTGCTCAGCAAAATATAGAGTGTTATTAAACATTTATTTTATGAAATATTTTTCAGTAATTTATTCTCCAGTAGCTCTCTAAAGCCAAAATACAAATACTTACAAGAGCTCCCCATGATCTATATCGTCACATTCTTTTCTCCCTCATTATTATTCTCACAAAATTTTGAATACATCCATTGCCTTCATTTAGCTCTCCTGTACCATCAAGTGCTAGTTCAGATAATTTTCCCTATTGACTTCCAATAGAGACTTTAGTTGGTTATCAGATCTTGTTGAGGCTGACAGGCATTAAAAAATGTAAAATTACCAAGGTACTTGAGGCTGTAAAATAGTGAGAGAAATACCGATTTCCAGAGTTCGCGCTTTTCTGTGTGGTCAAATTTTAGCCCGCATCCTGTCACGCTATGACAGTTTTCCATTTACTGCAGCAAGTGGCTAAAAGGTTTTGTGGTGGTTGGGTAGATGTCATACCCCAAGCAGAAATTAACTCAATACACATCAAAGGCAAAGCTTTCAAAAAGAATTTGAAGCATCATAAATGCCAAGAGGGCAGGTATAAATACCAATTGCTGTCAAGATATATTTTTAACAAAATTTATTAGAAAGGCAACAGAAGATGCAAAATAGGATATGGATGTAGAAATACTACATTTAAATCAGAAATTTTTTACATTTTGAAATTCATAAACTCCTCCAACCCCAAAATCGACACTTTAGTAAGTATAACTTCCATAGTAGTGATTATTTAAAACCCATACTGACTATAAATTAATGGACAATGATTTAAATGCAAAATAACAAACTTGCATTTATAACAGAAATGTAATCAAACCAATAAAATCTATATGCTAAAGGAGGCATTAACTGTAGTGGGGGAGAGCTACAGCCCCAAGAATTCATTCATTCATTTGTCCAAAACTATAATTATTGTGTTCATGTCATAATTGCAGGGTCTTTATAATGATATTAGATTAAGTACATGTTAATTTCATAGCATATTTCTTGATCTCGAAATAGTTTTTCTAAAACAAAATTAATCTCCAAATATAAGAAAATAACACTTTGATAGAAGATTATGACTTTTATATAAAGTTTTTGATAAGAAAAAGGCCAAAAGAAGCAAAATCATGCTATATAGAGATCATATCTGAAATATATTGTTTTGCCAACAATAAAATTACTGTTTTCATAAATAAAAATAAGCAAATAGGGTGACAACTATTTGTGAAGTATCTATAAACTACCAATTGCACATTATAGTAAAATTAATTTATTAACTATCAGGTTATTTTTTTCTTTTAGTTCTGTTTTCTTTTGCCGGTGCCGTGGACCTATCCTAGGGCATCATGCAGGTTAGGCAAGTGCTGTACCAGTGAGCCACACCCCAAATCCGTCAATCCAGTTCTACAGATGAGAAAACTGAGGCTCAGATAAGTCAAAATTTATATAGGATTATACTTTTAAGCAGTGATTGAAACCTAAATTCTCTTCAATTTTAAAACTCATACCCTTAAATAAAAATTATATTTAGGCTATTATCAATTTTATTGGCCAGTGAATAACTTAATGATATAAATATATATTTGATTTGTACTATCAAAAAATAAACAGTATAGTTATGGCCTGTTGGCAATATTTTAATGTGTCATAACATATTTAATCCTGAGATATTAAGTTTTCTGTATCAACCATTCTTTAAAATATGTCCATGCTTATTTTTTGAAAATTATAGAAACCAGTTTAGATATAAATGAAAGTTTACCCTAGTTAGCTAGTATCCATTCTGGCTTCTGCAGGTTTCCATTTGAAACTAAGGCTAAAAGAATTATTGGAAGAGTTGTTTAGGATGTGAACTCTCTTGCTCAACAAGAAATGCTAGAAAAATTGTTTAGATTAAAAGTACATTGAAATAGACTTTCTTAGTCCATTAGTGTGCCTTTCAGTCTCACTTGTTTCTTTAGTTTCCTCAAATAATAGCCGCTTCTCTAGATGACCTTCATTATAATCTGGATAGTCACATTGACATTTCTCCCAGAAAGTCAGATAAAGCACAAATTTAAAAAGACTAAGCATGGCAAATAAAGCTGCCTTTAACCATTATAACTGAACAGCAACCTTGTGGATACTAAAAAAACATTCTAGTTATGTAGTTCAGTGTCTTGAGATTGAGCAATAGCCAATTATGGCCCACGGGCCGGAAAAGTGACTGATCGTTTTTGAAAACATGATGAGAAGGTAGGGAGGTGAAACAGATTAATTCTTTTCCCCCTTAAAGGTAGATGTTGATTGAAATAATGAGAGATTTTAAAATCTAACACAAAGCCTTGATCTCTTCTTTGATATTTCCTGTCTTTTGTCTACAACATTATTCTATAAAACATGGTCCCTTAAAATAAAAAGCTAAAGAATAGTTTCTGCTCACTAATGATTAATAAAAAGCACTTGGCAAGTGAAATCTTGTACATTGATGAGTGGAAACAGAACAGGATGCCCAACAATAGTTACAGGAAATAGGAATTTTTTTACATTGCCACCCTAAGATGTTCTCTGTTCCCTGACCCTGTAAATTCTCATTAAGTGACTTGGCACCTACTTTTCTGTTTTAGAATGCATTATCTTACAGGTTACCATGAACAGAACAATCACTCCTGCTTGAAAATGGAATAAAAAACTACCTTTCCATCTTCTCAGCTGGGAAAGTCATGCCCAATTTCACAGCACATGGTACACCCTTCGTTTACTGTTCTGTACTGTGGTATTATGTGGATTTGCCTGTGTCTGCTCTAGCTAGACATGAGGTTCTTAACTAATTTTGTCCTGTAGATCCCTTTGGCATCTGGTGAAGCATATGGAACATGGCCCGGAATTTTTTTAAATGTGTAAAATGAAAATAAAAAGCATCTAGTTTTATAAAGGAAATTAATTGTATTATAATATAATAAGTTTCAAATATAGGAATATTAAAGCGATCAATAATACACTATGTCCAGGTATAAAAATTAGTAAAAATTCAAACCAGTGGTTAGTATATAAGATTTTTAAGATATCCACAACTAGAATTTGATATAAAATATTAATAATAAATTCACAGATATTGCTAATGCTCTTGTGTGTTACATATCTTAATAATTAGAAAGATACTAATTTTCAGGAACATGTTAGAAAAAATAAACATGTAAATTTTTTTCCTGTATTGGTTCATGGATTCCAGATTAAAAATACTGTATTTTGCTTATATGATCTCAGGGCAGGGTTTTTGATTTGTTCACCTTGGCGTCTTTTTTTTTTTTTTTTGTGGGTACTGGCAGTCGACCTCAGGACCTCGCGCGCCAGCAGGCGCCCGTGCCGCTGAGTGATATCACCGGCCCTTTTTTCGTATGTGGGTTCCGGGAGTCGAACTCGGGCCCTCGCGCTTGCCAGGCAGGTGCGTACGCCGCTGAGCCATCTCACCGGCCCCCACCTTGGTGTCTTTAAGACAGAAGATATTCCCTGGCACAATCCAAATGTTTGAATGAGAGAGCTGATTGTGTATTTAAGATTCACATGCTGATTTTATTAATGCTCTTATATCGCAAAATGATGAACTTTGATATTCATTAAAATAACTTCAATTAAACTTTCTAGTGAAAATTATAACTAATATTTGTTAAAATTACATTTTGATAAATTTAATTGGTTAATAGATACCATATTGAGCTATGTATATTCTTTAGAAACAGAAGCTTAAAAAGCAATATTATAAGGCAATTGTAATTAAGCAAGTTTTGATATGTTACAGATTTCTTCTCTTCCACCTAAGTCAATAGAGGACCAGGAAGCTGAGAATGCTGCTGATTGATATGGTCCTTGTATTCAACATCAGTTTCCCAGGAAGATAAAGTTCTAACCATAGAAACTAAGCAGTCACTATAACACATAAAGAATCAGAGGAGGACGTATCAGTAATTTCAACTGTTCAAATGGAAGAGTCTGACACCAACAATATTAAGCAATGCATAGAAGGGCATTCCCCTATTAAATAGTGTAGGCGTGAAAAATAATGAAGGTGAGAAAAAAGTACTTAGTTTCCCAACTGTTGGCTATTTCTTTGTTGTGGTAGGAAAACTGGCTGCACATATAGCTCAGTAGGAGAGCACACACTGAGCAAGCACGAGGCTCAGGCTTCCAACCCCAGCACCAAAAACTAAGTGAATGAAGAGTTGGACACTTAGATCAGTGTAGAGTACTTCCTGGCCTATGTGAGGCCCTAGATTGGATTCCTGAGACCAGCACCCCACAACAAAACAAACCAGCCAAATAAAGCTAAATTTTTAAACAACCACACAAAATATTAGCCTTTTTCCTGATAACAAAAGAGTGGTAAGCCAGGCATGGTGGTGCATGCCTGTAATCCCAGCACTTGGGAGACTGAGGCAGGAGGATTGCTGTGAGTTCAAGGGCAGCCTTGGCTACATAGTGAGTCCAGGCCAGCCCGAACTTCATAGTGAGACCGTGTCTCAAAACAAACAAACAAATAAATAAATAAATAAATAAAAATTTAAAAACAAAGAATGGTGGACCTAAAATGAACATGATTCCTGACCTCATGGAGCTGGTGCTCTAATGCTAGAGAAAGATCTTAAACAGTTTCAAAAACAAATAGCCTAAGATGCACAAAGCCCGGGGTCCATCCCCAGCACCAAAAACAAATAAACAATCAAACAAACAAACAATAAAAAAACCCTTGCCCAATACTTATGGAAAAAAATAAGCCTACTATTTGAATGTGTCCTAATAATCTAATGCCTAATGTCATATAAACCAATGATTTATTAAATTCATCAGCATTTAACTTTATTTTTAACATAATATTTGGTATACCCATGGGTGACTATGTTATGCAATTTGATAAAATTAGACAATAAACAAATTGACAAATATTATTCCTCTTAATATGTTACAACTACATAATTCCCAAAATAATATAATTACATATATTAATGTAAAAAGCACTAAATAAAATATCTCAATAATTTATCAAATATAAATCATATATATCACAAATAATATACATAAGCATTACATAATACAATATAATCATTTTACACCATTGCAGAATTAAAATGAGTCTCTTTTCATTTTTCCTATCTTAAATTGCTAAATTCATAAAATTTCAAAGACTTTATAATGCTATAAAGCTGATTAATAATATCAAAGGCTTTAATAGATAGTTGCTTAAAAATCCTGTACTTTTTCAGAAATGAATTTACAGCATAATTGTAAGTGCATTAGCTTGTTCCACCTTGAGTTAAAAAATAAGATATTGGTAAAATATGATCATATATCCCTACAACTTGATCATAATCTATCTCAATTATGATTATCATCTTACATATTTCATTCATCCACATAAAATTTCATTATATTCATTGTAAGAAATCAGTTTACTGCATAGCTCCAATAGAATATTAACTTTTCTACATTTAAAAGTAAGGATGCTGCTGGGCATGGTGGCACATGCCTGTAATCCTAACACTTGGGAGGCTGAGGCAGGCAGATTGCCATGAATTCGAGGCCGGCCTGGGCTACTCTAGCGAGTTCAAGGCCAGCCTGAACTGCATACCGAGACCCTGTCTCAAAAAAAAAAAAAAAAAAAAAAGGTAAGAATGCTAATTGAACACCAAAACAGAAATATGCTGGGCACTGGCATTATCATAGCCATATGGTGGCTAATCATTATTTTGAACTCAGAACCACAAGTGCAGTACTCCACAAATTAACTGAGAAAATATTCTTTACACAAAAATTTCATAACTGAATTAAAGAACAAAATAAAAGCTAGATACTAGGATACAACAAGCAATCTTTTGCAAAAAGGAAGAGGAGCAAGAGATGGTGGAAGGGAGCAGAACAGGAGGGGAAGAGGATGAAAAAAATTAAGATATGTTATGTACCAGTACCAATTCCCCATGATGCATGTAATCATTATGTACTGTAAACCTATACTATTAGAAATAAAATTTAAAAAAAACAAATCTTTCAGCATAATCAAGTTCTTAATATATTTCAACTGAGAAAAGAAACATCAGGTTTGTTTTCTTTCTAGTTCTAGTAAATAAGAAAGACAATTGCAAAGCAGGTATTCCAAAATATGAAACAAAATTATCATTCTTGCCCCCCCCAAATTATTTTAGCATCTGTTGCAATACAGAGCCATTATAATGCAATTAGACAGACTAAGGACCAGATGCTAAGGAAGCAAAATATAAAAGATAAAGCATGGTATTATTTTGGTTAATGAATTTAACTCCAAATGTTACAGAAGTGACTCATAGGCTTCCCTTTTTTTTCCAAAAGATCAGTTGTTACATGTACATATTGCGTTTTCACATGTGTAATATAATGAGAAAAGTAGATTCTCTTTCACACAAAATTAGATGTTTTAAAATGACTAAACTGCAGACATACACACAGGTAGATGAGTTACTTGGAATAGTGGTAATCATTAAATTTGTGCTTCAAAAATTAGGGTTATCATATGCTAAAAATGTAATATAATTGTATTAAAAATGATCAAAACAAAATATATTCTGGAAATATTTAAAATACAATGTTCCCTACTATTCCCAGTTTTATTGTATAAATGAGAATATATGCCAATAGAATTCTGAAAATACAATCTAAATACTACTCAGAGAAATGTATGGTAAGTCAAAACACTTTAGTATGTCAAATTTCGTATTTCCATCTATACAATAATTGCTTCAAGTGCTTACTGATTTGAAAATAAAGTATTTTGCACTGTAAACTCATTAAAATAAAGTCTAGATTACACAAAGAGCATAATAGAAAATAGGAGAAGAAAAATAAGCAAAACAAGAACCTGTCAAATCAGATTTATTTTTATAAGTTGAGAATAAATAAATGTAGAAGTCTTTATTAGGCAAACATAAATATTTTTTCCAAACATAGAAGAGTAGCTTCACTCAAGAAATAAAATCTGTGTTTTATTACCACTCTCCATGCTTAACACTTTTGTAACTTACTATATCATTGTATAGCCTCAATGTCCCCAGATTCCAATTCCCAGGGATAAATGATCAGAAGAGGGAGATACACTGATATTTATCTGGCTATACTTGTTAGTCTAAATTTTAAAAAAGTTATCTAAAGGCTCTGTATCTTCATTGTATATAAATTCCACATTTTCTTTATCCATTCATCTGTTGATGGAGTACTACTCTGCCATAAAGTTAAACGTGAGTCATTTGTAGGAAAATGGATGAGTCTCAAGACCATAATTTTAAGTCAAATAAATCAGACATGCAAGCATAAATATTGCATGATTTCTCTTATATGTTAAACCTAAAACATAAATAAATTGAAGAGCAAAATAAAAAAATAGATGAGAGAAAACAAGGAGATAGATCTTTTGCAAATGGGAAGGGGACTAAGAGATATGGAGGGGGGCGAGCTGGTGAGATAGCTCAGGGGCATAAGCGCCTGCCTGGCAAGCGCGAGGTCCTGAGTTCAACTCCTAGTACCCACATATGAAAAAAGGGCCGGTGATATTGCTCAGCGGCAAGAGCGCCTGCTGGCGTGCGAGGTCCTGAGTTTGACCCACGGTACCCACAAAAAGAAAAAAAAAAGAAAGAGAGAGAGAGAGATGGAGGGAGGGGAGAAGGAAGTTAGAAGAAGGGGATGAAAAAAAACGAGCATGTGTTATGTACTTGTACCAACTCCCCACGATGAAGGTCAACTTTATGTACTGCAAATGTACTACTGTAATAAAAATTTTAAAAAAAGAACTCTTAAAACCAGGCACGCAGGAAAATTGTTAATGTTTATAAAAATGTAATCGATTTTGTTTAGATTACAGGAATTGATCTTTATATCATGTAACATTTTCACTTAGGATGAGCATTTAAAATATGTAGGAAAGTACAACCTCTGTATTCATAATGCATACAACTGATCAGGCCTTTTCTCATTGATGCTTACTACCAAATACTTGAATAAATTTGTAAAGTTCCTACCAATGTAACTATATTATTTTAAGCAAAAACAATAAACTCTAGAGATGTTGAAAGCTAATCTTTTAGTTTTTTTCTGAGATATTACTCCACATATATTTAATTTCTTCTCAAGTGGCAGAAAGCTAGATAGGCTGTGCTGAAATCAAAGGCAGGTTACAAGGGTAATAAGGAAGTCTTTCAAATGACAGCTTCATGGTACCAAAAGAGATGTTCCTTTTGGTGACTGCGCCTAAATGGTAGATAAACATGGTAAATACATGACAATAAAATGTGCCTTCCTATTAAGACAAAATTTGTCATGTAGTGTTTACAAAATATTACTTAAGGCCCTACTGTTTTGTAAACAAAGAATTAAGAATATGGAGAATACCTATTGAGTTATTTAAAAAGAATATAAAACAGAACCTGCCTTCAAGAACCTCATAAAGATTTATGGAATCAAAGATAATCCACAGGAAATAATTAGCAAGTAATTAAATTGAGTAGTGCATATAAATGATTATGTGGAACAAAAGTTAATAGGATGAAGTGAGGCATGGAACAGTTAGAGAAAGTGTTGTAGTAGCTATAGGACTTGCACTAGATTTTAGTAGACAAATTTTAGAAGCAAAAGTAGATGGAGAGAAACAAATCTCATACAGAGGTATGGGCCTAGAAAAGGTAGACTAAGTGAATAAACTGGCCTACATAGAAGAGAGAATATTTTATGTTGTGTATAAAGATAAAACACATCTCAAATACTAAAAATTCAATATAGTTTTCCCAAATCCTAAAAAGTCAATATAGTTTTCTGAGAAGATTTATATTGCTCTCAACTCAAAGGAAACTCTAGATTTGAGAATTACATACATAGCCAATTGGCTAAACTCCTTTGGCCATGAATTTTGGTTACATAGTTATTAAAAATACTATTATTATACTTCAATATAGCCAATCCACAATCCATATGGATTATATATATATATATATATATATATATATATATAATGAAAAAATTTGAAGTAACTCACATTAGCCTGGCATGGTGATAAATCCTTATAATCCCAGCTACTTAAGAGTTTGAGGTGGGAGGATCACTTAAGCCCAAGAGTTCCAGGCCAGGCTGGGAAGCATAGAAAATTCCTGTCTCCAAACCTCTTCCACAAATAAAACTCACATTGTTTCAAAACGCTGAGCTCATACTGACAGTGGAGTGGAGGTAGTAACTGGGAAAAATGGGGAGTCATTGGTCAAAAGGTATAAAGTCTTACTTTTAAGATTGGTAAATATGGGGGATCTTCTATATATCATGGTGATTACAGTAATTAATACTCTACTGTACATTTGAAATTTGCTAAGAGAGATCCAATAACTTTTTTTTTTTCTTTAGTGGCAATGGGGATTGAACCCAGAGCCTCCCATGTGCTAGGCAAGAGCTCTAAAACTGAGCCACCTCCCCAGGTGTATTTTCCACATCATTTTGAGACAAAATCTTGCTATGTTGCCCAGGATGACCTTGAATTTTTGGTCCTCTTGAATCACCCTCTGGAGGATGTAGGAATACAGATGTGTGCCACCATGACTGGCTGCTAAAAGACATCTTAAGTGTTCTCACCATAAAAGAAATAATGATAACAATATGAAGTGATGCATTTCCCAATGTATATTTATATCAAAATATCATACTGTACAACTTGAATATATATACAACTTTAATTTGTTAATTGTATTGCAATAAAGCTGGAAAAAAGTAATTCAGAGTTAGTATTATGTTTTACTGCTATAGCACTTTTTTTTCATTTGACCCATGAAATAATTGAACTTGAAAAGTAATATTTACAGATATGAAAACAGAGGTCTTCTGTGGGTAAATAACTGTCAAAGCAGACAAGGAGAATTGCAGATGAAACTCCTCTCATGCGTCCTGATTACAAACCTTTCCCTACTTATATAATTTATATTATTGAGAATCTGAAGCTTTTATCATGACAATATTTCTAGGACATCTGGAAGCATATACTAATCAAATATGGGAAGAAGATTCATTTTTCAAGGATTATCTCAACCTGAAATTTACACTTAAAATGTTTTATACCATCATGTACTATAGGACAAAACAGAAGCAGAAATGATGAAATAGGCTTATCATTGGAGCCTTGACTACTCCTGAAGTTTAGACAATTCACGTCATTAGTCATAGAGTCCTAAGGGGAAAAAGTATGCCTGATTCCACACTAGTAAAGCCAGAAGCTATCTAATTTGCATCCCTTCCTCAGTTGAGGATATCAGATGTGTTCAAGTTGAACAAGTTCAAGACTCTCGCTTGAGTAATTTTAAGGAATGTAACACAGATTGAATAGTAATGGGTTATTTAATAATCCTGTTTTCAGCGCCAACATAAGCTTGCTTTACTTTTAAGCACAGAATAGGACCAACTACCTTACTCAGTGCTAGGAAAAGAAACCTTCATCTTCATATAAGCTTTAAAGTCAACCTGATGTGAAATCCTGAAATACAATTTTAAATTGAATGGATATGTGATAAAAATTAATGAGAAAACTAAAGTCTCTGAAATGAAATATTTTTGGCATGTGATAACCTGATATGCTTCCCTCAACAGTCCTGTGCAATTAGGTTTGCTGAGCCATCTTAGCATTCCTTTTCTTGTGTCATGGGTGTTATATTAACCGAACCAACTTGTCTATTTGTGCTTGTCTCACATCACCTTTCAACACTAACTTTTAACTCATTTATACCAATCTCCTTATCCATAGCTATATGCTACATGCACTTTTTGGTTTCCTCAGTGTACTTCACCATCTAGAAGGGCTCCCTCACACTCTGTCACTACTACTACTACCAACTCCAAGCCCCTCACCTAAGAACTGTCTTTTAATATTAGCATCACTCACTACCATGTCACACCTGCTCCACTGTGTGATAACCAATTGATTGCCTTAAGGTTACATGCAAAGAACAACACTTTAGATTTCACTTCCTTGAACTGAGTGCATATACATGTACACACAAATATGTATACTTAAACACACATATATGTAGTTATTCTTCAAAGAGCATTTATAAAAATACAGACACACATGTACATATATATATATACACACACAAATGCATTTGTTTCTCTAATCTAAAACCCAGAATTATAATGATCTACTTCCTTCTCTACCCAAACGTCTACTTCTCTTTGCTAGGGAAACATCAAAAGATGTAGAGTTTGTGCATCAGTAAATAACTCTTACGCACCATCAATGAAATCCTCCCTTTTCATTAATTTATTCAGCAAATATATATTAAGCTATTACTCTGTCTGACAATGCACTTGATACTGTATATTCAGTAATGCACAAAGCAAATTGAAAATAGGTGAGGAAAGCATCACAGTTAAGGCAATAGCAGAAAAGAGAGCAGCATTTGAGAAATGAGAGCATGCTGATGTAGCAGCAGTGCAGTGGGTCTGCAGAGAGAGAGAGGAAGAAAGAAGCATGAGTCAAGACTGGGTCTTAGTAAAGATACTGGATGTAGTAGAATAATAATAATAATAATAATAATGTTTAACCAGCGATCAACACAATGTGGTTTATATTTTAAAGGATTTCTCTGGGTTCTCTGTGTTGAACAGAGTGAGTACAATGGTCTAAAACACAAGTGGCAAAAAAAAAAAAAGTTGGGAGGGGACTATTGTAGTGGCTAAGGATAACAAAAATTAGGACAGGAACAAAAGATATGGATATTCCATGGATGCCTCCATCTACTGTTCCATAAGCCTTTTGTTCACATCTTGGTATATCTGGCAATTTCCTGTAGCAGCTCTTCAGAACTTCACTATAGCTTTTCAACTTCGCACACTGCCTCCCTCCTTTCCACTTGCTCTTTTATCTGTAGTTATTAAACAAAGCAAAGTTACTCAGTGTGAGGTCCCTCACTCTCCCTTCCATCCCCTAACATCATAAATGCTTCTGTCCTGCTTTATAAGCCCCTACAACACTTTCACTCTAAACTTCTGTAACTTTGAGTTCTCAAGAAACAAGCACAAGAATTTGGAGTGCAGCTAGTTTATCTGGCAATTAATTTCAGAAAGGACAAAAAAGTAGAGAAAGTGATATAAGGAAAGAGGGGAGGCTATAAAGGGTGTGCTAATGAACAAACATTACTACTGGGGATGACGGATGCTGGATCTCACCGGCAAACTTATGAGAGGCTCTGAGAAAAATGCCTCAAGAATTGTTCATCATAGGATGAGGTGCCTGGGTGCTTTTTCCAAGGACTTCTATTTCATTAAAAGTTACTAAAAGTTGGGTGCATTTCTATAATGCCTGTACTTTAGGATTGCAAATCACCGGGGCAATTTAGTGAGATCTTGTCTCAAAATATTTTACAAAGTGGGGGCAGGTGATACAGCTCAGTGGTAGAGTCCCTGGGTTTAATCCCGAGTACTACAAAAAATATCACTAAAGATCACTTCTGGTGGCGAAACACCCCTCTCTCTTCATATCTACGGGTTACTCATGTTTGGAGCATAGTAAACTCTATAAGTCCTCGGGCAATGCTGCAGAGAAAGATCCTGGAACTCTGGAAGAAGGCCCTTCAGAAACTGCAGTCCACTCAGGTGGTGAAGGAAATGTGGAGCAGATCATCAGTAACATCTGCATCTCCTTTCACCTTCAGGACCTGTTCATTACTCCTTTCTATTAAAACACGTCTTGAAAGGGTCCTTGTTAGGAGTTATATAATATACCTTATACATTTTCTAGTCCAATCCTGTTACATGCAAAATAGAAAATAAGGGCCTTAAATTGCTCAGGTGATATTTGAAATTTTATTTGAAAACTTTTTTCTAGGTTCACAAAAATGTATGAGAGTTTGATATATTTTTATATTACTTAATAATAAAACAAATTGCAATACCTTGACATCACATTGCCATTTATCAACATCTAGTACCTTCTTACCACTTTACAAAGTCTCAAATCTATGTCAATATCTGTTGAATTTAATGTCTCTACTCAATTTTTTAAATTTGCAGGCTTTTAAGAATAGGTTAATTGGAAATTCCTGAATTACAAAATCTACTTATGTTTTAAAATACTTTGCAGAATCTCATTTAACATGCAAAATACATAACCTTAAGTAGAAGCACTTTTTGGATCTTGCTTTCTGATTGTTAGAAACCAATAGAAATATTTTCAGAGTCCCAGAAACCTCCAAGGTAAGTGTTTTAAACTTGTGCTTCCAAGAGTCTGTCAGTATTTTGGTAAATACTATCTGAAGCATAACTATAAACAAATTTGAACAGAAGGCTAGTTCACAGAAAAATTATTCACTGGAATGTGTTTATATGTAGTATACTTTATTTTTAGTTTGGCTTAGTTTATGATTAACAGTTGTGATTCCAAAGGTGATTAATCATATCATTTGTTGGATAAATGATACTCTCTATAGTAAAGGACATATTTGATACATATATTTCAATTTAATTCATACTTAAGTTATTTATATAAAAATATACATATGTATCAAAACTTCATTGTATACTATATAAATATATTCAATTGTTTCAACTTAAAATATTAAAAACAATGTACTTCAAAGTTTTTTTTTAGTGAACTAATCTAACACAGCTAGCCATGAAGATAATTTCATTATCTTTAATTATGTGGCAGGATTTCTTCTCATTGTTCTTTATTCAAAGGGCTTTGGTAGAAATCACTGATGTTCATTTTTATTGAAAAGAGATTTGTCTAGATTTCCTGATAATTTCATGAGACCTTATGCACTCCTTAGTCACTTCTCATTATGCAGACATAGTATCTTAACATTCAGAAAATCTTCATATAATGGATTTTCAAAACTACTTGAGTTTAATTAAAAAGAACTTTGCCACAGGTTCTTGGGTTGGGTCTAGAATGTGCATTTAAGCAAAGGAGAACCTTGTTTCTGCTTTTGGTAACTTTAAAGCTGCCTAGGAAGGTAATAACAAGTGAGGACCTCCTTCTAACACCTTGCTTTCTCTCCCTCTCCTTTTATGAAACAATATTCACGATACTTTCCCTGAAACAGAGAGCCTGGGTTTTGACTGGCTGGGAAATGTTGATTTATTTTACCTACTTCCTTTCTCCAGCTCTAATTTCAATTTTAAGCACTGGCCCCAAATAAAATACATAAACTGTATGTGTGTTTGTGTGTGTGTGTGTGCGTATGTTCTTGTCACTGAAGAGATAAGGCTTTGACTGGAGCATAAGGGCTCAGAAAACTGAAAAGGTGAATAGATGATTGTATTCCAAAAGTCTCAGGTTACTTTTAAAGATAAATATAATATTAATAAATAAAAAAAACAATGTTCTAATAGGGATCAGAAAAAATGTTACAGATATTATTCATTTGGCCAAAGCAAATAGCACTGAAAATTTAAAACATAGTCTTTTCTCCCCTTGGGAAAATTTGCCTATAAGAGACATTCATTTATTTAGTTAGCAAATCTATTGACTGCTCAATACATTTCATGTAAGCATCAGTTGCTGAAGATTCAACGATGAAAGGGCATAGAGAAGACCTAGGACATTGTTACTTCCTTTTCTCAAATTTCTACTCTGAAATATCCTTAAGAATGTTCTGATTTTCACAAGTAAAACCATAATTTATTATCGTAAATTTTATCTGTTTGCAATTATGAGTTTATTTAATCACAGAATGTAAGCTAAAAGAATACTGATAAGTGAAATAGGCCAAAATAAATAAATTGATATACCATTTAAAGATCAGGTATAGGTTGTATTTGCTTTCTAAGAATCACTTCTATTTCATCAAATTGGAGTAGCATTTGAAAGAAAATAACATAAAACTGCTACCATACCTATGAGGAATTCAAAAGCATTTGATCAGCCTGGACAAAAGAGAATAGAATATAAAAGTAAAATAAATGACAATATATATTTTCTTAATATATTTAATCAAGGAAATTGAGAAAAGCTTTGTAATAAAAATTCTACCTCATTAAAGACAAGTCCACCCCAACTCTACGTTATGAACATTTACATTAAATTTCATCAAAATTCATTATCCATTTTATATATTTAATCTAAATGTTGTATTTCATTAGGATATATCCAAAACCTTAAATTTTACTGAATGAAATGGACCATAACAAATGAGCATATAACTTTTAAAAAAGCAAAGTTTACATGTTTTGAATACTTGGGTTTAGTTACTAGCATCTTAAAAGAATGTTTTAATTTGTATTAGGTGTTATAATTAAGTAAAATATCCAGGTTTAACTTTCTAATCTATGGCTTCAAAAAACTGAGTTGGAAAACATCACTTTTACTGACCTCAAAAAGGAGATTTTGATTTATAGTATAGACTTAAGCACTTATAACACATGGATCATGCTTTCATTTTTTAAAAAACATCATTGACTAAATCCTTAGCTAGAAATCTCAGAGAATAAAAATAAGGGAGTAATTAAAAGTTAAATCTGTACATATTTAAGACCTCATGACCAACTGTTTACTTCACTCAACAGTATTTTCACTGCTAAGTAATTTAAGTACTTCTAATTTCAGTGGAAGTAATTTAAGTACTTCCTGAAATAGGTGTTCAATATTTTATTCGATATTTTACAATCATCAATAAAATAGATGCCTCAGTTTTACGAGGGATATGCATTTATTTTCTTATACAGTAGGAAACTTCTCACATGCAAGTGAGAACACAGGTAAATAGATTGACAATGTTTATTTTCCGTTCTTAGTATTAAGAACACTTATTTTCTGTTCTAAAAGCCTGTAGCAGCATCAGAATTTCCCAGGGAATCCATTAGAAATGCAAATTATTGGGCCCCACTTCTCTAAGACTGAATCAGTAACAGCGGGGGTGGGGCCCAGAGAGCTGTGTTTAAACAAGCCCTCCAAGTGATTCCGATGCCCACTCAAGGGTGAGAACCATGGCTGTAGTCCACCTTCTTGCAGATTTTGTGTGAAGATTAAAGGAGAAAAATTATGGCACAGGGCTTTGAGGGAAACGATCAAACAAATAAATAAATCAAGGACTATATAAGCAAAATTTATTAAATAGGCCAACGATTGTCTTCAACTTATTTTTCTGTCTATTCCCTCCTTAGTTGGTACATGCATTTAGAGATAATCTCAGCAATGTCAGCAAGCTTGGTGGCATAGTTCAAGCTGTGAGGGTTCAATAAATAGGTCGGTAAACATTGCAAATCAACACGGCTTTTGATGAAATGTCAAGCAAGACAGAGCTTAGCTATATTCAGCTCAGCTTGAACTCATAAACCATTAACTGGCCCCTGTGCTTCCAGGACATTCTGTTTGATAAATAAAATCGAAATAAAAAAAAAAACTTAGAATGAGATTAGTAAAAGGCAATCTGTAAGTAAGAAATTGTAACTATTTAGTCCAGAGCAAATGAGAGAGTAGATTTGCAAAAGTGCCTATGTTTTCTTACAAAGCAAGTTATGGGAAAACTTGAGATCCAAATAAACTTATAACTTCTGATGGTGTTTTCCCCCTAATAAATATTTTTAATTTAAAAAGGCAGATTTTATCTCAACTCCTTTAGCACACCTTGCCCCCCTTACAGCCATCTTTGCAATGATAGAAAAACTTTCCCAAATTACAATATATTTGAATTTTTTAAAAAAGAACAAAATTTTAGGAATTAATGTACTTTCAAAATACAGATTGTATGTACTGACAAAAAAAAAACTATGCTCATTTTGAGTTTTAGGATATGATAAAATTTGAAAAAAACAAATAACATGATTAATCATTATACTGTTTTACTTTTTTGGAAAGCAAGCACTTAATAATAAATATTTGGTCTCTAATATCATTCTTAGACATTTCAGGTAATTAGGCAACCTGGAAATGCTGTTTAAAATATGTGTCCCAGTTTGCTTCCTAACAAGTTGTGCTTGTCTGAACATGTCTAAATATTACTGCTCACAACAATCTTTATTATTTTTTTTCTTTGATTAAAAATAGCTTATAGAAGCATATGCATATATGTATATATACATGTAAGTTTTTATACATATGTATCCCTATATACGATACATAAGTATTTCTATTAAGACAAAAATACTTCACATTATTTTTCTGAGTTTATGGATGTAGTCTATGTTTTTTGAAATTTACTTTGAAATAGTAATATTATTGTTTATTGACTCAGGTCTGGATCATGAATTTTTCATTTCTTCATATTAGAAATAATTTTAGATCCCGGAAGACAAAGTTCATAAAAGCTAAAACCCCAAAAGTAGAATCGGGGCCCCTTATATCAGGGGTTAGCATTATCCTAGGTCGTTAATGTCAAAACCCTTCCCTTTCTTCCTCACAACAAAAGCCTCAATTTAACTTTTATAGAAATAGGAGAAACTTAGATATATCCCAGAGGTTGCAAACTGACCAAAAAAGTCACCTTTAGGGAAATCTGCTTCCAAATGCTTGTGGCATTTATCATTCTTCTGAATGGCTGTTGCATTTATCTGCAGCTTTTACTCACCAGATGAGACCTCAGACATTTCAAATTCTGCGGAGGCTGGCTACACCTTCATAGGAAAGCTTTTTGCTGATTTCCCTGTTGGTACTTTTCTCTTACACATTTTATGGGGTATGATAAACCTGGAGGTAGAGCCATAGCCAAGCACAGATAAAGCAGGTACATAATCTCTATGCAGCCTCACAAAAGCAAACAAACGCACAATCTTTTTGCACCTGTTTCTTCCACTCCGGTTGCTGTGAACAGTGAGGTGTTCTTCACAGATTCAGCTTCACAGACAGCATGTTGCCAACGCTCCCCTCTCACAGCAATGGTTTCTTCCCTCACAGGCTCAATCTACCTGATTACGTTCCCTTCTAATCAGTAACCTCAGTTCCTCTAGTAATAACTGTGCCGTCTGCTTTATATAGGATTTCTCTGAGACTGAAGTAAAACTGGAGAGGAGAATTAGAGGAGCTGATTATTATGAGGACACCTGTATTTTTGTCTAGTCTTCATGTGAACTCGATAGTGCACTCATTTATGCAAACTGATGTTAGTGAAAGAAAGCAGAGAGGACAAAGCATAAAGAAGAGACCGGACCCATAAAGTTGTGCACCTGTGTGATGCTGCGAGGTTAAAAAAAAAAAAAAAAAAAGAGACTCTAAAAATGTCCAGTACTGCTCAAAATATATTTGAACTTCCCATGAAAATATGAAAAGGAAAAAGTGCTTGACATTCAAATATCTTCCTCCTGATATACCTCTGAAAATCTATTCAAAAATCTAAAACAAGCTTAAATGCAATACAAGCCACAATGCAGAAGTTAATTCTTAAGTCAAATGAAGATTACTTTGGATGGAATCTAAAACTCATCCATGTAAATCCTGTTTTTTAATAAAAGAAATAATCTGTGTAACTTACTCAAAATTGTAACTGAAGTTAAACCTTGAATCGTAAGTCTTAAAAATACAAAATTGTGCCAGGCTTGTATAATGACTGTTTAACCAGAGCATAAGATTGAAGTGGATTTTCAGATTAAAAATAAAACTCTTAAGTATGTCAATCCCCATCGGATCAAAGCAGACTAACCAAATTTTTTCAAGTGCTTCATTAACAATATAGCCAAGGAGAGCTGCCATTGTTTTTCATTTTTTTTTTTGTTTTTTAGGGTAAGTCCTTAAAACTAATGAAGTCCATATAAAGAATCTTAGAGTTGCAGTTTGTATCTTTTCATCTTAGTAGACACAGTGCCCAACAAAGGATCTGGCAAACAGTAAGTGCTCAATACATGCTTATTTAATCGAAACAATACAAAGTACCTTTGTTATTACTGCTGATATTTTAAAATCCAAGTTCTGTACTTCTTTAATGTTTACAGAAGTCACAATTTTCCAAGACTCCAAAAACAAGTAAATCCTATTGTTCTCTTGAACATACAATATTCGGTCATTATAAACATTACAATATTCAGTCATTATAAACATTTGCTGTGCTAAAAATAACTGATTTTTTTCGTTGCTCCTTTTTTTCTACTCTCAACTTCCAGACACAGAAATTTCATTTGGAGAGAACAGTAGGTGTTGGTGGGAAAAAGCTCATTAATCGTACCATATCCCCTCGCCTACAAAGAGTACTGCATCCAAATTACTGAAGAACTAAAGAAACCTTGTAGCATGAATATATAATTAGCAGTGCTGCTAAGTGAATGGAAATGGAGGTTGCCTAACTTAATTAACTGTAATCATTACTCATTGTCGTCCTGTTTAGAAAGATTAGTTGAGGATATTTCTTCTGTGGTATTACAGTAGGGATTTCCACTTCCCTCTTAAATTTGAAAATTATTATAATACAAAGAAAGAATTGTCATGCCCTTTTAATCAGACATAAACTTTTGCTGGAAAAATAAATTCCATGTATTTCTTTGGAGAACAGAACAGGAATGATGAGAAAATATTTTGTGAGTTTAAATTTAGAAAAAAAGATAATTACAGAAGTTAGTGCCTTGAAAGGGAAAAAAAGAACCCTATATATGAGTTTCTATAAAGAAATTAACTCTTGGCCGTGGAGGAGGGAAATAACAGATTAAGATCTAAAAGGGAAATTTAAAGATAACAGGGTATGAATAGGTGGCATTTTCTGATTGAGTTGATCACAACTATACAAGGATGCAAGGTGCCCCAGGTACCTGCAAGGACACTGTGACTAAGGACTGCTTTCCTCTGATTTATTCTTTCAGTAGAATATATTTACAATTTGGGAAGCATTTTTTTAATGAATGCAAATCATCTTGTATTTATACCTCAGAACCTTATTAATCCAAAAACAGGAAAGCCTGTGCTCCCTGTTATTGCCAGCGATCAACTTCATTTGCCCTCTGATCACCAGAGCCAAACAGGTCATAGCAACTTTATCTGCTAAGCAGGGCCTTAATGATTAATGGGGATAGTCACTCTTTTAGGAATTGAGGCATTGCATTTCAGGAACCCTCTCAGCAAACCTGTAATATATCCATTGTTATCAATACATATACCCATTTTACAGAGAATGAAACTATACCACAAAGAGATTGCACACAGTGATCTCTGACTAGAAATGGCTATGAATCTAGCTCTGTCTGCCTCCCTATACCAGTGTATCTCAAAAGTCATAAAGATCAGCTGTGTATTGTGGTTAAAAAATGGAGTCTGACTCCATAATTTTGTGTGGAACCTGAGATTCTACATTGCCAACCAGTTCCTAGATGCTGCTGGTGGTCTCTGCACAACACATTGGGTAACCAGGCTATGGACCAGTGGTACTTAAATTTTGCTGTTTTTAGAATCACCTGGGAAGCTTTTAAGAATTGCAATGTCCAGGGCCGGTGAGACGGCTCAGCGGCTTAAGCGCCTGCCTTGCAAGCGCGAAGGCCCGAGTTCGACTCCCGGATCCCACATACGAAAAAGGGGCCGGTGATATCGCTCAGCGGCACGGGTGCCTGTTGGCGCGCGAGGTCCTGAGGTCGTCCCCCCGGTACCCACAAAAAAAAAAAAAAAAAAAAAAAAAAAAGAATTGCAATGTCCAAGCTGCACTTTTTTATCAATGAAATCAGAATCTATGGGTGTGAGATTCAAGTGATTCTAATGTTCTGCCACATTTGAGAATTTGTGCCCGTATATTTGTTATGCTCATATTACATATGTATCAGAATCAACTGAATAGGTAATAAAGAACACAGAGATCTATTTTTATTAAAGCAGGGACAGGAGTTGGGCCTTGGGATATTTATACAATAGCCCCATCTTTCTGTCTTTCTGATATTCAAAAATGTTTCAGAACCTCTCCTTAGACCATGCTCTTCTAAATCAATCAGACCAATCCTGAAAGACAACCTTACTGTTAGGAGCTGTAGATGGGCGCTTGCTTGAGTGAACATTCTTGAGGTTATTAGGTGTGATAAGACATCCTCCAAAAAACATTCCTGTCTCTCAGACCAGTACATTCCCAGTCAAAGACTTATTTTTTTGCTGTTCTTGGTTTTGGCTCTTTGATGATTATCAGTATTCCCATTCCACACTCCCGCTAAGTTTTTGTGGGGATTTTTCTTATTGTAGTTTGTTGCCCACTGAGTCTATTACTTTTTAGTACTTCAGTAGAGAGTGTATTCATGCTACATGACATTTACTATATGCCCAGGGTAGCTATACAATTAAAAGTAATCGATTTTAAAAAGAACATAGTGGTAAGTTGAAATCAATATAAAAAATGATCCCTAAGTTCAGTAACATAACTGCAGCATAATGTATCACCTTGCAGTTAAAACCTAGTTCATTAATGATCCTAAATCCCTTCTAAGGGCTTGTGAAGATGAGAGTCATTCTAACTAGTGATTCAGGGGAACTTTAGCATTACTGCTACCAGGTGATATTACCTTAAACATTATTGTTGGCAGGGAGGAGAGAATGTGAACATGTTATCAATGTATTAGTAGTGTCCAAATTTTACATCTTACAGCTCTTAAGGGCACATACTTATAGGGAATTCTTTTAACTATTTTTGTTAACATTTTTTAGTTTGTCCAGTTACTAATTTCAATGAGGACACCTAGAGACATGTTGATGGCTCTGGGCACTGAACCTTACATGAAGGTGTTTGGTCAAGTAGGGAAGCAGGGCTAGAAATCCATACCCACACTCCAATCACCCATTGTTGTGACATTGCTATAAGGCAGAGCTAGCAGAAGTTCTGGTATACTTTATACTATATCTAGCCAGGAATACTGGAAAATATTTCAGGTTTCAGTTACAAGAGATTAGGAACTAATCTAATGACCCATGGCAAATTATTTAGACTTTCAACATCATGAAGCCTTTCATCTGTAAAATGGGGTAATAATGTGCTATATAGGTCGAAAGCTGGAGTTTAAAATAGATGAACTAGGTCTTGGATTAGAATTCTTCTATGTACTAGCTGTGTAATCTCAGTATGCCATTTAAACTACATTTCATTATCTGTAAAATGGGGATCATATTAATTCCAGCTTCCTAAAGCTATTGTTAGGATCTGCTGCAAGGTGTTTTAACACACTTTCTGACACAGATTTGGTGCTAAATAAACAGTAGCTGCTATTTGTCAACAACAACAATAAGATGATAATAACTCACATTTCCCAAGGCTTTAGAGGAAATTAAATCAAATGATGCATACAAAATAAGCTCTTAAAATAAAAAACACCATAATGGTGTTGGAGATGGGTTTTCTTCCTTTTAGTATATATGCTTATCATATCTTGATTTTTCTTTTTTTTGAGAAAGGGTCTCATTATGTAGTTCAGGCTGGCCTTGAACTCGCTGTGTAGCCCAGGCTGGTGTCAAACTTGCAGCGATCCTCCTAACTCAGCTTCCCAAGTGCTGAGATTACAGACATGTACCGCCACACCCGACTCATATCTTGATCTTTAAGTAAATAGAAGTAATAAGAAACAAGTAGAGCTACACAAGATTCAGCTACAATAATTGTTCTGAAAGGTTAGGCTCTTATAGAGAGTTAAAACCAAAGTCAGTGCCTATATATATGGTAGCACAAACCTAAATACACGATATATCAGGGAACAATGTGGACTGACTCCGAATGTACAGATCTAAAACTAAAACTTCAATAACCTGGTGATGTGCTGAATAAATTGGAAGTAATCCCATTAAATCTTTGTCTCTAGAGTTATTATTTCCAATAATCACATTTTTTAAACTACCATCTTGAAAATCATGTTTCCTGGGGTCGCCTCTGAGTGGCAGTAAGCTACGCATCTCCTATTACAAAAAGAAAAATGAGGCCAGCCTATAAACACATTATCCAATACAGTGCTGGAAAGTGCAAGCTGGGAGACATTATTGCTCAATGGAAGTCAATTTAAAATAAGATGTTACAGAGCTTTCTCTACAAGAACAAAGGATCCCAGCCATAATTGTTCTGCAGTAACCTTGGAAAGGTATACTTTTATCCAAACCGTGCTATGATTTTGGCTTGTCTCCTAGGGAGGAACTTTAGTTTCAGTCATTAAGTTTAGGAAAGCTAAGATCTTTGCAGCTCTTCAGGCACCATCTTTACAGTTTCCATAATCACATCACAGTGCTGTGTATGTTTACTTATGAGTTTAAACACAATTTTTCATGGCCCATTTATTGCTGAATATTGTTCTTTTATTTGGATTTCACGTTTTTGTATGGAGTTACAGCAAGTTTGAAGAAAAGAAAACAGTAGAAAATACACTCAGTATTACAGGGGTATTTGATTTCAAAAGTCCTACAAGCCAAAAAATGTATCTAGTTGTTAATTATGGATGATCAGTATTAGCTTTAACACTTAATAACCAAAAAATCATTCACAACTGTAATTATCTGTAAGAAATTTTGCACTGAGTCTCACCACATTGAATATCTTCAAGTATTAAGTTTTGATATAAACATGAACATCTGGAAGAACTTGAGCCAACTTGGGAGCTATTAGTTCACTCAGCATCCTTCATCAAACAGAGCTCAGATCTCACCTCCCTTAGCTTTAAGCTTTTCTCAATGAACTGAGTAATGGAATCTTGAGGGATACCTCTAAATCCAGCAGTAGAAGCAAAACCCTTCCCCGCTGATAAGTAAAAGGATATTTCTGGCAACAAAACCCGTCAAGTATAGGAAGTACGCATCTAACTCAGTCAGCCTTCAATTAAACACTAGTCAGTAACGCCTAAAGGCAACAACAGGGACTTAAGAGTAAAATGAAAAAGTCCACAGGCATATTGCAGAAGATCCAGTCTCAGAGAATGTTGTGCTTAATACCTAGTCCTGAGATTATCTGAAAATTACCTAGAACATTAAAAACCTCACGCTGACCACAGTTAATAATAATGCATTTTATATTTCCAAACTGCTAAAAGATTTTTAACATTCTCTCCATCAAATAATGAAAACTTGATAAAATTATGGAAATATTAATTTACCTTGATTGAATCTTTCTGCAATAGATCAAAATATCACATTTTACCCCTCATATAAGGACAATTATTATTTATCAGCAGAAATAAATAAGCCAAACATGGTGTTACACGCCTGTAACCCCAGCATTCTGGGAGTTAAGGCCGGAAGACCATAAATTTGAGCCTATCCTGGGCAACGTAGGGTCTTAACAGGAATCTGTCTGAAAATAAAAAAAATGAAATGAGGGTTGGTGATGAAACTCAGAGTAAAGGCCTGGGTTCAACCCTCAGTACCACAAAAATAACTGACTAAATAATTTTTAAAATCTTTAATACTTGTAAAACCTGGGAATAATTACCTGGTAAACCCATTAATTTTTAACTGAGTCTGTAAGGAAACACAACTGATTTTTCCACTTACAATCAGTATTCAGTTAATGGCATGTCTATATACTACATCACCTGTGCAAAGGCAATGCATGATACATGATAGTTCATATCACAGAATCCTTACAAATGATAAAATAGATTCAATTACACAGGTATAGCCTGGATTTTACAAATCCCCACACGTCTATAATGCTGCCATATATATCTCCTTAAAACACTAATTTCCTGACATCATCTACACTGGTTCTCATAACAATAACACTGCTAGGATAGTTCCCCATTCATTGTCCAAATTTCATTATCTGCCTTTCATTTTTCAACACACTAAACTGGCTTCTACTGGAAAACACTGTTTTACTGGCTTCTTTCTCCATTAGATTACAATATATGTAGGAAGAGAAAGACAGTCTTACAGTTTTCTATTCCCTAGTCCCTCCCAGAATTTTTCTTGGAATGAATATATATGCTGTATAAAATAGCAAATATTTACTTCATGTTCCATACTAATGTCCAGTGCATGTTAATTAAATAAATTCTAAAGTCACTAAAAACTTGCAAAATATATTAAATTTCTTTCTACAGTGAAAAATTAGAAAGAATCAAAATATCCATCAATGAGGAATTAAAATATTTCTGTCATGTTTAATTAATACATTTATAGGTAGTTAACAGATAATAAAATTATTACAGAATACAGTAGTACATTGGTTCATGAACTTAATTCATTCCTCAATCCTAGGGAAGATGACCATGCTCATGTTCCTGCAGGGATGGTAGTCCACAGTCCTGTTCATCACCCAATGTGGAATTCGCAAACAGAAACAAAATTTTACCTAATGCTTCAGTTTTCAAACTGAATTGTTCCAGAAAAGAAACGTTTGTGAACCGAGGTACTAGTCTATTTAAGTATAGGAGCAATTTACAAAATTGCACGTATAAAAGAACAAATTCACTGAGAGAGAAATTAGGGAAACACCTTTCATTATAGCACTGAAAGAAATGAAATACTTCAGAATCAATCCGACAAAGGAAGTAAAATATCGCTACGTTGAAAACTACAGTACTCTGAAGAAGGAGATCAAAGAGGATATCAGAAAATGGAAAGATATCCTTTGCTCTTAGGTAGGAAGAACCGACATAGTAAAAATCGCTATACTCCCACAATTGTTATACAGATTTAATGCAATTCCAATAAAAATACCATTAGCATACCTCACACAATTATACAAAACATTCCTAAAATTCATTTGGAACCATGAGAGACCTAGAATAAATAACAAAAACAATTCTAGGCAACAAAGGCAAGGCAGGGTGCATCACAATCCCTGACTTGAAATTATACTATAGAGCTAATGTGATAAAAACAGCATGATACTGCCAAAAAAAAAAAAAAAAAAAAAAAAAAAACAGACCTAAGGATCAGTAGAAGATTCGGACACAAATCCAAACACACTCAGCCATCTTATCTTTTATTTTTTTTAATATGTGGGTACCGGGAGTCAAACTCAGGACCTCGCGCTTGCCAGGCAGGCGCTTATGCCGCTGAGCTATATCACTGGCCCTCAGCCATCCTATCTTTGGCAAAGGGGCCAAACATGTTCACTGGAAGAAAGATAGCCTCTTTAATAAATGGTGCTGGAAGAACAGGCTTTCTACATGCTGAAGACTAAAAGCAGACCCATGTCTATCACCATACACTAAACTAAAATTGAAATGGATAGATATCTAAATATTAAAACAGAAACACCAAATCTGCTGGAAAAAATAATAGGTAGAACCCTTAAAGACATAAATGTAGGCAAAGACTTCATGAAGAGAACCCCCATGGTGTGGAAATATTACAAAGAATCAAAAACTGGGACCTGATCTTATTAAAAGTTTTTGCACAGCAAAAGAAATTACCAAGAGTGAAAAGACAACCCACAGAGTGGGAAAAAATCTTAGCCAGTTGTTCGTCAGACAAAGGACTAATATCTAGAGCATATAAAGAATTGAAAAAAATCAGACCTCCCCAAATTTAAAATCCCAATCCAAAAATGGTAATCTAAATGAATAGACACTTCTCAGATGAATAAGTGTGAACAACAAATAAATATACGAAAAATTGTTCAACATCACTCATCATTCGAGAGATACAAATTAAAACAACACTGAGATTCCATCTCACCCCAGAAAGAATGGCTATCTTCAAGAAATCAACCAATAACAAATGCTGGAGGGGCTGTGGGGAAAAAGGAACCCTTCTCCTCTGCTGGTGGAAGTGTAGACTGGTGCAACCACTGTGGAAATCAGTGTGGAGATTCCTTAAAAAATGAGAATTAGAGGCCCCACTTGACCCAGCTATTACCCTTCTTGGTATATTCCCAAAAGAATTAAAGGTATCATACCACAGCGATATATGCACATCCTTTTTTTGAATAGCAGAACAGTTTGCAATATTGGAAACAGCCCAAATGCCCATCAATCAAGGAATGGCTAAAAATGATGCAGTGTTTTTATACAATGCAGTACTATTCAGCCATAAAAAAGGATAAACTTGAGACATTTATAGCTAAATGGATGGACCTTGAGACCACACTTCTAAGTGAAATAAATTGGACACACGTGTAAATATTGCATTGTCGCTCTGGTTTGAGAAACTGAAAGTGTAAATAAGAATCAAAATATATAATAGATATTGTGAAATAGGAAGAAATTGCCAAAAAGGAAAGGGAAACTGAGGGGTGGGAAGGGAAAAGAAAAAAATCAGAAAAAAAAGGTTAAAATGGAAAGAGAGCTTTGTAAATAAGGAGGGGAAGAGGGACTGAAGGGAGGGGAACAGGAAAAATGAGGAATTAAGATATATCATGTATAAGTTCCCTATTATGAATGTGATCATTTTGTATATCTAAATTGTGCCGATAAACTTAATAATAATTAAAAAAACTGCATGTATAATACTAAGAAATCTGGAATGTGGAGCCTGAGTTTAGAATTCTGTCCATTTTATACTAGTACCATGACCCAGAACAAATTATTGCATCATGTTATTGAACCAATTTCCTCATTTTAAAAATGGCATAATAATAGTATTTATGTCATAAAATTGTTGTGGGCATGGATGGGTAACATTTAACTTATAACATAACTGAAAGATTGGTGCATGCCTCGTGCTGTTACTATATATTTGTAAATAGGAATGCATATAACAAACAGGTAACAGTATTCTGGAGTAGCAAAATGATGGGCGACTATACATTCATTGTATGTGTGTGTGTGTGTGTGTGTGCTTTTTTCAGTATTGTACTCTGTTTGCAGTATTTTGTATGAAAACAATTTTCTCTTAAAATATGCAAAATGTTTACTGAAGATTACATATGTATGATACATATATAAGTAAGGGAACCATGCTGAGCAGCTCAAGCCAAGAACTACTCTTGTCACAAGCAGCTTGCCTGTAAAATAGCAGACAGTGCTGTCTAACAATGTTATACTTCATTAGTGTTATGTTCTAAAAGTTGTGTCTTTCCCAAATTCACATGTTAGAAGCCTAATTCCCAGTGCCATAATATTAAGAGACAGGACCTTTGGGAATCAATTAAGTCAGGATGGAACCCGTATAAAAGAGACCATAGGAGCTTGTTCATTTGTTCACTCATTTTACTACAGTGAGAACTCAATAATAAGATGCCATCTATGGAGCAGAGCCCAGTTTTCCTTTCTCATTCAATAACCCCTGGTGAAATAACTTTATTCATATATTTAATCACAATGTTTCTTTTTTATTTTTCTTTGATGAACTGCATCCTTTGGTTTGATACAGAACTTCTTCATAGCAAAAATTGGACCTCATACCTCTTCATATTTCTAGCAGTGCCTATATGCAGTAAAAGGTCAATAATTGCTTGATTGTTAATACACACTCACCACGTGAGGCCAAAAAGAAATTATATATTTTTTAAATCTTTGCAACGATGTAAGAGAGGATGGAAAAAGTACAGACACAAGGAAAAAGATAAAAATGGTGATACAGAAGGCAATGAGATCAGGTAAAATTTTTTATGAACATCAAAAACTTTAATTCCTATGCAGTACCATTAATAAATATAATAGTGTACATTCATATTAAAAGTTTACTTCCAAAACATTCCTAACAGTGAAAATAATCAAAGATGTTCTTATTGCTTAATTGCTACTATTTTAACTAGTATTTATTTATTAACTAACTCTTCACAGCATGTCTATGAGGTAGGAATTATTATTATTATGTTATTTTACAAAGAAAGAAAGAAAGAAAAAGAGAGGGGATGTGGGCTCCCTCAGAATATAGAGAGAAAATTGAAAGAGTATGGTTTTCAAACCTAGAAAGTTTAGAGTCTTCTCTTTTAACTACTATAGTCTTAAATATTGATGGTACATTGTTTCCATTTATATATGCATTAAATGAATATTCCTTTATCAAAGTCCTTGAGTTTAAATAAATATTACTATTGCTTATTTGACAGAGAGAAATATCAGACAGATGATTTGATCTAATCACTCAGCTACTTATTGGCAGAAAACTTCATTTGGAATTCATGAACTGACATTCTCATAATAACAGCATTCTCCTATCCCTAATTCCCAGCTCTGTAGTATATTTCCCAGGAACATTCGATACAGCTGGAAGAAGACATAAGTACAACTCACCGACTTAAATAATAGGAACACTACTTAATGTATAAGGTATTTCTTTCTGTATCCATGTATTTTTATTAGTACATGTTTCTAGCACATAATGCTTATATTCACTGTGAGGCCTTAGTACATGCACATGTACTTTTTTTCCACTTTCTATTCTAAGTCTGTATTTGCCTATTTTTTGGAAGATATCTATTTTATCATAGTTTTGTTTACTTTGCATATATGTACATATATAAATGTTTATATATAAGTGTATATATAAAAATACATACACAATACCTTAGACAAGAATAATAAGCTTCTCTTTCTTTTCATCCCAGAAGGGATTATTGTCATTTCAAGGCCTGCTTTGTGAGTATTTACTCTCGCTTTTATAGCAATTCTTCAGCATTTTTACTGGTACTCATAACAGTTCCTCTTTTTTTTTTTGCTGGCTTCTGGCATCCGTTTGTTGCTATTTCTTGTTCTTTGATGTTTCTCATATCTAACTGTTCCTTTTTTCACCCTGCTTTCTGCCATATTTGTTGCTCTGCTATTATTTGTCTCCCATTTTAGAGGCTGACAACTAATAGGACAGTATCATTCTTCAATGTATTTTTTCTGGCTTACTCATGAAATCACCAGCAGCTTCTGTCACAGATAAAATGTCTAGTCCACAGTTGGAAGATGAATAGCCATTAGGAAAGTAGATACTTTGTATAAATAGAAACCTTTGGCCTCCTAGCTTCTTTCTGTTCCTATCAGCTTTAAGGGATAGTGCTTCTATTTGACTTTCGAAAGGGCAGAACAAGAAGAGCCTTATATATCGAGGTTTTGCTATCCATAGTTAAAAGCTATTGCAATGTATTGAAATTATCCCAGACACATTCTTGAGTCAGCAGTCAGTTCATTTCATTAATTAGGTCTTGGGATGGTGTCCTGAAGCACTGTTTAATGTCTATGAATTTTAAGTGAGTTTGCCCAGCAAGCATATTGCTAGTATATATGGTAAGTAGGTAATTTGCTTTTAACATTATTCAAGATATTCTCGGTAGTTTACATTGCTTTTATAAGGGACAGTGTATCGTTTGGTATTTTGTCTTAAGAAGTTGAAAAGGAAAGAAAAGATAGTTTTCTGGCATACTTACGTCTTTCTAAAATGTTTAGGAAAAAGAAAATGTTGCTAATATATAGGGATTGTTTAGACACTAACTTAGACATTATAAATTAATGGAAATTTCCAGGATTTACGCAGACTTGGGTGTTTTACTCATCTCAAACAATAACTACTATGACTTGTAAAAATTAGTCCAGTTTTTCAGACTCAAATTTTTTCATCTATAAAATAAGGGGACTAATTTTTAAGGTCCCATGTAGGTTTAGTATTGTATGAATTATATACGTTTACTTATTTATATAATATTATCCACGAGAAATATAAATTTATACAATTATCAGAATGAACACTCAGGACTTCTTAACAGATTTTCCTGATACAACCACTGTAGTTTCTAATGGCCACTTTCCCCTGAGGTAAATAAGCCATCCTGCACACACTAATGGAAGTAACCTGAAAGGTCTTCCAATATGAGTTAAGGAAACTTGATACAATAAATAAACAAAAATGCAAATGAAAACCCACTTGTATATCTACATCAATTTATGACTTCCTAGTGATTTATCCATCTGAAATTACTAATATATACGTGCGTCTGATATATGTACTGATACATATATACTGAAATACATATATATGTATATATATTTATGTGTGTGTTAAGACATAAGGGTACTTTTGCCTAATTTATTATAATAGTAATTATTAAGCATCACATAGTACTCACTACATACTGTACATATTTTAGCTACATGAATCTTTCAATGAACCTACAAAGTTAGCACTATACTATTATCGTCACTTTTAAAATAAAGAGAAGTAGCTGCGGATATAGCTCAGTGGCACAGCACCTCCCTGGCAAGCGCAAGGTCATGAGTTCAATTCCTGGTACCCAAAAAATAAAAATAAATAAAATAAAATAAACAGAAGTAAAAGAGTCTAAACAACTTGTCTAAGGTGACAGTTGTTAAATAGCAGCATTGAGATTTGAGCTCAGCAGTCAGCTTAGTTCCAGAATCTATGAATAATTGCTTTTATTTTATTTTAATTAAAAAATATAATCCAATCTTACTTGTTTTTATTTCAGATTTTCAATTTCAAGGTGGATAATTCTTTGAATCTCGCTGATGACCAGTTGATGCTCATTGGGTGTTTCCTCACATGCACGTTTTATCTACTGCCTAGAAGCAACGGCATCCTCACACTGAAGCATTTAGAATAATGTAGTGGAAATTTTTCAGCCTTGGGATACCCAGAAATGAGAGCGAGTAGATAATATTTTTCACAAAGAATCTCTTTACAGCTATCTGATCCCATATAGTGCTAAGAAAGCAGGTGTTTTCATACCCAATGACTTTTTTTTTAATAGTCAGGAGGTAGATTATGTTCTTATTTTCTGCACAGTAGCTAGGTAGACATGGTGGTTTACCACAAATAATAAGTTTTCAGGTATATTATGCCCAGTAGATTCCTTTTCTCCTATAGCATATTTGAGGAAAAATTTATAGAAAATAATCTTTACAAACAAAAAGTACAGCAACAAAATGTGAGGCCATAGGGGAGAGTGGTTAAGGCCATACCTTATGATGTTAGACTTGAATTATTGGAATCCAGGGAGAAGGAGAGAAGGAGAGAGAGGGGAAGAGACTCTCACTGTCTGGAAGGTACTACATGTTACAGGAAAAGAAGCCAAGGATCAGCGCGGTAAGTGCCTTGCCCACTGTCACATGGTTAATCCAGAGGGCTGAGATTCAAACCCAGGAGATTCTGACTTTGGATGTGTCCATCCATTTTCTTGTTTCCTATCTACCCTGAGATTAACAAATGATTTCTTACAAGTATGTTGAAGTCAGGAATATACCGCTACAGTGCAGAGAACAGTATATTTTAGCAGAATAAAAGCTCAATTCTCCTGAGCAGTATTCTCACAATTGGCCAAACATGAATGGTTACATATTTACTTGTACTCTCTGCAAATATATGTATATGAACCAAAAGGATTAACTTCTGTATTCAAAAGGCAAAAATGATGTTATAAATAAAGAAAATAAATGAAGATTTACTATTCAGTATTACTATTTAAAAATATGAAGTTTATGATTTTCAGAAGTCATAAAGAGCTTCAATGACATTCAATATAATTGGAGAGCTAGAATTGTGCAAAATTTGTTAAGGTGAATAGATAGAAATGCAACTGGATTTTCATAAGTTGCATGACATGGCTTCCACTTTTTTTTGCAATCATCATCCAAGTAAAATTTTATAGGTTTAAGAAACTCCACATACACTTAATTGCTCTCTAGGGCTGTAAAACAACCAAGCTGTTAATCTACCAAATCAAATCAGTGAGTTTCATTGAAATTATGCATATACCTCCCCACCACCACCAGTGACTCATAGCACAGGAAATTAATGTACTTGCTTTGATAAAATAACACTAGACCCTAAAATTTCATGCTGTGTATACATATTTGCAAACACATGCGTACCTATTTCATAGCAAGAACATAAACAAACTGAAATGCCTAATTAATACATAAATATTTCTTCAGCAAGCAGAAATCTAGTCAGACAATGAAAGTTAAGGTCTTTAAATTGGTTTAAAAGCCAACTAATCAATTTTTATTTTGAGTAATCAGAACTGCAGTGAGTCATGGAGTGCCCCATCATCTAATGTCATTAACACAAAAATAGAGATTTTGTATGAAACACACCAATGGAAAAGTTTGGTTATATATTGTGTAAGTGACTAGTTCTTGGACTCTCCCCAAGCCACAGATCAATTATCTAAAGAGTTCACAGTACCCACCCCCAAATGAAAGTGGCAGGATTTTCACTTCTTAATTTACCCCCTCTCAAATATAACGTTAAGTGAATTATGTTAACCATGAAGATTAGTAGAAACTGCATGTTGTAACTTGATATAGCTGAGGTAATTTAGTAATGTAAAAAATGAGGTTGGGAAATATAAAATGGAAAGTTTATGTTACTAATTTAGATGGTAACATTACACATGTTTTATGCATGCAATTATATTTCCTTTTATGTTTGTCATCTCACAAATACTGCTGAAAGAGATGATTGAAGCCAGGGCATTGCACATGATAGGGAAGCACTCTACCACTGAATTATGCCTCTAATACTTTTATTATTGCAATTATAAAAGTTAGCTTTACAGACCAAAACAAATTGTTTTCTACATTTGTTTTCTGAGTATTTTAAAAGATATATGCATTTTAATTATTCTTTAGAATTTTATGTATATCAACTAGAATACAATACAAACTTGACTTGGTCATTAGAATTACATTTTTAAAATCATTAACATTACAAATTTTATAAAAAGAAAGGTAGTGACAGTGATGGTTGTTGTTATAAAAACTGAGTCTCACAGAAACTATGCTAAATACTTTTTATATATCCTATGAAGTATTTTTATAATAATGTTTTTTATTAGGGAATCAAGTCATAAAATGTTACATACGCAGTTTAAGGTCATTCTTGAAACTAAGTAAAAAATTAAATTTAGATTATTTCAAAGCTTATGCATCTCTTATTCATTTGACAAAATACATTATCGTACTGTAGATAGAGAATAAAATAACACTGTCCAAAAACTAGAAATCTTTTTATTCCTTATGTTTAGGGTAGAGAGTTAATGATAACTTGGCAAGGAAACTTTTGTCAAAGTCCTTATTATTGATGATTTTATTTTATTTTATTTTATTTTCATTTTTTTATTTTAAAGAGAATAATAGAACAAAATTACAAAACAACATAATAGGAGGGTAATAATGGTTAATACATTGCGTATTGTTATCTTTAAATTAGTTACTCAGGGTACAAGATATCAGCATTCAATTGTCCAAACAATATTAGCACAAACCTTTCTTTTCAAGTTTCCTTTTTATGTGGCATCTGGTATTAGGTCTATATTCATGACCTATATATTACCTTTCAGAAAATTAACCAAATGATAGAAAGTCCTTTTTATGTATCACAAACTCTTCCAAACTTTGTATACATTTCTCTGCATAACCAGAAGAATAAAAACAGAGAAAATAAATATCAACAATACAGAAAAAAATGTCTGTATGGGTTTTTAAAAATAAACAAAGAAATATGATCTGATGCCAAAACAAATTAATGTGAAAACCCCCCAAATCTAATATACACAGATTTAGAACCTAAGGGAAATGATGAAGATACTAGAAATTCATTTTCTATTAAATGAATTATTCTTTGTTACCTTTGCTCATAGCATACATTCAAAAAATTTGGAATAATCAGTTTAACTGTTTTGCTTTATTGCCAGTAATATGAAGGATTAAATATTCAAATAGCTTAAGCCAATTTTATGAATAAGAGTTTGCCAAATCAAAACGTAACTTAGAGCATGAGGTAGATTGATAGGTGGATTAAGAGGGCATATAACTTCAACGATAGAGAGGGTAGGCCACAATTCAAAGAGAAAGAGCTATATTTCCCAGAGAGCAAAGATACGGTTCACTCCTCTCTTCGAATTTCTTTTTAGCAATAGATGTACACATCTGTCTGGGTGGTTCATCGGGTGGGACCTAGGGTAGATATCTATTCTCTGGCTCCTTCCTCTCTGCCTCTTTCCCTTTCTGTTCCTAGCTACCATGCAGTAAGCAGGTTTTCAGATATAGAGCAGCTTTTTCTCCACCACTGCTTTCCACCTTGATGTTTCTGCCTTGGAACCAGTCAATCATTTACTAAAACTTCTAAAAGCATGAGCCAAATTATACTTCTCCTCTTTTAAATTGCAGGTGTCAATTATTTTATCACAGCAGTAGGAAAAGTGACAAGTACATGTAGCAGTATTTATTAGTGCCAACTTTGGGTTAGACTTTTTTTTTTTGAGGGTTAGACATTATACTAGGTAATATTCATTTTTTTAAACTTTGTAACAATTCTTCATATTCAGTATAATTATTAGTTTCGTATAAGAGGGGACTTGGAAAGGCTGCCTCCACGTTAACTTCCAGACTACAACCCTACTTTTCTCTCCCATTCTTCATTACATTTCATGATTTTTATTTAAAGAGAAAAAAATAAAAATAACAATAAAACAGAGCTTCAAAACAGGTTAGTAGGATAGTTACAATAATTAATACATTAAATACATAAAGGCAATCATCTTTCTGTGTCTTTAGACTGACTACTCCTTCCTTGCAGAGAATTCTCTAGTCTTCACTTGACTGTTTAATTCGAATACTCTTCTCTTAGCTGACGTATCTCCTTAGCAAAGCTTTGCTTTATTGCCAAAACTAGAATAACGACTACTAACTACTTCAGCTCATTTCTTTTTCATTGTAACATTGACTATTATTTGATATTTCTTCCTTGTAATAAGAAACATAGTTTCCCTTTCAAAATTACAAGCTCCACAAGAGTACGGAAAAATAATAAAAGCTGTAATCACAGCACAACAACCGACAAATCACTACATCATTCAAATTCCAAGTTTCATCATGTATAAAATGAGATAACACATACCATATGTGGATTTGGTTGTTACCTCATGTTTCGATAATATAACCTAGTGCATAGATACATATACCCACCTATACACAAACATACACACAGACAAGGCCAAGTAGAAATTTTGCTTAACAGAGAATATGTGTCTTGTAAACATGTTTAAATAAAACTATTCCAAAATATACTTCTCTCCACCCTTCTCTTTTAATTTTATGATATTATATTGGATATAATTCCCACGCAATTCAGTGATATATAGAAAAGTCACAGAACTATATAACTGTGACTGCTATCTAATGTAAAACATTTTCATTAGCCCAAGAAAAAAACCTCATATCCATTAACAATCATGTCCATTCCAAAACTCCATACACCCCACTAATCTATACTCCTCTGTACTGAATTGCTTAAACTGCATATTTCATATACATCTCATTTTTATGAAAATTCATAAACTGAAGTTATGAAGAAGATAATATTAAAATATTAAATAACATATTGAGTGCTAACTAGGGATTAGCAGCCTTACAAAATATTTTTCATACATTAACTCATGTAATCTTTATAATAAATATATAGGGTAGCTAATATGGAATGAGTACCTCTTATTCAAAAGGGTCGAAACGAGATGTGTTTGAGTTTGAATAGGTAGACAGATAGATAGATAGGTGATAGATACAGATATGTAGTTGATTTTGGGATATTTACATATGCATAATGAGATGTTTTGGTGATGGGACCCAAATCTTTTTTTTTTTTTTTTTGTGGGTACCGGGGTCGACCTCAGGACCTCGCATGCCAGCAGGCGCCCGTGCCGCTGAGCGATATCACCAGCCCTTTTTTCATATGTGTGTTCCGGGAGTCGAACTTGGGCCCTCGCGCTTGCCAGGCAGGCGCTTACACCGCTGAGCCATCTCACCGGCCCCTGGGACCCAAATCTGAACATGAAATTCATTTATGTTTCGTATACAACTTACATACATATCCTGAAGGTAATTTTATACAATATTGAGAATTTTGGAAATTTTCACTTTGGGCATCATGTCAACATTCAAAAATATTTCAGATTTTAGAGCATTTCAGATTTCATATGCTCAGCTTGGTTTACTATCCTATGAAAGTGGAAAAACTAAGTTACATGAATTCCACAAATGCCCCATGACTGCAAAATTTAAAACGTGGATGTTAGGATTCAAAGACAGAACCTGGGGCTGGTGAGATGGCTCAGCGGCCTATGCGCCTGCCTGGCAACCGCGAGGGCCTGAGTTCGACTCCCGGAACCCACATACGAAAAAAGGGCCGGTGATATTGCTCAGCGGCCCGGGCGCCTGCTGGCGCACGAGGTCCTGAGGCCGACCCCCGTTACCCGCAAAAAAAAAAAAAAAAAAAGACAGAACCTGATTATATGTGTAATTGTGAATTACATAAAATATATTACTTTTGTTTTCATATGTCTTCCATCTCTCACCTGAATACTGTTTTAGCAGTACAGTGAAGTGCTTATAGCAATAATTGCTAAGGTTGTGATGGGAAATAGACAACTAACATTAGTTTCAGTCACAGAAACAGTCTGAACTTTAGATATAATAATCAAAAGGAGGACTATATAGAGTTATTTAATTGAATACAAATTAATAAAAAATAAAAAGTTCCTCTTTCTTATGCTATTTTCCTGGATGTCTATTATGCTATACTTCAGTCTTGTACTATTATATACAGCTAAGCTAGACAGAAATTTTATAGGCAGTCAGGGCTAGGCCCTCGAGAGAGCCAGGACAAAGGTGAAACACATCTCAACTGTGGCCAGAGACACATCTGTTAGAGCCCAGGGCTCAAGATAAAGATGAGATAACCAGGCCTATATACTTCCTCAAAAGACAAACACCAGGCCTAATGAAGTCTAGATAGACATCAGTCACCCCTGTGGGTGACCATGACCTCTAGACCCATCATTTCCTAGGAAAAGTCTTTGTTGTTTCCATGCACACCTGTACTGTGACTTGTTTCCCCATTGGATCACTACTGCCTAAGCGACTATACTTGTATTCTTATTGGTTAATCATAGCTGTGACCCAGATCAGACCCACATGGGTATTACTCGGTAAAATTTCCCTGTAAAGTGGGATCCTTGGGCAACCCATTTGGGCCCCCTCCTGCATCTCAGGAGCTATCTCTCTCTCTCTCTCTCTCTCTCTGTCAATATCTTCCTACTCTTAACCTCCATTGTTCCAAAAATTCATTCTTTAATTCTTTTTTTTTTTTTTAATGTGGGTACCGGGAGTAGAACTCAGGACCTTGCGCTTGCCAGCAGGAGCTTGTGCTGCTGAGTGATATCACCGGCCCTTTTTTCCTTTATGTGGGTACCGGGAGTCAAACTCAGGACCTTGCACTTGCCAGGCAGGCGTTTATGCTGCTGAGCTACATCACCGGCACTTTAATTCTTAAAGAACATAAACTCAGCGAATCAGATATCCAACAGGTTGCGAGTTATAATATTTCCCTTATGTCATATTTAGAGGTTCTGCTATCACTCCTATAACAGTACCAAAAACAGGAAAAACAAAAGGGAATTGCGTTTTTGCTTTAATACAGTAATTCTAACAAAACAGAATTATTTAAAGGCATGGCATATAAAAATATATAAAAATAAACACCTGATTATTTGATTTAGTATCACATTTCTTAGATTCATAAAATGTGTTTTATTCTGCTGGCAACCAAAATTAGTTCAAAAGGGAAATCCACAATGGTATTTGGCATATTCCTCTATTCAATAACCCTAATAATATTTACAATTATGAAGTGAATGAATTTTATTGAATTAGTAAACACTTAAATACCTTTTAAAAAATGATAAAAGTCTTTAAATTTACATGCAGCCAATATGCAATTTTCTAAGTAGAATAACACACACCAGGGAGTAATATTTGAAATGACTGTGAAGTTTTCTCTCCGGATGTTCTTGGCCTTTACTCATATGATTCTCCACACCTGCTAGGCATGCAATTATCTCTTAACGCCTCACAACCTGTCATGCAGTATGCCATTCCTTAACTGAGAATTGGCCTCAAGTATCACTATATACTTAGATCTTAATAATTTTTTTTTTTTTTGGGTACCGGGGTTCGACCTCAGGACCTCGCGCGCCAGCAGGCGCCCGTGCCGCTGAGCGATATCACCGGCCCCTTTTTCGTATGTGGGTTCCGGGAGTCGAACTCGGGCCCTTGTGCTTGCCAGGCAGGCGCTTAAGCCACTGAGCCATCTCACCAGCCCTTAATAATTTTAATAGAGGCATCAAACAGTAATTTCTGGTGGGCAAAAGTGTAAATTTTACAGTTTAAAATATATTTTTCTTTCTTTAATGAAACCAAAATTATTTTATCCTATTCATAACTAGAATAATTCTTTAAGATCATTTAACTCCTATAATTAAATTGGAAAAGTTGAAATATATGCAACTTAAAATTCAACCTAAAATTCAAAACTGCATTTTTAAAGTTTGTGTTGCATTTGTTTCACTGCATCTGCCAGAAAGTACATCACAAAATCCTTTATAGATATTCAGATGAATCTTTCCCCTAGAAATGAAGGAGTGCAGCTAATCTTGGGCTTTCATTGGTTTGATTACCATTTCAACTCTAAATGGCTGGATGATAATTAGTGGGTGTGGAACAACCAGTACTGCTCAAGAAGTAATTGCCTTTACTGAGAAACAAAGTTTCTAAAGAAGCACAGTCAACTCCAAGAGACAATCAATTCAATCTTACACACCTCCCTGCCATAGTTTTAAATGGAACAGATGTGCTAAAAAGCCAGCGAGAAGGTGGTTAATATTTCTTAGGGTTCAAAAGGGAATAGAATCTCCAACACTTGACGGCCCATAGTTTTCACGATGATTTATTACATTGTATAATCTACACAGGCAACCCAATTTGAGAATTTTTCATATCAGTTAGGTATTTAAAATCTTATAGTTAAATTAAATGAAAAAGAAGGATTAGGTTTTATTAAAAAGCTAGAGCTTTTATTTAAAAGGAATATATACCCTATGCATTAAAATAAGATACATTTATAATTATGCTATATTTAGATGTATTCCTATTTCTATGATATATTAAACCTTTACTAATTTAAATTTTAAAGGTCAGAGGCCAGAAACACAAGCATATGGATATAATATAAAGGGGGAAAAGCAAACCATGCCCAAATTTATGATCCACAAAATTATGAGATATGGAAAGTGACTGCTATTTTAAACCACGAAGTTTAGGTATAAACTGTCACACAACTATAGAGAACCAGAGCATATTCTTAACTGAGAATGAACCGTGATTGTTCCCATTATTGTTAATGTAATGACATAATCGTACACTACATGCTTAGATGAAATATGAGTTTAATATAGAGATGTGTTCTTCGTATAAAAACCAATTGTATTTGTGTCAATAACTCAGTAAAAGTGAGCTGAAGAAAAAACAAGGTCTTTGGGTGAGGGACTTTATATAAATATTGATGGAATCTCTTCTCAGCTTGTCAAATGGCTTTCTTTCTTTTCCTTCTCCACTGTGTAGAAACCAAAATGTACAAGGCTCTAATTTGCACTAAAAATCTCGTTAACTCTTAGGATGTCCTACTGTTTCTACCTTATGATAACCACAGTCCTCAGTGCTACTTCTTGTACACAATGCACATATTCCCATCCTGAGAGCCTTTTTCCTAAGTGTTTTCTCTACACGGGACTATTTTTCCCTCAGACACCTAGTTGATTTCTAGTTATGTTCAAATCTTACCTGCTCAAAAAATCCACCTTAACATTTTATTTCCTGTTATTTCTTAAACCCTAGTTCTCCTTATCTCCCTTCTCCTACTTTTATTTTTGATAGCACTCATTTCCTAACATACTGTACATTTTATTAACCTACCAGATTATCATTGTCCTGATTGTCAGGAGTCAGAAATTTCCACTCTGAAGAAAATTTTTAAAAAGAAACAGATAATTTTGAAGCACAGCTCTGAAAGGTGACAGAAGGTCAACAAAACACCAAGACTTTTAAACTATGTTCTATATCATTGAGAAAGAAAACTCCAAGTTGTGAGCAAGGGCAATATGAGGGACAGATTAGTATGCTTTGCTGTGCTACGTTGCCCTCTAGCATGGAGTTCCACTGGGCCAAGAAGCAGCTCTGTTTATCTAGGTCTAAATGAGCGTAGAGTTTATTTTCTCAGCTACACTCTCTCACATAACCCAAATACTTTCCTGTTTGACACATACAAAGTATTACAAATCTCTAGAACCAGAGTTAGATATAAAAGCTGGAGTTAGCAAATATAAGGCAAAACATATACATTTCATTTTTACTTTTATTTCAAACATTCCTTCATTTTACATTCTAATTGACTTTTCACCAATGTATTTGCACAGAATATATGCAAATCATAGTCTTTACTATTAGGACAGTAATATTCTGCTAGAGTTTATGGGCCTGTGGACTTGAAAATAAAGCCTGGCTTGGGTCAAATCCTACTTCTGCCTCTTACTTGTAATCTTAGGGAAGTTACTTTTTTTTCTGAATCTCAATTTCATGGCCTATAAAAGCAAATTGATTTAAATCAATGTCTCAATAAAGCAGTTAATAAAGAACAAGTTATTTCTGATAAAAAGAATCAAGAAGACATCCCTTATACTTTGTGGTAGTTAATAAAAACAACTAAAACAAAACATCATGCATGGGACATGGTTCATATTAACAACTAAATTGGGAGCTCTTGGTATTTTTTTTCCTGAAATGAACTATTATCTTAAGATATGATGTGAGACAATAAACTGATTAAAATATTGTCTTTTTACAATAGTGCATGCCTTAAAATTATCAAAATTTGAGAAAAGTAATTAAATAGATGCATTATACTACAGACTATCTGGTATTTATGTTTGTATATTTTTTATTTTGGACGCATGTGTGTACATGTATGATTTAGTAATATTAATATGCTTTCTTAGAAACATCAGGGCAGGGATTGTTGAGTTGTAACTTTTCTTATGAGAAGATGGTAGTTTTCTGATCAGAAAATGGTAGTAGCTTGTTGGAAGCCACACAGGGAATTTCCGATGGATCTTTTTATTTTTTCCTTCACGAAATACTACATTCATAATGTATATACACATAGGCATTATTAAAGTATGTTGAAATCTGAAAATTTTTATATAGGGAATATACTAGTTACTTAGTAATTCTCTAAAGGCAAATTCACATAAAGAAAACCGTCTATATACATTTCTGTAACTCACTAGAAAACTCTTTCCTTCGATACACAGTCACTTATATTTAAACGTATAGAAAAAACTACAATGAGATATGGCTTAGAAATTTTAAAAAGTTAAAAACCAACTATCCCATTGAGAAAACGGAAGGTAAAATATTTAAAAAACTGTGTATTATGACAAGGGAAAAATTTAACATTTTTAAAATTTGTTGGGCCGGTGAGATGGCTCAGTGGCTTAAGCGCCTGCCCGGCAAGCGCGAGGGCCCGAGTTCGACTCCTGGAACCCACATATGAAAAAGGGGCCGGTGATATCGCTCAGCGGCACGGGTGCCTGCTGGCGCGCGAGGTCCTGAGGTCGACCCCCCAGTACCCACAAAAAAATAAAATAAAATTTGTTTCATATTATTTCAATTAACAAATGTAGATGGTACTGCATTCACTACCCACACTTGATTCAGAATTAAACCTTTTTGGGTACAAGTTATTCATAGTTCAGAAAAAATATGTTATCACAATGACTGTATTTCCTACAATACATGCAAAGCCTTTTTTTAATCTTTTGCTTCCTTAATGTCACAAAATTTTCCAAAAAGGACTACTTCAGACTTAAAAAAATTCTAAGATTTAAAAACAGTGATACCTTGATCGACCTGGTGGAGACATTCCTAAGATGTATTTAAGATATAAATTTAAAATATATAACATACCAAAAATACAGTAAGAAATTGTTATTTAACGTAATTCTGTTAAAATTGATATGCCCCTTTAAGAAGTTAACACTCAGTGCTATACTTTCGTTGCAAAATCAAAATTAGTCCATCGGTTTTCTATCAATCGAGACTCATGTATATTTTTGACAATTCAAACACATAAGGTTCTCTAAAATGTAGGGAAGGGCTGATGAGATAGCTCAGCAGCATAAGCGCCTGCCTGGCAAGTGTGAGGTCCTGAGTTCAACTCCTGGTACCCACAAAAAAAATAATAAAAGTAAAATAAAATGTAGGGAAGATAATTTCTTCTTCCTTAAATACATGAAAAAGAGCTGCAGAACAGCAGTCTTTAATAGTAAGTAGGTCACATGATGTAAACAATGAATCTGATTGATTTAAAAAAAGGTAATTTTTATATATTATTCGTCTTAGCTGTTTTCTTTCTAAATCTATACTCAAGAATCTTAGTAAAAACATCAGTTATTTTTATTCAATCCATTTCTTTCAAGTATTTCATTTTTCTAAAAAAATTAGATCTCCTTTGAGGATTGAGTTCAGAAGAAAATATACTAATTAGAGAATTCTAAGAAAAAAGTAGTAGCATTCAACATTTAATATCAGGTATTAATGCTCTTGGTGCTTCTAACTTAGGAGTGCCTCCTTGTCTTTGAATTCATTCTAAATTAGTCAATAAAAAATAATCCAGAATCCAGAATTTTTAACCATTTACCACAAAGACAGAATTTTTCAGTTATTTTAGGTCTTTTTTTACATGAAGAAACACCAAAACAAAGAGTCAGCAATATGTTGTTTTCCCTGTCTCAATTTTTTAATTTAAATCTTGCTACCAAGTAGAGTGACCTTTGATTGTAAGTGATGCTTTGTGTGTGTTTTTTTTTTTTTTTGTTCTTTGGTACATCAACTCTTGTCATTGAGTCTTTGCCAACTCATTATATTATCCTTTCAAAATACGGTCAAAGACAAGCCTATAATTACAATCCAATTGTCCTATTTAAAAGGATATTGGAATTGCTCTTGCGTAGTTTAAAAGGATATCTTTCCTCACCTTTCACTTACGAAAATAAAGTATAAACAGTGACATTCTTATTTTAGTGATTTATACATTGTGTTATCTGTATGACTTTCTTCATCTAATTTAACATAATTATCAGAGACATGGCCTGATTACATATCATCTTTCTTATCCCAGAAATAAAGTTCAAATCAAATCTTGCTTTTCCTTTTATTCTAAAATTCTCCATGTAGATTCATTCATGCACCTGTATCTTAGTTTAAGACTAATAACAACAAATTTAATTTTCCATGAAAGTAATATTCCTCTCTACTTTGCTTAAAAATGTATGCCTTTATGATTTGGGAAGGCAAAAATCTCATGATTAGTCTGAGGTGTTTGGTTTCCCTTTCAGTTGACCCCAGGTATTAATAATCTTCACAGCATCAATCTTTGTTGCAATGTAGAGACCAATTACGTTTATAAGCATTTCAAATCCAAATGCCACCAGAGGCAGCTCTGGCTCTTAAAGAAATACAGCCACTTCAAGCCAATGTTGTTCTTCAAATATGTGAGCCTGTCAGTAACGTTAATTAAAAACCTTGGTAATTAAATATATGACCTAAATGCAAGAATAATTGGTCTTTCTTTTTTCACTTTCATTTTCTTTTTAAAAAAGGTTTTGGGAAATATCAAATCCTTAAACAAAGGTATAAGTCTGATAAAACAGTAAGCATCCATTGTGTCCATAAAAATGAAGGAAAACATGCACATTACATTGAAAAGAATTCCTTTTCACCTTTCAGAATATCCAAAAATATGAGCACCAACAGAAAGAGAAACCAGTTATTTTCATGTTCTTTGTTAAAGGGAACTCTGCCCTTATGGTCAGAAAAACTAAAAAGTATACTTACATTACTGTCTAAGAGAGCACTGATGGCCAGTATGTCTGAAAAACCCTCAGCATGCAAATAATTCAGACCTCTGGGAATTCAAGGATCAATACAATAGTGTCTCTATCTTCAGGAAGTTTACATATAATTTCCATGCACATTCTATGTGCTGTAGTGGTTGACATAAACAATGGCAGGAAGTGTAGTTAGGGGAGGTAATACTTTAATGATAACAGAGCCAGATTTAAAAAAAAAAACAGGAGAAAGAGGAAGGTTGGGTGTTTTAAGAATAAATATAAATGATAAAGTCTTTTTTTTTTTTTTGTACCGGAAACTGAACTCAGGACCTTGCGCTTGCCGGGCAATAAAGTCTCGGTGGTGGGCAATTCTCTGTGTATTTTCATACCTCTATTTAGCATGTAACTATTTTTCACAGAATTATCTGATACATTTTTATCTGACTTTTCCAAAGTTTGCATCACCAAATATACAATGAGCAATCTATGGAGAAGGTACAATTCTTTAAGTGCTCAGGAATTTTTTGTGAGGAAACTCTATCAAATGCCTGACTGCCACAATTCAAACTTTTGAGTAACTTCAAGAAATTGTTACTTTCTTTATGTTATTTCAAATTATTAGTGATGAATTGTATGATAAAAGATATAAAATTGATATCCAATGGTACAGTAGCTCTAATAGGCAAAAATCCTTAATAATATAATATTGAAATTTCTTTCCATAGTGTATTAGTTTCCTGAGGTGGTGGTCACAAACAGTACTTACAAACTGGGTGGTTTACAAAATCTAAAAACATGTTCTCTCACAGTTCTCAAAATTAGAAGACTAAAATCCAAGTACTGACAGAGTACGCTCTCATTAAATGCTCTGCGGGAGAATCAGTTCCAGCCCTTTCTCTTAGCTTTTGGACTGCTAGTTGTCCTTGGTGTTGTTTGTTTGTTTGTTTGTTTTTACGGTGTGGTCTCACTGATGTTGCCCAGGCTGGCCATGGAACTCCTGTGCTCATGATATCCTCCTGCCTCAGCCTACCTTTCTCCTATAATAATAAAACAACCCGTGTTACACTAAGGGCCTGTCCTACTCCAGTATGACATCATCTTAACTAATTATATCTGAAATGACTCTGAACAAAGTCATATTGTTGAAGACCCTGGAAAAACATGATTTTTGAGAGGCACTATCCCACCCAGTAGACATGGTGACAGTCAACTCAATGAACTGGCTCCTGTCAAGCATTCAATTCTCAACTGCATTTTGTATTCCCATATCTAACTTAGCAGAGAGGCAAATAAATTTACTGAGTGAAGAGCAGTTCCTAACAGAACAAAGTAGAGAGAAGCCAAAGAGTAAACAGGGAAAGATTTATAAAACAGAAGTCATGTGCAGGTATAAAGCTCAATGAGCACAAAGAAATCAAATATAATTCATTAGATCAAGCATAATCATGAAAATAAAATGTCACATGACCTCATATAAAATGATGTAAGTATTTCTGTGCTAAACATTCATAATGCTTGGGATTGCTTGATAGTGCATTATTTGATCACCATGTGTATCCTATAGTTCTTCAACCAATCATGTGCCAGTATGAAGGACTGGAGGACTCAGGGAAGCTCAAATAAGCTCTTCATGTCCAGCTTCATTGGGAACCTGCTGTGGGTTGGGTTTCTAGCAACCTTTTTTTCCTTATTTTCTGTGACTCCTTTTCTGCTTTGTATTCCAGGAAATTAACTATATTCCTGTGTGATCCCGAGGCTGGAAGTCCTAACTGGAAAGGGTTCTCTATTTCCTGTTCCTACCTGCTCCAGAGACCTCTACTCTGATCCTCCATTAGCCCATTAGCCATGCACAGAATGGGACATTGTGACATAATAGATAACCCTGACATTCTATTACTAACCAAGGCAGCCTATCCTCCCACCTGTTGCTCAAACTTCATGTCCCAGCACCCCAGTCAATTGCTTTACTACTGGTTTGTCCGTTCTCCAGAACCCAGTCATCATTTATTTGGTCTCTACATAAACTAAACCCAATTTAAATCACATTCATCTACCCAGGACTCTCACTTCTCAATCAAACTGACATTTTAAATGTCAGACGAGTTCTAGTATATCACTTGAGTGATCATGACAACATACTCCCTCACATTTAGGGGATGAAATGCCTACTTACATCAATGTTTTTGAACACTGACGGAAGTGTCAACAGTATGGAAATTAATGATAGAATGTATCACTTAAATATTCTGCATGCCTAAAAGATAGAGTAACATCTCCAATAATATTTACACCTCAGTAATATAATGAACAATAATCCTAAGCATCTATCTTACAGCAAACATTGTATTTTATTTATTTATTTTTGTTTGTTTTTTTGTGGGTGCTGGGGGTTGAACTCAGGACCTCGCGCGCCAGTGCCCGTGCCACTGAGTGATATCACTGGCCCTTTTTTTTCCCTTATGTGGATACCGGAAGTTGAACTCAGGACCTCACGCTTGCCAGGCAGGCGCTTATGCTGCTGAGCTATCTCACTGGCCCACAGCAAACATTTTACAAATACCGTCTCCATAATATTCATATCAAGGTTATTTTATTCCTTCTTCACAGATACAGGCTTTGTGAAATTCTGTAACTTTTCTGACATTATAATGAAAAGTTAGACTTTCCCATTAAGAATAAGCAGTACCTTAGTAGCTTTGGTTTATCTCGCTACCACCTACTTGTATCTTGTCTGAAAACTGCAATTTAAAAAATAAAATCAGTTTTATATCTATATCATTTTCATATCTCACATATTTTAACTTCCTGGGTTCCCTTCATATTTCTTATGTAATGTTGAATCTGACCAACAATAGCCCAAATCCACGGTTAGGTGCTTAAGTGCTTTTCATAGGCAGGCTTAGCAGATCACCTTCTAACACTTTTCCGGTAGCCTAACTCCCATGTCCATGTCCTCTTTGCGCTAACAGAGACTCTAACTCCCTCTTTTCAATCCTTATTTCTCCAACTCTTAATCCCATACTTAACCTTATTATTATGATTTCTTCCCATTTTTGGAAAATTTCTTAACTTTTATGCATGTCATTTTCATGATCAAATGGTTTAAACAATAACAAGACATCACCTCCAAATTATTATCATATTTTGGGGGAAATAGAGGAAAGTTGGCCCTGGGATGAACTCAGCTACCAGGGCCACCGCCCGGCCAGGGACAATACCTTTATGTGAAAGAAGACTTGACTTCCTCGGGGCAGACACGGTCCCCTTCTAGATCACATGTATTGGACGCCTGTACAGAGGGCTGGATTTCAGTCTTCACTTGCCCCTCAGCTAAGCATGCCTGGGCAGTGCAAAAATACCACAATGGTGCATTACTTTGTTAAGCACATTTCCATTAAAGTGAATTTGGTAGAGCAAAGTCAAATTTAGAAATCTACTATTCAAAAACCAGAAAGGATTCTAATATTTTCCACTGATCTTAGATTATAAATTCTTGAAGAAGATACTAAATGTAACACCAATATCAGACCTCAATTATCAAGTGAAATGTGAATTTGTCTCTAAAGATGCTTAGTAAATAGTGGGAGTTTACTATCTCTAACCACACAGGACTCATCCTATAAAATCCAGATGATAACATTTGTCTTGCTTGTCAGTGAGGATCTAGTAAACTAATAGAGACAGCAGATTTTTCACAAAACGTTAAGGTGGTAAAATAAAATTTAAAGACAAAACTAAGAACCCCATTTATCATATGTAGGATAGAACTATATAATTGGATGAAATATCTAACCTAAGTGTTCAGATTTTTTTTTATTCTGATAATTTATTGTTCTGAAATTTTGTAAAATATTTGGTAATACAGAATACCGTAGAATTTTACTGCTTACAAAGCATTCCACATATCTGATGTGGTATTAAAGCAAAACATTAATGGGAAAATCACTGCCATCTCCTGTAAAAAAAGCAATGTGCATCCTAATGGCATTACATATAGTGGCTTTGTTGTGAAACAATCCTAAAAGTCGTGGGTAATATTATTTTCCCCTTTTAACACAGGAGAATATTGAGAAACAGAGAAGTTAAATAATGTGTCCAAAATGAGGTGCTGGGAAAGAATAAAATTATTTGTTATTTATGAGTACTTACTATATGTAAGACTTCATATATTTTATCTGATGGAATATTTCAGTAATCAAAAAGTGTGATATTTTTATTTCCATTTTGTCATCAAACTATCTGAGATTGAGGAAGGTTAAGCAACACAGTCAAGCTGATGTGACTAATGAATGACAACCAGATTTCAAGATATGTGGAGGTCCCCAAAACATGTATCTTTCCCATGATACCCTTTAATCTTTCATTAACAGGTCATACAATTCCTTTTCTCCATCTCACGAAAATATATTCTGGATACTAGGTGTAGCATGAGACTGGCTTAACAGGGACAAAGTTTATCTTGGAAGGCTTTCTTGTTTACTTTTTTTTTATTATTTTAACCAAATTATTTTCCTTTCACTTCCTTAGTCAGAAATATTTATTCCTTAAAACCTTTCTACACCACTCCTAAATTGTTCAGTTATCTCCAAAATTAATTTTCCAGGTTGTTCTCTCATCATGGAGGAATTACATCCAGAAACGAAGTGTGACATACTAAGTATTTGGACAGGAAATCTGTAAGCAAGTGATTTGGGCAATCAAAAGAAGAGGGAAGTCACTGTAGGAGGAGAAAACCCAATAAAAGCAATATTTTAGAATATGAAAGTATGAGTCAAAGTCCTACAGGTAACACCTGCTGGATTTGTAACATGTGAGTAAATTGCAGAATTTCAGTCTTACATCCATCCCTCTTTGATGAAATAGTTAATAAAATGTACTTGTCATACATGGTTTTACAGAAAATCCAATAAAGCAATTATGAGGGAACTTTTTGAAATTATCAAGCACCATTAAAATGCCAAATGTCATTTTTATAATTAGCTTATGATCAAATGGTTAAGGACCTTGACTCCCAAATATATACTAAAATTGATGAAGTGAAGGCTTTAGAGTAGGGCCTTATGATTCAAATACATATTAAGAGTCATCTCACAGGATTCTTTGAAAGGAAAAGAAAAATTAGTTAGAAAATGGAGATGAAGCTTTAGAGTAGGATAACAGCATCTAAAAAGTGAAAATAGGGAATATATATTTGTGTGTAGGTGTGTGTGTGTGTATGTGCATGTGTGAAATTGAGATTTGATAGGTATTGGCAAGCAAAACGAAGGGAGAATATTTGAAATTGACTCCAAGATTTTAAATTGTAGGGATTGGAAGACTTGGAATATCACTGTTGGACAGTGCGAAGAAATGGCAGGATCAGAACACACACAAACTTGTGCACACACACACAAACATTGTTTCATTTTTGATATTTTGGTAGGTATGAACTAATGATATAGACAGCTCTATGTTCATTTATCAGAGTCACTTTCAGGCATCTATTTTAATGTTATTTCTTTGGTATTTTCAAATTCTTACTCATTTAACATTCTAAAATTTTCATTGCTTACGTGCTTGCATACAAATTCATATCACGTAATGGTGCTCCAAAAATTTTTAGCAGCATAATAATGTTTTACTGCTCCTGAGAATGACCTGCAATATTTGGTTATTATTTGCTATATTAGGTCTAGCAATAGCATAAACTATTGACTGAAGTTTGACACTTTAAAATTCTCTAATAAATGACTCAAAATTCCAATTCTACTGGAATTCTGCAGTGGACAGAAGGCAAATATACCTTGCTATCTTCCCTTGGCTTCACTTAATACAGATTTGAAAAAGCACACAATTTTAAAGGGAACCTATAACATTTCTATCTTCCCATAAAACATTGTAATATATTAGGCTAGGAGTAGATATGAAAATGCTAAAATGAAATCCATATGGAATAGATGGTAGTATGACAGCTCTCCAGTAAATAAGCCTTTTAAAATATAAGTTTTAGAAGAAATGTGCTCAGAAATGCATTTTTCCTACTTATAATGATCAGGGGACTATGGAACTAAGAGAAGAGATGAAAACGTCTTCAAATTAAAAACATTTTTAAGTTACAATACACAAAACGTAAGTCGACACACTTGTGTTTTCCAAGGTAAAAACTTAGAAAGTTGTTGTCAGGTCCTCATGAGTTTCTGCTACCCACAGGCAATCTGTTGCTAAATGTTGTGAATTCCTTTTTGTTAGTTATATGCCTTAATAGCTTTGTTTTTCACTTGCCCAAATGAAACCCATATGCTCTTTTTCTTACATCGTTTTCCAATAAAGACTATAGATAATTTTCCTCATTTTTATATATTGTATAGATTTTCAAATAATAATTAAGAAATCACTTTGTTTCTTTGAAGTTGCAAATTTGTGTAGACCAAGGTTTGTGCATGTTGTTGAAGACGAATTTAACTTGGTAAGGTAGAATATTTTAGACACAAAAAATGCACAGTATATGCACAAAGCAAATGCGTGTGCAAAAGATTTTAAATGATACTTACTGTATAAATGATACTTTAAATGATACTTATTTTTTAAAAACTGGTCATTTCTGTGCTTTAACCTATCATTGGAAACTTCAAAATTGTATTTATTTGCTAAATAGAATTGGGCTGCTCAATTGAAATCATCAGCCTTGATCTTAAACCAATTTACAGGTTAATAAATTCACCTTTGGATTCTCAATAATAATTGCACATGATAAAATCTAATAATATAGTAGTCCATAAACACCCTGATTTACTTTCTAAAAACTGATTACCAGAGTTATAGAAGAAAAAAGCATATAACTATATTTTAGAGCCATAAATTCTTTTTAGGCGTATCACTACACTATTTTCCTGGTATACCTTTAATCAGGTATATGTTGAATGTAATCATTATGTACTGCAAATATGTATTAATAAAAATAAACAATAAAAATATACATACTAGGATGTATAAGAAGTAGTCAAATTAACAATTTATGGGAATGAAATGGAAGCCTTAGGTGCTAAAAATATTCTCTTAGCACAAGTGTCTACAGTCACTCAGCAGCCCTGCCCCCTTCCTTCTCCTGGGCTAATGGCAAGCTTGGCTAACAGATTGTTGCACTCTCCAACCAACGCCAGATGGGACCTTCTCAACCTTGTATTTAAAGAAGGTAGTACCAATTCATTACAAGTGACACTAGAGCTTATTATTTGCTTTTAGTTTCTTATTTATTTTATTTTCTTCCTTTTGCCATCCAGACTTAGCTAAATTAAATCATATTAAACATCTTAAATATGATATGAAGACATTTCTTAAAGTGATTGCTTAAAACTGCAGATTTTGAGTATAAGGGGCTTAAGTTTGAGAACTAAATTGAAACTTGATTAATAGCATGTAGTTTTCTACTTCAGCCTAATGAACTCACTGACTTTAATAAGTAATTCTAGAGACAACTTGTCCTTAGCATTCTGGCGAGCCCACAGAACTTCTGCTCCTTCCTCCTACGTGTCAGTTTGGGTTTCAGCATGCATGACAAAATCTCAATTTGTCTTTCTCCGTTACAAGTTCATATGGGAAGTGTGAGTACAAAGTTAGGGGAGAAATGCCTTAAACTTTTGCAGCAGAAGGAGATATTTTATGACTGTCTGTTGTAGGGCATCCATCAGAGACTACTGCGGCCTGAGGAAATGCGGAGAGCGCCTGCCTGTGATACTGTATATCTGTAGAAATCATGATTCATAACTATTAACTAAACAAATTAAATTCTAGCTATTGCATCTAATTTAGGCGGAGGTTCACTTAGAATATAGTCAAGAATGGGCAATATGAAGAATACGCATTTAAAGAAAGACAATAGAATAAAGTTCAGGAATGAAATATATCTCAACAGAGGGAGTCAGGATCTTAATTCATCTAGTTGTTTTTCTCCAGTTGATCTGAATAATTATTTATATGAACATGTCAAAATAACTATCAGAACCAAATAAATAGTTAACAGAGGGAAAAATAAATGATTTTGTAATTTTCAATACTATTCCCTGCGTGGAAAATTGAATGAAGGTGATCATAGCATAAAAAGGAAACAGGGTATCAACTAAGAAGAAAATTAAAACAGAACAAGAAGGTGAAAGTATTGAAAGTCAAAACACGACATCTGTAGTAGAGCAGCAGCAGTTGAGGAAAAGGTAAACTCTGATTTTGATATATAGGAAGGAAGGAAGGAAACTGAACGTGATTAATGATGTTGTTTTAGCAACAGTGTCACACATTAAGGGCAGCTTTCTGAACTGCTTGGAAAAGATCGCTGAAGTAAAGAAAGGTGTTCCGTGTGGGAATTGAGAGATAGTAAGATAGAGTAATACAAGGTCAGGAGAGATCTTAGCAGTACAGTCCAGATTTTTAAAATATGATATTTTGAATAGCAGTCTGGGTGTTACAAAGAGACACATCTCAACATTATCATTATCAGTTACCACTGAGAAGGCAAGGAAAAATTTAACAGGAAAGGTATTTTTGCAGGAAATTAAAAGTGAAATAAGATATATGAGAAGATGTGAGAAACAGATTAACACAGTTTTTCTTTTAAAAGGTAGAAGTATATCTGAGAAATATTTTACTTCTCAAATAGTCCTAAATGTTCCAAAAGTAAGTTCAAACTTGTAGTAAAATTATACAGCATATTTTTATATGCAGATGAATTAAAATAAAGAGATATTCAATTTCTAAAATTTAAAAGCTTGGAATTATTTTGATTTACTAGATCACTTTTCTATTAAAATTTTCAGTAATTTAAGTCCTGTCTTCTCAGATATCATGAAATATGCATACAGAAAAGTAAGTTTTCTGGTTTGTACATTTATGTCTACTTTTAAACAAATTGTTTTTTTCTATAATTTCTCCTCTTTTCAGTTCAAATGATGGGATATAGTGTAAAGAACCTTCAACTAAAAGCCGTGGCTGGGTTTTATTTCTGAAACCCACATACACATCTAGAGTGAGGCTGCTTTTTACTGACCCATCAAGTTAAAAGGTTAATTTCTACCCAAGTAAACTAAGGTCATAATGGAATATTAACACATTTAGAATAGGTTTAAAGTAGAAAAAGCACCTCAACCTCCATCTATCATTCACTGATTTGCTTATCCATTCCACAAATTAACTACTTACTATGGACCAGGAGCTGGGATTACATCTGTGACTAAAACTAAAATTGGCCCTGCTCTCTTATCAGGTATTAGCATTGTTAACAAGCAACATATTTCTGAAAAGTCTTACACATTCTTCCTGCGGTAGGAAATAATGCTTGAATAATTTCTGCTGAAGAACATTAAAAAAGCATTACGGGGACTGAGGGTACGGCTCAGTGGTAGAGCTCTGTCAAGCATGCGGGAGGTCCTGGGTTCCATCCCCAGCACTGTAAAAAATAAATAATAAAACAAAACAAAAATTTCAAATAAAACATGATTGTGGAAGCTGAAGTGTACTCTTCTATTTTTATTGTTATTAATTTACCCCTTTTCATGCAAATAAAATAGCTTCACTTTAGATATTCCTCATTATACAAGTTCAGAAAGTACTTACTGTTGGCAGAAAATATACAGTCAGAACTTGGTACTCAACTGCTTTGAATCTCATCGGATTTGGTACTGGCTGCACTTTGATCTGAAAATTTTATCCAGGTACTTGTCTGTTTGGTACATGATACAGAAGCTGGAAATTGTCAGTGTCGATTGCCTACCTGTGATTCACTACCCTTTCCAAACAAAACAATATGTCTGGAACTCATTGTTTGTGGTACTCATCTCATCTCCCAGAATCAATTAAAGATGGGTAAGGAGGTACCACTGTAAACTGAATTTATGCAGTAAGTGGTACTACTTTCAGCATGAGTGTGTGTCCTTGAATGTATGTATTAAGTGGTAGTATCCCAATTTATTTTATTCAATTTGACTAACAATTATTTGACTATAATTATTTGACATTTTCAACTTTATAGTTTAAAATAAAAATTCAGACTCACATGAATATTGCAAACATTCGATTCCATTCAAATTGCAGAAAATCAATTTAAGTTTCTTTGAAAGTTTCCTTCATCTCAAAATACAACTTTTTCTGTCTGTTAGGATCAATTGCCATACAGAATTGTATAATAAAATCCTGTTAAAATGTATTTGGCATACAAAAATAATTTAGGATAAAAGTTTGGGTGTGGAGAAGAAAAATGGCTTAAGTTTTATATTTGTCTTCAAGTGGAAAGGAGCAAAACTTCTCTTAGCACTACCATGTACAAAAACAGCAATTCCAAAGAGTTAAAGGCTTAGGCTGGAGAATAAGATGGCCCAGGGTCAGTTCACATTTACCACTTATGAATTGTGCGACCTTAAGCTTGATCTTCAATCATCCAGGGTCTGAATTCCCTGGTTGGTAAAGTGAGGATAAAATTACATGATTTTAAAGGTATTATGAAGTTTAAATTAATTTATACAGAGTGCTTAGAATAGCATCTGGCACACAGTAAACACCATTAACGGTTTGATAAAAAAAATTATTGCATAGGCACACAAACAGAGCTCCCTCTTTGTATCATAAGTCCATGGCTATAGCCAAACACTAAAATCATGAGAAATAGTGATGGCGTGGGAGAGGAACACTGGTACTGGTGTGTGTGTGTGTGTGTGTGTGTGTGTGTGTGTGTGTTTAGCTCTTTGAATATTTTATGCAATTTTCCAAAGTTCTACATAATATAGTGAAATGAAATTGTCTGGTTAAATCAAAATCAAGCTTATAGCTAAATGGATGCATACATACAATGTGGAATTTACTACTGCCAAAATGTTATTGAATATTAAAAAAAAGAAAACTTTATACACTAACTGATGTTTAACATGAGATCCCATCCCTAATGTGAGATCCTATAACATTACCTAGTCCTAATTTGACTTTTCATATTCACTGTATGGTAAAGAAGCTGTAACAGGCTCAAGTGTTCAGCTTATCTTTGGAAAATAAGTCATTCCCTGTAAACTGGTGTTGAAATTAAATCCTAGAAAATTATTGAGATGTAGTTGCTTTCGAAGAAAGTTAAATTCAGCTAATTTTGGTCTATGGATAAATTTAAATTTATCATAGTGAGAAGCATCATTAACAAATTGTAGATAGATACATCAGCAACACAGATCCAAATTATGTGATCTCCCTATAGAAAGCAGACAAAACAGGTAAACCAAAGGTAGAAAGAAATTGAATTGAGGAAAAACACAAAGTAGATGAGAAAAACTATCGGAATCATTATGGGATCCAACATAGTACAGTGAAATATATCGATGAGGCCACGAATGTGGCTGGGGGTCTGTCAGTATTACTGAAGGGGGAAAATTTTTAATGTTAATGGAGACAAAATCAGTGGGAAAGTACGAAGAATACAATTATATTTCCTCGGTAAAATAATATTAGAGGTGAAGATTTCAAGTTAAAGCAGCACACAAAAGTTGTTATTAAAGGAGCAAATAACTGGTAAAGAACACAGAAATGCCCAAATATATATTGAATTTTGAAATAAGATAGCATCTATTCCACTTTATAGAAAACAGTTTTTTTTCAGCCTGTATTGATTGTGTTGTATTCAGCAGAGCCTTCTCAACATTTGTTTTTCATCAGATCTCCCTTGAAAATTATTGGGGCCTCTCAATTACATAAATGATTATATTATCCAATGAACAGAAAGCCAAATCACTGTTCCCATCATTTCAACAGAACTCATGATTACTTAAAGCTTTCTCAGAATTCTAAGTGCAATACATTCATGAAAATCAATGGATAGAAAGTGTAGCTGTGAAGAAAACTCGTTTAGTTACTATTGATTAGAATTACTTTACTGGACCCTAAGGCCACTGAGGTAATACAAATTATCTTTGTGCCTTAGCATTATTAAATTATTGATAAGGATAACAATATTTAGATAATGATAGATTCTTTTCTGAATCCAGTCAAAGGATCCAAAATGTGTAGATGAGAATTTAAATGTATTTCAAGTGTCAGCTACACAAAGATGGATGCTTCCTTCGAGGCAATAACTAGAAAATTAAAGACTGAAGTCAAAGGTCATGCTATACAGTACCATGTTGGGGGATCACGCTTGAATTGCAACTTTCGCCAGCTGAAAATTTGACTTAATGTTTTCTCAAACTATTCCATTCATCAAATGGTTTATTCATTATTTACTACTCATCAATTATTGAAATATGTGTCAATAACAAATAAAAACTCTTGATGAGGTAAGAGTCCAGGGGCAGAGTAAGAGAAAAGCACTGAATTAATATGACAAAGTAAGTAGGAGGTTGTCTGAACAGGCTTCCATGTAATCAAAGTCTGTTTAGCCATCTTGCTACGTTAGCAAAACTATGTGTTTCTTCTGAAAAGTATGCTGCCTAGTACCTAACATGGATGCTGTTTTTTTTTAGTTCTATATGTAGACTGTTTGAAAGATATCTTTTATCTTTGAACTGGAAATTATAGATTAAACTGGTTGACCAACAAAAATATGATGCAGTTTACATATGTAATGTTGAATTGTCTAATACTTACATTGAAATATAAAAAGAAACATAACATTAACACTATTTTATTTAACCAAATATTATACAAAATATTATTTTGTTATAATACATATAAAATTATTGATATATTTCACATTTTTTTCATACTCGACCTTTAAATTCCAGTATGTAAACTACATTTATACTACATTTCTATTCATGATAGCTACATTTCAAGTGCTCAATGGATGTATGTGTCAAATGGCTACCATATTGAACAATACAAATAGACAATATAGATGTGATTTCTGTTACAAACAGGAAAATGATCTCACTGTATTATAGGATTCTTTTGTACTAGTTGTGTGGTCAAGGTTTAAGCATATTTTATTTTATTCATGGATATCCCATTCTAGTCCAATTTGTTAAAAACATTATTCTTCTATTATTGAATAGATTTATAAATTTTATCAAAAATCAGTTGGGCATATTGGCAGGGATCTATTTTTTTGGGCCCTTTATTCAGTTCTATTGATACATAACTCTATGCTTCTCTCAATATAACCAAGTCTCAGTTGCTGTGGTTATATAGTTATATCTTAAAATAAGTTAGTATAATTCAAAATTATTTAGCTATTCCAGAGACTATGAATTTCCATATAAATTAAAAATAAACCTGTCTATTGATACACAAAAATCTTCCTGGGATTTTAATAGTAATTATACTAGATTTATAGGTCAAATTGTGAAAAATAACATCATCATTGAGCATTCCAACCTACAAATTAGGTATGCTTCTTCCTTTCTTTAGACCTATCATTTAATCCTTATTTTATAAATTTTAGCTTGTAAATCTTGTGTGCCATTATGTATATGTCTATGTAACTCATTTTCTTTGGGACGATGGTAAATGGTATTATGTATACAATTTTGTTTTCAGCATGTTCATTTTCCATTTGTAGACATGTAATCAATTTCTGTGTACTGATCTTACATCCTATGTTGTTCTTCAGCTTACTTATTACGTCCAGGAGTTTTGTTTGTTCTGATTTGTAGTTTCTTGGAATTCTTTACCTAAAAAAAAATCATATCATCTGCAAATAAAGACAATTTTATTTTTTTTCAAATATATATGCCTTTTATTTATTTATTTTTATTTTTTTGTGTGTGGGTACCGGGGGTCGACCTCAGGACCTCGCGTGCCAACAGGCGCCCATGCCGCTGAGCGATATCACCGGCCCCTTTTTCGTATGTGGGTTCTGGGAGTTGAACTCAGGACCTCGCGCTTGCCAGGCAGGTGCTTATGCCGCTGAGCCATCTCACCAGCCCCTATCTTTTAAATAATTTTCTTGTCATACCTTACTAGCTAGAATCCTATTATGCTGAAAAAAAATGGTTGTTGAACTTAAGAAATAAGCATTAAGCCTTTCAGCAAAAAGTACAAGGTGATCTGAGACTTTTTAATAGATAGTTTTTTACCAAATTGTGGAAGTACTGATTTTTTTTATAAATTAATGGATGCTGAATTGTAGTAAATTATTTTTCTTTGTCAACTGATATAATTATCTGATTTTTCTTCTTAGTCTGTTTATGTGATGGATTACAGTGATTGATTCTTAAAATGTTTGTCCAGCCTTGTATACCTACAATACTATTAGTTCACAGAGTATATTTATATATATATATATGTACATAACTCAAATTGCTAATGTGTTTTTTTTTTTTATATGCGGGTACCGGGAGTCAAACTCAGGACCTCACGCTTGCCAGGCAGGCACTTATGCTACTGAGCTATATCACCGGCCCGCTAATGTATTTTGAGGACTTTGTGACTGATTTTATTAGAGATATTTATATTTATTGTTATTGTTGTTGCTTCATGATGTCTTTGGTAATAGCCAGGATACCAAACAAAATGATACATGGGATGTGGCCCCTTTCATTTCCTGGAAGTGGCTGGATAGAATGGAGTCAGTTACTCTTTAAATGTTTGAAGGAATTCTGCACTTAATTTCTTTTTAAAGAAGTTTTAAAATGCAAATAGAATATTGTAAATGATTATAAGACTATTCAAATTATATACGTCAGCTTTTGAGACTGGGTTTTCAAGAAATTGGCCCGTTTATTTTAAGGAGAGTCAATATAAAGTTGGTTGTAATATTCCATATTATCCTGTTAAAGATTGCAGGATCTGTGATGGGATTCCCTGTCTCTTTCCTCATATTAGTAGTTTGCATCTCTATCTTTTGATTTTAGTCACTCTTTGGGGATTATAAATGATACTGCTATGTTTAAAAGAAATAGAAATATTTCACCAAAGTCATATCTCTAAAGGGGAACCAGAATTCAGTTAAGAAAATGAATAAAAATTCTTAAAGAGATAAAGAATATGCACATTCATATTTACTCCATCAAAGTGCACATTAGTTGATCACTCCATTAATGAGTTATAGTTCTCCAGATTTATTGTGTAAATTCAAAAGCATCCAATGTTATCAAAATAACTTGTGATTTTGGAAAATCCAGACCAGACAAATTGAGTGCTCTCTCTTTAAACTATCTATCTCAGCTGCCTGGATGCCTCAAAATGGAAATATAAGAGATAAGACCTACTTACTGGGGGGAAGTAGTAGGAGAATTTATCTTGATCCTTTCTTTGGCTTGAAACCTCTGGGTATTTAAGAGAAAAAAGAAATTCAAGATATAGCTTAGTTTTAATGTTAATGCTATGGTACAGCTGGGACTTGTCCTACATTTACTGAGAACTCTAATTTACGAAAACTAGATCCCAGCATTTTGAAAGCAGAATTGAGATCTCTGAAGCTATATCTTTTACAGTATTTTTTTTTTACCTTTGGATATAGTCTATCAAATTGTCCTGATTCTTTTTTCACTTACTCATAGGTCATTATTAATCCCTTGAAACCAACCGTTTCTCTGTAAGTATTTCTGCCTGCCCTCAAATTTCCCCCAATACCGTGTCTTATAATTTTAGTAACTCATGCAAAATAATTAAGAAATAGGTTATGTAATTTAATGCTGCACTTTATCAAATTAGAATGGCCAGTTACACTTTTCCTGAAAGAGACATGGATTTTTTTATTGAAATAGAAGAGGAAGCAAAAATGTATAAAAAGGAAGGAATGGCAGAAGGTGGTAGGGAATCAACTGACATTTATATAATGCCTTATTACATTGTGTATCACTGAAGGGGGAAATTTTTAGTGGTAATAGAGACAAAATCAGTGGGAAAGTATGAAGAATACAGTTATATTTCCTGTATACTATGCGTCATACACTGTGAGAGATATTCTGTTAACCCATTTTATAAATAAGGAAAGCATATATAGTATATACTCCATTTCTAAACTGATATTCTAATTCAAGTCATCCTGACTTGATTGGGAATTCCAGGTGTTTCTCTACTGCACCTTGAAGAAAACAGAAATGTGTTAAATCTACAGTTAAAAAATATGAGTAAATGGAAATGTAAGGGCACATGAAAGTCAGGAAAAAGATAAAAGATTCAACAAATTTACTCAATAAATCTTTTCTGATAGTCTCCTGTACAACAGGCACTGTTCTAGTCACTAGAGCTTTGATAATTTAAGAAAACGTTATCAATATATTCCCTTTCTTTTCACAGTTCTCATTAACAGTATTCATTGAAGTGAAACTTATAGGGAGGACTGACAAACTTTCAAAGACCGCATAATAAATCTTCATTTATTCATTTCTAGAGGAAAGAAAATTTGGGTGCTTGCCATGACAAGTGATTAAAATTTCATTCATCTTTCCATTTCTACCAGTGGAGATGTACAACTGGAAAAAGTTACCTGACCAGGCCTGTTCTTTGATATAGGCTGAGATGTCATAGGAATAAACAACCAATAATAGATAAAGGAGAGAAAGCAGAACAAGTAATTTGGTTTTTTCTATTCCCTCACTACCTCAAGCATATCCTGAATAGCCCTGGACAATCAAATAGTCTAGCAGAGGCAACTTTCATGGCAGAAATGCTATTGGTAAAGATCACACTTCCAACGTTGTAAAAAATAAGAGCTTATTTTACATTTAACACTTTAAGGAGAAGTATTTCACCAAAAGCTAAAAATGCAATTAGTCTAAAATTAATTATTTCTTTTTGTCAACGGGATTTAATAAAAATATGAAATATTACATGCACTTGCATAGAAATAATGCATTGACTTTAAAAATCACAAAAAATAATAAAATGAAGAATATGACAGTTTTTACATTTAAATACTTGCTATAGGGTACAACCAGTAAGCATCATTCTTCTTCAAGGGCACAAAAATTTAATCTACTTAGAATGATCTTTAGAAATTATTGAAGGGTTTTACTTAACAATATTGATTTTTACTTCAGAAAAAAAATTAATATTTGTTAAATCCTCATGTCACTATTAGAAAAGCCATTCCGCTTCATCCAAAACTTTACTTCAAAACACTAATTTCAAAACACTACTAATTTAGTAAATAACATATTAGTAGGTTTCTAGAATTCAGTTTCTAAGTCTACTTACAAAAAAATTCTTTACTTGAAACCTAGAGGTCTTTGAGTCTCCTACAATGTGTGTGTACGTTATTCTCCAGGTTACAATCAGTGCTCGCATTAGATGTTTAAAAAGATACAAGTTCACCCACCAATTTAAAACCACCAGTTTATAGTTTTAAATTTAAATAGTTGCCAAATGGATGTGATGTTTAAATAGTTTGATCAAAAGGTCGTTTATATCTCATTTCCCTGGATATTTAACTTGATGAATATAAACCTTCATGCTGTATTGTGCAATGAAAGTATATAGAGTCACGCCAGTATAGAAAAGAATGAAAAAATTTTAAGTATCGTTCTCAATAGTAGAGTAAGTGTATTCATTACTCTTCTTCTAGATATTAAAGTGCATAAAATTATCTCACAAAAAGTGGTCTATTCATGCTGATTTAGTAGACTATCACCTGAGAATATTTGATGGACTAACAATATTATTAGACACAAGATTTCTCCAAAGAATTTGGCAATCCAAGTAAGAGAATTACTATCAATAAAATATTCCAATATGTGAAGAAAAAGTCATAATTTATCATTGTCTATTTAGGTCTCTATTATTATGTATTTAGTATAATATGTGAAGAAAAAGTCATAATTTATCATTGTCTATTTAGGTCTCTATTATTATGTATTTAGTATAATATGTGAAGAAAAAGTCATAATTTATCATTGTCTATTTAGGTCTCTATTATTATGTATTTAGTATAATATGCTCAGATAATTCACATACTGATTCTACATTTCACCAAATCTTCTCTGAAAGCCTTACCTAAAAAGTGCTGAACATGAAGATGCTCTGTTACAAAATAAGAGGTCAGAGGGAGAGAAGCTACAATGCTGAATAATTAGCTTCTATTTCTAAGGACTTTAAAATACAGTTGTCTAACAATGTACACGTATAAAAATTATTGTAGATATATAAGTAGATCAGGCACTATGAAGAAGGTTGATGAGGAGGAAGAGGAGGAAGAGGAGGAGGTGGAGGAGAAGGAGGAGGAGGAGCCCCTCTAGGTTCCGGAGTAAGGGGACTGTCAGGAGTCCTTGCAGCTGACAATCACAGGGAAAACAAGGAGAGGGGAAGACAACAACTCTTCTTAAAGAGATTATTATCTGTTCTGAAAATCAACTGTCAGTAGTGTATCTTCTGTGATTATGCAGCGTGGTCAGGGAAAAGGAAGTTAGTGAAATAAAGGATGCTATTTTGATATTTTTGAGAAATTTAAGAACACGATTATTAAATTCATTTTTGGCTACTGTCAAAAATGTCATTCTTGTTATTATTTTCTTGAATGTAGCATCTGTCTAAAAATGGATTGAGTGGGTCTCTACATTTATTAGTACTACACTTGCATATTTTAACAATGCAATATATACCAACCAAATGAACAATAAACATGAAAAGTTTAGGAGAGGAAACCCCTAGTTCTGGGATAGAGAGAATTTGATTAAGGAATTAAGCTTTAAGCTCATTCACCAAATATTGGTAAACCTCTAATAAAGAAAAACATTTAAAAGGTTAAATTAGGCTGATTTAAATTAGGGTCAAAGAAAATGAAAACACATGAGCATTAGGGATAATCACTTAAGTGAATATATAAAATAAATTGAGGATACCAGCTCTGCTTTAAATGTGGTTTATCCCCCGAATATTCATATGTAGAAGATTTGTCCTCAGTTTGGCAATGTTGGGAGGTAGTAGAAACTTTAAGAAGTAGAACTTAGCACAAGGTACACTTAGGTCATCATGGGTGCTTCACTCTGAAGGGATTAGTGTAGATTTTGTGGGACTTTGGTTAGTTCCCACATGCTCGGGATATTATAAAGTAGCAAGAGTACCTTCCCAACCCCATGACTTCTAAACTGTGACCATGTGACCTTACCCTCTCACATGGGCTCCTGTCACAAAACCATCCACCAAGCTGTGATGCAGTCAGGATGCTGGCACCCTATTCCTGAACTTCTAAAGCTGTGAGTATATAAACTTCTTTTTAAATAACATGTCCAGCCTCAGGAATTCTGTTATTACAACCAAAATATACTAATACAATGGCTTCTCATGAAATTCTATCATGCCTATTCATCTGTTTAAAAATAAATATTCTTGAACTTTTAAGGTTTTGAGTAATGTAGCTTCTAATAGTAGGCATATCCCGAAAGAAACTAAACTAAGTAGGAGTCAAGAAGGATACTGCAGGGCTGGTGAGATGGCTCAGTGGCATAAGCACCTGCCTGGCAAGCGCGAGGGCCCGAGTTTGACTCCCGGAACCCATATACGAAAAAAGGGCCGGTGATATCGCTCAGCGGCACGGGCGCCTGCTGGCGCGCGAGGTCCTGAGGTCGACCCCCGGTACCCACAAAAAAAAAAAAAAAAAAAAAAAGAAGGATATTGCAATGCAGTGACTCAAAACTGGCAGCCTCAAAGTGCTACTTCAAGAATTTCATAACTTCCTTCAGATTTAACTTAGCTTTCTTTTTCACCTGTGCCCACCTCCAAGGCTATCAAGCTTCCCACGTAATTTATTAAGGGTACTGGTCTATGTGCTGGGAGGCGAAGGAAAGGAGATGAAGCATTTTCACCTCCTATATCAAAGAAATTCCCTCATGGGTCATCAGAACAATCAAAATACCCATCTGATTTTGGGAAGAGAGACAGGCAAAAAACTGCACTCTTCATCTTGTGACTTTGTGACTGCTTGCATACAAAAATAACGAAAGAGAAATCTTCCTTCTGTGACTTAGAAATCATTCCATGTGGGGATAATTGAAGGACTTGTAATTATTAGAAGAGAAATGAAGAGGTAAGCAGTAGTTTAAGGAGAGGTAGAATCAGCACAAAACTCAAAATGGCAGTCTAAAATTAATAATAGTAAGTCTACTTATTCCTATTATGCCCAAGGCACTTGGCTGGTATTACAGGGGCTAAATAGAAAACAAACAACTATATTCTGCCTAGGGAAGGAGAGAAAGGAATAATTTATTGAGTACCTATTATAGGCATTGTAGTTTATATTTATGCCATCCAGTGCTCAAAGAATTATTGTGACTTAGGGAATATTATTTTCAATTTTCAGGAAAGAAGTGCAATGAAGTAGAAATAACATTGACTTTAGAGTCAGATATACTTGAATTGGAAGTGCAGATAAGCCACTTAACAGTTCTAAAGAAGACATTTAAACTCTTTTAGGCTCAGTTTCCTCTGATAAAATAGGGAAACATATTACCTTCCATTGCAAATGAACAAATACTGGCTCTGCTCTGTTCTTCAGTTAACATTCATATAAGAGCAATGAAGATAATAAGTAAATTTAATGCTTTTTCTGAATCAAAATATGTATGCTTGGAGTTTTCCATGTGCTATCTAATTTAATCCTCACAGCAAGCAGGTGAGGGGGAAAAGGTTTTCATTTCCAGCATGTTGTAGGTAAGGAAAATAAAACTCAGAGATACAGGGGTATCTGTCTACCATCACAAAAAGATTAAGTGGCACAATGGATATCAGTCATAGCATGCAATCCTCCCAGAGATGCTTCTGCGTAGGAAGAACAAAGGGTAACAACAACAATAATAGCTTACATTTAGTGACTGTTTGTATAACTCACTTTCTCATCACTGGGACAAAATACTGGACAGCAGCAACTTGAAGGATGAGAGGCTCATTTGGATCACCGTTTCAGAGGATTTCAGTCCATATTTGGCTGGCTAAAAGGCAGATACAGCATAGTGGAGGGCTTGGTGGAGGAAGCTGCTTGCCCCATAGCAGCCAGGAAGCAGAGACACAATGGAGGAGGAGGTGGGGACCAGAAGCTGGAGACCTTTATGCTTCACACCTCCCCCAGTTCCCCCCCATTTCCAAACAGGCCCCACCTTCAAACACATGAGACTTTTGGGGGATATTTCAGATCTAAACCATATTACTGTATAACTCAGACTCTATCATAATCACAGTAATTTAATGAACTATTTCCACATAAAATTCATGAGAAATGTACAGTGATCATCCTTAATTTCAGAAGTGCGAATATAGTACATAACAAATTAGTGGTAGAGCTGGAATTTGAACTCTAGAGCCCTTCACCATGACTATCTGCTGATTTGCCATTTATTCTGTTAACAATTATGAGACCTTGGGCGTGTCACTTAACATCTCATTGATTTCAGATTTTTTTATACATAAAAGGTTGGTATGGACTACATAATTTTAAGAACTATAGAATGTTAAGCAGTGGTAGAGACTATTAATTTTATTGGGTTCATTTATAAACTTGACATGCTCCCTATTTTAATGCTGTTCACACACGCAGCTCTTCCAAAGCAGTCACCCTTCAAACTCATTTTGTTTCTATGATTCAATCTTTTAAAATCAATCTTTTCCTCTCATTCTTCATTCATGTTACTTCTTGAATATTAGTTCAGAGCAAGGTGCAGGTTCCAACGTTGTGTGTCCCCATCTTAAAGACTTTCTCTGGCTCTCTGGAATTTCAAATATTCTGCTGAGCGAAACCCTTCCCCATGCCCACTTCAACCACTGCCAACATAACTGTGTTTGAGTGACTGTTATCTAGTCTAGTTTTGTATGAATCCATGCCACACCCTATTTCTGTACAGCACTTTTTTAGCTTCAAGATTTCTAATCTGGAGGATTCTGTTTCTCAATTAGACTTGAACTAATTCAGAATGTCAAGAGATTTGTGTCCTGAAAATCCCTGAGTCAGAGCAACACATATTTTGTATAAATAGAAACTCAGATGAAATAGAGAACAGAATGTAAGCAACAGGAATAAATATGATTTTATGATTTCATCTCACTCTAGAAAGAATGGTTATATCAAGAAATAAAAAAACCCTGAGATATCCTGTATTTTAGTATTATTAAATGTGTATTTAAATTTAACTGTAAAAGTCTACCTTTTCTGTTGAGTTGCTTCTGTGCAAATATTTGGTGCTTTTCAGTAAATTTAGTCTGTACTCAAAGGAAAAAAAAAAGAAAGCAATCAATAACAAATACTGGTGGGCCTGTGAGGCAAAAAGAGTCCTTCTCCACTGCTGGTGGGAGTGTAGACTGCTGCAACCACTGCGGAAATCAGGAGAAAAAGTCAGGCACGAACAAGGCTGGATGAACAATCAAGTTATAGCACATACAGGTACAAATTCTCTATGAGTAACATGATCATTATGTATATCTAAATTGTACCAACAAATTTAATTAAACAAGTAAAAATACAATCTTAAAAAAAGAAACCATTTCTTACATGGAACTCATGGTGCCTGAAATTACTATGTTTTTTTCTAAGACTTTCCCAGCTTTGGACAGTGATATTTGCAGAACTATTGAGAGGTTATCAAAAGAGTTAGATAATTTTTAATGAAACAGGCTCCGGTATATTACAGACACTGAAAAATGAGCCCAGAAGTGTCTGTCTGTCTATATGTATGTGTGTGTGAATGTGCATGTGTGTATGGATATGTGTATGTGTGTATGCAAATACATGTGCATTTATGCACTACATGTTTCTCTGGACTGTAGCACTTAGAGTGGAACAACAGTGAATAGGAAGGGAATGACGTTAAATATAATTGTCATTCCATTTAATTTGTTATGGCATCTGAAAATTTTGGTAATTCTTATTGATACATTCTCTCTCAACAAGCTGCTTTGCCATCAGTATTATCTACATCTAATAAATCCTTGCCTTTATAACACGTGGCTGTCCAAATAAATCAATAACCTAGGTCCTAAAACTGAATTCTCCATGTCATATTCTTCACAGACACATTCCTGCACACTTGTATCATATATGTGAGTGTTCTTGGGATTTCTATCTTCTTTTTCTATGATTTTTCCAACTTTGAACAGAAATACTTTCAGAACTATTGAAAGTTTATCAAAGAAGGTACGTAACTTTAAATGGATCAATTTAAAGTAGTGGGCATAATTTTAACATTTACTTTCAGGTTGATAAAGCAAAAACTATGAAAACTATGAATGAGATAATTATTTTCCAGAAGGTATGTAAATGTGCAAAACACTGATATTAAAAGTAATAAGGAAGCACTGCAAATTCCAAAGATGAAAACAGTAAAGTTCGAAACACAGAAAATAAGTTTTCATAATCCTCCTGAATGGTTTGATCCATAGTAAAATATGTCTACCCCCTCTTTTTTAAAGATAATTTTCTAAGTTTATTATACAAAGAATTATAGGCATTTTTGTACAATTTTTTCAATCAATCTCTGTTTTAGGTCAAAGATTCTAGAAGCACAGCCTGAGACATGGACACTTCCATACTGATATATTGAGGAAATCACAAATGAGACAGGGTGTGAAAGGAGCAGTGTAGGGAAAAGGGAAAGCTAAAGAAATGTCATCCCAGTAAGAGACCGATTATAAAGGGAGTTCTGAAGGATAAATAGCAACACAGAGGTGGGCCCACCTTATGGCAGAGATTGGACATGTGTACTCTGACATCAGTCAGTTATTGGTTTCAAAGTTACCTGGGGTGGGGGACCCGTGGCCTGCCAGGCTCCTGGCTCCCTTCTGGTCATGGGGCATCCTCTAGAAAAGGAGGCAGCTGGGAGGATGGGTGAATTGACCTGGTAAAGTTGGTGGAAGAGCACCAGCTCCCATTATAGTGAGCGAAGAGAATTGATTTTATTTTGAATACAGGGTACAAAGAGAAATATATTTTTGTGAAGCTTTATTTTGTTGTATTAAGAAGAATTAAAATGAGATATACCCTCTTAATGTTGAAGTGTATATTACAGTATTATTGATGGGCACAATGGTGTGCAGCAGATCTCTAGAACATATCCATCTTGAATAACTGAAATTTTATGCTACCAAAAAGGAAAATATTTTATATTTTCCTTAGTATCATGGCATTAAAAATATACCTGGGGCCGGTGAGATGGCTCAGCGGTATAAGCGCCTGCCTGGCAAGCGCGAGGGCCCGAGTTCGACTCCCGGATCCCACATACGAAAAAGGGGCCGGTGATATCGCTCAGCGGTACGGGTGCCTGCTGGTGCGCGAGGTCCTGAGGTCGACCCCCGGTACCCACAAAAAAAAATAAAAAATAAATAAATAAATAAATAAATATATATATATATATATATATATATATATATATATATATACCTGAATTTACAGTTAGATAAAGCAGTCATACAGATTATTGGGCAAATGGGAATGCAAGTATCAATTTTTCCAAGGGTTCCTAACAGAAATTTTATAAAACTTGAGCTAAGATTCACAATACCTAGTAACAACCTAGTGACATGGATTTATGCCCCTAGAGAATGGGAATCAGAGTCAAAAGTACTGTTACAACCGATTTAAACATTGCTTTTGACCCGTTTCTATAAAAGAAAGAATTAAACTGTTTTGACACAGGATACCACAAGGGAACCTAAGCAAGAAGTATCTATTGGGATTTGGAGGACAGCTGCTTGTAAGAAGACTGCTCAGCTGTGGACCAACCTTTTTTTTTCACTCTGCTTCACCCTAGAAGAAGCTGGAGGTACAGGAGCCATATCAGACAATAACGTGACAATGAATATAGACGATGCAAAGAAAGATGGAAACTCCCTGAGTTCCTTACCACCATGACCCACTACCCTGCTTTGCCAGCAATGTACCCCTTTCATGTGACAGAGCAATAAACCTCTCTTACTGAACTCGTCAGTATTTCTAGATTTCTATTACATGTAGCCAAACTCAATCTTAACTTATGGAGTCATTTCTTCATGTGCAATATATAAACTGCTTATCATTATCCATATTGGTTGCATCTCAAATTTTCCTGCACAATAACTAAAGCACATTGTCAAAATATATGATTGCTTTTAAAACAGAGCATACAAATACACTAAATTCAAACTAGACAAAGGCTCATAAATTAATGCAAATGTGTGGAACAGTTTCATTACACAAGTGAAAATTAAATTGGACTGCTCTGCCATAATAAATAAATAAATAAATAAAGAGGCTGTTGCCTGCTTTGAAGTGAAAAGCATCATGTAACTTTTACTACTGCATTTCTTTGAAAAGTACCAAATATATATATATATATTTTTTTTTTTTCTTAGTGGCGCTAGTCTTTGTGAATGTAAGGTATTCATTACCACTGGGATAAAAACAGAATGTTGAAGGTCACATGATATAAGCAGCTAAGATTTCAACTCAAGGTCATTCACTGGACTTCCAGGCAGCCAAATTCTGTTTGTTGCCAAATTGACTGATGCCTCCAGCCTTGAAATAAGGAACACTGACTATGAATACATTTTTAGGAGATACTTCACACTCTAATACATAGGTTGTATACATCATTAAAATCATAGCAGAGTAAGAAAAGATGACTTCAGAAACAAGAAAAATTTAGAGTGCAACTTGAAATTATCTAAAATAATAAGTGTGAGACTATACAGATTTAAAATTAGATGATAGATATGTGCTTTCAAAGCATGAACATTATAATGTGGTAAATTGCATTAGTTGTTATATGGAAGATTTAATGTAGAATAATCAGTGTTAGCTACTAAAATATGAAATTTGAGCCTTCGGAAATACAAACTGAACAGAAAAAGGAGGTCACTGTAGAACTTTTACTACACAATTCCTACATTCATGTGCCTACTTTAGAAACTGAATATAAGTTAGTAAATAAGCAAAGATTCTGTAACAAATGGTTCACTCGCCAAAAAAAATGCCAAACTATTACAATCTATTTGGACCTAATATAAGTATCCCATTATTCTTCACTATTGTTCACTATCCTGAAGGAAGACTTTCACCTATAGATACATTTAATAACAAACAAATCTCCTGGGTTAGTCATATTTATCACACATTTTTAAGAAAAAACAAATATAGTTTATACAAATTTATTCTCTCTCCAAATACTGATTTTATGAAGAAAATACTTCCTTTTATCACTACAGAAATCATTATCAACAGAGAGTTATATATTTGCGCTTACCGGCAGCACAATATTTATGTTTCTTTGAAGCTTTTTGAGTATAAATTCACACAGATTTGGGAGGATACAAGCTATTAGAGTTTTATTATGCCAGCTATCCATTTTACCTTCATCTTCTCTCTCTTTGCCTTGGCCTACCTTGAATGCTCCTCTCTGATTATTTTGGGTAGAACTTACCTGGTTTCAATTCTTGGAGTTGGTATGTGATAGAACCTGCACAATCAGAACATTACATTCCTGAATTGCATTGATTGATTCAGGAGTATGTAGATCATGTCATCAAAGTAAATCAAAGCTAATCCTAGACCTTCCATTTTAGAGAAAAGTGTTGTTGATTTTGGTGGAATTGTGGTACAACAATGTAAGTCAAAGGCTAATGGTGTATACTATAGTGAGAAATAGTGCCTAAGAAGAGAGTTTAAAATATGATGAGAATGTGAGAGTGGTAACTGGACTCAGTGGTATCACCTGAACATCCAAATCTAATTGTATGTGAAATGATCTATCTTCATGATTTAGTTACATGAGCAAGTAAAACTCTTTTTTCTTTACTTTTCTGTGGCTAGATTTTTGTCATTTATAAATAAAACAGTCTTAGCCTACACTTATGTATGTATGCATGTAGTTTTGAGAATAAGAAGCAGTGAGATGTTCAAGTCTAACTTCTAATGATATAAATGACTAAAATAAAACTTGTCCAATTTCTTAAATTGCAGTGCCTCAATTCTGTGTTCAAACAGTGCAAAATTAGATCACACGATTAATATTTTCTCTACATCAAAAATGACCAAATCCAATCAATTGATTTTGAACAAGGACATTTAAATCTGAAAGTAAGTTGGATCAAACTTAGTATCTTTATAACCCCAGGTCAGAAATAAAATGAAAAATATGACCGGTCTCTAGATCAACCAGTGTGTACCATTCTACAGTCAGTCCACTTCAGGAACAAAGCAATTATAACATAGGTAATTACAGCAAAAGCTGATAAATTTTGTAAGTAACCACTGATCCCAGAGAGGTAGCCTACTGTGTGGTAGCAGCAAAAGCTTAGGAAGCAGGAAGTCTAAGTGGCTTTGAAGTCTACCTCTACTTTAGAATTCCTCAGCTGTAAAATGTGAGTTAATACCAGCTCCCTCACAAACTGTTACAAAAAATACACTCACTCAAATATGTAAAGCTCTCACCATAATATGTTCCAAAGTCAAGTACTCCAAATTTGCTGTACATCATTATCTACAGAGGATTTATAATGACCAAAGTGCTTCAGAAGTATAATTTTTTTGGTATGAACATTAATCTACAGATGCTTTGAAAAATGCTATGTGAAGGTAATATTTTTTTTGGGGGAGTGCCAGGAATGAAACTCAGGACTTCTCGCTTGACTGGCAGACCCTGCACCTCTGAGCTATATCCCCAGCCCCAGTAATTTTAAAAGAATCCAAAACTTTTAGCACACTAGCTCCATTCAACCTTAGTAAGATTCTACTTTTGGCTCCCTATCCAATATTTTCTACACTTTCTCACACATTGTTATTTCTGTCCAGAAAAATAAATGAATAAATAAATAAATGCCCATCTGACAAAGTATTTCTCTACCTATATGGGAACCAGAAATACCAATCGTGCCTTATGTGCATTCCCCAGATGTAATAATTATCCTCTATTTACAGCAAAACCACTGATTACTGTGGAAAACATTGTCAGCAAACCATCCCCCGAAATATATGACTGCAAAGGGGAAAAAATATCACAAAACAAAACCATGAACACAATCCAAGACAGAAATCATATCTTAGATAAATTCATAGAAAGAGAAAGCTGTGGTTATTTTTTTAAGAGATACTGCTTTTTTACACTACATTTTATTTTTATTTTTTATTTTTTATTTATTTTTTTTTTTTGTGGGTACCGGGGGGACGACCTCAGGACCTCGCGCGCCAACAGGCACCCGTGCCGCTGAGCGATATCACCGGCCCCTTTTTCGTATGTGGGATCCGGGAGTCGAACTCGGGCCTTCGCGCTTGCAAGGCAGGCGCTTACGCCTCTGAGCCATCTCACCGGCCCTACACTACATTTTAAAAACGATGTCTCTGAATTTTGATTCTAATTCAAACGGGCAATCTCATGAAGCAGTGATTTAATCACATGCTAATATTAGGAAGCAAAAATAGAGTAGGGAAAACAACACTCCACAACTGATATTATAGGATAACTATTTTCCTAATTTGCATAAAGATGTCATTTCTACCCCAATTCATGTACAAAATGTAACAGCTAGCTAATATTTGCATTTTAATTCATATCATCAGTTTGGGAAGGAAAGAGAACCATCACAGAAAACAAGCTGATAGAAAACTAATATTTTTGTGATTAAATAATTTTTAACAATAGCATTTAAATAGCATTTCTTCTTTAAATAGCATTTAAAAAAAGGCTAGAATCTGAACCCTTAAGACAAACCTAGTTTTATTTTTGAATGAAATTAAGACTAGTTTTTCTGCAAAAAATGTATATAATCCAAATTCTTTCAATCTGCATACCCTATACTATAATGAGCGTAGAGGTGACATTTTATAGAGCAAGATAAGGAGCAACTGATTCATTATATTCATGGGAATGAAAATTCTATTTTCTGAGTAATTCCAAAAATATATTTTGAAACTCTTAAATTCTACAAAGTAAAATAAATAAATAAAATCTGAGTTAGCCACTTTAATGGGAAGATCATTTACAAAAAAAATTTTTTTTGGTGACAATCGATATAAATTCGGCTCAAGAAATATATGTGTACCTCTATGCATGGGCAAGAAGGGAGGTTAAGGGAGGGAAAAAAATGTCCTAGGATATGGTGGTCCACAGGGAAGAAAATCTGAAATTACCTTTCGCAGTGTTGACAACTCAACTCTGCACTTGTTGTGTCAACAGGTGCACATTCAAGCCCACCAACTATCAGCTATTTGTAAAAGCAAAGCAAAGGATAGTCCCCACACAGCTGTGCCTCTGGCTGCCACCACAAAAGAATGAAGCTTGGCTATTTTTAGGTTTGGGGCAGGCAATCAGCCAAAGCTCAGCAGTACCAGAAGAGCATGTGCAGAGATAATGGAGACTTCAGAGTTGTACCACACAGCACCACCAGTGGCCCAACTGTTTGCCTGGACTCCTGGAACCTCTGCAGTGTTTCCTGTGGTAACCAAACCTTCTGTGGAGTTCATCAATTCATCAATTTGCTCAAAGCTCTATATTTATATGCCTTTCTACACCCTTCTACTGTTCTACCTTTTATAGCTCAGTTATGTCTAGACCCCGAACCCATGAAATTTTCCTTATTAGTACCTACTTTGAAGGGAAAGAAAAAAAAAAAAAAAAAGAAAGAAAGAATCCAGGAACTGCAGTTGCTTCCACAAAGAAAACAGTGGGATTAATTTGTTCATAATCTGTCTTTAATTTCATGAAACCTGTATGCCATGGAGATGGCTATCATTGTGCTGAAATACGAAAAGGAAACAAATATCTATATGGTAAAGAGTGGCAGGTAAACCTATTGATATACACAGAGGAAAGGAAGCAGTTATTGTGTTTTGACAGCTGAAAGGGAGTCTGATGGTCAATGGTGAGCATTATTTTAACTTTGTTGAATGCTGACACTGAAGGCTAATATATTTTGGAGTGTACCTGTGTGAAGTTCTACTCTGTGCAAGTATAATCTCACTGGATTTGTGTCATTTACAGATGGAAAGCTAGGTGTTAATGGAAGAAACTATTCTATATCAAATCTTGCCTTCTCCTAATAGCTCTTTGTATACAAAAAGTATGTGCACATATTCACATTATACTCTTTTGTATTGCTATCATAATAGTAATAAAAGAACACATTGTTTCCTTTTTAAAATATTTTCGTTGTGAATTGACATGAGTTTTTATATATGAAATCCAATTCTGAAATATAAAGGGCATTTGTTATGAAATTAATAAGGAATCTAGGTCAAACAAAAAAAGCCAAACCTTAATTTTATAGAACCATTTTATCTCTGCAAGAACATGTTTGAAATAAACTGTGTGGCATAATTATCTCAAAAACATATTTTAACATGTCCTTATAAATGCGGCTTTTTAGGCCTAGAGTTAAACATAATAAATAAAATAATGAAATGATATTGATATTTTATTTTGTATTTTTATTTTAACCGCAGTACTCTAAACCAAATTCAGCGTGGTACATGCAATTGCAAGGATTTATTCTCAGCAAGCCAATATTGTGCAGAGATAAGCTTGGTTTAGAATGAAGTATCTCACAAATCAGGACACTATTTGCCGAAAATAATCTATTATATCTTTCTCTCAGGCCAATAATTGAAAACAGATTATACTCCAAAGAAAGATATAAATAAAGAAGGCAATCTTATAAAATTATATGGTTATTTTGCCTCTATAAAACATATTTTACAGGCCTTGTGGTACACGCCTATAATCATAGCACTTGGGAGGCTGAGGCATGAGAATCACCACAAGCTCGAGGCCAATCTGGGCTACATAGTGAGTTTAAGGCCAATCTGAGCTACATAGTGAGACCTTGTCTCAAAAAAACAAAAAAAAAATAACATTTTTAAAATGTATTTATATATATATATAAACATTTTAATTTAAAATATTTTAAAATACATTTTATATGTACACTTTAAAATATTTATCCAAAGTTCTAATACTTCAAAAATTATATACACACACGAATATTCAAACTTAGTAGCAAGTTTTAGAGTGGGGCTCAAAATCTCATTTCTGCCACTGATTAATTATATGGCCTTGAGACAGTTACGTAACTCCATGTCTTAAGTGTTTTTTAGTTCTAAAATGTGGGTGATTGTTTCCTCATGACCTGATTATGAGAACTAAAGGAAGTACACACATTCACATTCCCCTACATTCTCTAATCTTTTCATTGAAAGTATATTTCTGCCCTTCTAAATCTTGTTTTCTTCTATCATTTCAATTTTCATTTCCATGTGGATGATTCCCAAATATTACTCTGTAGGTCTAATTCTTTAGCTTCAATACTGCATCAAAAAAGCCTTTATTGTCTACCCACCTGAATATACCAACAATTCTAAATTAATGTCTGAAATTAGCCTCTTCTCACTGTCCTTCCATTTTGATACTATTGCTGGTTTTTCTGCTTTGTTAATGTTATCATTTCACAAATTTTCTAGGCTGAGCAGCTATTTATTTTTTAAAATCTCAAAATATGTTTCACAACACATTAGATAAGCGGGCTTTTATTGCTTATATGTCAATGGGTTCCACGTGAAATAAGTCTAGGAAACTGGGTTAAAACATTAAGGAGATACTTTTACTGCAGAATTACAAAGTACCTTAAATATCCATTTCACTATGAAATTGTGAGAAGCGGATGTAGTAAGCAGCATTACCCTAAATTACATGACTAAGACAATCATTTTTAGGAACGTGAAGGCAAACATAAAGGTCTCACTGGGATAAACGTTATTCTGTAGAGTACTCTTTGGGACTTATTATCAGGTATGCTCTATAAGTATTTCTTTTTCCTTCTCTTCCACATTTGATGATCATTTAATTATTTAATCATTTTGATTTTCCTTGAATCCCTGGCTCATCCTGAGCTTCTTCCTCTATAATGCAGGCCTGGGCTACAGGTAGGGATTCCTTCCATTATTTTTTTCTAATTTTGTTACCACAAACTCTCATTTCCAATGTCTTACTTAGAATTTAAGATTTATTTTGTTGTAAGAGATACAAATGTACATAAGACACGATCTCTATTGTCATGGAATTTCTGGGAAAATAGAACAGGACAGCACAACTCAAATATATACTTAATGCCTCAGCTACAGACATATCACATCAATGTAGTACATGGGAAAATTTAAGTCACCTTTTTCAAAGAAATAGTCCAGGAACTTCTAAAATGCATTGGAGAAAACACATTAGGAAATATATGAATATACAATGAAGAATGACTAAGCAATCCAGAGTAAAATATCTCCCTAGATACATCCAATGGTAATGATGTGTGAAATTTTATTTTGGCTCATAGATTTGTAGATAAGTCAAATAGCCAACAATCCCAAAGTCTTGGCTTTCAGAACTAAAGTATTCTAAGAATAATGCTAATCAATTATTCTAAAAGCTTAATAAAAAAAGATGTGATGACTAAGTTTTAAAAATCTTATCACCTCCTGTTCACATTTTGCTTTTCATCTCTGTGTATCTTAAACAGGCATGTGCAAACTATGTGAGTGCTGTAAGTTGCAAAGCTGAGCTTAACTAAGTAAAATTTATGTAGGGCAAAACTTATTAAAATGCAATCTATGTTTAATTTCCTAATCATCTATTTGAATTGACCATTTGTTTAATAACGCTGAATACTGAATCCTCATACACACATTAGAATATTTCTACGATTTACATTGCTTATAACACAGACCATCTATTGATATTATTGCTGAGTTTAGTGAGATGACTCAAAAATATAAATATTTACTCTAATATGAGTAAAGCTCTATTTTGGGGCTGGTGAGATGGCTCAGCAGCGTAAGCGCCTGCCTGGCAAGCGCGAGGGCCTGAGTTTGACTCCCGGAACCCACATACGAAAAAAGGGCCGGTGATATCGCTCAGTGGCACCAGCGCCTGCTGGCGCACGACGTCCTGAGGTCGACCCCCAGTACCCACAAAAAAAAAAAAAAAAGCTCTATTTTAATCACAATAGCCATTTTACATACATTCTTGCCCAACATTGCACTAATACTTCTTACCATGCAAGAGTTTATATTTTGAATTTTGTGGCTAGAAGTGTGATAGTAAATTGTAACAAAAGCTAGTAAGAAATAGCAAGTAGTTCTATTATGGGACAACTTCTGTTTTAGAGAAATGTACAAGTCTCCAGTGTCACTACACTCAACATTGTCCAAGTCAGCCCACAGATCCTTAAAGAGGAAACAGAAATTACCGTACCAAACAGAGGAGAAAGGGGTAGTACAAACAGAAATGAGGAGAATGGCATTTTTTAGGCAAAGAAAAAGTAGTTTAGCATAGTTGAACTATGTGGTACATAACTGGGAAAAAAGATGACATGGGAAGGAAAAACACAGCTCCAGTCATAAATGACTTTTGAAATTTATTTTAGAGTTGGAGTGATCACTTTGACTTCAATTGATTTGCTACTCTTTTCTAATATTCTTGTTTAGTTTTAGAACATATATATATATATATATATATATATATATATATATATATACAAAATAAGTACAGATGTTTCTTACAATTTCTAATAAACAGATATTCCTATAAATGTCTATATAGTATGCATCAATTGACCACTATAGCCATTTACATGTACAATCTCATACACCCATATATAATTGTCAAATAAGCCTCAGTCACATGAATTTATCATTCTTTGTGATGCTGTAGAGATATAGGTACATTACAAGATATTACCTTGGCCACCTTGTCCCACAGAATTTTTCTATTAGAGTAGTGTGGATTGACATGATAATCACCTGCTGGTAAACCCCTACATCTTAGATTCGTATCTACCTATGAGAACTAGTTTCACTTTCCACATCTGTAGGATGAGGGGTTGGAAAACATCCCCAGCTTCTTTGCAGATGTGATGAAGTATGTCCTTGTTATTCACCACAGGGGGTCGATCTGGTGAAATACCGAAACTATAGGCCAAAATCTAGATTTTCTTTAGCCATATCTATCTTCTATCTCTTAAAATCTTTAGTTTTCTTAAGGCATATCTTAACTTCTTTTTTTTTTAACCCCTCATCCAGCCCTTTGTTCTTTTCCAATCACCTCTTTTTTACTCTCCTAACAATTCTTTTGCCCTCTGGTGCTCTGGGGTTAGAAATCGCTATTGTGCCTGCCACAAAGGATCAATTTGCACTTCAGTCACGCTATCATCAGTTCTTGTTAACTCAGGCAAAAACAGACTCTCTAGCAACTGAATTCTAGTTGCAGTGTAGATTGAAAGAACTTTTTCCCAGGGATTCAATTGGATCAGAGCAAGAGTGGGAACAGAACAGTAAAACCTTGAATCATTTTCCTTTAGAAACCTACACTCGGTCAACGTTTCCACAAGATGATAACTCTAATCAAGGCACAGGGCACTATTTTAGCTAACAAAGGATAGTCCTTCACGAAGGAATTCTGAATGTCCTTATTAATGATTATCCTAATTGTTCTTTCCTATTGGAGGACACTACTACCTATTCTATGTTTAAGCATGATAAACAAATTATGGTATATTATTCCTCTAGTCCAGGAAGGACATAGACTGTTTTATATAGATGAAATATTAGTATTATAAAGTCTGTCTTTGCTTCCAAACTAAGCCTTCAGCCAGAATTCATTATGACACCCCCCCATACTGGATATCACACAATGATGAACTGTGTATGTGGGCATATTTCTCTGAGGTCAATTGTAACCTGAAGCATAACCTTGGGTATATCAAAACAGTTAAACACTGAGACTAATGTTTGTCTCTAAACTTAAGTTATAGATTTAGATTACTAATCTTAGGTTACTTCAATAATAGACTGGTCATCTGAAAAATGTTGCTGTTTCCTATACATTTAATCTTTCTGCTCAATTTCTAAAAGGAAGTAAGCACAAATATATTTTATACTTTATATGGAATCAACCTGTACCTGCCCTAGTGAGACATCAGTCAACACTGCCAATATTTCTCTTTACTCCCTTTTTCTAACAGTCCATATTTTAAAAAAAAATTTTATTCTTATTATGCCATGAATTTATAACACAATAGGTTCCAACACGCCAGGCTCCTTTCCATTTTTTCTTGCAGTGTGCTTCTCTGGGCCAGGCTGGTTGGCATATCAGTCGAACCCAGGCACATTTCTCTTCAGCTTCCTTTTTTATCTGCTCATCTCTCTCCACGCTTTTCAGAAAGTTATCTCCATTCTAGTGTCCTTAGTAAGCTCAGTGTGCACATTAATTTCTCTTGGCAAGACTCTTGCCATTTACTCACTTGTTTACAATGCCAACAGCATGTTTGGTAAAAGCAGTTTTGTCCTCTGAAGCAAAACATTTGTGGGACATCCCGTTTTTGAATAATACTCATTTCCTTCAATGTACAATATCACTTTTTTGTAGACTCACATGTATGTGGCCAAACGAACAACTCCACATTTTTGAAAAGGCCTGAGGAATATATACTGGTATCTCCTCCTCTTCATGTTCATTACTCTGATAGATTACTGGAAGATAGTGTTTTTGGCCAAAAAGCTCTCTACTATTTTTTTTTTCTTTTTCCACATTGCTTGGCCAAACTCCATTACTAAGTTTTACCAATGAAACATATGAACATTTCTTGATATCATTCCATGTTTTCCACGCTTAATGACACAGTAAGGCTCTTATTTGTAATATAACCACAACCTCCTACAGTCATCTTTCTTTAGAAAAGTGCCTTTCAACACAATTTACCGCTGGTATGATTGTTAAATTCTGATTTAATTGGCCTAGAATTAGGACTCTGGATAGCCATAATTCTAAAAGCTTTCCCAGTGATTCTAATATGCAGCCTAGAAACAATATCTCAAGACATGGGTTCTCCCTTTGTGGTCCCTGAACCAGGAATATCAGCAGCACCTTGGGAATGTATGAAAATGAACACTTTAGGCCTCACCTCAGATCTACTGAGGATAGAATTCAGCAACCTACTTTTTGATAACCATCACATGATTTTTGTGGCAGTTCAAGTTTGGCTGTGAAGTTGTATTCCTATATATCTCTCCAAATTATGATCCATCAATATGGTATCTGAGTCCTCTCTATATAATAAGACCTAAAACATAAACATGGCATTGTATTAATCCCTTGCTTAAGTTATTTACTACCTTCCAAACTTCTTAGTGTATTCTAATTATTTGGTATGGTTTTTATAATCTGATTCCAACTTATATTTTCACCCGTACCATATCACTGAGTTTATAATTTGATTAATTTCCATTTATTTTATTTCCTAAATATACTATACTTACTCACTCTACACCTTGAAATGTATTTTTCCCTGTGTCTTCACATGGCAAGTTATTTTCCCTTATTAAGCCTCAAATCAATTCATCTAATTTTTTTTTAAGTTTTCTTAGATCTCCTTGAAGACTATGGTATACCTTCTTTCATGCTGCCACTGCAACTTTCATAAACTTACTATATCATAACAATCTCCATACAGTAATGGGCTTGTTATTTGTATAATTTTGTTTTCTTTTTTGGGGACAAAAACTATGTTTATTTAAACTTTTTACCTTAACTTTTTTTTTTTTTTGGTGGGTACCCGGGGTCGACCTCAGGACTTGCGCGCCAGCAGGCGCCTGTGCCGCTGAGCGATATCACCGGCCCCTTTTTCGTATGTGGGATCCGGGAGTCGAACTTGGGCCCTTGCGCTTGCCAGGCAGGTGCTTACGCTGCTGAGCCATCTCACCGGCCCTTTACCTTAATTTTTTATCCTAACATTTCAACCTTTTTTGATACCTAGAACTCAGTATTTGTGAATGTATGTATGAATGAATGAAGATGCCCTTAAGTATTTTGGAAAAAAATTTGTGTATTTCTTCTAAGCAGGATACTTGGATCACATACAACAGCACAAATCTTAACCAAGCAGGCAATGAGTTTATTTTCATAAAAATCCCTTCCTCTGTCATAGTGTGCTATTATAACTTGCAAGACTTTTCACAGTTATTATAAGCTACTTAAAAAAAAGAGTTCTGAATCTTTAAATCACTGGAGACCCAAAAACTCTCTTTGAAAATACATATTGTGTTTTATCATTTCATCTCCCTTACTGTCTGAGCTCCTATTAAATACAGAGTAAATGCTGAAAAGCTACTTTGACTGTACTGCTCAGACCTACTCACTTCTTTGATTAAAAACAATAGCAAACCAAAAAAGGTCATCCTGGCTCAAACCTGGTCACCATTTATTAAGTATCAATCACTAGGGACTTAGCACACATGATATACAAATAAGAACAGACGCTGCAGATAAAACATACCATTTTGTAAGAAAGAAACTTATGAATTAGTATATACAGGGCAAGAATAACACTCAACAAGAGAAAAACAGGGGCAATTCTCTGGGAATTAAGAGCAAGAAATGCCAAACTATCCAGTTTGCCTGTGTCTAAAGAAAGCTTTCTTTCTGGTTCAAAACAATACCCGTGTTGGAACTAACATGAAAGATGTCATTTCACCCTCTTTTCTCTTTTGCATAAAAAACTATTCTTGATCCTGAAGTATAACAGACATGTTTGATTTCATTCTGTGAGCAAATTCATTAAGAATGTGAAAGTACACACATTCATTACAATTAACATTAAATGACACTCTCCCAATGAATAAGATGTCAAAATTCATGCTAGTAATTGCAGTCAATGAAATGAATACTCTGCTTTGAGGCTGCATGCATATTTGTCCTCATCAATTGAACACTAATAAGAATACACACTTACCTCAAAACAGAGGAAATACTAGATGCTATAAGATGATATTTCTGACTAATGCTTAGTAAGATGTGGCAATTTAATTTCAGACAATGAACTTCTTGTCTCTATAAATATACAGGTTTTACACTTAAGTGAGAATTGCTCAAACATTTTAAATGTTCTGAGATCTAAAACTCCATCAGTTTTCAAATTTAAGCTTTAGAGGGGAAATATATTCTAATGATTTGAAAACTTCCCATTCAAATTCTGATTAAATAGCATTGATCTTGCTTTAAAGTTATTTCTAAGCGACAAATTTTTTTAGATTCATATATTACACTAAATTCAAGGTAATGTTAAAATCATACACCGTGACAAAATGTAATTCATTTCTCCAAAGTTAACTATTTTAGTTACACAGCACTCTTACAACTCACACTGTTGGACTCCTGTTTTATTCTTCCTATATTTACAAACATACAGGTCTTCGCACATAGAGTCGCACTGACATGCACATACGATGAAAGTTGGATTTCATCTTAAGGGAAAATATTTCTCCCAAATGAGTCCAAATGAATTCTAATCATAAAACTAAAAGTCATATGTGTTCCCTCTCTGTGTACATACTCCTCACTCCTTTTTTACTTCATGGGAATTTACATTCAGAACTAAATGAAAGCTCATGTAACCATACCAGGTGTAAGTATTTGAATAACTGTAACAATCAATTTTATTATGTGATAAAGGAGATACTATAATCACAATGTGTGAATACGATTTTAATCACTCTCTGCATTTGGAAAGATAATTGGCATACATATCAATTAGTATCCTTTTTATTAATCTATTAGAAAGGCTATGTTTTTGTTGACTTTCAAAAGGAATTTGAGTCTGGGAATATATTTTAATGTGAGACATAAAAATACACAACCAAATTTGAAATATATTACATTCTTGGCCTATAGGCTGAGTTTATACCACATATCAGATTTAGATTTCTCAGTGTGTGTATTAATAATTCTATTTTTGGACATTACCTGAGATTCTTTCTACTCTATATTATTTCCAAAAAATTAGGTGTCATTGTCAAGTAGTTAGAAGACTTTTATTAGTAACTGACTATTCTTTCCATAACTTTTAAATATTAATGAGTTCAACACACATTTATTGAAATTTTTCATAATATAAGGTAATACATTATGTGAGAATAATGACACATATAAGATATAATTTACAATATCCAGGAGAATGTAATCTGGTAAAAGAGGTAACATAGTTAAGAAAACGATGTTTCAAATTACCAAGTCTCAGTTACTGTATCTATCAAGTGGGATTAGTAATGTACTACTTTGCAACATAATTTGTAAAACTAAATTATATGCATAAAATGCTGTTGTCATTATCATAATCATTTATTATAAAACATAATGGATATATACAGATTAGTTGTTCGATAGCAGAACTTGATTTCTAGATGCCCCATTTTAGAATTCAACTCTGCCCTATTTCTCAGAGTCTATATTTTCAATTTTCAAAATTGTTTACCATAGTTCTGCGATGTGAATCCCATGAAAAGGAATGCCTATAAGTTTAATCTAGGCACTGTATACAGTATTATGCGAGGTCTAGATTTTCTTCTTGCTGGGTAGTGGTTTGTTCCTGGCATATAAACATCAAAAATTGTTATATAATCTATTTTATTTAAAGACGATACAATAATGTATGCTTCCATTTAGACAAAATTAATTATGGTGCTATCACTGTAACAAATATTATGGGTAAAAGCAAAGAGGATGTAATCATGTGCTTACTTTGTTTAAAATTTACCACGTCAAAACAGATTGTCATAATGTCACATAAAGACTTTTAATAAATGTACTCAAAACAAAGTATTTAAAAAGTTACTTAGTTTACAGATACCTAAGTTTATTTCAAAATTGCATCGAAAGGGCCAACAAATTCAGTAAATCAATATTATCACACAATCTATTTTATCTCATACAATACCTATGCACACCAGATCTATAAGTTTCTTTAATGCTCTGGAAATTTGGAAAGTTTTAAGACTGAAATACTTGAAAGTTCATTACTACATGAAAATGTCAGCATAATATACAAAACATACCTCATAGTCATTGATAAAAGTGCTTATAAACATCTTAGTATGAAGATAATAATAAATATGAATAAGCTGCTGGTAGATTCTCTTTTTGTTTTATTTTTCTTTTTGTGGTATTGGGGCTTGAACCTGTGGCCTTCCCACTGAGCTAAATTTCCAAACTGTTTTTTTTTCTTTTTTTTTTTAACTTTTGAGTCAAAATTTCACTAAGTTGCTACATTGTCTGGCTTGAGCTTGAATTTATGACCCTCTTGCCTCAGCTTCCCAGAGTACTGGGATTACAGGCACACAGGCATGTGCCACTATGCCCAGCAATAGATCCTATTTTTAAGAGACCTTTCAGTTCCCACTGTGAGTAATTTAATAAATATTTCTCACCTTGAGTTTGGGCATATGTGGAATAGGGCTCTATGCTTGTGCATACATATTTACCCAGCAACTAACTTTCCTTTTATAAGTGAGTTCTATCCCAGTTTAACACAGATGAAAGATTTCCAATCATTGTAGCCAGCCTTCACGGTGGAAAATGAGCTAAGGAAAGTAGCTATCTGAAACAGAATACTCTCTGGAATGGACATTCCGTTCTAAGTCCCCTTTAGGGAACCTCCAACAATAACTCAAACACAAGCAAACTCTTGTTTTTAAAATTGTCCAAGCTAACCAGTCACTTTCTTGGAAAGCTGCCCTCAGATACTCAACACAGGAACCTTTGAATCTACATCAAAGAAAGCAGGCCTGGCATGCATGAACACAAGTGATTCTCCCAATTTCTACCTTCGCTTCCTCTCTATCCCTTCATACTAATTTGATATCTCCGAAGATATCTCATTTTTTTTAACTCATTACAGAAATCAGCACAAATTTGGGTTCTTTTTAAAATTCGGACATTTACTTTGAGATTAAGGAAAAAATGAAAACAAATGTGTGAATAAAATAATACATGCTAGTGTTCAGTATTAGAAATAACCTTTTTCAGTCTGGATGATGCCCAAGTTTCAAATACATAATGACATGATAATTGAACAGCAGTCAGATATTGTGGCTTTTTTTTTTGTTTTTTGTGGGTACCGGGGGGTCGACCTCAGGACCTCGCGCGCCAGCAGGCGCCCGTGCCACTGAGCGATATCACCGGCCCCTTTTTCGTATGTAGGTTCCAGGAGTCGAACTCGGGCCCTTGCGCTTGCCGGGCAGGCGCTTAAGCCGCTGAGCCATCTCAGCGGCCCTTATTGTGGCTTTTAATCATCCATTTTGTGCCTACAAGCTGTTGATCACAAGGTATCTACTAAGACAAACACAAGCCTGCACCCTGCAAAAAATAAGGCCGTGAGCCAAAAGCCTCAGAGCAACCTGAAAGTGATAACAGAGAATATAATTCTTTCCATGGGATTATCTACAATGAATTTGCAATAAGAACAGTTATCAAGAGCACCATATTCTAACCTTAAATAGCCAGCAATGCTTTTAAATAATATTCTATAAGCAAATATTAAAATAATGAATAGAAGTCTTTGGTGGAAGGAATCTGGTGATAGTGGCTTTGAGAAAACATTGTTAGAAGTAGGAACGAGTCATAGATATGAATAAGTCATTAATTTTAGGAATCACAAGTACTGCGATTTTATGTCTACAGGGAAGTGTTCATGGTAGAGAAAAGAAGATAAAGAGGTGAGAGACAAGAGTAGATGGCATATTGTAAAGGACCATGGGTGTTACAGTCTTCAGTTTTATCTAGCAGCTATAAGATTCTCTAAAAGATGGTAAGCTAGAGGTGCACAATCTGATTTGTGTTTCAGAAGCATGACTGGTGCTGCAATTACAAGGATAGATTTGTTTAAGGCCAGATTAAAAGTAATGAGACTATTCACACCCACACACATCATCTAATCAGAGATTAACTCTTGAACTATGTATATCTTATAAAACTTGTTATCTAAGTGTATATTTATATTTTGGAGTTAGATAAATTAGAATTTTACTGATAATAATAAGTTATAATAATGTAAGCAACAAAAATTGTTCTCAACACATTGAGAGTTACTTTGGAAGACCACCTGGACAGCTCTCCTTGAAAGAAGAGCATTTGGCCCTACTTCCGTGTATTGATATATACGGAGCTGGCTATGATATTTCTTTATCCTCTCAATTGACTTTAAGCAATGCAAATGGGTCTGGCGGAGGTGCTGATGTGTAGTCTTTGAAGCAATGGACAGGTCAGTGATGCCCCGCCTATAGCTCCCAAGTAGTATGCGCTAGCTAGGACTAGTGATGCCACACTGTCAGCTGAGATTGAGCTTCGAGAAAGAGACAGTGACACCTCAGGGCATGACGATTACACATCAAAACTGAAGCACCAACCCCAAAACACTAGATACTGCCCCAATCTGTGATATGCAGATTACTCTTTCTACATTTCTCTCTTTCCGCATATTGCAGAGGTCATTTCAGGCATCCTACCTGAGCCACTCCCTCTTCGTGAATTAATGAAACCCGGGTTTGGTCCTGAGTAGAGGCCTTTGTTCTGATTAGCCATTGTTCTAGCTGGACTCAGGACCTCTTTGGCTCCCCACAACTACAAATATGATTTAGTGTCTTTATTCTCACCATGGATTGCACTGGAAGTGGTAGATTAAAATTATTTATTGGAATTCCAATAACTTTTCCCTGGGATTACATATCCCCATTCAAGGCCAACAATAAGTAACCTCACAAAGTAGCATTATTTTTCCTAAATTCTCTTGGAAGACAGCAGCAGATATGGTCAGCTAAAAACCAGACATAAGGCAAGCACTCAATAGTGTATTAGCTTGTCCAGGATTACTTGGCCTGCAATGTGATGTCAGGTTTAAAACCCAAGTTAATTTCAGATTTTGTGCAGTTGCCTATGGACCACCATAATTTCTAAAATGCCTGCTTTTCCCTCAGAGGCTTTTTTGGTCATAAACAACTTAAAACATAGTGCATTATAAAGTAGAACATATGAACATAGCCTAAATCATTATGACATTTTGTTCAAAAGTGATGCATGCTTCCACATAATAGCTGTGGATTGCTTTTTAGTGCATTGGCATTAAACCATCCTTTGACCTGAGTGAAGGACTTTTAATTTATAAGACTTACCTCTGATTAGGTCTGACAGTAGGACACTAGGTTTCAAGACATGGAGGACTTGTTAAAGGTATTATGGTGACATTGATATTTCTGCAATAAATATAGATTCATAGGAAGTTGCAAAGAAATATGCAAAGGCAGGTTGTGCAAACTTCAGCTTACCATCTTCAGTGTTGACACTGTCTATAACTAACTATATTTCAATAACAAAACTTGAATATTATCAGTGTAACCCAGAGTTTATACAGATTTTACTAGACATACATGTACTCATGTGCCTCTGTGCTGGTATGTATAGTTCTGGGCAACTATATCAACTGTAGTTTTATGCAACACACACCAAAATTAAGATACAGAATCAGTCTTTCATCATGGTACCACTATACAGAACAATCCCTTCTCCATACCTAACTCCTGGCAATCTATAATTTGTTCATAATATGTGTAATTTTACTACAATAATGCACTGTAAAAGTAATATTAGTATGTAACATTTTGAGATTTTTTTCACTCAGCATGGTGCCCTTGAGAGCCAATGGAGTTGTAAATAGTATCAGTACTTTATTCATTTTTATTGCTGAGTAGTATTTTGTGGTATGTAGACATCACAGTTTGTTAAAAATTTGCTTATTTATGAACATTTGAGTTGTTTGCAAGTTCTGATTGACATTCATGTATAGCTTTTTTTTTTTTTGTGGGTACCGGGGGGTCGACCTCAGGACCTCGCATGCCAACAGGCACCCGTGCCACTGAGCGATATCACTGGCCCCTTTTTCGTATGTGGGATCCGGGAGTCGAACTCGGGCCCTCGCGCTTGCAAGGCAGGCTCTTGCGCCGCTGAGCCATCTCACCGGCCCTCATGTATAGCTTTTTGTGTGAACAAATTTCCATTTTCTTGGATAAATGCCCAGAAGTACACGTGTTATATCATATGGTGATTGAATGTTTAATTTTAGAAGAAATTCCCAAATTATTTTCTAGAATGGCTCAACTACTTTACATTCCCACTAGGAATATATTAAGAGACCCAATTTTACAGTATCCTTGTCAGCTTTTAGTATCATCACTGCATATATATATATATATATATATATATATATATATATATATATATTACAAAATATTGATATTCAATATATTTTCATACATACATATAACATATTTTGATCATAACCATCTCCCACATTACCCTCCCTTTACTGCCCCCTTTTTTTAAGAGTTAACCATTCTGATAGATGTATAGTGATAACTCATAGTTTTAACTTGCATTTATTTAACAACTGGCAATTGTTTTCTTCTTTTGTTTTTTTGAAAAAAGGTCTCACTACGTACCCCAGGCTGGCCTCAAATTTGTAATCTTCCTGCCTCAACCTCCCAAATTCTGGGATTACAGATGCGCACCACCACCCCTAGTTCCAAGGATAATAATAATGAACTTTTTAAATGTACTTCTTTGCCATCCTTATGTCCTCTTTTAGTGATGTGTCCATTTAGGTCTTTTCCTCATTTTCTAATCAGATTATTTTTGTTCTTAACACTTGTTTTTGCGTCATCTTTGTACATTCTAGATACTAGCCTTTGAGCGTTTAAAAAAATAATGAAGGAAAGAAAAAACACATTGGGTAAAAATAACACAAAACAAAACCAAGAGCCAAAAGACTCTAGAGTGAACAGGAGTATGATAAATCAAAGACAGGAAAAACTCAATGGATGGAAAACAAATCTTCATTGTTTATTCATATATTTTAAGCTTCAACCAGAACTAAGGAACTTTTTGTTGTCACATAAAATATTCACAAATGCAAAAAAATAAGTATTGTAAATATTAGCATATATAAATGCCTCTAATTATTTTCCTCACTACAGTGTTAAAAAATAGCAAACTAAAAATACTTATTAAGAAGACTATATGTGCCTGATTCTGGTAAAACAATGGTGAAGATGACAAGTTGGGGACTCTGGATTCCTGGAAATTACCATAGGTGCTTAGTGACAAGTATAAATTACTCATACATACACATATGTGTTATGGAGGGATGTTACATATTAGGGAAATTTGATCTACTCAGGGAATTCTGACATGTACCAAAGGTAAGCTTATGAGTGAATATGGAGTTATCTAGGCAAAAACAGAGGGGTGGGGGAGTTCTAGGCCACTAGAAGACCATGTGCAAAAGGCCTGGGGCAGAAAGAACCAGGGTCTTTTGAAGCAATAGGAAAACAGGCAGTAAGGTGATGAGGCAGGGGAAGCACGGTGGGACATAAGAGAGGAGCAATGGGCCTTTTTAAAAATAAATTTTTGTTTCTTTTGCTTTTTAGTAGCCAATAGAAGGCACTGAAGTGGTTACATGGATGGATGGTGGTACCTTCAAAGTGACTGAACATATTTTAGAGAATGGATTAAAGAGAATGGAGAAAAAGACATTCAGAGATGCTAGAACAGAAATGGCTACTGAATTCCTAGTGAAGAAAACTAGATTGGATTAGGGTAATAGAGAAGACAAAGAGAAATGGATGAAAAGATATTGGAAGATAAAACACAGTCGTTGGCAGGAAAAACGCAGGAAAAAAGATAAGAGTTTCAAGAATGAAATTAGGTTTTTGGTTTGTGAAACTGGATGAAGTATAAAACTATTCAGTGATAAAAGGAACTACGGGCAACAATCAGGCTTAATGAGTTGCAGGGAAAATTCTGTCTTGAGCATTCACATGGAGGTGTCTTTGTCACATAAAAATGAAAATGCCTTTGCTTCCATTTTTTCTTTCTATTCCCTTTTCTTTTTCCTTCTTTCCCTTCTCCCTCCCCCGTCCTTTGTTCCCCTTCTCATCTGAACATTTTCTTGCTATTTCTCAGTACCTATTATATATTTTGGTCCTTATTTACACTTTTGGTTTCTCATACAAGAGAAACAATGCAATATTTAAAGACGTGTGTCCAATTTACTTCACTTAAGAGTATGGCCTCAAGGTGAAGGGAGGGAAGGGGAATGGGGAAAAGAAAGAATTAAGACATATTATTTACACGTACAAATTCCCTATGATGAATGTGATCATTATGTATATCAAAGTGTACCAATAAAATTATTTTTTAATTTTTAATCTTTTTTAAAATTTTTTGGCACGGGGAGTTGAACTCATGACCTCACACTTGCCAGGCAGGTGCTGAATAAAATTAATTTTTTTTTTTGTGGGTACCGGGGGTCGACCTCAGGACCTCGCGCGCCAGCAGGCGCCCCTGCCGCTGAGCAATATCACCGGCCCTTTTTTTGTATGTGGGTTCCGGGAGTCAAACTCGGGCCCTTGCGCTTGCCAGGCAGGCGCTTATGCTGCTGAGCCATCTCACCAGCCCCCTAAAATTAATTTTTAAATAAAATTAATTTAAAAAAAGGAAATGACAACAAAGCAAGTGTATTGCAGTTCTGTGATTCATTGGAGAAAACTGAGCTAGAGGTAAAACTTGGTTAACTATCTGAATTTAGATATTAATAAAACCATGGACCTGTGTAAAATGGCCAAGGAAGAGATTACAGAATCATGCTAGGATTGATTCCAAAGCACTCGAAATATTCCCGCCCCAACAATGGGAACAAAACCAGGAACGCACACTGCCCTGATTTCCAAGGAATGCTCCTGAGAAAGGAGAGTGGTCAGTATTAACCACAGCTTCAAACTGATGAATGGATAAAGATGTAGGTTTTTTTATACAATGGAGTATTACTCAGCCATACAGAGGGATAAACTTGGGACATTTCTAGTTAAATGGATGGACCTTGAGACCTTACTCTTCAGTGAAATAAATCAAACACACATGTGTAAATATCGCATTATTTCTCTGGTGTGAGAAACCAAAAGTATAAATAAGGACTAGAATATATATTAAATATTACACAATAGGAAGAAAATGCTCAATCAGGAGGGAGAACTAGTGAAGGTGGAGGGGGAAATGAAGGAAGAGAAAAAACAGGAGGATAGAAGGTAAAAGGGAACCAAAGCTTTTGTAAATAAGGGGGGGAAGGAGGATTGAAGGGAGGATAAGGAAATGGGAAAACAAAAATGAGGAACTGAGGTAACTCATGTACAGGTACAAAGTCCATATGATGAAAGTGATCATTATGTATATTTGAAATGTACCTATAAACTTAATTTTAAAAAAAGAAAGGCAAAAAAATAAGAAAAGAAAGGCAAAGAAGATATATTGCTAATTGGTTTCACTGACTTGAAATTTTTCTACTTCACTTTAACTCAGCAGGGTAAAGCTTGAATAGAAAGCATTATATTTTAAGGGGAAAAAAAAAAGAGAATCTCAATATCTGTTCCAAGTGATGTGTATAAATCGGAAGATTAGTACCCTTTTTTTACCCTAATAGAATTTAAAATCCCATTTTCTTAAAAAGATACAAAAACAGGAACCACTAATAGTGTTACCAATAATACTTAATATGACTAACAAATAGAATAACATATTGAACTAAAATTGGCTATTAAAATCAGAGAATGGTATTTGGATGTAATAAACTGTTGTGCCTTTTCTCACAAGTGTCTTGTAATGTTCTTTATATTTTCAAAATGGAAGAATTGATTTCTGCAGTTTTTAACACATGTCATAATTTTACAAACTTTATAAGTTTCAGTAAGGCCAAATATATTTATATGTAAATCAGTTAATATCTAGGTAATATGTGCATATGTTTATGAGTGTGCTTTTTTGTCACATAAAGAGAAGTCTATGCACACTAGAAATATTGGAAGAAATGAGCTAAGTTATTTCATTCACCACACTGCGTAGGATTTGCACTTCTTAACTATAGGAGTGACGCATACTTCATAGCACTTTGTATTACTGGTGCACTCTAAAATAGCATGGTGTATGTTACATACATATATACAACCACATACAACACTTAAATAACGTGAAGTAAACCAAAAGAAATATTAATTTATCTATGTAAAACACCAAAAGTAGTTGTAGTAGTAATTCAAATACACTATGGTTTACATTAAGTACTTTTCAAAATAGTGTTTATCGTTAAATATCATAGTAATCTACTCAAATTATTTTTATAGTTGTAAACTATATTCATGTAGGCCCAGTTCTGTTTTATGTTCGTGTTATGGCACTGACAAAATATCAGAACAAATAACTAATCAGTCCACTATGGAGAATTAGCTATAGATGACTATAAACAGATTGGGATGGTCCTGTCTTTGATCTTTTCCATGTTCATATAATAAAAAGACTAAAATAATAATAAAATGACTTAGCAAGTTAACTATTACACATTACATCATAGAAAGTTCCCTGAGGAGGACTAGAGGAGAACTGTGAGGTTATTCAGGACATCTCAGTCTTTATCTAAGAAAATATAATGTGCCAAGGTCTACAGTGTTGGAACAAACAGATAAAAAAGTTTTATGAATTTTCTTAAAGAACATTCACAGTAAAATATGTCCAGTTCTTTTTTTTTTTTTTTTTTTTTTGTGGGTACCGGGGGTCGACCTCAGGACCTCGCGCGCCAACAGGCACCCGTGCCGCTGAGCGATATCACCGGCCCCTTTTTCGTATGTGGGATCCGGGAGTCGAACTCGGGCCCTCGCGCTTGCAAGGCAGGCGCTTACGCCGCTGAGCCATCTCACCGGCCCATATGTCCAGTTCTTGATAGAATCTACCATGATTTTTCCCATTTTATGTTTTATTCTACCCTCTCTACATTCTATCAAATCTGAGAGGTTGTGCTAACTCATTGCTTAAGGACCTTTAATTCTGCTGTCACTGTGCCACTTTTTGACTCCCAACTCCATCACATATGAGCTGAGCTACCTCAGGCAAATTACTTAACCTCCCTGTTCCTTCAAATCTTCATTTGTTAAACACAGATGATTATATTCCCTTACCTGCTAGAGGTGATGTAAGAATTAACCAAGATACGTGTGATGTATTCAGAGAAACAGCTGATGTTTAGCACAAGCTGTATATTCAGTGAAAACTTCCATAATCACACTAATCATAAGCCATCATTTATGTTGATTTATACCATATTTATAACTTTCTTGACATTTTATAGTAGTTATATGTGTATGTGTGTGTCTGTTCTCTGACTTACAGGGTTTTAATCTCATAAAAAGCAAAGAGAACAAAGCAGGTGTTCAACAATGTTTAGTTACAAGCAAGTAAATACCTAATGGTAAAAAAGTTGCTCAATATCTTATTAATATTCTGTCTGGTCCTATTTCCCCAAAAGCTAACGGATAAGTACGTTATATTCATCCATGACTAAATTTCAATTACTCAAATGCTTTCCACCTCTCCACTATGATTCTGGTTTTATTTAAACTGAACTGTCAATGTTTTCTAAATATTTCCACCATTTTTGCAGATTTAAGAATAATCAATTCTACTAATGGTTCTCAAGATTTTTAGACATTTCTCCAATAAGCATCTATATTAACTAAAACAGCATTAAATAAAGTGCAAACTTACCTTGTCATATCTATGCAATTCCATATTCTCTAAAGCATGATTTTTCATATTACTTAACAACCCTGAGCAATTGAAATTCAGACCATGATAAATGTTTTACACTGAAGGCTCATTTCATTATACTGTAGTAAGTTGAAATGGGGTTTCCGAAGAAGGTATTTTTAGGAAGTGCAGAGTACAGGAGAAAACCGAATATATACAATTTAAATATTTATTAAAGCTTTTCTACTAAGGCAACACTTTGCTGATATCTCTCTGAAATAGCAATGCGGAAGAAGAAATTAGGGGCAAATAGATGGCAGAGACTGTGGAAACCAAGACACCTGGTGTGGAGACGGAGATCCTCATTCACAAAGTCATTAAACTGGAGATTGAAAACAACAGCCCTTTTTACAGAAATGGTATTTCATTTATGCTTTTATCACTCTACTACATTCTTCTTTCTCTGATTATTTTTAGAGTGCTCTGGCTTCCTTATTGAATTCCTGACCTCTTTCTCTTTACACTCTAATCTTTCTGGCTGCTCTCATCCATTCCATGCCTCACACATTTAAATCCCCATTAATGACTTCATTTCCAGGCTTCAGATCCTCATATCCACAATACTCACACCTCCATAAAAAAGGTTAGCATCTACAACCCTATCCTTCCATTACTCCAGCTTCCTTTCCAACTTCCTTGGAAATGGCACTGATATACTCAATTTTAACTATAATGGAGGACAATACCTACAGTTCAACACCAGTTAATAATGATTCAATTTCTTAGGTAAACCTTGCATATTCTCTTCTTTCCTCTCCATTATCACCATTCTATTTAAACCTTCTGCTCCTGGGGGAGCTACCAGAGTAACTTCAGACTCTTAGGCCTTCATCTACTCTTAGCACTTCCTAGTACCTTCTTAATAAAACAGTGATGTTTTTAAAAAAACATACCCACAAATAAATTCATATCACAGCTCTACCTGAAACCCAGAAAATAAAGAAAAATAATTTCCACGACCTTCAAGGCATTAAATGGTTGGACCTCTGCCTAATCTTGCAATTGCAGGCTTGCTCCACACTTTCTCTCATTCACTATTCTCTAGGGAAACTGACCTTCATTTAGTTTTTCCTTCATATCAAGTTCTGCTGCTACAAATGTTCCCTCTGACTGGGACAATTTGTCCTCAGTTCTCCCTTGGAAAACTTTTCTCTTACGCCCTCCTTCTTTCGACTATCATTTTCTCAGGAATACCTCTCAAATTTCTAAGACTAGATATTATTATACATTCCTGTGACAATGTGTGCTTTATTCTATATTTCTCATTCCAATTGCTATTTAAATTATGATCATATTTATCAGCACATCATCCTCTAAATGTTAATTTCTATGAATTTGCTGGTTCAGAACATTATCTTTGGAGAACGCTACATTACCTAACACAAATTGGTATTCGGTATGTATCTGATGAATGGGTAATAAATGAAGGCATAACAAATTTGTCCACTATAAGTTCTCTTTAAATAACAATTTTTCAAAATCATACAATACAAATTTTACGGAGCCGCTTCTTTGATACTTTCTTTTCTGGATTTATTTTGAGAGTAAATCTATTTCCAGATATTTAAATAAAACACTGCAAAGGCCAGAGGCTTCAGCAAAGTGAACCCCTTTGATAACACTTCGTGCTCCCTGACACGGCCCATTAGAGAAGGGTGTGTACACCTAATCCAAAGGAATCCTCCAGCTCTTCAGCAGCTGTTCACATGGCTCTTGCCCTGCCCTTCAGCCTCTACTAAATCAGGATTCTCCAGCTGTCTGAGCTCCCCATAACCTCTTTCTGTTAACCACCAACAAGCCAACATTGCTTTACATCTGGTTATGCTCTTTTGAGTCTAACTTACCCTTTATTTTTCAGTTATTTTCTAATATGTTAGCTAGTGGGGTTCATCACTTTCACAGTTCATTTTTTTTTACTTTTCCAACAATTTTAATAATATTTTCCCACTTTGTCACTTATTTATAATATAGCCATTTTAAGTATCAACATAAAAACACTCAACTTTCCTTTAATGAAAATACTTGTGCAGTCCTGATTCTATGATCTTCCTCTTCCGTATTCCTATAATTTATCCTTACACAAGTTTCCAAGGCTAAAAGTTGCACTCCTAACACGGTGCTGACTCCTTTGCCCTTTAAGTCAGCACTTGGGCTAAGGTACTATTGCTACTGTAATCTGATAAAGGAGGAGACAAGTTGTGGGCAAATAAAGATGGGTGCCAAGAATGAGCAAAAAGCTACTGATGTTTATGCCCTTTTATAGTCTTGATTCTGTGACATTCTTGGCCAAAAACAGAATGGAAGAGGGGAGAAAAATTTAAAACAAAACGAAAGCCAAGAAAAGGGTGAAAATATTAAATGTTAACTCCTATATTTTTCCACAACTGGAAAGATTAAAGCACACCATAATGCTAATTATGCTTCATTAATACTGGCCTTTTAAATAATCTGAATTTCCATGGTGATGGAACTAAAATACATCTAAAAGTTGAAGGTACATTGACCAAAGACTGTTATTTTAGCATATGCGTGTTCCTTATTGTTGTTATACTCCTGTATGGTTTTAGTATTTATTAAACATATTCCAAAAGCATAGCAATTCAAACATCTATTTTTAAAAATTCATGTTAACTCTTTTCAAAACTCATTTGCCTACATACATACCCTGTTGATAAGTTGTAGCTTTAATAATATATTTAATATTCTCCATATTCAGTAAAACAGCCACACTATCTACTTAAAATAAGTAGACAAAACACAAAACTAAAACAGAGTAATTAAAATGAAGCAAATCTTTTTCATAATTTTACTTAAACAGGAATATAAGACTAAATATGTTAAACTAGCTCTATATATACACTCCAGCTTTCAAAACTGACACATCATTTTTTAACATTTGAGATTTATGGCAAATTAATTCCTTAAAATTATATGAAATCGAAATATTGAATTAACAATCTGGAAGCATCATTTAAAAACAATAAGTACAACAACAGCAGTGACATTTTATGAGCATACCAGAGAAATGATAGTTTCAATTCAGTTAAAGGATAATTGTCTATTTTCCCTCATTTTCCATTAGTGAAGAATGGGGTGCATAATTACAGAGTAAAAGTGAGGCACTGAGGCAGAAGGCAACAGATAATCAAGGAGGAAGAGGAAGAAATGGATTTCTAAATTCAATCCTGACTGCTAGGAACACTTATTTTTCAGGGCTTAATATTATCTGTATTATGTAAAGCCAAGCTTAAGGATTGCAGGACTCTAGAAAATGTACTGTATGTACCTTCATCTATGGAAACTCTCAGATATTCTGATTGAGTGATATCAGACTAAGATAAAGTTTGAGCCAAGATGTAGATCAGAATTCTTTCATAAAATGGCAGCCTAAATGGAAGCCATTAGCTATGGAAGATGGAGTACTGCCCTTTGGTTTAATTAGTTGGCATGAGGTAGAGATTGAGTGAGCCTGAGGATTCTTTTAAACATGAGACACTACGTTCATTTCCCTTCCTCATCCTCATGTGCTTGCTGTCTATCAGAAGTTGTCGTTGAGAAATTTCAGATCCCCTTAAAACATAAGAGCCAAAATTTTTGTGTTTCAGCATTTTCTTGGCACTAATCATAAATGAGGAAAGAGACTGTGTCTTTGGTGTTAAAGTATTTTATGATCTCTGAAGGAGCCATTTGGTTTATTAAGGAACATTTAATATTGTAATATGCTATATTATCAGGGGAAAATAATATAAATAGTACTGGGGATGGAATCTAGGTTTTGTAGATGCTAGGCAAGCATTCTACTACTCTGCTACATCCCCAGTCCTTATTATTCTCTCTTGAGACAGAATCTCACTAAGTTTTTAAGACGACTTGAAACATTTCTGAAAAAGAAAATCACATCATTTTACAAGTGTATCATGAAACTATACTTCACAGATGAGTGATAAATAGTTAATCCTCCATTCAATAAAGGATACAGAAATCTCTGGAAGACATGTTCACTTTTAACATTAGGTAGAGGGAACTTGACAATTTATAAAAACTTCAGGAACAATTCTATATGTCACACGAGTAGATAAACTCATCCAGAGGTGGCAAAATATTAAACTATGGTATCACATTGCAATTTTAACTTTCATCTTTATATTAAAATGAAACTTTGGAAAGCTAAAGATGTTCCAGTACTTTATAATGTGAAACCTCAAGGATGTTTAATTAATACATGTTTTTAAGCTGGAAAAACATGAAGAACACTAAGCGTTTATCTGCTTGTTTGTTGAAGATCGGTATGCTGCATCGAGCACAGTCTCCACAGAGAAATATCTTCATGAAATTAGGCTATGAAAGTTAGTTGTATTCAATGAAAAAAAGTCTTATTTCCCATACTCCATTACCTGACCTTCCCAACAAAACTTTCCAATGTGAACAAATGCCTTTGTAACAGAACACAAACCTCCTAGGACTACAGCAGGACTTCGTGAGATAGAGAACCATTGCCTCTGGATCCAATCAAAACCTGAATGTATGGTATAAAAATAAACCAAGGTCTTCATTATTCCTTGTCATTGTGATTTGGCTTCCCTTCAAATTATATACCCTGTATACCTGAAATAACTGTACCGCCTCTATTAACTGAGTTTGACAACACTTTAATCAATGTATCTTTTCAGAATGAAAGGCAGAAATGTCAAATTCCTACCATTATAGACTCTTTTAACTCTCTAATCTGCATTAAAAGGCTGTCTTTCAGAAATAATATATGTTTTAAAGAAATATCACTAGCATCAATTCTATTTTAAAATGCAACTAAGAAAAGATTCAACCTTAAAATTTTTCCAAAACAGAGATGATTTCCAATGAAAATACTAAAGCTTTACACATATGTACCCCTTCCAAGATCTCTATTTCATTGCGTATTTGTAATTTTATATTATTTATCCTAAGAGTTCCTCCAATTCCATAATCTCAGGCCCCATACATCCTGAGTTTGCTACTTTCTTCATAATTATATTTTGTTGATCAGGAGACATTTTGTAGTCTTCTCAATTCCGTAAATATAATATGTGCTTAAAATAGAAAATTTTTAAAAAACATGAAAATTATTTTTAAGGAAAGATTAATTTCCACTTAATTCTAAGTATCTCTTGGGAAACTTAGTACTCTGATGTTTCGATGTATATGTATATACATATATAAAATGTATATTCACATCAAAATACTGTTTGTAATGAAATATAATTTAATGAAAATAAGATGAATATTGCATAATAAAGTAGAGAAATGTTATAGAAGTTGAGAGAGGAGGGCAAGTTTGGGAATCAGTTTGCTTTGAGATAAAGCCAAAATGAAAGATAAAGTAGAATTTTAAAAAAACACCTGACGTTTCCAAGACAAGGAAGTTTCCAATCTTTTATTAAACCACGCAAATGGCTAAAAACTTGACAATTTGTTTCACATGGAGCATGTAGCAAATGACATGGGCTACAATTATGACAAATTAATACTATAAGACAAAAGATGAAGCTGTACTAGTACCTTTGCCCAAAGTATCAATTTGTATTTCAGTACTCTCCAGCTGAAATAGTGCAAACCACCACCCTTATTTCTTAAATAAATTAAAATTTACACGAAATACTTTGTAGTCTTTTTTAAACAGTAACATCTATAAGGCAGACTTTATTGTATTTTTTATAATGCTATGCCATGCAAGAGAAAACTAAAGCTTATTAAGTTAAAAAAAAAGTATATAATCAATTTAGAACAGCAATCTCATAATTATGATGCCCTGAAAAGACACTGCAAATTAAACTCTAAAAGATGATTTTGTTAGGCCACAAGATGAATTAGATCATTTTTAAAAATCTGAATGAAATGTCTGCAGTGAATTATTTAAATAATTATCTTCAATGCATTATTCAAATAATTTAAAAGTAAACAATACACTACATGTGTTAATACAGTGATTCTCTTTTTAACGAGAACTACTTTAGTTAGAAAATAACTAAACATACTCTTTCAAGTTGCTCCAATTAAGGCAGTTTTAAAAAGTAAATTTAAACATCAAAATATCCAACTGCTAGTATGTTGTTAAATAGCAAAAGTTAATATATACTATAACCACGAGATTATCTTCATCCTATGAGCATGCTGTATAAACATTATTTGATGGTATTAAAATACACTGTAATCAAGTCCTATGGAGGATGTCTCAAAAAAAGATTAGCTTTCTTTGAATTCTAAAACTTTTAAATCTCATTTAAATACCTACCACAGAGCAGAGTATAAGTTTGTCTTGCTTTATTCCATAATTGCATCTTTGATATTGTTTAAAAATTGTTCTATACACTGGTATGTGATTTTAATTTTATAGAACTAAGTTTCAACAATAAGTGATGTTGACTTAATTGATAAGTATTTATAAAGTAATGATTATAAGAAACAGAAATAGCAATTTAAAATGGGGATGTATATTGCATGTATGTATTACAATGAATATATATATATGTATATATATATTTTTTTTTTGCACATGTGTATTTTTGCAATGGTAAGAAATGGAACAGTTTTTCAATTAGGAAGCAATAGTGAGCCAGGTGTGGTGGCACACATCTATAATCCCAGTACTTGGGAAGCTGAGGCAGGAGGATCCCTGTGAGTTCCAGGCGAGGCTAGGCTACATAGTGGGTTCAAGACAAATATATATATATTACATATATATGTTAATCCAGTTGATATTTGTGTGTGTGTATGCTAATTTGTTTCAACAAATACTCCTGGGAGAAAGTTTTGACTCTTTTTTCTATAATTTGAGAAGTATTACCTATTTGGAGAGATAATGTTTTTCATACTTAATTATAGACACTGCCCTCATATCTATTTTAGTTGACTCTAATCCACAAGTCAAAAATAGGGGAAAAAAGATAATCCTCTTCATCTATCACTTTGGGATACACACTACTGTGACTTTTCTATTACAACTTTTAATTATTATTCATGTGGCTTCCTTAAATTAAGTACAATACTTTCATTTTTATATAAAAGCCTGACTAAAGCTTTGGCAAGATGTTAGGTTATGAAAGACATGAAATACCATGGTGACTTTACTGCAAAATATGATTAGAAGTCTCAAGTTTTTATGTTGTTCTCTCAACAAGAGACTTTCCAGGCATTTACCTGCACAGATCATATCATTAAAGAATTCTCATGACATGCTGCATTAAAGAATACTCAACATACTAGATATGAGAAAGGAGCTTCACAACTGAATCTTTATCAATAAAATTGAACTTGTCATTTATCTATCACACTTCTTTTCTTTTTCTTTTTTTCACTATGATATGCCAGATAACTTTTTTCTAGCATTCAGGCATCCAGGTCATTCCTACACAGCAATTAGTTCACTTGGACTATCTATCATGCCATTACACTACATGTAAACATTACTAAATATACAAGTATGAATCAAAGTAATAACTGATACAAAAACTATTTTATAGCAATCAAAATATTCTGTTACATATACTTCAAGCTAGTTACGCGTATTATATTATTTTAGTGTTTCTTAAACAAGAAAGCTGTACTTTTTGCTGTTGCAAAGAAACAAAATTCAACTCTACCTCATGTCTATTCAAATTATCCCAGTGAGAAATATAACATGTATATACAAAAATATGTATTATAAACTATGCAAAAGATAACATTTATTTTTATTAGCAAAATAATGTGATAATTTAAACCAAGCTGCCAAATTAGTGAGCATGTCACAAACTAAAAGTTATGCTACGGTTAAAGATATTTTTAGTTACTTTGTACTTACAACAGTCCTCTACTTCTTCCCACCAAAGCATTTGTAAGACAAAATATATATATCAAGGCAGCGATAAAAATCTTGGTAAAAATTTCTCCCAACTTTACTGCTCCAGTAGGCTGAGGTACGATGAGAAACTAATAAATTTCAGCAGCCTTGAAAAGAATAACACCAGTTTTTCCTATTCGTTTGTCTCTGAAGGCAATTGCCTCCAAGATCTGAGTCCTGTAGGGGGAAAGTGAGTGATCCCAACACTGAGTGAGTCAACATAGTAACTGATGCCAGGATTCTGCAGAGGCCTCTGGATATTTCAAATTCCAGGACCTGCGCACAAGCAAGTAGCCCGCCTTTTCTCTCAAGTTGGTTTCCCATAATAGGACTGCCCATGGACACTACATATAAGGTTGTGCTTCCAGCATGGCAAGCCTTGTGAATTCAAATAATGCTCAGCTGTGTTCTGATTAACATTCTAACCGGAACAGCACAGTGGACATCGTACTTGCTCTTCAGGTCCTCTAAACACAAAAACTCTTTAGTACAAAACTGGAATAACATTTTCTGTCATTTTTATGTAAATTCCCAAAATAACAGAGCAGAAAATCCTGATCCAGAATTAACTATTAAGTGCCTTTCTCTTTTTCTCTTCTCAAAAACATGAAAACTTTCATTCTCCTGAATAAAAGGAAATGCTCAGAATAATCTAAGCATTTGTTAGGTATCTGCTGTCTACCAAAGTTAATTTTTACCCTTGGGATCCAGTCAAAAGTCATGTATTCATGAGGCCAACAGTATGAATAAAAGAAGCAGCAGCAAAATGTAGCAGCTGAGCTTTGAAGGTAGTATGTGAGCAGATCTCATGGGATAAGTTTTCTGTTAAAATAAAGAGCACTCATAAGGAAACAAAGAAATTCTCCCAAAATGCTTAATTACAGTTGTGGGTTATGATAAAACTGCTATACTTACAAATTACTACTTTTCAGTTTCTTTGGTACTGATTATTAAAACTATTCTTTCAGACATTGAATTAATGACCATTTAACTATTCTCAAAATAGACATTTTTCTGCATTAAATGAACACAGATATAATAGGTTATTCATTATGTTTGTAGATTATCCTTTGTCAGTGGAAATCCTTTCCATCTTCTTCCTTATTATGTTACTATGCAACATGTGATCTCACTATTTATAAAAACATTACAGTAATAACATTTTTACAAAGATAGTCCTCTTGTAATTATAATACTCCCTGCTAAAATTATGAGTGTTTTTATAGTCTCATTTCTTAAAGTGTCAGATTCATTTTCTGTTGTCATGCATTTAATTGCTTTGAATAGAAATATATAATAGATAAGAATAGGAAAAATGACATTTGGTCTCTTACTATGATGTTTACCTTAATAATTATAGTAGAAAACAGACACTGACATAATGCGTGTATACAGTTTTGTTTTAAGTACAGATTTTTGTGACCAAACCTCAATAAAGATATAAATCTACTCCATCACCATGCAGACATTCGTCATGCTACGCCTGCACAGTCACGCTAATCACCCTACCCCGTCCTCCTGAACGTCTGGCACCCACTCACTTGTTCTCCATTGCTCTAACTTGGTCACATCAAGAATGTCAGATAAATGGAGTCATTCAGTTTGTGACCTTTTCAGATTGACGTTTCTCACAAGGCACTGCATCCTCAAGTTCCATTCAAGTTGTTCTCAGTAGATTGCTTTGGCTAGTACAAATAAAACTCAAAAACACAAACAGGTTTTTCATTCTTTGGATTGATACCCGAGTGTAATCACTGGACCTAATAACCAGTGTATGGTTAGTTTTTGAAACACACTGCCTAGGTGTTTTCCAAAGAAACCGCATTTTTGCATATCTACCAGCAATATATGGTGATACAGATTTTCCAACTTCTCATCAGAATTTGGTGTTTTTAATTTTATAATTTCTTTAGTCTTAAGCATGTAGGGCTATATCACAGCACTATTAATGTGAATTTCCCTAGCAGTTAAAGATAACAAATATCTTTCCATATGTTTGTTTACTATTTGAATGTACTCTTTTTATTAATATTTACTAATATAGATTTTATAAATAGCTCAAGTGATAAAGACCATCGAAAGATGGTATTTCAGCTGTTTTACTTTTATTAGTACAAGTTTGCAGTGTATAATGAATACATTCTTTGTGGGTAGTTGGTACATATACATGACACAACTTAATCATTTTTTATATCCCCTTCTCCTCCCCCCTCCATCTTTTTGTCTTCTTACTATTTGCAAAAGATCTATCTCCTTGTTTCCTACTGTCCGTCTTTTATTTTGCTCTTTATTTACACTTCAGGTTTCTCATATAAGAGAAACCATGTGATATTCAAGGTTGTGTATCTGGCATTTCACTTAATATTATGAATTCAAGGCACATGCATTTTCCTATAAATTACTCGAATTTATTCATTTCAGAATAGTATTCCAGGGCCGGTGAGACGGCTCAGCGGCTTAAGCGCCTGCCTTGCAAGCGCGAAGGCCCGAGTTCGACTCCCGGATCCCACATACGAAAAAGGGGCCGGTGATATCGCTCAGTGGCACGGGTGCCTGTTGGCGCGCGAGGTCCTGAGGTCGTCCCCCCGGTACCCACAAAAAAAAAAAAAAAAAAAAAAAAAAAAAAAAAAAAAAAAAAAAGAATAGTATTCCAGTATGTATAAATACTGAATTTTCTTTATCTATTCATCTACTGATGTATGTATAGGCTACTTCCAAGATTTAGCTATTATGAGTTGTGCTGCTATAAACATAGATATGCCTGTATCACTGTAATATGATGTCTTTAATACATTCGGGAAGATATGTAGTAGGGGAATAACTGGATCAAATGAAATTTCTATTTTTGGCTTTTTGAGAAATCTGCATACTGATTTCCACAGTAGTTGTACTAATTTACATTCTCAGCAATAAAATAGAAGGGTTTACTTTTTTTCCCCGCAGCCTTACCACCACTTGATATTACTTGATTTCTTCATGATAGCCATTCTTCTGGAGTAAGATGGAATCTTAGCATTGTTTTAATTTACATTTCTCTAATGGCCAGCAATATTGCACATGTTTGCATGTATTTATTGGCCATTTATTCTAATTCTTCTGGGAAGTTTCTATTCGTTTCTGTTGCCCATTTTTTTAAGTGGGTTGTTTATGTTTGGGGGTCTAATTTTTGAGTTCATTATATATTTTAGATATTAAGCCTCCATCTGAATTATAGGTGAAATATTTTCCCATTTTATAAGCTGGCTCTTCACTCTGTTGTTTCCTTTGCTGTGCAAAAGCTTGTTAGTTTCATAAAATCCCATTTGTTGTTTCTTGATGTTATTTCATGTGCAAGTTGGGTTCTGTTCAGAAAGTCCTTGCCTATTCCCATGACTTCAAGACTTTTACCTTGCAGCAGGTTATTTCTGATTTAATGTTTAGATATTTGAATCATTTTTAGTTTAGTACATGGTGAGAGATATAGGTCAAGCTTCAATCTTCTGCATGTAAATAGCCAATTTTCCCAGCACCATTTGCTAAAGAAGTCATATTTTCCTCAGCATATGTATTTGGCCCCTTTGTCAAAGATATGTTGGCTGAATGTGTCTGGGGTTGTTGCTTTATCCTATATTAGGTTCCACTGGTCCACATGTCTGATGTTGTGCTGCTAAAATGTTGTTTTTAATCACTGTAACTTTGTAGTTCAACCTGAAATCTGGGATTGTGATGCCTCCTGCTTTGTTCTGTTACCCAGGATTGCTAATGCTGTTCTTGGGTCTCTTCTAGTTCCACAGGAATTTTAGGATTTTCTGTAATTCTGTGTGGATTGTTGTTGGTATTTTGATTGCAATTGCATTAAATCTATGTATCAGTTTTGGGAGCTTGTCAATTTTGCCAAGGTTGTTCTGCCTACCCAGGAATAGGGGATGTCCTTCCATTTTTTTTTTTCTTTCTTTTTTTTTTTTTTTTTTTTTTACGTGGGTACCGGGAGTCAACCTCAGGATCTCGTGCTTGCCAGCAGACGCTTGTGCCACTGAGCGATATAACCGGCCCTTTTATTCCTTTATGTGGGTTTCAGGAGTTGAACTCAGGACCTCGCGCTTGCTAGGCAGGAGCTTATGCTGCTGAGCCATCTCACTGGCCCTGTCTTTCCATTTTCTAAGGTCCTTTTTGATCTCCTTTTTCAAAGTATTGTAGTTTTCATGTAAAGTTCTTTCACTTTCTAGATTAGGTTACCTGCTAAATATTTAATTTTTTGATGTTACTGTGAAGGGCATTGCCTTAATTTCTTTTTCAGTTAATTTATTATTGGTTATAATTTATTATAACAGGAAAACTATTGAATTTTTTGATTTTGTATCCTGATACATTGGTGAATTTGGTTATTACCATAATATCTAGGAGTGTTTTTGTGGAACTTTTTAGCTCTTCTACGTAAAGGATGATGTCATCTACAAATAATTATAATTTCACTCCTTCCTTGCCTGTAAATCTTCCTTTTATTTCTTTCTCTTGCCTGATTTCTCTGGCTAATGTTTTGAGTACTATATTGAACAGGAGTGGTGATAGTGAACATTCTTGTCTGTTGCTGATTTTAGTGCCAAAGTTTTCATCTTTTGCCAATTTAGTATGATGTGGGTCATTGGTTTGTCATAAATGGCTTTTATCAGATTGAGATGTGGTCTTTCTATACTTATTTTCTTTAGAGTTTTTATCATGAATAGATGTTGGAATTGCCAATGGGTTTTTCTGAGTTTTTTTATATAATCACGTGATTTTTGTCATAGCTTCCGTTTATGCAGTGTATTGCATTTATTGCTTTCCATATGTTGAACCATCCTTGCATATCTGGGATGATATCTATTTGGTCATGATATATAATCTTTTTGGTGATTTGTTACATTCTATTTGAAAGCATCTACTTAAGGATATTTGCTTCTATATTCACTAAAGAGATTGGCCTGTGGTTTTCTTTGTAGTTGGGTCCTTGTCTTGTTTAGGAACCAGAGTAATGCTAGCTTCCATGAGTGAATTTGGAAGCACTCCTTCCTTTTTTATTTCATTAAAGCATCTGTGAACTATTGGTGTCATATCTTCTCTGACAGTCTTGTAGAATTCAACAGTGAAGTTATTCAGCAGTGTCCTGGGCTTTTGTTTATAGGTTTTTCTTTTTATTATTATTACTGCCTCAACTTCAGTACCAGTTACTGGATGTTCAGCCTCTTTATGTCTTATTTGTCCAGTTTTGGTAAAACATATTTGTCTAAGAATCTGTCCATTTTCTTCAAGATTGTCTAATTTATTGGAATACAATTTTGTCATAGTAATTACTAATGGTCTTCTGATCTTTAGAAGTGTCTGCTGTGATTTTGCCTTTTTAATTGTAATCGTGTTGATTTGGGAGTTTTCTTCACTGCTTTTGGTAAGTTTGACTAAGAATTTGTTTATTTTGTTTATTCTTCCAAAGAACCATCTTTTAGTCATTGCTCTTTCATTTTTCATTTTCAGTTACAATTTTATTAATTTCTGCTGTGTTCTTTAAGATTTCCCTCCTTGTACTAGTTTTGGGTTTGGACTGTTCTTGTTCTTCTAGTTTCTTGAGCTGTATAATTATGTTATTTATTTGAACTCACTCTGCTTTTCTAATAAAAGCATTCACAGCAATAAGTTTCCCTCTTAGGACAGGTTTCATTGTGTCTCATAGGTTGTATTATGTTGTACTGGCATTATCACTGATTCTAGGAATTGTTTAATTTCTTCTTTAATTTTTGTGACTGTGTATTCAAAAGTGTCTTAATGGCCAGGTGTTTGTAAAATTTCTCTAGTTTTTCTGCAGTTGGTTTCTAGTGTCAATGCACTACGATCTGACAAGATACATAGGATTATTTCAATTCTTCGTTATTTATTTAAGCAGGCTTTACAAACTAGTATGTGGTCATTTTGGAGACTGTTCAATGTACTGTTCAGAGAATGTGTATTGTTTTGTAATTGTAATAGGGTAGAACATTCTGTAGATATCTATTAAATCCATTTGTTTGACAGTGTGGATAAGGCTCTGGTATTTGTTAATTTTTTGTTTGGTTAATATATTTGTGAGAGTGGGGCATTGATGTCACCCACTATGATTGCTTTGGTGTTTATTTGATCTCTTGTATCCAGTAGCATTTGTTTCATGAGGTTAGGTGTCCAATATTCAGTGCATATATGTTTGAAATTATTTTTACTTGTTGAATTTTTCTCTTAACTAATATGTAGTGACTTTCTTTGCCTCTTCTGAACAGTTTTACTTTGAATTTTACTTTGAGAATAAAATTGCTACCCTTACTTGCTTTTGGTGTCCTGCTGCATGGAATATTGTTTTCTATCCTTTGGTTTTTAGCCTGTGAATTTCATTTTTGGATTAGATGTATCTCTTGAATGCAACAAACCATTACATTGTGTTTTGTGATCCAGTTTTCCAGTGTGTGTCTTTTAACTGGGGACTTGAGGCCATTTACATTGAATGTTATTTCTGAAAGGTACTGACTTATTCCTTGTGTTATTTTTATGTTGTTGACACCTTTATTTTTCCTTTTTATTTAACTACCTACCTTGCTTGATGAATTAATTCTATATGACTTTTTGGCTTTCTTGGCTTTGCTGTCTCTGTCTATGTTACTCTTTTTTTTTTTTTTTTTTTTTGTGGGTACCGGGGGTCGACCTCAGGACCTCGCGCACCAACAGGTGCCCGTGCCGCTGAGCGATATCACCGGCCCCTTTTTCGTATGTGGGATCCGGGAGTCGAACTCGGGCCCTCGCGCTTGCAAAGCAGGCGCTTACGCCGCTGAGCCATCTCACCGGCCCTGTCTATGTTACTCTTGAGTTATTTTTTGGAGTTCTATTTTGGTGTTCATCTATCTGTTAAGGTGTTCTTTGTCATGAAATGTCTATTTCTCCATTAATTTTTCAGTATAGCTTTGCAAGATACATTTGTCTTGGTTAGAAGTTTGGTATTTTTTAGTGCTTGAAACACTTCACTCCAAGCTCCTGCCCTTTAAAGTTTGTGTTGAAAAGTCTGCTGTAATCCTAATGGGTTTACCTTCATGAGTGATTTTTTGCTTTTCTTGGACAGCCTTTAAGAGTCTTTTTGTTGGACTTCTGGGATTTTGACTATGTGTGTTGCAGGGAGCTTCTTTTCTCATCATATTTATTTGGCATTCTATAAGCCTCGTTTACCTGTATGTTGTTTTCTCATACTTGGAAAGTTTTCTGCTATGATTTCTATAAACAGATTTTGTATTCCATGTGTGCTATCTTCTAATTTATCTCTAATTCCAGTTGGCTTTAAGTTAATCTTTTTAGCTTCATCTACTTGAAGTTTTTAAAGATTTCTCAGAGTAAGTCCTAAAGTATTTTCATTTTGTTCTGAAGGTCTGAAGTCGTATCTTCACATTGGTCATTTCTGCTATTTATAAATTCTATACAATTTTTATCCCTGGGATTTCTGTTTGGCACCTTTTCATGGAGTCTATTTATGTGGTAAATTGGTTATTCATGTATTGAACAGTTTTGGTTAAATCTTTTGATGTTTATTTGTTTCTTCTATAACCATGTTGGTCAGTTTGTAGGACAGAATAACTATTTTTTGGGGGGGTCATGTCCTCTTTAATTTTGGAGAGTTTTTTACTTCCTCTTTAATCATTTCCTATAGCTCAACTGTAGAGTGCTTGCTTACCTCTCCGTTGGTGCCCCTTGGGTCTGTTTTGGGAGATTTGAGAATCTTTGGGGACATTTTGTTGCCTTGTTTCTTCACATTTCCTCTCTGTGTGTGTGTGTGCGTGTGTGTGTGTGTGTGTGTGTGTGCGTGCTGAGGATTGAGGTCAAATAGAGTGAAGAGAGTTTGTTTTTGGTATGAGGATCTCTTTAGTTAGGTTTTGTTTTGCTGTGATGTGTTATTGACTTTATTTGTTTAGAGGTATTATTCATCTCTTCAACCTATTCATTTTAATCAGGTTGGACCCTGTCACTTCACACAGTTGTTACTTCATTAACCCAGAGTTTTCACACAGCTCCCTCTACACTGGTGACCTTCACTGATTTCAAGCATCTGAGTTTCACCCTCTAGGCCAGACAACTATTTGCCCCAAGTCTTGAGGGATGTTGTTCCCTATGAACTTGTGTCCTGATTACAAGCTATGCTGCAGACATGACCTCCTGTAGACTTTTGTAGATCTGATTGCCTCAAATGATTCTGGAGGTTAAATACTGTGGACATCTCTGTGACTTCCCTACACAGGCGTTCCTTGCATAATATATGGCCAAAGAATCACAAGCCCAAGCATCATTTACTGTCTCTCTGCCCACAGATACCTATCTGTCTCAGACCATGCTGCAGAACTTAGTGCTGCTTCCAGGTCGGGCTGAGAGTCCCTCTTCACCAGTGTAGGGCAATGAGCAGAACTTCAAGCCAGGTCAGGCCTTTCCAGTATATGGAGAAACAGGAGAGTGTTCACTCTGTTCTGGCTTTGCTGAGTTCCTCTCTGACTTTCCTCAACATATTTGTCACAGAACTGCTTTTTCCTGCCCTCTGCAGTGCCAAGCTAGGAGTTGCCCCTCTCTTTCCCACTCCCCATAGGAGCCTGCCAACAGTTGAGTTTAGTTCGCTCAATAATTCGCTTATAGTACTCCCATTGTATGTGGTGGTAGTAATGGGTGACTGATTTTTCTGTGTATGTCAGGGAAGCCTTCTCTCTCCCCAGAATCCCACTGACCACCAGCACTGGTGTGCTATTTTCTTTTTCATAAGACCCGGTTGCATCCTGCTGGTCTCTGGCACTGGAGCACTACCTTATTTTTTATAGTAGGTGGGTGCATGGTACATAGCAATTTTTTCTGCCCCATTCTGCTTTCAGGTTTTCTGAATCCCCAATTCAAATATGTCTCATTTCATCATGCCGGGTGTGGAGGGTAGTGATTGTGAGCCTATTCTATCAACCATGCCATCACTGAAAGGCTAGCTCCCATCCTCAGTCCTCTCCCAAAATGGTGTATGCAATATGTGTGGTGTGGTGGGTGAGGTACCATGATCTTGGAGTCGCCCACTTCCCCCTCACACACCTGTTAAACACTAGATTTTAATCCAGCTGGATTTTCTTTACATTTATCCTCCCATATTAGAATTTTTTCTTGCCCCTATCTTAGGGTAACTGCTTTTCTCAAGCACTAATTGGGGACTCTGACTTTTGCTGTATCCCTCTAGGTGGTCACCTTCTCTCCTTCCCCTGAATGTATTCTTTAAAAACTTTCTTACTGTGGTAATAACACTTTACATGAAGTCTACCTTCTTAACAATTTGTTAAGTATGCAACACAGTATTATTGACTACAGATAGTGTTGTTAAGCAGATCTCTAGAATTTAATCTTAAGTGAAACATTATGCACATTGATTAGTAACTCCCCATTTCCACCTGCCTTCTGAATATACGCACCAATGAAGTGTCTATTCATAACTTTTATTCATTTTCTAATTGGATAGTTTGATTTTTCACTTCTAAGTTTTGAGAGCTCATTATATATTCTACACGTGAGTCCTTTAAATCACATGTTTTGCAAATATTTTCTTCCAGTCTGTAGTTTGTCTATCTATCCTCTTAACAGGGTATTTATAAAGTAAAACTTTTTCAATTTTGAAAAATTCCAATTTATTGAAATTTTTTTTCACTTTTAAGGGTAGTGTTTTTGGTATCAGTTCTAAAATCTCTTAACCAAACATGCCATTAAATATTTCTCAAATTTTTTATTCTAAACTTGTAATCATTTTTTACTTACATTTAAATCTATGACTCATTTTGAATTGATTTTGTACAAGGTATGACAATATATTTTTTCTCATTCATTGCCAATTGCTCCAGCACCATTTGCTGAAAATACTCTCACTCCTCTACTGACTTAGTCTTGGACCTTTGTCAAAAATGAGTTGGGGAAATTTGTGTGGGTCTATTTCAGGGACAGCAGTATGGTCCTACTGATTTATGGGCCTATGCCTTTGCCAGTACCACACCACCCTAATTACTGTAGCTGTAATAGAAGCCTGAGCATTGTGTCGAGATATTGTTCACATTTTTGTTATTTTTTGTAAACATTTTTTTTTTTTTGCAAATGCTTAGTCCCGTGGCTTACCATATATTTTTTTTACAATAAACTGCTCTACAAAAGAGTCTACAGATCTGTCTCAAAGGTATATTTTGGCATTTTGAAAGTACTGAATTAGACTTATACATACATTTCTGGAAGATTGATATTTTTACCCCACTGAGTCTTCAATCAATAAGCAGTATATTCTTCCAACATTTAGCTCATCCAATTATATTTTATTATAGTGTGTTTTTAAAAAAATGTTTTGTAGTGTAGTTTGTGTTTTCATATTTCCAATATACTTCTGATGGTATTACAGAAAGTATCTACCTTATTTGAAATGCTTCAGAAGTGCTCAGGATTTCATATTTGTGCAGATTTAAGAATATATATATATATATATATATATATATATATATATATAAGATATGATCTATGTGGAATGTGACAGAACAAAACTATTTATACATTTTACATATTGCTTGAGGGTAATTTTATAGTCCAAAATGTTTTAGGGTACATGACTTTTGATTATAACCCATCACATGAGATCAAGTGTGGAATTTTCCACTTATATCATCATAGTGCTCAAAATATTTCAGATTTTAAAACATTTTGGATTTTGAAAATTCAGATTAGAAAGTCTTAGTCTATACTGTCTGTTATGCATGTGATCTTACAAAGTATAAGAAAACAATAGAGGTTTCAAAGTCAGAGTTTTGAAAAGAAGCACATCAAAACAGTCTGTAAGGAAACATGTATAGCATGTGTATACTGTTAAAATAATTTTTAAACATTGTAATTATTCATATATGAATTATTCAGACATACTTTTTAAGAGTACAAAATATATTTTTATTACATTAAAGTCATATATTAGCATATTTTGAAAAGTTGCTTTTTATGCCTACATTTTTATGATACATATTTTACAATGAAGACAGATCCTTGCTTATATTTCAATATCAGTCAATAATCCTGTATCATAAATTGAATTGCATATTAATTAGAAAAATAGATGCATGATAAATTTAAAAGTGAACAAGGAGTGAATTCTTCAGTAACTAAAAACCCTAAGGTCATTATTTTATGTTAATATGAAGGGACTCAGTCATTTTCCCAATTTATTAAATTATTTAACATCATGTTAAGCATTATGATTAATATGGCTTCATAGGGTAAATAAGCTAGAAAGTAACAGGTTTGATAGCTAAGGTAGTAAATAAAGTTCACTGATTTATTGATTTGGAAAAATCATTCTGGGCCATTTTTGCTTCCCACTTATATAATTATACACATTGTTTGAAATGTTACATGTTATATAAAGACATACGTATTTCTTAAATGTCAAAAAAATTCTCTCTTTAGATAAATACAATGGAAAAATATGCCTGTTTTTTGTATAGTTTATAGACAGTGAATCTTGAAAAAAATCAGAGTAATATGATTCAGGAAATTTGGTGGTTGCCAATATAAACAAAAACTCTTGGTCATGTTTTGCTGGAAAATATATCAAAACTATAGATTTAGAGGGAAATGACCTATCAACTATGTTATATCTCCCAACTTTGTGAACACAGCATTTATATCTATATATTGACATAGGAGTTTTCATAGGAACTTTATTTCATAGGAGTTTTATTTTGTCACAAAGAGATCTTTTACATGTTTTGTTAGAGTCATATTCATATCATTTTTGGATAAACTGAAATATATTAAATTTTAAATTGATTTCCAGTTATTTATTGCTCATAAATGAAAATACTATCTTCTTTCTATTTATCAATCTATCTTTTATGTGTCAATCTTTCTTCTCCTTCTCCTTCGTTATTTTGGTCTCATTTTGTAGTGCAGGCTGGCCTTGAACTTGCAGCCATTCTCTTGCCTCAGCCAACTGAGTGCTGGGATTATAGGCATGTGTCACAATGCCTGGCTTGCTGGTTAGCCTGCCTGCCTACCTGCCTGCTTTCTCTCTTCTCTTCTCTACCTACCTATCTTTGTAATTCTGGTGATGAAACCCAGGGCCATACACATTCCAGGCAATATCTCTAACATTGAGCTACAACCTCAGCTTCTACAATTATTTCTTTAGGTTATTTTTTGTGTTAAGGAAACTTAACATGAACCCTACACTTTCAACATAATTTTAAGCATATGATAGTATCTTTATAGTCACAATGTTGGAGACCAGATCCCTATATTTTATTCATCATGCATAACTGAAACTTTATGCCTATTGATTAGCAATTAATTTTAAAAGTTTATATTTTATACTAAGAGGTAGTTGAATCATTATTTCTGAATAATTTCTTAGAATACTTGGCATTTTCTACACAGACCATCATAACATTGGCAAAAAGTACAATTTATCTCGTTTTCTGATTTGTGTGTTGCTACTTTTTCTGCATTTTTGCACAGGCTAGAACTTTCAGTACTATGAAAAATAGCAAAGCTGAAATCAGATGTCTTTGCTTTGATCCTAATAATAGGAAGAACGCTTTTACATTATTACAACGTGAGCTGTAGGATTTTTGTAGATGTTCTTTATCAAGTCGAGGAAATCTGTCTTGAATCCTAGTTTCTGAGAGTTTTTATTATGAATGGCTGCTGAATTTTGTCAAAGATTTCCCCTGACTCAATTTATATCATCAAGTAATAATTTTTCTTTAGCCTCTTAATATTATGTGTCAAATTGTGTTAAGGAGTTTTGTCTGTAAGCCCATAAGCAATATCGGCCTCCAGTTTGTTTGTTCTCTTTTGTACTGCGCTTGTCTGGTTTTATCAGTACTTCTTGCTCCAAAGCATATTTGGAAGTTTTCCTCATCTTCTATGTTCTGGAAGTTGACAGTTCTCCTCTTTCATCACATGAAAAATGTCATGGCACTGTCTTCTGATGTCCATGGTTTCACACAAGAAATCCTCTGTCATTGGAACTTTTCATTAATACATAAGGTAGCATTTCTATATCATTAGTTTTAATATATATTTTCTTTTCAGACTTTGACTATGATGCGTGTAAACATGGGCGTCTTTGTATTTATGCTGTTTGTTCATGTGCTTCCTTGAATCTGGAGGATTTGTCTTTTACCAAATTTGTTTATTTTCAGCCATTAATTCTTTGAGTACTTGTTTAGGAGCCTCCTCTTTCTTACTCTCATTTCAGACCTCTGATATAATAGGTCATAGATCTTTTATTATAATCCCCTCAGATCACTGAAAATCTGTTCACTTTTTATCAGTTTTTTTGTTCAAACTTATAATTTCTATTGTTTTCCCTTTCTGTACACAGATTTCTGCTTCTATCTTTCATCCTGCTGTAGAGCCTACCTATTGGAATATATTTGATTTCTCTATTTTTCAGTTCTAAAATTTCATGTTGCACATATATTCTCTTTCTGACATTTTCTGTTTTATGTGTTTCAAAGAAGTTTGCAATTCCTTGTTGAACTATTCATTTTTATGATGGCAGCTTTAAAATAGCTGTCAGAAAATGCTAGCTTCTCTATCAGTGTTGGTACAGGTAACTACTGATTGCTTTTTTCACTGAAGTTGAAATTTTCCATTTTGGCAATTGGGATATTATGTTTTTAGACTCTGGATATTATACGACCCAATGTAATTGGCACTGCCTAAATTTGCTGTGGTGAAAGATGGTGGAGAAGGCTTGTTGCTTTGTTACTACCAAGCGAGGATGTAAGTTCATGTTTACCCTTTAACCTACTATGACACTGTAGTGGAAAGTATGATCAGGAATAAGTAGCCCCTTTGCAATCTAGCTCCTCCTTCATTTTTAAAATTACACTGCATTATTCTGAACTCTTCTGGGTTACCTCCTGTGCTTTCCCACCATTGTATCTTAAATACCTCAAAAGATCATCAGGTTTTCTTAGTATGTAACTTTGCTCTTTTGTTGTATGTATATCAATTGAGTACATCTTAAATGTGTGTCTTATGTGCTAGAACAGAAACTTTCTTTTCTTTTAATTGTTTCCTCTCCATTGTTATGTGAATGTCATTGCATAGGCTTGCAACTTCCTTATCAATTCTGTATATTTTTCTAGGCTTTCTAACATGTTATTTCCTTTTTTAGCTTCTACTCATATCACGTGTAACTGGGTTTAACATTAAGAATTCACCTTTACTCATCATCTGTAAGTTTCTTCACGTTAATAACTGCATTCTATTATATTGGTAACTTTGGTTCTTAAAAATGCCTTAGGTTTAATAAGGGCTAAATGGTACCAGTTAAAAAAAAAACGGCAAGAAATTAAAAGAATAAACTGTAGCCCAGGTAATTATAAAACAAAATAAATGCTGAATCCTTAGAAAGTAGCAAAACAAATTTCTTGGTAAATGAATGTTAGAAGAGATTCTGAACCTTGACACTGTAGGATGATCACAGTAACAAAATCTCATTCAAAACAATGGCACCAAGCCATGGAGTAAATGCACATTTGTTTTTCAAATGTATATTTGGGCAAGATTTTCTACATTAAGGATTTAAGTTAATACATCTAGATCCCTGACTTCAAAAGGATTACGCTTGGCATGTATTAAAGTAAGATTTTACATTTTGATCAAACCATTAATTGATGAACTTAAATAGACTTTAAGATTCTTATCTTGAAAGAAACACCTAAAAGAGGCACCAAGTTTTAAAACAAACATAAGATAAATGGCCTACCATAAAATATTATAATATAAATTAAATAAATCAATGTATTTAAAAAACTGCTTTATCTATTTAAAATAAAAATAAAAATAAACTTTAAAAAGAAAAGAGTGAATGTTTTAAATCTATAATCCATGATTTCACTTTAAGAGGGAACTAATAACATAAATCAATAAAATTGAAAATTAACAAATAGAGCAAATCCATGAAAAAACTATTTAACGTAAAAAGCAATAAAGTTAACCAAGTGTTAATCAGAGTGACAAAAAATTACTAATATCAAGAATAAGCAGAACATATCACCACAGATTTGGAAGATATAAAAAGATAATAAGGGAATATTATAGACAATGTTTTCATACAAACATTTGACAATTTATTAAAAAAGAAGTATTATTCAAAAGGACATACTCCCACAAATCACTCAACATGTAATAGTTACAATTGCTACATAATTTTTAAAGAAATTGAACTCAATTCATTTATTTATTTATTTATTTATTTATTTAATTTATTTATTTTTGTGGGTACCGGGAGTCAAACTCAGGACCTCGCGCTTTCCAGGCAGGCGCTTATGCTGCTGAGCTATCTCACCAGCCCTAGAACTCAATTTAAAGACTCCTGAGAAACAAATCTCTATGCTCAGGTGGTTTTACTGGAAAATTTTATCAAACTTTTAAAGAAGAACTGACACTAATTCAACACAATTTCTTCCAAGAAACAGAAAACACCAATCATGAGTATATTTGATGAGTGTAGCAATAGCCTGGTACCAAAACTAGAAAGATAATACAGGGCCGGTGAGATGGCTCAGCTAAGCGCCTGCCTGGCAAGTGCGAGGGCCCGAGTTGGACTCCCGGAACCCACATATGAAAAAAAAGGCCTGGTGATATCGCTCAGCGGCACAGGCGCCTGCTGGCGGGTGAGGTCCTGAGGTCGAGCCCCGGTATCCACAAAAAAAAAAGAAAGATAACACAAAAAGAAAATACAAATATTTTACGCATATCAATGGAAAATTTCTTTCCAAACTTTCTGTACATAAAATTGAGCAATATATAAAAAGATCATTTTAAGTTTGTTCCAGGGAGCTAAATATTTTTCTATATTTGAATAATAATTAACTGAAAATTTCTATATTAACAGAAAAAAGCCACACAATATTATCAATGAAAGCACTGAAAGGGCCGGTGAGATAGCTTAGCAGCGTAAGCGCCTGCCTGGCAAGCACGATGTCCTGAGATCAACTCCCCGTACCCACATACGAAAAAAGGGCCGGTGATATCACTCATTGGCACGGGTGCCTGCTGGCGCGCGAGGTCCTGAGGTCGACCCCCGGTACCCACACACACAAAAAAATAAAGCACTGAAAACATTTGATAAATTTTAATATCTATTGTTAATTTAAAACACGCTGATGCATGAATTTAATGTAATTAAAATGTGTTTTGCAGTCATGAAAAATTATAGGGCTCTATCAATCCCTCTATAAACAATTATAATTGCATCATTTAAATTTATTTCAACATCATACACATATGGTGTATATTTAGCTATAGTCATTTAATTTTTTAAAATGTGCTTGCCTTTCAAAACTGAAATTTTGGGACTTTTGTTATTTTCCCTTTCATTGTGTATTCACATGTATATCAGATGACATTAACACCATTATAGGTATTTTAGAAATATAAAACATGATTTAATTCCAAGGCCAAGCACTGTTAAGAAACACGATAAGGGCCGGTGAGATGGCTCAGTGGCATAAGCGCCTGCCTTGCAAGCGCGAGGGCCCGAGTTCGACTCCCGGATCCCACATACGGAAAAGGGGCCGGTGATATCGCTCAGTGGCACGGGCGCCTGTTGGCGCGCGAGGTCCTGAGGTCGACCCCCCGGTACCCACAAAAAAAAAAAAAAAAAAAAAAAGAAACACGATAAAAGAAATAAAATATAATAAGTGGAAAAATAGAGTATTTTAATTGGTTAGATTGCTCACCATGATAAAGATGCTAATTGTCTTCAACTGATCTATAGAGTTAATGCAATTCCTACTAAAATATAAGTAAGGTCTCTTTTTGAAGAAATAGTTTTATTCTAAATTGCATACGGAAAGACACAAGCCTTATAGTGAGCCTTGGTGTAGGTTTAGACATGTAGTTCAATGCAACAGATTACAGAACACAGAAATAAACCCACAAGAATATGCCTAAACTGATTTTTTAAAGTTATAAAAATAATTCAATAAAGAAAAATTAGTCTTTTCAATAAGTGATACTGAAATGATTCATAATGTCAAGCACTGGCAAGGATGTAGATTGACTGAATCAATCATACACTGAGGGCCGGTGAGATGGCTCAGCGGCGTAAGCGCCTGCCTTGCAAGCGCGAGGGCCCGAGTTCGACTCCCGGAACCCACATACGAAAAAGGGGCCGGTGATATCGCTCAGTGGCACGGGTGCCTGTTGGCGCGCGAGGTCCTGAGGTCGTCCCCCTGGTACCCACAAAAAAAAAAAAAAAAATCATACACTGAGTATGTAAAAGTAATTCCATAAAGGAATTCTAGTCTGTTCTCAAACTGCAAACAACCAAAATGTCTCTCAATCAGGAAATGGTAAACAAGGTGTGTAATCCATAGCAATAAAGAAATAATATATCTGCAATAAAAAGAAAAAATATTGCTACAGGCAACAATTTAAATGGAGCTTAAGGGAATTATGCTGAGTGAAAAATCCAATTCCAATGGATCAAATACCATATTCTTTTTTTTTTTTTTCCAGCACTGCAGAAAGAACACAGGGCCTTTGTATTGAGTTACATCTCCAGCCCTTTTTTATATTTTTATCTGGAGACAGGGTGTCTGTAGGTTGCTAAGTTGTCCAGGCTGGGCTCAAACTTGCAATCCTCCTGCTTCAGCCTCCCACAGTGCTGGGATTACAGGTGTAAGCCACCATGCCCAGCTTGTATGATTCACTTTGTATAATATTCTTGAAATTACAGAATTGTAGACATGAAGAACACATTCATTATTGTCATAAATTAGGGATGGGACAGGGTAGCAAAATGGAGTAACAGGATCGATGTAATAGTTAGGATCATGCTGCCTACCTCTGCCAGGAATGTGTCTGTATATGCGTTTGTGAGTGTGTAACACTTTAGAGAAGCAATATTTCTGTGTCTCAGTTTCTTTAAGTACTAAAACAGGGATAATAATGTAGCTTACTTGGAGTTACAAATGAATTAATAGTGGTAATGTACTTATTTAAAATGGCAGTTTGAACATAGTAACTCATATACATTAGCTATTAATATTCTTTGATTTACGAAATGATAAAATATGCAAAATTTTTTTGATGTGAGGAAATACAGTGAAACGATGTAATTCGATGAACACTAGCCTATGTGTGTTATCATATAATTTTTCATCAATATGACCTAAGTATATGTGTGTTAGTTACTTTTCTTTTGCTGGAACAAACTACCCAACACCCATAACTTGAGGGAGGAAAGGTTTATTTAGCTCACCATTTGTAGAGGTTTCAGTCCATAATAGGCTGGCTCCCAGGCAGGGTGGCATGGCAGACAGCCATTGCAGAGGAGAAACAGCTCATGGTGGGCAGAAGGTAGCGAAGCAAGCAAGCAAGGGACCTTAACGGCACCTTTCTACCCCTTTTATATTTTATCTAGGCTACTGGGTTAGAGGGGTGCCAAACCAATCAGTGGACTGATTTTCATAATCATATACTCTTAATCCCAGCAACACACACTCTCCAGATCCAGCCACCTCTGAAAAAGCCCCACCTATGACCACATGAGGGTTTGGGGTGACATCTAGAAACAAGCCATAACAATATGCTGCCTCTGCTACCCTGAGTCACCTTTTTCCAAAATCTTGGAAAAAGAGGTTTTGTCTCGCATATTTACTGTTAAGTCAGAACTTCAGTGGGAAGTCACTTGGCTGGATTTAGTTTATACGACATTCTATAGAAATATTGGCCTTCACTTGAGGGTTTGAGGTGGAGTTGACTAGTAGAACCACAATGAAGGAAGGAGAAATGCAAAATTGGATACTAAAAAAATAGCTTCTGGCTTCTTTGCTGTGCAACCCAAACAATGGAAAGAATGAAACCTACTACCATGGTCCTTTGTTCATAGTCTTCAGGCCTCGTCTTGCTCTTTCCTAGTGAAAGCTGTGATCATCCCTTCTAAAAGACTTCCATTCTAAAAGTGGGAGTTATTACCTTCCTCTGGAGATATGCCATCCATAATAGGAAAGAATAAGCAATTACTATATTCAAGTACTGATCCCAGCACCTTAGCACTATTATTTATTTAATCAATTCTGAGAAGGCATCTTACATTTTAATATTTTTCAAATCAAGTTATATCTTAAAATCACTAGTATATAGGGGCCGGTGAGATGGCTCAGCGGCATAAGCGCCTGCCTGGCAAGCGTGAGAGCCCGAGTTCCACTCCCGGAACCCACATACGAAAAAAGGGCCGGTGATATCGCTCATTGGCACGGGCGCCTGCTGGCTCGCGAGGTCCTGAGGTCGACCCCCAGTACCCACAAAAAAAAAAAAAAAATCACTAGTATATAGACTTTAGAGGGTTATAAATTTTTATCTAAGGGTATACAAAATGGTTTATTTATAACTGATATCTTGGAATGAAACATGGCAATTTAATCCTCATGATAATTCTATCATATAAAGACTTTATATTAGTTTGATGCATAAAAATTATACATATTTACAAAATACTATGTGATATTTTGATACAATTATAACTTGTAAGTTGTTCAAATCAGGGTGAGCATATCTATCTCCTCAAACACTTACAATTTCTTTACAGTAAAAACCTTTAAAGTCCTTTCTTTTTGAAATATAAATTATATCATCACCTATAGTCCCTCTACCCTGCAACCAGGGATTTATTCATATCAACATTTTACAGATGAAATAATTAAGGTTCAGAGATATTACACAGGTAGTAACCCTAAAGGTTGTTCAAGGTTACACTGTTACTAAATAGTTAATTAAAATTAAGCAAACTGACTTAAGTCTTACCCTTATGATATGCTCTCTGCTTGAATTAGTACTTCTTCCATGGATCCCCAATTATCAAGGACAGTCTAATTTAATTCATAGTGAGGAAGATAAACATTTTCCAAGTTTGCAAAACCTGTGCAGTTGGTCAAGTTGAATTAAGAAAAGTAAATGCTAGTATTTTGTTTCTCCTTCCCCTTTCACACTGCACTGGGAGGAAGGAAGAGGGGCCAAAGCATAAAAAGTGGCTCTTTACAGAGCTAACAAACTCATGGCTGGATAACCTTTGCAGACATAAAAAGCTACCAGAAGCCTTTTTTTCCTTTATTTTGGAAGCCTGATCAAATACTGGGTCAGGATGATCTACTGCAATATGTGAGAAGGGAGGCTAAGAAAGGATTAACCATTTTTCTTTACTAGCACCAACTCCTGGGATAGAGAGTCTGTGGATGGGAGAGGACAGGGTACAGGATTTATGAATATTTTATTTACATACATTTATGATATTATTCAATGTATATTAGCTATTAAATATTTATATTTTGTCAACTCATTCCCCATCAATCTATGACGGAAAGAACAAAGTCTAAAAAATACTTAATACTTCACTGATATTATGGCATCAAGTTTCTGACACAATGTAGGCAGACGTATTTTTAAAAAAGATCAGCTCATTGTTTTTGGCAGTGCAGGAGATCAATCTGAGGTCTCAGGCATGTTAAACAACTGCTCTACCATTGAGCTACATCTCCAGTCTCACTCTTTTATTTTTTAAATATCTTATGATTTATGTAGTGATTTGTATGAAATTAAAATATATAAAAATTGCTTTATCCTGATATATTTTGTAATTTTCATTGTCAATTAAAACGAAGATTTCTCTACTTAAAAATGAGTAATAAAGACTAACTCAGCATATGAACTTTGCATACACACACTCACACACATATACGCTCAAACATAGCAGGGTACCCACAATTAGCCTAAAGAGTTCTTTGCAACTAAACATAATATTTACTAAAAAAGATTCACAGTTCTTGAATTGATTTAAAATTAACCTGCCAACCAGTTCCAAATGAATTCCATTACTATAACATGAAACTTGTCCCATGATAGAATTTCAGCAGGAACAAATTCATTTCTTCTTGATTACATCATTTGCACAGCACTATGGCATATCACTTGAAAAGTTATCTAAATTAGAATTTTCCCCAAAGCTATAAGTAAGTGTACAGCATTTAAAAAGGATACTGAATTCACTTTGAGGTCTGTACTCACTTGACCTCACACATTTTACAACTTCAATGATAGTTTCCTTGTTTCATTCTAGTTCATAGGCATGCTCTAACTTTGAAGATGCTCTAGTCTGAATAAAAGTATTTGTGTAATATACAACACTCACAAACACACCCATACATGGAGAGAGAAAGAGAAGAGAGAAGTGAACCACAAGATGTATAGAAGTAACCTGATATTTTTAAATTTGGATGGTATTACGATCCTGCTTGTAGTTTAATAAGCCATCACCCATTGTTATGTATTATCATTTGAAATTTTTAGATAGAAAAACTGAGATACAGTGAGTTAAGTGATTTGCCAAAAGCTAGCATTTGGTTTGTTGAATACCGTTATGTTCACCTCTACATCTTATGCTGTTTATTATCATAATCTTCATAAAAGTTACTGTATGACATTTAAAGAAAACTGCTGATTTAAGGTATGGCGACATTGGCTACAATTAGTGAACACTGTCCACATTAAAAGAAGGTTTCCATCAAAACTGATAAAAGTTGTTTACATCACCCTTCTTCTCACTGAACACCAGCTTGCTATCATATGACCTCTTGTTAAAGAGGTTAAATCTCAGGCACACCTGAAACCTACTCAATCAGTAGCTGAAATTTAGTAAGAGTCCAAGGTAATTTGAATTCATGTTAAAGTTTAAGAATCACTTTCCTATGCAGCCACTATTACCCAGGTGTTGCAAGAGCTAGGAAGCAATTAAAAGCCAATGTAAACATTTCATAAGGAAATAGAAATTGTTGAAATAGTTTTATTTATTTTTTACTTGAGAAAAGATTTTATATCATCTGCTAACTTCTGCTAGCCCTAATAATATTCATGTCTAAGTTAAAAATAAAAAATTCTGGGATCAAAATCAAATTATTTTTTAAAAAATCTTGCCATCTTTAAAAACCGTGCCTTACTACTGCTAACATATAATATGGATAGTTGATTTTTGTTTACAAAGTTGTGTCTTATAAATGAACATGAAATTCAGTAAAATAAAATTTTTGATACTTCTAGTATAATTTTCAAGGACTCCGAAAGCAATATGATAATAAAATGTGAAGTACTTGAACACAAATGCCAGTTTTCCCAGCTCTACATAGGCATGGAGTCAAGTTAATTTAGTCAAACATGAAATAAATAACAACAAAGGACAAGAGTAAATATTTTTTAAAGACTTTGAGTTGGGTTCAAGCTATTTCTACCCTGAGTTTAAAGTATGGTTATTAGACATAGAGTAATACACTAGCTTGGTTTGATCTCTGAAATTATTAATTTAAAACAATTATCCAGGGCCGGTGAGATAGCTCAGTGGCACAGGTGCCTGCTGGTGCGTGAGGTCCTGAGGTGGACACTCATTACCCACAAAAAAAAATCCACAAATTAATTTTATTAGTTTTTATAAATCAAATCTAAAAATTTACTTCATAGACTAATAATAATGATATTAGTATATATCATTTTTACAGGAACACAGTTTCTAAAACACAACTGAGCTCAGTGAATGATATAGAGACAAAATGAAATGAAGGGATATATCACAGCCGTGTGTATTTTAATGACTTGCCAGAATCCAGATGAAATTTCATTTTATTATGTGCTGTACAATTAAAGTGTATTGGCAAGCCCTTGTGTCTTTAAACAATGCAAAAATGCTTTTGACATAATTTATTAGCATGTTCTTATGAGCTAAATCACTTTTCAAAATGTATCATGAGATATGCCACTACACAATGTTTTGGTCCATTCATCCTGCCACCATACAGAAAAGCACATAGTTTGTGCATTTTGTTTTCAGATATGTGACCTTTCTTTCTACTCATGATTTAATCCATGAAAAACTGCTTATTGTAAGAGAAATTAGTGTCTCTCTTTTATTATAATTTTTCTGGGGTGATGTTTAAAAACAGATCATTTGCACCTTCATAACTGTTTTACATTTATGCATGCCAGAAGTACCAGCTCATTAGACATAGTACTCATTATGGCTTATATATAGATGTCCCTCCAAAGCCTCCTCACAAGTAGGGCTTTTGAAAGGTGACTGGAACGTGGGCGAATGATGCTGAATTATGAATATGTGATACTGGATTAGTACACAGGTTTATAGCTGGATGTGATGTAGGGAGGTAAAGCCTGGTGGGAAGAAGTGGGTCACTGGAGGTGTGCCCTGGAAGGGTATATCTTTCCTACTCCCCCGACATTCTTCTGTGTCCTGACTGCCATGCCATGGAGTGCTTCTCCTTTACAATGCCACTCTGCTACGCCACCCTGCCTCAGAGTCAGCTAACTGTGAACTGAAACCTCTACAAACTATAAGCCAAAATAAACTTTCCTCCTTTAACTTTGGGTGTTGGGTAATTTGTCCCAGCAATGAGAAAGTAACCAAGGTAGTACTGATCTTGAAAGGGGGAATCTGGCAGAGAATTACAAAGTCAATGGAAAATCTCACTGAATATTAAAAAATTATTTAAATTAACAACACATGGGGCTGGTGATATAGCTCAGCGGCATAAGCGCCTGCCTGGCAAGCACGAGGTCCTAAGTTCGACCGCTGGTACCCACATATAAAAATTAATTAATTAATTAATTAACAACACTGCATATATCACATTTATTTATATTCTTTGCTGATAATCATTACCCATAAGTACCATTTTTCCATTATTCACTAACCAAAAAATAAAAGGAACATTTAGAAGGTGAATCAGATCTAATTTCTATTGTTTTATGCTAGGACTCTATCTAGCTTACTTCTGAGGTAGTAAATATTTTGCTATGAGGTACAAATATGGACATAAGTCTAGAGAGGTGGCTGACTATAACAGCTAAGAATTTTTACAGAATTGCACACAAATCCTAAAATCTCAGTTTAAATGAGTAGAGATGATGTTGTGTATCATATAAGCAATGCTTGTAATTTTCTAACTTTTTGAATGAGGTTTGAATGTTGCCATGTTTTCAGGAATATTCACAAAATCTAGCAGAGTTTATAATACATGAAGAACATAACAAAAATGTAAGTGAAAACATGGCCTGTGTTGACATTGGTAGATCAAACCCCAAGATAAAATGTACTTTTATTTAAAAGGAAAAAGAAAAATCACTAGTCTATTTCCTAGAAACACTTCAGTACTGAAACTGTACTTTCACTTACTTCAAGGTTTCTATAGGAATTTTTTTCTACAGGGACAAGTCATTTTATTACTCTAGGAATGGATATTAGAAATATTTGAATGAGTGTTCTATATGTGTTAATTAAATGTAGTAGATAACCACCATTTTGTGACTCTATATCTTTTACGTACTCATATTACATGTCCTAAAGACTCAGTTTTGAATGCTGCTTTTTAGAATTCTCAGGAAATTTGTATCATAGACCAAAGTTCTGAGTAGATACTGGGGTGCAGCACTGAAAAGCCTGAGGCAGTGAGCATTTAGGATAATATTCTGACAAGTGTAGAACACGCCTGGGTCTTATGGGGTTACTGTGATGGACATTCTCCAGTCCAGTCCTGAGCATTATTAGGGTCAACAAGCTAGCAGTGGCATCAAAGGTATTTTAGTTTAAAATGGTTCAGTGATGTTCCTTTCTTGGCTGTGCTGTGCTCCCAAGATTGCTCCTCTTTGCCACCAAATACTCACGCTCTCCCTGAGATTCTTTAAGATACTTGTTATCTTACTTGTATCCTGTACTGCTCTTGGTAGAGAAAGTGGATTCTGTTCTTTACAATTAAAAACACTGAAGAGTAAAGTTTCAATCTCCAGCAATAGTCATTTTAAAAAATTCAGGTATAAGAATCAGCCTCTCAGATTCTAAATTAGAGAAATTATTCCAACCTTAAAACATTGCATGTCTAAACAAAGGCTTAAATTACTCTACTATGGAATTAATTAACAATTAAAATGAAATTAATCAATTTCAGTATAATGTTTTTATTTCTACATTGCACACAATTAACAGTATCTTGAAACAATATTTGACTCACAACCTGTCTAATTAAACTCTATTCAGAATAAGCTCTGTAAGTAAGACAACCAGGAACTGACGATAAACTAAAATTTTACTTGTAACACTCAAGGCAAGAAAACAGTCACTGAAAATTATTCTTTATCAAAATTCCAAGCATGATTTTAACACTTAAACTATATTTTTCTAAATACAAACATCCATGTACTATATGGTAACAGATAACTGAATTTCCTTATGTATTTTACTTCTTTATTTCTAAAACAGTACCAAATACTTGCTCATTCAATATTTGCCTGGCAAGCATACATCATACTAAGCATTTGGGGAAATATTTTTACTTTTTGTGATGAAATATAAAATGAAACATCTATTAATATAATCCTTGAAATACATTTTTATTCCCACACTCATTATATTTTCAGAAAAATGACGAACACAAATACAAACATTATATTTTAATGGTTTTAATGCTTTTCTACCATAAAATCAAATATAAATATCATTTATGGGATAAATTATTACTACTGTTATTACTTAATCCAAGCTAATTTGTTTAATGAGGCTAAAATTTACCATACACTTTAACTCCATAAAGATATTTGTTTAGAGTTATCTGTGTTAAAAAATATGTACGATTCATTCTGAACACATCTTTTTTTTATCTGATACTGGGGGCTGAACCAAAGGACTCTGCACTGAGCTACATCCCCAGGCTTTATTTTTTGAGACAGGATCTTACTAAGTTGCTCAGGCTGGACGCCTACCTCACCCTCCCAGAGTGTTGGGATTACACATGTGCACCACCATGCTTGGCTCTGAAGAGTTGCTTTAGGTACAGCTCTAGATACAAACAAAGTGTATTTATTATCTAGCAAATATAATACACATTTTTGTTTTTGTTAAGATTGGGTTGCATAAAAGTTGCATGGATTTCATAGATCTCAATTATCAACTACCCGGGCCGGTGAGATGGCTCAGCGGCATAAGCGCCTGCCTGGCAAGCGCGAGGGCCCGAGTTTGACTCCCGGATCCCACATACGAAAAAGGGGCCGGTGATATCGCTCAGCGGCACGGGCGCCTGTGGGCGCGCGAGGTCCTGAGGTCGACCCCCCGGTACCCACAAAAAAAAAAAAAAAAAATTATCAACTACCCTAAAATACTTTACATCAGTGATTATAATGTTGTATTCATATTTGCTGTTGAGTGAACTTATTGAATACATTTATTTTTGTGAGCACATATTTTTATACTCACATTTTAATAAAATTTATCATAGATATATAGAGATAGAGATAGATGTAGATATGAATGACTGAATCAGGAGTCTTCATACTGATTTACATCTCCTGTCTATCTTTTTAAATTTTTTTTTTAATTTTGAAATAGATTCACGCTAAGTTGCTCAGGCTAGGCATAAACTTGTGATCCTCTTGCCTTAGTCTCCCAATTTGTTGGGTTTACAGGGCTGGGCCAACTCACTCAGTTCATGAAGCTGTTTGTAGACAGAAATTGAGAACATTAGAAAATTTCTTTCATGAATGTAGCCAGTGTTCATAAAAATCACTGTCCTTTTAAAGGAATAAATGTTAGAGACATGATTATTTTTGGCATAACTATTAAAGGAAGAGGAAATTATACTATCAATTAAAATTTATACATAAACTGAAAAGTCAAGAACTCTCAAAAATTCCCCAGAGCAAAGTAAACATACAAATAATAGTATATAACTCTGTCATATATATTTTTTTTTCTTGGCTTTTTGAGGAACCATAACTCTGCAATGAACACACTGATCTAGGGCCATAGAAAGATAAATGATTGGCAACAGCTTAAAAAGTCAACAATGTAAGAAATCATATTTGACACATACTAGGTACTAAGCACAATATTAAGCACACAACCAATAAAGTAACTCAAGTAAAAATATTGGACTTGGGATATTACACAATATACAGTATTGCATTCATTGTTCAATATTTCTATAATCCTGCAATTAATAATAGTATAAATGCATAGAAAGTTGTATGAAAGTAAATTTCTATACAAAGCATGAGTAAATACTCCATGCTACTGTTAATCTAAATCAAAATTATGTAAGCATTAGGCCCACATATTGTTATTGCTTTTATATCATAATAATAAAAGCTTACATACATTTTGATTATGACCGTAGTGATAATCTTATGTTGATGATATACTGCACCCTCATTCAGCCTGTCATTCATGTACTTATTTTTAATAATCTAACATGTATCTTAAAATGCTCGCCAATCCTTACAAAAATGCAAGGAACTTGAAAATAACCTATAGTCAACCACAGTGCCCTTCTACTAACATCTCTCAACTTTGCCCACAGGAGGTATCACAATTTTTTATCTTTTCTTCTTCCTTGTTACTAAATTAGAAATTTTATTGACATGTTTTTTTTATTTTTGCATGACAAGAGCTTCTTTAATAACCTAAATATTATTTGCATTATTTAAGAAGATTGACTTATAAAAAGCATTATAAATATGTTTCAATTATACCATTTTATTCTTCCTTCATATTATAATTCTATCTATATATATATATTACTTCATTTCATTGAGAAGTTTTATTACTTGTGAATATTTGTTATGTATTTGTAGATAATCAGGAAGGTTCTCCAATAATATCTTTTTCCACTAGATTTAGGTAACACATCTTGGTGTGACACACTTGATTCTGAGCAGGCCTTTAGTAATTGTCAGCAAAAAATGTAACAGTGGACATATGCTACTCATCAAGTCATTCAAATCCTCCTACCGAAATAAATGTCCGGAGAGACTTCCAATAAATATCACTACTATACCAGATGAAATCAATAGTATGAGTTATATGAATTATTATATAATTAATATGAATTATCATATAATTTAACTCACTTATTGAATTTCTAAAAAAATTGGGAAATTGTTTTTTATCCTAGAATAACTATGGCAGGAGATCAAACTCATATTTTACAGGAAAGACAATATATAAATACATGTCACTCTAACAACTGAATTGGTTAATGTTAGTCAAATGTGATAACAAACTACATTTACATAATCATTTTCCTACAACTTTTACAGAATAACAAACATCACTTGATTATATTAAAATCAAAAAGGGAATAAACCCTGATAAGGAGTTTAAGGAAGCAGGCTATATGTCTGGTTGGATGCTCCAATAACTTCAAAGCCTTCAGCAATTGACTTAACCTCTATGCCACCTCCCTTCCAATTTTCTCATCTGTAACCAGGCTGGATAATCTCTCAGAAGAATTCCTACTTTAAAATTCTCTTTTCTATGGTTTACACTAAACAATTCTTCATTTAATTGAAATATTTAATTCATTTACCTCCTTGATTTTATGTCATGGTACAATGAAAAAAAAAAGAAATAGTTTAAGAAAACATCAGTTTCTGTTGGAGATTTTTGTTTTCTCACTATTACAAAAGTGCTTGGAGTTACTTTACCAATGAGGCCATGCAAAATTGTCGCCTTATAAGACCATGGTGCAAAGGTTCTAGTGGCAGAGATTTTTGTAAAATATGGATGGCATTCTCAAGCCTTCACAGTCTCTACCCTGTTCCATCTATGTACTTCTTCCTATTCAAAAAACTTAAAAACTCTCATAATTTCTGCCAGGGCCCCACTGGTTAATTTTCTCCAATCTTTTATTCTTTATTCTTTAAGAACTCATATGAAATTTAATATAATCCTATGTATCCCATGTGAAAGAATGTTAAAATTTATTTTTATGAATATTAATACATATTAATTGTATAAACTGACAGGATTCACAGTGATATACAAACATATATTATGTTCCAATGGCATCCTTCTAATCTTCTACTTTCTCCACCTCTTCTCTCTCTCCTCCCTCCGCACATCTCTTCCTATTCCCTTCCAGTCCCCTGTTCTGCATTCAGATTATTATTTTCTTTTTAGCTTCCACATATAAGAAAAAACATATGATAGTCATATTTCTATGTAAGGACTAATTTCTAAGTGATTATATGCATTAGAGAAGAAAAACTCCACAACCTAAGAAGTTGTGTACACTTTCTTTTTACAGCTGACAGTTTAATTATGTGTTTGAGTGAGAGTTAAGATTTTGTACATGATTCATTTTTTGACAGATCACAAGCTCAGTTACTTTAAGATAACTACAGTCACAATAAAAGAAATTTCTTTTTGTACATTTATATACTAAACTAAAAATATTACCGTGTTTCCTTAATTGTCTAATTATTTTCCTTTTGCATATATATGCCAGTGTATTATATCATGCAGATACTGAATAGTCACAAATTTCTTGCTGGAAAATTTTGGTCTAGTTTAAAATATGAACAAATATATTAGGTACAATGAGGTACAAAACACTGGGTATTCATGATATAGTATAATGGAGACTGCCTGATATTTAAATATTATTTTCAACAGCCATAGAAAATTATGCTTTAGTTTCATCCTAACACTAATCAAACCTCAAGCATGGCTGCATTTTTATGAATATTTTTCCTGGAAGAGTATGACTTTGAGCTTATTTCATTAATAAAAATCAAAATCATTTTATTATGTTCTGGGATGAGAGGAAGTTTAACATTTACATTTTAAATTAATCATTATCTACACAGTAATTCTGATATAAATAGAAAGAGACTTTTCAAGTGACAATATACATCAGTCATGTCTCAAAAGAAAGAATCCCATTTTAGTTTTATATTTAAACATTTACTAAATTCTATGTTTTATCTGAACTAATACATGGTTTGTGAAATACACTTTTGTAAAAAGAAATTACGTGTATTATTTAAAGATTTTTCATTACAGATTTCCCCAATCATTAACTGCTAAGTTCAAAGTTTCATTATTTTAAGATAAAGTAGTATGTATTTGTGACTATGCAGACCACTATTTTTCCTGTTATTGTAAATTCATTTCTACTTGGTTGCTAATAAAAAGTTACATCTATATGACTTTAGCACCTTTTAAATATGTAACTGAATATCACATCTTAAAATATCTTTTGTCACCATTCTATAATGTCTAAAATTCAGAATTCTGAAACATAACTTATCTTCAATTTTCTGATTTTTCACAAATAAATACTTGTTATTTTGGTGTAATCAAGTGATTTCTGGAGACCGAGGTGGAAAAAAAGTATACATCTCTGAGAAAAATTCACTGCAGGAAATAAGGTGCTATTTGCATTTAATGTAAATACCACTTTCGTTTTGTTTAATTAAAAATACCTTAAATTCCAAGTAAAAAAAGTAATTTTTTCATAATATGGTAGTTGATTGTAAAAGACCATTCTGAGTGTAGAGTTGGTCCTTCCACCAGTTATTTTTAGCCTCATGTTATATTCATTTAGAAAGGTCAAATGAGTTCTTTGCTGAAACCAATGTGGTTTTCCTAATAAGCTCACCATGCTAAGTGATCCAACAGAATTGCTCTGCATGTTAATAAGGAGAGTAAATTGCATTATTTGACAGAATTGTCCTTTCAACGGTGGTTCATTCTGAGATTAATTTATCCTTGCTTATCCAGTGCCACATGTACATCATTAATTATGCAATGTAGCATCTTTCCCATTCAATTCTTATACTGATTTTATTAATATTTGCAAAGAAAATACATCACTTCATTTGCTAGTAATTATGTTTGTGAAGTTATGTCATACCATATTAGAAACAAATCCAAAGTATTAGAGAGTCATGTTTAAGTTCTCCTATAACATCTTGCACAGTCATTATTCTTCCCAGCCTCTTTCCTTCCTTAGGACTCAGGAATCATTTCCCTATCAGAGAAATGCTTTTTTTTTCTTGTGGGCATAGAAGCACCCTATCACTGAAGATGTGATTGTCTCAAATACCTCACATTCTGATACTGCATTTATAGAGGTGCCTAGCAGCATAAAGTATCGAACTATTTTACCTAAAGATGGAGCCAAAATGCCTTTACAAAACGAAATCCTTCACGCAGCATTTCCTCCTGTTGCCAGTTTCCAAAAGGCTGAGGAAAAATTTCCATTGTTTCCCATGGTTATTAGACTGTTGGTTCCTAATGACATTATGAATATACAAGTCACTATTGTTTCCGCACAATGTTTTATGCATGCTATTTTTAAGAACTGTACAAAACACAACATTAAAATTCTAAAGTGAAAAATAATACCATTATGGCTCATTACATTCTATATTGTGGTAGTCTGAACTATGAGTAACTATACTGTCATCCTGTCAATTTGCTTTAAAAGATCTGCTATAATGTTTTACACAATGTCATTTATTTCACAGATATAACTACACCAAAGTGCTCCAGCTTGGAACCATACTGTAAATGTTTAAAAATGTTTCCATGCAGCCACCTGAGAAATATTTGCACTGAAAAGAAATCATCGATTACCATGACACCAACGGATGTTCACTACTAATTACAGTTTTGAGCACAAATAAGATGAAAAACATATTGTATTTTGGAAGCATCAAACACAATGAAAAACATACTAGTTTGTGGAATCAATTTCAGCAAAATTACTATATTCCTAAGTGTTCTTACAGACAGAATTTCAAAGATTTTCTAAGAAAATGGGGGAAGATGATAGAAATATTTATCTAAAAATATTATTTTCATGGTGAAATGACTGGCAAATATATGACAGCAGATGACTCTAGAGTTGCCTTTCAACATTTTATCCTGGGGTGTCCTTAGAGCCCTATGTTTATTATATTTCAAGGCCCTTTGCTGTCATCATTTTGTCATATTTAAACAGTCACTCACACCAAAGCTTTGCTCATAGCTGAAGGATCATCTGCCATTGATGGTTTGTTCTGAAGCAAATTCTATTACGTAGTACATATTCAATTTAGTCTTATGCTGGGGCAGGACTCTCTTGACTTTGTAACTGCTTATTAAATAGTCAAGATGTTTCATAAGGAACTAGTGACAAATTAACAAACACATATGAGGCTTTGAATGGCAGCCAGAATAGTACTAGGCTGAATTAATTACCATGTTAAATATGTGCAGAATGGGAAAATAAAATACCCAGCATTATACAGAGAGAACTTATTTAAAGATACATGTTTGAAGGTAAGCACTTCCAAAGGAATTATTGGATACTCATGAGCAAACCGAACCATATTAATCATGCTTTTAAAAATGGTGTTTAAAAACCATGTTTTGTCTGAAGTAAATATTTCTGTCAAAATAGAGTTTAAGAAGAGTTTTATTTTCCTAGCAAAATTGATTGAAAGATACAGAGATTCCTCATATATCCCCTGAGCCCATATAACTCGCAGTTTCCCCCACTATCAAAATATAATACCACAGTGGTAATTTTATTGAAATCAACGAACCTATATTGATACACCAGTTTCACCTAAAGTCCATACATTATGTTAGGGGTCACTCTTGGTGTTGTTCACTCCATGAGTTTACACAAATATACATTGACATGTATCTGCCATTATATTATCTTACAGAGTAGTTTCATAGTCCTAAAAGTCCCCTGTGCTCTGCCTGTGCATTCTTTTTTCCGCCATGAGATCTGCCATCCATGGAAACTGCTAATCTTTTCACTGTCTCTATAGCTTTGCCTTTTCCAGAACGTGATATACTTGGACTCTAACAGTATATAGTCTTTCCAGAATAGCTTCTTTCACTTAGTAATATGCATTTAAACTTCTTTTATGTTTTCATCCTATGGTTTTATAGCTCGTTTTATTTTAGTGTTCAGTAATATTCCATCATCTGGATGTACCAGTTTATTTATTAATTCATGTACAGAAGGACAACTTAGTTGTTTCTACATTTTGTCAAACATCTGTATGCTTTTTTTTTGTCTTTATGTTTTAATTCATTTGGATAAATACTAAGGAATGCAATTGCTGGATCATACAGTTAAGCATGCTGAATTTTGTAAGAAACTGTCAGAGTGGCTGTAGTATTTTGTATTCCCAATAGCAATGGATGAAAGATCCTTTTGCCAATATCTGGTCATGTCACTATGTTGCATTTTGGTCATTCTAACAGAGTGGACTGGGTAAATGCTTTTAAGCCAACACAGTGTTACTTTCCTAAAAGGATCTTTTTTCTTATTCTTCAATAAACTCTGATACACACTTAAGAAACAAGGATAGAGAAAGAGTACATTTTTACATTCTCCCATCCATTTACTTTTCAAAAGATTAATAGCGGCACTGCCCTACTAAAACTCTTAAAGCTATGATTTTTTAAAACATCATTAGAGAACTGAAAGCAGGGGAAAGACTAGAGAAAAATAATATTTACTGGTAATTATTACTGTTTAAAAATGTAGAAGATTGTATACAACTTTTCTATTATATCAATATTATTTGGAAATTAGCTTGATATGAAATGTGTACTAAGAAAAAAATTAAAAATAAAAAAAGGAAAGTCTATTGAAAATGCAATAGAATTAGTTTACTCTTAATTATTCTTAGATAATCCATTGGATTTTTCTGTGCTCATTACCTTAGGCTCACATTTATTTAACAAATACTCACTGACAATCTATTTGATAGATGTCATTGTTCAAGGCTATGCCTGCATGCCCCCTAAATGCCCACTGATTTTAAATTTGTGAGTTTAAATGCAGGTATCATGCTAGATTCCAGGAGTATGACAGAAAAGTATACAAACAATCCACATGCATACACAACTGTCGCAGTCCTGTAGAATCTACATACTAGAATGTGATAAAATGCATTAAAAAATGAAAATTAAGCTTTAATAGGACAAGTCATGCATGTTTGGTTTTTATATTAATTTTAATGTCACAATAATATGTAAATATTTTTCCTCAAAACATAATGATTTTAGTTCATCTTTGTTTCTATATTAGCAAAATATATCTGTATGTGTATTTTAGTTTAACTGATATTTTAATTTTATACTTAGAAATTAAATATAAAACAGTGAAACTTCTCTTATCAAAATGGCATGAAGATTTTATTCTTTGATACCTGTTTAAAATACAGAGCAATGATAGAGAAAATATATAAATAAGTAAAACACAATGACACAACAGATCTTAGACACAAATTTGGCTCATCCACGCATTAGATATAGTAGCAGCAATCCTGACAGACTTTTGTCCAGACAGTGTCTCCATATTTAGTCTCCTTCTCTAAGAATCCACATGTAAAGAAAGAAACAGTTATGATCACTGCTTAAAGCTACAAGTTATAATAAATGTTCACCAAGCAATCATTCTTAAAAGGAGAAATTTAAAATTTTGTTGACCTATTGCCCGAGGCTTTATCTTTCTAGAGAACTGTAGAATAAGAGATAAGGGAAACATACACACCATGAAGCCAGAAAAGCCCCCTAATAAAGTAAATTCTATTCACATCTATACTGCCAGTCTAGGGGCCAGATGGGAAGAACAGAAAATTGGTAGTTAGAGAGAAATAAAGAGGAGGAAAGAAATAATTAAAACAGTAACAGTAAAAGGAAACCTTTTCACTCCAAATGATCCAGAAACCTGTGAATAGATATAAGCCTAAAAAGAGCTAGAAATTACCACCACAACCATGATTCAACTGTACATTCACTCGAGGTCAAATTATAAAGGACAGTTGGGAAAAGGGAAAAAATGCAAGTGAGTTATACTATTAGTATCTCTTAGTTCATTAAAAAGGAAGGTTTGTGCTAACATCAATTGGAGAAATTTTTATGACCATATCTTGTACCCCGAGCAATTACTTTAAAGATAACAACATGTAAAGTATTAACTATTGCTATTCTATTACTTCGTTATGAAATTTTGTTTTACCTTTTTTCCATAAAATAAAAAAAGCAAAAAATTTATTCCCATAATTTTTCCCATAATTATCCCCATAAATTATTCCCATAATGTCTGAGAAATACTTTCAAATAGTGTGTTTATCCTAACAATAAAATTAAAAGGTAAAATCTAACAGAAAAGAATAAAGAAATAATTAATACAATTAAATGGGAATTGAGGGCCAGTGAGATGGCTCAGCGGCATAAGCGCCTGCCTGGCAAGCGTGAGGGCCCAGGTTCGACTCCTGGAACCCACATAAGAAAAAAGGGGCCGGTGATATCACTCAGCGGCACGGGCGCCTGCTGGCGCGCGAGGTCCTGAGGTCAACCCCCGGTACCCACAAAAAAAAAATGGGAATTGAAAAATGTCCATTTGAAATTGAGAAAAAAATTACAATAAATATTAGAAAGGACATATATACTAAAATGAAATAAAAAACATTGCCTATCTAGACTGAAAAAGGTGAAATTAGGGAATTAGAAAATACTAACAAAAACTCACTGAGAATAAAATACAAATAGGTAAATAAATTTTAAAAAATAAAATTTAAAAGCCATGAAAATTGGAAAACATATTATAAATCCAAAGAAAATGGATGGAATTACAGAGAAGCAAGATTTAAAAATAGTAGCTGATAATTTTTCAAAACTGAAGCTAGCCAAAGGACCAGTGTTACCTAAGAAACTTCCAAAGAAATCTGAGAGCTCAGCCTTATATGTTAAGAGTTATTATACATCTATAGTAATTGAGGTATGTGTTCATACAGGAATTTGCAGATGAAGGATGGAGCCAAAAATTATCCCCAGAAATACATATACAATATGTGATCAAAAAGTATAGTGAATGCTTAAATTTAAAACATTCACTACAATAAAAAATGTCATTAATCTCCCTCAAAATACTCCCTCCTTACCTTGAACATAGTTATCTCATTGTTCTTGTCACTTTCTGAAGCAGTTCCAGACGTCCTCCTTTGTGAGTGTCCTCAGTTGCCATGTGGTGGTTTCCTTAATGTTCTGAATCCATTCAAAATTCTTAGCTTTCATTGTCATTTGGACTTTGAGGAAGATCCAGAGGTGGCACAATAACAGATCCAGTGAATGAGGAGTAGGAAGATACACTGTAACATTTTTACATGCTTGCCTTTCTATTGGATGGGACTTCGCAGTAGCATTCAATATATCTTTTATTAGAACTCCTAAAGACATTCACCAAAAAAGACTTCCAGGACTCCTTTAGTAAGTGACAAGAATGAAAGGATTGGTGTGCTCAAAATGAGGGGGGATATTTTGAGGAGGATTAATGGCAATGGGTCTTTTATTGTAATAATTTTAAAAAATTAAACATTCACCATATATTTTGATCATGTCACACATTATACTTATTAATCTTTATAAAGACAGAAGCAGCACTACAGATGTTTAGGGAAAAGGTAGAGATTTTCAAATGATGCTACAGCAATTGTTTAGTCATTAAAGGCAGTACTCATAAGAATACCAAAAATGACTTCCAGGTTTATTTAACTACAAATAAAAAAAGAAATTGTTTTCAGTATTTTAAAAGAAAATACATGTGCCAATAAAAATAGACCAGCAACTCAATTGAAAATTATAGCAAAAACAATCCTGGGCAATAAGAGCAAAGCAACAGGCATCACAATACCAGAACTTAAGCTATATTTCAAAGCTACAGTAAGAAAAACAGCATGGTACCGGTAGAAAAATAGACATGTGGTTCAGTGGAATAGAACAGAAGATGCAGAAACAATGCTAGGCACACTCAGACATGTGATCTTTGACCAAAGGGCCAAAAACATATGTTGGAGAAAAGACAGCCTCTTCAACAAATGGTGCTGGGAAAACTGGTTACCCACATGCAAAAGATTGAAACTAGATCCAAATATCTCACCCTGCACTAAAATAAAATCAATATGAGTCAAAGACCTATATATTAAAACAGAAATACTTTATTTGCTAGAAGATGAAATAGGAAAAATTCTTGAAAACATAGGAATAGGCAAAGACTTTCTGAACAGAATCTCAACTGCTTAAGAAATAACATAAAGGTCAACAAATGGGAATATATCAAATAAAAAATCATCTACACAACAAAGAAAATATCAACAGACTGCAGTGACAACCTCTAGAAGGGGAAAGAGTTTTTAACACCAATGCCTCAGAGGACTGATATTTAGAATATAGAAAGAACTAAAAAAATTAAGCCCCTCAAAATAAAAGATGGAATCCCCAAAATGGATAATTAAATTTAATAGTCACTTCTTTGAAGAAGAAATATAAATCGCCAAAAAGTTCATGAGCAAATATTCAATGCCTCTGGCCATAAAAAAGTACAAATTAAAATAATGCTCAGAGTCCATCTTATTCCAGAAAGAGTTAGAATTAAGAACTCAAAAAACAATAAATGCTGGTAAGGCTGAGGGTAAAAGGGAACACTTGAATGTTATTAGTGGCAGTGTAAACTCATAAAATCATCACGGAAATCAGTATGGAGAATTCTCAAAAAATTAACAGTAGCAATTCTATTCAACCAAGCTAGTCCTTCTCTAAATATCTTCCTAAAAAAGTTAAAGACATTATATTACAGAGATATATTCAAAGGCATGTTTATAGAAGCACAACTCATTATAACTAAATCTTTGAACTGGTCTATATACACAATAACAAATGAGTGGATAAAGAAAACTATATATATATATATATATATATATATATATACATATACATACACATATATATAACTGATATATAATAATTATAGATATAATTATATCTATATTTATATGTATAGTTACTATATATATAACTGATATATAATTATATCTATATGTAGATACGTTATCCATATATACATATATTATCTATATATGTTATCAGTATATATTTCAGTATGCATTTCTGATATATACATCAGTAATAATATATATTACTGATATATTTATATATATCAGTAATAATATGTATTACTGATATATAATTATATATATCAGTAATATAGATCAGTAATATCTATATTACTGATTATATATAATTATATATATCAATAATATATATTACTGATGTAATATATATTATTGATATATATAAGTAATATATATATTACTGATATATAATTATATATATATATATAGTTATATATTATTCAGCCATAAAGAAGAACACATTTGAGTCACTTGTATGAAAAGGGGTATACCTTGAGACCATAATGCTTGGTGAAATAAATCAGATATAGCTTAACTATTACATGATTTCTCTTATATGAGAAGCATACATAATATCAAGAGCTAAATAAAGATAGAAGATTGGAAGTGGAGAGGTAGACATTTTGCCAGTGGGAAAGAGATCTAGACATGGAGGGAGGAAAAGGACAACTGGAAATAAAAAGGATTAGGATGCCTTATATACATGTACCAACTCCCCATGATGAATATATTCATTACGTAACACTAACATGTACTAATAGAAAATAAAATAAAAATTGGCAAAGGACATGAATATACAATTAGTAGTAGGAGAAATTAAAAGAAGGGCCAATGAATATAAAAATATAAGTCACAGAAACACAAATAAGATATAATTGCACATTCGTCAATTTGAGAAAATATCAATATCTTGTTGACAGGGATGTGGAAAACAGCAGATACATTTACCACTGTAGGAGGCATAATATGGCACAGCCCTTCTAAGAAAAAGTACGGCAAAATGGCAAATCATTCTAAGACCTCTTCTGTTTCATATAATTCATGATAATCAAAATGACAACATATATAAAATACCTACCTTACAAAAAATAGATCGGGCCGGTGAGATAGCTCAGTGGCATAAGCGCCCACCTGGCAAGCACGAGGTCCTGAGTTCGACTCCCAGTACCCACATACAAAGGAAAAAAGGTCCGGTGATATCGCTCAGCAGCACAAGAACCTGCTCACAAGCCCAAAGTCCTGAGTTCGACCCCCGGTACCCACAAATAAATAAATAAATAAATAAGTAAATAAATAAATAGACCTCATTCACCTATCATTATGAACTAGTCCATATGTTTATTATATTCAACTGGTAATTATTTACTTTTTCTTCACATGGATTTTGTGTATTTAGTATATTTTTTGCTTTCTTTGTTAAAGACAACACTGGAGAACTGTCTCTCAAGTACAGTGTCTTATTATCATGCATCATTTCAGGTCCACGATTGACCTAACCAGAGTTAAAAAGCTGTGTTATTACTGTTGTTGCTATTGTTGTCATTGTCGCTGTTGTTGTTCCATATAAACCTGCTCCTTTTTGGTTTTTGAGCTATGGATTTTGAGCTAATTGGTTTTGAGCAATGCAATCTTGCTTTCTATAGGTTTATTATTTTCGTTTGGTGCCAATCAGATTTTCATTTATATACTGTATTTTTCTCTAGCTCTTCAAGCAAATTGTCAGACTTAAGGTCACTATTCATCATACTACTATTACATATTACTATTTAAATATCTATAAAAAGATGAATATGAAACCAAGTGATAGAATGTCATCAGTCTAAAATAATAAAAATATTAACGTAATCTTATAAGAATTTGTTTACTGATGTGAAATTTAAATATTCCCCAAAGTAATTAGAAGGTTATCACTATATACTTTAGCAAATAGGGGCTTAGAAAAAAGGGAAATTGACTTATAATGTACTTATGTAGTTTGAGTATCCTTAATGTGAAAATCTTAAATGCTCCAAAATCTTATACTTTTTGAGTACTGTACACAATTCCACAAAAGGAAAGGTCTATACCAGACCTTGGGTGACAGGTCACAGTCAAAATGTGGGTACACTAAAAATACTGTACAGAATATCTATCAATCAGGCTCTGTGTATAGGGTGCATATGAAGTAAATCAATTTTGAGTGTAGACTTGGTTCTTATCCCTAGGGTGTTTTATTATGTGTATGTAAATATTTCAAATCTGAAAAAATTCTGAAATCTGAAGTATTTCTGTTTCCAAGCATTTCAGGTAAGGGATACTCAACTTATCATTTTAAAAATATTTAAAATATTCTGTTTTTCCTTTGTTTCACAAATTTCCCAAATAACTTAGGTGAAAACTAGGCATAAAATTAATCTTACCCTTAAAATTTGCTTTTAAGTCTAATTTTTAAAAAGAAGACAGCAGACAATCTACTAGGTGAATGAGTACCACCAATTCTTAGCACAGCAACTAAAGGAAGCATGAATATATTATTAACTTTGTCATATATGTATATTTATATGTATATTTATGTTCATATTTAAAAATAAACTTATTCCACTGAAACAAATTTCCAAATATATAAGCTTCACCAAATAGGAATGCCATGTTGAATTCATGGATAAAGTACCATCCCTTCTAGTCAACGATGCTAAAAACAAGAAGTCAAATATCACAAATTAAATTTTTAAAGAAAATGAAACATAATGTACCATTGAAAGGATTAAATGTTGAAGATTGTGCCAGAATGGCACTTAGCAGCAGGGTACCTTTTCACAGTTTAGGAAGGATGGGATATTAGTCCCTGCATACCAAGTGATAATTCATCAGTAAAAATTATTTAGTTTATTGTTATTTCCTTGGTTATTTCTCTATTAATTTTTACTGCCTATAATAAAGTCTTGCTTCAAAAGACCAGGCCATAACAGGAATCATACATAACATTAAGAAGAAAGCAGGTCTTAGAATACTCTAGAATTAGGATGTTATATCATCAAACAGGAAGATATTTCCAAAGATAAAGTAAAATCATGGGAAATAGAATAGAAGCTTAAAGCTCTCCACTGCTCTTCCCATAGAATTTCCCCCTTCATTGTGAATCTGGAAGATACGAACTTTTTGTACATACAAAGAAAATTTCTTTATGTACTGTAGATTGACTTGAAGGGATCCATAAAGTAATCCATTTCCACATAAATTAGCATTCATAAATTGGAAGGACATGATATTTTCTGTGTGATGATAGTAGGTTGTGATAAGATGTTGGATAATCAACCCAGAGATGTGCGGCTTGGTATTGGAGCACAGAAAAAGAATTATGATTACTCTGAAAAATATTCCTTATATAACCCATTAATATTCACACCTACATTATAGAAACATAGGGTGTTGCAGCCATACAGGCCTAGGACAAAAACTGCAATCAGGAAATGCAGAAAATCATGGAGCGAGTAGGAGGGAAATTGATGCTGAATGAAAGGTGACGACCAGTCTGGTATACCTAGTTAAGATTCTATACAGCAAGTCTCCTACTTAGGAACTTTCACAGATACAAATGGACCTCGCATTATAAACATATGTAGATGCGTACTGTACCACCATTACTTTAAGGAGACTGTAAAAGTAAAAATAGTTTAATCACAGTATTTGTGTCTGTTTGGTTTTTTATTCTTTGCACTATATATTTGTGTCAAAGGTGTGTAAGACTCACTTTTTCGGACTTGTGAACTAATCCAACTTACAAATGTTCTAAAAAAGAACTTGTTAGTAAGTCGAGAACTTACTGTAGTCACAGGAAATGTCACTGAGCTGGGAAGGTTAGGAATCCTCTCAACTAAGTCTAGAGATTTTGTTTTCTTCAAATAACCTATCTTAGAGTAGGTGAGTACATATTTAGTATGCATACTTCTGTGTTAGCTTTTGCCCAAATCTTGACACTAAGGTGTCCAGGTGAACTCAGTCTACCCCATGGCTTTTATTGGGAAGTGCAAAGGATTTCTAAGAATTCCCCAAAACCCAAAATATTCCATCATAGAAAAATACACTGCAATACTTACTAAATTTTGGCAAACTATTATTTTTTTGCTACAATTGAAAATAAAGCAAATATACTGTATATTGTTCCATAGGGCCCCTGTGAATTTATTTATATAAAACTGCTGAGAAGTTATGTCGTGTCTCCTAATTTTGTATTTTATTTTAAAACCCAGGGGATATTAAAATCAAAGGATCTAGTATGTTATTCTTAATTTAAAAATTATTTTACAACACCAAGAGAGCTATATTAAATTCCAATATCTCATTCCAAGTTTATTTGCCAAATATATGTTCATGATATAAGATAAACTAAAAGTACCAGGTAGTATTTGTCTGACATAATGTTTAAACAGACCTATTAAGTTTTAGATCGCACCTTCTAGAATATGATAGGAGGCTTAGGATTTCAAGTCCTGACATTTGATATTAAGAGAATTCTCCGTTAAAAGTCCTGAACTTAGTATGAGCTTAATCAGCAACATAAGTTTCAGTTAACATAAAATAAATGCACAAAATATTGGCAGGTCTTTTTAGTATTAAAAATTATGCTTTATAAGCAACTTAATTATTTAGTCAGCTTTTCTTCAGATAAGACCCTTAGCATTATGGACTTAATACTGATATTTTTGTCTATTCTTCAGAAACATCAGTCGGATGTGGTGGCACCTGCCTATAATCCCAGCACTCCAGAGGCTGAGGCAGGAGGATCACTATGAGTTCCAGGCCAGCCCGGGTTACACAGTGAATTCAAGGTCAGCCTGAACTGCATAGTGAAACCCTGTCTCAAAAAGCCAAAAAGGGAAGAACAAAAAAAGAAACAAAGAAAGAAAGAAAAGAAACATCAAACTCCCTCTATATCTAGAATATTGATATTTTACGGAGTACATACATAAATCACAATTTAGCAAGGGATCTAAAATGATACTCTACCTTCTTCTCTATTAAGGCAGTCTGGGCCTCCCCTTTTTCTCATATAGGTAATGATTTCTTTGATTTGAAGCCAACTTTCTTGCTTTGATAAAAATCCATCACTGTTCCTCTTTGTGCAGTATTTCCAACCTCTGTTACTGTAAAGATATCTGGGAATGCTGTCATTCAAAAAGTAGAGAAACCAAACCATCTTACAAAATAGATGATTCTTGGCCCAGTAAAGAAATTTGGGTTATTTAAAGGTGTGATATTGTAATCAGAAAGGATTTAGATTTTTGAAGTTATTCAATCCCATTATGTTCTTTACAAAAACTAAAAAACAAGAAAAATAAATAAATAACAAAAAAGAGAAGTGATACAACTGTTTCATTGAATACAACTTTCAATACTTCATCAAGCGTAAGTCAGAGGTTTAGTGAAAGTTCAACCCTGGTTAACTTGATAGAAGTTAATCAGAGGGAACAAAACTACAAATTATGATGTTTGCAGGTTTTCAGAGGAAAACACGTTCTTGGGTACATATTTTCATCAAGTGAAAGGTGAGATACATGATGGTTGGTCAATGGGACCAATCATAACAAAGCATGAGCTTAATGAACACTTTTAGGAAGAATTTTTATTTCTGTAACAAGAAGCATGGCTGCCCAGATCGTCACTTAAGCATTTTTACTTGAGAATAAATATCACATCAAGTAAAAAAGGAGATGAGAAGAAACATCTTGTTAAGTACAGACAAAAAGTGTCCTAGTTTAGGGAAATTATTCCAGTCAACTATTGCACAGGAACTCACATCATTATTCACATAAGAACTATTTCAATTCAGGTTAGTTCATGGTTAAAAATTATATGACATAATGCAGTGTTTTTTGTTTGTCAGTTGTAGAATTTAATAGTTTTATAAATGCCTTAAGTTTATACAGTCATTAAGGGTCTGATGGGATCTATGTAATTATTCAGTTATACCTTACTGCATTTTATGAGTGGAATCATATGCTTTAGTGGTTTTTGTAAGATGGAAGTTTTACAAAGATCTTAGGTTGTACTTGGGAACATATGGTAGCAATTAAGGTAGGTCTAGATTCTAAAGTTGTTAGACTAAGAATGAGTGCAAATACATTCCTAAAAAAGGTGAATATCAGATTTTAGGAACAGACAGAGACAGAGGGAGGGAGGGGAGGGAGACTGAGACAGAGAGAGACAGAGAGATATTAGAGACAAAATATAGTGACTTGTAGTAGGCTCTTGGAAAACTGGCAAAGCCAGAAATACTTATGAACCTCTATATCTTAATTATCTTGAGCATAAAAATGGTCATGTTTGCCTGTGTATTTCCAGCACATAGCATGGTATGTGACACTGTAAATATTCACTGAGTGAAAGACTGCACATCCTAAACTACTACGTCAGCATTACCTACCCCTCCATAATATCCAGAGAAGGTAACTGTACTAAAGAACAATACAATAACGTGTTGGAATAGTCACCTCAGTCCAGGTTTAACACAGATTTGAGCAGTGAACAACAATGGAACATCAAATAAAACTCCTGTTGTGACATGTTTTGAACTTGTCAAAGTGAAAGTTCAACTATCATACCTATAACCTTGGTCACAATCTTGGAATGATGTATTTTATTAAGAGCAATAGATCTTTTAAAAAAGAAACATTTATCATGCAAGGAAAAGGACAACGCTGCTTCAAGAATAATAATCAGTCAGTTGCACTTTTCTTAATGAGAGGATTTATATCCCATTGTTTTGATCTTAAATGTCAATGTGTGTACATATAAATATTTGGAACAACAGGTTTCAGTAGATCATGCTATTTAAAGGTCACACAGACCTTGCAAATATTGCTGTATCCCTAACTAATCTAACCCAGTCCTTGAGTTCAAATATCAGATTATATCCCTTTCTGCCAACCAGAATTTTGAATTTGTGATATTCAGTAAATCTTAAAAGCTTTACATTTTTCAAGAGTCTACATGAAACCATATGCAATTAGCATACAATATTTTGCGGCACGGTCTGTTAACATCAACTCTTTGATCGACAGTGCACTCTAACTATTGAATCATCGAAACACTAGCACAGTATTTTACAACTTCAGTTATGCATAATATGAAGTAATATGCATGCCTTCCCTCTGTAGATATAAGAGGCAATTTGTTTGGCTCCACATTTTATTTTGCTTTCAGGATTACACTACTCACTAACCTCAACAAAAGCAATGTAATAAATACGTCTCACAATACCACAATGCCCATCAATAGTAAAAATGCTCAATCTTAACACCAGTGCCAGAAAATTAATCTCATTATGGTAATTCAGCCACTGTATATGGATTCACAATTTCACATGTACATAAGAGAATACAAAACAAATACAAGTCAGATAAGCAATCAGTTAAATGTGATTTCTGTCAAAGATTTTAAAGAGTATGTTAGAAATCATCTACTGTTGTTTCCTCATTAATGAAAAAATTGAAGCTCTTTGTTTTTATAATTAGAGTCACACAGGCAGTTTTTGGGCCAATCCTAGATAATTCTATTGTTCATGTTTCTTAAACACATTTTTTCTATCTTTCACATTATACTGATATTATATATATCTGTATTGACATTAACTTAATACCTTTAAAAGTACTATGCTGAAAATATTTTGAAAGGTTTCTTGAGAATATTGTGACATAAAATAGGATTGAAGGTGATCTGAAGTATCAGAGAGTGTGAGTCTAAACTAGATTTCAAGTATATACAATATGTTTTGGCAATTTATATATCAAAAAAGAGGTGAGAAAAAGAATTTCAGTAAGGTTAATTTATTATTAATTTACCAAATAAGTGGAACATAGAAAATCATTCCATCAGGGAGATAAAAATGAGAACACTGCATGTACAAATTCATGTTAATGAATAAGATTCTGTGAGACAAGGTTTTTAAAATACATGATCTCTTAACAATTACGTAAGTAGTGAAATCTACCTTTAGAAAGAATTTTTAGCTACAGTCATCAAAATTTGGGGCTTATTAGATACAAACTGTGTGTTTCAAACACATCACTAATGGAACATGTCACTGAAGATCCCATTACTGATTTTCCAGACTGGTATATGCTAAATCTGTGTATCTCCCCCTCCTGGAACATTTGAGGCCTTTGGAAACATTTTAAAATATCTACAGCAAAGACTATTTCCTTCTAAGGAAAGAAGCCAGCACTAGGCCTGAGTCTTAGATAGTGCACTGGCTGCCAACATGACAATGAATTAGATTAATCACAGAACCTAATTTACATAGCCTTGATACACCACAGATTTGTACTCTCCTAGGAAATGGCATTAGAACAGGTTTTGTCATTTTGTTTTGTTTTGTTTTGTTTTCCAAGCAAATGGCAGTCTCCTATCCTATCCAGGATACAAAATTCAGACTATGGATTTTAGTTACATTTTTTGCAAATTATTTGGTTAGTGAATCAAAATGTGGCATGGCCCCAAAAAAGTCATTCTTATATGTATATAAAAATATAAACCTTCTAAAATTTTTTGCTCATATGAAAAATCTAAAATTAGCAATAGATGCCGACAAGGCAAGTTTGCAAATCAGACATCCTGAGTTTAAATTCCAGTTTTATCATTGCCTACCTGAGTCACCTGGTAAATTAAGCCCTTTAAACTGTGTATTTTCTCATTTGAAAACGGACTCTTATGCTAGGCAAAATTCCAGATGTGACTGTTTTAAATGTCAGCAATTACTTTTCTGTTTAAAGCAGTGTATGGTATGAGTTCACGTACCACCAAAAAGGCTTCTGAGACAAACTGAGACATATCACAATTAAGTAGCAACATCTGTGGTACATGCAAATTATGCTAGAAGACTAGAAAGAAGATAGATTAATGTTGGAATTATTAAATTTAGAAAGTGTTTCAAAGAAAAGTACTGTGGTAAAATGTGGAATTTGGATAAGTACGACTTGACCTAATAAAAAATATTCTGATGACTAATTAAACAGGACTAAATGTAAACATGGGAATGAGCAGGACTGAATATTACACCCCTAGAATACTGGGAAAATATTGAACTAATCATGTGCTGATGGAAAAGCATATGAAATGTACCTGCATATATGCTAATATACATACAAGTTTTTATATATTTACATATGTATACATATTGTTTACAGTCAGAAAATAATAAAACACTACAAATAATTTATGTGGTGAGATTATAAAATTATATAACGTTTTCTTTGAAGTTCAGTGCAATCTCATATTACCTGAAAATTTCAAGTCAATGTACATATATATTTCTTAAATCAGGATGTATAATATAACATCTAGCAAAGATTAAACTTTTGTTAGACTTGGAAATCAACAAATCTTCTTTCATACAATAATAATTTTATTTAACTGGACCACTGTTAGTTAAGTTTTTCAAACCTGTCTGATTTGGCAAATGCTGTTTGAAGTGTTCTCAAACATGCACTAGAATACAGTTGCAGTACATGATGAAGTTGACAGCAGGCCATAGTTAAGGAAACACATGAAAACTGAAATGTTTTAAAAATTTATTGATTAAAATTCTATGATCAAGTCCTCTCAATTCTTGGTGCTGGAAAGGTATCCTTTTTATATTACATTAGTAAAACTCCCTATTTAACAAAGTAAAATGAAACCAGCTTAAGAAACCAGCTTATCTTTGAATTTTCTTTTTTTTTTTTTTTGTGGGTACCGGGGGGTCAACCTCAGGACCTCGTGCGCCAACAGGCACCCGTGCCGCTGAGCGATATCACCGGCCCCTTTTCCGTATGTGGGATCCGGGAGTCGAACTCGGGCCCTCACGCTTGCAAGGCAGGCGCTTACGCCGCTGAGCCATCTCACCGGCCCTGAATTTTCTTTTTAAAAAATTGTCATTGAAGCATAAAGTTCAAAAGTTCAGAGAGCATAAACCAAGCTTTGTTAATTTGAACACCTTACATAAGCTAGACTAGTATTTCTCACGTTGTCTTCTATGGATCCTCCAATTAAATTCAGCCAAAAATGTTGGTATTTTAAGTGAAACGGAAAGTAAAAACATATCATAGTTCTTTTATCTAAAATATAAAATGTATGAATACTTTGTATTGATGATGGCATTATTTCTCACAACATGCTACATTTTCTCAGTAGCATTTTTCTCAGTATAGCTGATGAATTTGAGATACTCCATTCATTCATACATATTGAGCTGAATTCGTAACATATATCTCCTTTACCATTGTGCAGGTTTAAAGAAACAATCTTATCATTCTATAACAAAACATTCATTTTCCCCATAGGAATTGAAATGATGTGTTTAATTTCATTAGGATCAAGCTTTCAAGAACTGGCTAAGCCTATTTTAAAAGACTTCTTAATTTGAAATGCTTATAAGTTTACAAGAAGTTTCAAAAATGTATGTAGACATCGTGTGCACATATAATCAAGGTTTAGTCAATATTACATCATGAAACATAAGGTAAATACTCAGGTCAAATGATTGATAGACCTTATTTAGACCTCAATATTTATGAATGTAGTCATTTATACAAAGCAATCAAGAGGGTTAAATGTACTATTAATATGTGGCTACCTATTGTAGCCACACCTACCACCTTTGCCTCATCCCCGTAACATTACACTAAGTGTAAGAAGGTAATCATAAATTACCAAATATTGTGTAATTACATTTATATGAAAACAGGAACAAGCAAATTAGAGACAGAAATATTAGTGTCTACTAGAGGATATATGAAAAGGAGAATGTGTACTGGCTGCTTGAAGGGGATAGTGTTTCCTTTGAGGTGATGAAAAGATTTCAGACTAAAATAGAGGACACAGTATCATGAATGCACTGAGTGCCAATGAAATGTACATTTTTAATAGGTTGATTTTATGTTGAATAATGTGAATCTCACCTCAACTTACAAGAATCCATTCTGAAAGTTCTCTGACTCTTCCTGGGAGAGGCCAGATGCAGAGCAGATTCAGAAGTTCCCTGAGAAGTTAAAGGAATATCTGTTCCAATAACAACACGCAAGCATACACACCCAAGAGAAATGCATCCTCCACAAATTTCCTTTCATGATGTGTTTATGACTCTTGGGCATTTCAGGCTGAGCAGTCATGAGAGAAACCAGTTGTGCTTAAATGTATTTTGCTTCCAGAGTATTTTTTCATGTTTAACTTCCCACCTTCTCACGCAAACACACTCGGGGTTTTGTCTGTGAATCCAAACTCTAAGTCTTTGACATGGAGGGGTTCACAAACTGCCAATCACTCCTCTATTTGCCATAGTTCTTACCTTTATACTGCTAGGTAATATTTCAAAGTATGGATGTACCATTTTTTAACCATTCATATAGTGAAGGCCATGTGGATAATATCCGTTTTTGGCTTTTTTGAATAAGGCTGCTAGTAATATTTGTGTACAAGATTTAGCATGAAAATAAGTTTTCATTCTTTTAGGTTGACTAAGAGTGTAACTGATGAGTCATATGGTACATCTAATTTTAGTTTAAAATGAACTGCCTATTTTCCAGAGTGGTATTACTTTACATTCTCACCAACAACATATGAGTGACCCAGGTTCTCTGCTTCCTCACCAGCATTTGGTGTCTGTTTTTGTGTTTGCCTTTTAATTTTCATGTCAGTCATTTTGACTGGTATGTAACAGTATCTCATTTTGGCTTAGTTTTCATTTCACTAATAGCTATTGCTGTTGAATGTATTTCCACGCGCTTACATGCATCTGTACTTCCTTGGTGAAGTATATTTTGTTATTTTTGATGGGATTTTTTAGCAGTGAGTTTTGAGAGATTTTTATATATTCCAGATACTAGTTCATGATCAGACATGTGAATACAAATAATTTCTTCTAGTCTATCCACTGTATTGCATTTTAACAGAATATTAGTGGAGCAATTTTTTTTTATTTTGATGAGATACAGTTTACCAAATTATTCTCTTTATAAATCATGTCTTTGGCTTCCAATCTGAGAAAGTTTTGCTTAGCTTTAGATCCCAAACATTGTTTTATATTTTGTATAAGTTTTAAGTTTTATTTTAAATTTAAGTCCCTGTTAGTTTTTAGGTTGAGGTTCATTTTTTTTCCCTGTTGCTATCCAGTTACCACAGCACTATTTATTCAAAAGGTTATACCTCCTTCACTAGATTCCCATTTTGTGGAAAAGACAGGAGTACAAAGAAATTTCTAGAAGCAATTGACATCTTAATTACTTTGTGGTGATAGTTTCACAACTATATACATGTGTTCAAACTGATCCGATTGTATACATTAAAAGTGTACAAATTCTGTATATAAATTATACCTCAGTAAAACTGTAAAAAAAAATTTGACACATCTTTGGATCTGTTTTGGGCTCTGTATTCTATTATATTGATTTCAGTGTTTTTCCACCACCAATGTCACAGGGTCTTGATTACTGTAGCTACTTAATAAGCTTTAACCAGTAAGAGTGATTCTTCTAAATTAATTTTGCTTTCAAAAAACTTTTTGGATATCCTAGGTCTTCTGTCATTGTATATAAATTTTAAAATTATTTTGTGTGTGTAAAAAGGATTGCCTAAATTTTATAAGAATTGTGTTAAAAATATAGATCAATTTAGGGAGAACTGACTTCTTTACTATGAGGAATCTTCCAAACCATGAACATTATGTCTTCCTATATTTTCAGCCTTGACTTATTTCAATATTTCTTTCAATATTTCAATATTTTATTTCAATATTTATTTCAATATTTTATAACTTTTATCACACAGATTCTGTGCATGTTTCATTAGGCTCGTATACGAGTATTTCCTTTACTTTGGAGAAACCGAAAATATCTTTGCAATTTTAAACTCAGATCCCACTTCTATATCGTCACTATACAGAAATGGAATTGATCCTTGCTTGCTGATTTCATACTATGAGACCTTAAGGAACTTCCTTAAAACTTCCTTATAACTCCCTTTTAATGTCTGGAGATTGGTTCCAGGACATCCTAGTGATATCAAAATCCATGGATGTTCAAGTTTCTTATATAAATTGGTATAATATTTACATACACTGTACACATATCCTCCTATATATTTCAGTCATCTCTAGATTACTTATAATACCTAATACAATGTAAATGCTATGGAAATAGTTACATAGCATTGTTTAGGGAATGACAAAAAAAAACTTTGTATTTATTCACCAAAGAAGAATATTTTAAATTGAGTGTGGTGGTGTTCACCTATAATCCCAGGACTCTGGGACACTGACAAGGAGGATTGCAAGTTTGACCCCAACCTGGGAAATTTAAAGGCTTAATGAAACCTAAATTAAAAAATTTAAAAAAAATAATAAAGCAGGGCTAGGGATATAGCTCAGTGTGAAAACCTTGAGTTGAATCCCTACCCCAAAAAGGGAATATTTTAGAGCCCTCGTGGTGGTGCTATGGGCTACTTGGTTTAAGAGGTAACAATTGTGCTCTCAAAAATCCCTCATGATATTGTCTGAGGGGGCAGAAAGTGTTCCCCCAGGATAGAGTAACTCTAGGTGAGGTAGGGGTTTGTAAGATTTATGGAGAAAAAAAATCTTTCTTCAGATGGGGTGATTTTTTGTGGCAGAACCCCCATACTGGTACAGTCTAGCTGCTTTGATGTCTCTGGGTAGGAGAGGTGTAATTTTCAGGGCCACGAGGTCAGAGTGACTCTCCCAGGTAGCTCCTTCTTGTGGTGAATACCACAGATACTGACCTGTGGTCACCTAGGTGTCTCTGAATGGAGAATGGCAGTCCAAGTCCAATAATTAGGCAGAAGATGCTTTCTGGTCCAGGTTATTATTATGATTTTGCTTTTCTTCCTATTTGACACTGTATGTTTGGTTTCTCCCTGTGGGAAAAGACCATCTCAATCCTGCAGGCATAAAGAGGCTTTCATGGCCAGGGCACTTGTGGCAAGACCCTCCTGCATGTCAGGGACAGAGAGTATTTAATGTTTGGGAGCTTTTCAGGGCATCCCTCTAACAGGGCCCTGTGGCTGCCCCTGTATCTCTTTCTAGGGAAGGGCAGCCTCAGAATCACAGGAACAAGGATGCTTCTTGGTCTAGGTTGGCTGTCATGGGAGGATTCCTTGTGCCCATGCCACTCAGGCACACAAATTTTTGCTAGGATGCTTATGACTGTCCTAGGCCTCCAGGCCCCTGAGTGTATTGTTAGCAGGCATCTGGTCTAACAGCCCTTACCAGTTTTACTAGGCTTTTCTTGTAATGTCAGATAAACTTTAATTCAGGGAGAAATGAAGTTAGTTGGACTGCCTTCTGTTTCTGGGTTTGGAGATAGAAAAATGCCAGGCCTGGGTCACCCTCTCATGTTGGATGGGAGCATGGAATATGACCTACTGCTATTTGTTTTGCTTCAGTCCTGGGGTATCAAACCAGGTTGTTTTCTTCTCATCACTGTTCACAGTTCACTTTTGATTGCCTCTTGTGTTTTTCTAGGTTTTATTGTTCTTAACTGTGGTGAGCAAGGTAAAAAAAATCAGTCTATGCCACCTTGTCCAAAGTGAAAGTTTCTATCTTGTTTTAATATGTTTTAATGGATGAGTCAGATGACAGTGATTTTATTTATTTATTTATTTATTTTTGTGGGTACCGGAGGTTGACTTCAGGACCTCGCATGCCAGCAGGCGCCCATGCCGCTGAGCAATATCACCGGCCCTTTCTTCCTATGTGGGTTCCGGGAGTCGAACTTTGGCCCTCGCGCTTGCCAGGCAGGTGCTTATGCCGCTGAGCCATCTCACCTACCCGACAGTGATTTTAAAAACGCACACAACATAAGGATGTTACAAGACCTGAAGCTGCATTTAATTATAATATGCTGTGTGCAGGGTAGCTGATGACTGCTCACATTATAAGTAATTGCCTGTCCTTGAAGTTAACAACAAATACAGCACTGACTATACCATTTTGTGACTGGAGTGTCTTATCTGGGATTTATTTTTTCATCATATATTAGCATTTGCTTGTAATCTAACTGAAAATAATGCCAGGAGAAAAACATTTCAATTTATGGAAATATGTGAAACTTTAAAATGTAAATTTCTTAACCTCTTTTTAAGTTTATGAAAACATCTGTCAAAACTATGCAAACAAAAAAATCCTCAACAAGTTGAAATTGTTGACTAATATATAAATATGTATATATATATGATCAAATATTTTTAATCACACACATATTTAGTTTGCATAGTTTAAGGAGTTTAATGTGCACAAAAAACACAGCCTATGAAATTTTATAATTGCTTTAGTGAAGCATAAGGCTAGCTACTTAAGGACAGCTATTTTTTCTTTTTTTTTTTGTGGGTACCAGGGGTCGACCTCAGGACCTCGCGTGCCAGCAAGTGCCCGTGCCGCTGAGCGATATCACCAAGAACAGCTATTTAAATGTGCGTGAATCACATTTGATTTGAATATAGAAAGACATCACAATAATTCTTTTCGATAGTTAAATTTTTATTTTTATTAGTATATGTTTGTGATAATATTAATTACATTTAACTTGGGAGATTATATATATATATATCACATCTTGATCATACTTAACTCTTCCCCAAGTAATTAGATTTTTAAATCAAAAGCAAATACTGTACAAATACTGACACAAAGCAAATAATTCATGAACTTTTAATATTTTTCTTTCCAAGTTTTTTCCAATTAAACAAAGGACTAACATCCTTAACACTTAACATATCTAAAATACAACATAATTTTTACTGGACCACTTCTAGTTTCATTATGCAAAATATTTTATTCTAAACTTTTATTATGATTTATACAAAGTTTCACATTGTTGCTATAATATTTTTATTTACTGCTAATGAGCAGTAAATAAAACAATTTAGTCATAGGTTTTTTAGCTATCCTTTCCCATGTGTCTCTAACTATGCTTTTCTTTCTCAACTCACAACTCCAAATAAAGTTTTTCTTAATCATCTAATTTTTTGCAGTAATGTTTAATTCAGAGCATAGCATATAGATATTCCCAATAGGTTCTTATTAAATGTATTGGTTGTTAATAAGAAAAAAAGAGTAACAATAAAATTATGAGAGAGTAGCAGCATTTTACCTCAAGATTCATAGTCTCAATTCTGTGAGGGATATTAATAACTCTATGTAAATGACTTCCTATTCCACTGAAGTGCTTAATAAGGTCTTTAAAACTGTACTTCACAGCATCCTGCTCTTCAAAGCTACATCTGTGGCTCTTTTTGTTTCTAATAAGTGATAAATAATAAAATGATTTTGATTTGCATACAGATTTAAAGCAGGAGAGTTGGCTAAGTTATTTATGTATATTGCTTTGTAATTGGGCTTATATGGTTTCATTATGTCTATAACCTATACTGGTGTTTTATCAATTACCTTCTTTCTTAAATTAAGAAATATTTTAAAAAGGAAACCACATAGAGACCTTACATGATAAAATAAAATGAACCAGTCATTTATGTTTTCACTTCTTTATTAAAATCACAGTTTTCAAAGAGTTTAAATTACTCCCTAATTTGTTTGCATTATAATGTAATGGAGGAGCAAACAATTCGTTTCACACTTTAACACTACATATTGACACATTCTTAATTGAAAGTTACATCATAATAGAAAAAAACACACAGGTGAAGCCATTAAAACACATCTTGTTTGTAAAGATTTTGAAAATCACAGGATCAAGTAACAAAACTCAAGATTCTGAAAAGAATTAAGATATTATGTTCATGTACCAGCTTCCCACAATGAATGCAATAATTATTGTCTCAGTTACTTTTCTCTCATTGAGATAAAATAATTGACACCCAACTTTAAAAGGGGAGAACTTTATTTAGCTCACAGTTTGTAGAGGGTTCAGTCCATAATCTGCTGACTCCACGGCAGGGTGGCTTTGCAGAAGAGAACAATTCATGGTGGGCAGAAGACAGCAAAAGCAGCAAGCGACCTTGGTTTTATCAGCACCATGAGGATAATGCCAAGGTCTGCCGCCAGCTGGAGCAGTAGCCAGACTTCCCAAAGACTACAGCACCTGGTATTCCCAGGCAGTCTGCCATCCAAGTACTAACCAGGCCCAACCCTGCTTAGCTTCCAAGATCAGGAGAGATCGGGTGCATTTACGGTGGTATGATAATGACACACTCTTAATTGAAAGCTACACACATGTGACTCATAACAGAAAGAAACACACATGTGAAGCCATCAAAACACATTTTGTTTGTAAAGATTTTGAAAATCACAGGATCAAGTAACCACAAGATTCTAAAAAGAATTACGATGGTATGTTCATGTACCAGCTCCCTACGATAAATGTAGTCATTATGTACTGCTGATATCTATTAAACAAAATTTTATTTAATTTTTTTAAAAGAAAAAAGACATAACAATGAAACCGAGTTTCAAAACAGGTTAGTAGGACAGTTACAATAGTTGATACATGCGAAAACAAAATTTTAGAAAGAAAAAGTTATGGATCATAACATAGAACATGGAACATAACAAAAAAAGAGAGAAATGGGAATGTTTGCCCATACCATGGTGTTTTTTTTTTCTTCTCTGAAAACTGCCAGTCTCCCCTTCAACAAAACCATATACAAAATCTATGATATCCAGTTTTAGTGTCTGATACTGTCTCTAGGTCAAAGCCAATTGAAACATGTTTGAGCCTTGATTGAAACTGAGAAAACAAATGCTACCTCTGGAGGATTTTACCTGAAAATCATAAAATAAGGACTTCTGCACTGATTCATTCTCAATAGCATATAACTAAGAGGAGAGCCCACGGCTCCACCATTCCAATGGCCTGTTTGTTCAATTTTCCTTTGATTCTACAATTAGATAAATTAGAATACACACACAAATCTTTAGTTTTATTTGGTTTATGTGTCTCACAAGAAAGACATTAACATTCACATGAAGCTTGAAAAACTGGGTATATTTCAAAAAGAAAAAAAATACTACTAAGAAACTGCAGTAAACAAGAAATACAAATATATTTTACACCATACTGTTATGCTCTAAATAATTTTTTCAAGATTATTGAGAGCATGCTTTGTATATAACCATAAACAGTATCATATAGTAAAGAATATCGCACAATGTTTATCTAAAATATACTTTCATATCAAGAAGAGATTTTAGGGCTGGGGATATAGCTCAGTGGCACAGCGCCTGGCAAGTGTGAGGTCCTGAATTCAATTCCCAGTACCAAAAAAAATGAGATTTTATAAATACTGTTGTTATATACGAGTATAGTTTTTATATAAAAATTTAAAATACTGTTAACATATGTATCAATTTAAAAATAAACTAGCTTATATAAAACACATTCACTTTAGTCAATTTATACTTTATTTCTTTTATTGAGGTAAAAGATTTTAGATGAGAAATTCAAAGAATTATACAAGCACATTTGTACACATTATCTTCAAGATACCATAATTATTAATAATTTTAGCATACCTAATCTAGCCATAAATGAAAATGATACAAATAACACGTGAGATCACATTAAGTTCATTATGTCTCCAGGCTTATTCTGCTTTCCTCTTCATAACTGGGTACTACATATGAATTTTATGTTTATCAATTCAGTCCAAATGCCTTATTTTCATACACATTTCAAGACTGATAAATAACACATAGTGTTGTTGGGGTATGGCTCTTTGATCTTTACAAAGTTATACAACTTGCCCCACTCCATACTACAGTGGTATTGCTGAGAGGCTATTCAGCCTATTATTACATTTCATAATCTTTTTTTGCATCCAAGAATTGGCATTTGATCAGTTTCTCCCAGTGGAATATGAGTAGAAATAATTTATATCAATTTGTGTTTTGGGATTTTAAAGAGCTAGTATGTCTTTTCTTTTTATTTATTTATTTTTGCTTGTCAGGTCTTGCTATGTTGTCCATCCTAGTCTTGCATCCCTAGGCTCAAGCTGTCCTCCTACCTTAGCCTCCTGAGTAGCTGAGACTACAGGCATGTAACACCATTTCTACTTTTCTACTCTGTTTCTCACCCAGTGGCAGAATGCAGAAGATTCAGAGATTAAAGTGATGGATGAACAAAAAGAAGTGAGAAGTTTAAGTACTTCTATCACCATATGTAAGAAACCCACATGCTGCCATGGATTTCTATGGACCATGAAATGAGATAATAATAAACATTTATCATGGTAAGACACTGAAATTTTGGGTTTGTTTTGCTATATTAGCTACCATTAAAATAATTAATATACTATCACATTTTCCTGTCATTCTACAACTTCCTTCATTCACTAACACTATATTAATGCAGAGTTTCTCAGAGATGGTCCTACGGTATTAACATTTCGGGCTGGATAATTTTTTGTTGAGAGAAGGAGGGGGCTATATTTTGCATTATAGGATGTTTAGCAGCATTTCTGGCCTCTATCCATTAGTGGCCAGTGCAGCTATCTCCCACTAGTAATTATTAAAAAAAAAGTCTCTAGGCATTGCCAAATATTCTCTAAGTTGCCAAAAATGGTGCCTGGCTGAGAAACACTAACAATACATTCTTTCTAGATGTTCTCTGGTATTCTATCCTATGCGTTAAAAATACTGATATTTTCACAATTGAAATATTGCAGCAACTAACATAATTGCAACTATTTTTGAAGTTTTAATACTCAGGTTAATGACCTAAGAAAAAGCAGCCCCTTTTCTTTATATTAATGAAAAAACAGAGTATTATATAGATCTGAAAAATAAGGAATAATTTAAAATGTGGGGATAGTATTTAGAACACTAAGCCAGTTCAATAAGAACCTAAAGTTTTCACTTGGGACACAATGATTTCTTAGTTTCTAATTGATTAAACTGATGCTCAGAGTTAAGATCATCAGGTAAAAGACATCGCCAATCATCAGCTAATCCTTTATGATTCTTCATTTTTGCTTTCTCTTTAAAAAAAAAACTACTATTTAAGTCATCTACAAATCCCATAAATGCTCTCAGAAAATTAGAGTTTATGTGAGGCTACATTTTTATGATAACTACCACCACCTTTGTCCAAGCCACTTGTAAAAGCAAAAAAAGCCTCCTAAAGGGGACTGGGCATTCCAGCCTAAGTTTAAGAACCAGAAAAAAACAAACATATTAATAATGAATTACAGGGGACGGGGATATAGCTCAGTGGCACAGCACCTGCCTGGCAAATGTGAGGTCCTGAGTTCAATTCCTGGTACCAAAAAAAAAATGAATTACATAGAACCACATGTATTATTAGTTCATGCTTTTCTGAAATGGTGATGTAAGATAAAGTTCAACAGGGCAGGGTCAAAACTAGGATTGTTCATCCTGTTACTGAACAGATCTTACTTTGGACCTTTAGGATCAAGGATAAATATGCCTTCTGGGGGAATCTAATAAAACAAGGGACTCTGTACTGCTGAACAGGTTGTGTGTTCCTGTCTAAGTGGTCATTCAGCTTCTGAAAGTATACAACTAATTAAATTGGAAATTTTGACCTGATTACATAGATAAGCACAATTTCTTTGCCAATCTGTACCTAAGCTCTTGCACTCTTTGTGCCCTTCAAACAGAATCAGAATTTATTGAAAGGGTACATCCCTGGCATGTACAAGGTCCTGGATTGGATTCCCAATACTGAAAAAAGGAGAAAAATGATATATCTCATCCTTACCTACACTCAAATCATTCAATGGCTTCAAGCGAAGTTAAAACTCTAGATTCAAATGTGCCGTGTCATACTCTCCCAACTCATTTCATGGCACTTGGCTTAGCTACTCTCTAAGTTCCACAGATACTGGCCTCATTCAGTCCTGCAAACTTACCAATCCTTTCAAGCTTGATGGTGCTTATATATGTTATTTCTCTATAGTAATTGGCTCCTCCTCTAACAGCTTTCATATTTTAGAGCTTCTTATCATACATGTCACTTTTCCCAGAAGCTCATCAGATCACCAAGATTATAACTACTTCGGTAGTCTGTCGGATGTTTTGTTTGCTTATTTTTGTGGCATATGTCAACTTCCTTGTTTAGTGCCTCAAGCCCAAAAGGACTCTGTTACTGTACACAGAAGCAAATATAACCTGAGCTAAAAATAAAATTGCACCCATAGACACAAAGAAAGATGGGACTGAAAGGTTGCCATGTTTGCAGACCTAAGGTCAACTGAGGAAGCCTTTAGGCTGTTTCTCTCAATTTTGACCAATACAGTTATTATTTTTATCTTGTAAGAACAAAACATACTTATTATTCTTTATTAAAAAGTCTTCATTTTTAAAACTGCTGCAGGAAAAATAACTTTGTATTGTGAGTATAAATAAAATTTTCTGAACCCTAGACTCCCTTTTCTTTGAAAACTATTGTTTTTGTAAGATGATTTTTAAAAAGTATTGTTCAAATATCCTTTTAGAGAAGAGCTATAAGTAATACTGCAATAAAGATGCGGGAAGTATATGGAATTGAGCATTTCTTTTTTCATCTAAGGATATTTTCAAAATAAGATATTTTTAGAGCTATACATATTTGGCTTAGTTTTACATAGAAAGGCACTACACATATATATTTTTATTATACACATGTTCTATAATACATTTAATATATTTTTTCAAAATCTTTATTTTAATTTGGTTGACAATAAAGCAGTTCTTTGTGGTGTTCTCTCAAGGCAAAGCAGACTTTTCTTTTTTCTTTTTTCTTCTTTATGTGGGTACCGGAAACCGAACTCAGGACCTCACGCTTGCCAGGCAGGCGCTTATGCCACTGAGCTACATCGCTGGCCCAAAGCAGACTTTGCAATCAAAGACTAGTTAAAATGAATTCATAACACATTTTTACATCTGGAATAAAGACTTTTTCATTGGAGAATAGTTATTCAAGGTCTGTATCACTAAATATAGCATGTCAGATAGCTTTCTATTTCACACCTGAAAGACTTTCTATGGATTCTCGATGACATTTGTTAAAAAAACAATAGTTCATATTAGGCAACTGTTTCCTGGCATGATAGTTTTTTGGGGTCAATCATTTCAAGAATAATTTCTTGAAAAAAAAAAAAACATTTGACTTTTAGTGTCATTGTCACTTTTCTATACAATGGGCAATAATTTGAGAAGATAATTTTACAATGAGATCCAAGTATTCTACACAGATGTTTTCTACTACCTACTGAATAATTCCGGAACAAATTTAAGATGCTGCAAATATAAAAAAGAAAACCCACATTCCAGCTGAAACTTGCTCATCCCCTTGTGTATCTTACATTAGGAAATGGAACTACCATTTACCAAACTTCTCCTCTCAGAACATTTCAGTCACTTATGATTTCTATCTCCCTCATCCTCATTTAATCAAGCTTTATAACATGAAGGTTCTACAACCAAAAGTTTTTTTTTTTAATGCCTATAGTCATTATTCCAGTCCAAATCAAAATACTTTCATGACTTGATACAACTTACTAGCACCTCCTGGCTCGTCTCTTTTCAATCTCAGTGTGTTGATCTTTTGATCTCAAAAATATTCCTTCCCGGGCCGGTGAGATGGCTCAGCGGCTTAAGCGCCTGCCCAGCAAGCGCGAGGGCCCGAGTTCGACTCCCGGAACCCACATACGAAAAAGGGGCCGGTGATATCGCTCAGCGGCACGGGCGCCTCCTGGTGCGCGAGGTCCTGAGGTCGACCCCCCGGTACCCACAAAAAAATAAATAAATAAAAAATATTCCCTCCCAACTAAATCATTTTCTCTAAAAGAAAGACATAATTATTAAAAAAAAAAGATGATCATGTGACTCTATTTGATAAAAAATCCTCAGTGCCCCCCCCATTTCTCTTGGAATAATAACAAAAAAGTTAATACACTTTATAGGATGCTGCATGAGCTAGTCCCTATTTGTCACCTTCCCCAACAAGAGACTCATGTCAATCCATTTATTTTCCACATCTAGCCATGCTTGTCTTTAGTTCCTCAAATGTACTCCCTTTATGTGTCTCAGGCTTTTAATACATTGATGTTTTATATGTCAGAAAACATTTTACCACCCTCAACTACAAAGTAATATAAACTGGACAGATACATCTAATGACTTTACTTCATGGTCAATTTTTATCTTCAAGTGAATTCATGACCATCACAAACTTTACTATGGCGAAAGCTATTGTTTGCTTGGTGTATATGATCACAAAATAAAGTAAAGCTGCCAAAAAGCTGAACTTTTTTGCTTTGGGCTCAAAAATCCATGTAAGACTCCTGCACTCATAAAAACATGCATTTCTACACATAAAAGGTTATATATCTCCTTATATAAATTTTTTTCAAACAATGGTAGGTTCTTAATAACTTTATTTACCCATCAATAAAAATCATACCAATTTTCTTGGCAAGTTTACTCATTGTTTTGTCCTGAATTATATTTCTTTGTATTAAAATATTATTATTACAATGAAAATAGTTAAATATAAAAAATATGAAAAACCCATAATTTTATCATCCAATTATTTGAATACCATTTATAAAATTATATATCTAAATTTGTGTTCCCCTTTATTCATCCTCCCTGTATTCTGCATTAATCTCTCTTCCCTAAAATCTTACCAGATATACTATTTTTCAACACACTTTTAAAATTCTTCAGTAGGTCATGCAGTATATCATGAACACTTTTCTACTTTTATACATAAAAACACTTCAATACTTTGACCTTAATAATTCGATGGCTGCATAATTTGTAATTCTATCAATTTACCATAGTTTTATTAACCACATTTTATTAGGTGATATTTAGCATATAATGCATTTATATAACTATATAAATTTATATAATTTATGTTATATGAAAGTTTAAAAATCTAATACATATTGCATATATAATCTCCAGTAAATTTCTAAGAGTTTATATAATCTGTCAATAGTGCGTGAAAATTCGATTATAGAAAATCTTAGAAGTAATGAGCGTTGTAGGTTTGTTTTCATGGTCCTCAACAAACTTCCTTAATAGGATTATAGATTTTTTAATCTCCCTTCATACCCATAACATCTTTGAAATAATGAATTTAGAACTCATGAAATTTTTTATTATAGGGACCAAAGTGAATTATATTATATTCACTACAAAAAGAAAATGCAGATTTCACTAAACACTTTCTGACTGTTGGAACCTCAAAACTGTTTTGAAATATCAGTGTAGACAAAATCTGCATTTTTTTATTTTATAGAAAAAAAGGTAAAACAAAATTTCATAACAAAATAATAGGATAGGAACAAACAACATAGTGAAAATGGCCATACTCCCAAAATTGTTATACAGATGTAACGCAATCCCCATCAAAATACCATTAGCATACCTCACAGAACTAGAGAAAACATTCCTAAAATTCTTCTGGAACCAGAAGAGACCTAGAATAGCAAAGGCAATCCTGGGCAACAAAGGCAAGGCAGGAGGCATCACAATCCCTGACTTGAAATTATACTACAAAATAAATCTGTATTTAAATAAATTTATTATCAATATTTTATTTCATAAAATAGAAATGCATCAAAAGATCATAAATTAAAATGTTAACATGAACATTATTTATAAACATATACAGATAATTCCTAAAGTAATGCATTGATTTTCATCCAAAAACTGATTTGAGAATTTTTGGCTTGAGGTTTCTAAAGCAAATTATGAAGTACAGTGGTGAATCTCCTGGGCTAGTTCTTCATATACAATAGAATACATAAGTCCACGATTAAAATATAATACAGTCTTGCATTTTGGATTCTGGAAATAGTGGACCACACTGCCTAGAATTGAAAGAATGAAAAGAATAGAGAAAAGATGTTGGAAAGGATGGGAAATGTACCAGGGAAGGGAGAGTTAACTAAAAAAAAGGTATTGAGACAAAATTCTAAAGTATATTTTTTTTGGTTTTGCTTCTATCTGTTATATACTAAAATCTATTTGTTGTGGCTCCTACCATATTTTCTAGCCTCATCTTCCACAGTCATTCTTTCCATTGCCCTCTCAAACCAAAGGAGTCAAATTTTCTATTTCTTAATTGTGTCAATTTTATTCCTCCCTTTTATGCTTGCTGTTTCCCTATACAGAATTTTTAAAATCTAGATCATCACATGTATAATTCTGCCTATTATCTTATTTATCAGCTCAAATATCCATGCATCATAATGGCCTTCCCTTGTAATTGAGAAGAACCTCACAGGTCCAGATTCATCCTCTAGGGGATACACGACAATAATTCATGATCATATGCTCATATACCTTGTCTATTTTCTCCTGGAAGAAATTAAGCACTTGTGGAAACAGGACATTGTACCTGTTTCACCCCAAACAGGCCTGTGTCTAACATAATTTTTGGGCCCCGTCACATTGTCAATGCTTCTTTCTGGTATTCACTGAGTTTCAATTTTGGCTATAAATCATACAGAATTCAAAATTACAGATGTCAAGAAGAATGAAAGTTTACTTGTGTTTCAAATAAGACAATGAAGACACAGTGCAGTGGCTGTATAATCATGTTATTGGTCTTCTTCATACAAATATTCTATTTTGTAATTCAGATGGCTACTCCAGCTCCAGCCTGCACATGCTCATTTCAAGTACTAGTGAGGAGGACAGAAGGGGGTGGGGAGACCATGATTTGTCCTTTTAGAAGTTTCACATTTTAACTCTGATTGTGCCCCTAGAGTAAGAACAAAGTCATGTCGTCTTACATAGAAGCAAGATAAGATGAGCAGTATAGACTTTGTTCTTGGAAAGCAGGAGATAAACTAAGGTCAGGGGTTTTATTTCTACAGAAGGAGAGAGGGAGAATGGATCTTGGGGCGCAATGGGTAATCTCTGCCTCATGGTTGAATGAATAAACACACCCCTGCAATGTTTTTCTTACTTGAGGATACCACAGATGTCCAGAGTTCGTTTGATACCCATTAAAACTGAACCACTGATACCTGACTATAGGCTAAATATGTAAAATAAGTCCATTTCTCACTAACTCATCCCAAACCAACCAACATGATATAGCTAACGTCAAATATGTGTTCAAATGACAGTTATGTGCTTAAAATATTTCAATTTATTTTTCTCACTGTGAGCAAGGATCCAGCTTCAATCCTTTGCATGTGGGTTGCAAGGTATCACAGCATTTGCAACTTAACAAGCCCATTACAGAGAATGTGTCAAAATCTTTACTTCATAGCTGTTAGAGTTTTACTTAGTATATAGTTTATTTTGTTGGACAGAATTATTTCAGTCTCATTAAGAGAAGGAAAAAGGAATAAAGACTGATACTGTGCTTTTGTAGATTAGCTCTTTTTGTCCTTGGGAATTGATTATAGAAATCCTTCAAGTAATATATTAAATTTCAAGTGCAGAACTAAAAGCCAAATTCTTGAATTGGTTGGTTTTTACTTACGTATATTCACAGTAAATCATAGCTAAACAAAGATGTAAAAGACCTAAGAAAAAAGCCTTTCTCATGTTTAAAAAACATTAATAAGGTTATTCTGTTTTCTGAGACGTGGAGTTATTATGTAGGGATGAAATCATGATGTGCTGCAAACATGTAATAATAAAAAGTTTTAAAAATTAAAAACAAACAAACAAAAAAAAAACCCTTACAACTCTCCTGCTTTATCCTCCTGAGTGCTGGGATTATAGACATGCAATACCACACCTGCTTTAATTTTTGTTTTAGATTTGAAAAATAATAAGGAACTTGAAATTAAAATGATATGGTAAAGCTAACTTCCAGCTAGCTTGGGAGAGACAAATATTAATTTTTAAGGACTTTTGAGGCCTATTCTATTAAATATAGCAGTATTAAAATTAAGTTATATAAACTATGATAAAATATGAAAGCAATTGTAATAATTACTAAGAACTCATACCTTCCTAATTTTTATATCTAATATATATATGTGTGTGTATGTATATATATATATAGGTTTTGTAATTTATATTTTGAAAAGTATTTCATATAATAATTAAAGCAAGTTCATTCTAAGTTGAACTAATCCATTATAGTAGCGTCTCCCACTTGAAATATAACTGCCCAAGGGCGTAAACTTAAAAAAGCAGCTTCTTAAAATCAGGAAACACAGCAGAAACACATCCTAACTACTATAAATTTTTTTTATTTAAAAAACTAAAATTTCATGCTAACCTCTTCAAAACAATTCACATCTTTGAGTTTGTGTCTTCTAGGGTACACTACAGAATGCAGTCGAAGAAGACAGACAAAGAGGGGTTTAAAATGTAATATGAATTCCAGTTTTATAGTCATAGAAGAATATAGAGTAGGAAAAGTATTAAAATGTAGCAGGTTCTTTCATTTTTCAATTATAATTACATTTTAGAAAATAGATCATATATAGGGCCGGTGAGATGGCTCAGCGGCTTGAGCGCCTGCCCGGCAAGCGCGAGGGCCTGAGTTCGACTCCCGGAACCCACATACAAAAAAGGGGCCGGTGATATCGCTCAGCGGCACGAGCGCCTGCTGGCACGTGAGGTCCTGAGGTCGACCCCCGGTACCCACAAAAAAAAAAAAAAGTCAAAAAAAAAAAAAAAAAGAAAATAGATCATATATATCTTTTGAGTCTTTGATACCGAGCCTACTATTTGGCATATAACATCTTACAAAATATGATAGCTACATCATAAAGTTAAACCCAAAGATGCATTCCAAACGCACAATAGAGAGATATCATTAGTTGGTATTATATAACCCATATATATCTGCATATCTCATACATCTAAGAAAGACAAAAAATACTTTTTATTACTAAACATTTTGGTTAAAAGAATTAGTGGATCCTCGAGAAACAATGAAATCTACACTTATTACATAAGCTTAAATTCATTTTCACTTATTTGATATTTAAATATTCATTTTACTAACTTTTTAAAGAATCAGTAGGTGTTGTTTTGGGTAATTGATGCAGCATTTTTATCTTTGCTTATGGGTGGTATATGCTAAGAATATCTACGTTAGTAGTTTGACAAAGAATTCACTAAGTGTAATTTATAAATAAATCAAATTCATTGTACAATATATGCCAAATTGTGTAATATATAGTTACTTCTTAGTGTACATCATTAATCTTTCTTCAAAACTATCTTAAATAACAGAATGTAAAATTAATAAAAGAGAGTAGGCTCTAATAGTAGATAAATTTCTTTTAGATGAGTTGGTAAATCCCTGTTCCATACTTTTCAATGAAGTTTAAATCTCTGTAGCATAAAACAATATGCAATATATTAACCATTGTTAATCTCCTATTATCTGGTTTTGAAATTCTCTATCATTGGTATTATTGTTTTTCTCTTTAAAATAAAAAAAGAATTACTTTTGTATATGAATAAGTTTTACGTAGGATGTGGTGGAAAAGTAACACTTATATACTGTTTGTGGTGATGTAAATTAATACAATAATTATGAAAAACAATATGGAGGTTCCTCAAGAATATATAAATAAAATTACTATTATATATGATCCAGGAAACCACTACCAGGTTTTTCTTAAAAATGGTATGAAATTAACAACTTGAACATCAGCACTTCCATGCTCATTGCTAACCAACATATGAAAACAATATAAGTGTGTTTCCATGGAAAATGGATAAAGAAATTCATATGTATATGCATATATGTATTCATACACACAGAGAAACACATGCATACATATTATATATGGAATGTATTTCAGGTATAAAAGCAAGGAAGTCATACCATTTTAGACAATGTAAAATTGGAGTACATTATTGTTAAGCAAAATAAGCCAGATACAGAAATACACATGTTAAATGATATCACTTATGTGTAGATTCAAAAAACGTTGAACTCAGAATTAAAGAGGATAATGGTGAAATTGGTTGTCAGGGGATAGGGAATGGTGGAAATGGAGATGTTGGTCAAGTAATACAAACTTAGAAAGATCCTTAATGTATAGCACAGGAACTGTAACTACTAATAATGTATTATATGCCTTAAATTTGCTTAAAAATTAGAAATTAAGAATTTTCTTTAAAAATGGTATGTCAACTGATGAATATGCTCCTTAGCTTGATTGTAGATATCATTGCATACAGGCATACTGATACTAAAACACCATGCTTGATGTCCTAAATATGCATTATTTTTATTTGTCAAGTAGAACTAAATAAAAACATTAGAAAGTATATTTAAATAATTTTACTAGAATTCCACAACTCTACAGTTACAAAAAGACAAACTTCTATCTAGTGATGAAATGATTGTCACTGTTCACTAAGTTATCTTTCTAATATTCCAACAGAAAAACAATCCCTTGTGTATCTACTCATTTCACCCTCACATATATAGAATGAGTGATATAAATTACCTATGTTAGCCTAACATACCTCAATTCTTAGTCAAAATACACTTATTATCACTAATAAAAAAATAAATGCCAACTTATTGGTAAAGACCTTCAATCTTGAGAACAATTAGCAAAATTTGAAAAAAAATATGTAATTTGTTTCTTTGGAGAATAAACTTTTAGCATCATACTAAATGTGGGCCATAGACTGAATACAAGATTCTTAAAAATATTTATTACAAAAGTATTCTACCTCAGCTGCAAATCTATCACTGATGGTGAGTGTATCAAATACTTTATGCTAATGTATTCTACTATCTTTACGTCTTATTTCTTATTTTTGCTCTGTCCCCATTACAATACAGCAGGGGATAATCACATACTATAATTACTCAGTAAGATGTAAAGCATTTCATGACTCTTAGGACACCTTTCCAGAAGTGATCAGGTCATTTCCACTCAAATTTCATTGACAAAGCATGTCACAGAACCAGAGCTAACTTCAGTAGGTGGGGAAATGATTCCATGCTCCAAGAAAAAGAAAAGTAGAATATCTTCAAAGAGCCATATGACCACTATCTTAACCTTTACTAGATAGATATGCTTTAATAAAATATATTTTTAAATCAAAGCAGAAAGTATATAAATCAAATTTTTCATTTAATGAAAAATTAAAATTACAAGACATTTTATGTATTTTAAATGACACACCAATTAAATATCTATAAGCAAACTGATAAACTTTGATCCTATTTTTCCCCTGGTAACAAATGCTTATTAAGTCATTCTGTGTCTAAAAATATGGATGAAAGAAAAGACAAATAATAGATGCAAAACGCAGGGGTATAGGTAAAAATCATGGCTTTTTCTTCTGGTATGTAGAATGCTAGGCAAGGTTTTTTACTTTGCCAGCTATAAATTTCCTCAGAAGGATAGAATTAATAGTGTTTACTTTAAATGAGTTATTGCAGTGCTTAAATGAGCTAGTGTTTATGCTAAAGCTAATGAGCATGACCTATAATAGCTACTCTACAAAAGTTATTTCCTATGTCTTTCTTCCTTAGCTTCTTCTTAGGGAAAAAAAAAAAGCTTTAGTAAGGAGCTATAGCTTTTGAAAAGAACCCTGGGCCAAGTGGGGTGGTGCATATATATAATTCCAGAACTCAAGTTGCTGAGGAAGAAGGATCACAAATTGGAACCCTGTTTCTTTGGCCTGATTATAGGGATGGCTTAGTGAGGTAAGAAGGGGTAGGCCATTGATATAGCTATCTAAGTTATCTGAAAGGTCTGTCTTAAAATGAAAGCTCTAAGAAAGGAACAGTCTAGGAGTGGGTAGGTACATAGGGAAGGGGAAAGATGAAGACGTTTGGGTGGATAACTGCAATATATTTTCATATTCATATGCATTTTGACAATTACTGGATTTTTATACTGTCATTTTTCATATACTGTTGATACATACTTCCACGCTATATTTATACTTATATTTTAATAAATTTTTAAAATATCAAATATTTCTTCTTGAATTTTGGCTTATTCCATTTTCCCATTAACTTGGATGGTTCTGAAGATTGTACAACTATAATAGTTGCACTTAAATACCACGTTGTAGTTCTACGGTAAGAGATGTCTTTCTTATGCTGAATTCAGGTATGTACCCACTGCAGACAGCTAAGAAGAAACAGTGAATACTAATCAAAATAAGAAGAATAAGTTTGGTTTTGGTCATGTCTTAAAAAACTTGTTTACTTATATGTTCCTAGTGGAAACAGTCATTTCACAATAATTGTAGAGTGCAGATGAATAGAAGTTTTACCATTTGCTACTTGTAGTACAGAAACTAGATATGAAACTATGTAATTGTTTATTTCCATTGCAAAGCTCATGAAAATTTGCACGCATTACCTATGATCAACCAGGAAATCCCATCTAGAACCCTTGTGCTAGTAAAGCATTATTGACAATAGTCGACATTATTTTTGTTTATTTTTAATTTTATTAGCACACGTTTGCAGAACATAATGATTGAATTCATCATGGGGAATTGTTACATGTGCATAACACATCCTAATTCTTCATTTGAATAAAGGCATGAAATAGTCAAGCATATATATCATTATGATCCAGTAAAAAGTTCTGGTTTGTCCTCTACTAGAGTATTACTATTTTTCTGATATAGGAAATTTGAGATTAGGCTACTTGTGGGGATAAACTCCCTAAAACCGAGATAACCGAGTAGTCTAACGTGAATGTTTCTCTCCCTGTCAATGTTTATATGTTGAATCCTAGTCATGAAGGTGTGTTAGAAGGTACGGCCTTTGGGGATAGATTTATTAGGTCATGAGGGCTCTGCTCTCATAAATGAGACTTTAGCCCTTAAAAAAGAAGCCAAGGGGAGCTTGTTTAGTCCCTCTACCAGATGAGAGCTCAGCAACAAAACACCAAATATGATGAAGTGGGCCTTTAGGAGACTCTAACTTAACCAGCATCTTGATCCTGGACTTCCATCCACTAAAACTGTGAGAAATTAATTTCTTGTATTTATGAGCCAACCGGTTTATGATATTTTTGTGATGCTAACTCACAAAGTTTTGTGACTTTTGATGCTAACTCAAAAGGACAAAGATACTGGCTTGGGAAATTTTTGACAGTAATTACTGTTTCTGTTATTTCCTACCCACCAGTACAAACTTCTATGACATAACTGAGGTGAGGTGGACATAGCAGTCAAGCAGCAGAGACAGTATACATTATCAAAGGATTTCTAAGATGTTGAAACAGTCACGCTATTATTGCAGTTTCAGTGATAATGTCTTACAAAGAAGAGACTAAAACTAGTGCAATAAAGTATTATCTATGAATTACTTGTCCTTAGGGACTTAACATGAAACTAAAGGTAGAATCTTCTACAAGTAGAAAAGCAAGAGGTTAGAGCAATTGTCATTGTCAAGACCTGAACATTGCTCAGTGCTAGATACATATAGTGCAGGGAGAAGCATGAATTTCCTTACAAATAGCATTACTTGTGAAAAATAGGTAGCAATTCACTTTCAAGGTAAGGCCTTTGGAAATGTACTTCCTAATTTTTTTCATTTTAATTTTGCAAACAACTCCTCAAGGTATTATTTGGGGACCCTACATACTCCTAACAGAATTAGGTATCCTTCTATATGGCTCTTGGTAATATTTCTTAGCATAGTTTTTCTTCTAAGAAAGATTTGCCCAGTATAATACTATGCTCTTGTGAAAGATATGTTTTTAAATAAAGATATCACATTTCATTTGGATTTTACAAAATCCAAATGCGATAAGGTTTATCTTTTTTCCCCTTATTACAACAAAATAATGGTGTCTTAGTTCATTTGTGCTGCTAAAACAAAATACCTGAAATAGGTAATTTATAAACCAGAAAAATTTATTTCTCAGTTTTGGAACGTGGAAACTTCAAGATCAAGCCATGGGCCAATTTGGTGTCTGCTGAGGAGCTTATCTATGCTTCCAAGACAGTGCCTTGAATGCTTTGTCCTGCAGAGGAAAGGAATCTATCCTGGCATGGTGGAAGGGATTGAGAGATAAAAAGGCCTAGCTAGTTCCTTCCAGTCCTTTTACGAAATTGCTACTCTAATTCATGAAGGCAAAGCCAATAATCACTCCCTAAAGGCCATATATTTTAATGCTATCATATCAGCAACCAAGTTTCAATGTATGAATTTGAGGAGACACAGTCAGGTCACAGAATTTTTCAGGGTAACTTAGAATATTACACCAAATTTTACTATGTAAGAGATTTTTTTAGAAGGTTTTTTTTATATATTCACCTTTCTCTCTACATATTTTAAAAAATAAAATATACTGGCTATACTGCATATCAATTTTATTCATTTTACTACTCTTGAAAATATAATTTTAATACATGCATTACAATGTTCCAGTGTAATCATATATCAAGATTTACTTAACTGTCTCTTATATGCCAGCTACTTAGGTTGTTGCTTGATTCTATTTTTGTCCTATTAAAAATAACATGTCAAAGTACAACTTTGTCTATACTAGTTAATCATGTTCTGGGGAAAACTCTCAGAAGACAAATTGCGAGGTTAAAAGACCAAATATGGGGCCGGTGAGACGGCTCAGCGGCTTAAGCGCCTGCCTTGCAAGCGCGAAGGCCCGAGTTCGACTCCCGGATCCCACATACGAAAAAGGGGCCGGTGATATCGCTCAGCGGCACGGGTGCCTGTTGGCGCGCGAGGTCCTGAGGTCGTCCCCCCGGTACCCAAAAAAAAAAAAAAAAAAAAAAAAAAAAGACCAAATATGCCATTCATGCCTATTGCTAGGTTGCTTTCAAAAGCCATTAGACAGAATTACATTCACACCAACAAGAAAGGGCATGTCCACGCTTCTGACTCTTCTATTGATCAATTCCAATTTGATACACAAAATTAAAAAAATATTTGATTTAGTTCCTGTCCTAATTTTTTGAACATATGTTCATATTTATTGGTATTTATAATGGTTTTTGGTGAGCTATTCTCTTATTTAATTTTCTATAATATTATTAGAAATGCACATTTTTTAGACACTTTTTTTTTTTTTTTTGTGGGTACCAGGGGTCGAACTCAGGACCTTGCGCGCCAGCAGGCTCCCATGCCGCTGAGCAATATCACCGGCCCTTTTTTGTATGTGGGTACTGGGATTCGAACTCAGGACCTAGCGCTTGCCAAGCAGGCACTTATGCCGCTGAACTATCTCACCAGCCATAGACATTTCAATTCTAAGAGCAGTTTTTACATCACAGGAAAATTGAAAGGAATTTAATAAAGATTTCTTATATATATGCCCACACAAACACATGCAAACTTCCTCCATCATCAACTTTCCACACTATATGCTTCATTTCTTACAACTGATAAAGCTACACTGACAGATTATCACTCTAAATCCATAGTTACTAAGAGTTCACCTTGGTGTTGTACATTTTATGGGTGTGGAGATATACATACATACATACATATATACATACTCTATATAGAGAGAGTACCTAACATTGCAGAATCATACCAAATAATTTTAGTGTTCAGAAATCACTTTTGCCCCCCTATTCATCACTTCTTCCCTAACCCCAGGCAAATACTGATAACTTTACTGTCTCCATAGTTGTTTTTTTCTTTTCCAGCATGTCATGTCAGGTGTAATTATATAGCATGCAGTCTTTTCAGATTGGCATCATTCACTTTTATGTGCATTTCAGGTTCTTCCAGGTCGTTTCATAATTTGACAGCTCATTTCTTTCTTTTTTGTGAATTTCTTATGGGACTGGGTATTTCATGTAGGATCTTCATTCTAAGCTCCATTCTCAGTGCTGTTTTTTATGTTGAGACAGGGTCTCCCTAAGTCCCTGAGTAGCCCAGTGTGGGCTCAAACTTACTGTTCTCTTGCCTCAGTTTCCCAGAGTGCTGGGAATGTAGGTTTGGGCCACTACCCTGGGCTGCACATTTCTTTTAGTGATGAATACTGCTCTGTTTTGGGAATGACCACAGTTCATTTATCCATTCACTACTGAAGGACATCTCGGTTATTTCCAGCTTTTGGCATTTATGTATAAAGCTGATATAAATATCCATGAGCAGGTTTCTGTGTAGACATGAATTTTCAATTCCTTTGGTGTTTGGTATTTTTATTTAAGTTGTGTGGTAAGTAAAATAATCCAAATTAGGGCCGGTGAGATGGCTCAGCGGCGTAAGTGCCTGCCTTGCAAGCGTGAGGGCCCGAGTTCGACTCCCGGATCCCACATACGAAAAAGGGGCCGGTGATATCGCTCAGCGGCACGGGTGCCTGTTGGCGCGCGAGGTTCTGAGGTCGACCCCCGGTACCCACAAAAAAAAAGAATCCAAATTAAACCAAAAACAGAAGTGAATTTCAATTAAGAATCATGTTTACCATCTTCCAGAATTAAGATTATATACCACATCACCAAATTTAAATCAGATATCTAGCTTGGCACAGTGTCCTGGGTAACATAATTACAGGATAAGAGGGATTAAAATGAATTATACAGATATTAAAGTTTTTAATGTCTTAACATTTATTTTAAAATTGATTTAATATCTTTTGTTTCCTTTTTTCAATGTGATTTTTCTTATGTTAAACTATTATTTCTATTAAGCTAGTGAGTACTTCTTTGGAATTATTAAAATATCAACTAGTTCTTAAATTTATGAATTTTTTTTTGTGTGTGGGTACCAGGGGGTCGACCTCAGGACCTTGTGTGCCAGCAGGCGCCCGTGCCGCTGAGCAGTATCACCGGCCCTTTTTTCGTACGTGGGATCCGGGAGTCGAACTCGGGCCCTCGCGCTTGCCGGGCAGGCGCTTAAGCCGCTGAGCCATCTCACCGGCACCTGATATGAATTAATTTTGACAGAACAAATTTCAAAATAATACATTTTATTTTAGGCCTATTTATAATAGCTGCTGAAATATAATCAGATTATCTCTCCAAAAATTAGGAAGCTATGCCACATTTAGAAGACAAAATAAAGATCAGAATTTCACTTACACTCTTCTCTAACCCACTACAAACGTTTATTACAGTTTTCTCTTTTCATTTAGTACAATGATATAAGAAAATATCATTTCTATAAGTGGCATTTTGGAGCATTAATTTTTTTCATGGTGCAAAAGATTAACTCACAATAATTTAAGAATACACCTTTTTCAACATGTCTGGGGGATAAATATCTGTTGGCTGAAATTTTGTGTATAAAGTGAAAAATGCAGAACTCTGCCCAAATGTAGCTCTTGTAAACTCGAAAAATACAAAAAGGAATTTATTGAGGAAGGACAAAGAAAGTAGCTCTTTTTGGACTATAATACAAAGGAATTTTCTAAGTACTAGGCCCTGACGATCATAATCAACTACTCTGAGCTTTACTGAATGGACAGGTATTTCTGACTGGCACTTTTTAGCTGTAAGGCATGACATGAATTTGAGATGAGAAAGCTAAAAAAAAAAAAAAAAAAAAAAAAGGCCAGAGAGACAAGTATCCAGGATCCAGGGAGGAATCTACTTTACCACAGTTGTAATGGATGGTCCTTCAGCTCCCACTTGAATATTTACCATGATGAGAATCTCTTGCTTCATATTACATGTGGGAAACTCAGACATTTTAATGTATTTTCTTGTCAAGGTCTGAGGGTAAACAAATGAAAAAGATGTGGTTTCTGACCTCACAGAGTTTCCAGTCTATGAAGAGGGAACAGAATATAAATTATTTCATATACTGGATGGTGAGAATAGACATGAAAGTTTGAAATTTTGCCTAAAATGAGAAGAGAGTATTTAACTGAGCCTACTGCTTGCAAAAGTTTTATAGAGGCAGTGACATTTGATTAAGAAAAACGTGAAGATGTGTGTGGTGGTGCATGCCTTAATCCCAACACTCTGTGTGGTTGAGGCAGGAGGAACACAAGCTCAAGTCCAGCACACACAACTTACTGTCTCAGTGAAACCCTGTCTCAACATAAAAAAATGAACAAAAACAAACAAACAAACAAAAAAGGGCCATAGATGTACTTCAGTGAGAAGCCCCTGGGTTCAATCCCCTGTAGCAAAAAAATACCACCAGCAACAAAAATAAGAGAGAGAAAGAGAGGGAGAAAGGAAAGAAGGAAGAAAGGAAGGGAAGAAGCACAATGTTTGGATATTTTCTTAAAATATATGGGTAAGTAGAATATTTAAACAGTCATGTTGCTGATAAGTTTACCAGGCCATAGTTGGTATATACTGTCATACATTTTAAATGTGACACAAAATGCAAGTAAGGTAAGACATTCAAGTAAACCATTATCTTTAGAAGCCCTTCAGTGCCATACACTGTTCTAAAGGCTAAGATTTTAAGAGGTTCACAAATACAATTGTTCTGTATCTTGCCTTCCTAGAAGTTCCTTTCTTGCTTTTCTAACTCCTATCCCTCTGCCCAATTCTGGCATTTTCCAAATAACTGTCACTTTCTAAGTTTATAAACACGTAAATAGATTGGTATTTAGAAATGTTTTGAGATTTTAAAATAAATACTTTTTTATATTTAAACTAAATATATCTTTTAAGAGTCACTAATTAAATATTCTATTTGAAATACCTTAAAAACAGATTTAAATGAAAAACAGGAAACATACTAATATACTCAGGACATCCAAAACCTTGTTTTTGAAAGTCCTTTCTACATATTTTCACAAGGTGCTCCTTCACAGGAAAACAAAAAACAAACAAACAAAAAAACAGTACTTTTTTCCTGGAAAAATTACAAAAGTTTCTTTCACCAGAACTACATCCTAAAGGTGCTTATCATTTCTGTAGTTTCCAAAAACCTCTAACTGGAAATCCTTTTAAATTTTTCATTATGTACTTTTTTATAAATAGTGGCCTAATGTATAAAAAGGGGTCACAATTAGACTATTAGATGCTCTGCTGTTTTGTAGTACTGGGAAAAGGTTTATGGTTAATATGGGAAAATTCCAATATTTTATTAAATGCTACAAGATGATTACATGTAGCCTAGTCTCACAGCAGGGATATCCATACAATGTATTATTAGTGACTAGGATATCAACCCTCATGGACTGAGATTAGCTTAAAAGAAAGAAATCCTTGATATAACTAACGTACAAGACCACACAGTCAGTAAACATTTTATAGACAAAAAGAGAAATCTAATGACATTCATTTGGCATTTGTGGAACATGCATTTGGGTCGTTTTTCATTTTATAAAGGAGAAATGAATCTAAACATTGTTCATAAGGGAACACTAAAGCGCTAATACTACATAATAGAGCCAAGTTGGACTTCTTAATATTTATATGTTCTTTTAGGGAAATTGTTCTGGTTCCTGCAGATGATTAATAATACCTGCTGCATTTGCATAATTCATGGCTCTAAATAATTAACAGGATTATAATTATATTCATAATTCTTTATCAATTGAAGTTAATAACTTTGGTCTGCTGTAATGTGCTATGCTATTGAACAAAGATCTGTACTTCAAAACAATGACTCTAGTTAATATTAGCAAAACACATTACATATCTGGCCCTTTGCTTATTTGCTCCAATTATAATAAATGAAGTATCTGGTTTATATCACTTTATACTCAAAGACAATGTATGCATTCTAAAATTTAGAATTCTGTTTGTATTTAATAAGTATAAATACGTATCTATCTACATATACCATACATACATAAATAAATATGTGTACACACTAGGGCATATAATGTCTGTCTCTCTATATATATATTATATATGTGTGTGTGTGTGTGTGTGTGTGTGTGTGTGTGTGTAGAAAGAGAGGCATAAAAGAGATAATAAACTTTTTATGTCAGGAAGGGGATGGTTTGTATAAAACCTACCAGTACATGGATCACTCACTGGGCTTTTGCCAAAAGACATTTACTTCAGTAATTGAACAATTTTCCCAGAGAAATATTATTTTTACTGTACATGTATTGTGCAATTATATTGCAATAATAAAATCCAAGTGATACAGAACTTTATAGAAAGTCTTTAACTTCTATTCCTTACTTCTACTTTCATGAACAATGAAGCATGGAAGTATTTAGAACAGTGTTTTATTTTATTCCTTAGCTATAATGGTCCAGGGCTAGACTTCAAAAGAAAAATGTACTGTAAAATTGGAGGAAAATGTAATGAAAATTAATATGTGTGTTTGTAGGAAACAAAGTTAAAATGAAGGCATCTCTTTCTACTGAGAATATGTGTGTTACAATGACAACAAAAAGCTTCTACATAACTCAGCCTCCTTTTAAGTTTATATAAAAAAACCTCAGATTTTTCTTTTAAACATTAATATTATTAACATATAGTTGCAAAAGAAAAATAATTTATATAAACTGTACTTAAAAATGCATAGAGCCTATTGTAGCTTCCTAATGGTTTTACAATATTTTTATTGAAGTGACTTCATAGGTACAAATTCTTAATTGCTTATTGTAAAAGGCTAAATATTTTATATCTATGAATTAAATTAAAAAATATAACCTTCCTTAACTATAATAGTCCAGTAGATTATAGATAATCTGAGCCAATTTAACTCACTTATCAAGAGCTTCTGCCTAGAGAATTAGCTACCGTTATTATGTTTTGAAACTACATATAAAGTCTATAACAACATCAAACTGATTATTAAATATTTTCCTTCTTCCCAGAAAAGTTCATTACTTTAAATCTATATTACAATGCAGAGAATATCACCTAATTTATTTATTTTAAGTCTGATTTTTTTCTTAGCTGATACAGTGAATTAAGAAATTATCCATGATACTTTTACATCCTAATTATGCTCTAATTGTACAAAAATTGAGTAGTTTTTCATTCCCTTCCTTTTTGTGCACAAGCCACATAAAATCAAATCAAAAATAAAGATTATACATTTAGGTTTATGATATTAATTTAATTGATGTTTAATTCAAAGATCTCAAGACATTCTCAGATATTTAAAATGTTTAAAATTTTAAAAGTATATCACATAGGGTTTGGAGAGGTTAATAAAAATAAGAAACAGGGACTTCTGGGCTGTATGAAGCAGTGGAAAAAGTTCAAAGGGTTTGAAGAGGGGCAGGCAGATTAATGAGTTTTAATCCAATAGGTTTGAAGGACTCTGTATCCCATACCAATATATAGCTTTATAATTTTATAAATACACATTTAATGTACACACATTTATATATACATGCATGTCTAACCAATATACATATATACATACTTAACATCAACATACACATGAATATATACACATACATGCATATTATCTTCAATGTATAGTTAAATATAACACACACACACACACACACACACACACACACACACAACCTTCCCATTCCTACCACAGATTTTACTGGGAGAGCTGCAATTCAGGTCATAAGGCAAAATCATGTAAAATCATGTAAAAGACAAACAAATAAAAATGGGGGGGTATTTGTCAGCTGCCACATGGTGAGGGACTTGGAAGTGAGGTATTTTCATCATAATTGTGGCTGGCATAATATAAACACAAAGACAAAAATAAGAATAACATACAAAATAGATGGGTAAGAAGAATTCACAAGAAAAATGAAGAAAAACAGTACTGAGAACGATCACTTAAGGTGCGAAATAAGATCAGAAAATAAGATGGCAAAGTATTTGTAAGCAAAAGGATTTATTATTTATGTAACTTTATGACATTCATTTAAGAAATATAAAACTGTATCATTTTAACTTCATGACATTCTTGTTATTGTTGATACATTTTTATAACAACTAGAATATAAAAGAATACATAATATATAGTTGAGAGGTTTTTTTTTTTGTACCAGGAATCAAACTCAGTACCTCGTGCTTGCCAGGCAGGCACCTATGCTGCTGCGCTATACCCCCGGCCTGAGAGTTTTATTAATGCATACTTCACTCACTTTTTAGAAACTCAGAAATAGCTAAATAATGAACTTGGAGTATTTAATGTCAATATGAGTTCTCAGTATTATTGGAAAATGAAGACTGTATGCCTTGCAAATGGCTTAGGATGGAGGGCGACAACAGTGTGAAACTGATTCTTTTTCTTCCTATTTCACAATATCTATTATACTTTTTGGTCCTTAATTGTACTTTCAGTTCCTCACACCAGAGAGACAATGCAATGTTTACACATATGTGTCTGATTCATTTCACTGAAGAGTATTGTTCAAAAGGAAAGGGCAACTGGGGGGAGGAGAGGAAGGAACGGAAACGGAAAAAATGAGAAAAAAATGATAAAGTGGAAACAAAGCTTTGTAAATGAGGGGAATAGGGGTTGAAGGGAGGGGAGGGGAATGGAAAAAAAGAGGAACTAAGGTATAGCACGTACAGGTACAAGTTCCCTATGATGAATGTGATCATTATGTGCATCTAAATTGTACCAATAAACTTCATGGAAAATTGAAAAAAGGAAAGAAAGAAAGAAACTGATTCTTATTTATTTTCTGTAGTTCTGTTCTACAAAGTCACAATGAACACTGAAGTAGCAAATCCTGAATCATTTCCCAGGGAAAATACAACGTTAGCCTCCTGCCTGCAGTCCTCTGGTCACAGCATTTTTGTGTAACAATCAATACATTATCTTGTTTTATGCTGTTTCTATTTAAAAACACCCTATTTGATATATACTGTTGATTCATTAACACTGATTGCACAGCCAACAGCACCATAACTCATGCCTGAAAGAAGATTCTTTAACGCACCTTTCTCCCCACCTTAAGGCCATTATGACCTCCTTGAGTTCAGGAACACTAGATAGCAGTTACCACTATGGTCAGTGGCCATTTTAAATGGCAGAATCACTAACCAAAAGTACAAAAAGCAGGTGGCATTAAATAGACTGCAAGAAGGACATTTATGAGACCTGAAATAAAAAAGCAGAGTACTGCTTTGTTTGACCTCAGCTGAGATGTGTGTCTCTGGTAATTCAAATTCTTCCCCAACCTGTGCATGTCCATGAATGGATCTGAAAGTGCTGTGAATATTGATTGAAGGCTATAAATAAATTTTGGGAAGTTAGAGCATTCACAAACGTGGAATCAATGAATAATGAGAACTGTCTATATATACTTTCAATCAGTGTTCTGACTGACTGGACTCTTTTTATAAAATACTATAGTTTTTAGCTACAAATGGTTAACGTCTTGCATCCTTTCTGGTTGTGGTATTTGTACAGAAAACTAAATTACAGAGTTATGTATATTGTTGACTTTCTCTAATTACCATTCTGAATGATCTAAGCAGAGACCAACTGCTGGGCCAAATTGAATACCAGGGATATAATATCCTGGCATTTGCCAAGCGCTATGTTTTCTTAAACATTGTTAAGGTGTACTGTAATTTTTCGCAAAAGATTTAAAAAATGCTCTATCTACCAAGTAACTAGGATATGAAAAAGTGTAAGATACTTCCGCGAACGTTATTACCAACTGAAGGGCTGTATTATTCAGTTCTACTTAAAATCATACAGTGCTACTTAAAACTTCAGTGTCTTCTTGTTAAGGAAAGTGGATATAAGAAAAATGCAAAAGAATATAATAAATACTGTGAATACAAAGCTGAATTTCTAAAAATTACAGCTTGGATAAGGACTATAGGTACAATTTCCTTTCAAATAGATATGGAATTCAAATTTTAATAACAACTGTCAGTTTAATATATTAAAACTTATTCATCAGTGAAACACCCAGATACCCATCTGCTTTGATGGTGTTTGCCATAAATTTCAGAACCCTAAGTCAAACTCAATGGGTTCCATTTACAAATACATGAGCTGTCATTGAAGAACTGAACACTGTGTTATATGTGTGTATGTGTGTGCATCCACACTTATGTATGTAAGTTTGTGTTTGTGTGCTTGAGGTTAAGATGTGAAAGTAGTAAAATAAGTATTAAAAAGTTTATTTTAAATTATGCATAGAAATACATATGAGTGTACACAGACACAATTACACACACAGCAATACCCTCTTATTTGCAGGGAATATACAGTATTCCAAGACCTCCCAACAGATACCTGAAACCACAGATATTTCTAAGCCCACTATATACTATATTTTTCTTACACATACCTAGGATAAAGTTCAATTCACAAATTAGGTGCAGTAATAGGTTAACAATAACATTAAAATGGAACAATCATAAAACTACACCATAATAAATGTTATGCAAATGTGGTATCTTTCACTCTGAAAATATCTTACTGCATTGTAATCACTCTTCTTCTGCTGATAATGTGAGATGCTACAATTTCTCCTTGATGAAATGAGGGGCATAGGCATCGTGATGTAGTGTTAGGCTACTATGTGTTACTTGAACGCAAGCACTGTGAAATAGTGATAGTCAATCTGCAATTGACATGGCTACCAAGTGACTAGTAGTCAAATCATATATAGCATAGACTTGCTGGGCAAAGGCTGATTCACATCCGTAGCAGGACAAAACCAGATGGAAAAGCATTTCATCACATTACTCTGATCAGTGTGCAATATAAAACTTACGAATTTTTTATATCTGGAATTTTCTATTTAGTATTTTTGGAATGCAGTTGATTATGAGTAACTGACACTGTGATAATTAAAACCATGGGTAAGGAGGGGATGCTATGTCCATCTACAAATACACGTATACTACACAGTCCTAGACTTACTATGGTTTGACTTAATGATTTTTCAACTTCACAATGGTAGAAAGGTGATATAGATGGAGTAGAAATTGTACTTTAAATTTTGAATATTGATATTCTTTGAGCTAGGAATGTGTGATCTGGTATTCTTCTCCAGCAAGCTGCAAATCTAATCACCCACATAGGGTAACTGGTATTTTACAGTGTACAGTGTTGGTAAGCTAAGATGTTCAGTAGGCATACAAAATGCATTTTGACTTATATTTTCAACTGATGATGGGTTTAGCAGGATGTAAATTCATCAAAAGTTGATAAAAATGTCTATTTATACTATATATATTTCTATTGCTTATGCAAAAAGTAACTATTGTCCTAGTGGCTTAAATACATCTTTATTATCTTCAAGTTTTAGAGATGAAAAATCTGACACTGAGTTAAATGGATTCATCCTAGAAACAAGGAGAAAACTATCTTCTTTGTCTCTTTCACTTTCTGGAGGTCCCTTACTTTCCTGGACTCATGGACATTTTTCCTCTAACTTCAGAGCCAGAAGTACAGCATCTTCAAATATTTATCACTTTACTTTGACATCTGGTTTTCATTCTTGTATCTTCTTTGACTCTTTGAAGGATCTTTATGATTTTATTGGGCCCAAATAGATAATCCAAGATAATCTCACCCTCTCAAGGTCCTTAATTTAATCATGCCTGCAAGTCACTTTTTCTCATTGTGTAGCAAAATAGTAGTCAGCCTAACTTCTCTGTATCTGCATATTCCAAAGATGTATCTGATAATCTCTAAATCTTTGTACTATCCTCGCTGATAAGAGTGCCTTGTTTATTTTAGGACTTGAGCCATACCTGATAATTTATGCTAACAATGTGATTTGTGGTCTGGTCCTTTGTGCACACTAAATCTGTTTGAACTCTAGAGAGGCTAAAGACTTGGTAACTAAGTAGGACACACGAGTGCTACATGGGCACATAACTAAGGTCTATAAAATCCTGGACAGCAAGACTTAGGTAAGGTCTTCTGGCAGAATTTTGCATATGTCATCATACTTCATTTTGGGATAATTAAACTGTCCATATGGAAAAGAAAATTAGAAACTGGCAGTTGATCTCTCCTGGACTCTGGTTTATGTAACTTTTTCCTTTGTTGATTTCAATCTTTATTTTCTTGTTGTAACAAACTGTAACAAAGAGTATACTACCTTTTATGAATTCTATGAATCCTCCCAGTAAACCCCTGTGAAACTGAGAGTAGTATTGTAAAGCAACATATTTTTAAGTTCCAAGGATTAGAACACATATATCTTTGGAAGACCATCATTATGCCTGTCACAATATGTATGACAGATCACTATTTTGTATACATGTATTCAAATCACTTTGCCTAGGTAGTATCGGGGACCCCTGCAGTGGGCTCCAATCTCCTGCCAGGTGTTACAAGAGCAAGAAACAAAATGTGGTGTAGAGAGGAACTGGGATGACCAGTTGTTCGCTGCCATAAGGCAGCCAGAACCTCCACATTTATTAATTGAGGAAAATGGTGAGGAGATTATTGGATAACTCCAAGGGTGGTGGTGGTCTTATGCTAAGGAGGGTCTTTATGTTGATGAGGATGGTGGGGAAAGATAGCAAGATATGAGGGAGTTTGTCCTTTCTCCAAGGTGAAAACCTTTTCTTATTGCTACTTGGTTCTTAAGGAACCAGTATGTCTTCAGCTGATGTAATCTTGCCCTGGGGCATCACAGCATCATGGGACCATTGAGGCTTTAGTTGTAACCAGAAGTTTCTGTGTTCCAATCTGGCTCAAAGGGAGGGACAAGGACAGCCTTGGAATCCCCTTGACTCAATTTATAACCTGTATTCCCTGACAAGGGAGTAGCTTTAACATTATTATCAAAAACCTTTGGAAAAATGTATATTCCTTTATTGACTCATTAGGCTTTCTCAAGAGGTTATACAATTGTTTTGTAATGTGCTACTTTTGGCAACCTAACTTTCCAGTATATAAAATGAAAATTAAAAGCAAATTTCAAATTTCAAAAAGTCAAGTCACTTTCTGTCCTGGTTGTCTAGAGCAGTGACTTGCAATCAACTCTTGCTTAGTGATAAATAATGAAGAATGTACTCAGTTTTCACCTATGTGGCCAAGAGGTAATCAAAGGAGTGGTACAGCTTAATTGACCATCAGAGACTGGAAAACATCTGCTCTGTAAACCAAACATCTGCCCCAACCCAATATCAGTATATTTAAAGGGAGAAAGTTTATGAATGTAAAATGTAACTAAGCAAGATAAGAATCCCTGTCCCAATCTTCAATTACGTTAAAGTGAAAGGCACGAATCTCATATATGTACACAGACACATACAAGAAATTTATAGGTTTTATAGTTTTCTATTTATGTTTATGATCAATTTTGAGCTAATATTTACTTAAGGTATGACGTTTACTTTTTGTATATGTATGTCAACTTGCTTCAGCACCACTTGTTGAAAATTATATCTTTCTTCTATTGCTTTTATGTTTTTGTAAAAAGGATCAGCATATTTATTTAGGTCTATTTCTGATTTCTTTGTTTTAATCATTGCTTTGTGCATTTGTTTCCCCACAATATCACACTGTCTTGATTTCTCCCACTTAAATTTTTTCTCTAGCACTAAATTTACAGATAAATTTGGTGAGAACTGATACCTTTATTATATTGGGTCTTCAATTCATGAATATGGCATGTTTCTGTATTTAACTCCTGATGTCTTTTGTCAGTATTTTGTAATTTTATGATAGAAATCTGGTATGTATTTTGTTATATTTCTTGGTATTTTACTTTGTAAAGCCTGTAAATACTACTGTGCTTTTAAAAGTTTTGCACTGGCTTGAACCACTGGTGGTGGTCCGTGCATGACTGTCCCATTGGGTGGCTTGTACCACTGTTAGTACAAATGGATCTAAACATTTTATCACTCTCTTTAGTAATAAAATTAATAAAATGTTGCCCAATGGGACAGTCGTGCATGCACCACCAGTGATTTACACCATCTTGCAGCCAAGACATACCAATTACACCTCATTGTGAATGTGTTAATGCAAATAATTTTGAAGAAATTTAAAAATTACCTATAATTGCAAATTTCAATCTCCTTTTACCAGGAAAAATAACCAAAACATTTATTTTTGAAAATTCTTTTCTTCTCACAAGTCTTTTGGAATCTCACCACAATAAAAACAAAAAACAACAGCAACAACAAAATAAATAAGCATTCATACTGTTTTAAAAAGATCAAAAGACCTTAGTGCTTTTAAGGAGACAATATTGCTCATTTTTTACAATCCATGTTCTCAAAGAAGATTGGACACAAAGAATCTTTGGAATTTAATCATCAAGTTTATATTATAATATATAAAAATGTGCTGCAAATACTGCAATATTTTTCCATAGTGCCTTATTTCTACTCTTATAATTCAGAAAATAATTGTGTTTGAAGGCAATAACTATATATTGTTACCAAATGTGGCATAGAAACCAAACAATCCTACTCTAACAATTTATAATAAAACTATGATTTGATTTAATAAAATGTTACATTATTATACTAAAAATGATGAATAGAAACAGAAGTTTTATTTCTCATTTTGATTATTACACATCATATCACTCCCCTTCCATTAATCTGTTAGTTTAGAAGCATATTTAGTGTTATTTGTGAAAATAATAATACTGCAATTTAGGAAGAAATAGTGCTTAATAGAGCCCATTGTCTGAGTGGGAAAAGAGTCTAATTTTAGTCAAATATTGATTTAGAGCAAGGCACATTTGATTAAACACAGAGAAATTTATATCCATTCTTAACTGCCCAGTTGTCTACTTTTTCACAGTTCAGTCCATTATCAATAGAAAAGATCATATGGGATTAGTTCTGGTACAGAAGAGAACTTTTCTCTTTTCTAATTTTAATATAGAAGCATATAGATTTTATACAATGAAATTATCATCCATTTTTCTAAAAATTTCTTTATGTTTCATGTTTTGTTGGGATTAATGTGTTGGTTAAGTGAGGTGACAATATACCAGCACTTTATCACATAACTTAATAAACAACCTAATAGTGGATAATTTTTAATCATAAAAATAACAGTTTGGGGTCAAAATTACCAAATACAAGCCATTTCATATGGCTCATTATACATTTTAGATACTATATATATATAATATACATATTATATATACATATGCATATTATATATATATATATATATATATATATATATATATATATATATAAAACAAGTGAATAGATTTGTCTACGTAAGATTGGATGAATTAAAGAAAATTGTATCTGGAGAAATGAATTTATATATAAATTGCTCTTTTGAAATATTTTCATATATATATGTGTGTATGTTAATATGTATTTCATTAGATAATTTAAAGTATAAATATTTTTAAAGCTCCAAAATTTTTTTAAATTTAAAAAAAATAGATACTTCCATGTTTACTTCCCCATTCTTAATTCTCACCTTCAAGAATTAGAAAATTAGCCTTACTTTATTCCAAAATGTGCTAATATTCCACTTGACATGCTCATGCTATCCACACAACATTATCATGATGCCATTTGCAATGTTATCTGAATGTTTGTACTCCCTCAAAATTCTTATGTGGCAATCCAACTCCTAAGGTGATGGTACTAGGAGGTGTAGTGTTTTGGATATGATTAGGTCATGAAGGCAGAGCCCTCATGAGTGGAATTAGTACCCTTTAAAAAGACATTGAGAAGGCATTATCTATGAAGTAGGAAATGGGTCATTAACAGGCATTGAATCTGCCAATGCCTTGATCTTGGAATGCTCAGATTCCAGACCTGTGAGCAATATATTTCTGTTGTTGAGTCTATGGTATTTTGCTATAGTAGCCCAAAAGGATTAAGGCAGATGTAATTTAATGATAGTTATTTCAGATGGAATATTTTAAAAACCAGTACCATTTCATCCATAATTAGAGAAAGGAAGGAAAGTGGTAATGAACAGAATGTCATAAGCAAAATGTACTCAGAAATCTAGAATGAAATGCCATAAATTGAGTCACCCCCCACAATGGATGAGCATGAAAACAAATTAGAGAGAGAAACCGGTCAGTATCATCCTTATTATGTTCTGAATTCCTGTGAGTTTTATCTATCATTGGTTTTTCTAAGAGTATGCCATGTTCTACCTAATATTATAGTCACCTGTTATAAAAAATCATCATCAATGTCACTACCATTTTCATTGTCATCACTACCCTTACCATCATAATCATGGAAGAGATATAAATCTTGAAAAAGGCAAATATGATAAGAAAATATGACCTGGCACAGATAAAAAAAATTTAAAAATTTTTATCACAATATGACAGGTTGACTAAATGAGTAGGTATTGTCATAATGGTTTTCTACATCTTTTCATTTCTATACCAAATTATATGGTATCACTTCCATTAAGTTTAGGGTATAGCATTGCTTTTGATCAGATATAGGAACTCCATGAGAAACAATGTAGATTTAGACAGCAAAAAATGTACATTTCCACAGTTCACTATATGCATACACAGTGAGTTATAATTTTAAATGAATGGAGAGATCAACTCAATATCTATGTATAATTTGAAAACATCCAATCACATACCTGACACTATAATGACCCTCTGTAGCACCTGTCACAACATTGTACAAAGATGAAAGCAGCCAGGCAGGCGAGTAATAGGAGCCATAAAACTCGTTTCTTATAAAATCTCCATGATGGATTTTCTCTGATTCAGGCTTAAACAAAGGAGGATGTGACCTGATTGTGATGACATGACAGATACCAGGTATCTATGATACAATCAAGTCTGTATCATGCCTATACTGTTGCTTTATACTGTGTTTTAATATGCTGCTAGTAGCAATGGCCACAGGAGCAGTATGAAGAAGGCTAGAGGGTGGTGATAATATTATAGTAGCCATGTATGTTCTGAGCAGAAATTTTCTCTCTTAACTACTGCGGGTTCTTGAAGGCAGAAATCATTTCTAATTAATTTTTCTATTTCTCTTAGTACCCAGCACAATATCATCTATGTAATGTGTGCCCAATAAAAACTTACTAAATGAAAGGTACTTGAACTGTATAAATGTAATGAAATGTGAAAATGACTAAGACAAGAAAAAAAGATACCTCTAGACTTTATTCAAGAAATTATAGGGTAGGTATTTTCATGCACTACTGTAATTTTAGTAATCTCAGGTACTCAAGACACTGAGGCAGAACTCCAAGTTTGAGGCTAGCCTCAGCGGCTAAGTGAGACCCTATCTCAAAATTAAATAAATAAGAAAGAAAGACAGACAGACAGACAGACAGACAGACTAAGGAGTTTGAGAAGTACATCAGTTGCAGAGTGCTTGCCTAGCATGCTCCAGGCCCTGGGTTCAATCCCCAGTACAGGGAAAATAATTAAAAAGTTACAATATGAACATGTATTGCTTTAATGTATAAATTGATCTAAAGTCAATCAATATCATTATGCTACAAAGAGTTATGATACTATCTATAATGATGTAAATATAACACCTCAATTTGTAAGATATTTTTCAATAGTAAAATAAGGATGGCTTGGTAGCCAAGTTATGAAAATTTAGTATTTCATATATAGATTTTTTTCTTCCCAGTATCAGTTTGGATACACTATTTTCATCAACATTATCCTTACCATACTGCTGCTCACACATTTCCCCAGTTTATCACCAACTTTCATGGGAAACACAGCAAAAAGCCACTTAGCCAAAAGTGTATGTGGCAAAAACGATATGACACTTTTGAGAGTTTCCCCAATTCCCAAACTGATGTGCTCTTTGATAACTGGTCGCTTTATTTTCTCAAATATACAGCCTTCTTAGAAAAACAATTACAAAAGTAAGTCAGGGAAAACCATTGGTAATAAAATATGATGTTGTCTTGAGTTGGATTTCCTGAGAAGCAGATACTTTTAAAACTATTTGATTGTAGGCAAGGTGTTTCTTAGGCAATCCAAGGAATCATAGTAAAGAAGTAGGAAAGTAAAACTAAAAAGAGAATAAAGTCATGAAATGATGTGTTAATAAACATGCTATTACTGTGATCAATTGAGGTTCTCACTGGGACCACTAGGACACTGATTCGTTTCTCTGAAGTGCAAATAAGATAGGGATACTTCTCATCATCTCCCATAGGTAATGTGTTCAAAATAATTCCCATTATAAATATTAAAAATTTCAAGGCTGTAATTCTATTAGAATGAGTCTTAATGGTATATTTTGCCACCATTATGACAGGCCTCATTTTTGTATTTGAAATAGATTTCTGACTAAAAGAAGTGAGTTCCTTCAGTCAAGAATTTCAGTAGATTCATCTACTTGGAAAATGTTTTTATTTGGATTCACTACTGAATTGTCACACATTGATATATACCATCATACTGACTGAAGCAGTAATGGAGATAATTAGTAATATAATGTAATCATTCTTTGGGAGAGTATTTATTCTCCATCTTTGCTATGTTAAAACTTAAAAAGTTTTTCCCTTGGTTTATCTGATGGCACAAATGAACAACAACATAGCATTATTTTCGCAATAACTAAAAACAAAAATAAACACTTGTACATCAAATATTCCTTTAAAATACAATTACAGGTTTTGAGTTCATCCTCACTATTGATTATGAGTTGATCTTACACATTTCCTTCCCTTTCATCCAGTACCTTGTTATATCCAAGGTCAATATGTTTATTTATAAATTATGTACCAAGCATGAACATATTTACCATGTTTGTAAATGTTGTTACAATGTGATTTGAAAAAATACAGTAAAATGTACCCTCTACTTTGGCTAATATAATCACACAAATGATTGCTCATTCTCTAATAAATTAACACTACAGTGTGAACAACTGAATTCTGTCAGTATCAATGTGTTTTTTTTAAAGAGTGTATTAAATTTCACTATGTTTGAACAGAACTATATATAATGTCAATAAAGAATGAATAAAATTGCTGTGAAAAACATCAAAATAAATAATTAAGTATGCATAGCTCCTGGCATGTGGCTTTCCTGTCAGAGAGGATTGTGATTTTAAAGAATGGATACATTTCAGAACCAATTTGTTACATACTTGCACATTTTTAGAGATTTTTCTTTCCACTGAGAACATTTAGGAGATTATGACATAATGAATTTGTTCACTTCTTTATTAGCATCTTGTCATAAAGCTATGCATTAGAACAAGTGGGTGTTAATACGTCATATCATTTGACACATCCCTTGAATCCTTACTCTCCTTGCAGCCTCAGGGTACCTGTAAGCTGGCAGAATTTCCAGAGAAGACCTGAGGTTTAGGCTATAACCCAATCGCACTTTTGCTCTGCTTTGCTATTGCTGGCATTGTATATCATCTCCTGGCCAAGGTCAAAACCTTCAGAAAGTAACTCTCATTTCCTCATTAAAACTCATTGGGGGAATGGAAGTGAACATATACTTTAAAAAATATATACTTTTGACATTAGCTACATTTCACAATAACCATGCTTTATAGCACAAATGGGTGATTGGTGCATTCCATCATTTTCTATTAGTGAGAAAAGAGGGAGAAAAAGAACAGTTTTGCTTTGTATTACTTTACCAACATGTCTGAATTAATGTATCTCTTAAACATAGATGCCATTTTTCCATGATTTCACCTGATCATTCCATGAAATTATTTGTATTCTTTTATCAGTGAATAATTTTATTGCATTAAGACATCAGAGGAAGGTGTATGTAAATTAGAGAAAATAAAACACTATATAAAATAACTATAATACAATTATAAGTAAGAATTTCAACTTCTAACACAGAATGGCAACTTGGCTCAACTCCTTTCCATAAACATAATATTGGTAAGTACAAACCATGAAAATAATACTATTTATGCACTATGATTATTACACTGGATAGAAGGATGTAGTAGCAATAATGCTACCATAGAACACAAAATATGTCTTACATCTCTGGTTTTGTAACCCACTGAAACTTTAAATAAAACTTGAGTTGGGCCGGTGAGATGGCTCAGTGGCATAAGCGCCTGCCTTGCAAGTGCGAGGGCCCGAGTTCGACTCCCGGATCCCACATACGAAAAAGGGGCCGGTGATATCGCTCAGTGGCACGGGTGCCTGTTGGCGCGCGAGGTCCTGAGGTCGACCCCCCGGTACCCACAAAAAAACAAACAAACAAACAAACAAAAAAAAAAAACAAAAAACTTGAGTCTTTCTTTCCAGAAGTGCTGGACAAAGGTACAGAATGGATGGTGAATACATAGCGGTTATGTACTAATAGTTTATAAATAAATACCCTGAAATGTATAGCACAGCAAGATAAATTTTGACCTGAAATGAAGAGGGTGCTGTGACAGCATACACAGAGGTATGTGATTCAGCCCAAATTGTGTTAGAGGGACTATCTACATAATCTGAAAAGAATGTAAGGCATTCTACAAGTGAATATGTGAGAGAAGGAACTATTTCAGTGTATAGGGTGGGATCATCATTTCCAAAAATGCATTCAAAAAACATTTTGTATGACTGAGGTGAGGCATCCACATGTTAGGTGAAAGATGAGATCTGAGAATGGGGTAGGGAAAATTTTATAAATGCCTTTTTCTTCTATACAATTTGAATTAAAACCTAAAATAAATGAGGAATCATTGGTGGATTTTAAGCAGGGGAGTAAAATATTAAGGTTTCACTTTGAAATAGATAATCTGGGAAGTATTGTGAAGAGTAAACTAAAGAAAGGCTAGACCACAGATAATTTAGAAAGCTATCATCATATGCTAAATGGAACTTAGAAGTGAAATTAGTTATATGGATCTATGTAAAGAGCATATAATATTTCCTACCTTGTTTATCTATGCTTCTTAAATGAACAAAATAAACATGAACATGTTTTATTATCTGTTAAGCTCTATACTTAAGGAATTACCAAATTCCATGGATTAGAGCTCATTATTCTGACATTCTTATTTGTTCATACACATGGAAACAACTATAACTATAAAATTTATATGTGCTTAAAGAAAAAAATAACATGCCAGGTGGATTCATATTTGTACAAGGAAGCTCTAGTCAGTAACTGTTGTATATTAAGCCAGAGAAACATGACAAAAGGACTCACTCTGTTCAAGAACTGGAAACATGATCAGGAATCTGAGGCAAGATTTCTCCATGAAAAGGAGAAATATTTGCAAGTAAAATATAGGTGACAAATAATCAATCTTAGGATAGGTGTTTTGGGCAGAATTAAAGTCAAAGACTCTAACAATAGACCTAGCATCTGAACGCAAGAAAAATTCAGCTACACTCTGATCTCTGGATATGAATTTACCTATCAGAATATAGGCAGCACACTAATAAAATTCACTATCGAGAGTTCAATGAAATGAAAAACTCGAGGCCCAGCTTTGTTTCTTGTTTGATTACGAACTTGAAAAAGGACACAGAAATTATTTAATGAGATCAGAACAAGGGGGCATCCCTAAGACCTATGGCAGAAGCACTAAAGACAGAGCTCAAATCTGTGTCACTAAATTGGTTTCCTTCTAAGAATGTGGAGTGGGCTTATTAAGAGACTGAGAGTTTTAGAATCTGATAAGTCTAGTTCAGATTCCAACCATTCATAAGTAGTTTAAGTTCACTGAAACTCACTCAGCTTCTAGATCTAGAAAATAAGGACAAAACCACATATTTTGCGGTTGTATTAAAGACTAATTAAAATAATACATGAAATGTACTTAGATTTGCACCTAGCATGTAAAAAATTCAGTAAGTAGTAGGTATTATTGTATTAGTAATTATGTTTTCTTTTTTTTTTTAATATGCAGGTACCAGGAGTTGAACTCAGGACCTCGCGCTTGCAAGGCAGGCACTTATGCTGCTGAGCTATGTCACCGGCCCGGTAATCATGTTTTCTAATCTGAATTTCTTCCCATGTGAATAAAGAAAATATCATAAAATTAATATTCTTATTAATCCACTACAGAAAAATGGGAAATTATTCAATTAGAACCAAATTTGGAATAGGAACCTAGAAGTAATAAGAATAAATATGAGAAGAAACTTAATATAATAATAAAGCTATGGAAAAGGGAAAATAAAATCTGAGGCAAATAGAAAAATATTTGTTTAAACATTGCATGGTCATGGTATAACGAGAGTTGGTTAGTTGGGAGTGTTTTTGTTCACAGAATAAGTAAGCTTAGTCATGCATCACTCTATACTTGATATTACAATTACTATATCATGAGTTAATTTGCCTCAGAAAGACAAAGAGTTTGAGTCATCAATTAAAGGAACAAAACACTACATGATTTAATAGGGAAAATTTTCTACTTCGGTGTTAGGAGATCTACATTATATTTCTGTTCTTACCACTAATAAGAAGAGCCTTTTAGAAGTATCAGTTTCTCTATAGGTCTTAGTTGCCTCATCTGTCAAAATAAGACATGGAACTAAATGTTCTTCAGAGCCTCTGAAATTTGAAATTCTAGGCTTCTACAAAAAAATATCTGTCTAAATATTAGCAACACATATAATAAATATAAGGATCACATTTGGAAAAACGTAGGTACTTGACATGTAAATATTAGCATGAGGGCCAGTCTGATTATTTTCATCACAGTGTGCCCTGCCCAGCAGCTCAAGCTGGAGACTTTTCCTATTTTTCTTACTTTCCTTTGTTAAGTACCAGCCTGTTTTTTTTTTTTTTCTGTTTCTTTTTTTTGTCAGCAACTTAAGAAAAAAACCCCTTTGTATTTTGTCTTACTTTCTAATTAAAGCTTTTTCATGGAAAAAAGGAAATAACATGGCATTTCAATAAAAAATGAGCATGTGACTAAAACAGGCTCCATGTAATATACACATGACTCAGAAAGTTCTCAAGCTGATAAGATGGAAATTACAAAGATTAGAACAGAAATAAATGAAATTGAGATTAAAACAACAATATAAAGAATCAATGAATCAAATAGCTGGTCCTTTGAAAAATTAAACAAAATTGACAGACCCCTAGCCAATCTTACTGAAACAAGGCAAGAAAAGATACAAATCCAAGGGCCGGTGATATAGCTCAGCGGCATAAGTGCCTGCCTGGCAAGTGTGAGGTCCTGAGTTTGACTCCTGGTACCCACACACACACACACAAAAGCTTAAAAATGATACAAATCCATATAAGTAGAAATGAAGGTGAAATCACAACTGATTTTGCCAAAATCCAGAACATCATGGGTAACTATTCAGATGAAGAAATACAAACAGCCACTAAATACATAATAAAATGTTCAACATCACTGCCCATTCCAGAAATGCAAATTAAAACACCAAGATTCCAACTCACTCAAGAAAAAAAAGTCTATATTCAAGAAATCAAATAATAACAAATGCTGGGGAGGCTGTGGGTAAAAAAGAACATGTCTTCTTTGTTGGTGGGAGGGTACACTGGTACAACCACTATGGAAATCAGTATGGATGTTGCTAAAAAATCTAAAAATAGAAATTCTATTTCACTCAGCTATTCTCCTACCTTGTATCTACCCAAGAGTTAAAGACATCATATTACAGCTATACATGCATAACTATGTTAATGGAAGCAAAATTCATAATAGCTAAACATTAAAAGCAGCCCAAATGTCCATCAACAGATGAATGGATAAAGAAAATGTGGTATTTGTAACAATGGAGTACTGCTGTGTCATAAAGATGGATAAACTTGAGTCATTTATAGAAAAATGAATGCACCTTGAGAACATAATATTAACTGAAGTAAGTTGACACACAAGCTTACATATCACATGGTAGCTCTTACACGAGAAACACAATATATAAAAAGTGCAAAATAAAGAATTGACAGTCAGAAATAAAAAGATAGTTCTTGGTATATAGGAAGGGAACTTAAAAATAGAGGGAGGGAGTGAGAGGGTAGGGAAAAGAGAGTGATAGTAAAGGAGATATGGATGGTGCTATGTACATGCTCCAACCTTACAAGGAATGTGATCATGATGTACACAAACATGTATAATATATATGTGAGAATGGGTCCAAGAGTTGTAGGAAAGTGGAGGAAGGAGATGGGAGAAGCTTTTAAAAGAGGAATTAAAACTATCATGTGCATGTACCAACCCACCATGATGAATATAATCATAATATACTACCAACATGTACCAATGGAAAAAAAAAAGAAACAGAGTGATAAAAGCCCAGTACTTTCCCAGAACTTTCTCTTTAATGAACTAAGTGAAAATAGCAGTATAAATAAAACAAATTAGCAAATATAGTAAAATACTTTTACTGGGCATGGTGCCTCACACCTGTAATCCCAGCACGTGGGAGGCAGAGGCAGGAGGATTGCTGCAAGTCTGAGGTCAACCTAGGCTACATGGTGAGTTCAACTTTACTCTGAAATACACAGCAAGACTCTGTCTCAAAAAAACAAAGCTAATTATTTTTTAAATGATGAATAATTTTGGTAATTATTTGGACTTCAGCCTATTGTGTGCGCACTCTCTCTCTATATATATATACACATACACACACATATATACATATATATATGTATATATATATGAAACCAGGAAATATTTAAGCTTGTATGTCTGAATTATTTCACTTAACACTACATTCTCAAGTTGCATCCCTTTGCCATCATTTTTAACAGTTCCTGAATGGAATCGATCCCAATGTTCCTCCAACATAAATAAGTAATCTATGGTACATCCATACAACAGAACATTACACCAAAAATGATTGAACCACAATTAAACACAAAATACCTGAAGCTCACAGAATGTTGAGAAAAGATATCTAAAAACAATTGTATATACTGTGTAGTTTTGATTATATAGACTGCAGAAATATTCTGTCCTTATCTATGGTGTGTTAGAAGTCAGTATATTGCTTATTTTGGGGAGAGTATTGACTGAGAAAAAGTAGGATTGGCGTTTTCCGGTGCTGGTAATATTCTTTTCATGATCTGGGTAGTTACTAAGGTATGCTCACTCTGAAAATTAATTTGTACACTTAGTGATTTGTGAATATATGTGTATGTATTTTATAAAGTTCATTAGGCATCTTACATACTAAGCTGGACAGAAATGCTTACTTTCATCTATAAAGGCAAATTACTTTATTAATGATTTTTTTTGTGTGTGGGGGTACCAGGGGTCAACCTCAGGACCTCATGTGCCAGCAGGCGCCCGTGCCACTGAGCGATATCACCGGCCCTTTTTTTTTTCCGTATTTGTGCACCGGGAGTCGAACTCAGGACCTCGTGCTTGCCAGGCAGGCGCTTATGTCGCTGAGCTATCTCACCAGCCCTATTAATGAATTTTTAGGATAATATTTTCTTCCCTTTAGCCCGGGTCTAAACTACTTCAGAAAGTCAGAGATAGAAACAGAGACACACATTTTATATACACATACATTTAGATACGTAGGGAGATGGAAGAAGGTTAGGAGAAAGGGAAACAGAAAAGTAGAGAGTTTGAGTAAGAGAGGAGAGATATTCTAGACATTGCATTTGTTCAAATATGTACTGTCTGAGAGACTTTCCAGACAATCCAATTCTTCGGCAGCTGTCCTGCTTTATCTTTTATTACAAATTTAAAAATAAAGTTATGTCTTTTTAACTTCCTAGGAATTTAGAGTGAAGCTATAGTCCAATTAAATTGGATGACACTGAAACTGGATGAGACCATAGCATTTAACATAACTTCCTCATGTTACAGGTCTATGTAGCAATATGCCTATTCTATAGAAAATGTCATCCTTTTAGCCCTCCTCTCCGTAATTTCTGATGTCTAACTCTGTGGTTAACTTTCAGTACAGCTGGAACATTTGCAGGTAACCTCTCATTAAAGATACATATGCACTGAGAAAATAATGTAAACATTTCTTGTAAAATAGCATAGGAAAGAGTTTCCAGGGATTGTTTTACAATGATTGTTTTACAATTCTCTTGACAGATCTTCAGTGTAGGAGCTATGAGTGGCTAATTAAAATTGGAGGCAAGAAGCTAAAAATCATCACCTAAGAGAGAGTTTGCATGGCCACACTTATCATGGATTTAAAAATGTGTAATCCCATGGTCTGTGATGGGCTTCTGCAACAGTCTAAACTTTCTAGGTTAGATTCCAGTGAAGCTGAGTAGCAGATTTTGGGCATGCTCCTCCTTTTTTCAAGTGACCCTTTAAATATGTCACTTCACCCTTTATTTCCAATTACTATTTTTCACTCAATTTGCTTTTATTCTTTTAGCTATCATTTTCATCTCTGATGAACTTGCTAGTTCTTCCACAGCACTCAAACTAGGAACCCTGGAAACCTCTGGCTCATTTCTAAGCCAGTTTTTCTCTCTGGATTCACAGCTGCTGCTGCTCTCTGGTAAGCTGTCACTGTAGATATTTTCTTCTTCTCAATCACGTAAAGCACATTCATCTCTAATTCCTCGGGGACCATATCTTAGTCATCTTGCTCCTGCTCAGAGCCTAGCAGTTAGAACTTATCAATAAATACTTGTTGGATGACTGGAAAGCAGCAGAAACAACCTGTCACTACAGTTGGTGGGCTCTAATCCTATTGTAGATGGCCTAATGGAGAAATAGGCTCTGGTTCCTGGCACTGTGGCCACCGGAGCCAGCCTGTAAATGGCTCAGCAAAGGGAGAAGAATCTATGATCCCTGTTCGATAAATTAACATTTTCATCGAGCAAGTTTTTATTCAATTTTCTCCTTTTCACACTTGTCACAGAAAATAAATGAGTCCCACAGCTCCCCTAAAGCCCACACGATATCAGGTTAGTATTAGTGTCACTTTCCATAATCTACTTTACTGATGCTGTACTGGGTAATTCTACTCATAATATGTAAAAAAGAAGTATGTCATCACAAAATTGTAATATAATGTTCCTTATCATGTTTCATCCTGGGAGTATTACAATAGTAACAATGCATGACCAGAGCAGGATGTTCCTGATATGTTTATTCCCCCACTGTTCTTCTTACTTCTTTATATTTATAACTCTGTCTTCAGATTCCCAGTTAATGCCATATATCTTTCCTAAAGCAGATGAGCACCATTTACCTTCAAGTGTATATGGACGGCAATTGGTTTCCTTGTACTACCCATCCTTTCAGTTCAGGCATTCTCCATCTCTTCTATAAATGTTCATTCAGAAAAGTCATTTCCTCAACTTTACTTCCCACAGTACTGTGGTCTAGACAATCTTTTTATTCACTTGTTTCTTAGATCTCATTTTGAACTGTAACACCTAAGTCCAACAAAATAAGGTTTTTGGAGGTAAGACATGCTACATATGTACTTCATATATGTTTGTATTTTTAGTTAAAGTTTCCAAAAGCAGTATATATGTTTGCTATTTAAAGCACCCTTCTTTATTTCACAATGAACATTTCATATTCCATTTAATTACTACCTATAGGTTAAAAATATATGGATTGTAAAAAAAATAATATTCTTAAAAACAATTACTTTCTAAAACCATTGGTGGTAGGATTGAAAAATTATAGCTAACTCTTTTTATTTATTTAATTTAAAGGCAATGTTAACAAGTCCTGAAGACATAGTTTTATCTTTGGTTAATATTTACACAGACTACATTAAATTTATGTAAAGTTATACCTTCACAGAGAATCTGTAACTCTGTCTAGGTTATATAAAATAAAGTATGAAAAGATGTAGATAATTTAAAAGTTTAAGGGCCTGGGATATAGCTCAGCGGCACAGCGCCTGGCTGGCAAGCACAAGGTCCTGAGTTTGATTCCCGATACCAAAACAAAAAACAAAAAAAACAAAAAAAACAAAAAAGAGAGAGAGAAAACTTTAAAAGCTATGACTTGTGAGCAATAAACACTAAATTTTTAATTGATCTTATAATATATCATTTGACATGAATTTGTTTAATGTCTAACATATACATTCTCTCTGATCAAATTTGAATTTTTCACTCCTTTGCCCCTAACTTTTAACATATAAAAATATCACAACAAAGGAAACACCAACACCCTCATTCAATTTGAAAATATTCATAATAGCTTCATACTAAGACAGTTATTTTCCCTTCTATGACTCAGTCTTTCTTGTAGGACAAAAATAACACAAATTTAAAAAAATACTTTTAGCTCTTATTAACAACTTGAATGTATACAGTGCTTGGAATCTAAGGGAAAAAGTCATATTTATTTTCTTTACAAAACAATTCAAACATAGTTCTTATTTTTTAAGCAGAAAGGAAGATAAAGTGAAATACATGGAAAACCAAACATTTTCAAAGTTCTCATTTTTATTTGTTGTTGTTTTGGTCTTTAGGAGAAATACACATGAAAATATCTTGAAAGGGCAGCATACTTTCACAATTGCCCAAGAAGTTCAGTGAGTATGATGAAGGTCAGTAAAAGTTCAATATTTTTACCCTTGGAATCAAGGAAAATTAAATCAATAACAAGAACTAAAATTGCCCATGCAACCCTCTGCTTATCAATTTCAGACAAGAAGCAATCCTTTCTTTTCATAGCAAAAAAGGAAGCCAACTAAGTAAAAAAATCAGCATGATCTTAACTACATCTGACTGATTGAGAAACAGTACTTTAAAAAATCTTTTTAAAATCTTCTTTTTTTAATATTTACTTGTATGTTGGTTGTTATTTTACTGAGACAAAAAGGAGATAAAATTGTTTTCAAACACAAAAAAATCTGCCTCATCACAACTTTTTTTTCACTTGTCTCTTTTTCCCTTCCACAGTTTTATCCTCTTCCTCACTGAGTCTCCCTCATTACTCCGTATTTCTCAGCCAAGAGGAAGACTTTCCTTCAGATTCTTAAGCCTTATATCTGTTACCATAGAGACAGGCATCACAAGATAACTGTTCGTGCCATCCTCATGGAAATAAAATAAAAATCCTATAGGTTTTACAGCAATTTCTAGTGCTATGAGTGAGCAGAAATGATGACCATCCCTAGAAAAAATACAGAAATTTTAATTTCACATGTGTACATAAAGCTACAGAGATTGTAATATGTGATGGGAAATCCAGAATCACTTAATTTTATACATAAAAGTTGATTACAGCTTCTACTATGATTGAAAATATTCTCTTCTCTTGTATCCCTATATCCAGTAAATAACTCATAAATATCTCCTTGTTAACTTTTAATTCTAGCATGTCTTATCAATTATTTACCAACAGTGTCAACAGTTCTCTTACAGTGCAGTGCATTTGTTTTTATCTTGCTACACTTTGGTTCCTTCTAGAACATGTTTGATCAAGAATATCATCTTTTTATAAAGGTGAACACTTTTCCAGAACTCTGCAGTGTAAAAATCTGCTTAGAGAGTCTATGGACCTATGAAGAGAAGAAAGAGTATTTGCAAAAAATGAATTCCATTCACTTTATTTGTTTTGTTCTCCATTGACTTCTGCACTTTAAGTCTACTGAAATCCCACCTAGCTGAAGAGCAGCAATAAAAATAACTGAATCTTAGCAAACAGGCAAGTTCAACAAGATCAATATGTTCAGAAAAAGCAGATATTGTATATGAGTCAGGGATTACAGAGAGCACAGATTTCCTTATAATGACATTAAATAAGCATTCCCCAGATTCACAGCAAATGGACCTATCCTTAACAGGCTGTAAATCTCAGCTACTTTTCAAACTCTCTGGTATTTAAATATTATGCAAGGTCTCAGTTGCTGTTTGTGGTCTTTTACTGCTATTTAACTGCGACTTCATGTTTTGAGAAAATTGAGTCAAATAACAAAAAACACAGTTTTCTTTTGGTCTAGAGGTGAAGACAGCAAACTTTTGCTTTCAAGGGCCAGATAGTAAATATTATAGATCTGTGGCCTATTTGTGTGGTTTCTGTTACAACTTCTTAAAAGCTGTTTTAATATGAAAAGTGTTAGTAGACACTATCAAAACAAATGTATATGGCTGTTATCCAATAAAACTTACAGACACTTAAATTGAAAATTTATGTACTTTTGTGTGTCACAAAACATTCTTCGTTTTGAGAACAATTTAGAAATGGGAAAACCATTCTTAGCTGGCCAAACAAATCCATGTGATATGTCGGCCACAGTTTAATGACTCCTGCCATGGATAGCTCAAGTGGAATAGTAAAGACACTTAAAATAATATATGAAAAGGGGAATCTTTTTTCAATGGGATGAATAGATTAACACATGCTTGGGTTTAGATATTATCTCAAACAATTCTTTCTTCAATTTCCCTTTAGTGCAGGAACTCCATTCTTAACATTGAACATGTTAGGAACAGCATCTCACAAAGGCATCATGGAATCCCTGCTGATATAATGAATCCAGAAAGTTTTTCTTTTTCCTCTTTTATCACAGATACAAATGAGTCTAAACCATTATACACATTAAAGCTTATCTAACATCTGAAATCAGCTTTTTCTCTATTCTTCCTTCATTCGACTTTTTCACTTTTCTAGCACCTTCAATGCCCATCAGATGTTATGGTTTCTAGGACTTTTCACTATTCATGCAATTTTCACTGAACTTATTCCCAAAGATAAAGGTTCCTCTTAGAACATAGTGTCTTTCCAAAAAATCCTAAAATTTGTTCTTTTTGTTTCCTTTTTAGGATACATGTCGAACAATATTACTTTTTTCATTGTATTTTGATGTGATGTAAAGCTATGACTACTATTAAGACTATAACCATCAACACAATTGCCTTATTCAATGAATTCTTAAGCTTTAACTTTCTCACATTCTGTATTTACCTGATTGATATCATGAACCTTATTGCAGGATGTTATAATTATTCCATTTAAAATTCATCATTTTGGTCTCAGCACAGTTTTTAGGTGATCAAGATCTTCTGGTACCTTTATAATTCAATATACATATTCTCTTTATCAGCTAGACAACTTTTTGAGTCTTCCTTCGTGTTTTTCTAATTACTATTTCATATCCCAAACATGACCAAAGACAGAGTTAAGAGGCAGATTGTGAGAGATTAAGTTCAAGCCAGATGCACCCAGTTTTATGGAGCTATTACCACAGTCCTGTGAGATACCCTCTTACTGGTTTGCAATGATTCATTAATTGAAGTGCCAAAGGTATGGTAACAGCGCTAGCTGATTTATATATGAGACTATTATATCAAACAACAAGCCTTTGTCCATTTTGACTGTATGTGTATCACAAATATCTTCATCACAGTTCTTGCTATAATCAAGATAAAAGAATATTGGTGAACCATGGCCTCTGTTACCTTTCTGCTCTTCAAAAACATTCCTGTTCCTTAGAAATTCCCATGAAGGGAAAATAAGCATTATTTTTCCTGAAAAATATTTCTACCGACAAGCAGCTATTTATTCTCCCTATTCTAATTGTAGAATTTTATTTCTCTTTTTTATTTTTGTTTGTATAAAGACAAATTAAAAACATTATTGTGATTTTCTCCTTTTAAGCTGTTTTAAAAAAAAAATCTAACATTTGTGTGTATGTGCACACACATGTGCCAGCTTAAGTACTTTGCTTTTATTTGCTTTTTCATTATTAAATGGTGGATGGCAGAAGAATGGGCGAGTAACAGGATGGATCAAGCTTCTCAGAAAGAAACATTTCAAAGCATATTTCTTATCTAATAGTTTCTCCCCCTGCTCATCTTTCTTGATGAAGAGCAACACACCTGAAAGGCAGCCCCTACATGTCATGTGTGGAATTTCATTTGACAGGATTATCACTGAAAGGGAACTAAGGGGCATTTCTGAATTAAAAATAATGATGCTGAGTAAGTTTTTTTTTTTACCTAAAAGCATCTAATAGGTGTTTTGTGGTAAAAATGACTTGAGGGGAAAAAAACCTGGGTTTGTAAAAAATAGAGAACCCATAGAGATTTGTACAAGTCATTGCTTTTAGATTTAAAAGTATTTAAAAGTTTATAGTCTATTTCATTTTGTCCTATACCCCTCTTTTATACACATTTTCTATTTTTATGCATTTCTTTATCTTTATTTTTCTCCCTGAATCAGAAAACACAGAAGTAAGCAATTGACATTTGGAGAATTCACATGGTCTCATCACTTTGTATGCTGATTTTCCCCAGATTCAGAAAGATCGGGAGGCATTTCTAACTCTTAACGATGCATTTATCAGAAAGAGTATGCCTGCTCTTCAGGTGTGTGGCCCAAAGCCTTTAAGATTTCATTAATAATCAACAGCTGGTGCCACCTAGTGTCAGTCCTCTCCATTCATCTCTAGAATCAAATACAGAGCACTTCTTAGTCACCAATGAAACAAGCCTAAACTATAAATTAACAAACAAAAACCATGGTTTGGGGTGTCCAGGGGCCGATTTAAATTATACTATCTTCATTGAAAGCAAAACCCTTTTTTATAAGTAACTATGGTAACAGTAGTGTGAAGCTAGAAGGAAGCTTGCATTTTTCTCACAGAAGACAATTCACAAAAGAAGAGTCCCAGTAAAGAGGCAATGTAAAAGTGTTTTTCCCAGACTTGAATTGTCATTTAAAACGCTTATAAAAAGTTGAGAAAGGAAACTGAGAGAAGAGGGCTGTATTTTAAACAATAGTTTAGATGCAGCTGATTTTTGTCAACCAACCAAAATTAACCCTTTGCGGTTTGGATGCAAAATTCTGTCAGTCTTTGAGCTCCCCAAAGATTAATCCAGTATTGTAGCAGACTGTAAAAAAGGATATATAGCACCCAGAAGTATTACTAAAAAGAAATAATCAGATTGCCTGAACCACATTATTAAAACATTTTTGCTGCTGAAATTACACATCTAGAAAACTATTTTCTTTTCTGCCATACGTATGAATCACGAATGATATTTCAATCACAGTCATGCATGCTTCAAGGTTAAAAAGTACTCACCTAAATCCTTCAGTATTTTTCAAAATATATGTTAGCAATTAATTTAAATGAAGACAAAAATATAATTAGCTAACCAGTTTCTAGCTGGTTCACTGATATTTAAATATATGTTGTTTTAATTCTAAGAGGAATACGTGATTGAAAAACATGGACTAACATTCAGAAAAAAAGTTACATAACAGCCAGTAGTGTTCCTTAAGCAGACTGACTGGGATATTACAGTGAGCACAGAAAAGGCATAGCGTATATGAGCAGCACTCAGTACACTGAAAGGCCACATTAGATGTTCATATACAATAGCCTATTAACTTGGATAATTTAGCTGCCTGGAGAGAAGGGGTAGAGAGGTGAATGATTCTATGTTATAATTAATAAGCATGCTTTTCATACTTAGAAAAATCTATGTCCCTATTATTTGACAACTGTTTTAAGCAGTCACTTGTTAAAAACTGCTTTGAATGTTTTATTTTCTTGCTACCCTAGTGGTGATAAAAATTATTTCAGTATGTTCGGTCCAATATACACTCACTAACAGATCCTCATGACAGCGTATGAAGATAGTATATAGAAATGTAGAAACGATGCATAGTTTCTACAAAAAGCTTAAATTGTCCCCCTTTCTCCCACAACTTTAGTTTTGTAGCCAAATATAGTCCATGCTCATGCTCCATTTGTTTAAAAGTACTTAGAAGTATAATTCAGTGATTGAAAGAAATATTACAAAGCTGAAAAGGGGTTCTAAAAATTGTACGCAGGCAAGAAAGAATTTAAGGCAAAACTCATTAAGGTTCCAAGTAAATAAATAAATGCTTCAATTTTCAATAATTTATCATTTTCTATCATTTTTCATTAACAGCTTTCAGTGCCCTATCTGAAACAAGCTGATACAGAGAAATTAAGAGCGCTAATCAAGCGAGAAATGATAGACCAGCTGGGTAGACATCAACTTGGCAAAACGTGAATACAGTTCGATAGCTGAAACAGATGCTAGAGTTGTTGAAAAACCCTGCAGGAGATATTGATATATTTTCTTCATATAATGCAGAATGACTGAATAAATGTCAAAAGCTCGAAATTGATGAGGAGAAATGACTGACAACCAAACTCCTTATAAAATAGAAAACAAGTATAACAATTTCCAACCTATCCAAACATCATATACATACTCATTTCTCTCAGTGTCTGAGTATGCCAGTATATCAATCAGTCCTTGCAAACAAGTAAATTGCATATAATTGGGCTGGTGTAGATTTCCTTTAGATTTTCCTCTCTCTCATCTTCTTCCTGGAGAAACCCAGACTCTTGAAAAATACTTTATCCTAAAATCTTCTAACACTGATTTCTATCCCAGAAGTGTTTCCCTGAGGTTAGAGGCGAGCACCCCCCCAAATCTAACGCAGCACAAGGTAATTTTAAAATCCATTCTTGTAAAAGCAACACTGTTTGCAGAGTTTGAAGAGCTCGGCAAAAAACCCCAGCTACCAACAGCTGCTTGTTCAAACATATGCTTTGTCATGGTCAGCTTCTAATTGTATTCATAATGATGTAATAGCTTTAATAATCCTACCTTCCATGCCAGCTGTTTTTCCTGTCACTCCATCATGCCAATAAGTTGGCTGCTGTAACAAATCAAGATAGTGCAAAACAGCATCTTTCTCCTGATTCTGTCATCTTCCTGAAAGCATTCTATTACTGCCGACTGCTGGGAACCAGAAAGTCTATTTAAATTCCAACAGCTCCCCTTTCGCATGATTCAAGTTAGGTTAGGTGGGCATGCCTAACATGATTCTCTCAGTCATTTATTATGCAGCTGCTACAACGTCGGTGTGGTAACCACTCTGACTATCTGATACGTCAGTCGAACAAAATCTACACCTCGGAGCAAACACATGAACCACAGCAGCGTTCTGCGTTTAACGAGCATTCTTCCTGCCTAAAAAACAGTGGCTCTGCAAATCTCTTTCAGTATCTACTCGCTCCTCTGTACAAATGCAAAGCCGTTGGTTTAGACTCTTTTCCTAACTATATCAGGTGTAGAGTTCCTTGCCACACAGCAGCTTATTCACACTAAGATTCTGGCTGATTTTTAACTTATTTTCCTAGCCCTTTTAAGCTAAAAACTCTCTCCTCATTGTACTTTTGAAATCAGAAGGTTGAGTGCTCAGCTTCATATCTCCGTTTTTCCTTTATTATAAAATATAGCATGTATTTTCTCAAATGGAATTTGTCCCTTGTGATTCTATGCGAAATTTTCAAATGAGAGGATTTTTCAGGAACATATTTTCTGTTTTTCACAATGGAGACATTTAAAGTCTGTTACTCTGTGTGTTTCTCTCAAAGGTGGACTTAATACTTGATATTTGACTTGAAAAGTGTGCTCTTTTCACAAAGTAAGAAATCAGATTAGCTGATTCTCTTACACAACTCTTTTACCAATAAGTGCCACTTCAAGAAAATGAATATCGTCTTTAAAACTACTCATAAATTGTTGTTTTTAAAAATGTAATTGCCATCCATCTATCTATCATTAATATCACCTAAAACTTAAAATCTATCTTTCTCTTGGGAGACTAGCATGCACAGTGTAAAATTATATCAAAGTTTTATAACTGTATAATTATAAAGTTTAAGTGTTTCCATGAGAAAAAAATGCTTAAAAGGGAGAATTGATCAAATCTTCCATTTCCTGTCAAACTTCTATTGGATATTCAGTTTGGTAGGCAGCTATCCTCCTTCAGCACAAAAAGTAAGTAGTTAGGTTAAATAGCTATATTATGAGACTGTAAAAATATTTCACTTAGTATATGTGAGATATACCAATAGGACTATTCTGAAATATTGTTTCTCAAAGAGCTGTGTGTTTGTGTATGCACACATGCATACATTTCATCTATTCTAGCACCATTTTAACTTTTATGTAACGAACCCAATCCCTACACAGTATAACAGAATGCACACATTAGTAACTCATAGTTTATTATGTTTAGTTTATAAGTGCTAGAAATAAAGGAGAAAGACAGATGGAGTCCATTTGGACACACACATGTTTCTTATTATACGCCATTCTCGTAGGTTGATTATTAAAACATTGCCATACAAATTTTTTTTATGTGTGTGGGTACCGGGGGTCGACCTCAGGACCTCGCACGCCAGCAGGTGCCCGTGCTGCTGAGCGATATCACCGGGCCTTTTTTCATATGTGGGTTCCGGGAGTCAAACTCGGGCCCTCACGCTTGCCAGGCAGGTGCTTATGCCACTGAGCCATCTTACCGGCCTGTCACACAATTTGAAATCAGGAAGCATGATTTCTCCAACGTTGTTGTTCTCAAGATTGCTTGAGTGATTTGGGTTTTTGAGGTTCCAATCACAGTTCACAATTGTTTTCCCTTTTCCGTAATAAATGTCATTGGTATTGTATTATATCTGTAGAAGGCTTTGAATCCTTTAGTTATTTTACTATTAAATATTTTAATGAGTGCACATGAAACAGCTGTATATTTATTCGCATCTTCACTTTCTTAAATCAGTCTTTTATGGTTTCACTGTATAGATATTTAACCTCCTTGGGTATACTTATATATGTACTATTTTATTTCTTTTGTTGCTATTATAAATGGGATTTTTTCATTTTCTTTTCTTATAGTGTTCACATAAAGAAATGGTATTGATTTTTGTATTCTGATTTTGTTTCTTGCAACTTTACTCAATTTATTAGTTCTAACAATTTTTATGGAATTTTCAGGTTTTTGTATAGGATCAAGTTGACTGCAAACAGACAATTTTACTTTATTAATTTTATTGGCATGCTCTTCATATGCATAATGAACACATTTATCATAGGGAATTTGTACCTGTACGTATTTCTTGATTCTTCTTTTTCCCCATCCCCTCCCCTCCCTTCAACCCTTCTTCCCCTCCTTATTTATAAAAGCTTTGTTTCTTTTTTCTTCTGTTCTTTTTTCCCTTCCCCCTCCCCAGTCCCTTATTCTTTCTCATAGATATTTGAAGTAGGAAGACAATTTTAATTTTTACATCCATTTCAAATGTCTTTTATTTCATTTGGTTGTCTAATTGCTCTGACTAGGATTTCCAGTGCTGTGTTGACTCGAAATGATAAGCAAAGCTTTGGGCTTCCCATAAGTGACCTCTACTATGTATGTGGATATAAGCTCCCCCTATTTTGTTGAGAAGTTTATTTATCATGAAAAAATGTTGAAATGTAGCAAATGATTTTTTTGCAGTAAGATAACGTGACTTTTATCTTTCATCTATTAATGTGGCATATCACATTGAATGATTTACGTACAGTGTGACAATCTTGCATCCCAGGGATAAACCCTAATTTGCCAGAATATATAATCTTCTTGATGCCCTCCTGGGTTCAGCTTGCTAATATTTTATTGAGAATTTTTGCATGTACACTCAGCAGAGATACTAGCTTGTGCTTTTCTTGTGGTGCCTTCGTCTGGCTTTGGCATCATAATGATTCCGGTCTCATTAAATGAGTTTGGAAGTATTCCTTCAACTTTTTGGAAGAATTTATAAATGATTGGTAGTAATTCTTTGAATGTTTGCTGGAATTCACCTGTGATACCATCTGCTCCTGGGCTTTTCTTTGTTGAGAGGTATTTGAGTACTGCTTCAACTTCTTTGTTATTGTTTAGTTCAGGTTTTCCATTTCCACTTGATTCTTTATTGGTAAGTTGTAGATATCCAGTAATTTATCCACTTCCAGGATAGTCATTTTGGGGCATATCATATAGTTTTTCATAGTAGTTCCGTATTGCATATTTTTAATTCCTGAGGCATCTTTTGTAACTTCTCTTTCAGTTCTGGATTTGTTTCGGTCTGATCTCTTTCTTTCTTTAGTTCATCTAAGGGTTTGTTGATTTAGTTTATAATTTTAAAAGATCCAGATGTCAGTTTTGTTGATGTTTTATAATTGCCTTTCTATTCTCTATTTGATTTATTTGTGCCCCAGTCCTTATTATTTCTTTTCTTCTAGCAATTTTGGGCTTATGTTTTTAAAACATTTTTCTACTTTTTTGAAGTATAAAGTTGTGTTGTTGATTTGAGATCTTTCTTCTTTTTTTATTGTAGGTGCTTATATCTATAAACTACCTTCTTAGTACTACTTTTCCGAAATCCTGTAAGTTTGGTTTGTTATGTCTTGATTTTTGTTTGTCTCAAGTTATTTTAAAAATTCTCTATTAATATCATCATTGACTCAATAGTTGTAGAATATGTTGTTTAGTTTCCATGTATTGTTCAGTTTTCATATTCTATTGCTATGAATTTCTAGTTTCATTATATTGTGGCCAGAAAAGATGCTTTGTATGATTTTTGTATTACTGAGATTTGTTTTGTAATCTAATATGTGGTCTATTCTGAAGAATGTACAGTATGTGCTTGAGAAGAATAGTGTGTGATCTAATGTTGGATGCAATGCTCTGTGTGACTGTAGGGTCTATTTTACCATTTTGCTCAAGTCCACTCTTTCTTTGACCCAGCTATTCCCTTTCTATGTATCTTCCTCAAAGAGTTAAAGACATCATATTACAGTGATACATGCACACCCATGTTTATAGCAGCACAATTCAAAATAACTAAATGTTGGAAACAGATTATATGCCCATCACATGAATGGATAAAGGAAATATGGTGTTTAAACACAATGGAGTATTATTCTGCCATAAAGAAGGATACATTTAAGTCATTCGTAGGAAGTTGATACATCTTGAAACCATAAGCTTAAATGAAACAAATCAGACACACAAGCTTAAATACTGCATGGATTCTCTCCTATGAGAAAATTAAATGATAAATAAAGAGCATAAAAAAGATAGATAAGACAAAGTAGGGAAACAGATCTTTCTCAAATGGGAAGTGGATCAAGAGGAGGAAGGGAGGAGGGAGGGAAGGGAGAAAGGAGGGAAGGAAAGGGGGTGAAAAAAGGAATTAGTGTGTGTTATGTACATGTGCCAACTCTACACAAGGAATGTAAACATTATGTACTGTAAACATGTACTAATAAATATAATTTTTAAAATAAATTTATGTTTAATCCTTAGATTAAAAAATCCTTAGATTTTTTTCTATTACTGAAGCTGGGACAGTTTTATATCTATTGATATTTGCTTTATATGCTTAGGTGTTCTGATACTAGAAGCATAAATGTTAACTATAGCTTACTATTTAATTGATCCCTTTGTCATTATACTGTGACATTATTTGCATTTAGAACGGTTGACTTATTATCTATGTGGTGTTGTGTAAGCATGGCTACTTTTGCTTTCTTTTGGTGAGTATTTGCATGAGATACCTTTTTCCATCCCTTCACTTTCAGCCTTGAATCTAAAGTGAGATTCTTAGACACCATATATTTGTATATTTTTAAAAATCCATTTAGACATATTTCATATATTTATTGAAGAATTTAGTCCATTAAATGTAAAGTGATTGATAGGAAAGTCTTTACCATTGCTATTTTGTTAATTATTTTGTCTTTTAGTTTTTTTTCTAGCTTCCTATCTTGCTGTCTTAGTTTATATCCTCTTGTTTTGTACTGATAGGCTTTCTTATTTTTTTTTTCTGTGTGATTTTTGTAGGTACTTTCTTTGTGCAGTTTACATTAGACATCTTATAACCATGTATTTTGAGTTCATCATTTAGAACTCTAGACTTTTGTCTAGCCTCCTGCCATTCTATGCTATTGGTATTTTATGCTACTGATATCACAATTTACATGTATTTATTCTGGGTATCCACTAATGTAATGTAGTAGTTTTGCATTATAATAAAAAGCAATTTGTACACCACTGTTATAATACTACAGTATTCTCTTGGTGTTTCTGTATTTACCTTTAATGATGGCTTTCATATGCTGTATTACTGCTGTTTGGTGTCCCTTAACTTGAAGACCTCCCTACAGTATTTCTTGTAATGCATTATCTAATGACAAACTCAGTGAATTTTTTTCTAAGAAAGTTTTTATCTTCTTTCATTTTAAAGGACATGTATGTTGGACATTATATTTTTGGTGGCGACCTTTTTTATTCTTTCAGCACTTTGAGTATATCATCACCCTACCTTCTCCCTTGCAGCTTCCCCTTGCTTTTGATTTTCAATAATCCATCCAATCTTGAGGGATAAGCTTGAAACATAATTTGTTGCTTGAGGCATATTTTATTTCCTGGATGAAATTATATACTCCTTCTTTATAATTTCATAGAACTTTTTGTTTACTTTACCTTTGTAAAATAATAAATACATAATTCAGAGTGATAGCCCCTTTCTTTTGGTGAGTATTTGCAAGAGATACCTTTTTCCAACCCACTGGTGTTGTAGGATCATACACATGTACACAAGACACAGACATGCATATACAGACATTTACATATATGTATGTATGTATTTGTGTCTCTGTATCTTCCATCTACTTATCTGCCTACATCTAGTATATAAACATTCAAATTTTACATTGAACCTATAAAGAGGATCTACTGTGTGTGTGTGTGTGTGTGTGTGTGTGTGTGTGTGTGTGTGTGTATTTTACAGATTGGATAAGTCAGGCATTCCAAAGTTAACATGGCAAAGCTCATCCAATTTTATTGGTTTAAATGTATTTCCTACTATAGTATAAGTTCATTTTTTTTTTTTTTTTGAGACAGGTCCTTGCTATGTAGTTCAGGCTGGTCTTGAACTCACTATGTGGACCAGGATGCCCTCAAATGCGTAGTGATCCTAACTTCCTCAGCCTCATGAGGGCTGGGATTACAGGCATGTGCCATCACCCTCAGCCCAGTATTAGTTCTTGATACTAGAAGTCATGGTTATCCTGTCCATTGCAATATCCTAATGACTAGTGCAGTACTTAAAATTCTCTATTCTATTAATTCACATGTTCTGTAGAAATTGCTTTACTGAATTCATTGTATCAAGCATTAGTGTTGTAGAATTGTTTTCACTTGTGTTTGTAGTATATAATTCATAATAGAATTAGAAGGACCTGTGATTTTTGTTGCTAATAAAAATAACAAGTATTTCCTGTCATTTTACAGATGCTACATTTATTGAAAATATTTTTACATTCATTGCAAGTTTAACATCATAGGTCAGCGATGGTGAACTTTTTAGGGCATTCAATGGTAGCAGCCAGGCGCAGCATGCATGCCAAAGGTTTGCCACCACTGTATAAGTGTTATTAACCCCACTGATATATTTTGTTATTTAATGTGTTTATGTGGGAAATGTGTTATGTGTTTATAAGGAAAAATTTATATCATAAATTTTAAATATTTATAAACCTGTTTTTCAATATATCTAGTTTCTGTATAAGGACCACATGCTAACCGATTGCGACACTAGAGCTCCTCTGTTGTTATTTGAAGTGTTTTATATTGCATACTTAAATATAATTCAGATAAGCTTCACTAGATTTGAAAGGCCCTGTCGTGCAAGGACTTTAAATTTTACCAGCTATAAAAGAGGTCCATGTTAGAAGCCCTGTACTAGAAAATGGGAGAATATACCAGGTTGTTTAATAGCATTATCTCCATAGTCACACAACCAGGGTTCAAATTACAGAAACACGAATTATAATTGATGTGTTCTATGGCAAGTTCCTTAACTTCAGTTTACTCTTCTTTGCTTTTACATTCTTGCTGTGAAAATAAAATTAAGATAAAGATTTTAAAATACCTACTCCAATGGCTGTATTAATTTAATAACTTTTAATAACTGTTGGAAATTACTAGTGAGAGAACTAGATAGTAAATGACCATAAGAAATGAAATTTTGAAAATATATGCAAACTGTTAATAGTTTTTTTTGTGTGTGTGTGTGTGTGGGTACTGGGGGTCAACTTCAAGACCTTGCGCGCCAGCAGGCACCCATGCCGCTGAGCAATATCACCGGCCCATTTTTCGTATGTGGGTTCCGGGAGTCGAACTTAGGATGTCGCGCTTGCCAGGCAGGCGCTTATGCCACTGAGCCATCTCACTGGCCCAATAGTTTTTACAAATGGGGGTCTCATACACTACTGACAGAAATAGAAAAAATGGCAAAAACTACCCTGAGTAATGTTTTGGCAGTTTCTTAAAATGCTTAAAACGTACATACTATAACAGTCACCCTTTCCACTTTGAAAAGAATTAAATCTACTGGCTATATTTATATAGATAAAAAAGCATGTGGTCACCAATAAAACTTCAAGAATATTCATAGCACCTATATTTGCAGTAAATCTGAACTATATACGAGCAATGTTATTTGACTGGGTAGACAATGGAATAGTACTTTGCCATGAAAAGGACTGAGAAATTAATGTGTGCATCCACATGAATTGTAAAATAATTATACCAACCACAAGAAACTACACAACAAAAGTACATATTGTATGATTTCTGCTACACAAACCACTAGAATATGCAAATAAATCTCTAGTTATTAATTGCCTAGAGACTGTTGGGGTGATGAACAAGGAGGGGTGGTTACAAAGAGTCACGAAGAAACTTTTGGATGCTGTATATATCTACTATCATTGTTGTGGTTCATGGATACACATATCGACATCACTATGAATCAAGTTGTACATTTTAAACGTAGATAGTTCATTACATGTCAGTTATAACTCAATAACACTATTTAAAACTTTTACCATATTTGGAGTATTCATGATTCAAAGAGTTAAAATATAATACTCTATCACTTCCTTAAATAAAAGTAAATCTATAAAACCTCATATGTAAAGAATATATGTCCTAAATAATTATGACAATTACTTACAGAAACTTCAAACATTTCAAGAAAATAATTTTTCTTACCATCTGTTACTTATTGCTCTTCATGCCATCACTGAACAATGTGGCAACTGACTATTGCCCAATAATAAAGGAGCATTTTGTCCAATTTGACATATGCAACTTTATTTATCGTGAACATCCAAGTCAGTAAAAGAAAAAAATCATGCTGGTTACAAAATGATCAGTTACATAAAATCTAAGGTATTGATCAATACCAGCTTATTGCTATATGATTCTAAGTTACAGAAAAACTTGGAATAAGCTTCCTGTGTTAAGGAATGATTAAGCACTGAAAAAAAAAAAACTGATGTTATCTTCATTTCACAGCAAAAGTGTCATACCAAACCCAATCAGCAATTGAGAAGGGAGGAGATTTCTGAGGAAAATTGAATTGAATCCACATGACAATAAGACTGGAAATGTAAAATGTATTCCCACAGAATTTTCTTTCAAATCCATGTTAAATGTGTAAGTTGATAAAAACTTAAAGATCACTCAACTTGAAGAAATTAGTACCTCTCTGAAGTTACAGTTGAACCAAGAAAAGATAGAAAATCTTGGTTTCATTACTTGATTTTAATACTGCACTCTACATCCTAGACTAAGTCAGCCAAAGGATATTTTGAACACACATGCACAGACACCATCTTGTCACTGTTATAAATCTCTTCATTGGCTCATCACCTTTAGAATAAAAGTCCTTATTATAGCTTGAAAGATGCTGAATAGTAATGTCCCCTCTTGCTTCTTTCTTCTCTTCTTCCATACTGTCCTCTACACATTTCTTTCATTTGTCCTTATTCTTCTTAAAATACACCAAGTTAATTCTCACTGAGGATATTTTCATTAGTTTTTCCTTCCTATCAGGAGCATCCTTCCCTATATATGGCAAAACTCACTCCTGTCTTCCCGGTCTCTCCTTAAATGTCAGCTCCTCAGAGGCCCCTTTCTGTATTTCACTCTTTAAAATAATACTTCCCTGACCTTGATCATTTAGTTTTTCTTTGGGCTATTTCATTTTCTTTATAGCACTTTCCACTATCTGGTAACAAATTATTGACTTGTTGACCAAATGATGTTCTCTCTCAACAGACTACAGTGCCTACAGTGGAAGTTCTTCTGTGCCTTGTTTACCATTGTATCCCTGGTACATTAAAAATGGCACACGATTATCACAAAATATTTATTTGTTAAATGAATTAATGAACAAAACTTTATCCAGTATTACTGTCGTTAAATTAATTAATCATCACTTGATTCCCAGAAAGTAACTTTAGAAATCTGTCTATATTTTTGTATATCCTTTTCTTATAATATGTGGGAATAAAAGTTATCACTGGAGATAACAGAAGTCATTATAAAAAATAAGTTTTAAAGAGAATGTTTTTATAGAAAACCATACAGACAGAACCCTGCATGCTATTTATTAGGTGTATATTCACAACAACGATATTTTACCATGCTATTACAATGATACAACAAGATATATGATAATGTGAATTGTCTCTCCTTTAATTCATTCAAACATTTATTAAACCTATATTTTACACTATGGACTATTCTGTGTATTGTGAGTATTATGATCCTCACAAAATTTATAGCTATGTAGATATGGGATTTTTAGAAGTATAAGAATGTAAAACTAACTTTATAAAAATACTTAAATGTATAACTAAAGGATAAGTAGTAATTGCATGGGTCAAGGAATACAGGCAGAGAGTAGTATAGGTTGAGGGAATAAGCCAGGAAATCATTCAAAATCTGAAAAAAGTTCTCCATGCCTGGACTATGTGAATGAGGGGACAGAACCATGATCAGCAAGTGAAAGGTCTCAAGAGAAGCAGAGTGTCAATTATGAGGGGGCTTCCTTTTCAGTGACATTAAAGATCCTGGAGTTTAAGTACATTGGAAAGCCACCAAAAGACATTTAATAAGTAACTTAGATAATCTAATTTCACTACAAACATACAAACCTGAATGCACTTGTAAGAATGGATTAAAACAGGATAAGTGATAATTCTACAAATACAGTTTTGTTAAGACAATTTTAGTATATCAGTCAATATAATTTGACTGGACTGTTAGCCAAAAGAAAATATAGGAATGGTGAAGTTACAGAGACAGCGAAAAAGAATACCAGAGAGAACATGATGATTGATTAGAACTTGAGGAGAGTTCAATGGTATGAATGAGTAAACACATACTTCATTCAGTTTGAATAACTGAGTGAATGATAGTATATTTTCTGGAAGAGTCAGGTTAGAAAGAAAATTGTGATTTGAAGCTTATTTATGTTGAGTTTGAATTTGTAGAAGATATTCAAGCAAAGATGTTCAGAAGAACAGAGATATTTGGGAAGACTTTAGAGTGTTTGATAGTAAACGAAGGCATACATTTGAACAAGATTTGAACAAAATAGCCTCAAAGACATGTGACAAATAAGACAAGAGTCTAGGATGATGGCACCATGAGAAACTTTAACAATTAAAGGTTGGAAGGAAAAGAATGAAGGTATCAGGATATTCAAAATGAATGTTAAAAAGCAAGAAAAGAACAAATAGAAATGTGCCATCATATAAATTAAGGGTATAGATTAATAAAAGAAGAAATTGTGAACTCTTTCGAACCTGGTTGGGAGATGCAGTGAGAAAACAACAGAGAAGTACAGAGTTTAGAAATATGAAGGACAAAGTAAGTTGAGTGTGAACAATTTCAGGCAAGATGTAAAAGTAAGGCAAACAGATTGAAGAGTAGAACAATTTGGGAAAGTAGCTAAGGGAAGTTTTGTAGCGAATACTTTATTTTAGGGTTTAATTCAGTTTTTCCTAACATACAATTATATTAAATACATGTAGCATTTTTTGATAATTTTAGAGCTTCAACAAAGTGCCTAAGTACACTGCTTGTCTGCTTCAGAAGATCAGGTGTAATTTTTCCTTACCCAGCTTCTTCTTCTTCTTAAGCACCATTTCTTCAACCCTCAATGGGCCTACAATATTCCATCCTCTTTGTCTGCATATAGTATCAACTACTAAAAGAGATGCATTTAAATGGCCAATATTATTACTGATTTGTAAAGAACACCACTAAGTTTTCAATTTTGCTTTAACATTTTGAAGGTATACTATTTAATATACCTAAATTTTTCTCAGCTATATATTCCTGCTGATTTGGCCCATTTATCATTATTACATGCCTTTATCTCATAGTATTTATGCCTTTAGAAACACATTACTATTATTTTGGTTAAAGTTTGCATGCATCTTGCAAGCTATCTTTGTCATTATAATAAAAGTGATTTTATTATAAAATACAAGGTCTTCCCCAAAATAACTTTTTATTTTATTTTATTTTATTTTATTTATTTTTTTTTTTTGTGGGTACCGGGGGGTCGACCTCAGGACCTCGCGCGCCAACAGGCACCCGTGTCGCTGAGCGATATCACCGGCCCCTTTTTCGTATGTGGGATCCGGGAGTCGAACTCGGGCCCTCGCGCTTGCAAGGCAGGCGCTTATGCCGCTGAGCCATCTCACCGGCCCCAAAATAACTTTTTAAATCAAAGTGTTTAATATTTAGTTTACAATGCTGATATATTCTTCTTCTCATGTTTTTCTTTTATCTCTCTATATTTTTGCTATTGTTGATTATTTTACTTCTACATATAGTAGTTATGCTATAATTTGTTGCTATTATTTTTCCTTTACTTAATCAGGAAGGTTTTTAAAAAAACACTCCACATTTTTAACTATTTTGGTCAAAGTTCATCTATTCTTACATGTTTGTTTTCTGTCCAGAATCATTTTTTTCAGGCTGCAGGATGTCTTTTAGAATTTGCATTCTTACAGAACTACAGGTAATCAATTACTTCAGTATTTTGGATGATCAAGACAATATTCCACTTTAATTTTTAATAAACATTCTATTTTTCATGATTATAGATTCACATGCAGTTTTAAGGAAAAATGCATTCTGTTTCCTGCAATGGTAATTCATTTCATGTCTGTTTCAGTCCACTTTCCTATTTGTGGGACAAATTACCCAAAAACCACCATTTAAAGGAGGGGAGGTTTATTTAACATGTGATTTCAGAGGATTCAGTCCATGGTCAAGTGGCTTCAAGGCAGTAACATCATGATGGAAAGGAAGCAGAGCAAGGCAACAGTACCAGAGAATAAATAGCCAGGAACAATATATAATACCCACAATCACACAACTCTATAACCCACACAGACACACCCAGAACTGTGATTTACTAATCTTAAGGTCAGCTTCCAAGACAATTTAGTTGACAATCCACCTTAACTGTTATAATAACTATAATACAACATCACAAACACAAAATTGACAGTGAGATAACATTTTTCAGATTTCATAAGAATCACTCATGCCATCCTTTTATTTTCACCATCACTTCTCCCTTACTTTCTGGCTTCAAAACAAGATAGAAAAAGATGAATAGCATAAACCCAGGGTAAGAAAAAGGAAGAAAACAATAAAGGGCAGATAAATGATATTTAAAACTCTGAAAAGAGAAAATCAAAGCAATGAAAAGATTTGAAAAAAATCAATAAAATTGATAAACCTTCAATAGTAGTGAAAAGATAAAAAGAGGAAAGACATAAATCATCAGTAACAGGAATGAAACGGGAGTGAACATTATAGATTTCAAAGCCCAAAAAAGAATATTTTGGGCAACATTGCACTTATACATTCGAAAACCTTAAAGAAACAAAATAACTCATTACAAATCAGGAGCTACCAAAACTCAACCAGGATGAGAGAGGCAATATGAATACTGGTGTGGACATTAAAGAAATTGAATGCATAATTTAAACTCTCCAGAAAAATACTCTCTAGGCCCAGATGGTTTTGCTGAGAACTGAATCAAATATTAACAGAAATTTTATATTCTGTCTTTTTTTTTTGTGTGTGTGGGTACCGGGGGTCGACCTCAGGACCTCGCACGCCAGCAGGCACCTGTGCAGCTGAGAGTTATCACCAGCCCTTTTTTTCGTATGTGGGTTCTGGGAGTCAAACTTGGGCCCTTGCGCTTGCCAGGCAGGCGCTTACACCACTGAACCATCTCACCGGCCCCTATTCTGCCTTCAAGAAAATGCAAGTGGAAGAAGTATTTAAGTATTTTCCAACTTATTTTGTCTGCCAACATTACTTTGATATCTAAAACTAGAAAAAGAGAAGGGGCATGGGGAGGGGAAAATGAGAAAAAGCTAGGAGGAGTAGGAGGAGGAGAGAGAAATTTAGAGACCAATAATCCTCAAAGATACAGATCCAAACATTCTAAATAAAATGCTTATAGAGTTGTGAATACAAAGTAACTATATTCCTTACAAAGGAATATGTACATGTATTCAAAAGAATATATATTCAAAATATGTATCAGAGAACTAATTATATGCCCGGTAGAGCTCTAAAGAGAATTCGGAGTGGTTTCATGTACCTGTTATCCCAATCACTTCATAAATATTGTACCATTTCTAAACCAGGAAATGAATAACAGTACAATGTTCGGTTAACGTTCTATATCATTTTATCTTGTGGGCAGATTAATGTAATCACCATCATAATAAAATGCTAAAATATTACATTGTCACAAGAATCACCCACACATTACCCCTTTGTAGCCACACTTAAACTCTCTTCCCACAATCTCTAAACACCTGGCATCCATTGAGGTGTTATCCGTCTTCAGAATTATGTCATTTCCAGAAAGTTGTATGGATGTAATCATAGAGTTTATGACTATTTCAGTTGGCTTTCTTTCTCTGGACATAATATCCTAGTTTTATCCAAGATGTATATATTAATAATTTGTTTCTTTTCATCAATGTGTAGTATTTTGTGGTATGCAAATAGTCATTTTGCTTGATCATTCACCTATTATAACACAGTTGGGTGGCTTTTAGTTTTTGATTATTACAATTAAAGCTGCTATGGACAATCACGTTGATTTTTTTTGGTATAGATACATATTCATTTATCTGCAATAAATGTCCAGTAGTGTAATTGGTGGTTCATACAGTGTTCATATATTTAATTTTAGAGAAACTGGCAATATATTTACCCAAGCTTCAGTACCATTTTGAATTTCAACCAAACTTGTGAAAGATCTACATTCTCTGTGTCCTCCTCCAGCATTTGGTACTGTCACTATGATTTTCCCTTTAACTTAGTTCTTCAGATACATGTATAGTGATATCTCACCAGCCCATCATTGAGTTTTTAATATACATTTCCCTGATGCTTAGTGATGTTGAACATCTTTTCATGGGCTTATTTACCATCCAAATATACTTTGTAATGAAATGTTTCTTCATATCTTTTGCCTATTTTAAGTGGATTTTTTCTATTTAATTACTGAGACATTTTTTTAACATATTCTAGGCATGAGTTCTTTATCATATATGTGATTTGCACATATTTTGTCCATGTCTATATTATTTTCATCCTAAGAAACGTCTTTCAGGGAGTCAATTTGCTTTTATTTTGATAAAGTCCAATTTATCCTTTAAAAATATTTGAATCATGTTTTCATGACATGTCTAAGAACTCTTAGATAATCTTTAGACTCAAGGCCTTTCTACATTTTTTATCCTGAAAGCTTGGTATTTTGCATTTAAATAGAATTCACTTTGAAGTAATTGTTTAGTAAGTTATGAGATTTAGAGATGTTTTTCCTCCCAAACATCACCTATGAATATTTAATTGCTCTACCATTATTTGTTAAAAGAATTATTTTTTTCATTGAAATTCTTCCACACTTTTGTCAAAAATCAATTGGCTGTAGTTATATGTATTTTAAATTATTACCCATTCTTTCTAGGATTTGCCTCCAAATACCAGAGTCTTTTTCTTTCGATGTTGGGGTCTGTACCCAAGGCTTCATAAATTCTAGGTAAGTGCACTACCACTGTCTTATATCACTAGCCTATCACATAGGCTTCCTTAATGTCACTATGTAATAAGTCATTAAATCACTTATAGATCCCTCCCAATTTACTGCTGTCAACTTATTTTAACAAATTAGTGTATTTCATTTAAATTGTCAATTTGTGTGTGAAGAATTTTTAATAGTATTCCCTTATAATTTTATTAACATTTTCAGGATGTGTCATTACTCATAATGGTAAACTGTGTTTTCAATCTTATTAGAGGTTTGTCATTTTTATTGATATAGTCATTTTTAATGTTATTGTTTAATTACTATAATTTTAACATTTTATTGATTTCTGCTTTTATGTTTACACTTCCCTCCTTCCACTTACTTTATGTTGCCAGCTTCTTGATATGCGAGTTTAGAGTTGGATTTGAAATTATTTCTCTTTTCTAATGTATGCATTTGGTACGACAAATTTCTCTTCAGCATAGTTTCAGCAAAGCCATACAAAATTTATAATTTTATATTATTCATTCAGTTCAATATTTTTTAGATTAATCTTGAGGCTTTTTCTCAACCTGAGGATTATTTAGAAGATTCTTGTTAGATTCAAAATGGGGCATTTTCCTGTTAATGCTCTGTTATTGATATCTAGTTTGATCCCATTTTTGTCATTTTTGTTTTAATCTGTGGGGTGCTTTCTTTATGCCTAAGGAGTATTTAAAATCCTGATACATCTTCCATGGGCACTTAAGAATATTGTATAATTTGTAGTTATTGAGTATTTGGTAAATATCAAATAGATCTTAATAGTTAATGGTACTGTGATGTTTCTATATCATTACTGATTTCCTGTCTAGCTATTTTATCAATTGCTTAAAATGGATCTTCAATTCTCCAACTGTAACTGTGGACATTTATATTACTCATAGTTCTACCAAATTTGCTTCACTTGTTTCAGAGCTCTTTTATTTGGTGCATGTATATTTAGGATTGCTACATCTTCTTGGGATAATGACACTTTTATCATTATGTAAACCCTATCTCTGGTTATTTTATATTTTTTGCTCTAAAGTCTATTTTATCTGATATTAATTTAGCTACTCCTTTCTGCTAATGAATATTTTCAAGTATATATTTCTCTAACTTTTACATCAGTCTACCTAATAGGATACTTATATGAGCTCATGTAAATATGGATTATGTAGTCTTCCACTCTGCCAATATTTATATAGCCATTATTTTACAAAGATCATTTAAATTACAGTTATTTCTTGTTGTGTTATGGCTTATGTCTATCAACCATTTTCCCCCTCTGATTCTTTACATCTGTTTCTCTTTCGTTGCCTGTCATTGGGTTACTTGAACATCTGTTAGGATTCTGTCTTTTTTTATTATAGTGTTTTTTGAGTGTATTGCTGGGTATATCCTGCTAGTGGTTCTAACACATATTCATAATTTTTCACATTTTAATGATATTATTACTAATTCAAGTAAAGTATAGATACTTTATTTCTGTTTAGGTCTCAGACACTTTGAAAATATTATTGTCTTAATTATTCCATCTACACACATTATACATAATACCAAGTGGCATTATAGATTTTGTTTTGACCATAAAAATGATTTTTAGAAATTAGTGTGGATACTAGTCTATTATACTGAGACTTATTGTGACTCTTTCTAATGTTCTTTGTTAATTTTAAATTTCTGAGTTTTTCCTGTTATTTCCTATTTAGACAAATTATTTTAGACATTTTATGTGGTTTGGATTACAAACAATAAATTATCTTAATTTCCCTTCATCTGAGAATGATTTTATGTTCTTTAATTTCTCCACAAATTTCCTCCTTATTGTAGGAATATAGTTCACAATCTCTTCTACTTCAATCCTGCTGTTTCAGGTTCAATGTGTAATTATTTCTGTCCTTGCAATATATTTGTCGTGAAATTAGTATTTTTCTAAATTTACCCATACATTCACTGTCTTAACCAATGCTCTGAAAGTCGTTCTTCTGAATAAATTTTTTCTTATTCAACTGAAGTACCAGAATACCCATTCTTAAATTCTTCTATAAATATTGGTATTTATGCATTAAGCAAATGCATGCTTGTAGAACACTTATGACCTTATTTGTCTGGAAATTAGAGAATTGATTTTGAACTGAAAGAGAAACAAAATCATACCTTCTATATGATAGCCCAAAAGAAAGAAACACAGAAACAGTTTATTAATAATGGATAACAACATATGAGGTCTGCATTTACTGTATTATATTCAACATTAATTTACTGAACAAACAAGTTGGCATACTCCTTATTTTGCATGGTCAGTATATGGTGAAATGCTGGTTTCCATACAATCATGATATATCATGGTGCCAGAGCCAAGACTGCTACTTACCATGTATTCACCCTATCTTCTTCCTTAGAGTCCATCATTTATTTCTTCCTTAGAGGCCATCATGTAGGGTTTTCCCTTCCTGGATATAACACTAAACACTTTCAGACTGGCATCAATCTTTCTAGGCCCTAAAACTGATCTAGAATTGATTCTCCTCAGGCAGTTCCAACCCGGGAATTCTTACATTCTTTAACTTCAAACTTCCATGACACTATTATTCAAATTAATTCTGGTCTCTGTGACCTCCAGTGTAATAACTAATGTAGCCAATTACATCCACCAATAAAGGGGAGATTCCTGAAGCAAAAATAACATCAATTTTATAAGCACTTATTGGAGGTAACAAGATAACCATTTTTGTTGTTTTGTTTTCAAATTTAAGTAACGATTCCAGCATGCAGAAATTCAGATTCCAAAAACGCAAGTAGTAATGCCATTGTACACTAGAAATTTGTTATACTGAGGTATTTTACATACTTCACAAATCACACATATAAAAATCACATATATATAAAATATCAATTCTAGCAACATTTTTGGCTTCTCTACCTAAAAGAGCAATTCAATTTGACTAACAATCCTCTTTAAGCTTGAATTCTCTTAAGTAATCATTCAAAATTCTCTGGTAAATATTCCGTGGCTTTATGTCTCAAGGGTTGCCTTATTCACTAAATTTGAAGTAAAATGCCATTTTAAAACCATTTGTTATTTGAAAATGTTTAGCTAAATGTTCACTAAAAACCATACTTCCCCTAATACAAAAAAAAACAACAACATATTAATCTATCTTAAGTTCACAGTAAACATTTTACATGTGTTGAGTTGAACATATATAATCAAATGTCGTCGAGGAACAAACAGATGCTGGGAAACATAATTACATATGTCACATAAATATACACAATTGACTTTATTCTACTCTGCCAATATTTCAGAGAAACTCAAAATACTTTTCTAAAAAGACAAGTATACATTCTGATACAAGAGGACTTTCTATTTTTTTAGGCTCTTGAAATTGTAAAGAGCCTTTTAGTGAAAGGAAATGGAAATTTAGCTCAAAGAAATAATAATCACCTCAAGAAAGGAACAGATTTACCACTAGCCACGAGCACTGTGCACTTAACAGTTACCATACCTTTTAGTTAATAGATATAATTTATAAATGACAAAAATTGCCCTTGTCTTCAGATCACTACAAAAATTATAGTCATTATAAGCAGCATATAATTTTGGCTGAGAGGGAATTCCTACTTGTGTATATTTTCAGCAGGTTGTACCAACTCTATACAAAACCATTCTGGTTTTGGTGCTAAAAGAAATCATCAGATATCTGAAATTTTTTTTGCAATTCCAGACCACTATTTTTTGTAACAGGGCACGTACTTTTGTTTTGGGTCATTTATTTGTACATAATTTATTTTTTGTATTCACTGCGGCTTTTCTTTGTCCCTTTTTTGCTTTCTTTGGGCTGATGTGCTACTGATTCATGAAAGGAAGAACAGTAAAAAATCACAGAAAATAAATTAATGCAGTAATATTTGCATCTTGTTCCCAATGTCCAAAGTGATATCCTATATAGGGTTTCTGAAATCTAAAGCATCATCTAATAAAAGACATTGAAAAATCTATCTTTACAATGAATTTGTTTCCCCTTTACTAACAATAATCACAAAGTTAATACATTTTAGAGAACAAGCTAAGATACAATGACCATAAAACACATGAAAAATATTTATATGAATCATCTCCTTTAGTTATTATCAAAATTAATTCAGAGAATCACCTATCATTTTGTCTTCTAAGTATGCTGAGCATTTGAAATCATAAGATTTCTCACCAATGTGATATTATAGAAATAATTCCCTATCAAAAGTAAAAGTGTTATTCTATGGCGCAAACAATTTACTTTTCACAGCAGTGATGTATTTGACAAATCAGAGATTTCCTTTCCATTTTAAAAGTCAGAATCCAGATAACACCAATTGTTTCATTGTAGCACCCACAAAATATACAATTCTTATTATATTTTTGCAGAAACACAGGGACAGGAACAGCCCAATAACTCTGGCATAATTCAGTTGCCCACAAGTAAAGATGGATCCATCTGGTCATTGAGAAAAGATCACTTTGTCTATGCCAAGAATCTGGTCTTTAATCACAGCATCACAGAATGTTACAAAAATTGAAGGGCTGATGCTTTATAAATTCTGTTATAAAAAGATAGAATCAGAGGATACTAGAGAAAGGAGGAACTAACTTTTCAGAGTGTATCGTTCACCTTTCTCCATTGTGGCCATGAAACTATAGCCTGTAGAAAAAACAAACAAAAAAAAAAAGATAGCCTACAATGGAAAAAAGTTAGCCATAGTCCTGAGACAAAACTCTGAATGAGCCCAGTGCACTTTAGCCTTTGGGAGCTCCTGAAGGTTACTATTGGTTAAGAACTACTTGTTCCAGGTTTCTTCACTGCCATATTTCATAACTTTTAAGATGGTACCTATGTAAATAAATGCTCCCTAAATTTTCATATTTTGAATTTTCTGCTATTATGATACTACATATACTTTAACTCCTCGTCATTAATATGACATATTCTGAGCTTAGATTTTTCATTTATAAAAGGCAGATGTAAATAACATAAACCTCACAGAATTGAACTGAAAATCAAGTGATGTAATGTATCTAAATCACTTAGCAAAGTGCCTGACACATAGTAGAAGCTCATTGTTCATTATCACTAGTCAGTAGAGATGTACAGGAAATTTTGACATCTAGAATGTTTAGGAATTAAAACGTTGTGGGAATCTCATTAACTACTTGAAAAATTATCCTTTTGTGGATTTACCAATTTTAATAACACATAGAATATATAAGATCTATTTTTAATGTCTCCTCATATTCCACAGTAAAATCATTCCCAAACAGAAGTTAGTGGTAGACAAAAGTTTTGAAATATTACTTTATATCTCATATTATAAGGTCATGATATAAGACAGAAATCTATCTATTATTCCCAAAAATATTCAATGAACGTGATAATTTCTTTGGCAACAAAATAGGCATCATAAGATCCTGATGATAATTTATGTCATTAACATGACCATTTATCGTATCATAGATGTATACAAGGGGGGATTGAAATATATTAATTAGAATACCATGTAGACTTTCTTTCACATAGCTTGTAGGATTAATGTGAACTATGTATGTATCTATTAAATACAGCTCTTTTAAAAGAATCAGATATCCAATTAAAGGAAATTTTTTTTTTTTTTTTTTGTGGGTACCAGGGGGTCGACCTCAGGACGTCGCGCGCCAGGAGGCGCCTGTGCCACTGAGCGATATCACCGGCCCCTTTTTCTTATGTGGGTTCCGGGAGTCGAACTCGGGCCCTCATGCTTGCCGGGCAGGAGCTTAAGCCGCTGAGCCATCTCACCGGCCCTAAAGGAGATTTTTTAAACAGAGGTTGATATAAGTTTAACAAACTTTACTTACATTTTGTTCAGTCAGAAACTTTTCATGATGATTTGCAATGTGTAAATCTGCCCACTATTTTTAAATGAACCTTTAAAACTAGGTCCAAAAGAACACAGTAGCTTCTTTAGGGTAAACCAGAGATACAATATGAGTTGGAAATAACTCGTAGTTAGGGCAGAATATCAGGAAAATAATATGATTGAATTAATTTAGTTTACATCTGTATCTCAGGCAGATGCTGCTTACATGATGCCCAGGGCTGCAACAACTTTGAACTTCTGCCATTTACATGTTGTGTTTCAGAAGACAGTCATGGAAATACTTATAGGTATCTTGAAGATTATATTATTTTTTATTCATTTTCTCATTTTCTTAAGCATTAGTTCCTACTTCATGCTTTTTTTTTTAACGTGGGTACCGGGGGTTGACCTCAGGACCTCGCGCGCCAGCAGACACCCATGCTGCTGAGCGATATCACCAGCCCTTTTTCCGTATGTGGGTTCCAGGAGTCGAACTTGGGCCTTCGCGCTTGCCAGGCAGGCGCTTACGCCGCTGAGCCATCTCCCCGGCCCTCTTCATGCTTTTTATAGGAGACAGTGGATAGGTCCAGAAAATTCTTTTTTTAAGCTTCTAATGTATGTAGATACTTCCCAAGGCTTCCCAAAGTGGCTGTATACATTTAATATTTAAATTTTAATTCCTTAGTCTTAAGATAAAACAAGAAGTAATTGAGGGCAAGTATCATTCACTAAAACTCAAGGGAAAATTTACTCTGAAATCCAAATAAAAGTCAAAATCATTAATATTACAATCCCCAGGATAATTTAATTTAAATTTAAAGAAGAGACATCAGGAATATTTTAAGAAATTGTCAGGAGAAAATTAGATGAGTTCAGTGCCAAACAGGACACAGTCAAAGAGTGAAAGGTAATGCTCAAAGTTACATGACAATGATGTTAACCTTAAATTGTAGAAAATGCCTGTTATTATTGTTGCACATGATTTTATCATCCAAAAGTTTAAACTTTTTTCGTGGAAATGTTGGGTGAGAAAAAATGAGAGACACAGCTATTAACCATATGGCTCTAGGTAGCAAGATATTTGGGAACACATGAGACAAATATAAGATCAGCTGGGCTCTTGCAGGGATATTACTATAGATTAAATACTCATAGTCTTCAAGCTCAGTTCCCTCCTCTATAAAGTATAATAAAAACTGACTTCATGAGTTCTTGTCAGTATTGATTTATTCATCATTTATATAACCATTTACAAATGTTCCTATTTCTTATGTGGTCAGGCTTACGTTAGGTACTATGATTTTAGTGGTAGAAAACTATGGTCTCAAATATTGGGATCTTAGTCTACGGGAGAGAGACTTACTATTAAAGTAATGCATGATGATTAATACAAGGGGAGAAATATAGAAGCCATCACAGCAGAGCAGATGGAAACCTCACTAGAGAAATGAAAGGTATAAAATGATACATATAAGATAAATTTGCAAAGAGCCATTCTACTATGTATAGAAAGTGAATAGAAGAGTTGCCTGGTAAACATGTCAAAACATTTAAGACCAAATCAGCAAAAACTAGCAAAGCGATATATGTTTGGTGGCCTATAAAAGTTCAGCAGGTCTTTGGGTAAGATGAGATTGGAAAAGTAACTGAGAAAGTTTCTATAATGGTATAAATATCAGACTAAGGATTACATACTTGAATCTATATGTTTAGTTCTGGCATTCCAGGGAGAACTTAGTCACAGTACAGAGAATATGGCACATCTTCCTAGAGCATCAATTTTACTAGAAAATACATAAATATCAGTTACATAAATATCAGCAACAGACACATTGTGAAATAGAACATAATATTCACATTACTCATAAAGGAAAAAATGAGGTAAATGATAAATTTTCAATTCTGGTAACAACTTTAATATCCAAATTTATTCACCAGTATAATTAGGGAATATAAGAGATATATTTTTGTTCATTTACTCACACGAGGTTGTTGACTATTTTAGCCAAACAATGCCATGCTCATAGTACCTAGCGAGGCTTTAGTTGATGAACATAAACAGGTTACTTTCCTAGAAATGTTTAATGGGAGGAAAGCTTTAGATAATTCAAATGTTTATTTTCTACGAAGAGATTACTTACATTTAGTCTTTATTTATGTATAAAATTCTCTCAGGAAAATTATATACATTTTTTTTTAGTACAGGGAATTGAACTCAGGACCTCGCACTTGCCAGGCAGGCACTGTGCCACTGAGCTATATCCCCAGCCCCTATATACCATTAAAATAAATCTATTCTAGTAGCAGTACTTGGCAGAATTTTCACACTCAAATATCTGCCAGGGAATTGGAAGCCAGGTCAACAGTTCACGGTTACATTCTAAAGTGATGAACTCCACATCCTTAGAAGTAAATGAGAAACTACTGGGCTACCTGGTAAGGAATGCTTACATCAACTCCAAAGCTGAGAAAGAAAAACAAAAAAATTAAAAATCAAAATAAGATAAAATATTTTCAGAGATATTCAGTTATAGCTCCTTAAATCACCCTTAGCTTGAAGCATCACTTGACTAAAAATAACAAAGAATTTTTAGCTTGGTAAATCTGATACATGCAGGTGCTTTCTGAATTGTCTGCTTTTCTCAAGCATCTACGAGATGGCAGGCAGGAGGTACGAGATCAATCTGTGACAGCTAACCTCTCCAGATATTTAGATAATGCCAAGGAATCCAGGAGTGCATGTTTCAGCTTGCTCTACTCGACTCCACAATGACACTTAGTTCTTAATGATGAAATGCAGCTTGCCTTCATTTCAGCTCAGAAAGCGCTGAGCTGAAATCAACTTGGTCAAAACTTCTTAAAGGGTCTTCATGCATATTCAAATCAGATTTGCTTTATTTAGCATGGTACAAATTTATCTTCAATCACTTTGTTTTATTTTTTTTATTTTATTTTTTTTTTTTTGTGGGTACCGGGGGGACGACCTCAGGACCTCACGCGCCAACAGGCACCCGTGCCGCTGAGCGATATCACCGGCCCCTTTTTCGTATGTGGGTTCCGGGAGTCGAACTCGGGCCTTCGCGCTTGCAAGGCAGGTGCTTAAGCCGCTGAGCCGTCTCACCGGCCCAATCACTTTGTTTTAAAACTAAAGTAGCATCAATTTGAAAGAAAGTGGGCTTTTCCCAATTAAAGTAATTATTTTTCAAAACAATATCAATAACTATAATTAATATATATGAGTATATTTATTTAAATGTCAAATTTGATTTTTGATAGAATATTATTTTGCTGGCATTTAATACAAATATTGTTGTATGAAATATTTATGTTACTAGTTACAAAGAGCTAAAAAAGTTTGTGTGATAATTAGTTTTATGTGTCAACTGGATTAAGGAATATCGAAATAGCCAGTAAAGCATCATTTCTAGGTAGTTCGTGGGGACATTTCTGGAGGAGACTGGTATGTTATTTGGTAGAGGAATGGGGACGTTCCACCCCTCAGTGCAGTGGGTACTGTCCAATGACTGGCGTCCTACATAGAACGGAAAGCAGAAGAATGGTGAATTTAGTCTATCTTTTCCTCCTTCTGTTTCAACTTGACCTGGAGTCTGATAGCCACTCTGTCCCTGGACATCAGAACTCAAGGTCTTCTGGTCCTCTGATCAGAGACTTGCATTAATAGCCCCCTGGGTTTTCAGAACTTTGGCTTCTGCCTAAGAGCTCCACGAATAGCTTCCCTGCTTCTGACTTGGGCAACCGCACTAGCAATTTTCCTGCAACTCTACCTTGTGGAAAGCCTATCTTAAGACTTCTTAGCTTGCATAATTGTATGATCCAATTTCCCTAATAAATTGTCTCTTATGCATCCCTAGATTCACCCTCCTCCTCCCTCCTTCTCTTCCTTCTTTCCTTCCTTCACTCGATCCATCTATCCTATTGGATCTCTCTGGAGAACTCTTACATAGTCTATATGAAAACAAATTTTTCTGTAATTTTTAATTGTGAATACTTACTTGTGCTTTGAATTTGGAAGACTGAAAAAAAATCCTCCCATTGTCTCATTATTATTTAAACCATTGCTTTTTGAAATTTAACAAATGAAAAATGGCACATATATACAACAACTCATAAATATGCACCTGAAATCACACAATTTTGGAACAAAAGTCTATTTACATATAAACAGATATCATAACTATCTCTTATCACTATTTTTTTCAGTTGCTACCACTTTTTCTCATCACCTTTAGTAATATTTTTCCTATACCAAGGGACAATGTTTTCCTCAAGCTTTTAGAATAAGAATGATTAATCTGTATTTCTACCACTATTTTATATTTTAATGGTTTTTAACTTTATGTGTTTTTTTTTTTTTTGTGGGTACCGGGGGGTTAACCTCAGGACCTCGCGCACCAGGAGGCGCCCGTGCCACTGAGCGATATCACCGGCCCCTTTTTCGTATGTGGGTTCCGGAAGTCGAACTCAGGCCCTCGTGCTTGCCGGGCAGGCGCTTAAGCCGCTGAGCCATCTCACCGGCCCTATGTGTTTTTTTTTAATTACATGGTATATACTTAAGGGAGCAAGAACATGAAGATGACAATTATACCACCTATATTTAATTCATTAAAATGTTATCCACATCAAGTTTTCCATATTATTTGAATTTAAAAGAGGATTTTTATGTAAATAATGTGGTTTCTATGTGAAAGAAACAATTCACTGATGGTTCCTAAAATCTGGCTGTACCTCAGATGATCATCTAGGACAGTTTCATATCTATGGAAGTCAATGTAGAAATCTACCTGTACATCAAAATGTTCACGAGATGTAAATATCCTGTGAACATTTCATTTCAATCAAAGTTTAAAGGAATATATGGTGCTTTAATGGTTTAATGATTTTTTATCTTCTAAGAGCTAGACAATTATACAATTAATATATTTCAGCATATTGAATTACATCATTAAAACTAAAGATATTTTCACAACTAAAGCAACTTGTGACAACAAAATTGGTACTAAAATGGATGTTGAGAGGCAAACAAAGGCGATTAGAAAAACAGTGACATTAGAAAAACAGTGACATTTCTCCCATTAACTTAGTAGGGAAGTTAAGAGGAGTTGCTCATTTACATGTATACTGTTATTTTCTCTATATTCTCCATATTAGTCCTTTAAATCCCTTGGCTTTTCTAAATGTTCCTATTCTTTACCTTAATTTTAGAATATAACATACTCAAAGTGTCTTGATTTATATGATTGATATTCCTGGGAGGTCAGAATTACTCAAAAGCATCTGGAAAACTTGCTAAACACACAGATTCTTAAGGAACAACTTTGAGAATCTGGTACATTCAGTTTAGGGTGTGCACAGGAATCTTCAGTTTTAATAAGAACCACAGAAATTTGTCATGGATCATCCCTGGACTACCATTTTTTTAAAAAATAGCCTATTGGGCAAGACCATGTCAAAGTAATTATAAATGCTCAATAAATGCTAAATTTTAAGCGCCGTTCAAAGTTCCATTCTAGACATTTTACTTGAACTGTATCATGTGATCTATGATAAAATGCCTGCTTTCATAAAGTTGAACATCATCCTTCATCATTGGTGTCTCTCTACTTGGGGTATATGTCTCCTCCTACCTAGCATACCTGGCACTGCCTGGAGAAATTTTGGTTGTCACCACTGTGAAAGATATTGATATTGATATTGATATTGATATCGAGTAGACAAGAGAGAGATGCTGCTGCTAAATATTCCACAAAGCACAAGATGGACCAAATAACATAAGGCTATCCTGTCTAAAATATCCATAGTGCCAAGTTTGAGAAAACGTGGTTTTTCACTATCCTACCATTAATACTCTTGATACCATTAAGAACTTCTCCCCTACCTTCCTAATATGATAATATGTACACATACATGGAATGTAATATATTTTGTAAACAGCCATCAATGTTTACTTAGAAGTCCCTCACATTGGTGAATCAAAACCTGAAATGCATGCTGCAGAGAAAACAACCATCAAAACAAAAAAAAGGTATATTTTCATATTTACTGTGAGTCACATAGTGATGTGAATATATGAATATATATCTGAGATAGGCTCTTATCTGTAAAAAAAAGTTTAACATCAGCACTTTATGTAAATACATAGTTTTGAGAAATAAAAGAGAATAACAAGATACAGTTTAAAGTTTTAAATTCAAAGTGTGTATTTACATTGAATTTTCTGTCACAGAAAAATATTACCATAGTACTAGGCTTACTACAGATTAGAAACTAGTCCTGGTTTTGATTTTTTGAAGCAGTGTGGGATTAACCTGGATCTTTTCAACCTATTTCAGACCCAAATTCTTAAGAGTGGTGGGTTGACACATTAATATCCCATTTCAAAGTTTCTATATACGTCAGCTGGGCAACAGCAGGATGAAATAATCATTAGCAAAAATTGTGAAAATGCAGGTATTTGAAGAGGAAACTAACTCTTCTTAATTAATGTATTTGTCTTCATCACCTCCATCTTCTCTCACAATCTCAGGTTTGGGGGAAATTTTACAGTTCACAAATACTGGGAAGTAGGGGAATAAACAGGATTGTGGACGTAAAAATTTTGGCTCTAGTATTTCGTAGCTATGTGATCTTAGTAAATTATCTTGTCATTCTAATTATTAATTTCTTAAAGTATAAAATGGGAGTGATAATATTCAAAAGGTTGTTGTAGGAAATGTATGTAGCCTTTAACAGTACCGGGTATAGAACAAAAGATCATGTTTAGAGGAATGCATTGAAATAATAAATTATACTAAAAGTGCCTAGCATTTAGTACATAACAGGATTCATTGAATGTTAATAAAATAAATGGACAAATGAATTAACAAATAGATAAAATAAACAAGCCTGGATGAAAGTTTTGAATGATTTATTGTGGAGTTCTGCTTTCGCCCACTTGTTCTTGCCTTCACGGTTCTCCAGAAGAGAAGCCACTCCCAGATCAGGGGCTTTCACACCTCTTTTTTATTATTTGTAGCTTTAACCTACTCATGCTAACTTGACACTTTGATCACCATTTTTTATCATCTCAAGTTGATGGTGTAAATTATTTCACTGAATAATATTTGTTATTTTCTATATAACCTGAAACACAATACTATTAAAATTAAGGAAAAGTTGCAATTAAAATAACTACTTTACTCAAGGTAAACAAACTTGAAAAATTTACTCACAGCTTACAAGTGCTCTTTACAATTGACTCTTGTCTCCCACGTAAGAAAAAAAGATAAGCATTTTATTTTAGATATAAGAGATGTGCATACAGTGTCACTCTTCTCCTAATATTAATTCAGGACAAGTCTTAATGCCTTACTATGTGCATGAAATTTGCAATTTGTGAAACATGACCATCATATTTAAGAATGCTGCACCTCTGGAAAGTACTTATTCATAACTATCATGAGGTAAATATTTTTGAGGGAAGACTGATGAACCAAAGACATTCAATTCTAGCCATTCTATAATATAGATGAAATAAATATATTAATCATAACATGTATTCTTATAAAAAGTTGTTTCCTTATTTTAGAAATTTTCTAAATTACATATACTCTTTTAAAAGAAGCTCCAATATTAAATCAACAACCACTTTCACATTGGACCTGTTGTCTGCATCGTGCCTGAGGGAGCTGCCAAAGTCACACAGAGGTAACAGCTGTCATAGAAAGCTGAGGACTTAAGGCGCCCATGGCAGCAGACATTCCACCTTCTAGATGGACTGCCAAGTTGGACCAGGGCACATGACTTAAGCATTAGCGAATGAGAGAGAAATAACTCTGTGTGAGCTAGTAAGATAGCAACCTTCTGACAATTATTGTCATGATTAATTTTGCTATGCACCTTTGGATAATATACTTAAATTTTCCCCAGTGATTTAATGTATGAAGCCATGGAGTACTATTCTTACAGTTTTTGTTGATGCTATGAAAGAATGCATTACAAAATTTAACTGTTTTTCTTAGAAGGTCCAAGTTTTCTATTTTAGAAAATCATCTCATATGTCAATCTAAAAAGGCTTCGTTAGTAAAATACAGACTTAGATGCCAAGAATCTTGTAGGTTGACATGCTGCAGCATAAATAATTCATAAGTTAAATTAATCCATATTTTAATACATGACCTGTTCAAAGTTGAGCCTCATTATTTTAACTCTTAAATATTTTATAGTTTAGTTGTGTGAGTAACTTTGATGGTTAGCCACAATACCTACCACATCCTCTCTTCCTGTATTCAGTCATCTTCCTGTCATATGAGGAAAAGAGTTTTTTTGTTATTGTTTAAAATTCATGGGAATATGTCCTATCCCAAATGAACACATAACAGCTCAAAAAGCTTCTTGACAAATCTTTTCCCTAAGATTACCAATACAAGAACAATATCTTACTCAAGTTGATGTTTCAAATCTTAATTATTCAAAAACTTCATAATAAATAATATTTTATAATGTACTAATGTATAAAAGAGATATAGTACTTGGTATGGAACAGGTACAAATTCTTGGCATTTACTATTATTGTTTATTCTAGTTATAATTTAAATATTCTTATTTACATATAAGGTACAAAACAGAAAAATTTAGTAATTTATTTATGGTAATACCACTAAATAAGAAAAATTAGGGCCGGTGATGTAACTCAGCGGCATAAGCACCTGCCTGGCAAGCGTGACGTCCTGAGTTCGACTCCTGGTACCCGCATATAAAAAAAAAAAAAAAAGGAAAGAAAAATAAAGAAAAATTAAGACTACAAACAGGGGCCGGTGAGATAGCTCAGTGGCATAAGCACCTGCCTTGCAAGTGCTAGGTCCCAAGTTCGACTTCCAGTACCCACATAAAAGAAGAAAAGGGCTGGTGATATTGCTCAGTGGCACAAGCACTTGCTGGGAAGCACAAGGTCCTGAGGTCGACTCCTGGTACCCACATTAAAAAAAAAAAAAAGACTACAAACAAAATATCCTGGCCTTCAATGACCTTTCCAAAATTTTCTCTTCTGTGAGACATATTCAGAAATAAGTATATGTAACAGGCAATGAATAAAAAAAATATTGCAGTCATGTCATTATGTAATTTGTAATGTTTCACACAATCTTATGTCATTAAAGGTCCATAAAGTTATAATAAACCATATGTTAGTAATATCTATGAGCAATAATACATATTACTTGGAATTAAAAAACATCATAATTTTAAGGTGATTTGCAATGAAAGACATCAATAAAGTAAATAATCTGTCAGTTCAAATAGGGGAATGTGCGTATTGGTTAGTTTTTATTTTTCTCCAAAAGAATCACTGCCCTCCTCCCATAAATTAAGTCATTCCCATTGCAGTGTCCAATTTGCATGGTTGTCTACCAATTGGCTGACTGAAGGAGGACAAATGTGGAAGGTAAGACAAATAGACAAGTCATACAAAACAACTGTTGTATTCATTGGTCCTATATATGTCACATGCTAGTCACTCCAAACGGAAAAAGGACAAACCTAAGACCTAAAACTATACAGCTGCTAGAAGCGAACATAGGGAAATAGTTCCATGGCACTCATCTTGGAAGCATTTCTTGGATAGCACTCCAAAAGCACAGTAAAAAAAATAGACAAATGAGATTTCATCAAACTAAAACATGCTTTTGCACAGCCAAAGAAAAAATTAAAAGAGATGGAAGACACAATACATCAATTGTGAGAAATTATTTGCAAACCACACCTCTGACAAGGGGCTAATATCCAAAATATATGAGTAACTAAAAAAAATCAATGACAGGAAAATAAATAACCCAATTCAAAAATAAGCAAACAAACTGAATAAACATTTTTCAAACAATTTGAATGCTCAACCGATATATGCAAATATGCTCGATATCACTAGTCATGAGGGAAATTCCTGTTAAAATGACCATTATTTTTTTATTTTTTTATTTTTTTTGTGTGGGTACTGGGGGTCGACCTCAGGACCTCGTGTGCCAGCAGGCGCCCGTGCCGCTGAGCGATATCACCGGCCCCTTTTTCGTATGTGGGTTCTGGGAGTCGAACTCGGGCCCTCGTGCTTGCCAGGCAGGCGCGTACGCCACTGAGCCATCTCACCGGCCCCAATTATTTTTTTTTTAAAGATTAAAGATAGCAAGAATTGCTAAGAGAAAAGTAAAACCTTGTACATTGTTGGTGGGAACATACATTTATGTTGCTATTTTCAAAAACAGAATGAAGGTTCCTTGAATACCTAAACTACAGAATTACTCTATGATCCAGGGATTTTACACTGGTAAGTTAAAGAGATTGTACTCCTATGTTCGCTTCACCAATATTCACAGTAGTCAAAATACAAAAGCAACCTAAGTGTTCTTCAGTGCATGAATAGATGAACAGATAAAGAAAATGTGGTATATGTACATAATGCAATACTATACAATCTTAACAAAGCAAAAATCTGTCATTTGTGACAGCATGGATGGAACTGGAGGACATTAAGCTAAGTGGAAGAGCGAGTTATAGAAATACAAACACTGAACCATTGCAATTATGTGCAGAATCTAAAAAGTCAAATTCATAAAAATAGAGAGTAGAAAGGAAATTACCAGAGGCTGGATACAAACAGAGGTATGGAGAATGGGAAGATGTTGTTCAAAGGCTACAGAGTTTTTCTTTTTTTCTTCTTTTTTTTTTCCTTTTATCAGTACACATTTGCAGTACATAATGGTTACATACACTGTAGGGAATTGGTACATGTACATAACATATTTCAATTTTCCCCCTTCCCTCCACTCCCTTTTATTTTTCCAGCATCAGATTCATTTATTTATAAGACCTTATAAGATTAATTATCATATATATACAGATTTAAAACCAGAGTAATATGCCAAAGAACACACAAAAAATAAGACAATTGTACTAAGTCAAGGTAAATTTTAGATACATTGTCTGCATTGCTGGATCACAATACAATTTTTCCTCTCCCTTTTTCATAATATCTTTAATTTTAACATATATATATATATATATTGAAAATATATATATATATATAAATTTTCATATAAGAGAAACCATGTGATAATATTTAAGCTCATGAGTCTGAGTTACTTCACTTAACATTATGGTCTCAATGTGCATCCATTTCCCTACAAATGACTCAAAGTTTGTCCTTTATGGCAGAACAGTATTCCACTGTGTATAAATACAATATTTTCTTTATCCATTCATCTTTTGATGGGCTTTCGTGTTCTCTCTCTCTCTCTCTCTCTCTCTCTCTCTCTCTCTCTCTCTATATATATATATATATATATATATACACACACACAAAATAAAAGATGAGTTATAGAAATGATAAGACAAATAAAAGACAAATATTATATAGAGGGCCGGTGAGATGGCTCAGCGGTGTAAGCGCCTGCCTTGCAAGTGCGAGGGCCCGAGTTCGACTCCCGGATCCCACATACGGAAAAGGGGCCGGTGATATCGCTCAGCGGCACGGGCGCCTGTTGGCACGCGAGGTCCTGAGGTCGACCCCCGGTACCCACAAAAAAAAAATAATAATAATATATAGAAAATAAAAGACAAATTATAGGAAAAAATAGAGAGAAAAGGTATTATAAACCAGCGTGGACAATGTATCTAAAAGTGTACCTCAATTTAGTACAATCGTCTTACATGTAGATTATGATCTTATGTTTACATAGCCTTTTCTGACATGTCCCAGGAACTTAACTGCCATAAGTTCCAAACAAATGATTCGCAGTTGGAAGCTGCATGTGTGCTGGATGCAGATTCTTCTCCTTTGTGGATATATGAGGAAAATAAGCATGATTGCCAGGCCTGCTGTGTCAGCCAAATTAACCTCAGCAATTACTGGGGTGGTACAAGTTCCATCCAGAGTGTACCCGCAACTGTGCTGTTTTCCTTTAAATAGGAGCACACAAAATGCAGGCACTGGGATCATGAGAAACAGCAGGAAAATAATGCATAACAAGTCATTCCTTCTTTAGATTATAGAGTCATATGCACTGTAATGATGTCACAAATACAGTCTGCCAAAAAATGTATACCAACTTTAGCAATTTGCTGTACTAATAAAAGTCTGGAAGCTAACGGCCACCACTTTGAGCACCTCTTGTAATTATAGAGGCCAAAGGTAACTTGTATTAATTTCATGATGTCTCCCTAAACTTAGTATTAAACTATTTATACAAGTTTTTCTTTTCACGATACATACATTTTTGGTAAGAAAAAAATATATATATATCATGTTAGCACCCTAAAGAAAATGTATGTAATGGAGTTCTGTTGCCAAGACAATGAGAACAGTAAGGAATAAACACACCTAAACATAAGAATTTTCACAGAGATAAGCTCACTATGTTTGGATAATGAATGACAGATTTTAAGATGGCTCCTATCCAAGACAACATGCATTTTGATCGAATGATAACTGTTAATCTATCTCAGAAAAACACACAAACTGTTATTATAACCCCAAGTTTATATATTAAGATTGTTTTACATATTTGTAATACCAGGTTAGAATTCTGAATTTGGAGGGCTCTTTCATCATCTACAGAGTAACAGAACTGTGATGAGCTTAAACTCTAGTCTGAGGAACCCTGTTATTTTTTGTCCTGGGCAACTCCTGAAAAAGTTATGCCAAAATCAGAGTTGTTTTGGATGAAGCACTCACAATTGGAAAAAGATAAAAGTCAACACCTTGAATGGAGCCCAGAATATGATCGGTAACTGATCTGGATATAATTCACAGGTGTTACATCCTCCATGCTTTTGGCCCTTCCATCTGTCTTGCATCATTCCGATTTTGAATAGTTAGCACTTCAGTCAGTTCATGCTAATCCAATATTCTAAATTGGACACTGGGATCACAGAACCGAACTATCTGGCTTCAATTAACAAGACCAATATGTCCAGGGGATACATGATTATGTGGATATATGTGCAAATCACTGGGGCAGAAATTGTCGGAGATTTTAAAACTTTTACAAGTGAAAAATTCTAAACATAGTATAAGCAATATTAATTATCAACTATGCTACCATAAAACCTTGCATTGGGATACAGTTTACAGACAATCTTTTCTATGCCCAACAAATATTGATTTACACTAACTGTGTCTGAATATGGATCCAATTCCAAAGTTTAAACATCCTGCCATGAAACAAAAATAAATGAGATATCATCACTATCCTTTAAAGGATTGAGGTTTTCATTGTGGAATAAAAAGGTGAGAAGTGAAAGTACATATAGTCATTTCTAAATAATACATAAAAATAAAAGTAATTACTAACGCAGATCATCAAACAGTCCTGGTTCTAAGGAAAGTAAAAGGTACCACATCTGGATGGGTAAGGTGTGATACAGATAGGGTTCGTATTAGAGTTTACATTTAACAAGGTCTCGAACAGTGGATGATACTGTAATTTTAAAGAGATAATACTTTTATAACACAAAATTATGAAAATGACAATTTTGTCCAAGGAAAGGACACAAATATACCTACAAACAAAAAATATTAACCCACAGAGCACTGAAGGTGTGTGGACATAATTTACTTCAAATTGAACAAAGAAAGTGTCAGGGAGAGTCCAGGAGCACAAGAACAGTGGCTCCATTTAATGTTAAGTCACTGAACACCAAAATAAGAAAATGTAATGTAAAACTGGGGCCAATGTGGAGTCATTGGAGATTGTACAGTGGTAGATTGACACTATTAAAGCTGATCTTTGGAATGACTTATTTAATTCTAGATGCTATAATTAACAGGAACAGGTTGTTTAGGAAATTATGTGGCTAGGCAAGAGACTTTTGAAGATTTTAAGCACAAAATACAGATTGATGACAGTGGTAATAAATAAAGGGAGAAGGTAGGGGAGTATTAAGTCAGACTTTAAAGAATTTTCCAATTGAAATGGTGGCTGAAAGCAAAGGTACAATGAAATTAGAATATGAAGGGGCATGGGGCACATCTCTGTTCTTGATTTGTCACTGTGAATTAAGAGTTACTTCTTCCAGGCATGGCAACACATGCACATAATGTAAGGCTGAACGAGGAGAATCATGAGTCCAAAGCCAGCATGACTACATAGTTAATTCAAGGCTAGCATGGACTACACAGTGAAATCCTGTCTCAAGAAAGAAAAAAATTTTAAATGAGTTACTTCTTACACCAATAATAGTTAATGTTGCCATATACATCCGAGAATTCTGAAAGAGGCTTCTGCGAAAAAGAAAGCAGGGAGGAAACAGTATACTCATATTTTACCATACATACAAGCACACATGCATACACACATGCACACACACACACACACCTCCCAAGGTTGCTGGAAAGACACAAATAATGAGGAATCACAGAGAACAAAAGAATGGCATACTAAAATGATACAATTTTTAAGTATGTATAATGACCACAAAAAAAGCCTTACACAAGAATATTTGAAAATATGATTTAAAAAGATGAAGATATTGTGTGCCAGGTAATATGACATTGTGCACACATAAATGTAAATAAAAATGTTTAATGGAGATGATTTAAATCAATTAGCATTCTTTGCTGAGTTGTGCCAAAATGTTTTTTCAATATTTATGAAAATTATATGAATTTGACAATGATAGGGTAAATATATACCCACTATATGCCACAAATTCATATGCTGCTTAGAAGTTTTTAACAAGTCTTAATAATTCCACCTACCTACCTACCTTTATCTCTGTAATGCTATGTCTATGACTGAAAGAATGATTGTTCCCTCAACAAGAACCAAGGTCATGAATGAAATATGGTAATTTAAATGTTGGTGAGGGTTTGATGAACTACATGGACAATCGAGGGAAAATAATTATGAGGAAACATGAGACTAGAGTTCTGAATGATATCAGTCAGATATTTAAATTATAGGGAGAACTAGGTTAACTCACCATAAGAGTGGAGAGAAAAGAAAGATGAATTCAGAAATCAGAACATTTTTTTGAGAAGCTATATCAGAGTAAAAGCTTGTGGAAATAGAAATTATCTTTAATATTGAATCTATAGCTGTTGCCAATTATGCTTCATATAGCCTTATGGAATTTAGTGGCAAAATTTCCATTCACATGTTTTCTGGTGGATATGCTACAATATGGTCTGGTTGTATGGACAACATTCTTTGATACTAGCAGTGGTCAAGAGGAAATCATGCAAAAGAAGCCTCATTCTGAATGAACAATTACAGGGTATATTTGCAGGGCATCTTTCTGTCTCCAGAACTGAAATATTATCATGCAAACAAGCAAACTAGCCTTCCTCCAGCAATTAATGTTCTTTTTGTGTCAGTAATTTACAGCTAAGCCTAGTGAGCAGTATGTCAAATTGGAATACTACTGTACTTAATATGTGCTAGCCAAAAATAAGAGAGGAATACAGAATTTTTTTTTTTTTTTCCTTTTTTTTTTTGTGGGTACCGGGGGGACGACCTCAGGACCTCACGCGCCAACAGGCACCTGTGCCGCTGAGCGATATCACCGGCCCCTTTTTCGTATGTGGGTTCCGGGAGTCGAACTCGGGCCTTCACGCTTGCAAGGCAGGCGCTTAAGCCGCTGAGCCGTCTCACCGGCCCAGGAATACAGAATTTAAGAATTAGTAATCTAAAAAAGAAAGCCAAAGGTCCTTAATCATGTATGTATATATTACATGTAAATAGAGGACCAAAGATTCAATATCAATTAAAAGAGTCAAATTAGAGGTGAAGTGCATTTGGAAAAGTTGACTGAAAAAATGGACTACATACAAGCAATGAGAAATGCAGGAGGGCCTTGTGGCATGGAAGATAAAGGAACTTACACACAGAAGAATTGGTTGAAACGGAAGAAGGCAATGAGACATTTCTCCAACTGTTAGTTAATTCATGTTTACGGAATATAATTTAAATGCCAGAGAATACTTTCACACTGAGGGTATAGCAGTGAACAATGTAAATTTTGCATTTTTAAGAAGCTTGAATTTGTGTGTGGGGAGCCCTATGGTAAAGGAAAGTGTAAGAACGAAGTAGCCAGTGCTGCATTAGATGGTACAGTCAGGGAAAGCCTGAATGGAGAGTAAATATGCAATAAGAAAGAAAGACATACAAGTGTCTTTGAGGAAAATAGGTTGATCATTCTAGTCAAAGGAAAAATAAAGTGTAAAAGTCCTGAATTAGGAACATGTTTGGAAGAGTTAGACAAGAAAAATTGAAAAGAGCAGTGAACTTGAAGCACAGTGAATGGGAGTGGGGGTGGGGAATAAAGTAGACTGGGGAGCCAAAGGACAGTTAAGGCAAATCTTACAGGCCAAATTTTAGAATTTGCATTTTGTTTTAAAGCTGACAGGATACCACTAGGCAGACATAAACTAATACATGTTTTAAAAGGAACTCTCTGGCTGTTGGGTGGAAATCAAGCTGGAGGGAGCAGGTAGAACTGAAATCTCTGAAACAAGTTAGGATGATACTATAGTTGCCCATGTGAGGGTGATTGAGGGTTGGACCAGGATAAGAATGAGTGAAATGTCTTAAAAGACTAGTTCTCAAAATGGGATCCTGGGACCAGCAGCATCAGCATCACTAGAAATTGATTACAAATGCAAAATTCTCAAGCCTTTTTGAATCAAAGACTCTGGGAGTAGAATCCAGCAATCTGTGTGTTCAGCCCTGCAGGTGATTCCACTGTATGTTAAACTTTGAGAACTACTGACTTAGTTGTAAATTTTCTTTAGTTATGATATGGGTTCTGAATCACCAAGCGAATTAAATTTGTGTGTGTGTGTGTGTGTGTTTATACTATAAGAAACATTTGTCTTAAAAAGTGGAAATTCATCATTCAAAAAGAACAAGTGGACCATCGTGAAACTGTCACAATAATTCAAATATGGGGGGTGTAACCCAAATGTACTTTGCGTTGTATAAAAACCAAATTTCTTGTTCTAAATGCAAGCCACATTCAGATTCATTTATATTACAGTACCTTATCAAGCTACTTAGTAAGGCTTTAATTTAAATCTCCAACACTCTTTCATGCAAAAAAGTATAGTTGAATTTAATGATCTCATTATCAGTGATAAACAATTACTTTGCAGATTTTCAGACAAGCTATGTCTCTAATTTCTTGAAGACACTTGTTTTTTCCAGTGATGGGCAGCTACATTAACAAAAACTGAAAACCCCAAATCAACATGAGTTTTACATAATGAATAGGTGCCATAGTCTACAATGTAAAATTGAGAAGTGACAAAAAAGCCTGAATATTTTGAGTAGCTATTTTGGGCTGAAAGCATAATCAGTCACAACAGAGACTTGAAAAGCAAGAAAATTCTAGAAAGCTAGCTACCAAAAATAAATCCAGTGGTGAAAGCCTCCCTGCATTTCCACTTGTGATTACATTTGAAATATATTTCAGAGAATCCCTTCGCTGGAAGAAAATGAGGATATAGAACAAAAATATTTAATCTTCATACAAATATAACTTATTTTAAAAACATATATGCATTTGCTTATGCACATGTGCTATATATATTGGAAATGACTAAATACATACTGCTCACTGGAGTTCAACAGGTTACACTGGGGATATTGGTGACCTCATAGGACAAGAAGCATGCAGGGATAGTAAGGCTGGACTTGCCATAGAACTATCCAGAAGATGATAGTTTTCCGAGGGCAGAATAGACTCTTGATTACTATGGCACACTTTATTCAGTATGTTCAGAAGACAGGAAGACAGGAAAACATACTCAGTGGCATATATGTTTCTCTTCACACATAATTTAATTTTCTCAAGAATGAACTAAAAGGAAAACAAAACCAACTGATACATGAGTTCTGTAATTTGGTCTTCTATCTGCCATGGGCAGGCTAATCGCAAGTTTTAGTGTCAGCTCTCGATTTTCTACTTTGGATCCTCCAGGGTACTGGGAATGTGTGTTGAAACCATGCTTGGAAACTGATATATAGGAGCATATTTTAAAATCTAAGTGAGATACTGTTGAACAACAGCAGTGAAAGGAAGTATTAGATAACAAAAGAATCTCTACAAATCACAAACTTTCGTGTCTCCCAGATGTTACCATATTTTACCATAATTTGGATTGATTTTATGAAAGAATATTTAAAGTTTCCCATAGGCATCAAATATAAACAGTATGCCATGAAATTGTGCATGTTATGTGCATGTTAACTTTATCTCAAGATGTTTTGTTAGGATCTCTGCATATTGGTATTTATCTCTTATACTCTTTGAATCATTTGCTGCAAATAAAGCTCTGTCCTTCCTCTGTTTCTCAACTCATGCATCACTTGCAGTTAATACAGTAATTGGCATTACGAATATACTTTTTACTCAGGCTTGTGCTCAATATTTAAAGGAGTTTGAAGGGAAGCACAGTGTGTTAACTAAAAACCTGCTATAACCACATGCAGATGGTGCTATGAAAATACTGTGAAAAATATTAAAGCTTTCATTTTGGAGATAAGGAAATTTAGATTCAGATATGTCACTTGCCAGTATGTCCCTAGGTTACTTCTCCATAGTCATCCACTTAGAAAGTAGTAGAACTGAGATTTGATTTCATGTCTGAGACAGAAAATTACGGATTCTTTCACTTTTCAGTGTTGTTTATATTCATTCCACACAGTATAAATTTATATAACATAAAGTCTCAAGAGCAGTAAACATCTCTATTGATTCTTGGTCTATGTATCCATATAACACACAATATAAACTCTGTATAAACATAAGGTAATTATAGATAAACAGCACAAAAAACTACTATCTTGCACTGTACAGCTAGGAAGTGAATAATGATGGTCTAGAATAGCACATGTTAAATACCAAGAGAAATACAATCATTGTATGGAAGGTACAAAAATAAAGATTGAAATTAATTTTGACCTAGAGTATAGGCCAGACAGGTAGGAAACATTGGGAGTGCCCCATTAGTACGGTTTTTATCAGCGCTGTGCACTCATGACTCAGTTGCCATACACTTTCCTGTTAAAGTCTCACTCTTGGGATGTTGAGGATTATTCTCCAGCACAATAGGAGAATATCCTGGAATGCCTAAAAGTTTTACATCCCCCACCTAAATAGAGAGCTACTAGCCCCTGAGTGAATGGTACAAGAAAATGAAAGCCCAGTTCCTTTATTTCAAGAAGGGGCAGACTCTAAAGTGTGTATTACACTCTTGAGATCCTCATGATATCAGGCTGAAATTTCCTGGGTTTCTTCTTTTTCTTGATCCTGATTCCATGACTTCATTACTGAAGGTAGAGAGAACAGCAAGCATAGAAAAACAGATTCCAAGAAAGGAGGAGTCTAATGTGTAAGTTGCCTTATTTTTAGTGGTAAATAAGTAGGACGAGAAAGTTAAAGTGATGGTAGTTGGACTATGAGGTATTTTGAATGAGGTGATAAAGACTTCATTCAGTAGATGAAGACATTGACATTGTTTTCCATTCTGTATTGAATACAGTGAGCAGTTCTCTATATTTCTGTCCTAATACATTTTGTTCAGTTATACAGTAAGTCTCTGATTTACAAACATTTGAGTTGCAAACTTTCACAGATAGGAACACACCTCGCATTACAGACATTTGTAGATGCAAACAAATCGTGGAAGCAGCTCACGTGTCTGCTAGACATTGTCCCAGTTGTGTTGCTGTGTGCTTACTGTATAGTGTGGTAGTGTACAGTAGTACCGTGCTCAGTCAGAACCCAGGATGGCCAAAAACAGGAGGAAAAGCAGTGGTGATAGGGATGGGACTGCTAGGAAGTGCAAAGCAATAACCATGCAAACAAAAGTGAAAATACTGTACTGTACCACCATTTTAAGGTAACTGTAAAAGTAAAAATTTTATTTACAGTATTTGTTTGTGTAGTTTTTTTATTCTTTATATTGTATATTTGTGGAAAGGCATATAAGACTCACTTTGTCGGACTTACAAACAATCTGAATCCCGGACTGGAACTCATTCATAAATCAGGGACTTACTGCATTATAATGGTGCTGAAGGTGTTTTTCCATGTTTCTATATGATTCTGGATCTCTTGATTTCAAACACCTAAAGGTATTTTCTTTTCTCTTCTGTGTCACGTGTGTGCACTCTTTGCATATAATGACCTTTACCTTTTCTCATAATTACTTCTGACTTTTCTCAGAGTAAATTATTTTTTCTCAATACCTAATGACTATGTCTCTGAATCCTTTGCTAGTGTTTTTTTCCACTGTGTACTCAGTATTTGTTAAACTAAATTTAAAAATAAATATTAAATTCTAGATTTTTATCACACATCACCATTTTTACCCTCTCAGCATTTCCTCTGATAGGAATAAGTGAGTAGGTGGTCAGAAATCATTCAGACCCTTCACATTTTAGATACCACTTATTCATATATTTTAACATTTGAGTAGAATGACGAGGTTATTCAATCAATGGTAATCTGAATATATTCTAACATCTATAATTTTCTAGGTGTGGAGCAGGGAGAATTAGCAGACAGAAAATATTTCACTTTTCTTTCTACTGTTATAAAACAATGTAATTTAGGTCCTTCTCTAGTTAAAGCAGTGACTAAAATAGCAGTAAAATAAATGAAATATGACTTATTTTTAATTACTCTGTACAACAGAAATGTTCCTACTACATGCGAAATCTATAAAAAAGGTCACTAAAATGATAAATTTTGAGAAAAATCCCATCAAATTGCATCTAGATAACAAGTTGGCTCAATGATGAAATGAATACTTAGAGGTATTAATAGCACACTCTCCTTAAATTATGCAACAGATTATAATTTCTTTTGCGTAGATAATAGTTCTTCATAGTGTCCTTGGTAGTAACTACTACAAGAAATATATGGCAGTTTAAAATGATGCCTTGAATAGATTTGATACTTTTCTCTCTTTTCTTTTTTTTTTTTTTTTTTTTGTGGGTACCGGGGGTCGACCTCAGGACCTCATGCACCATGAGGCTCCTGTGCCGCTGAGCGATATCACCGACGGTTTTTGTGTATGTGGGTTCCGGGAGTCAAACTCGGGCCCTCGCACTTGCCAGGCAGGCGCTTACGCCGCTGAGCCATCTCACCGGCCCTATTTTCTCTTGATTATTCTGCTGCTATATTATTTTTAATGTGATGATATGTAAATGACATCTGTAAAGTTTTAAGATAATGGGTTTTAGAACCAAGCATATCTATCTCTAAAATAAGGCATACGTAATATGAATTTGAAATCAGGAGTTTAGAGCTTGTGAAAAATTTCAATAAAATATATAGTGTCAATGACTGACACTGAAGACCCCTAATACTTTACATGATTTCAAGTTAAAATGGAGCTGAAAAGTTATTTTAGTCTTGGCACAAATATCTTCCTCATGAAGCTTTCTCTAGAAGAAACAATTGATGTGATGAAACAGCCTATCTCCTCTCTCAAAATTCTGAGCCTTCCTTGCAGTTATGTGGGAGCAATGTGACAAGTTCTGCCAAAGGGCTCTATAGTCCTGATACCTACCATTTACAGGTTCATACTGTTCAGAGCTGGAGGGCCACTTTCATGCCTGTTTTCCTGCAACCATCTGGGACTAAATGTAGTTGATGGTGTAACTAGAAGTTGGAGGAGAGCCCCATACTATAATCAGAAAAATAACACTCAGTGATAGTAACAGTGGATTTCAACTCTTTGTTTTGGCAATTGGCTATATTTATTTCAAATAATATCCATTCCTCATTTTTCAATGCACCTCCCAACTTTCTAGTCATTCTAAATCTCCTACTTGATATTTTTTCCATAGCTCTTACTGCCATCTAACACACCATAAATATCACTTATTTTCTATCATCTTTACATCAAAAGCTCCATCATGCAGAATTATATTTTCATTTCAGCTCATTTTTCTGTTGTACCCCCCCAGTGACTTGGGCTGCACCTGGAATATGACATGCTCTCCACAATTTTGCCACTTGAAGAAGTTACATAATTTTGCAACCTTTGATTATACATTCTACCATACACAAGTGAAAATAAAAGAAAAAAATGTGTAAATCTTAAAGTTTTACAAGGAGTACATATTCAACACATTTAATCAATTTATCCTTTAAGGGAACTCCACCACCTAGCTATGGAATAAGTTCTACTATGAATTTTCTCAAGGTTATCTCTACACCATAACTTAAAATTTGAGCTCTACACCATAATTTAATTTTGTCTAATAAATAACATTTAGTATTTGCTATTTATAGCATCATCTTTTGTAATTCAAAATACATTCAAAAACACATGCATTCATATACACAAATATAAACATACGTACAATATGTGTATAGGTAGGTAAGTATAAGACATATTATATATGTGTGTGTGTGTACAGCCATCTGTATCTATATATTCTGTGTCCATAGATCTAACCAACAGATGGAAAATATTTGTTTAAAAATTATACATTATTGAACCTGTACAGACATTTCATTCCTTATCATTATTCTCTAGACAACACAGTGTAATAATTATTCACAGAGCATTTACACTGTTGTAGATTGTAGATATCATAAATAACTTGGAGAAGATTTAAATATATAGCAGAATATGTGTAACACTACACAATTTATACAAGGTATATGAGCATCTGCAGATTTTGGTACCTTCAGTGTTCTTGAAACTGATCCTTCATGGATACTGAGAGACAATTTCATTTATAACTGCATGTATGTATGTGTGTATACATATATATATATATATATATATATATATATATATATATATATAAATGCGTATGTATTTACACATAGGATAAGGAAGTAAAATTTGTTTTTCTAGGTACCATCAAAAGCATCTGCGTTTTCAAATTCCAATGTTATGGGAAGATAAAAGAACATAAATGTGTACTGTGGCTAAACATTTGTTTTTCTTAGATTGAGATAAAGTTGAGGGTCAAAAAAGGTAGAGAAAAAGTAAATGCTGTGACAGCTGTGGTTCTGAGTGCAACTTACATACTCTCAAGTTATTTCTGTTTGTTTCATGTATCAAATGCAAGCAGCATTTTGCCAGTTTTCTAGCAGATGTCACTGCCTATCAAAAGATTTTTCTTAAAGAGTGACTCAACCTAATAAGAAAATCAAACTAATGCAACATTACCTGCAGTGACACATAAAACCCATTCCTTTCTGCTAAAGTTCTCATTGAGAATATTTTCCCACCTCAGAAAGTTTTACCCAGATTAAACTCTAATATCAATAATAAATTTTATCAAAAATAGTTTATAGTAAGATGAAAATTGAGAAAATAAACTAAAATTATTAAGCAGCATGGTGCTTTAAGAGATTCTGAACAGGCCAATCCAGAAATAAATGTTCTAAATTTACATTGTTCTCAAAGAGAAAATAACTGTACAGAAATATAAATATATTTTAGACTTTCTAACATATTTTACATATTTGGAGAGAGAAAATTCTACAGAGAACAAAAATAAACCAAACATTTATGAGTCATACATTTTATTCTGTGGAATGCCTTAAGTTTCACATTGTTATTTACAATTTATTTCAGGAGATAAGAAGTTAATGAATCTTCAATTTCACTTAAAAATACAGGAAGGAGGTGAAACAAAAATGCCTAAGTGAAGAGAGATTGGTGGAGTTATACAGGTGGAGAGGAAGCTGTTTTAAAGCAATAAACACTCACTTGCCTGGAGGGTGACCACAGATAAAAGTAGTTGAGGAGGGGTCAGAGACTTACATAGATAAGTATTGTTACTCATTTTAATTATGTCCTACAGTAATTTTCTAAGATCTCACAAGCACCTCAATAAAAATGTCATAAAATTTTTTCCTATCCTTTTATTTCAAGAATTCTAACTAATAACTTTTATAAACAATTCCTTTTGTATAAAGAGGTGGAAAATTAAGAACCAAAATCCCTCATATGACTGATTTTTATAAAGTCTCCTGTCATATTTTGTTTAACCTGACAAATGTTTTAAAAGGCATTGTAACATCATAAGCAGAGTCAAGCAAGTCAGAGCATGTGGCTCAGATTTTCTGTGAAGGATGGTTTAGACATTATAGCCTCCCTTGTCATAAATGGTAAAATTCAAAACACAAAATCTCAAAAATGACAGGTACACTTTAATTCTTATAAGAAAAGAAGAATTATGGAAGAAATATTGAAAGAATATTTTTGGAAATACTTATACTTTTCTGAGATCTTTAAAAAATAAACCACAGAAAGTGGGTCATCTGAATAAATAGGATACAGACACAAATGCAACCTTGCTGTGCCCCTTTTCACACTTGTTTCAAGGGCGACTTTGTTTTCTTCATCACGTGCATGAAGGATGCCCAGGAGCATTCCTGCGTCCATTTGGAGCAGTTATTAAAATTCAAAAGCATTTCTCCTAAATACACTTTCCTTTTTTCCACTTGTCAGTATTTATTCCAATTTCATCTCCCACCTATTTATCACACATTTTGTGGGCTCACTTCAGTTTTAGCAACTCTCGATGGTTTATATTTATTAAAATAAATGTAACATTTTAATAAATATAGTATTTATTAAATATTTATGATATAAAAATTGTTAGTGTTGGGAGCAAGGAGTGAGAAGAGACAGCAAAGTTATTTGCTTTTTGTAGTATACAAAATTATATGGTAAGAATTTTTTTATGATTCTGAATAACTTCCTATTAATCTAGGTTCAGATATATATATATAGTAAAAACAATATACAGAGGTAGATTTTAGGTATTCTACGCTTAGCACAATGGTAATTATGTTTAGCATCATTGATATAGTCTAGACACAAAAAATCCCACAACTTATAGTATTTTATTTAACTCACGGTGGGGGGGCAGGGTGCGAGACCTGTATAGTGATATAGCGATGTTAAGCTATCACCTTTCTACTAAATACTTCATTTTCCCTAATGGAATCAGAAGAAACATTTGCAGTTTTGCTCTATTTATTTATTTATATTTTGACCCCTGGGGCTTCTCTTCCCTAGTCTGTAAAATACTCATCAGGCTATAAATTAGGGTAGTTTAAGGATTTTCAACAGTCATTTTAGCTGCACTAGTTTTCCACATTCCTCTCTGACTCTATAATCTAATTCTTGCTTAAGATCTGTCTCTAGTGTACTTTCTTACCTTAAACAGAACCATGCATTTGAGCAATAAAATAGGGGCTGGTGAGATGGCTCAGTGGCGTAAGCGCCTGCCTGGCAAGCGCGAGGGCCTGAGTTCGACTCCCGGAACCCACATACGAAAAAAGGGTCGGTGATATCGCTCAGCGGCACGGGCACCTGCTGGCACGCGAGGTCCTGAGGTCGACCCTCGGTACCCACAAAAAAAAATAAATAAAAAATAAAATAAAATAAAATAGATGGGCACCGTTTCATTGTCTATGAGTACTACAGTGTAGTACTCCAACTTCCTAATGTGTAAATTGGACAAAGGAAACCAGCCTAAAATTGTATTTCTTGGAACAGAATGAAATAACATATGTTAAGGCCCCTGCTCAGTGCCTGATTCCTAACAGGAAAAAAACCACAAAATTTAGAGATAATATTAATATATGTGAGTTTTTCTTTTCCTCTTGTCCAGCACAATATTAAATCTCATATGTTAAGGGCAGAAAATTTGCCTAATATAAAGGAAGTACCATAGGATGTTTTATCTTTCATTTGCCAAATTGTTTTATAGAAACCAGAATATCAAGTCCCATAAAATATTACCAGTTGTTATGATTTATATTTCTTGAAAGTCTACTATGTTTTAGCCTCTGTAATAAGAGCTTTATATGCTATTTTGTTTTATCTTCACAGTAACGGTGCAAATAAATCAGTATTGCTTTTCATAGATGAAGCTTCTGAGGGGCAGAGAGTTTAATAACATTTCTCAGGTCAAAAATGTTAAGCAGCAGTTGAAGTATGCCTAACATTAAATCTAGTGTTTTGTCTGTTTGTACTCTATGATAGTCAATTAAATACAAAATAGCCAATAAAATGATTATGTATCACATTTTGGTGTCCGCTATATGTTGTTATTCATATATGTTATTCAATATATGTTATTCAATATATGTTGTTATTCATTAAATCAAATGCATTTCATTATGTTAAAAATAGAATAAACATGGACTCCACTTTTGAAATTCATACACTGACTCCTTTGTAATTTAGTAGACATTTGCCTATGAAGAACAACATAGGCCTGTGTGATAAAAATTTCTGGCATTGATGCCTATATCCAGTTTAAGGAATCTATATGTATTTGGTATTTCTGCATTAACACCTCAGCAAAAACCAATCAAATCCCTATGATGAACGTGATCATTATGTGTATCTACATTGCACCAATAAACTTAATTTAAAAAAAAAAACAATCAAATGAAGTCAGGGAACTAACCAGGTACTTTCATTAAATGGCACATGTATTAAAACTACCAAAACATTAGCTATCCCTTTTCTGGAATCTACTCTAAATAGACTGTTCAACTGAAATGAAAGATTTCTGATGTTATAGACATTACTAATTCCTCTATTTTTCTAGTTTCCCTCTTTCCAGGACCAGTGGATATAAACTCCCTACTCAATTTCAGTTAGTTGCAATTGCATGATTCTGATCTGTTTTGAGCAATGAAATGCAAGTGGAATTTATGTATGTCATTCTCAAACTTGCCCTTCCTCTGCTACACATTGATCTGGAAAGCATCCCTGAGGCCTATATCATATAGAGGGAAGTTTCCCTGGACTGTTATGAGGAGCCATGGATTTTCCATAAAGAGAAGAAACAGTCGTGAGGCACTTAATTTGAGGTTTGTTTGTAATTTTGACAAAGCCGACATTACATAACAGGATACAACATCAGCAGTAAAAATACATTTCACCATTTTGTAGGAAGTGAACATTTTCAAAAATATATTTACCAATGACAAAAATTAGTGTGTAAAATCCTCCTTCGATTCAGATACTCACAGATTACTTTTGGTTCATCTGTCATATTCCAAATTAATATTAAAATATTGGGGATATTTTGAATATTATAAGTAGCAATCATGCGAATTATGTGTTTTCCTGTTTTCTCCCATGTACTTAAATCATTATTTGTTTTGCAAATTTACTCTCATGATTTTTCTTAAGTGTAGTATAAAGGTTTGAAGTCCATAGAGACAGTAATCCCTGAGTATAAAATTATATGTAAGCTATATGTTATATATCATATATGAATATTGCATATATGTAGATTATTTATAAATATAAGCACATATATATGTAAATTAGCAAAGAAAAACATCCTGATATTTAAATTCTTAACATTTATATTACAGTGAAAAATACTAATAGAAAAAGATATTTAGTTAAGATACTTTCTTAAAAATTAACTGTATCCACATAAAATCTATCACCTTAATAGAAAAAAAAGTAAGTCAAAATAGACTGAAGCTCAATGAAACAAATCACAAGACATTTTAGATTTTGAATAATCACAATTCTTTACATTTAAAAGTCCTTGTGCTATAGCATGACTTACTTATACTCATTTATAAACATCACTTATTAGCATACTGAATTCTTTCAAAAATGATTTGAGCTAAACTGGGAATAGTATTGCATCCCTACAATCCCAGCACTTGGGAAGTTGAGGTAAGAGGACTGCCACAAATTCAGCCCAGCTTAGACTACACAGTGGGTTCAAGCCCAACCTGAACTACATAGCAAGACCCTGTCTTGAAAAACATATTTTGAGTCAAAACTCAAAGTACAATAGCTTTGGGTCCTAACTCATTCACAAGTAAAGAAGAAAAAATATTCATGAAGAAATAAAACCCCTACCTGCTATGTAACTCTCTAATAGGTTCCTCATCTATGTTGCTTAAACTAATGATGTTAAGACCTCTATAATACAGTCTACAAAAAATCGTTTGCTATAGAAAGGAATCACTGAGTTGCTTCCTCTACCATCATAGCAAATTGGCTCTTAACGTGGCTAAGGATTCTTTGGGTTGCTATCCCTTCTTCTCCCAAATTCAGTATATTTACTAAACAAGAAGCACTTAGTTACCATGGCAGCAAGCTTTATATAACTAGGTCTATAGACCACCTAGTTTAGTGTGTAGCATTTGCTAATAAGTATTGAATGAGTTAGAAAAGTAACAGTCAGGCAGCCATACTTAACAAAAGAAAATATAGATTAGAAAACATTCCCAAAAGCCACACAAATGGAGGATGTAATTGAAGAGTAAACCCATGTCAAGTATTCAATTGCAAGATAAGCCTAATTAAATCAGAGACTTTTTATATTTGTCTGTTACTATCTTTAGGTCTCCATAAATAAAAAAAATAATGGGACTATACATCCTTGAAGGACACATAGGGTATAGATTGAAAATCGTTCATATCAATATTTGCTTATATCAATAAATGAATGAAATATTACAAGAAAATAAACAGTGCTTTATAAGGAAATATGTCACTACTTCTGACCTAAAGGAAAATTTACTAAATTGGAAAGTCAAAAGTCTATAGCTTGAAAATCACCTTTAAAAAAAAAACAAAAGCTATTTCAAGTAATTTATCCCATGTTTTGATCTCAAATTTCTATTAGCTATGTGATAAATATAAAGAACCACTAAGATCCCTATTCAAGAAAAGACTTTGTCCCATTGTTCTCCTGCTATATTTTTCAGGGATTCCCTTTCATCTGAAAAGGTATATTATTCAAGGCTACATCCTTATCAGCTCAGGCAGTATCCAATGACAGGTGGGGTAATAAATGTAAACAATTCTTAGCCCAGTGCAGCCTGTCTCTGGCTCTCCAGACTTCTCTGTTGACAGTCGAGGCCTTATGTCACAAACTGACCTTCTCCTATCCCTTCCCTTATACAGGGTAGATCGGTAGGTCAGCCCTGTATAACTCTCCTGCAAACTAAAATAATCTCAGCAAGGGTTTTGGAAGGTTGAAGTAAATTAGGAGTAGTTTAACAAGGCAGTTGCAGGAACACCATCAGTATAAATGAATATTTACAAAAGAAAAATAGAGTTTTTGAATCTTTTAGTGCTTGGCATTGTCAAATACTAGGATATGGCCATATGGGAAAACATTATTCGTTTTGACACTCTGGATGAGAAAGCTTTTTTTTTTTTTGAAAGCTTAAAAATGAAAATAAAACTACCACAACATGAGGCTAGCATGAGGACAAGCAAACCTATCCAAGGCAGTAGAATTTCCAACTCTAGTATGAGAGGACAGAAGCTCTGTGATCCAAAGCTATGGGATACTTCTTGATTTTGCTGGGATGCTTCTTTCCTTGCCAAGTCTTAATTCCCTGACTACTTGACTTTTTATGGTCTACTTCTGCTTTCCAAATGGAGGCAGATATAGTGGACATGTCAGTAAATGATGGTGGTGTATGTCCACAACTATGTGAGACTTTTCTGGGCTACCTACCCTACCCATTTTACCCCTGGCAGCACTCAGTGGAGTTCAGATGTTCCAGATCCTCCTGCTGTGGCTTGCAGGGCTCATTCATGGTGTATCTTCTATGTTTTTTTGTGAAAAATTGCTGCCGCAAAATTTGCATAATGGACTTCGCAGACCACCTTTTTAACAAATTATCATACTAAGAGTGATAATAAAAATATGACCTTCCCACCGTCTAATGGATAAGTACTGAGCAGCAGTTATTGCGATAAAAATGTCCCTCTGACTCCTTCTCTAATGACTGTTTTTAAGAGGAGTATATATATATTAACTTCAATTTAATAAGAAATGCAACACCTTACATGGTCCAACTGTAAAGTTTTGTTGATACCTTGTTATACACAACTGTTTGGTTAAATGCAAGCTCAAAAGGATTCAAGGCTGTAGAATCCAATCCTGATGTCAAAGGAGACATAGATGAAAAATACAGCTGTATCAGAGGCAACCACATACACATGAATAATACAACTATTAAAATTCATGAAGTAACTATCTGGAATACCTTGAAAGTTATTTGAAAATAACTTCAGTGAGAAAGAAACATTCTGAAAGCAACACGAAACTCTCTAAGAACATCTCTAAGGCCAAAGCCTACCACTTCCTTATTTTCTCCAAGTGCAGAAATTCCATCTTCCTAGAAGTACATCAGGGGCACAAGTGGAACTAGCTAACTCATAACATGGCTTGGCAATTGTTTACTATCTGTGAGAAAAGCTCTAAGATGGCTGTAATAAGAGGATTAAATATCAACCCAAAGACCACTGAGGCTTACTTCCCATTTAGTGATGCTAAGTCTCCACAGTGAAAACATCATTTTTGTCTTCTGTTTTGGAATGGATGTAAGTCCTAGCCTGTTTTTATCATACGGAATACAGTTAAAGGCAACTGTGACATCAGTAATATCACTTCTGGAGCTTCCAAAGGCTCACGGAGAGCCTTTCAAGCCACAGTTTGAAATTCTTAAGAGTGTAATACATATCAAGTCACACATGTCTTTTCAGTCAACATACGCAGTTTGAATGGGTCTTGAGTTCAAGCTTGAAAGTGACGAATTTGGAAGAATGTCAACATGATGAAAATATGTTGAGTTTCATTGTCATTCATGGCTTTCTCACGGAAACTATCCTGTCTTAATTTCATATCTCTTTGGCAGAAACAGAAGTCACGCCTGGTGTCAGACAATATAACATTCGAATTACTAAATGAATTTCCACCGCTGTACATCAACAGCAGCCGCAAGAGATCTATATCCATTTTTCTGGAGCTTAAATCAGTATTGAAATGGAGGGATATTTTTATAAACTTTTTTCAAAAGTCTGCTTTATCAGAAATGAAGTTAGTTCATCTTGCAATAATTACTATGTACAAAAGAATAACTATTAAAAAAATTGTGCTGTTACTTTTACTAGCTTGTTAAATAAGAATATTTACCAAAGTAGAACTCTAAGGTAAGGGTAAGAATACTTTGACTTATTTAGCATTTAACTTTTTAAGACTACGGCATGTGGATTCTTAATACTTTATTTAGGCATAAGCCTTACAAAGGGAAAATGTAGGGGCCTAACATTTAAAATTGAGGAAGGTTAACTAATTGCTATACTAACATATATAATAAATATACATTAATAGAGAAAAGAAAAATGCAAAACAAACATATTCCAAGCATTAAAAATTTACAACACATTTAAGTTTAAAAATTCAGAACAGGCATGGTCCAAACAACTAATGAATAGAGCAACATTCAAACATTACATAGCTTACTAGATTTATCCTTTATCCATTTAAATGTTGATATGTTAAAAAAATATTGCATTGGGTGCTACATTTATTTACTATTTTGTAATGTGATTTTCAATTTTCTGTTTGAAGTTCATGGTCATCCTCTTTCTTCAATTGTGTGCAATACGGATTTCACTGTACTGAATTACGCACATAAAGCTTGGGTAGGGTTGCACATTTAAAGGATCAGTATACGTACAATACATCGGTTATAACAATGCATGAAATTGTCCTTTCTGTTCATCTGGAAATAATGACATCAAATGTTAAATATAATTTACTGCCAGACCAAGAACTGTACAATAATATTTAAACTATCTTAGGTTATTTCCTTGTATTCTTAATATGATTCTTGCCATTTTACATGTAAGGCAAATAACATACATGTGGCAATATTGTCAGTGAGTATGATGAACAGAGTTTGAACTCTCATTTTATTGACCTTAGCATTCAATAACTGGGTACTTGCTACATTGCACACTGCCTCTTTCAGTGTCCAGAAAAATTTTAATCAAATGTATATCTATTCTCCTATCTAATGGTTATAGGATAATAAAGTTCCTATTCTCTTGGACTTCTGTAGAACTCTTTTCTGAGTATACTAAGCCTCCACTAAGACCAAAGTCCATGACAGACACATCCTACTACTCCTTCCTCAATCACTGAACTGCTTTTACTTATACAATCTTCCTGTTTTGACATATGCCTTCACACAATATTGTGTTCCACCACAGTTCCATTTTCCTAAAAGTTCCAGATTTCTTCTATTCCATTGTCCTTACTTACAACCTATTTAACTTCCCTAGCCTTGCCAATATATTTCATTTCTAGTGAAAATAAAGGTGGTAAAAAAGCAAAACAATGAGGATCCTGTAACATGTATGTTCCAAAGGGCTACTCTGTGACAAACTGTGAGGGATGCAAAAAAAGTCTGTTTAGTAGAGTGATTTGTAAAACAAAAATGAAATTATTTTACTTATTTATTCAAGCCCACTCTTCAGAAAGTACTGGGTAAAGAACTATGATGTTTAGAATTCTAAACTAATGTATGGTGAGGGCAATGATGTTTAATAATACAGTACACATTGTCAGCTTGATGCATATACCTATTAATCTATCATCTATTTTCCTAATATCTTCTGTTAATTGTTCAGTGTTAGCACTAATGATGGCAAATAAAGGGAGGCAAGTATAAAGTAGCATTTATGCAATAATAGCTATCCCACTGAAGGATGGCTCACTATAAGATAGAAATTTATTACTACTGAATTGAGTTCTATATCTCTAATATTGATTTCCATTTCTGAAAAAAATAAAACTAATAAAAGGAATCAATTACATGAGGGGATAAAATTTCTTCATCTTAAGGAGCCTTAAAATAGAACTTAGAAACATGAAGATAAATGTGTCCTTTCAACAAATAGCACCAGGAAATCTGGATATTCATACGTAAATAGTGAATTTGGACATTTACTATCTATTACGTACAAAAATTGACAAAAATGGATCAACATCCTAACTGTAGAAGCTAAAAATCAAAAACTCTTAAAAATATAGGAGACGATCTTCATAGACAGTCTTTTCTAGGCTATAATACCAAAAAACATAGACAACAAAAGAAAAATAAATTGGATAACATCAAAATTAAATTATACATCAAAGGACACTAAAAAGAATGAGATGGGAGAAATGAAACTAATTAAATTGGAAAAAAAATATTTGCAAGTCATGTATTGTACATTGTTATTATCTGGAATATGTAAAGAACTCCAGTGCAACAATAAATCAATCAAAAATCCAATTCCAAACTATGAAAAGAATTTGAACAGAGTTTTCTAACAATAAGATATTCAAGTGCGCGATAACTACATAAAAATATGTTCCATATCATTAATCACTAGGAAAATACTATTCAAAATCACAATGAGATAATACTTCACACCTATCATGATAATTATTATGAAAAAATAAAACACAAAAAATAGTATTATCAAGGACATGGAGAAATTGTAATCCTTGTATACAGGTGGTGGTGGAAATAAAATAGTGTAGTTGCATGGGAAACACAAATAATAGTCCCATAAGAGATTAAATGAATAATTATCATATGACCTAGGAATTTCATTTCTGCTATAATATCCAAAGCTATTGAAAACTGAGACTCAAAGAGATATTTTTATTCCTACATTCATAGCAGCATTATTCATAATAGTTGGAAGCAACCTAAAAGCTTATGAGTGGATAACTACGTAAAATTTCTGCCAACACACACATACACTTACACACACACTGGGATATTATTCTGTTTCAAAGGGAGAAATATTTTGACGTACATTGAAATATGGATAATCCTGGAAGATACTTATTTCCTAAGTGAAATAAGCCAGTAATAAAAGGACATATAGATTATGATTCCATTTATATGAGATACCTAGAGTAGTCAAACTCACAGAGTCTGCAAAAAGAACAGTGCTTCCAGGGACTAGGGTAGGGGGTATCATTTACTGTATACCCAGTTTCAGTAAGTAAAGACAAAATATTTCTGGAGATACATGGTTGTGATGGTTGCACATCAACATGAATAACCTTAACATTACTGATCTGTACATTAAATATTTGTTAACGTGGCAAATATTTTGTTTTATCATTTTTTTTGAGACAGGGTCTCGCTATGTAGTCTAGGCTTGCCTTGAACTCTCTAGGTAGTCCAGACTGGCCTTGAACTGACGGCAATCCTCCTGCCTCAGCCTCCTGAGTGCTGGGATTACAGGCATGTGCCACCACTCCTGGCTAAAATGGTAAATGTTATATTAGGTATATCTTAACACAATAAAACAATAAGAACACAGTTGATATTTAAAATAAAAATTATATTTTTAAATAATCCAGGTGTAGATGAAGAAGTGAAACACTGGAATATATACCACTTTGCATAACTTCAAGGATAAAATTAGTAATCAGTTATCTGACATGTAAATAAACTATAATTTAACTATATCCAGATTTTCTTAAAGAAATGATTTGTTATGTACATATGCACAGGGGGCCGGTGAGATGGCTCAGCGGCGTAAGTGCCTGCCTGGCAAGTGCGAGGGCCCGAGTTCGACTCCCGGAACACACATACGAAAAAAGGGCCGGTGATATTGCTCAGCAGCAAGGGCGCCTGCTGGCACGTGGTCTCCTGAGGTCGACCCCCGGTACCCACAAAAAAAAAAAAAGTACATACGCACATACTTACATATACATATATCCCAGCCAAGTGGGATTAGTTTAGAAATCCTTTCCACTTTTAGATTTTAAAATCATTGAGAATCTGATGCAGGCAATAGATTCTATCTTTACAGAAAACTGTATATATGAATGTTTGAATAATATTGTGCCTTATAATTTCATGGAAAAGTCCTGACACCCATAAAGCACAAAGGAAAATGTGATCATAATTTCCTCTTTGATTCACTTACATGTCTTAGAATCTAAGTTAATGATTTGGTCACATTAGAGTACTTCTTATTTAACATTTGTTTTTACTTACAATAATTTTATAAGACATTTAAGCAATTAAGTTCAACTTTTATACTTCAACATGTTCTTTATTTAAATTTTACCTGTCTTTTATTAATTAGGTTTCCTTCTATTATGTCATTTATGGAGCAGTGTGTAGTATTATGTTTCAATTAGTAAGTTAAGAAAAATGTAGGGGCCGGTGAGATGGCTCAGCAGCACAAGCGCCTGCCTGGCAAGCGCAAGGTCCTGAGTTTGACTCCCAGTACCCACAAAAAAAAAAAAAAATCAGTCTTATGGGCTGGTGAGATGGCTCAGTGGCGTAAGCACCTGCCTGGCAAGAGCGAGGTCCTGAGTTCGACTCCCGGCACCCACATAAGAAAAAAGGGCTGGTGATATCGCTCAGCGGCACAGGCGCCTGCTGGCGCGCGAGGTCCTGAGTTCAACCCCCGGTACACACAAAAAAAAAAAAAAAAAAAAAGAAAGAAAAGAAAAGAAAAGAAAAATGCAATCTTTCAGGAATGATGTAGTATTATTTTTAGTGGTAATGAGATTTGTGCTGGGGACTACTGCCATATTCCTGATCAGATACAAACATAAAAATTAAGATCTTTATCTCTAGAATCAGAAAAATAAGTATATTATTACAATAGTAAAAGGAGAATAGTGCAGTGTATAAGAAAAGAAAGAGGAGGAAAATGAAATAAGTAGGGAAAAGCAATAGAGAGAAGAAAAAGAAGGGGAGGGAGAAAGATAATGAAGGCAAGTATAATATCAAGCTATCAGTATAAATAATTTTGCACTACAGCTTCAGTTTTTCAACCTTTATTGGAGGGCAAAATGATTTTATCTCTTATTGTAGGTTTTTCAATCTAAAATAGCCATGGTTCTCACAAATCAATTTTGATGATAACAACATTTTATGACACATTAATTTAATCAGATAACCACAGTTAAACTTTCTGAGTCATTAAATCATCTTTTACAAAGTATATTACTTTTATTTCAATTATTAATTCAATTTAATGAACATTTTAAGCTTTCTTTCCTATGTGTTTCTCTAAGGCAAAGCTTTCATATATGTCTCCTACATTTTACCAGTTCTTTATAATTTCAAAGAACAATAGTTTCAGAACATAAATATAGTAAACACATATGTTCAGGATATCTTGAAATATGACCATGTGCAAAAATGATATGAATGGAACTGATCTAAAAATATTTAAAACTAAAATTTGTGTGGATACATAATGCAAAGATAAATAATAACAATGTTACTTCTGATGTCATTTTTGACTGACAGTGTAATTAACAATTTAAAATTGTAAATCTCAAATTTCACAAGAGGAATGGAACAAAGAAGAGGGAGAAGCAAGAGAGAATGTTTTCATCACTCCCAGAAACTTACTAGAAAAAATGCCACAGAATTTTCAAACTGTAATCACTGAATAAGAAAGGTACTTTTAAGAGTTACCTCAAACCTAGAAGTACTGTAAAAAGATTGATAGTTCTGTGAAAAGATTAATACATTCAGATGTATAAATAAGCTATTTTTCAGGATAAAATTTATAATGAGTAAAGGCAGAAGGATGAGTTGGAATAATCATATTTTCTACTGTCTTGTAGCAAATTGATAGTTTGTCCCGTACACATTAGGTAATTTTTCCTATGGTATTAGTTTTATTATGTACAAAGCTGCCAACCTAAATACTACAATTCCACAGAAGCCCTTACATTTACTTATGTATGGCCTTAATTAGAGTCCTGCCTAAAAGTGTTCAACTGAGACTGAGACATATTACCTTTTAATCTTGTCCTTCTACCAAGTGTCGGTAGGTTCCTCTGTATCTCTCCTTTCTTCTCTATCTCTGGGGACAATTAGAACCAGAGTTGTTACCGTGGGCTTATAAATGGAAGCCGTATGCTGTTCTATGTTCTCTTTGCCTCTGTCAGAATTATTATAGAAGAGAGGGAAGGAGAGAAAGAGAGAGGGAAGGATACAGGGAGATGGAGGGAGAGGGAGAGAGAGAAGGGAAGAAGGGAGGGAGGGAGAAAGGGAGAGAGAGAAAGGGAGAGAGAGAGAGGGAGAGAGAGAGGGAGAGAGGGAGACAGGGAGACAGGGAGACAGGGAGAGAGGGAAACAAGGAGAGAGGGGGATGGAGAGGGAGAGAAGGGGAACATGAACTTCTAACTAACATAAGCCAGTCTATTTTGTGGAGCTTTTGATAAAGTAAGCTGGCACTTAAATAACATTTTATAATATGGTAAATTTTCTACTATCTAAAGATCTCTTACTATTAAAAATAAGATTAGGGCCAGTGAGGTAGCTCAGCGGCATAAGTGCCTGCCCAGCAAGCGCAAGGTCCTGAGTTCAACACCCGGTACCCACACACACACACACACACAAATAATAATAATTAGATGAACGACATAATAAACTAATCAGCAAAGGAAATAGTTCACAGAAAAGGAAATAAAAATAGTTCTTAAATGTGAAAGAGTTGCTAAATCTCTCACATAAGAATGAAAATTAAGTTTCCATTGAATTTTTCATTATCGAATTGCCAAGGGTATGAAGGTTGGATAACATGTTATGTTCAATAGCATGAGGAAGAAAAGACACCTATTAATGCTGATTTGAATACAAATGTATAAAATGCACACACACATACATGAACTGATATAACTTTCCTTCTAGGAGTTCATATATAAGTGTGAATTAGCATATATACATGGTAAGATATTATGTTATTGTTTGTAGTAGCAAAAAAACCAAAACTCACCTAAATATTCATTGGCAAGAAACTGGTTAAATAAATTATGGCATGACAGTTAAATACTATAGTATGAAAGAGTCCTTATACACTAATACATAATGATTACTAAGATGTTTTAATGAAAACTAAGAATAATTTATAAAATATAGTGTAGCATGCACATAAATTAGACAAAAAGTTAATTTAGATTAGGTTATCGTACTTTATTATTTATATTTCCAAAAAGATAGGGATATAAGTGATAATTGTATCGCTAGGGAAGGAAATTAGGTTATTGGTTAGCAGAAGTAGAAGGGATCATATTATCCATTTTTAACGTAAGTTTTAAATAATGTGGCCATTTTAATTGAACAAAAAATAGCAAAGTAGTACAATCTTATTTAAATTTCTTTTGAATTTTTAATTAAAACTTTTTAACATAAAAGGGATACTATCAAATACTGAAGATAAAATTCAAGTATATCAATTAGAATGTTGTTTTCATTAACAGAATAAGCTAGTTACTAATGCAATATGCAAGAAAACATAAAAAAATAAAAATGACATTCTTAAAACACTGCATTAAAGTCATCAAAATGAAAACAATGTCTTAAGTTTCAAAAAAATGATTTTTTCAAGTGGGAGGGAATGAGAGTAAATAGAAGAAAATATGTAGCTGCGTTTTTAAATGTTTTTAAATTGTATTTTTACATGCCATCAATAAACACATGGTGATCAAAATTAAAAATACATTTATAGGCCAGGGATTTAGCTCAGCAGCACAAGCACCTGCCCAACAAGCACAAGGTCCTGAGTTTGATTCCTGGTACCAAAAAAAAAAAAAAAAAAACATTAACCATGACTCAAAAAATGAAATACTTAGATATGAATCAAATAAGTTGTGTGCAGATCTTGTATGCTGAAAATTTCAAAATGTTGATGAGATAAAAAAAGATCTAAATAAATGGAGTTACCTACCACATTCATGGAATGAAAGACCAACAGTAAATTTGTCAATATTAATATTTTTAGTACATGTTCACAGTACATAATTATTACCTTCATTGTGGGTAGTTGGTGCATGTATGTAATACATTTTAATCCTCTTTATGTCCCTTCCCCTCCTCCCTTCCGCTTTCCTCCATCTCATTTCCATTCCCATTTGCAAATGATCAATCTCCCTTTTTCTTATTATCTTTTATTTTGTTAATTGATTTTATATTTTGTGTTTCTCATATAAGAGATACCATGTGATAATTAAGCCTGTGTCTGATTTATTTCACTTAGTATTGTGGTCTCAAGGTGGATCCATTTTTCTACAAATGGATCAAAATAACCCCTCTTTATAGTGAAGCAATACTCACACTGTGCATAAATACCACATTTTCTTTATCCATTGATCTGCTGATAGACATATAAGCCACTTCCAAGATTTAGGTATTATGAATTGTGCTGCTATAAACATAACAGCCTTTTGGTATCTGAATTTTTTCATCCTTTCTTATGGTTCAGTACTGATTTGTAGTCTCATTTTCAGCGTGCAGAATTAAAATTGTGTCTACTTACATGGGTATCCAGCATAAATATATATGTACTACATACCAAAGATTAGTTTTACATTATCATATTCATAAACTAGGAGAGTTTCTGAAATTGTAAATATCTATATAAGTGACAAATTATATATTTTCCAACCATTAGATATCTAAAATATATTTATAACAACAATATACCTGTTCAGTATTTTTCTGGAGGTATCCTACAAAATAATATGGCAAAGTTATCACACTTTTTGATCTTTTTCTATTTAAATGCCTTTGGTTACCAGGATGAGTAAAAAAAAATTCTCTTGTAAGCAGTACAAAGTCTCAGGTCCCACCTTGGGGACTGACAGCTAAGTTAGATAGAAATATTATAGGCAGTCAGACAGGGCTAGGACCTCAAAGGAGCCAGCGCAGAAGATGAGATACATTGCAACTGTGAGGGAGACACACCCCCTCGCAGAGGGCCAGACCTCAAGACAAAAGATGAAGTGAATGCACCCACGTACTTCTCTCTAGGGATAAACAACAGGGATTGATATTTTACATAGGTATCAATCACCTTGGGAAAGCCAGGAAAAGCCACTGACCCACCCCCTCCAGGAAAAGCCCTGTTCCGTTGTATGCCAGCTTGCTATGTGACTTGCTTCCCCCTTTGATCCCCATTTAATTAATATTACCTGAGCAATTATGCTCATAATCCTATTGGTTGACCATAGTTTTCTCCCATCTCATGCCCACCTTGTGATTTCCCATTTATTCCCCACCTTCGACCTGCCTCACCTTGTGGTTTTACTCTATAAAAACCCTACAAAAGGCAGGGTCTTCGGTAGCCTGCTCAGACCACTTCTATCTCTTTCAGACAGAAGCTTTATTTCCCCAATAAATATACTCTGCTTTTAACCTCCATTGCTCCTAAAATTTGTTCTTTGATTTTAGAGAACGTGAACTCCTATCAGACGTCTACCATGTTGGGAGTTTCTTTCTCCTATATTAATAGTTTGTCAGAAATTCTAGAAATAGCACACAAAAATCTGTGTTTTAAGAAGTTCTAATAATGCTTATAGTTTGAGAAGTATTGTTTCAATGTAACAGCAAGAAGAAATATTAAGTGTCACCAGGTCAATATTATTTTTTGGCTTCATAGTAAAATAAGAAATCAGTATTTAATCAAAACATTATTTCCAAAGTATGTAATATGTTTGGACTGACACTATATATGATTATCTATCTACAATATAAATTAATCACATATATGATTAATATATACACACATATATTATACAGAATATTTTAGAAGCAGGGGTTCTCTGATCAAGGGTCCAAAGAATTTTATTGTAATTTTTTATGTGCAGTATGATGTATATTATTTTTTGAATTTAAAGTCACTGTTTTGTATATTTCTTCAGAGTTATGAAGACTAAATGCTATGGAAATAGTAATAAGGCATTCCAGAAAAATGGGGTCTCTAAAATTAACTCAGTGTTCGAGTCCCACACAGTTATGTCTAAAAGCTGTCTAAATAATTTCAAAACACTTTATTCTACTTGAAATAAATAATTAACTTTCAACAGGCTTCACACATATGAAAGCACAATGGTTTCTTTAGAAGTTTAAATCATGAAGAATAAATATGAGAATATTATAATTATTTAAAATGGACATGGGCATTTTTAAAAAGATCTATTCATCAGATTATACTTTTTGATTCTAAACTACTATTGAGGTGCTTGTTCTCTCATTACTATACCTGTAATATTGTTTTTTACCCACCCAGCCCTCTCCTTTATTCTTGCATCTTACAAAAAATGTTGCTCTTCTTACTATCTTGAATCCCTCATTTATGTGTGTCAATCCACTTCTAAATAACTTCAAATGATTTTTAAATCACAGACCAGGTCATATTATTCTGGCATTCTTAATTTGCTCCCAGTTATTGCATAACAATAACAATAATGCTTTTAGATCTGGAACAGGCTTAAAATATTTTTAATCAGTCTCAGTATATAGAAAACTGAGATGAATAAATTCATAAAATTTCCTGATACCAATTCAACAAACCAGTACTACAGATAGCACTCAAGCACTCGGCCTCTTGTTTTCACGCTATGATAACATCCTAAATATGAATTCAAGATTTTGAGGTCAGGTTACAACTTAGAGCACATTCTCCCATATTTCCTTTCATAAACCTTATGTATGGATTTGTGGGTTTATTTAATATTTCTTACACACACTCCTGGTTTACATGTCTCATGCTCATGCTGTTGTGTTGACTTAGAAGTTACTTTTTTTCTTAGTACTTAAAATCTTCATTATTTAACCACTTAACTGTTTACCCTGAGCCTCACTTGGGCAGCACATTTGCTTATGCACTGACTATGCTGAGCAATGCCTGGGCAAGTGTAATTTCAACCAGTCGATTGTTTGCAGACAGATACACTTGTACATTTATTTGTATTATATCAACTATGTTTTGCATACACTTTTATTTAGAACATTATATTCACCTTTGATGTTTGTTTCTAGTAAAATCTAATAAAAGATTCTGGTTATTTTCTTTTACTAATTCATGTTTATTTGTGGAAAATAACCTACAATTTTGTGCTACAATCTATGAAAACTCTTATCGTAAGTCCATTAGATATAATTTTTATACTTCTCCAGAACTCAGTGATATTCTTCGCAGCATAAAACAGACACGTTTGGGACACTGATACTGAGTAGGAAGAAGCGCCAAAAGAACTGCAAATGAAAAAACTGAAAAAGGGAGAAATGTTAGCATATCAGAAGGGAAAACTGTGTGTTATGAAATTAAAAGATAAAAAAGACGTCTCCTTATTGTCAACTATTCATAACACAGAAATGGCAGACCTTGAAAGAAGAAAAAAAAACTAAAGAAGATGCAGTAGTGGTCAATGTTTAGAATAATTTTATGGGTGGTGCTGACAGATTTGACCAACATCTAAGAAGCTATCCTGTAATCAAAAAGTGAGAAAAATATTATAAATCATTTATGCACCTTCAGGACCAAACTATATGGAACTCGTTTGTTATTTATTCAAAATAAGGCAGTTCAAAAAGTCATTTACAATTTAGATTAGGTCTAATACAACAAATAATTGAAAAATACAGGATAGTTAAACGCTAATCAGGACATCCATTGCCAACAACTTCACCATTATGTTTCGTGGATAGACATTTTATTGAAATTATACCACCTACAGAAAAAAGGAAAGGCCAACATGACAGTGTAAAGTGTGCTGTTCAAAGAAAGACTATAATGCAGAAAGACTTTGGAAAAAGACTAGAAAACATCCAGATTGTAACACTGTGTTGTAAGATATAGCACATACAGAAAAATTATTGAATATATTTGATAAATTTATCATTTTTATATTTCCTGTTGTATTATCTTTTAAAAATTAACCAAAAACATGAGATGTTTGGTCATCCTGTATTGAAATAATTGAACTGGTAAGTGGTTAAGACCCAGCTCAGATATCACCTCTCCATTAAAAAATTAGGTCTTCCCAATGGCAAATGGCCACTTCTTCAGACTTGTCATTACTCTAAAGCAAATGTCATGATATTTTGTATTTTCTATCAGAGCACTCAATATACACACAGACCACCACCCCATACAAATAACACCACACACAACCACCCAATCCTCTACTGGACTATTCTTAAATTTTCTTTGTTCAGTTTGTATTTATGTCCGCCACAGAGTCTAAAAGAATATCATAAGGAAAGTATTACTTGTTAAGTTAGAACTTAAATTAATCTATTTAACTTCACCTCTCTAACTTGAGTGGAAATAATTGATACAGTATAGTTATACTGTCCTAAAGTAAGAAGTTCTTATATACTTTGTGGACTACTGTACATGCATGATGATTCTGTGGAACATTTCAAGAACTGTTCAAATTAGTGTTCTATCTGGAAATATCTTGCTACTTAATCATTATAAAATAATATTAATGAACATCATGACAATAATTATTGGAGAATTGTCAAAGCTTAGAATAATTACCTTTATATTTACCACTGGTCTTGCAGAACCACTTGGTTTACCTTTATTTTATTTTATTTATTTATTTATTTATTTTTTGAGACAGGGTTTCACTATGCAGTTTAGGCTAGCCCCGAACTCACTCTGTAGCCCGGGCTGGCCTTGAACTCACAGTGATCCTCCTGCATCAGCCTCCTGAGTGCTGGGATTACAGGCATGCACCACCACACCTGCTGGTTTATTTTAAAATATTATTTGTCTTCTTGCATTGAGTGAGAAGGGCTGATAGTCCCTATTCTCAAGAACATAATTCCTTCTGGCAAAGCTAATTCTGTCCTCTTACAAATTTGTTAAAGGGATTCACAATTTTGCCATATTACAATAAATCAGCACTCAATTTATCCCCCAGTGTGAACACAATATAAACACGATGAAGGAAATATTACAACACAGAATAAAATTATCTTCAATTAAATATAGGCCCAATTTATTAAGTCAAATTGTCCAGTGTAGTCAGCATGGGATGGTACACACAGAACTGAACTTTTGCCAATTTCTTGCCAACTAATATAAGTTCTGTCTCTTGTATAAAATTTTTATTCCCATAATCTTCTAGAGGTTATTTTTCCAACCAAACTCAGCATCAACAGTTGAATCAAGATATGCTTGCTTAAGAGTACTATTCTCTAAATTATATCTCTTCTTATATTGTTTTCCATATTATTTTTGCCACTTCATTTGTCAGTTTTTATGTTCATTAATGATATTCCCCACCTATCTCTATCTTCAGTAAATAATTTAAAACATGGGATATATATATATATATATATATATATATATATATATTTATATACTACCCATACTACAATATATTGTAATCCCTAGTAAATTAATAAAAGTTGTAGCAATTATATATATTATGTAGAGGAAAATTTACAGGAAATACATGTAAACAAAATGGTAGAGTAGGAAGGTCCAACCCCATTCATTCTCATGAAGACTACTGATTCAACAACAGATAGACTAATTTTCTCTGTGAAAAACCCAGAAATAAAATCAGCTTCTAAACCTCAGGAGAGCACAAAACCAAGCACATCAAAGCTGTTAGGAAAACCTGCTGCATCACCTCATCATAGTCACTGTTCTCATTAAATACCATATTATGGGAAGGAAATCCCCAGCTCTTTGCTTTTCCTTGTGGAAGAAAAAAGATAAAAAACTGCACCCCACATCTAATGTTCTGACTTTTCAGGGAAGTTGCCCTAGAGATTGATAACAATCTCACCTGTGTTTATCACTTATGACCCAGCATATTCTAGATGCTTTGAGGTTCCTGAGAACTAAAAATTGCTGAGTGGTGCTGTACAGAATAACAACTGTACAGCAGAAAAAGGCCAATATGATTTAGTAATCTCTTTCTCTGAGTAAAAGAGAAGAGTGGAGAACATATCCAACATTCCAAGTTTTTGGAGACTGAGATTTCTGTCTCCCCTAACATGAAGTGCAGACAGGATTTGTCATACTCTAGATACCTAGGGGCTACTGAGAGCTGTGTGGTTTGCTGTTGCTCCAGTGGAGTAGCAGTACAGCACACTGATATCAGAGGAAGCAATGAACAAGCCACACCCAAGTGTGGAGAAGGCATACACAGCAATTTTTAGAGCTGATTGGTGAATCTTTTCCCTGTACAAAGTCAATCTGTAAAGACTATTAGAGATGGCTATTTTTTAAAACATGAGGATAACAGCACAAATTTACAAATGAGGAAAAAACTGGGAAAATTAACTCAATCAAGAAACAAAACTGGAGCAACTGAACCGAAAGAAACGGATTATATTTATCTTTAATTTACACATTCATTTGTGATTTTATGTACCTATTCCATTCTCAATAAAACCAAAAAAATTACATGAAAATAACTCAAAATAACTTTCATAAAGATACTCAACACATATTAAAATGAAGCATGAACAGGTAGGAATTTCAATAAAGACATGATACAAAAAACAACCAGATAGAAATCATGGAGCTGTACAATGCAGTCATTGAACTGAAAATCTCACTGGAAGGATTAAATAGCAGATTTGACAAAACAGAAAAAAGGACTAAACTTGAAGACAGGTCATTTGAAATGATTCAGTCAAATTAAAAATATGTCATTTGACAGGAAAATAAGGAAAAAGAATATAGGAAGACTAAGGAGTCCATGGGAATGAGTGGACAAATCAAAATATGAATCATAGGGGTCACAGGAAGAAAGATGAAGAAGAGTTGGAAAGCTTATCTAAAGAAAATATGCCCCAAACCTCCCAAATTTGGAAAAAGAAATGGACAAAAGATTCAGGACTTTGAAGGTAACAATACACAATATATTAACCACTGTTAATTTCCTATTATCGTGTTTTGAAATTCTGTATCAATGCTTTTTTTTTTCTCTTTAAAATTATAATAATAATTTTAAAAAGATTCAAGAAACCCAAAGAATTCCATATAGGATGAATTCAGAGAACACAATAAAATACATTATAATCAAATTGTCAAAAATTAAAGACAGAGAAATTTGAATGGAGAAAAAGCAATTACCACATAGGAGGGAACTCAATATGACAAGTACATTTGTCAGCAGAAGGCTTTCAGGATAGAAAGGAGTAGGATGTTTTACTAAACTGGCTGAAAGACAAAAACTGCCAACCAACGATGATTCAGTGAACTAGTGTTCAAAAAAGAAAAGATAATGATTCAGTGAATAAAAAATGTAAGTAAAATAACTACTAGACTAAATCCTTCAAATTAAGATATAAGATGTTGAATAGCAACATGAAAGCATATGACAGTGTAAAGCTTCCTGTTGAAGGTAAATACATAGACAAATATATGGTGCACTTGTACTGTAAAACTAATACAAAAACCAAATTTAGTTCTAATACAGAAGGGACATAATCACAAAATAATAAATTTAAAATATGTTAATGGATGCACAATAAAAAGATGAAATGTGAGACTAAAAACAAAGTGGGAGGGGTCAGAGTATATGGTAAGTTTTTAAGTGCAAATGACAGTATCAGATTAAAATAGTTTGTTATAACTAGAAGAGATTGTAAATAATCCTCATGGTGATTACATGAAGAAGATACTAATGAAATATACGCAAAAGCAAATAAGAAATTAATTAAAGCCTGGCACTAATAATAGTAATAATAATAATAATAATAATAATACAAAGCAAGATAGCAAGAGGAAAAGGGGAATAAAAGAGGTATAAGACAGAAAACAACTAAATGACAATACTCAGTGCACTTCCTTTTTAGTAATTATTTTAAATTTAAAAGACAATAGAATATTAATAAAAGAGTATTTGAATAGATATTTAAAAGATTGAATGAGTTACATACTCCCATAAAAGACTTACTGTAAATTTAAGTACATACAAACAGACTGAAGGTAACATGACAGATAAGGATATTCCATGGAAATAGTAACCAAGAGAATAGAAGTGCCCATGCCTATATGAAACAAAATAGACTTTAAGTTAAAAACTGATCAGAGACAAAAGTATATTTTATTCATAAAAGAGTCAGTCAATTCTCTAGGTAGAAATAAAAATTATACACACATATATCCATCATTAGAGCACCTAAATATATGAAACAGGCATTGATAAAAGTGAAGAGAGAAATACACAATACTATTAAAATACTAGGGCAGTTTAATACCCCACATTCAATAAAGGATAGAACAACTATGCAGAAGTTCAATAAAGAGACAAAGGACTTGACCAGGGCTCAGGAAAAAAATGGAACTATGAGACATATAACATTCTATGTAACAATGCATTATTCTCAAGGGCACATAGAACTGTTTTTGAGTACAGTATTACCATGATACCAAAGCCTGTTATTCTATCACAAAAGAAAACTACAGGATAATACCTACAGACTACAGATGTAGGAAATTTCAATGAAACAATAGTAAAACCAAGTTCAAGAGCACATTAAAATGACTATTCACTCTGAACATGTGTGATTTAACCTAGAATGAAGGGTAATTTAATACATGAAATTCAATGAATGTGGTATATCAAGTTAATAGTGTTAAGGATAAATATCACATGATTAACTGGGTAGATATGAAACAAGCATTAGACAAAATTTAAGACCCTTTCATGAAAAAAATATTTTCAGAAAGCTTAGAAGGAAATTCCTTGAACATGATACAAAGCCATATTTGAAATGCCCACAGCTATATCAAATCCAATGTTACAGCTCATAGCTTTCCCTAAAATATCATGAATGAGGCAAGAATTTCCACCCTCACCAATATTTTTTGAGGGGAGGGGATTTGGGGATAGAACCCAGGGCTTTGCACATGCTAGGCAAATGCTCTACCACTGAGCTACCCACCACCAAAATCTCACCATTTCTATTCAACATATTATTGAAAATCCTAACAAAAGCTATTAAGCAAGAGAAAGAATTAAAAGACAATAAAATCAGAAAAGAGCAACTGAAACTGTTTCTGTTCTCAGATGGCCTAATTTTACATGTAGAAAATGCTAAACATTCCATATACAACAAAACAGAACAAGCCAAATTAGCACATTTGCAGGATACAAAGTCAACAACCAAAAAATCAGCTGCATTTCTATACGTTATGATCAAATTGAAAAGGAAATTAAGAAAACAACCCCACTTTCAATAGTATCTAAAAGAATAGCATGCTTAGTAATAAACTTAGCCAGGAGGGTAAAACAGTTGTTTAACAAAGACTACAAAAGAATGATGAGACATATGAAGACAAGGAGCATAAATAGAAAGAAATTCTATTTTATATGATTATTATACTCAGATTGTCCAAAGAAATCTACAGATTTATTGTGAACCCCTATCAAAATCACAACTGAATTTTTTTTATAGAAAAAGGAAAAGGTAACTCTAAAACTCATACACAACCACAGGTATGGCCAAAACAATATTGAAAAAGAACAAACCTGGAGACTACACTGTCTGATTTCAACACATAGTAGAAAACTACCGTAATCAAAGCAGTACTGTACTGATATGAATACAAGAACATAGACCAACGGAAAAGAACAGAGTCCCAAAATAGCCTCATGCATATATGAACAACTCATCTTTGGCAGGGATTCCAAAACTATCAACTCCAGAAAGAATAGCATATTAAGCAGTGATGCAAAACTGGATATCCACGTAAAAAAGAAAGGTTTTGGACCCTATCTTATTTCATGCACAAAATCATATCAAAATGGAGTAAATAATTAAATATAAGATCTGAAAATTTCACAACTCCTCAAAGAAACATGGGGAAAATCTTATCAACATTGGTCTTGGCAATGATTTATTTTGTGTGATACAAAAAGCACAGATAACAAAATAAAAAATAGGTAAGTGGGGCTACATCACTCTAAAAAGCTTCTGTATAACAAAAGAAAACAACCTATGGAGTGGAAGAAAATATTTGCAAACCACACAGTGATACCTCGGTTGTTGAATGGCTCCAAATTCAAACTTGCCACTACTCAAACATCAAAGTTTAAAAAAAATGTTTTTTCAGTGTTCATGACTTTGCTTGTTAATTGAACTAAAAATCTGTGTTGAAAAAATCTCTATGAGCTGAGAGTGAGTCACATGTAATGTCTCAATGTGGACACAAATGTGTGACACTTCAGTCTAAGCTCCGCTCTTGCCTAGACAATATATAGTGCTTGTGTTAGTGTATTAAAACATTCACCATTATGTTTTTTGTGCCTTATTTGCATAAAACATTGTTACCATGGCTCCAAAGATAGTGATCCTAGCAGTAAACCTAAGAGGATAACTGAAAATTACAATAGAGTTAGTATGTGTGCTGCTGAAGTGAGCACCAACCATGATAGAGTTGAAAGAAACAAATCATTGTGAAATTTGTTAAAGTCCTGGATAAATGAACTTATAAGTGTAACATTTGGGGCTCAGAACCAATTCTTTGTTTTTTTCTTATTTCTTATAGGAAAAATGTTCTCAGTTCTTGAAATTTTCAGTGTCTGAACATGAATTTGGAACAGATGGAATTTGACAACCAAGGTATCACTGTATTTCTGATAAGGATTTAATATTCTAAATGTATAAGGAATTCTTATAACTTAATAGAAAAAAATTAAAAAAAAAATTTAAATAGGCAAAGGACAGTGAATAGATACTTTTCCAAAGACCTACAAATGGCCAACACATAAGAAAGAGCACTCAACATCACCTACCCTCAGGAAAATACAGAATAAAACAACAATGAGATAATAATATACATTTTTTAAGGTAACAGTTATCTAAAAAAGTCAGAGAAATTTCATTGTTGACAAGAGTGTGGAGAAGTTGCAACCCTTAAGTATTTTGGTGGGAATGAAAAGTGACAACTACTATGGAATGCAGTCTAGAAATTGGTCTTATTTTTTCATTGCTGGAACAAAATACCAGACACCCTCAAGTTAAAGTAGGAAAGGTTTATTTTAGTTCATAGTTTATAGAGGTTTCAGTCCATAGTTGGCTGTCTCCAAGGCACAACAGAGAGGCATAGCAGAGGAGAAACAGTCCAAGATGTGGCAGAAAGGAGGCAGTGAGCTTTCCTCCTTCTTTACCTTTTTATTCCATCCAGGTTACAAGCTTAGTGGTTGGTACCTCCCACACCCAGAATGGGTCTTCCCTCTTTAGAAAATCTATTATCCATGTGCAGAACTATGCTAAACCAATCAATGGACTAATCCAGTATAACACACCCATGATCACACACCATAATCTAGCCACCTCCCAAAATCCCCACCTATGAACATATGAAACTCTGGGGGGACATCTAGTTATAAGCCATAACAATATCCCTCAAACAAAAGCAGAATTACCAGTAGTCTCACATTTGGGTTTTTATCTTACTTGCAGCTATTTATGTTCACTGCAGCATATTTACAGTAGGCAAGGAGCAGAACCAATCTACACGCCCATGGGCCAATAAATGGATGAATAAGTTGTAATATATAATGTGATATTACTCAGTTTTTAAGATGAAAATAATATCATATGCTGTAACATGGGTGAATCTTAATACCTGGGGTTAAGTGAAATAAATTAGACACAGAAGTACAAATACTCCATGATTTCAATTACAGAAGGCATCTAAGCACCTAACAGTCAAACTCAAAGAAGCAGAAAGAATAGTGGTTGCAATGAGCTGGAGGAAGGGGAAAATTGGGAATTGCTGTTCAATGAGTATAAATTTTGGTCATACAAAATGAAAAAGTTCTAGAGATCTACTGTAAAATTCTGTGTTTATAATTAATAATGCTTCAATGTGTAATCAAAAGTTTAAGAGTATAGATTTCAAATTATATGTTTAACACAATAAAAAAGAAAAAAATATTAATAGGCAATAAAACCCAGCAACAGCCATACTACTGAAAATAGTGTATGTCCACCACACTTTCTACCCTGAGATGTGGGTTACTACAAAAAATCTGCCTCTATAGTAATAGCTCTTTCTCTGTCAAAGGAATTTTAGTCATTTCCCCACAAAACCCAAACAAGTGCTCTCTTTAGTTCACTGCCACTTCAGTGAAGATGGCAAATAGATGAAATTTAGCACTTAAAATTATCAGATGGGTGGAAACACAATTTAAAGTGATCCTCACATACTGTAATAGTAAACAATGTTAAGGACCACAACTTCACCTAAAAAAAAAAGTATGTGTTCCTACAGATGTCTAAGAAGGTTTGTCACAAATCGCTCTCCTTTCTCTTGAGGGACTCTTAAAGTAGTGTCATTGACTGGGAAGGATCAGATGCTCACTCCATAATAGTGATCTTTTTCAAATAAAATCCCAAACTAAAATACGATTCAATAAAGGGAATACTATGTGACCTAAACAATTATTCTAATAACACCAGAACCAAGTCAGTAAATAAAGGAGGACCATAAATTATTAATTTGATTTTAACCATTCTACTTTATCTCTGTTTATAGTAGTATATTTTTTATTATAACAGGAAAGTAGGAGATTAATAGGATTGCTAAAACCCAACATCATAAATACATAAGCACAAAAGAATAAAAAGAAAATAATAAAGGCAATACAACATAGTGGCAGGAATTGAACACAGATCTATAAAGATGCAGGTATTTTAAATATATTTCTCAGAATGTGCTTAAACTAATTTGGGGGGCCGGTGAGATGGCTCAGCGGCTTAAGCGCCTGCCCGGCAAGCGCGAGGGCCCGAGTTCGACTCCCGGATCCCACATACGAAAAAGGGGCCGGTGATATCGCTCAGCGGCACGGGCGCCTGCTGGCGTGCGAGGTCCTGAGGTCGTCCCCCCGGTACCCACAAAAAAAAAAAAAAAAAAAAAAAAAAAAAACTAATTTGGGGACACAGTGTGGTGGAGAGCAACGAACATGCACTGTGGAATCTTGCCATTTGCTAACTGTGAGACCTTAGATGATATGACTAATCTCCCTATCTTCAATTTCTATATCCACAGAATATGGATATTATCAGCTAAGATATCAGCTTGCTGGGAGGATTAGAGATAATGTTGTACACTGGCAACCTGCTGATATTGTATTTGTTTGACATAAAAAGAACTGAACATGCTTAATTATTCAGTCAGTAATAGCTGATATCATGGTCATATTCATTATGATTTATTGTGTGTGAAGAGACTTTGCCAATTAACAGTATCTCTTGTCCTTATACTCCACAGTGCTCCCTAAACCTACAAAAGGCACTTCTTTGTATAGAATCTAAAACCTGCCAACATTTAAAGAAAAGTTTTCATTAAATGTGTTGGCTTTCTGATCAAACAATCAATCTTGGTTTATAGCTATATAGACCACTACATTAAAGTAATCCTGCCTGATTTTACTACTCTCCAACTTTTCTACTTTATTGACTCACTGGTGTCAATAAACATTTTGTGGGGTATGAATTTTATGTAATTATAGTGGTCCTGTTTAAATGGAGTATACAAAATTTTGAAGACAAAATGAATTATAGAGAGAATGCTTATTTATAACATAAAAATGAATCACACCAAATTTGAAAAACCTATTATGTATCGTTAAGAGCATCCTAGAAAAAATGTTTTATTAAATCATTATTTGAGACACTTTTATCCTACAATTTTGGCTGCATATTTTGACCATATTTCTACACAGTATGAATTTATTATCCGTTTATGGAGATAGTAATATGTGGATTCAGTCTTTTCTCTGGCATGATGAGGTTTTTTTGTTAATGGACACTATAATTGTGCTTTTTACTTTTATAACTCATACTGATAATGCCATGTAAGTTTAGAGTTTTTGAAAAATTTGGGAAACCTCTCTTATGTGAATTGTAAAACTTCAGTGCATTTTAATTTTTCCCACTCCACAAGTGACCCTCAATACTTTTTCAATTAATGGCATTCATTAACCAATTTGCTGTCAGTATTTTATTCTGGTGGCACATGTTTTATGTTATCTTTGTTTATGCCAGCATTTTCAATCAAATCTGTGAGAAATTTAATTATATTTCAGTATAGTTCATATGACCCACTTCTCATTCATTGGCTCATCAGACAAATGCAAGAGCCTGGTCATTATTATAATAGAAATTTATTTCTTCCTGTTAATGAATTACTAATATGTGCTCTGAATTCTATTACTTTTTTGTGTGGCTCAGGTGATTGCAGCTAGGGACTCTGAACTGAAGTACACTCCAAGCCCTTTGTTAGTTTTATTTTGAGACAGGTTCTCACTAAGTCGCTATGTTGCCCACGCTGGGCTTGAACTTGTGCTCCTCCTGCCTCAGCTTCCAGAGTGCTGGTGCTACAGGCATGGGCACCACACCCAGCTTCTATTAGTTTTCAGTGCTTTTGTCATAACTATTTCTACAGATTTAATTGATAAATTTCAAAAAAGTTGAAACAGTAAAAATTAACTCTCCTTTAATTTTCTTAATTAAATTTGTTAAATGATAAATAAAGATAAACTTCAGGTATTTCAAATGAGGAGCCTACTGTTTTACATTTGGTTTATAAAGATGTTTGGAATAAAATCTTTTAAAATTTCAGGGAAAATTATATATCTCTAGTTGTACTATTCTTTAGCCACATCTCTGATATATACACAGTTCTCTAATATGTTTGGAAGTATGCATGTGTATAGGGATTTGCAATTGGAAATATTTATCTTAATAATGTGTTACCTCAATATTACTTTTACATCTTTTACAACTGGATGACCAAAGGAACATTTGGTAGGGTTCTATTATAGTCCTTAATATTTAATATTGATTAGTTATTTTCATAGCAAATTTGCCTCTCATGTTTCCATCACTAAGATCTTAAAGGTGCCCATGCTTTTCATCCTATGATAAAATGCCTATCTCTTTTGCAAACCTCTTATAGTTTTGCAGTTTTTCCCTTTATAGAACAACTTTCCTCAACAATAGTACTATCAACCTACATACCCAATGCTATGTGTTAAATTAAACAAAGTTTAACAAAGATTTCCTACTTAGAATATAAACACTTTTGCTTTATGTCAACATGTTAGACTTTCCTATTTAGTTGATAGAATGGACTAGAATGTTTGTGTGTCACTCAAAATTAATGTGTTAAAATTATAACCTCCAATGTAATGGCATTAGAGTGTGGGGCCTTTGAGAGGTGGTCAAAGCAAGAGGGTTGAGCCCACATCAGATGGATTAGTGCCCTTTAAAAAAGGGATCCAGAGAGTTCACTTTTGTCTTAACACATATGAATATGGATAAAGAAGTTGGCACTTTGCAACCTAGATGAGGATACTTACCAGAAATCAACCTGAGACTTTCATCCTCCAGAAATATTTGTTATTTAAATAATCCAGTTGATGGTAATTTGTTTTAGCAGCTTGAAGTAAGACAACTAGTTATTGTCTTCTTAAGGACTCTTTCTTCCTTATGCTTTCTCTACTCCTCTGATTCCTTATAAATTGCCTTATCATTCTTCTTTGGTTCCCTTTGTTTTTATTTCTTCTCCTACTTATATTTAGATATTTTTATATCTCAAGACTTTTTATTTTGTATCTTTTTATCCTTAGAAGCTCTCTTCTTAACATACTCCATCCACACTCATTGTTCTATGTGCTACTGATTTGGAGAAATCCTCAAATTATACTTCTAATCCAAATGATAAACTCCAGCTCTTGTCCCCACAAGTATTCAAAACTCAGAATATTTCCAAGTGAATTAGTCTCTTCTAAAAAGACTCTTAATGAAACATTTGGCATTTCAGTGAACTAAACTCTCATTAAAAAAAACTCATTTTCTAATATAGAAGGCATTTTGTGTTTTACCCTTTTCTTCATTTGTTTTTATTTTTGTCCATATGGAGATATCCATTCAAAGGTGTGAAGATCTTTTGTCACCCGCTCAGCTGCAAAGAGATTAGTGTTTGCAAACTTATAATGGGATAGATTCATTTCTTCTTGGTTGTGCGGTTCGACTTTCACTTTAATACTTTTGTTGAAATAAAATTCAATGGAAATTATTTTTAAGCAAAAGGATAATTGTTAGAACACATAAGCTGACAACTACATCGTCCTGACCTGGCAGTAATAGGCCTCCACCAATTGCACGTGACCCATTATGGCTACAATCACCTCAGACATTGCATAAAACTTCTAAGAAAAGCCAAGGACTTAAACAGGTCAATGCTCTTTTCAGAGCACACATGGGTCAATTCTCTAACTTGGTTATTTACATAATTTCTTAGTGACTGTCACAGGACTTGGACTCAGAACTCACAAAGGGAAGTAGCTGTGCTCATTACTCAATGTGAGGATAATATATCACTGCCAGAATATTGTTGAGTGGAGGTCAGGTAATATGGAACAGTTTGATTATATATATTTAGGTTAGTACTTAACATGAGCAAATGATGGGAATATGAAGCCTTGCTGAGAATTATTCTCTCAGGAAATAATAAAATTAGGTCCTTGAATGTTTAAGATAACATCCTAATATCTGTCATGTTTAGAACAAGGAATATTTCCTTAGCTATACATACTGAAGCAAAGGGCAATGAGTGTGTGTGTGTGTGTGTGTGTGTGACAAAGAGAGAGACACAGAGAGAGTGTGTGTATTTAAGCAGGACTTGGATGTGGAGTGGAAGAAAAAATGGAGAAAATGAAAGAGATAAAAAGAGAAATTAAAGGGCCGGTGAGATGGCTCAGCGGCTTAAGCGCCTGCCCAGCAAGCGCGAGGGCCCGAGTTCGACTCCCGGAACCCACATATGAAAAAGGGGCCGGTGATATCGCTCAGCGGCACGGGCGCCTCCTGGCGCACGAGGTCCTGAGGTCGACCCCCTGGTACCCACAAAAAAAAAATAGGAATTAAAGAAAGAGTAATGAGATAAAAGAAAAAGGATTCAAATGGCTTTCTGGTATTACCATATCAATTAAAATTGCAAGTATTTCTAAGTTTTTCAAATCTCTTTCCAAATAACGCTCTCTTACACATCTTCTAGCATTACTATAATTGTGACTTCCACTCTTATAATGAATGTTAAATATTAACATATGAAATATCATTGCTTAATTTTTTAAATCAATAGAATCAGCCTGTAACACTCCCAAAAGCTGAAGTTTTGTAAGATATAAATCTGTTTATATTATTCCTTTAAAAAATATTCAATTTATTACTACTAACTGAAAAATCAAAACAATACAATATTCTAAAACACAATATTCTAAAAAATTCATGCCCTGCACTTACATGGGCATCAGTTAATAAACTATATATGAGATGGTTGAGAGTAAATGCCATAAACATTTATGAGTATGATAAAACACTTGTTTTACTATGGAAAAATATAGAAATATAATGAAATTGTTAGGAAACCATAAATATGTGTATGGGTATTATCTTTACACATTACAGGTAAGAATGTACACAAAATAATAGGTTAATAAGTTTTCACCAGCATGAGATACTTTTCTGCACAATGAAAGGAAGGATTTGAGCAAAATTGAAAGAAGAAATATAGCTTGTGAAAAATTAATAAGGGGAGGAAATAAGTTGTAATTTAACAAAAGGAAAGCAGACAATTCATTTTACATGCCTAGTACATCATGTTAGTTTCAAAAAACATTAACAAAATAAAATTATAGGATTATTTCAACAATAAACAGTAACAATATGATTGTTAAATCCAAAAATAATATTTAAGAGGCATTTTCAAGTGAAGTTTTAAATGTCAATAATGCACAATCTACATAACTTCAAAATTAGAAACCCTCTAAACATGATTTACCATATCTCATGTTACAGCAGAAAATAAAATATACCCTAATCATATTTTCATAATAATTTCAATGAAGGAGTATTTGTCAAATTTCATAACGTTGATAGCAAACATCTACAGCAACCATAACATTTAATGGACATACTTGACATATCAAGAGTAATTTTTATAATTATTATTCTTTCATACAGTATTTGTATTCCTGACTATTGCTACAAGAATGCAAAATAAAGGAACCCTAATAATAAGAATTTGTGAGTTTGAAACACATTATAAAATTTACATAGAAAATAACAGCATTGATGAGACAATAAAATAAGAGCTCAGTGAACTAAGTTAACTGATTCAAACAAATTAATACTTCTTTCCCTGCTATGTCAAAAAATTATAAAATACAAAAGCAAATAGGGTACCATTCATAAAAGGAATAAAATCTATAAAGGTTCTATTATTTAGCTTAAAGAATGTGCATTATGTTATAGGTACACAAACAGGTAAAAGAAGAAACAAGAAAGCTTTCAAGAGAAGTAGTACTAAGGGTAGAAAGGACTCTTGGTACTATTTGCCACTATATTGTAAATATGTAAATATTTAAATTATGAATTTTTCCTTTTTTTAGTTTATCAGTACATTTTAGATATACATGATCATATTTATCACAGGGGATTTATACCTGTATATGACATATTTTGATTTCTTTTTTCCCAATCCCACCTCCTTCAACTCCTCTTCCCCTCCCTATTTACAAAGGTTTGTTTCCACATTACCCTTTTGTATCTTTTTTTCCCCTTTTCCTTTCCTTCCTTCCCCCCTTCCCTCACCCTAGTTCCTCTTTCCTTCTGAACAATTTCTTCCCATTTAACAATATCTATTCTACATTTTGGTCCCTATCTTTCAGTTTCTCACACCATGGAGACAATGCAATGTTTACACATGTCCAATTTATTTCCCTCAAGAATATGGTCTTAAGTTGCATCCATTTATCTAGAAAGGTTTCAAGTTTATCCTTTTTGTGGCAGAGTAGTACTCCATTGTATTAAAAAAAAAACCCTACGTCTTCTTTATTCATTCCTTGGTTGATGAGCATTTGGATTGTTTACAAGATTTAGGTATTACAAACTGTGCTGCTAAAAACATGTATACGCATGTATCGCTGTGGTATGATGTTTTAAATTCCTCCAGGAAGATACACAGAATGAGAAAAGCTTGGTCGAATATGACCTCTGATACTAGTTTTTTAAGGAATCTCCACAATAATTTCAACAGTGGTTGCACCAGTCTACATTCCCACCAACAGTGGAGAAGAATTCTTTTTCCCCACAGCCATGTCAGCATTTGTTATTGGCTGATTTCTTGATAATAGTCATTCTTTCTGGAGTGAGATGGAATCTCAGTGCTGTTTTAAGTTGCAACTCTCTGATAAACCAGTGATGTTGAACATTTTTTCTTATATTTGTCACTTGTATTTCTTCATCTGAGAAGTGTGTATTCATCTCAGATGCCCATTTTTGGATTGGGTCTTTGAATATTGGGGGTCTGATTTTTTTCAATTCTTTATATGTCTAGATATAAATCCTTTGTCTGAAGTAAAACTGCCTAATTTCTTTCCCACTATGTGGGGTGTCTTTTCACTCTGTTGGTGATTTCTTTTGCTATGCAAAAATTTTAAAAGGGTAAGATCCCAGTTATTGATTCTTTGTATTATTTCCTATGTATTCGGGGTTTTATTCATGAAACCTTTGCCTAAAACTATGTCTTCAAGAGTTCTGCCTATTCTCTTTTCTAGCAGATTTAGTGTTTGTTTTAATATTTAGATATTTGATCCATTTTGATTTTAGTTTAGTGCATGTCTAGAGACATAGCTCTAGTTTAGTCTTTGGCATGTGGAAAGGAGTTTTTCCAGCACCATTTATTAAAGAGGCTATCTTTCTTCCAGTGAATGTGTTTGGCCCCTTTATCAAAGATAAGGAGGCTGAGTGTGTTTTGAGTTGTTTCTATATTTTCCAATCTGTTCCGCTGATCCACAGATCTGTTTTGTTTTGCCAGTACCATGCTCTTTATATCACTATAGATTTGTAGTATAAGTTCAAGTCAGGAATTGTAATATCCCCTACCTTGCCTTTGTTGCTAAGAATTGTTTTTTGCTATTCTAGGTCCCTTCTGGTTCCAAATGAATTTTAGGACTGTTTTCACTAGTTCTATGAGATATGCTAATGGTATTTTGATTGGGATTGCATTATATCTGTATAACAATTTTGGAAGTATGGTCAATTTTACGATGTTCTTCTTATACATGAGAAAGGGATATATTTCCATTTTCTGATATCCTCTTCAATCTTTTTCAGAGTAATGTAATTTTCAATGCATAGATCTTTTAATTTCTTTGTTAGATTCTAAAATATTTCATTTTTTTGGATGCTATTTTGAAGGGTGTGGTTTTCCTAATTTTTCTCAGTGAGTTTGTGTACAAGTATGCTATTGATTTTTGACAGTTAATTTTGTATACAGCTACATTACTGAATTTGGTTATTAAATCTACAAGTCTTTTGGTGGGATTTTCGGGATCTTCTATGTAGAATATCATGTCATCAGCAAATAATGATAATTTAATTTCTTCCTTGCCTTTCCTTATTTCTTTCATTTCTTTCTCCTGTTTAATTGCTCTGTTTATAGAACTATATTGAATAAGAGTGGTGATAGTGGAGATCCTTGCCTTGTTCCTGATTTTAGAGTGAAAGATTTCTGTTTTTGACCATTTAGTATGATGTTCGTTGCTGGTTTGTCATAGATAGCTTTTATCAGATTGAGATAAAGACCATCTATAGCAGTTTTCTGTAGGGTTTTTATTAGGAAATGATGTTGGACTTTGCCAAATGTTTTTTTCTGCATCTATTGAGATGATCATCTGATTTTTGTCTTTGGTTCTGTTAATATGGTATATTACATTTATAGATTTGTGTATGTTGAAACATCTCTGCATCCCTGGGATGAATCCTACTTTGTCATGGTGTATAACCTTTTTTTTTTTTTTTTTTGTGGGTACCGGGGAGTCGACCACAGGACCTCGTGTGCCAGCAGGCGCCCGTGCCGCTGAGCGACATCACCGGCCCCTTTTTCGTATGTGGGTTCTGGGAGTCGAACTTGGGCCCTCGCGCTTGTCAGGCAGGCGCTTAAGCCGCTGAGCCATCTCACTGGCCCCATGGAGTATAATCTTTTTTTTTTTTTTTTGTGGGTACCGGGGGTCAACCTCAGGACCTCGCGCGCCAGCAGGCGCCCGTGCCGCTGAGCGATATCACCGGCCCTTTTTTCGTATGTGGGTTCCGGGAGTCGAACTCGGGCCCTCGCGCTTGCCAGGCAGGTGCTTATGCCGCTGAGCCATCTCACCGGCCCAGGTGTATAATCTTGATGATTTGCTGCATTCTGTTCACCAATATCTTATTAAGGATTTTTGCATCTATGTTCATTAGGGAGATTGGCCTGTAGTTTTCTTTCTTAGTTGGGTCCTTCTCTGGTTTTGGTATCAGGGTAATTCTTGGTTCCAGGAATGATTTTGGAAGTATTGCTTCCCTTTCAATTTTATTAAAGAGTTTAACCATTAGTGTCATTAGATCTTCTCTAAATTTCTTGTAGAATTCAAAAGTGAATCCATCAAGGCCTGGGCTTTTCTTTGTTGGTAAGTTTTCAATTGCTATTTTCAATTTCATTGACCGATATCAGGTTATTTAGAATTTTTATATCTTCTTGATTCAGTTTTGGCAATTCATATGTGTCTAGGAATCTATCCATTTCTTCTGTGTTTTCCATCTTACCAGAGTACAGGTTCTTGAAGTAGGTATTGAGGATCATCTGGATTTCTATAGGATCCGTTGTGATTTCATCCTTTTCATTCCTAATTGCTTAAATTTGAGTCCTGTCTTTCCTCTTTTTGATAAATTGGGGTAAGGGTTTATAAATTTTATTTAATCTTTCAAATAACCAATTCTTTGATTCATTGTTTCTCTGTACTATTTTCTTAGTCTCCACCACTGAATTAATCTCTGCTCTGATCTTTATAATTTCCTGTCTCATATGAGCTTTGTGTTTGATTTTCTCTTGGTTTTCTTGAAGTTTGAGGTTCAACATTGTTGATTATTTGAGCTCCTTCAGTTTTCCTGATGTGAAAATTCACTGCTATAAATTGCCCTCATGGGACTGCTTTCATTGCATCCCATAAGTTCGAGTACATTATATCAACATTATCATTTAATTGTAGAAACTGTTTAGTTTTTTCTTTAATTTCCTCTGTAACTCACTGGTTGTTCAAGAGAGTACAATTTAATTTACAGATGTTTATGTAGTTTTTGCACAGTTCTTTGCTGGTGATTTCCAATTTCAATGCACTATAGTGAGATAATATGCATGGGATAATTTCAATTCCTCTGCATTTACTTAAGCATGTTTTATGGTCTAATATGTGGTCTATTTTGGAGAACATCCCATGTGCAGCTGAGAAAAATGTGTATTCTGATGTTGTGGTGTAGAACGCTTTGTAGACATCAACTAAATCCATTTGTTTACAGGTTTGGTTGAACTCTGCTATTTCATTGTTGATTTTTTGTCTAGTTTTACTATCTAATTGTGAGAGTGGGCTATTGTAGTCCCTTGTTACAATTGTATTAGTTTTTATTTTCATGTCCATTAATATTTGTTTTATGTAGTTGGGTGGACTGGTATTTTGTCCATATATATTTATGATTGTCATCTCTTCTTTCTGGAGTCTTCCCTTAACAAGATGTGGTGACCTTCTTTGTCTCTTTTGATCAGTCTTGGCTTGAAGTTTAAATTGTCTACAATTACAATAGCTACCTCTGCTTTTTTCTGGAATCCTACCCCATGGAGTATTGTTTTCCATCCTTTGACTCTTAGTCTATATATTTGGAGTTAAATGTGTTTCTTGAATTCAGCATATTGTTGGATCTTGCTTCTTGATCCATTCTGCCAGTCTGTTTCTTTTTTTTTCTTTCTTTTTTTTAATGGGTGCAATTGCTACTGTTTCTCCCATGTGGGAATCTAGGCACAATGTAGTAAGGACTTTGGATTTGCCTTGTCAAGAGAAGCTGAAAATCCCAATCTTTATGGGAAATCTAATTTTTTAAACATTGGTAATTAATTTTCTATTTTATCCAAAACTGGAGAAGGTAAACAAAACACAACTGCAGGAAGGTGCTGTCCAATGCCCACCAGTGTGTGAGCTCGAAAAAGGCCAAAGTTGCTGGGCATAGTGGCCTACATCTGTAGTCCTGGCACTTGAACTCACAAGAGCCTCAGCCTCCAACTGAGGCAGGAGGATTGCTGTGAGTTTTAGGCCAGCCTGGGCTATATAGTGAGTTTAAGGCCAGCCTGAACTACACAGCAGGACCCCGTCTCAAAAAAAATTCATTTTTTAAAAAGGCCAAAGTCACAGACTCTGATGTTGGTTAGAACCTCAGATGTAGGTCTGGAACGAACTCTGAGACTTCCTCATTGGATAATCATTTGGAGACTTGATTCTCTTCCATAAAATTCAGATCTCCCTGAGCATATTCTGATGTTACTGAATGCTCTTCAGTGACATCATTTTCTTTTTTTTTAATTCTTTATATGTTTACCTTATTTTATTTTTTTAAAAATCAACAAGTAAACATTCTTATGTATTAACAAAATCAATAATTAGAGAATGTACAAATACTTTTTGGAGAAAAACATTACTCAGTATAGGATTAAGCCATATAAAAGCTAGGTAAAAATAGAAGACTAAGGAATGGAATAGTCACAGTGAAATGGTATTTTCATTCTAGAGAGACAATACGATGTCTACAAATGTGCATCTGGTTTATTTCACTTGTGAGTATTTTCTCGAGTTACATCCATTTACCTATAAAAGTCTCCAGTTTATCTTTCTTTATGGCTGAGTAGTACTCCATTGAATAAAATTATCACATCTTTTTTATCTATTTCTCGGTTAATGGGCATTTGGGTTGTTTCCATGATCTAGCTATTACAAATTGTGTTGCTATAAACATGGGTGCACATATATAACTGTGGTACGATGTTTTTAATTCTTCTGGGAAGATACTCAGAAGGGGAATAGCTGGATCAAATGGGACCTCTAACCCTAGTTTTTTTGAGGAATCTCCACACTGATTTCCACAGTGGCTGTACCAGTCGACACTCCCACCAACAGTGGAGAAGGGTTCCTTTTTCCCCACAGCCCCTCCAGCATTTGTTATTAGTTGACTTCTTGATAATAGCCATTCTTTCTGGGGTGAGATGGAATCTCAGTGTTGTTTTAATTTGCATCTCTTGAATGACTAGTGATGTTGAACATTTTTTCACATATTTATTTGCCATTTGTATTTCTTCATCTCAGAATTGTGTATTCATCTCAGATGCCCATTTTTGGATTGGGTCTTTAAATTTGGGAGGTCTGATTTTTTTGAGTTCTTTGTATGTTCTCAATAGTAATCCTTTGTCTGAGGAATAGCTGGCAAACATTTTTTCCATGTTGTGGGTTGTCTCTTCACTCTGTTGGTGGTTTCTCTTGCTGTACAAAAGCTTTTTAATAAGATGAGATCCCAGTTGTTGATTCTTTGTGATGCTTCCTTTGCCATTGGGGTTTTATTCATAAAGTCTTTGCCTATACCAATGTCTTCAAGAGTTTTACCTATTCTATTTTCCAGGAGATTTAATGTTTCTGTTTTAATATTTAGATCTTTGATCCATTTTGAATTTAGTTTAGTGCACGGTGAAAGATATGGGTCTAATTTTAATCGTTGGCATGTGTAGAGCCAATTTTTCCAGCACTATTTATTAAAGAGGCTATCTTTCTTCCAGTGAATGTGTTTGGCACCTTTGTCAAAAATAAGGTGGCTTAGTATGTCTGGAGTTGTTTCTGCATCTTCTAATCTGTTCCACTGATCTTTGGGTCTGTTTTTTTGCCAATACCATGCTGTTTTTATCACAGTAGCTTTATAGTATAATTTCAAATCAGCGATTGTGATGCCCCCTGCCTTGTGTTTGTTGCCTAGAATTGCCTTTGCTATTCTAAGTCTCTTCTGGTTCCAGATGAATTTTAGGATTGTTTTCTCTAATTATGTGAGATATGTTGTTGGAATTTTGATCGGAATTGCACTAAATCTGTATAACAATTTTGGAAGTATGGCCATTTTCACTATGTTAGTTCTTCCGACCCAAGAGCAAGGGATATCTTTCCATTTTCTGCTATCCTCTTCAATCTCCTTTTTCAGAGTACTATATTTTCAGTGTAGAGGTCTTTTACCTCCTTTGTGAGATTGATTCCTAGGTATTTCATTTTTTTGGATGTTATTGTGAAAGATGTTGTTTCCCTAATTTCTCTCTCAGTGAGTTTGTTATTCATGTACAAGAAGGCTATTGATTTTTGAGTGTTCACTTTGTATCCAGCTACACTGCTGAATTTGCTTATTAAATCTAGCAATATTTTAGTGGAGTTTTTGGGGTCTTCTATGTAGAGTATCATGTTATCTGCAAATAATGGTAATTTAACTTATTCCTTTCCAATCATTATTCCTTTTATTTATTTGTCTTGTCTAATTGCTCTGGCTAAAGTTTTCAGGACTATGTTGAATAAGAGTTGGGACAGTGGACATCCTTGTCTTGTTTCTGATTTTAGAGAGAAGGCTTTTAGTTTTTGTCCATTTAGTATGATATTGGCTGTTGGTTTGTCACAGATAGCTTTTATCAGATTGAGATAAAGACCATCTATTCCAATTTTCTGTAGGATTTTTATCATGAATGGGTGCTGGACTTTGTCAAAAGCTTTTTCTGCATCTATTGAGATGATCATATGATTTTTGTCCTTGATTCTGTTAATATGGTGTATTACATTTATTGATTTATGTATGTTGAACCATCCCTGCATCCCTGGGATGATATTCTGCCAGTCTGTTTAATTGGTGAATTGAGGCCATTTACTTTGATGGTTATAACAGATACGTATTGGCTTATCTTTTGCATATTATTTTCCTGTTGTTGGTTCCCTGTCTTTCACTTGTGTTTAACTGCTTGCCCTGTTGGATGGCTTCTTTCTATTGGTGTTCTTGTGCTTGTGGTCTTTGTTTTCTCTTTATATTATATCCTTCAGAGCATTGTGATGAGCTGGTTTTGTGGTCATGAATTTCTCCAGCTGTTCTTCATCGGGGAAGTACCTTATTTATCCATTGATTTTGAAAGATAGATTGGCAGGGAACATCAATATGGGTGGGAGGTTGTTTTCTTTTAGGGCTTGAAATACCTCACCCCTAGCTCTCCTTGATTTAAGGGTTTGTGTTGAGGGGTCTGCTGTGATTCTGATGTGCTTTCCTTTATAGGTGTTTTGTTTCTTTTCTCTAACTGCTTTTGACATTCTGGTCTTGTGCTGAATTTCTGGAATCTTGATTATTATATGCCTTGGTGCAGATTTAGTTTGGTCTTGGCTGTTTGGAGTTTTATAGGCTTCATTTGCATGTCAAATTATTTATGCCCTTTTGTGAAGTTTTCTGCCATTATTTCTGTGAAGAGTTTTTTTATGGCATTTACACTGTTTCCAGCTTTCTTATTGATTGTTTTCAATCTTATGTTGTTCTTCTTTGCTTCATCTTGCAGCTGTTGGAGTTTTCATGATCTCTTGCTATTTTTAAGATATCTTTCTTTTCATGGTCTCTAGCTGCAATCCTTTCTTCTAGATCGGACATTCTATTCTCTCTTTTGCTCAATCTGTTGTGCATACTTTCAAAGGAGATTTTAATATCTTGGATTTCTCTTTGGGTCTGTTTCATGGATTCCATTTCTTACCTATGTTGACTATTTGTGGTTTCCATCATTTTCCTAAGCTCTTCTATATTTTTTATTTGTCAGTGCTCTAATGTATTTCATTTTGATCGTCCTTTCTTTTTGTACCTGAGAGATTATTGTTTTCTATAGCCTCTTCCATTTGTTTTTTCACTTCTGGTGCTATCATTTCAGAGTATTCCCAGGCTTGACTTCTGATTTCCTCTATCTCACTGTGCTCTGGATTTGTCTTGGGTGGGCTGTGGGTATGGGGTTGCATTTTCCTTGTCTGTCTTGTCATTTTCTATTTTTTATTTTATTTTGTTTTCTGTGTTGATGCTTGCTGATTTCTGATGGTGATAGCTTAATCACTAGTATCAAGGCTTCCCTAGTAAATGTCTTTTCCTCGGTGATGTCTTCTAGATGTAGGTGATTGGTCTTTATGTCTATTCCAAGAACATTCTTTCCCAATTTATTAAGGATGAAAAGTTGCTACCTATTTGGCTCAGCACCCAGTCCATTGCTACTGGACTATGGTGATACTTATGACCCCTTACAATCACAGTGTTATCATACAAGGGAGAAAAACTGATTATAACATGTATGTCTTCCTGACTAAAGTAGTATAGTTAACAATAACAGTAGCATCAAGTACAGCCTAGCTACTTACAAAATGTGTTTACCTTTAACTATAGGAGCAAACTCTACAGTTATATAACAAAATCCAACATATACCAAGTACTTGTATATGATGATTTTCCCCTTAGTGGAGTGATTTTACCCCATTAAGGGGGGTGATTTAAGAGGGATAGGGGATAGAATAGAGAGATGAAGTCAAATACAGTGGGAGCAAGGCTGGAGAGCAAAGGATGATCACATGAATTTTGGGAAACTGGAGGACACAGGACTGAAAGAATGAAAGAGAAAACAAAGCAGTATTGAAGTGAACCAGAAAGAGAAGAGACAATGCTCAGTCACATTAAAATATCATAAAATCAAGAGATGGTTGAGGAAAGAGAGAAAGAAGTAGAAGGAAACAATAAGAAAGGCAAGAAAGCTAAATATTGAAAAAAGAAAAACAAAAAACAAAAGTAAAACAAAAATCACACACACACAAAACCAACGAGACAGAGAAAGGATAACAACCAATCAGACAAAGAAAAATAAAAGTAGTAAAATTCCTCTGGTGTCCTTTATTCTGTAGTAGTGTCCAAGTCAGATCCCAGATATGTGCTATGTACTCCAGCCAAGTTTCCAGTAGGACATGTCCTGGGTATGGGGCTGACCTTGGCCTCTGGATGTGGGGGCTGGGACTTGTCTTCTGTTGCTCAGGTACTCCCAGAGCCCTTTGATATAGAATGGTGGCCCCACCCACTTCTGTTCCACATGTCTGTGTGCTGGAGTACAGTGCTGGTTCACCTAACTTACAAACTGTTGGCTCATATTCTCATTGCTGCTTTGGACTTTTCCATACCACTTGTTCTGCCTGCAAGCATGTGCACCCATGCCCAGGCCTATTCTCTATGGTGCCACCTGGGCTGGTGTGTGCCCGCATTCTAAATTATGAATTTTAAAATAAACCTAAAGACACATGTATGCAAGGTAGTTTCTTACATAAGTGAAGTCACAACTCAATTGGCAAATATTTTGTTTAGTAGATATTTTGGGGAAAATTGATCCCTTGGCAAAAGACAAAAGTGGTTTCTGATTTAAAATCATATTCAGTTGTAAATGCCAAATGGAATAAGGAGAAAAATATGAAAGAAAATGATATAATACTATAAATTAAAAAATGAAGGCCTTCCAGAAACACATGCTTCAGAAAAGAATAGAACTGACAAATCATTTGGAAGGTCAAATTTAAGAAAATAATAATATTAAGAAATTTTATACATAGGTTCTTTATGATGTTCTAAAATTGCAGTTGGTGATATAAAATTTATGCAGAAATTTGAAGAAAACACATTTTTTAAATGAAGGTATTAACTCAATTGGAAACAAATTTTTATAACAAAGTAACAAAGTCATATTAAACAACTTGGCCCAAGATAGAAAAATAACTATGAAATAACAATTATGGAAGGATTTAGTATCAATATAAAGTTTTCATGTAATTAAATAAAGAAGATGAAGAGAAAGAAGATAATGTGTGAAAGCTGAAGTTTTCATCAATAATGACTTGAAATCAATCAGTAATGTGAAGAAGTAATGAACCAGAATTTTTTCTCTTCGCACTGTGGATCTAACTAGCTAAAGCAGGACTTATGGGAAACAGAAGTGATTGCTTGTGGGAAGTAAAATGCAGAGGAAAGGAGGAGAAAAGAGAGCCAACCATTTATAATAATAATAAATACTATTCAGCACTATTTGAGACTACAAGCTAAAAATAACCAAGTAAGTGTAATTTATTATGTACTGTACTTACTAACTTTCTGGTAATATTTTAATAATTTTATATTTGTTAACTAATTTAGACACTGACAGAAAGCAATGAGATTGGAAATGTTTTATGTCTCCATTTTACAGATGACAAAATTAAAGCATATATTTGTTACTTTTTCAAAATCATACAATGTTGATTAATGGTGAATTCAGTATTAGAATACAAAACCACCTGTGACATTCCTAAGAATTATGCTATGCTTAGGTAAGACATAATTTTCATCTATGAGATACATTTTAAAATGGAACCAACATCAAGAAAAAATGGTACAATAACTAGAGCAGCCACTAAGCAAATATTTTAATTTTTTTGTCCTCGCATTTATTTGTACATAGATTAAAATGATTTGGGATGGGAAGTTGGCAAGACAGAGAAAGACTTGAGGCTGAGTTTGATTGAAACATATCAGAACTCAAACAGTAAGTACACATCACTGGGGGGAGATAAGTCAAATAGCTTGGTAGACATGACTACATGTTGTATGAAGCTCAAATTAAACATAGAGGCCGTAAATAGGTATCCCAGTTGACAGCTAGAGCTTAGTTTCCAACTGACAGATGGCATCAGCTAGCTATCAGCTTTAGGAGTAAATCATTTTAGACATCTAGCCTTCATCAGTCTCCAGTCTCAGCCACTACTTTTGTTTCTTTCTCTTCTTTTATTAGCTTCAAAATGCTAAATGTATTACCCAACAGCCCTGGCTCAACTCAAGTTTGGAAATGTATTAGAAATGGGAGGAGGGAGATGTTTTTCAATGAAAATCAAGAATACATCAGATTTTATAGTCTAATCCAGCTTTACAATTCACTTATAATCCGATGCCATCTATCTCTTTCAGCACTTAAAAACCCAGGTCTTTCCTGGAAGCAGTACAGGCATCTTATTACATGATGGAGTTAGCCTACAGATCTGCTGAGCCAGATATTCAGAAATACCGAGTCAGCAAAAAAAAAAAAAAAAAAAGGCAGTTAGGCCAAAAGCAGTCAGCAGCCACTAGAAGCAGGGGCAAGGCTCATACATCAACAGCCAGGGATAAAGAGCTACACAGAACCTATATTAGAGACAGAAGTCCCAGTTACATCATCTTATATGATGTTCCAGCTTCTATTATTTCAATAAGTATGACATGTGATTCATAAGTCACAAAACATCCATGTAAAGTATACAACTTTATAAATCATATTCACAGAGTTGTACAACTATAACCACAATCTAATTTTATAACATTCATATCCCCCAAATAAACCTCATACAAATTAGCAGTTATTCTCTATTTGTCTCTCAATTCTGAGCTTTAGCTATTTCCTGTCTCTTGATTTACCTATTATAGAAATTCCATAGAAAAGGCATGATATGAGGCTTTTGTGGTTTAATTCTTCCACTTAGCATATTTCCAATGTTTATCCATGTTACAGCACGTATAAATATTGAATTTCTCTGTGTGAATGAATAATATTCTATTGCATGGATATACCACATTTTACCTATTCATCAGCTGATGGGCATTTAAAATGTTTTTAACTTTTGTCTATTGCTATTGCACTGCTATGAACAATTATGTATAGGTTTTGATTGAACATCTATTTCTCAGTTCCTATGATACATTCCTTGGAGTGCAATGGTAATCGTTCAACTTTTTGAAAAGTTTCAAAACTTCCAAAGTTTCCAAACTTTTCAAAAGAAGCTAAACTTTTTTCTATTGCAACAGTGTATAAGTGTCCTCATTTTTCATTTTCATTGGCTTTTTTCATTGATTGCTTCAATACAGCCATCCAAGAGGGTATGAAGTGATACTTCATGTTCTCCAACGGGTTTTTCTACCTAGTAATGGTGCTGACTTTCATTTCATATACTTATTGGCAATTTGTATCTTTGGAGAAATACCTATTAATATTATATCATTTTAGATGAGATTTTTTTCTTTTAGAGTTGTAATATTTTGACATGGCCTGCAAATAACTTTCCAATACAGAGCTGATTTGCAAATTTTTCTCCATTCTATGGATTTTATTTTAAGTTTATTGAGAATTTGTAAAGCACATTTTTTAAAATTTTCTTAAGACTAATTGAATCTTTTGTTTTGGATTTTAGTATCATTCCCTAAACCAAAGTTATGAAGATTTATGTTTTCCCATGAGAACTGTATACTTTTAGCTCATGCATTTCAATCTATAATCATGTTAAAGATAATTTTTACATATAGTGTAATCCGGCAATACAATTTCGTTAAATTGCGTTTGAATATCTAGTAGTTCCGAAAGCATTAAACTGAAGGAAAATTAATTTCCTTTTGAATAATCTTGCTCCCAGGTCAAGATCTATTGACTAAAATGTGAGGGCTTATTTCTGGATTCTTAATTCAATTCTGGTAACATATATGTATGTCTATTCTTATGTCAGTGCCACAATATTTTGAGTACTATAACTTTGTGTTGAGTTTTTAAATTGAAACATGTAAATCCTCCAAATTCGTTTTTAAACATTAACTTGATTATGCTGAATCCCATAAATTTCCACATTAATTTTAAAATATGCTAGTAAATTTCTGCCTGAAAAATAAGTTTAGAATTTAATAGGGATTATACTGAATGTACATATATCTTTGTGCAGTATTTTCAATCTAATGGCATTATGTCTTCCTGTTCATGAACACAGGACATTGTCCCATTTATTTTTATCTAATTTTCTGTTTCAGCAATTACTTGTCCTAATTAATATACAAATCTTACACTTCTGTGATTAAATTTATTCATGAATATTGTTTTTTGTTTGAGGATAATCTAAACACACTGCTATTATAACCTACCTTTGAATTTGTTTAACACTTGTGTTTAGAAAAAACATTTCTGTATATTATTCCTGTAATTTGCAATTTTGGTGAAATTATTATTTCTGACAGATTTTTAATAGATTTTTATAGATTTTCTATATACAATATCATGTCATTGACAGTTTTTTTAAATCTCAATGTCATTTTTTAATTTTTGCAAATCACATTGGCTAGAACATCTAGTACAATACTAAATGGAAGTGGAATGAGTGATGTCTGCTCATGTCAATTCTACTTGCTGAGCACAATGGAAAGTGTCCAATCTTTCACCATTAATTATGGTTTTAGTCATGAGTATTCCTTAGATACACTTTATCATGTTGCAGTAGTTCCCTTGTATTCCTGGTTGGTCAATGTTTTTACTGTGGCATGGGGTTGGGTTTTGTCAATACTTTTCTATGCCTATTGAGATAAATGAATGATTCTATGGCTTTTTTTGTGCTTCTATTTTTTATTTTTTATATTTTATTTCACTGACATGGTAATTTACATCAATTTACTTCGGGATTTTAACCATACCTGTATTCCTGAGATCTGGAATAAATTCATATTCTCTCTCTCTCTCACGTGCACACACGCACACATGCATATATACTAACACATGCACACCTTCAATATTTCCTTTCTATAGACTAAGTTTTTGGTATGTTTACCATTTCTGCATCTACATACATAAGGCATATGGCTTATAATTTTCTTTTCTAGTCATATCTTTGTTTGCTTTTAGTCAAGCAGGCTAATGTTGACCTTATACATTGAGGTGGGAAGTAATCCCACCTCTATTTTCAGAAGCATTTGTAAAACATTGTAGTTAATTGTTATCTAAGTATTTGGTAGAATTTACACGTGTAGCCCCCTAAGTCTAGAATTTTTTATTTATATATTATTTATTTAAGCCTCTAATTTTTTATAGGTCAAACTTTCTTTCTGTTCTTGAGTCAGCTCTAGTAATTTGTGCTGTGATTTGCAATTTTTCTACTTTGCCTAAGTATCATAATTGTTCACATATACTTACTTATATAAATGTAGTTTAGTACTCCATAATGAACATTTTTACTTCACTAAGGCGGTGTTGTCCTCTTGTTTCCTACTTTTAGTTATCTTCTGCCTCTTTGTGAGTTAACTAATCAAAAGATGTGTAAATTTTATTGATATTTTCAAAGAACAAACTTTGGTTTTGCTGATTTTTCTGGAATGTATTTCTACCCTATTCATTTATGTTCACTCTAATCATTGAGTTGGACTTAGCCCATTATTGCATTGTCTCTTAAATTCAAAGTTCAAGTTATTGATTTGAGAACTTACTTTATAATGCAGATGTTTACAGATATGAAATTTAAGCATTTTTTAAGCTGAATCCCTTAAGTTCCCTTATGTACTGTTTTCCTTTCTGTTATACTCAAAGTTTTTTTTTTTTCTAATTTCCCTACAGATTTATTATTCAACTCATTGGCTATTAGGGCTTGTGCTATTTAATTTTTACATATTTCTGAATTTTTCTTTTTTATGGATTTCTAATTCCATGCCATTGTTGTCATTCCCTTTAAATTCTTTGAGGTTTGCATCATGTTCTAGTATATCGTGTAACCTGGCAAACATTCCATATATTTTTAGAAGAATGTACACTGCTGTTTTGGGCATAAAGTTTTATCAATATCTGCTAGATAAAATATTTTTATTACTTTTATCCTTGTTGACATTCAAACTAATTGTTCTATCCATTATCAGTAGTGGAATATTGCAGTCTCTACTATTGCTGAATTGTCACACTTCTCACTTCATTCAGGCATTTTGTTTTGTGTAGTTTAACCCTTTATTATTAGAAGCATATATGATTATAAATTATTATTTAATACTCACAGTACAAACTTTAAAATTCTAAGATACCTTTTCTTTCATAAACATTATTTTCATTCTGAAATCTTTCTTTTCTGAAGTTAGTATAACCATACCAGCTGCCCTATGATTCTTCTGCCTATTTTCCTGTTTCTATTTAATTTACTTGTAATTTCAATCTCAAATATGTCTTTGACAGCATGTATTTGAATTTCCATTTTAAATCTAGTTTGACATCAGCATTTGGATATTTCGGTGCATTCATCTTTAATGTTGTTAGAGGTGAGTGGATTTTCATGTCATTTTGCTTTATTTTTCAAATGACAATTTCTACTGCCTGTTTTCATTATTTTCAGCCACATTTTAATATTTCTGTGCATCATAATTTTGTTGAAACTGGACATTTGAGGGGGAAACAACGATAGCAACTCTGGATACTAATCCCTGCAAGTCTTCTGTTTGCTGGAGTTAATTTTGTTACTAACATTGCTAGACTAGTTTGATGAAGTCTCATTCTTCCATAGCGTGCAATCTTGATATGGTTCTCAGAGTGAAGTACTTGGCGTGTATTCACTCTTTCTGATCTTTGGTGATAAATCTGGTTTTACCAGAACCTTTTTTTTTTTTTTTTGGTATAGGGAATTGAGCTTGGGACCTTGCGCTTGCCAGGCAGGTGCTGTACCACTGCTTTACCAGAACTTTGATTCTTTCTTTTCTTCATCTTTTCATTATGCTTCTGTTTGACTTACTCTACTGCTATTCCACTAAGATACTAGGCCACTTAGTCTATTGTTTTCAATAATCTTATCATGCATGAATTTCACCACATTGATTGCTAGCCTTTGTCAAGGGCCAGGTGTTGCCACTCTTTGAAGCTTGTTGCAATCTTACCCTTTGCAGATCTCTGTGTTATAAAGCACATGCTAGGCAGAAAGAATGATTTTCACCAGGATTCCCTCTACAGAGCAAGTGCTGTGGATTGGTGGCAGGAGCAGACAGATGCTTAACTCTCCTTGCTGCTACCACCCAGTATGAAGCTTCTGCAGCCTGGAGTTGTGAAGATGGGGTCTCATGCTTTTCAATAGCTGCTGGATCTACCTAGAGTAGTTCTTTAATCATAGCCAAGCTGAATGGGGAGAAAGCTGCTGACTGCTTACCAAACTTTTGGAGTGGGGCTTCTGAAACACAGGGCTGTGTAAGCAAAATGTTCTATCACTTCCTGTGTTTTTCGACCTGTATCAGTACTACATAGCAGGCATTGCAGGTGGGGAATGGAGCTGCCCAGCTGCTGCTAGCCAGGTAACATAACTTTTCTCTAGCACAGATATGTGAAAAATTGGATCAGCTAATATTCCATGATTACTAATGCCATTCTGAATTGTTCTACTACCCTAGAGTTCTGGGGAAAATTGGAACTGCCACTTGGCCAGCAAGCTTGCTGGACCAACATTTCTTCAATGCAGAGCCAGAGGAATGTAATTGTAGTCATAAGCTCAAATTCCAGGGATTCCAACATGTTTAACCCAGTATGTATGAATTTTATTTAATAATTATTCTCAATTTGTTGCTTTTCCTTTGATGAATCTCCAGAAACACTGAGTGATTGATTTTGTTAATTGTTATCAGATTAATAGATGTCTTCCCAGAGACCATATTTGCTAAACTTCTTTTACTATCTGCTCAATACTCTGAATGGAACTCATATTATGAACATTCCTAGATGTTGACAAATGGCAGAAGTAGCTCACGTGCCTGCCAGACATTGTCCCAGTTGTGCCTCTGTGTGCTTACTGTACAGTGTGACAGGGTACAGTAGTAAAGTGCTCAGTCAGAGCCCAGAATGTCCAGAAGCAAGAGGAAAAGCAGTGGCGATGGGGAGGGGACTGCTAGGGAGTGAAAAGCAATATACATTGTTTATTTGTGTCAAAGGTGTATAAGACTCACTTTGTTGGACTTATAAATGAATCTGACCCATGAACTCCTGGAATGGAATCCATTAATCACTTGTGGGACTTACTGTATTGAGTACAACTATATACTGTACATTACCCCAGTTAGAACCACTCAGGTGAGCCTAGTCTACCTACATAACTGCTAGGGATAATAACAAATTGTTTTGAGAGCTAATTGTATGATCATTTATTATGCACTGAAGATAAAATGAACATATCACTGCACTTAATTCTATTTTTCTTTTGTCTATTGTTGGTATTATATGAGTAAATTTTGTAAAACTTCACTGAAAAAGGGAAGACCACCATAATAATTATTTTGCACACATAAACATATTTGTAAAGATAGCTGTGTTCACACATTTTTGGCAAAGATATATCATCACCAGGTGTCTTTGAACATCTTTTCTAGAAAAAAGAAACTCAAGAAAAAATATGATTGCAATCTTGTTTGTAACAACACCCTCTGGGTTGCCTTTGGGATCTATCATATGAGGTGTCAGAATTCTTCAGAATAGCTATCATTATTTATTCTGTATCAATCTTGTCTCATCCATTACAACAAAGAGCATAGCGACAGTCCTCTCATCACACACATACACCAAAAAGAAAAAAAAAAAGTCACTCTTGACGTTTCTTCTAGAAATGTGTGTCTTGTATTTCTTATCCCATATTCTATGCTATAGTTTTCAAGGCCCAGAAACAGAATTTCATACATAAAACTGCCCACCAATATAAAGTGGTACATATAATTTTAACTGCCATTTATTTATTTATTTATTTATTTATTTATTTATTTATTTATTTTATTGTGGGTAGCGGGGTCAACCTCGGGACTTCACGTGCCAGCAGGCTCCTGTGCCACTGAGTGATATCACCGGCCTTTTTTTCATATGTGGGTTCCGGGAGTCGAACTCGGGCCCTTGCGCTTGCCAGGCAGGTGCTTATGCCTCTGAGCCATCTCACCGGCCCTTAACTGTCTTTTAAATGTAAAGTCCATCTTGGCAGAAAACAGCTAATGTATTTAACTTGAAGAGCATCATTTTCTGACATTTCCAAGTCCTTCAAAATCTCAATTTGTCAGGAAGTATAAAATCAAAATAGTCCTTTGTAATTGGAAAGTAAGATATTTGTTGCAATTTTTAAAAGTTCTATATGTATATTTGCTACAAGGAACCTTCTGATTTGTACCGTATTTTTTTTATGTGGGTACTGGAAGTCGAACTCAGGACCTTGCACTTTCCAGCAGGTGCTTGTGCCACTGAGTGATATCACTGGCCCTTTTTTTCCTTTATGTGGGTACCGGGAGTCAAACTCAGGATCTCGCGCTTGCCAGCAGGTGCTTATGCCACTGAGCTATCTCATCGGCCCCCCTGTTTTTTTGACATTCCTCCACTGAAGTAAATTAAGACCTGGCAGTTGTGCTATTTGTGAATTCATTAGCAAGTAATGAAGATATCCAATTATTTTTTAGAGTGGAGAGTTTAGATAATTATTTGGAGTGTAGTTTCCAAGTTCCTACCTCTTGTTTCTTTAAATATATAGCATTACTAATCAGGAAAATCAGGCTTTGGAGTATCTGTGGCAGTTTAGTTATATCTGCACATAAGTAAATGGAAATTATTTAGTAAAAGCTGAATAAAATATATTCAAGATATGTGATCCAAGTGATGCCAATTGATCATAATTATAAATTACCTAGAAATAGTCTCTTTCAACACATCTATGAGGAACCCATTCAAACTGCAAAATAAAAGCATAATTCAACAGCTATTAAGCACTAAGCAGGGAGAGAAAATGTTAGGGAATGATGACATCCTTGTTTGCCTCATAGTAACCTATATTTCCTTTTTTCCCTTTTTTTGCATTTTTTGATGTTCAGTTTTCATAGCCATAACAATGACAGTATAAATTAAAACTGCTAAAGTTACAACGATAAGTCATATGTTGCATGTAATATATGTTAAAAAGCTGTATGAAATGTCCTCCCTCTGAGAAAAAATATTTTTAACGGCAACTTGAATTAATTGAAAGCTATTACTGGATTAGGTAAAAGTCATCAATTCTACTTTTAGGTAGAATTTCTATCATATTGTGCTTTTTCAAACTCACATTTCAGGCATCAAAACCCTTCAGAAGTGGCACCAAATCTGTGATAGATATGGGCGTACATAACAGGCAATCCCAGAAGCCCCCTGAATGTGAGAGAGTTCCTTTCAGAATATTTCTTTAAATTATTGAATAGATAATAAATTTAGTTATTAGTTTCTTAATTCCAGAATATCATGTATTCTTTCAATGTGGAAATACATTTGAAAGAAAATAATTATACGTAAATAAGGTTTTTGAAAAGATCACATTTATATAAATTTATGTCTTATTTTTAAAATTCACCATCCTAAAAGCTAAAATAAATAAAAATAAAAAATAAAACGCACACACTCCCAGCCTCTGAGATATGTCATAATAGAAGTCTGTATACAAGTTTTAAGGAGAAACTGAAAAATGAATGTGTATTTTTTTAAGACAAAACACAGCTTCATTTGGAGTTTCATTCTTGTTTAGTGCCCACCTTGTGATAGACACGCCAAGTATCAAAGACAATATGTAAACTTCTAAATTTCATGAGAGATACCTGGGCAGGGAAAGTAAAGATAAGCCAGGTATTGCAAATGTCAACTCTTTTGCTTTAAAACCTTTGTAAAAATATTTTTTCAGTACTGATAGGCTCAAACATTTACCTATTTGGACTGAAAAACAAAAATCAAGCAGTCAATCATTATGTTATATGAATAAGTCTGTTAATATACATAAAGTATGATTTATAGTATAATGCTTGTTTTCCCTATGTGGATCAAAATGACTCCAGAAGTAGTTTCATTAAAAATGTTCCTGAAATATCAAGTAATTTTCACATCAGTGAAATAAACACAGAATATTTCAAGGGAAAAGTACTGAAAATGCATGATTCAAACACTTAAACTAGATTGGTTTAGTAAATGGCCATTGATTTATTATTTTAATTTCATTTGTATTATGGTGATTACAATGAAAATTACTATCATTGTTATTATTTTTGAGTAGGCAGCGTGTATATATGTACACTCTAAGTCTTTCAGCCATGAAGAGTTTTTTGAGAAAGCTTAAGTTTCACTGATGTAATTCCAATTAAACCTATCTCTATGTTCCCATCCGTTTCTACATTTCACTCCTAGCTGCTATAAGGTCCATACTATCTTCCTAGTCCATTGTACTCCACTGTGGATATATCTCTTTTCATCCCAATGTACTAATAAATGTCTCCTGTATATTACACCATTTCTGTTCATTTCAATGTAAGGTATGTTAATTTTCACAGAAAACAAGTAACAATCTTACCCTAGAAATTTGCCATTCCCACACAGATGAATTCATGCTGTTCATTTCTGTAAGTGGGTTTACAGATGATATGTGATTCTTGACAATATTCTCCTGATCCCTACCTCTGTTTCTAGTTTTCTTTTATCCTGTACTCTTTGGTTCACTATAGCTACGCAATAACTCTTTCACTTTTACCACTCCAAACCCTACGCCACATACACTTGTGCATATGGAGTCAGCTTTCTCAGTGACAAAGCAATTCCAACACAAAAATTATCCTCAGCAAGAGAACATCAGTCTTATCATTTATTGTACTAATCTCCCTAAAAGGAAATTAGTTTGAAGGCATTATTTTTTTCTTTCCTTTTATTCTGCTATAAAAACATGGATTAGTGTATTTATATAGTCACTGTACCATTCTTGGTTCAAATTGATAAATGCTGACAATGCATGACACCTAATCTTTTAATTCTGCCTCACACTTGTTCAAGAGTGAGATGAACTACAAATGGTGTAGCCAACAATACACTTTAATGGTTCATATTAAGGAGGTATAAATATGAATTCCATGGCAGAACAGAGAATATTTCTTCTAAAAATCAAAGGTGCTTTATGTCAAGAAAATAAGAAAAACTGGACTGACCATCCTACTTGAAACAACTAAACTTGGAAAAATACATAAAATTACAATTTTTAGAACATTAGAATTAGGGAACAAAGGGCAATGTTTTCACAGAATAGGATAATTAACAAAATGAGCCCTTAGTGTACCCCATTTTAGTTTCTGGAGAGTTTCTAGGTGGTGGGATAAGATTAGGAACTATAAGAGAAGTTTGGCAATCTTACCAAGCTGAGAAAACAGAACTGTGATTTGGGAGTGAACAGTCTGACTAGAATTGGCAGGGCAGAGTACTAGAAAGAAGAAAGTTTGCACATAGAAAAACTCTGGAAATTAGCACAGTCCTCTTTGTATGCTTACCTGCATATTGATAAATAGAAAAATAATGAAAGCATGGCAAAGAACAAACCAAAAACATAAGAGAAAATAACAACCCAGAATCTCATACAGAATGAGAAAAAGTTCATGTTCCTGCCACGCAAAGTAAAAAATCTGCTAAATCAGGGGATATCAAGCAGAGTCCTCAGTAGGATTTAACATCACTTGTGAGGCAAAATTAGCCACTGACAAAAGGCTGCACTAGTCTTACAGAACAATTATTATTATAAATACAAAAAAGGTAAAAACTCTTCAGAGTAACAACTTCATTTAGGAACAAATCTGAAGAATAATTGTAGGAATCTTTATATATTTGGATGTCATTTTAATCCATTTAGTTTTGCTCTTACATAAGGCCACAGACTGAAAATGAGAAACTTACTTCTCGTATTTCTGGAGGCTGGGCAGCCCAATTTCAAAGGACTTCCTACATTGAGGGTTTTTGTTTGTTTGTTTTGTTTTGTTTTGTTTTTTGTTTTTTGCTTAGTCATAATATGGCAAAGGCATTGCATGATGAAAAGTATTTAAGAGAAAGAGAACAAGAAAGGGCCAAACTCACTTTTATGACAAAAACTCAATCCATGCATAAATAATTACTAACTCATTTCTCAGATAAGCACATTATTTATTTATGAGGGGAAGACTCTTATGACATAAAAACATCTTAAAGGTCCTGACTCTCAACAATGTTACAATGGTAATTAAACTTCAATACAACATTTGTTGGGGAGTGCCAAATCACAGACTACTATAACAAACGTACTGCATATTTGGTGGCTCAAAACAAACAAACAAACAAAACAACATTTATTTCTTACCATTTTCAAGTTTGGGTTTTCTGTGATGAAGAGTGCCAGCATGGACAGTTTATGGTAAGGGCTCTCTTGTTCCTTTCCCATGGTAGAGAGAAAGAGACAGAGGAAGCAAGCTCTTTTGTACATTTTAAGAATAGTAATCTCATCACAAAGTGTCTACCCTCTTTACTTGATTATTTCTCAAATGCCAAATTCCACATACTGTCACACTGGGATTAATTTTGAATATATGAACTTTATGGGTCATAGTCTATCCACAGCAATAGGAACACAAAAATTATCTAGCACCCAACTAGGTAAAATTCCCTATGTCTAGAAAAAAAAATAAATTCAGTATTAAAAGAAGCCAAGAAATACACACATAATGAGAAAAACTGATCAATTAAAACTGAACCAGAAATAATGTAAATGATAGAATTAGTAGCCAATATGCTCAAGAAGGTAGAGTACAGTCAATTAAGTAGAGACATAAAAAATATAAAATATACCCATAAGATAATCTTATTGATGAAACTACAATGACTGAGGTAAAAAATATATTGGTTTTAGAGGTAGAATAGATAGCGAGAAGAAAACTTAATGAACTTGAAGCCTTAACAAAAAGTATTTAAATGAAGGAGGAGTTGTCAATGTAGCTCTCAGTAGTAAAGCTTATGTTTTCCATACAGGAGGCTCTGAATTCAATCCCAGCACCAAAAAATAGATAAATAAAATAAATAAATAAATAAAAAGTGAGATGGAGGGAGGGAGGAAGGGAGGATAAGAGGGAGGAAGTGAGGATGAGAGAAAGAGAGAAACAAAAAATGAATGGAAAGAGAAAATCAGACAAAATGTTTGAAAAAATTTTTTAAAAAATGATACATGCTATAAAACCAAAATCTTCAGAAAAGCCAGGCACAAAAAAATGAAGATAATAAAGGCAAATATCTTAAACTCCTTTAAAAATGACAAAGACAACAAAGTATTTAGGAGCTCTATTGTTATCAATCCCCAAACAGAAAAACTAGCTTTAGAATTGCTGAATTTTAAAGATAAAGTTGACCATATAATCGATATTTGCTTTCTGAAGAATGAAAACTTTATCAAAGCTATGAAAGAAGCATTTGAAACGTTCATTAACAAAAGACACAATAAAAAATAAATTTAAATGAGCCAGAAAATAAAAGACATATAGTAAGTAAAGGAAGTAAGACAAGAAAAACAGCACATTATTTTAGTGCTGTTAGAGACAATGCTGATAAGTGGAGTTAGATAAAGTATGAAATAAAAAGTAGCTGTTATTCTGTAATAACATCTAGAGAAATATTTTTCAAAAATTATGGTAAATAAAAGCATTTGAGGTGTACAAAAATTTCAAGAATTGGCAAACAGTATGACCTTTACCACAAGAAGAAAATAAATTTCAAGAAAGTAAGTCTAAATACTGTCAAATAGAAATCTTTGCGTTTGAGAGAGAATGCAGAATACTGGTAAACATCGCTATGTGCAAACCTACAAAATAAAGTATTATTAAATATATTTTTTAAAGTTTATTCTTTAAAGCTAAATGAGTCTTTGCCTATGTATTATGAGAAAAAAATGTCACAATGCATAAAACCCAGGAGGAAAGAAATGGAAGGAAATATACTAAGTTTCTTATACCAGAAGTGGTATGACATTGTTCAAATGTACATTTTGTAACTTAGAGATGAATACTATGAACTATAAAACAAATGCTAAAATACCACACAAATAATTGTAGCAAAGGAAGTAAAATTAAATAAAAATAAACTCAGTCAAGAATAAAGAGAAAGGGCCAGTGAAATGGCTCAGTGGCGTAAGCACCTGCCTTGCAAGCGCGAGGGCCTGAGTTCGACTCCCGGAACCCACATACAAAAAAGAGGCCGGTGATATCGCTCAGCGGCATGGGTGCCTCCTGGCACGCGAGGTCCTGAGGTCGACCCCCTGGTACCCACAAAAAAAAAAAAAAAAAGAATAAAGAGAAAAGCATAAAAAGAAAAAGTAAGAAATGAGGTAACTAAAAAAGCAAGATGATGAATGTAAACACAATCCTATCAACAATCATATTAAACTGAGTCAGTAAAAACAATCTATCAAATTGGAGAAATAGCAAGATCTTTCTATACTCTGTCCAAAGTAAGTGATTTTAAAGACACCACTATGGTAAACACAAAAAGATAGAGAAAAGATATAATATACTAACACTAATCATAAGACAACTGGAGCACACTATGTATCAAAATACAATATATTTATCACAAAAAAGTGAGTTTTGTACCAAAGAATGTTGTCAAGATGAAAAGGGTTATTTCTCAATAGTATTATGGGTGAATTCATTAAGAATGCAGAAGTCTAAAGTTTTATGCACCTTAAAGCAGATTTTCAAAATAAGTGATACTAACAATATTTGAATATTAGGGAGTAATTGCAAATCTTCAATTTTGGACAGAGATCTTACCACTTCTTTTTCTTCATTTCACATAATAACTAGATAGGAAATCAGGAATGTTCTAAAACTTTTATAGGATACAACAACCAAATTTACTCAGTTAACATTTTTAGAACATTCCACCTCTTTCCAGCATAATGTGTGTTCAAATGCACATAGAAGATGGACCAAAATTGAATATATTCTGTGTCATAATTAAGGACTCAAATCATACCAAGTACAAACACTGACTACAATAGAGTTCAATTAGAAGTCAATTCCAGAAAAATATTTGGAAAATCCTCAAATAGCATCTTTTCAAATAACCTACTTAATGAATAAGAAAAATATCACAAAAATTACTTTGAATTTTATAAAAATAAAAACAAAACATCAAAATATTTAGGGTTAAGGTAAGGAAATGAATGGAGGGGAATTTTTAGTATAAAATGCCTATAATACAAATTAATCAAGGTATCAAATAACAATCTTAGCTTTTACACTAAGAAACAAACAAAACAGCAAATTAAATTCAAACTCTACAAAAGAGGTAATAATAAAAACAGTTGAAAACAATGAAAAGCACAGTACAAAAATATTAGAGAAAAACTATATATGATTAAAACTTTGGCCTTTTCTCAGAAGCATATCAAACTATGAAATTATGCCTTGTAAATATGTACAGTTTACTGTATACCAATTATAATTCATAAAGCTCTTAAGATTTGAAATTAACAAATCATGCAAGATATTTATCTGTATAAACCAATAAAGTCTCAAAATATAATGGAATATGCCAAGATGAGACACATGTAAAAAGGGGAGAATGGGGGAATTATTGCTTTTAAAATTGCATGTTGGGCTGGTGAGATGGCTCAGCGGCGTAAGCGCTTACCTGGCAAGCACAAGAGCCCAAGTTTGACTTCCAGAACCCACATACGAAAAAAGGGCCGGTGATTTCGCTCGGTGGCACGGGTGCCTGCTGGCATGCGAGGTCCTGAGGTCGACCCCCGTTACCCAATCAATCAATCAATCAATCAATCAATAATAAAATTGCATGTATTCCTAACTATGTTTAAATAGAGTGATATAACTGAATATAAACTACACTAGAATTGAAAGCTCCAGAATAGTTGTCAATGTGCTCAACTAAATAGGTAGGTAAATTTGGGCAGTTTACTTTATCCTCTAAACTCATTTTTTCTTCAAGGATCTGTGAACTTCTTCCCAACACTCCAGTTCCATATCTAAATTCAAGCAAACAATGAAATTCCTAGTGGAACCTTAGTTCTCAGCTGATGTATGACCATGCCGACAACTGCCCACAAAATAGAAAGAGTGATACTCTTTTCAATGTGATAATTTCCCCAAGGCTTCAAAATATTCAGAAGGTGAGAATAAAGTTGACAAGATTTCAGATAATAAAGAAGTCTTTCTGATAGCATTTACATATCTCTTTCTTCTCTTTACTATTTTCCTGCAAATATGCATGTATTTTCTTCATTGTAATGACCCAAATATATTCTATTTTAAATGTCAATTATTATGGTATTAGGGTTCAAGTTTAATATTTTAGCCATGATCAGGAAAATAGTAATTGTTACTCAGAATTTTGAACACATGAGATTCTCATGATGAAAACCTGTAGTTTCAGATATTCAAAAAGTTTACTGATAACTATAACTTTAAAAAAATGAAGAATTGGGCCGGTGAGGTGGCTCAGCAGCATACGCGCCTGCCTTGCAAGCGCGAGGGCCCGAGTTCGACTCCCGGAACCCACATACGAAAAAGGGGCCAGTGATATCGCTCAGTGGCATGGGTGCCTGTTGGCGCATGAGGTCCTGAGGTCGACCCCCCGGTACCCACAAAAAAAAATGAAGAATTGAGATGGGTGTGTTGGCATATTTCTGTAATTCCAGTACTCTGGGAGGCTGAGGCTGGATGAAAGCCAAGGTGCACCCCAGCAGAAACAATGTGGTGAGATGGGAGATCCCACCTCAATGTAAAAAATTAAAAGGGTTCAGGATGTAGCTCTGTGCAAAGACCCTGGATTCCAGTTTCATTACTACAAAAAAAAAAAAAAAAAGAATCACACAAATCCTGTTAAGTAGATTTTAATTAACTGTGCAAATGATAAAGATTTACAGTATATACATGATACAATATATTACTCACATTTTCTCTAGATTGAAATAAAATTTATCCCTGCACAGCACTTTTTTTCTTAGAAAACACTCATATTTCATAAGCTATAATAAGATAAAAGCCTATGGATTTTGATTCCTAGCCTTTACCTTTCTCATTGCCATTACATACAAAAGAAAAACTGATTCTGACCTTGAAGTCAAAGTGTTAAAAATAAATCTCTGCTGCACTGATGTTTCTTTTCTCTGTTTTTGAAATAACTGTTTAAATTCCCTGAGAGGATTACTCAAATGATCCACTAGCTTTTTATAAGTACTGAAAAGAAGTGAAAGAGATGTTTGTGTAGGGAAATGTTTATCATTTCTAACATGTTTCAAGGAAAAAATATACAAGTGTTTAAATAAGGCTGAGCATTTCCATACAGATAGTCCATGGGGCTTCTTTCATTTAAGATAATATCTACTACTGATAGAACTTATTTTTATTAATCTTCTCAGTGAAAACAATGTATAATTCAAGTCATATTTAATTTTGAAGATATTTATCTAGAACCAAATATTTTCAATTGATAACACACAGAAAATGTGTCACAACCAAGCCTGGTGATAAATGAATAAATTTTGTTTTCAGCTTTCATATCCAAACCATAAGTAAGCCTTGATATAAATGAAAATTAGTAAATCTCATTATTATCTGCATAACTGATTATTGTGATACATATTCATTATACAGCATTAGGTTTTGTAAATATAAATATTTCTATTATAGAAGATATGTAATTGTACAAAATTCATTAAAAGTGAAATATACAAAACATATTCTTGTAATGTATCTGTGATGGACATATGACTGATTTGTACTCCTGCATAAGAAGTCAACTTCAAATACAAAGACAATAGAAACACTCACAAATATTGAACGCATGTCTTCCTTGAGACAACTGGGAATTTAAAAAGTAAACTGACTGAAACTCGAGAATCTTATTTGAGCAATGACAAAATGAGATCTTACCAGAATGGTTTCTCTGTAGAAAACAAAAAATGGACAGTATAGCAAAAATCATTTAAGAAAATGGAGGATAAAGATAAGCTTTCTAAAAATAATGTTGAGTGCATGGTTAAAGGAGGGAGGGTGTTATTGTTTGAGTCTAGATGTCCCCCCAAAGCCTCATGCAGTCATGGTGGTGGTCTTCTAGAGTTTGTGACTGATTCATGGTCCAATGCTGGGATTATGGTTGTAAGTGCTACACCCACCCTAGGGTGGGTAGCCTACATATGATATAAGGGACAGAAATAGTGTTCTCTGACACTCCTCCACTTTTGCTCTTGCTGCTTTTGCTGTCTTCTGAGGCCATGAACTGCTCCTCCTTTGCCACGCCAACCTGCCTTGGAGCCAGATGATTATGGACTGAAAGCTTCACAAATTGTGAGCTAAATAAATCTTTCCCTCCTTAATTTTGGGCATTGGGTATTTTTTTCTCAGCAATGAGATAAAAGTAACCAAGACAGAGTGTATGTGAAATAAAATTCCATTTTCCTTAATTATAGCTTGGGGTTATGTGTAGTCATTCAGTGTGTGAGGTGGCAGGATAACTGCTGATAAAAATGCACTTTTTCTAAGTTGGAACGTCAGAAAACAGGCTGGGGATACTGGCAAAGTAAATTTAGAGCTTAAGACAAATTCTGCTCAAGTCTGTCCCTGATACCTGACATATGCATGTATAGATGAGACTAAAAGTCAATCACATAATGACACAAGAACTGAACTGAGACCAGAATTGCAACTCAAAAATCTGAGCTTAATTGGGCATGGTGGCACATGCCTACATTCTGGGAGACTGAGGCAGGAGAATCAACCCAGCCTGAGCAACATAGTGAGACATTGTCTCCAAAAGAATTTAGTTTTAAAGAGCTAGGGATGTAGCTTAGTGCAAAGGCCCTGGGTTCAATCTTCATAAACACAATAAAAATTGGAGCTTACAGTTAAGTCCAACCAAGACAATTACTTCTTTTATTTTTTTTTTTTTTGTGGGTACCGGGGGGTCGACCTCAGGACCTCACGCGCCAACAGGCACCCGTGCCGCTGAGCAATATCACCGGCCCCTTTTTTGTATGTGGGATCCGGGAGTCGAACTCGGGCCCTCGCGCTTGCAAGGCAGGCGCTTACGCCGCTGAGCCATCTCACCGGCCCTGACAATTACTTCTTGAGTCTAAAGACAAAACAGTTACCGGACAAAAAGAAAATCCAAAAATCTCTAAGTTTAAGCTGTATATGTCTAAGATACAGTACAAAATTACATGGGAAAAAAGTGACTAAGAAACATTTTTGAAGAAAATTCAGAGATCAATTCTGTGGTAATCCAGATTTTGAAGTATGAAACAAGAATATTAAAGTGGCTATTACAGAGGAATTCTATGAAAATGGCAGAGTGGTAAGCAACAACAAATCAGTCTTCCCAGGATTCAGAATCTAGGTGTTGTGGAAAACAAGCCAAACATGGGAAGAAACAGCACCAAGGAGGTTAAGGAGGCAGTTTATTACACTGGTGGGCTTCTGACAAGGATCTCTCCCAAAGAGCCAGAGCCCTGCCTGGTGGGGTTTCAGGGCTTTTAAAGGGAAAGTGCGTGGGGAGGTACATAAGCAGATTTGGCACATATGACTGGAGGATTGGTGACATCATGGGTTATTGAAGGAGTTTCAACATTTCAGGTTACATCATAAGGCTATCATTTATACAAAACATGGGTTATACAAAGGAGGAAATGTCCTGTTACATTTTAAGTTATACTGTAAGGCCATCAGTTACACAAGGGCAGCAAAGACAAGAAGTGTTATTGGGCCTGCCAGACATGTCTGCTTGCTCTTTGAAGGCATCCTGGGTAGGCTTTTATTTAAAATTTTAATTTTTCCCTTTCACAGGTACTGGAAAAATAACAACTTTGGGAAGAAAAAAAAAGGTAGAGTGGTGGATCCCTGGGACCCAAGAGGGATCTGACAGGAAAATTGGAGCATACAGAGAAATTGAATAGAGAGAACAGAACACAATGTGGAAAAAAGAAGGAGCAATCTGCACTCTCTCTCCAGCTCCTGGCTTGTGGCTCACAAGAAAGGAAGACCAAATCTACAGAGACACAGTGAAAGTGGGAAACACCAAAGAGCTGCAGGGAGAAATGCAGCAGTGGAGTAAATAGAACAGATGCTGTGTGCTGAAACAGCTGGACAGTGACTCTAATTCAAGGCACTACCATATCCCCTAGAAAGAGCTGTTCAACTCTGCTCCACAGAAAGGTCAACTGAATCTGGGTCTCAGAGCAGCTGCAGGGTGCCTTCATTTCAGGGCTCCTAGTGTTATGTGCCCACAGTGACTGAGTGAGAGACAGCTACATGAGACAACTGAGGTCAGGGAGGCACGGTCAGAATGGCAAGAGACCGTCCCCAAGGGTTTAAATGACCCAGATCCCAACCCCAAGGTCAGAGGCCAGGCTCAGCCTGATATGCTGTGGATTGGAAAGTCCCAGAATTGGCAACTGTACCCTAATCCTACTCCCTGCTTGCTGATGACTGTATCCAGCATGGATGTGGGCTGCAACTGCCTTATTTATCCACCAGCAAAAGCAGGGACACATCTTGAATTGGACATTGCCCCAAAACTGTAGACCTGAGAAGAAAATCATATGTTCAAAATCAAATGAAAAATTTTTTTTCCTTTTGTTTTTGGTTTTTGTGTTTTTGTTTGGTTGATTTTCTTCTTTCTTTATTTCGTGAGTGTAATATTGTATTTAGTTTTTGTTTTGATTTTTTCCTTTCTTCTTTCCTTCCCTCTTTTCTTCTTCACCAGTTTCCTATGGTTGGGAAATCATCTTTTATCCTTCTGCCTTGATTATTTCTTTGGCCTGTTTCTTTTTTCTCTATATTTTCCTCTTCTCCTTTTTTCTCTCCCTTTACTTATTTCTCTCATATTTTAACTTTCTATATAGTTTCTTTTTCTTCCATTTTTTATCTCCTATTTCTCCCAGCTTTGTTTTTTTACTTTTAACCATTTACCAATCCACTTATTTAAATACAGGGCCAAAACTTTCACCTTTTTTCATTTTTATAAGGTGATTATTATGGCTTGTGTCTAGATGTTCCCCAACACCTCATGTGGTCATATGTGGAGTTTTTCAGAGGTGGGTGGATCTTGAATGTGGGATGCTGAGATTAAGTGTTTGATGCTAGAATCAAGGGTGTGTGATTATTAAATTAGTCCACTGATTGGTTTGGCATAGTTTTGGGAGTGGATAATGGGAAGGCCCTCCCTGGATGTGAGAGCTACCTGTCCAAAGGGTGGGTAACCTGGATAGAAACATAAGGAACAGAAAGAGGGCTGCTGTGGTCCCTTGCTGCTTCTTCACTACTTTGCTGCCTTCTGTTTGCCATGAACTGTATCTCCTCTGTGATGACCTTCTACGATGACACTCTGCCTTGGAGCTAGCCAACTGTGTACTTCTACAAACTATAAGCCAAATAAACCTTTCCTCCTTTAACTTTGAATTTTGGGTATTTCATCTTGGTAACAAGAAAAGTAAGACAGTAAAATAAGAGGAAATATAAAAATGATAATTTTGTCAAGTTTATTCAATAAAAGAATCAACTGGTTAAAATGACACCTGCCTGAGCAACATTCAGGATAGTCAGTATGTAAACAAATGCGCTGCCCAAATGACACTTGGGGTAAATCTTTAAGTGGCTAACTAGTTCTATAGATGCTCTTCTACTCCCCAATAAGATCCCCTGTACCACTTAATTCTCCTTTTCATATCATAGAGTTTATATCACATCATAGAGTTTAAGGTTTCAAAGTTTTCCTCTTGCATTCCCCCATTCCCAAGCCCTATATCTTTAATAGTATGTATAGCCATAAAGCTGTTAATCTTTTGATAGTTAACTCTGAAAATTACTGAAGTTTTTCTTTTTTCTACCATTACTGGAGATATATAGTGGTCACATTTAGTCATACTAGCTATAAGTCAATAACTGGGTTGCCTTAATGTTTACAAAGTAATGGTCATTATCTTCTCCGGGACTAAGAGTGGTACATAATTGGTTCTTAAGGTATGTTAATATCAAATTTGTCTTGGATGATACTACTGCAGCTGATTCATTTGATATTATCAGGGACCCATAATTGTCTCTGTTTCTCTGTAAGGCAATACTTGAGAGCCTTTGAGACGTTAACAATACTAGAGTACTTTGCCAGAAAAATTGGTTGCTGAGCTAAATACACTGCATCTTTCCCTCCCAAATTAAGCAAAGTTGTTGGACCTTGGGCCTGTTGTAAAGTTACTATAGTTAGCCTTGCCCAAATTACATCACTGAATAGCAACTATAAAGAGATCTCTATTCTAGCAACAAAGTCTTTAGACTATAAGCACACACAAACCTCAGCACAAAACAAATGAGCAAACATAAACAATAGAAACATGAGAAGAAAAAGAAACAAGATGCCTCCCAAAACTCCCAACTCACTTGAAACCAATCTGAGGAAACCAAGGGCAGAATAGCATAAGCCACACACTCAAATTACTAGAAAAGATACCAGAGGTGTTTAGAAAACAGCTCAAAGAGGCACTCGGCAGGATTAGAGAAGATATAACTAAACGAGTAATGGAAGAAGCACTAAACAAAGACATGTAGGACCTTTAAGAAGACATTAATAAGAAGCTAAATGAGGGCCGGTGAGATGGCTCAGCGGTGTAAGCGCCTGCCTGGCAAGCATGAGGGCCCGAGTTCGACTCCCGCAACCCACATATGAAAAAAGGGCCAGTGATATCGCTCAGCGGCACAGGCGCCTACTGGCGCACGAGGTCCTGAGGTCAACCCCCGGTACCCACAAAAAAAAAAAAAAAAAACCTAAACGAGCTAAACAAAATGATATAAAACATGAATGAGCAGTTTACCAAAGAATTATAGTCTGTGAAAAGGTTTCAATAAGATATCCAGGAGACTAAACATTGTGCTGAAATATGGGCAGCAAAGCTGAGCACTGTGAGGACAGAATTGCAGAACTAGAAAATAGTGAAGCCTTCCAAAGACCAAATATTCAAAGACACCTTGAAAACAACAAGAGAACATGAAAATGGATCCAACAACTGCTAAATGATACAAAGAAGGTGATTTAAGAATAACTATAATGAGTGAAAAATCTGAAAACAGAAATGACATAAAAAACCTATTTACAGAAATAATGGTAAAAAACTCCCCAAATATAGGGAAAGAAACATACAGATAAATGAAACATATAGAACCACCAATAGCCATGACAAAAAGAGAACTTTCCTGCACAACATTATACTCAAAGTTCCAGAAGTCCATCACAAGGACAAAGTCTTAAAAGCTGTTAGAGAAAGGCAATGAATCATATATAAAGTAAAATCTATTAGAATTAGAACAAACTTCTTCATGCCAGGAGGGCTTGGAGTGAAGTGTTTCAAATCCTAAAAAATAACAACTCCCAACCCCAATCTATGTATCCTGCAAAACTTTCCATTAAATTTGACAGTGAAATAAGGCATTTCCATGAGAAGGAGCACCTCCAGAAACTCATGCCCACCAAACCAATGTTACAAAAACTCTCAAGGAGATCCTAGAAATAAACAATGAAGCCAACTATGCCAATAAGTCAAAAAGAATGAATACAACTAGTAGGATGAACAACTAAACAAAAGGGGGAAAATTCAGAAATTAGCAACTGGCAAATAATGCAGCATCAGGAATAAATCAATACATCTCAGTAATAAGTCTCCATACGAATGGTCTCAATTCCCCAATCAAAAGAAACAAATTGGCAGAATGGATCAAGAAGCAAACCCCAACAATAAACAGTATACAAGAAACATATTTAATTCAAATGGAAACTCACAAATTAAAAATCAAAGGTTGGAAAACAATATCCCATGCAACAGGAACCTACAAAAAAGCAGGAGTTATAATTCTCATTTCACAGGAAGTGGATTTTAAGCAGAATCTGATCAAAGAGGAAAGAAGTTCACTAAATATTGGGTAACTCAACAGGAACAGCTAATATTAATTATAACATATATGTACCAAATACCAGCATACCCAACTTCATAAAACAAACACTAATGGACATGAAAAATCAGATAAACACCAGTAAGACTGTAATAAGGAACCTCAATACCCACTGTCACCAAAGGACAGAACTAGACAAAAAAACATCAACAGGGAAACATCAGAGTTGAGCCAAATCTTTGAACAAATGAACTTAATAGATATCTACAATGTTCCATCCGGCAACAGAATACACACTCCTCTCAGCAGCACATAGGACTTTCTCCAAAGTTGAAGACACTAGCACATGCAGCATCCTTAACTAAATGCAAAAACAAAAACTAAAATTATTCCATAAATGTTATTGGATCACATTGTGATGAAACTAGAAATCAATGGCAAAAGACACCACAGAAACTATGTAAACACATGGAAATTAAATAATGCCCTCCTTAATAATCAACAGGTCACAGATGACATTAAAGAAGAAATTATACAGTTTCTTCAATGAAATGATAATGGCAGTACAACATATCTGAACCTATGGGACACAATGAAAACAGTCCTAAGGTGAAGTTTATAGAGGTGAATCCCCACAGCAAAAAAAAAAAAAAAAAAAAAAAGGAAACCTCAAATAAATAACCTTATGGTATACCTCAAAGTTCTAGGAAAACAACTATCCAAACTCAAAGCTAGTGTGAGGAAGGAAATTATAAGGATCAGAGCAAACATTAATGAAATTGAGACTAAAAAAAATAAATGGAAACTATGAATTGAAGAGTTCGTTCTTTGAAAGATTAAAAAAAGACCAACCCTTAGCCAATTTACAAAAAAAGGGAAAAAAGACCCAAATCCATGCAACTAGAAATGCAAAAGGCAAAATCACAGTGGCTTCTACAGAAATTCAGAAGATCATCAGTAACTACATTGAGAACCTGTACTCTAATAAATTGAAAAATTTAGAAGAAATGGATAGAATCCTAGATACATATGAACTACCAAAGATGAACTGAGAAGATAGAGAAATCCTGAATAACACAAAACTAGTCAATGAAATTGAAGAAGTAATAAAATATCTACCAACTCAGAAAAGTCCACATCCCAGGGGATTCACTGCCAAATTTACAAGAAATATAGAAATGTATCATCACTACTCCTCAAACTCTTTAATGAAACTGAAAGTGAAGCAGTATTCCCATAGTTATTCCTGATAGCACTTGACAAAATCCAACATCTATTCATGATAAAAACTCTAAAGAAAATAGGAATAGAAGACCTTTATCTCAAAATCATAAAATCCATCTATGACAAACAAACAACCAACATCCTACTGAATAGAGAGATGTTGAAAACTTTCCCTCTAAAATCAGAAACAAGATAAGGATGTCTGCTATTACCACTTCTCTTCAATATATTTCTCAATATATTAGCTAGAGCAAGTAGACAAGAAAAAGAAATAAAAATGTTATAGAAAGGAAAGGAAGAAGGTAAGTTATTATTTGCAAATGACAGGATCCTCTACATAGAAGACCCAAAAACTACACAAAAGACTCCTAGCACTAAAGCCAATATTGGTAGCATAGCAGGATGCAAAGTTAATATTCAAAAATTAGTATCAGTACTGTACACCAGTAACAAACTCACCAGGAGGGAAATTAGTGAAATGATACCTTTCACAATAGCATCAAGAAAAATTAAATACTGAGCAATTAACCTTACCAAGGCAGTGAAAGACCTCTACAATGAAAACTATATCACTCTGAAAAAGAAGATCAAAGAGGATATTGGAAAATGTAAAGATATGCCCTATTCCTGGATAGGCAGAACCAATATAGTCAAAATGGCCACACTTCTAAAAATGTTATGCAGATTTAATCCAATTCCAATCTAAATACCACATTTGTAATATTCTTTACAGAACTGGAGAAAGTTTTGTAAAATTCACATAGAACTAGAAGAGAAGTAGAATAGCAAACACAACTCTGGGCAGAAAGGGCAATGCACAGAGCATCATGACCCCAGACTCAAGTTATACTACAAAGATACAGTGATAAAATCAACATGATATTGGAAAAAAAGACTGTGGATCAATGGAACCGAACAGAAGATGTAGAAAATTCTCCACACTCTGCTATATTTTGTTTGCAAAGGGAACAAATCCATTCATTGATGAAAACCTCTTTATCAAATTGTGCTGGGAAATCCGCATGCCAAAGGTTGAACCTTGACTCACATGTCTCGCCATGAATTAAACTAAAATAAAAATGGGTCCAATATCTATACATTCAAACAAAAAGACTTATTCTGCTGAAAGACAAAGTAGTTAAAATAATGGGAGATACTGTGTAATGTAGGTGTAGCAAAGATTTTCTCAACAAAACTCCAGTAGCACAAGAAATAGTAACAAAAATTAACAAATGGGGTCACATGAAGATAAAAACTTCTGCATAGCCAAGAAACTACCAACCAAGTGAAGAGACAACCTACTCAATGGGAAAATATTTTTTCCAGCTACTCCTCAGACAAAGAATTAGTATCTAGAATATATAAAGAACTCAAAAAAATAGACCCCCCCCAAAATTAAATACTCAATCCAAAAATGTGCATCTGAAATGAATAGATATTTCTCAAATGAAGAAGTACAAATGGCCAATAAATACATTAAAAATGTGCTATATTGCTGGTGTTGTGGTCAGGGTTTACAAGGGAATAGATTTAATACAAGACACATAATTTACAGGATTATTTTATAATATCTACTCAAAGAGTCAAATGCAAAAGAGCACGAGAGATTTGTCCACACACTAGAGACCCAAAGAAACCAGCTGAGGGCCTGGATCCCATGACAGTGTCCTGCACGAGTCTAGCTGAAGACCTAGAGCCCATAGCAATGTCCTCCATAAGTTCAACTGGAGGCCTAGCGCCCATGACAATGTCTCATGCAAGTCTGAATCAAGGATCTGCACTGGGAAGGCCCAAAGGTCAGTGGTGGAAGCTAGAAAGTCTGGGCCAGCGGGATGAACGATCTGCACTGGAGCCAGGAAATGACCTCAAGGTAAGGACAAGAGCTCCCCCCAAAAGAACCACAGCCATCCTCGAAAATAGCTAGGATCTAAGCTCCTCCTCCTCTGATGAGAACAGCTGAGTTTCTACCAGGAAAACCAGTGCAACAAACTTCACTAGGAGGATCAACAGCACACAACCTTCCCTTCCAGTTTTCCCCTTCTGCTGCTGGCAGCAATGCTGAAGTGGGCCTTCCACACCCAGTACCATGCTGATTCAGTTCACCTGGGTGTTACAAGTTGAACATTAGTTAATCCACCACAGCTGGCCACTCAAAAAATGCAAATTTAAACAACACAGAGACTTCATCTCATTTCAGAAAGAATGGCTACCATCAAGAAATCAACCTATAACAAACGCTGGTGAGGCTGTGGGGAAAAAAGAACCCTTCCTTAATTTTGGTGGAGTTTAAACTGCTACAACCACTATGGAAATAACTATGGAGTTTCCTCAAGAAACAAAATCAGAAATCCCATTTGACCTAGCTATTCCCCTCCTAAGTATCCTCCCAAAAGAATTAAACACATTATACCACAGTGATATACACATACCCATGTTTCTAACAGCACAGTTCATAATACCTAAATTGTGAAAACGCCCTATATGTTCATCAACAGATGACTGAATAAAGAAAATGTGATATTTATACACAACAGAGTACTATTAATTCAGCATATACAATTTATCTAAAAGAGTACCTTAATTTAGTATAATTATCTTATGTGTTTTATATGATTTTTGGTCTAGTAGTCTGATTGTTAATCTGTATACATGATAATTAACTTTAAATGATTTACAATAAATAAATGAATCCAATGCTGATAAAATAAAAGCAGTGTGGAAGGAAGGGAAAAAACAGTAGAAATGTGTTATGTTCATGTAGCAACTCCCTACAATGAATATAATTTCTATGTACTGAAAACATGTACTAATAAAACTGAAAAATGAAAAAAATTGACTATTATAACAATCTTCAAAAAGTAAAGCACAATATGTTCAAAATGATTGAAAAGATGTGAAATTCCACAAGAGAAAATACAAATAATTAAAATGGAAATTTTAGAACTAAAAATTGAAATTTAAAATAAATTGTTTGGTGAATTTACCATACAAATCAGATGGCAGAGGAAAGACTAAGCAAATTGAGAAAAAGCAAAACAGTTATCTGTGTAGAAAGATAACATAAAAGATTGAAATATAAATAGTATCTCAAATATTGCCAAGTTAATATTAAGCAGTCTACCCTAGAAGTTCAGAAAAATATTAATAATAAGATAGAAAAATATGTAGCAATAATTTCCAAACTTTTACAAATTTGATTAAAGGTAGAAATCTGTGAGAATCACAGGAGTTAAGAACACACTGTAAAATGCTGAATGCTAGACAAATGAACAAACCTTGAAATTAGATAAAAGAACCCACTCACTACAGAGGAGCAATAATTCAATTAATAGGTAACATTTTCACTGACACTATAGATGGTAGAAGAGAGTAGGACAGAACTACATATGAACAAACAAAGTTGTCAACTTAGTATCCTACATAGAGAATATTCTCTAAAATATCCTTCAAGAGTCATGGCAAAATAAATATACTGTACACTAGCTATATATTTTTTAAAGAAATAACATAATTTGTTGCCAGAAGACATACATGATAAGGAATGCTTTAGAAAGTTTTACATGGTGAAATACCAGGTGGAAACTCAGATGTTCAGAAGAAAACAATAAATACTAGAAATCATAAATATCTGGTTATATGCAAATGACAATTTGCTTTACATTTCTCTCAACCCTAATTACTTAAGGAAAACAGTACAATACTGGGTTTATAATGTTTAGAAGTATAACACATAACAACCATAAAATGTGAGATAGTAAATATCTTAGGTTTTACAATCTAAGGGGGCTCTGTTGGAGCTACTGAATTGTCACTGTGCCATAAGCCAGTCACAAATAATACATAAATTGATAAGTATAATGATGTTCTATTAAAGTGTTATAAAACAAGTAATTCAACTATTAACTTTTGGTTGCTAACTTGAGCATAAAGTATCAGGGATATGTGCACCTACAGGATTGGAAAGTTTCTACAGAATGAAGTGCGAAAGTATTTACCTTAACTGGAGAGTGAAAAATTAAAGATATTCAATTCTCTGAACACTCCCTAAAATAATGACTCAAAGATATATACCTAAAAATCATGTGGAAAGTATAAATAAAATTGTAAGAAAAATAAAAATATCAGGGGGAAGGAAAGGAAAAATGGGAAAAAAGAGGGAATTGGAAAAATACAATTTTGGACACAAATCATATCACATAAATATTATGTTTGATATTAAAAACTAGTTCTTATTAAAAAGAGGCATACCTTGCTATCCATAAGATATATATTTTAGGGTCACAAATAGGAAGGAATTAAAGAGATGAAAAATTATGTGTCATAAAATATTAAGCACAAGAAGGCTGAAGTGGCTATACTAGTAATACATAAATTGCTACCAAAGGTAATTGAAGTATATTTCATAATTATAAAGGTGTCAGTTCTATAGGAAAATCACTAATATGTATGCATCTATTAATAGAGTTCCAAAACACATGAAGCAAAAATTCATATAATTAAAAAATAAAGCTATAATCACAAAATAATAGTTTTTAATGGCTCTCTTTATGAAGTTGCTATGACCATAGAAAAATTCAGCAGAAATGCACAATTTAAAAACAATTTACCAGTTTATTTGATTCATATTTATAGAATTCAAACATAATATCAGAAAACAAACTCTATGCATGCATATACAGTATATGATAGACAAACATATGAAGTCAAAAAATAAATGCCAAAATGTTTAAAATGAGATTAAATACAATATGATTACCAAAAATTGCATAATTAAAGATTAACATAAATAACTAGAAAACTCCAAACTATTTGGAAAATTTAAAAACTTTGAATCTTGGATGGGTCAGGGGAGAAATTATAGAGATAATAGAAAAGATGTTTAATAGAATGTTAATAAAGTAAAATTTTGGACATACAGCTTAAGCAGTAATTAGAGGGAGATTAATTCATGTTAGAAAAGGCAGTTTAAGGGGCTGATGAGATGTCTCAGCTGCGTAAGCGCCTGCCTGGCAAGTACAAGGGCCCAAGTTCGACTCCCGGAAGCCACATACGAAAAAAAGGGCCTGTGATATCGCTCAGCAGCATGGGCGCCTGCTGGCATGTGAGGTCCTGAGGTCAACCCCAAGTACCCACCAAAAAATAAAAAGTAGCAAACTCATCAATGACAACTGTTTTCTTTTCCTTCATTCCTTCCTTTCTTCCTTACTTCCCTCCCTCTTTTCTTCTTTTCTCTGTCTTATTTTTTAAGCTTCATTAAGGTCTAATATACACAAATAATTATATAATCAATGGAAGTTATTTGATGAGTTTGGGGAGGGAGGGAGAGAGAGAGAGAAAGAAAGAAAGAATGAAAGAATGAGAATGAATGCATTTCTAATGCCATTACTGCAAATCAAGGTAGTAAATGTATCAATCACTTGCAAAAATTTTCCTGGTGTATTTTTGTGAGTGGAAGGTAAGAATACTTATGAGATTTACCTTCTTAACATATTGTAAATTGCACAATACTTTAGTGTTAACAGTAGGAATTACATCATACAGCATATCTCTAGACTTTATTCATTCTATATATCTGAAATTTTATAGCCACTGAGAAAAACTTTCCTATTGTTCTGCCCTAAGCCCTAGGCAACTACCATTCTAATCTCCGCTTCAGTGAGTTCAGGTGCATAATGTACCTCCTCCAAGAGTAATTATGAAAAAGGGTTCCAATGTCTCTATTTCTATGCCAATGTATGTGTGCAATATCAATTCGTGAGTTTGATGTGTATTTCTATGATAACTAGATGTTCTGAACACCTGTTACTACATACACCTAGTGGCTATTTGCATATCTTCTTTTAATAAAAATCTATTCAAGTCCCCTGTTACTTTGTAGTTGAGTTTTCTCTCTACAGAGTTGTAGGAGTTCCTCATGTATTTTTCTATTAACCTCGTATGATATATGTTTTGGTATTAGTTTTTTCCAAGGCATATTTTGCGTTTTCACTTTGTTGATGAATTCCACTGCTGTGCATATTTTGATGTGATGTAATCTCACATTTCTATTTTTGCTTTTGTTGCCTTGTTTGGATGGTATTGAAGAATTTAGTGCCAAGGCCCACATCAAGATGCTTTTCCTGTATTTCTTCAAATGGCTTTTAGAGTTTCCAATCTTAAATTTAAGTCTATTCCATTTGGACTGTTTTACTGTACAGTGTAAGACAGGTTTCAAATGTCATTCTCTGCATGTGGTTATCTATTTTCCCCAGTACCATTCATTAAAAAGTCTATTCTTCCCCATTTTTGTGTTCTTGGTATGCCTCTCAAAAATGAGTTGACTATATATGACTTGTGCTCATTTCTGATTCTGTTCCATTGGTTTTGTTTTATTCTTTATGCCATTACCATATTATTTTAATTTCAGTAGATTTTTAATGTACTTTGAAAATCAGAACATAATATATACAGTGTTTTTTTTGTATTAAGATCACTTTGGGGTCTTTTGTATTTGTGAACCAATTTTATGAATTTTAATTCATTTTTTATAAAAATATCATTACAGTTTTGATATTATATTGACTCTGTAAATTTGAGTATTATAGATATTTTAACAACATTAATTCTTCCAGTCTGTGAATATGAAATGTTACATCATTTGTCTCCTTTTATTTAATTAGTGTTTTATAATTTCCATGTACAAGTCACACATCTCATTTGTTACATTTTTCTAAATACTTTCTTTTTATGCTATTGGAGAGATAATTATTTTATTTTTACTAGTTTTTTATTAGTATATAAAATGCAACTTATTTTTGTAAGTTGACTTGGTATCCTGAAACCTTGCTGAATCTGTATACTAGCAAAAATCTTACTTTTGAGTGAGCAAAATTTTATAAAAAACTTCTGAAAATATGTAAATGGACACTACTACCATGGAAAGACAGTCAAAATCTCTAGTTAAGGGAGAAATAAAAACTAACCATGGTAGGAAAACATTATGGCTAAGGCTAAAACCATTGAAAATATCAAGCTCCACTACAGATGGGAGCAACTAGATCTCTCATTCATATGTGGTAAAATTACAAAGTGGTCAGATACGTTAAAAGAAGAAAGGCCACATCTTATAAATGACTCGGATACCAACTGTCTTGGTTACTTTTCTCTCATTGCTGAGACAAAATACCCAACACCCAAATTTAAGGAAGGAAAGGTTTATTTGCCTCACAGTTTGTAGAGGTTTCAGTCCATGCTTGGCTGGCTCCAAGGCAGGGTGGCATGGCAGAGGGCAACAGTTCATGGCGGCGGAAGGCAGCAAAAACAAGCAAGAGCAAAAGGGAGGAGTGCAAGAGAGAAAGCAAGCCTCTTTCCCTCCCTTATATTACATGCAGGCAACCCCCACCAGGGTGGGTGTAGCACTCACGCCCATAATCCCAGCATTATACCACGAATCAGTCATAAACTCTAGAAGCCCGCCTCCATGACTGCATGAGGCTTTGGGGGGGACATCTAGACACAAACCAAAACACCAACCATAAGACTCAACAATTCTGCTACCCAGAATTTACCCAAAGGATATGAAAATATGTATCTCTACATTATTCATTTTTTTATAGCTAAAACATGGTACAAACCAAAATCTCCATCATCTGTTGAATAGATAAGTGAACTGTGCAGTATCCATCAAATCAAATACTACAGCAAGTGAAAGGAATAATTATTAATATGCACAAGAATATGAATGATATATTGAGGGAAATTGAACACATAATACTACATATTGGGCCGGTGAGATGGCTCAGCGGCTTAAGGGCCTGCCTTGCAAGCACGAGGGCCCGAGTTCGACTCCTGGATCCCACATACGAAAAAGGGGCCGGTGATATCGCTCAGCGGCACGGGTGCCTGTTGGCACGCGAGGTCCTGAGGTCGACCCCCCGGTACCCACAAAAAAATAAAATAAAATAAAATAAAATAAAATAAAATACTACATATTATATCCTGTACCCATATGCATTCTAAAACATCCATAGCAACATTTAAAGAATAAATAGTTACCTTGGTCCAATTATTGGTAGAGAGAATTAAACAGAAAAAGGAGAGAAAATTTAAGGCCATTAAAATATTTTACATTTGGATTATGATTGTGGTCATGTCCTTATATATAATTACCAGAATTCATCAATTTCTATATCCCTATTTTTGTGAGTATATTTTTTTCCAAAAAGCTGCTCTCAAAAATGTAATTCCTCTTATTATAAGCATCAGTAGCTCTGTGAAACTATTAGGGTGGAATTTCTATCTCTTCAGTCTTAAAGAGTAGAACCTTTATGATACGACCTTGGCTGAAGTCCTTATCAACTACTTGGCTACTCCCAATACGACTGCTTTCATCAGAGACCAAAATTGAAAACACTTCCAGGTATGTGAAGGAGGTAACAAAGAAAGACAGTAGCCCAAGTATATTTCCTCGGTGTCACCAGCATCAGGCCACAGATGTGCTGGTGAAATAGAGAGCAAAGGCCTCATCTAGTGAACTTGGGAAGCTGTTCTACAAATCTACCCACCTGCTGCCATCTGCAACCAAGTTGAATAGTTTTGACTTTTCAAGATCTGATTTTTAAGTGAAATATCATGGTAGCTAGATATTTGAAAGTAATGTTTACAAGTGCTAAGCACTGAGCAAACCAAATGAGACTTCTTTCCTGCACTTTGGATGCTAGCTCACAAGCCCAGGAGAACATCCGGTCTTCTTCACCTGGTATGTCGCTATCTATATTCTTAAGTATTTAACTTAGCATCACTACTGAGGAAGCTTTCTCTTATTTCATCTTTACCAAAAAAGTATTTGTTGGATGCTTTTTGTACTTCCAGGATAAATAGTTAACACTTAGCCAGATGTGGTGGCACATGCCTGTAATCCCAGTACTCAGGAGGCTGAGGCAGTAGGATCACCATGAGTTTGAGCCCTCTCTGGGCTACATAGTGAGTTCCAGGCCAGTCTGAACTACATAGTGAGACCCTGCCTCAAGAAATAAAAAAAAAAGTTAACATTTACTGACTTCCAGGGTAAATACTTAATAGTTATTGTTTACTGTGCCAGATACAGTTATAAGCGCTTCACCAGTACTAGCTCATATAATTTTCCCACTAGCTCATATATTTTCCTCAATACAATGAGGTAAGTGCTTTCATTATTCCCACTTTGCAAAAGGTGCAAATGGAACATAAAGATTTTTCAGAACAATTCTAAGATATATACTTAGTAAATAATCAGGTCAGGACTGAAATCAAGACAATAGGAGAGTTCACATTTTTAACAAACGCATGGTAACAGTACTCAGAATTTATGATATAGTCCTGTACTACAGAGGCAGAAGGATTATACATGACTTTGCTCAAGCACCATTTCACTGTACTATAAAATGTAGTACACAGAAAACAAGGCAGTGATGCTGCTAAATCAAATATCTAAATAAAATGTCAGGACAATAGCAAACATAGTCTATGCCTTTAGAGTACATGAGGCTGAAAGGAGCTGTACAATATTCAATAGTGTCTAAAATCTAACAGTCTGTCTGGTTACCCATCAATAAAGTAATTACTTTCCAACAAGGATCCCCTATAGTCTACCTCCACAGGGAATTATCTCCACGACTCTATATCTGAGCAAGAATATGTGTCAGATCCATTTTTGAACAAAATGCCAATTCTGCCATGTGCATGCATGTCTAGAACCTAAAGTACTTTGCTTTCTTTTTAGTCAGCAACACAGATAATCAGTGCTTTGGGCTTCTGTCAGGGATTTCAACCATAAACTGACAGAAACTAGGGCTTGCCAAAATCTTGTTGGCAACATCTGTTAGTTGTAGGAGACATTTAGCTATTCATTAAGTACCATTAGGTACCAAGCCACATTTTGTGAGAAAACAGTGGGTATTATCAAGAATATACAAACTTTGGAATGAACAAAAGTATAAATTCACATGTATTTGTGGATGGACACAGAGAATAAGAATGACTTGCCTTATAGAAAGAACATCCACTCTAAGCCTATTACTGATTTTAAATTATGTAATATTATTTATTTAAGGAGATAACTTGTTGACTAAATTTACAAGAAAAATGAAAACAGGGGTTTCCACATGTCTATAACAAAATGGTACCACTTTCTACAACGACACAGTAAAACTTCTAATTTTCTTGTGGGTATAATCTGTATCCACATCATGCTATTCCTGTTTGTGACTAGCACACTGATTGAAATATTTGTAAAAGTAGGGCTGGGAATATAGCTCAGTGGCACAGCACCTGCCTGGCAAAAGTGAGGCCCTGTGTTCGATTACTGATACCAAAAAAAAAAAAAAAAAAAAGAAATATTTGTGAAAATGAAACAAGTTATTTCCATAAGGGATCTCAATGACAAAGTCCTGAAAGTATTTCCTCATTCAATATGTATTTATTGATGAAATCTGATAGTCTGAGCATTATGCAATATACTGGCATGAAATTGTGAAATACAGGAATAATGCTGTTTTCATTATTAACATACAGGTTAATGGTGAAGACAGAAAATGCACTGATGATAAATCAAATGTGTCCTAAAGGAATAATGGAACTTATGATAAATAATATTTAAGTATAATTGTGATCATGTTTCCACTAAAAGAGTTTTCTCTCCCAGGACTTTCTATTTAAAGAGGAGTCATGGGTGCCAGAGCACAGTGGACAAGGAAAAGAGTTGAAGAAGTTAGATAAGAATTATTTTCATAACTGTAAGTTGTTTTCCTTAAAAATGTACTGAAGATGATATATAGGATAAATGTTACATACCTGAAAACAAAGCTAAGTAAGCTTTGGAAATAAGAGAATGGGGACAGAAAGGTGCCTGCATTTCTGTCCATTATTTCTTTACCACCTTGTTTGCTATTTCTAGAAAATGATGTAGACTGCAGGAGCTGAAATTTGCTGCCAACAAATACTTTTCCCTTAGCCTAAGGATACAGGTACTGGAAAGAATAGTAAAACCAAGGATTTTAGAAATCAAACATTCAGGTGGCATTTGCTGCCATTTTTAACAAGAATGTATGCCGACATGCATTAAGTGAATTAGCAGCTCCTTCTTACCACTAAAATATGGTCTCCTTGTAATACTTGGCATCATGCTGTGCTCATGTCACTCTGTTGGCACTTTCTGTGCATTTCTCTATGTGGTGGCTGTGTGTATACAAATATTGTCTTTTACAAAAAGTTGGAAGCTTCACGAATGAAAGGACTGGATGCCAATCCTAGCAAGAAGGACAAGGATTTATTGTTTCTCTGGGATACTAACTACATCTGAAGACATCTATTTAAGTGCAGAATAATTTGTGCATAACACAAAAGTTTTATCAAAAAAGATATGTTTTTCTATTTGAAAATAAATATAGTATCTTGGAAGACAGAAAATAATCTATAAGTTTCAGCATACTATTAAAAATACAGTAGATTTATTTCAAGGGAATTAAAACTGGGCCTTTTTCTTTTTATTTGCTTTTCTCTTACCATTTAAGCAAATATAAAATTTACAGCTGTTCTCTCTTATGCTGTCAGAGTGATTTGGCTTTTCTCTGTGGATTTGACAAGAGGGAATATTCTTGTCTTGGTTGCCATTAATAGCAATGTTACACATGTACATCAACTATGAATGAATCCCAAATGCTTTAAATAGGTCTATGTAAAGAAATGCATAAAACAAAACATGAAAAGAAAGTGCTACCAAAGGAAGGAGAGCTGCAGCTTTATGCTGTTATGTTCTTAAGCATAAATTGATATTCAGATTTGACATGACTTTTAAAAAAGCAGCTAAATCATTCGTCCTCTGTGTATAAACTATTAAGTGACAATTGACTTAAGACTAGTTTGCTTGCTTTTTATACATGGATTTAAAATACCCTAACAATGAAAATTTTATGACTACCTTTCATTAAGAAAAATCCAGTCTCTTATATCAAGCTTAATATTCATAATAAACAGGTGCCAACAATTATGTTTTTATCATGACACTGCCTACAATGAGGTAATCATGAAGGTAAAGTAATGCAATGTAAATGGAGTATGGTGTGAAAATGTCAATTATAATCACTCTAATCAATTACCTACCATTTTATCACTAATATTATTCTCACCATTTGGTCAATGACAACTAACCAAAGTTTAGGTTTAAGGTACTAGTATATTGCACAGGTTCGAATACAATATCTATTAAAAATACAGAATATATTTCTAAGTTATACATAGCAGCAGAGAGGAAAATTTAGAGAAGACATATTTGGTTGATGTAATACTTAAAATATCTTCCTCAAATACACATCATGTGCATCAAAATCCATTGGGTCATCTTGATAGTTTGGGTAGTATATGGTCACTTTTTCAAGGTGAAGTAGCATCTCTTCTGACATCAAGGGGACCAATGTACTGTGATCCTACTCTTAGTAACACTAAACATTTAAAAAAATATATAGGCAATTCCATGTGCATTAGGTTTCAGCCATTGTCTCTGTTGTAGTCAGGGTTTACAAGGGAAAATATTTAATATAGGACACATAACTTACAGGATTATTTTATAATATGCATCCAAAGAGTCAATTGCAAGAGAATGTGGGAGATCTACCCATGCACTAGAGACCCAAAGAATGCAGCTTAGAGCCTGGATCCCATGGCAATGTCTCATACAAGTCTGAATCAAGGATCTGCACTGGGGAAGGCCCAAAGGTCAGTGGTGGAAGCCAAAAAGTCTGGGCCAGTGGGGTGAGGGATCTGCACTGGAGTCAGGAAGCGACTTCAAGGTAAGGACCAGAGCTCCCTCCAAAAGAATTGCAGCCATCCTCAGAGATAGCGAGGTCCTGAGCTCCTCTGATGAGAACAACTGAGTTCATATCAGGAAAACCAGTGCAACAAGCTTCTCCAGGAGAATCAACAGCACATCATCTTCCCCTCCTATTCCCCTTTTATACGGTTGGCAATAATCCTCCGGTGGGTTTTCCATACCCAGCACCATGCCGATTCAGTTCAGGTGTGTGTTATAAGTTGACCATTAGTTAATCTACCACAGTTTCCCAGTATTCCACACCCTTCAATAAATATTTTCATTTTTCAGTCCCTATGCCTTCTATAATTGCTTCATTTTTTTCCCACTTTCTCCCTCATTCTGAATGATTATTTCTTAAAAGATGGGAACATCTAGTCTTAGTGGTCAATGGTATTTGGTCAGATACATACAATTGAAGTTCATCTCCTGTTTCTATATATTGCTATTTGTGTTTGCTTGACTAATGTGCTAATTCTTTTATCTTTTGATTTCCTCATCTATAAGGGGGAACATAAATGAATTTTCCTCATGAAGTCATTGTGAAGATCAAGTAATATGTAATATAACATAACTGGTATTTATTTATTCATTTTTTGGGGGGCTTGAGACAAGGTCTTGCTGTATAGTTCAGGCTGCTCCTGAACTCACTATGTAGCCCAAGCTGGCCTCAAACTCATAGCAATCCTCCTGCCTCAGCCTCCCAAGTGCTAGAATGGTATTTATTTTGAGGAATAAAAATTGTAAATTTTCAACTATCTATTAAATTTCCTATTATCTTTATTCTTGTTACTACTATCACAACTGAAATGCTGAATATCCTATAAATGGAGGCTGTACTGAGAATGAGTGTTTTAAGAATATGTTACCTAATAAAATTTCTACTAAATATATTAAATAAATGATTTGAAAAGTCAATTTAAAAAAAATTAAAAATTGATTTTATAGAGTATTTTAAATTTAATAATGTATTAGAACTATTTTGATTTCAAAAGTTGATTTCCTTATAGGAGAGAGATAAAAAGTACTACAAACACTCTTTTCTACAAGTTGTTACAGTTTTGAAAACAGATTATTTTTCAGAACTAGTAAATGTTACCAGTTTTCTCGTTTCTTCAAAAATAATCAGGTTTTCTTTCACATTTAAGTCTTATTTTTCAAATCAAAATATTTTGGTGTAAATTATGCTGACAAAGGTTAAATAGAAATAAGAAGAAAAATTATTTTTTCTTTAACACTTATTTGAGTTTATTTTCCATGGGGAAGCAGGGGAGTTATCAGTATTTAAATTAGGTAGTTAATCTTAATTTTAGAAAACAGCATTGCCCCGGGTTGGCAGTGCCTGGGAGTAGAGTCTTAGCATGCACTCTGTGTGTCCTCCATTGCCCTGGGACAGTGGTTCCTGCAAGCAGAGCACGAGGTCCCTCCTCTGAACTTCCCCCATTGCCCCAGGATGGTGGTGCTGGCACGTAGAGTGTGAGTCTGTACTCTGCCCTTCCTCCATTGTCCCCAGGACGGCGGTGCCAATGAGCAGAGTGTAGGTCTGCACTCTGTGCTTCCTCCATTGCCCTGGGATGGCTAGCTGGTGAGAGGAGTATGACAGTGCAGGCAAGAGGAGTACAACAGTGCTGGTGAGAGGAGACATCCTGAGGAACAGACACTTCCTAGGAAAGCCTCAACATCAGTGATAAGGCTATCTAACATTAGAAATCTAACAGCATCAACACAGAAAACAAAATAAAATAGAAAATAGAAAATGACAAGACAAAAAAAGCAAAATGCAATCCCAAATGCCCAGCTCACCCAAGACAAGTCCAGAACACAAAGAGATAGAGGAAATTGGAAGACAACAAATGGAACTCTCTAAAATAATAGCAGAAGTGAAAAAAAACAAATTGAAGAGGCCATAGAAAAAATAATCTCTAAGGTGCAAAAAGAAATGACTATCAAAATAAAAGACATTAAAGCAGACACAGATAAACAAATAGAGGAGCTCAGGAAAACGATGGAAACCATGAATGCCAAACGTAGACGAGAAACGGAATCAATGAAACAGATCCAAACAGAAATGCAGATTAGAAACTCCACTGAAGTATATGCAGCAGACTGAATAAAGGTGAGGATAGAATATCAGATCTAGAAGATAAGAACGCAACTAGTGACCAGGAAAAGAAATGTATCTTAAAAATCACAAAAGACCATGAAAGATCAATCCAACAGCTACAGGATGAAGCAAAGAAGAACAACATAAGATTGGTTGAATCAGAAAGCTGGAGACAGCACAAAAGCCATTAAAAACCTCCTCATAGAAATAATGGCAGAAAACTTCCCAAACATGGAAAAAGAGCTTGACATAAAAATAAATGAAGCATATAGAACACCAAATAGCCATAACCAAAATAAATCTACACAAAGGCATGTAATAACCAAGATTCCAGAAATTCAGCACAAGAACAAAATATTAAAACCAGCCAGAGAAAAGAAACATACCTATGTATGTTTCACCTATAAAGGAAAGCCCATCAGAATCACAGCACAACACAAATGCTAAAATCAAGAAGAGCTTGGAGTGAAGTATTTCAAGCCCTAAAGGAAAACAATCTTCAACCCAGATTGATGTAAGATCCAAAATATACAATAGATATTGTGAAAGGGGAAGAAACTGCTCAAAAGGAAAGAACAACTGGGATGGGGAAAAAGAGAAAAGAAGGAAGGGAAAAGAAAAAAATATATATATATACATACAAGATAGCTAAGATAATTATACCACGAATCTCTATTAGTTCATTGAAAAGAACGGTTTGATCTTATATTGTCTGATCAATTTTTCATGCCTATACCTTATAATCTGAGCACCTACTTTGAAGATAACAATATGCCATATATTAGCCACTGTTAATACCCTACTAGCTTGTTTTGAAACTCTGTATCATTGTTTTTGTTTCTCTTTAAAGTAAAAAAATGAATTAAAAAAAGAGGCTCCAGTGAAATGCCTGGTTCTTCCATGTCTTAGGCCATATAACAACATGGTATATGTCCCTTTTGCTCTTTTGCCCTTCAGCAACATGAGGATGCAGAAGCAGCACAATCTTGGAAGCAGAGATAGGGCCCTGACCAGATACTGAATCTCCTGGCATCTTGATCTAGGATTGACCAGCTGGTATATCTATGAGAAATGAATTTCTGTTGTTTATAATTATAGTGTGACATATTGGGTTATAGAAGCAGTAATGGACAAGAGAAATTAAATTTAAAGAAGTTAGTTGAATTGTCTTTAGTCATTGAGTAGGGTAGTGATAGTAGTGGTATTTGAACAAAGGATTGCAATTCTATGAGACTTCAATCATTAACAAGGGATATCTTATAAATTCCAATTCATTATCAATGTTGGATAAACCAGGTGTGGTGGCACACACCCGTAATCCCAGTGCTAGGGAGGCTGAGGCAGGAGGATCGCCACAAGTTTGAGGCCAGCCTGGGATACATAGTGAGTTTAAGGCTACCCTGGACTGCACAGTGAGACACTGTCTCAAAAAAATAAATAAATAAAGTTGGATCGAAGGGTATTCAAGATGACGATGTTCAGATGGTATAGCATACTTTTGGTGATGCTCATGTCCTCAAGGGAAAAGCATTTGTGTTGTATGTTGCTTACTTTTTACAACATTCAAGGTCATACTAACACCTCAGGTTCAACACCTGAGAGGCCTAGGGGTATTTATTTAACTGTGTTCTAATCAGAATCCTTACAAGGAATGAAGAAAATGCTCACTCATACCTGGAAGTGACTCCATCCAATTGGCTGTTTTGAATGCTTAAGGAAAGGAAAACACTCTGTCATGCCAATTATTCATTCATGTTTCTCTGTGATGTGACACAACTATGATTCACTGTAACTTGTAATAATTTAGTATCATTCACCTACCAGATGGAGATGCTAGTTACATTAGTATCACAGATCCATTCAAAGACACTATTTTTTTTATCAATTTGAAGATGTAACTTTTCTGAAGCAATATACCTTGATCTTCCCTACAACATGATCTGTCATGATTACGCATTGATGTACAATTTTTATATGTGTTTTTCTTTTTTCAAAAAACATACTACAATTCCTTAACTTCTAGGCCTTGGTGGGACCTCTACAATTTCTTTCATACCCCCAACAGCTCAGAGTAGTTCAGCCCAATAGGTCTTAATAATCATGGTTGGTGATTTCTCAAGCCTATATTTCATGCTGCATGACTCTTAGTCAAGATGAAGTCAATGTTTTACAATTTTTACTTTCATACTGGCAATGCATATACTGTATTTATGTGTATATTTTTTAACCCAGACCCTTCCTTGCACTAACAGCCCCTACTTGTAAAGTGCTGGCCAGGATGAGGAACACACTTTCTCAGAACACAGTAAATTCCACCCACATTCAGACACTCAGGCTCTTGTCTTGGATGTCAAAGTAGCTACTATGAGTTTGGCACTGCAATTTCTTGAGTTATGATCTAGAGCACTCTGAAGGATCTGCCATCTCAATGGCGAACTCAGTCACATTTTAAGAGAAACAAATTACCTGTACTATAGGAAAAAACATATGTAAAATCTGTGGGATGCATTATAAACATGCCAGCTCCTGGTGATATAAGACCATATGAATCTGCTTAACTATTTCTGTGAGACACTATAGTCAAAGCTTACAGTTTTACCTCAGAGAACACATTGTATTTGCTTAAGCCCTCTTTTGTTTTTGTGAATGATAGTTTAACCACACCAAGATGAAGTTGTTTTCTGGAAGTCAAAAGCTATGCTTCCCAATTCACAATATATATTGTACATTTTGGATCTTATTTACTTGTTCAGCTTGTCACACTAGGGAGACAAGAGGAAAGGAAGGAAGAAGAAAGGGAAAAAAAAATATATATATATATACAAGATAGTTAAGATACAGCTAGCTTCTCTAAGTTCATTGAAAAGAAAGATTTGTGCTAATGTTGTCTGGAAAATATTTCATGCCTGTATCTTGTACTCTGAGTAACTACTATAAAGATAACAATACACAATGTATTAATTATTGTTACTGTCCTATTAGCCTGATTTGAAACGCTATTTTATTTCTATTTTTCTTCTTTTTTTTTAAAAAAAGAAAGCTATGTTTCATTTTTTAGTTGAGCTGTATAACATGATATCCTAGAATTGAATATCCAAATACTTCTAGATATAAGAATTTATATTTTAAAATATATATTTAAATAAGTGGTTGGCAAATTACCAACAGTGGTTCAAATTTAGTCCTTCTAATATTTTGTAAATAACATTTTTGAGACAACTATAACCACTCATTGATGTACTGCTTTATTTCTGCTTTCATACCAGAACAATATTTTGGAGTAGTTAAAAACAGAGATCCCTATGGACTGCAAATTCCAAAACATTCACTCTCTTGTCCTTGATAGAAAAAACTTTATGAACACTGAATCCAACAAAAGTAGAAATGTTCATTTTCCCAGATACTTATTATCTATATATATATCAACTAATATTCTAAAGACTTTTTTTTCTAGCATGCAGGGAGATACACAAAAACTAAGCACTGCAGCCATTTAAAATTGTTCACAATGTGCAATTTTCTTTAAAGTAGAAAACATTTATACTATATTAGAAAAAGATCAAAACATAACTATAGTTGGTAGTTTGAGAATTTTAGTAACCTCCACTTATTTCACAAACATTGAAATATTTCCTATTGACATGTGCTATGCTGGGTTCCAAAAATAATGAGGTGAGTTGATTATAGCTAAGTGCTTGAGATTTTTACAGGTTAATGAAGACAAAAGAGTTGGAAAACAGTATTTTTAATGGGACAAAGAACATAAAGAAAAAAAGGAGAAAGAAATAACTCTGTCCAGAGGAGTAAGTGTAGATCCAGATAAGAGAAAACATTTGACCTGAGTTCTGTAATATGACAGATGATAATCAGGTACTGAAGAGATGGGAAGGTGGTCTAGGATGAGAAAAACAACAAGATACCCAGGGGCACAGGTTACTTCACACACCTGATGAGGTTTGTTCAGTGTGTGGCCCCAGTGTGCTGTAGACATGGAGCTATAATTCCCCCGTTTCTTCCCTGTCAGGTTCCATTAGGTCAGCTGTCTCTCTTAAGAGAAGCTCACTACTCCTCTTTTAAAGAGGCTTCTTCTCTACCTCTGTCTGCTTAGGAGTAGTGAAAAACATTCCATGCGCTTCTTGCTTTTTGGGTTTAGTGGTGGTGATAGCTCTACTATTCCTAGTTCTGGGTTTCTTCTCTCTCTTGCCATTTTTATCCCTTTATGAAGAAATCTTCCTTGAACTATCTTCATTTGAATGCACCATTGTTTCCTATTTGGACATTTTCTGTTGCAAAATTCAAGATTTCTTCATCTATACAATAAATATTTATTCTCTGCCTACTTTGTGTCAAACTTCTTCTAGGTGTTGGGAGACAGCGTGGAACTAAATGAAGTCCCTGTTCCCACTGGGCTAAGATGCAGAGAAGATAGAACATGAAGCTTTGATAAGGAGGCCTCTTACTTTCAAGGATACAATATAATTATACTACAGAAAGAAAAGATAAACTGTTTACAAGCAAGAGAGTAAGAGAGGACTAATATTAGGTGAACAAAGCCAATGAATTTCCAGATGATAGAAACAAGATAGAAGCACTAAATGAATTGTATACTGCAAGTAAAATACTGTAGATTTAAGATTAATACCCATAAGGACCACCTCAACTTCTCCTAAGGTCTATATTACATGTTACTTAGCAGTATGATGCAATCTGCTTAGGGATTTTTAAACCCTGGCCCAACAATTTCCAGGAGACAGTGGGACTTTAGCACAGATGCAAGTCTCATGAAACCTAAAACCAGTGCTGACCATAATCTCAAAAGACATCATCCCGAATGCCATAATCCTAAATGTTGATATCTCCAAAGATAAAAATGCCCTAACATTTAAAATACCCCAAATCACAATGCCAAAAGTTTAGAAGCTCAGATGCCAAAATCTTGAAAACTGATTTCCACTGAAAAACAAAACTATATAAAGCCTAATACAGGGAGAGGGGTTAGTGTGTTTTGAGTTGTACGCAGCACAGTCACATCACAGCAGGTAAACCGAATGCCTAGAAAACCTGGTAAAAAGTTATTCTGAGCGTGTCTGAAAGGATGTCTCCAGGGAGATTAGTGTGTAAGTGGAGTAGACTAGGTGAAGAAGATCTGACTTACAACAAAAAAGTAGCTATTCATTGCAGTGGAAATATGCAGTTCATGATGTAAAAATCGGCCTTCTCTTACAGAATACTACTTCTGTCAACCACCAATAATCCATCCCTGTAATTAGTTTGTTCATGTCAAATTATTTTTAAGATTTTTCCACTAATTTAAATCGCCAGCATTAATTTTCCTATTCACTATCATAATGTACTTCATTTTCACAATATGGATAATACTTGAGCAATAAATCATGCAAAGACTTTTACAAGTTCTACTTCATCTTATTCAGTTTTTGCAGAGTTGACCACAGGAAAGTGCATTATCACAACACGGACTTTGTGTGTAAACACTGTGTGTTTCAGTAAAAACTTTGAAACTTCCTTAATAAGGGAAGAGATGATCTTTTTGTACATCTTCATTTGTGATAGATTAAACTTCTCAAAATCTTGAATCTGTAGACTCAACAGTAGTTTTTGATTAATTTCATTTGTCCATCACGGTATTTCAGATGACTACAGTTATATAACTTATGCAGGTAATTATTAACCATAGTGATATTTCTTTATGATTACAGTTTATCTGTTAACTGTTATACTTGTAAAAATATCATTACATCTGAGTACTTATGCTTGCAAAAAGTTAGTAGTTTATTTCACTGTGCAAACTGAAATATGAAGTGTTGTTTTGTTTTTTATGATTCTCAGATCCTCTTTTGAAGATATGCATACATGTATGATAAATAGTATTTTTTCAGAAGTATATTTTCAGAATTTTGATATTTTGAGATTCTAGAATTTAGGGATTCAATCTTTAGATATTTTGATTTTTTTGTGTTTCAACATTCAGGATTATGGAATGAGAGGTTGTGTATTTCAGGATTTTGGCCCAAACCCACTTAAACAAAGCTTAACCTTAGAAGAAAACCTTAAACATCCTTTATGAAAGAAAAATAGTCATCTGACCTGGGCTGAATATAAGTGCAAAAAACTTGGTAGAATGCCCCTGAAACCTAAAAAGGGCCTCTGGCTAAAGTTTCTCCCTATCTGACCCCTAACTTCATCTGGCCCATGCTCCTGGGCTGCTTCAGCTGTCTGTCTTATATAAGCATTTCCAGAATAAACAGCTGGAGCAGCAGGCAGTGTTTAAGATTCATTTTGGACCTAAATGCAGCAAAAGGCAAGAAATCAACCCAGCAGAAGCTGGTTAATTAGGACCACCTAAATGCACTAAAAGTGGCAAAAATAAAGTTTTGAACATAATAATTGAAAATACAGAAAAGATAGGACAAAAATTTATAAACAAAAGAAATTGACTAACAGGCATTACCAGATGAGAGAATTAAATAAATGCAAAAGAAAACTATAAAAGTAAAAACCCAGAAATTATACTTCTAGAGCTGAAAAGAAGCACGAGCTCCCAAAAGCCCAATGGTGATACTACCCATAATTAAAGAAGCCACACAGCTCAATATATTATCTTGAAATTTGAGAAGACTGTACCAAGGATAAAGACAAGATCACAAAAACTTGTCAAGAATTCTAAAAGGGGGCCGGTGAGATGGCTCAGTGGCTTAAGCGCCTGCCCGGCAAGCGTGAGGGCCCAAGTTCAACTCCTGGAACCCACATACGAAAAAGGGGCCGGTGATATTGCTCAGCGGCACGGGCGCCTGCTGGTGCGCGAGGTCCTGAGGTCGACCCCCCGGTACCCACAAAAAAAAAAAAAAAAAGAATTCTAAAAGGTAGATTAGCAACAAATGAATGAGAATAGGCCTGTAATCAAACTTCAAACTAGCATCATTACATTGTTGTCTTCAAAGTTCTTGTGTCTGTGACTCTGAAAATAAAATATTATGTACATTTAATTTACCTATCAAGAGAGAGGACAAAGACTAGTCATTTTCAGAATTTAAAAGAATGGAGGAAGTTACTTCTCACGCACCCTGAGTCTACTTTGCTAAGCAACTAGAGGATGAAAAAAAAAATTCCAAGATGATATCACTACAGTAGGTTGAGAAAATAATAACTGCAAATTAAATGGACAGCCAAATGTCTGTAAGAATTTGGTTGAAGAAGACAAATGGAATGTATTCTAATAGTAAACAAAATATAGATAAGATATAAGTTGTTACTTATGCTATGAAACAGGCTTTATGCTTAATCTTAACATAGAAAAAGAAAACCAATGAGTTCAGGGGCAGATGTTGGTTTGATGAACAAAATGTCAAGACTAAATTGTGAAAGAAACAAAAATGTGTCTTGGCTGACTTAAATGCAAAATAATACACTTAACCTAGATATTAAATTTGTTCTTTGTACCTGGGTGCTGTAGCACACACCTATAATCCCAGCACTCTGGGAGGATGAGGCAGAAAAATCACAAGTTCAAGACCCGTATGTATAATTTAGTAATCTAGTGGACCCTGTCTCGGAATATAATCTAAAAATATAAAAAGGGCTAGACATTCAGCTCAGAGTTAAGATCCTTGGTTTAATTCCCAGTACTGCAAAAAAAAAACAAAACAAAAAGAAATGGAACAAAACAAAATACAGTGTTCCTTATCAAATACCAATAAAATGTGATATGATTTATCCATGTAAAATACAAATTTAGCACAGTACTTTGCTACATAGTGAGTCATCAGTGTCAAATTCATCTAATTACTTTTTTTCAATTTTTAAAATCAGCAAGGGCCGGTGAGACGGCTCAGCGGCTTAAGCGCCTGCCTTGCAAGCGCGAAGGCCCGAGTTCGACTCCCGGAACCCACATACGAAAAAGGGGCCGGTGATATCGCTCAGCGGCACGGGTGCCTGTTGGCGCGTGAGGTCCTGAGGTCGTCCCCCCGGTACCCACAAAAAAAAAAAAAAAAAAAAAAATAAATAAATAAATAAAATCAGCAAGTAAGCAATACATACATAGATCATTTAAATATGTTTTTTTTTTTTTTTTGTGGGTACCGGGGGGTCGATCTCAGGACCTCGCGCGCCAACAGGCGCCCGTGCCGCTGAGCGATATCACCGGCCCCTTTTTCGTATGTGGGATCCGGGAGTCGAACTCGGGCCCTCGCGCTTGCCGGGCAGGCGCTTAAGCCGCTGAGCCATCTCACCGGCCCTAAATATGTTTTCAAAAATAAAAATAATGCTGTTAACTATGACAAAAATAAAGGAGTAAATAAATGAAAAGTAGTAGAGATATAAGAAGTGAACAGAAGGGTAGGTTTGCTATCTTCATCACCCATGAAGGGGAATTGGAAATCCTGACAAGAGTCATGAAATAAGAAAGCAATGGTTATGTGTATTTTTGTATTCCAACTCCAAGGGTAAAGAAAAAAATAAATCAATGATATAAACACTATGAAGTAGAACTAGAGGTTAAAAGAGCTGTGGGTTATATTCTTATCTTTGTGGCATGGGGTCAACAGATATTGTCTAAATTTTTAATAAAAATTTTAATAAGCCTATCTTTTAGTATTAGGAAGTTATTAATCAAAAGGACAAAAATAAAGCAGTTGAAAGTGTCAGGTACTGATATGTGAAAATAGAGTTTGTGTCAAGGTAGGACAGTGTAATGGATTACTTTATGCAGTTACTACTTTAAAATATATATATATATTTTTTATATGTGGGTACCGGGAGTCCAACTCAGGACCTCGAGCTTGCCAGGCAGGTGCTTATGCCACTGAGCTATATCACCGGCCCTAAAAATATTTTTAAAGTAGGAAAGTATATACTGAACTATGTTGTTCTATGTAAACTGTCCAGCAAAGCTGAATTTGTACTGTGATCCTCTAAATTTTGAGGGTGTCTTAATAATTATGTTTAGATGCAAATAATATTGCCTTCAAAGAAACAATCAATATGTTAAACCTGTAAAAATATAATTCAAAATAAGTAATGTATTTATCTCTCATTATAGACTTTAATAATTAGAGATTATTTCAGAAATACAAGCTACTTTATACTGAAAAGATTGTAGGGCAGAGAAGTAAAAAGTGAAATATTTTTATTATGAGCTATGTTTTCCTTTTCAAATGTCTCATATATTAAAACAACTATGAGAAACTGGTTGTGGTGGTGCATGACTGTAATCCCAGCACTCGGGAGGCTGAGGCAGGAGGATTGCTGTGAGTTAGAGGCCAGCCTGGGCTACATAGTGAGCTCAAGGCCAGCCTGAACTTCATGATGAGACCCTGTCTCAAAAAAGCAAAAACAAACAAACAAACAAACAATAATAATAATAATAAAACTAAGAGAAACTTAAGCAATACCTGTAAACAATATAGATAATGTTATCTATAAAGGGAAATACTGCTCAAAATCAGTTTGTCTTTATTTTATGCATTATAGTATAAATTCATATATATATATTTTTTTTTGCCTAGACAACTATAGAGTAGAAAGACCAGTTCTCTAAATTTTATATTTCTATAAAGAGAGCAATTATATCTCAAATTTATTTAATCTATGATTTCCCCAAAAGCACTATAAATGTGTTGGCTCATTAAAAAGGTAACAATTTTAATGTAGGAATATTATGAGATATATTACTCCATAATCCATATAAAAAGAAATACAAAAGCAAAATTTGCTTCATATTCTTAATTACAGTAAAGCATTATTAAAGAAAAATATATGCTTGTTAAATAGCCAAGAAATATGTCTTAATCAGGTGTGTAAGCTACTGTCCTGATAGCTTTAATGGACTATCCTATGCTTAACACTATGACGTCTTTACCATGAAATGCAAACACACACACACACACACACACACACCTACCTCCCACACCTTCCTCTGTTTCTAAATTCCTCATTCTATGCTACTAATTTGTCTCCTCCAGTGTAAATAAAACGTTAGCTGAATTGCAGTAGTTCTATAATCCATTTTGATAATTTGGAAGGTACTTCAAGCATCACAACCACCTTTGCTTTTTGCTTCTTCTTTGGTCCCTCATGCATTCTTTCATTCACTTATCCATAATCATCCTTGAGATTTGTCTTCTGGATAATTTTCAGACACGATTGTCAATTTCTATTAAATGCCTATTAGCTATCGTGAATTGCACTGCTATAAATATGGGTGTGCATGTATTGCTACAATATGTCATCTTTAACTATTTTTAGAATAACTAAACTCTGGAAGCTGCCTAGATTCCCATCGACAAATGCATAAAGAAAATGTGCTACATATTCACAATGGAATATTATTCAGCAATGAAAAATAATACAATCAAGTCATTTTCAGGAAAATATATAGATGTTGACACCATAAGATTAAATGAAATAAGTCAGACACAAGTTAAAAATTATGTGATTTTAAAATATGAAAAACCCAAAATGTAAATAAAGAGTAAAATAGAGGAGAAATGGTAGAAATCAGGGAGGCAAAATTTTGGGGGCTAGGAAAGGAGCTCATGGAAAGACGGAATCGCAGAAGATAGAGAAGAGGACTAGTCAGACTGAAAACGATCAAACTACAATATATATATATGCCAAGTCTCAAAAATAATATAAATATTACATATCACAAATATATACCAATAAAAATGCCATTAGAATTCTAATTAAAATCTCATGTTAAGCCAATTTATATATTTATCTTTACTGTTGAATGTTTCAAATAATGTTATAATATAAATGATTTTGAAAACATTTATTATAAAGTCCATTAAAAACTATATACTATTGATGAGAATTTATAAAAAGAATCCATGTAGGAAGGAGGGTATAACACTTTTTCAAGAAAATTCCCTGAACTATAAAGATGGAAAGCAGGGGAGGTGAAAGTGCTGAAAGTATTATTTAGATAACTCGAGCTCTTTCATTTTATTTACAACTTTTTCTAATGTCTGGAAGTTTAAGGCAGAGCTTTTTCCATGTATTTACCCTAAACTTAGACAGACATTTCTATCAATAAGTATATGTAAAGAAGCTCAAAATCAGTATTCATCAGGGAAATGCAAATCAAAACAGCAATGAAACATCACTTCACCCAGTAAGTACTGCTGTTTTCAAAAAGACAAAAGATAATAAGAGTACTGGCAAGGAGACTGGAGACAAGGAAACCCTTGTATGTTGGAATTTAAACTAGTATGGTCGTTATGGAAAGCAGTAGCAGTAGGTAGGTTCCTCAAAATATTAAAAATAGAACTACACATTACCCAACAATCTCACTTCTGAGTATCTATGCAGAGGAAATGAAATCACTCTGTCAAAGAGACCTCTGTTGGTCCATATGCTTTGCAGCACTTCTCATAATAGCCAATAATAGAAAAGGCCTAAATGTCCACCAACTGATAAATGGCTAAAGAAAATGTGGTAAATATACCCAACAGAATACTCTTCAGCCATAAAGAAGAATTTCTGTTAACATGTAAAGAATTGGAGATCATTGTGTTAATTGAAAAAGGCCAGGCAAAACATTACCATATGATGTCACACATTGAAGGAATATAATAATGTTGATCTCATAGAAGTTGAGAGTAGAATGGTGGTTACCAGAGACAGAGAAAAGTAGTAGGGAGGATGAGGAAAGGTTGATAAATGGGTACTAAGTTGCGGTTAGAAAGAAGCAAAAAGTTCAGATGTGTTATTTTACAGTACAGTAAGTACAGATAACCATAGTGCTCTGTACATTTCAAAAAGCTAAAATATTTTGAATGTTTTCACTGTAAAGAAATGATAAATGTTTGAGGAGACAGATGTTTAACATGATTTAAACATTATACACTATATACATATATTGAAACTTCACATTTTTCTATTAATATGTATAATCATGTTTTATATATCAGTTAAATACATTTAAGAAACAAAAAGTAACATGTGTGGGGGTATGGAATAAAGGGAATCTTTGCACGATGTTCATGTTAGTAGGAATGCGTATGTGCACAGTCACTATGGAAAATAGTATGGAGATTCCTCAAAAATTAAAAATAGAACTACCATGTGACACAGCAATCCCACTTCTGGGCATACATCCAAAAGGAATGAAATCAGTATGTCAAAGAGACATCTGTGCTCCCATGTTTATTACAGCCCTATTCACAATGGCCAAAATATGATATCACTTGTTTCTATTGTGGTTATCTATTGCTAACAAAAATCCTGAATATTCGGCAGCTGAAAACCATTGCAGTTGCTCAGTTGTGTTCATAAGGAATTTAGGAAGAGCTCAATTGAGTGGATTCTCTGTGATCCACTGATCTGTTGGCATCAGCTGTGGCAGTTGATGCTGCAGGGTTCACATACAAGATTTTTCTTTTTTGATATGTTTAATAATTTTTGGTTCTGCAGTGTTGCTTATTCTGGCTAGCTGTTTGTTTCTGTATCTCTCTTTGTTTCTCTCAATAGCATATTCATTCTCCATAACCCTCTACATGCCTGACAGAAGGGTGGTCTTAGAGGAGATATACTTTTTAAGTGGTAGCTGTATTCCAGGAGTAAATGTACGCTTCTGGTACCTCAAGTCCTGGGCCCAGAAATCAACATAGCATCACTTTGTCCAAATTGTATTACTAAAAGTATTCATAGTGCTTTCCTTACTTTAAGGGGATGCTCATCCTCACATACTGATGGCAGAAATTTCAAATAGTTTGTTTAATCTAATACACTACCTCCAAATGCTTTCAATCTCTACACGTACCATTCCTCATTGGGCCTACCTTACAGCCAGCATCTGTTGGTTCCGGAAACATCCCCTTACCTAAACCAGCTGACCCTATCTCCCCCCTCTCTGTCTTCTCTCTCAATGGTCATGCTAATGAGTTAACTTTTCCCAGCCATTTATATCTGTTAGACTTCCCACTGAAGACAATATCAAGCAAGTATCCACTACATTGCCAGAATCAATGTTTTTGCCAAATGAGCTATGCTCAATTTTCAATTTGAAGGCTATGTATTAAAAATTATTCCCTCTGTTTAAAGGTACTTTTAAATGAGTAAAATCCAAGCTGTTAAAATCAACATCCAAAACAACAACATATTACAGAAGAAAAGAAAGGAGACATTTAAAAACACCATCTTTTATGTATGGATAGTTCTGGTCTTCCTGGTGACATTTTTTTTAATGGTGAACACTTGTAACTTCTGAATACACAGCTATGGAGTGCTAGATAGAGCAAGTCACCTTGTAACACCAGAAAGAAACAGAGAGATACCTCTGAGATTAAAATATGGTATTTGTGAGCCACAAACATAATTCTAAATTTACAGATCATTGTGAACTCTGTCATTACATAAAGCTTGGTCTTCTTGAACATGAAAACCTTCCTTGGAGTCCTCAATACTGAATATACAAATGCTGTCCTGTGCACTATACCTTACAAAATACTAGCTTCATTTCTGTCTTTGGCTTTATCACAGCCTATACATAAAAAAAATGATCCTATATAACCACAATATGTATAAGGATAACTGAATAGTGGAATAAAAAGTTCTGGAATACCATAAAAACTTATTGAGTACATTTTCATATGAATGCTTATGCATTCCCAAAGGAACTTAATCTGAACAACAACAAAAAACCTCTCTAGTTACGTGATTTCCTGTTACACAAATTCTCCCTCAGAGTTTCTCTCTGTTGTAAAGCTAGCCATATAGCGCTACACACACACACACACACACACACACATATATTGCTGAATAGCAGTTAACTACTTATAGATTATGCAGATAAATCTGAACTCCTATGTGCATCCGAGATGTCCAAAATACTCTTGTCAGGGTATCAGTTTGCAATGAAGTTGGGTTGTCGTTCAAATTATGATTTTGAAAACATTTTCAATTATTTGCACAAATATTGACAAATAATCCAACTGATTTTTAAAATATAAATCAATATTCATGGAATCAGAATAATTTCAAAGATCCTTAGATCTACTCTAATACATCTCACCACTTTCCCAAGGGTTACCAAATTCTACCACTCTCTTACTTAAAGAGTGGAACAAGATATCACTATTTTAATATGTTTTCCATGTAAACAAAGTTGGCGAATTATAACTCTTATAATTAATCAGGTCTGTGTCACATTAAGTTCAAATCCAACCTTTTCTTCTAACTAAAAGAAACCAGATAAATTATCTTAATCCTCTGTACCATGGTCTTTTGACCTTAAAATGTAAAATATATTATTTGTCAAGTTTAAATTTTGCAATAAAAAGTAATCTATGTAAAATTTCATTATCTAGTCTCAATCAACAGTATCTATTTCATTTTACTATGTATATTTTTATTGTTATATTTTCCTAGATTCCATTTCCTTACATCTAACTTGCCTCAGAAAACACTAAAATATCTGAAAGATGTATAGCCTTACAAAAATCCAATCTAAAATAATTTTCTAATGTTATTTTTTCAGAAGATATGACAGAAACAATATTTATTCATTCTAAATTAATCACCTATTGTGAAGTGCAATCACCTATGAAGTATATGATAGGAAGCACAAACGTCTCTGCTCATAACAAAAGATAAAAACTCCCTCTTTGACTTCTAGCTGAGCTGCATTTTATGTATCTCTGGTCAAAAAGGTATATGGCTTGGGAATGGTTAGAAAACCAAGAAAGTGCAAGAGATGATAAGCAATATAATACAGAGTTGAAAAATTTGAAACTAGAGAGAACACAGAAAATGATACTGAACTCTTGGTTTAGAAAAGACTCTAGAAAGAAAAAGAAAATTAACATTACCTTTGAAAAATAGTTTCCCAGGGAGAAGAAGAAAATGGACTCTCAGTAGCTCATCATTCTTTCTGATGCCAATAAGCAGAATAAACTCTAATGATGTGATACTTTGAATGTGGTTCTCTACTTGAATACCTTTTCAGTTATCTATTGATATATAACAAATTATCCCAAAACCTAAGGGCTTAAAACAATAATCTTTAATTAGCTCATGAGTCTATAGTTTACATAGAGCTTCATAGAACAGAGAAGCTCCTACAAGATGGCTCACTCATATGTGCTTGCTTTTGGCCAGGTGCTCAGCCTGGACTGAAGATTTTGGTCCCTTGTCAAATGCACACTTTAGTGCCTCCCATGATTCCTGATAGCATGATGCCTAGATTCTAAGGCCAAGAGTCAAAGAGAGAGCCAGCTGGAAGCTATATGACCAATATTGTCATACAGTGCACGTACATTTTAGTTGTGATAGTCTAAAAGGCCTGTGCAAATTCAAGAGAAGGGAAAACAAACTATCTCTTGATGGTTAAGCGGCAAGGTACTGGAAAATACAATTTGATATGAATACCAAAGATTAAGAAAGATGTAAATATGATGAGATACGGTGAATGATTATCTAATTGAAAAATCTGTTCTAGTCCCACAATTTCATGACACGCTGACAAAACAAACTTCAACCTATGTTTCAACTCAACTATTCAGAATTTTAAATCTACCTGTTTCATATTACCTTTCACATACAGTGCTTGAGGTTGACAATATCTCATACAGCACTGAGAGCTGCTGATGTAAACTTTCCTGGTTGATTTGAAGCTTGGCCAGGTACACTGAAAAAGTGTAGTTACGACCATTGGGGTTTTGGTTTCTGATTCTGTTTCTTGTTTATTTGTTTGTTTTTGGAACTAGGGATTAAATCCAGAGCTTCATGCATGCTATAAAATGCACTGAGACACACACCAGCCCTGGATTTTTAGTTTATAAGAGAACAAAGTGTACTGATAGCAGTTGTCAGAGAACATCCATGTAGTAAGGCAGTCATGATTCCTGGTCAGTATACTAAAATACAGTAATTTCTAGACACATTCAAGAAAATCCATAAACTCTTTATTGAATTATATCAACACTAATATAAACTAGAATTAAAAAAAGATGCAATTGCCTTGACCTACTTAGACACTGATCTTTTATACTTTCATTAGTTAAATGTTAAGGATACACTCCAGATTTGTAGACTGAAGTTTGCATAAGACCTAGTTTCCAGACTCCAGAGAACATTATTTAGAAAGGACAGGAAATCAGATAATTGTAGAAGAATGAGCTAAGCATTAGAGCATGGTTGTGTATATATAGTGGAAATCATTTAACCTTAAAAAAAGAAAAATAGATTGCCATTTGTGATAACTTGGGTGAACCTGGGAGACATTTTGTTAAGTGAAATCAGACAGACACAGAAAGAATATTGTCTGATCTCATATATACACAGCATCTTTTAAAAGTCAAATATACAGAAACAGGAGAACTGCAATCACTGAGTGCAGGAATGAGAAAATGGCAACATACAAGTCAAAGGGTATAAAATTCCAGGTATAAGGCATGGTATAAACCCAGAAATCTAATGTGCAGCAGGTAGCAATTTAATTAACATCATCATTTTTCACCAATTATTGCAAAAGAATCATTAGCTATGAGATTCTGAAATACCAGAAGCTTTTGAGTACAGAGACCCTGTTTGATCTGACTCCGTTCCGTGGTCTTGGACAAGCAAGTAAGTAAATGCTGTGCAGTGACACCAATGATGACCAGGAAGACAGGTGTGCAGCTTTATAACTTTAAATGATCTTTTTTTTTTTTTTTTTTTTTTTTTTTTAATTTGTGTACCAGGAGTCAACCTCAGGACCTCGCGCTTGTCAGCAAGCGATTGTACCACTGGGATGTATCACCGGCCATTTTTTTCCTTTATGTGGGTTCCGGGAGTCAAACTCAGGACCTCGCACTTGCCAGGCAGGCACTTATGCCGCTGAGCTATCTCACTGGCCCAAAATGATCTTGACTGCAGAAAAAAAACTGCATCAGATGACCAAAAGAGAAAAGCAGTGTTGTGAAGTGACCCTGAAAAAATCTATCCTGTTATCAAGAGGAAGCACATTGCCAATCAGGTTTTCAAAAGCAAATATTTTAAGTAAGGGAAAAATGCACCAAGAAGTCAGCTTATGTTGACTTGTATGACAGACACCTACATTCACAAAGTGGTAACTGATTAACATTCATTTTTCTCTTTGATGTTTAAAAAGGGCAACAAAACTATGAGGGTCTATTTATGGCATTAATATTGGATAATGTAGAGGATAATACATGACTTAGACAAATGATTCTCAAATTTGTGCATGCATCAGAATCGTTGCGCTTGTTACAACACAGACTTCTGTGTCTTACTCTTGGAGTTTCTTTGTCAGGAGGTCTGGGGCAGAGTGTAAGAGTATGTGTTTTTGAAATGCTCCTACGAAATACTGATGCTGCCTAGCTTTTAATCTTGCATAGGTATCTTGCCTCTGCCGCTTAACAGTTTTTAGCCTTGGGAAAATTCTTTTTCTCTTAAATTTATCATCTGCACACTGACGATATAGGACTATATTGAGGATCCATCCATGTCCCTTTTAGCACTCATCACTGCAGTTCATGCCCATAGAGTACTGCTGCACAACAACAACAATGACGACGATGACAACAACAAAAACCCTGCCACTTTCCATATGGCCTAGGGCCTATGTTAGGTACATGCACAGGGCTGGTGCACAGTGCTAGCAATTCATGCCTAAGGAGAATTATCTCAGTCAACAAGGGCAAATAGTTGAAAAAGAATGCCACAACTTTGTGTCCTTCAGATGGAATAATGCTTATAAATGTTTTCAAAGTGTGGTTTTTATATCAGCTGATTCACCGTTACCTAGAGTCTTGTCAGAAAAATTGCAAGTTCTAATGACAACTCCAGACACATTGAATCAGACTCTGAGGATGAGCCCCATCACTGTGGTTAAACAAACCCGCTCGGTGATTCTTGTACATTCCAAATGTTGAGAACCACTGCTCCACATCCTTTCCTTGAGACCACATGCAGGTTGGCATCCAAAATGTCCTGAGCAGCAACCTGCTTGTTAATACGCCCTGTATTCTCCTTTCCTTCCCAGTCTAACCTAACATCCTTATCTCAGTATCAGCCACTGTTGAAATTTCTTCTCTATAAATGATGTTAATGGTGCCTATGTCTCATAGGGCAATGGTGAGAACTTCATGAAATACTGTAATTCAGGAAAAGAGCGTAGATGAATGTGCAGCACATATTGAAGTGCTAAAGAAAAGAAAGCTACAATTGTGATTATGTTAAAAAATGAAAATTCTTCTGTAAATGAAAACACATTTAATATCTGAATTTTCTAATTGAGTACATTTCATATTTGGCTTCTGAAAATTAGGAAGCACCACAATTTTTTCATAGAACATAGATTTCCATGATAATATTCATGTGTCTTATTTATACGATATGTTATAGTTTAATTAACTCTTTGGGCACTTTCACCACTAACTTCATTCTGTAATTTAATAATTGTTGACAGTTTCATGAAGACAACACTCCCTAAACATTCACCTGTATTAACTTATAAACTCATGTCCACCACAATTTATTGAAACATACTCCCTTAGGTGAGAATTTGCTCTTATACTAATAAAGTATTATGATAAGATAAAGCCCAGAGCAATGTCATTGTGGCTTCCTAATACACCTGACATTTAGGTAATTCGACATAATTATAAACAGTAATTACCTTGTAAGTGAACCCCAAATGAGTCACATCTTTTCTAACAGAATGATTTCTTTTCACATTTTGGCTTGAAGTCCCCTACTGACATTTGCCAGAAGGAAGATTCACCACTAGAAACAGTATCCAGGAGGGCACATATATCCGTTTCACCAACCACCACAGATAATTCAAAGAAAATTAACTGAATCCATAAAATAAAAAATATTTCCAGAAGCAGGTTTCTGAACTTAGCATCTTAAATAGTATGGGATATAATAAGGATTGATACATCCATTTGCATTTGTAAAAAGAGTGCAATGAACTCATGTATTCTTTTACTTAATTTTGTTAGCATTTTGCTAAATTTGCTTCATGTCTCCTTGCTAAATACAGTCTCACATTCCACTCTATCTTATCTAAACACACGCACACACACACACACACACACACACACACACACTTTTTTTCTAAATTATTTGCTATTTAAAGATGCCAGGATAGCCAGATATGGTGGCTATCCAACACCTGTAATCCCAGCACTCAGGTGGCTGAGGCAGGGGGATCACCATGAGTTCGAGACCAGCCTGGGCCCTGTAGTGGGTTCAAGGGCAGTCTGAACTGCATAGTGAGACCCTGTCTCAAAATAAAATAAAAATGCCAGGATCATTTACCTCTAAATTTTTCAACATTTATGTGCTAAGAAGAAGACATTCTTTCCACTTTTTAAACAAATATTATGTGAAACCTTTTGGTATTATGAAATTCACATATAAAACACTACCTAGACATTAAGTCAGGGGAAAAAACTACATAAACTTTAACCAAAGTATTAGAGAAATATATTAGAAGAATAAACATAGTAGAAAAATGAAAGGATAGTAATTTACATTAGATATCAATACAAAGACATGCTATATTAACAATAGAACTATTGCTACCAGTGAGGTATTCAAATTTTAATTCATATTGAACAACAAAAGACCAACAGTCCAAGCAACCTTGAGTAAGAACTAGAGAGCTGCAGGCCTCATATTTCCTGATATACAGATTAATTTGTACAACTATAATAATCAAAACAGTATTGTACTGACAAAAAGACACATACCTGAGAATCAAACCCTTGCATATGTGTTCAGCTAGATTTTCAACAAGGACATCAAGAATAATACAGGTTGAAATGGATAATCTCTTCAATAACTGATGTTGGGAAAATTGGATACCCACATACAAAAGATTAAAGCTGTACTCTTATCTCACATCATACACAAAATATTAATATACAGCAGCTTAAAGACTTAAACTTAAGATCAGAAACTATAAAACATCTCTGAAAAAATACAGAATTAATAGAGTTCTGAACTGAACAAAACAAAATACAAGTTTCCCTGATTATATACAACCACTGAATTACTGGAAAGTAAATGGAATATGTGGTGTATTGACAACTGGTGGTCAACTTGTAACACTCAGCTAAACTGAAGCAGTGTGGTGCTGGGTGTGGAGGGCCCACCTGAGGACTGTTGCCAACCACATAAAAAGAACTGGAGGAAAGATGTGGTGCTGTTGATTCTCCTGGAGGAGCTTGTCATGCTGGCTTTCCTGATATGAACTCGGGTGTTCTCATTGTTAGAGGAGCTCGGAACCTCCTTGTTGCTGAGGATGGCTGTGGTCCTTTATGGGGGAGCTCTGGTCCTTACACTGAGCGTCGCTTCCTGGCTCTGGTGCAGATCCCTCAGCCTGCTGGCACAGATCCTTCATCCCCCTGGTGCAGACTTTCTAGCTTCCACCACTGACCTTTGGGCCTTCCCAGGGCCGATCCTTGATACAGACTTGCATGAGACATTGTCATGAGCTCTAGGCCTCCATTTGGACTCACGAGGGCATTGCCATGGGCTCTAGGTCTTCAGCTGGAATCATGTAGGACCCTGCTGTGGAGTCCAGGCCCTCAGCTGGATTCTTTGGGTCTTTAGTGTGTGGACAGATTTCCTGCACTATTTTGTATTTGACTCTTTGGGTGACTACTATAAAATAATCATATAAATTATGTGTCCTGTATTAAATTGTTTTCCTTGCAAACCCTGACCATAACAGAATATTAAAACAGAAAAGAAGTGCTTTGTGTTGATTTGCAAAATATACTGTCCATGCTCAGACGAATATAAACAAGTCCCTTTAATATCTGGCTACAGGGTATGTTAAAGTTTTGTGAAGCAGAGTCTCAGGGCTGTTCTGGGCAGGACTGAGCTATGCAATACAGGGTTTCCTATTGAAAACTCCCATCATTTCCTGAATACTTAGGAAGTAGTACTCTTATTGAAAATAAGTAATTTAAACAAATCAGAACAAAGACAAAATAATATTTATAAGACTTTAATTTTTATTAAACACTTTTTTGACTTATTCGTATAATATTTTATTCAACAATTCATCAACTAATCAAAATTGCATTTAGAAAACAACAAAAAAAACAAATTTAAGGCCTGAAAATCTACCTTACCTATAATACTGGTAGCTAAAAGCAGAAATTTTTTTTCTAGATTATAGTAAGCACCAGTGATGAGCCTCCAGATGGAGCATTAACACAAATGACAAAAGAAAGGATATAAGGTTCAAGTCACTCCGATTTATTTGGTGTGATTATTTCACTCATTCTGAGGCAACAATCCCTTTAGAGATATTTCTAAAAAAATTAAGGTAGAACTATATTTTCCTTTGTCCCTAAGGGACTCCTAATATCAAAATAATAATGTGGTTATAAACAAATATGCAAAATTATATATCAAAGCTCTATATTAATTTACCACTGGGACATTAAGTCACGTGTATACTGAACTTAAATAGCAGCTATGAATTTTTGTAAATTATAACAACATTCTCAGTGGTCATGGGTAATCTCTCAGTGTATTGGGATAAAGGAGAATATGCCGATTATCTGAAATGAACTGCTTTTCATGATTATGATTTTATAGCCTCTCTCCTTTAAACATATATTTTGTAAAACAAGTTTTGGAATACAAAATCATTCCATGGTAACTAATTTATCCAATAATAAGTTATGAAATTGCACAAAGTATCAAATACTTTCTGATAATACTTATTGTTTAAAAAATATAAAGGATATAAATCATATCAGAATCTATTACAAATGTCCATTTCCATATTTAGCAATTAAAATCATAAACACCTGATAGAACTGAAAGAGGAATCTTATTTACAGAATGGTAAAATGTGCCTCCCTAAGCTAATTTAGTTTTGACTATACAGTACTCATTTTTCTGTCCATGTAACTTTCACACAATGTAAAAACAACATAAAGTAGCTAAAATGATTTCAATGTTTTTCAAAATGTTATAAAAGAAAAAAATTGTCATTGATATATATAGCTACTGACATGTATTCTTAACAAGTTATGATCGGAGAAGGATGAAATCACAAATGCAATGCAGTAGAATGTTTTCTACTCAGGCTAGTGTTTTGGATAAAAGAGAAAAACAAGGGCCGGTGAGATGGCTCAGCGGCATAAGTGCCTGCCTGGCAAGCGCGAGGGTCCAAGTTTGACTCCCGGAACCCACATATGAAAAAATGGCTGGTGATATCGCTCAGAGTCACGGGTGCCTGCTGGTGCACAACGTCCTGAAGTCGACTCCTGGTACCCAAAAAAAAAAAAAAAAAAAAAAAAAAAAAAAGAGAAAAACAAGTTTTTGTCTAATAACCAGTAGTACAAATGTGACTATTAGAGATGTATTCTAACACAGTATAAAAATAAAATACACATTCTAAAGCAAAATTCCATAATAAAAATACATGAGATTTACTATATTACTAATTCAATTTTGACACAGGTATTTTTATTTTTCAAAAGTCATCTGATTTCAAAATAGGCACTAACGCCAATGAAATGTGAAATTTACTTATATATCCTATATCTAACAGTATTAGCTCTATGTTTTCTCCACTACAAATGAGCAAAGAATATATAAGCATTCAACTTAAGTGTATGTATAAATCCTTAAATCTCCCTGAATGACATCCCTAGGAAAACAGAACAGCCCAGAAAACTTTACCATTTAGATGTAGACATGTAAGGCTACATGCACTCACATCAACACCCCCCCCAACACACACAGGAAAAAGCATATCATAACTGAGTCTTTTATCCATTCCATATAATGGTTTCCTTCAGCAATGTCAAATGTGATTGTATTTTGTGTCATCTTAACACTGGATAGTAGATTGAGTGCAACAGCTTTTAGAGTGCAGGCTGTGATACAGCTGTCAAATATAAACTAGAATCATATTTGAATTTACAACCTAGAACTGAAAGGTCTTTCAACCCTTTGAACTGAATAAGGGAAGAAAAAGATTTAGAATGCATTTTGACTTTTTAAATTATTGAGACTCAATAATTTAATAAGCTTTGTTAAAAGAAAATAGTTGGCTATAAGTATCATATTCCCAGACATGACTAACTGAACATTTCTAACTAGGATATTTATAGTAGGATATATCTATCAACACAAACTCTGAAAGTTCTATAGGTAAAATTTTCCCAAAAGGATGATTTTACAACTGTGAGTATTGTTTGTTTAAAATATATAATGGTTTGCAACCATAGACACACAATTATTTCTAGCTGTAATATTTCATTTTAGTTGAATTAATGGGTTTATATTTGTATATTAAAAAATTATGAGTTACTGGTTTAAAGTCAAATAAAATATTTAAATGTAAAAATACCATAAAGCAATGTGCAAAGTATATTATTTTTTAAATGTACCTAAAGAAAATAAAAACATTAAAACATCAATAGAATTTCTATATGGTTGTGAAATTATAGGTGATATTTTATTTCCCATGCTTACCTACATTTCCCAAATTTTTCTATAGCAACCTATATTACTTTAGTAGCACAGAAAAAAAAATATCTATTACCTGTGAAACTGTATTTTCTCTCTCTGAATATGTAAGGCTAAGAGGATATGTCCAACTGATAACCTAAAAGCATCATGAGAAAATGTAGAATAATAAGAATTATTATTTTAAATTTTTTGTGTATATTATGGTCCTTATCATTGTAGGGATTATCTCATTGCTTGTACATCCTGGAAAAAAAAGATGAGTGGCTGAAATGAAAAAGACAAAGCACAAGCAATATACAAATACCAGAACAGAAAGTGGAAATACTATAGAAAGTCCTCTTTTAATGCATGAAGTGGGAGATTTCTAGCAGATTCCTCAAACCAGTCTCACGCTCACCACTGGTTTGCAGAAATACTACAGCAAAGCTCTGTCTCCTGTTGCAAACAATCATTAAAGCATCTCTGTCCAAAAGAACTTGCTATGATGTGGGGAATGTTTGGTAGCTTCCCTGTCCAGTAAGATGCTTATTAGACATGTGGTTTATGAGCAATTTACATATGACTTAGTGCTGCGAAGGAATCAAATTTTTACTTTTATATTATCACTTAAATTGCTGCATGTGATTAAAATAGCCACACTATTCAATCTAACACTTATTTAATTCCCTTGATCCAAAGGAAGAAAGTTAGCTTTAGGGTAAAAGAGAGTACATAAATTACTGGGCTTTTTTTTTTTTTTTTTTTTTGGGTACCGGGGGGACGACCTCAGGACCTCGCGCGCCAACAGGCACCCGTGCCGCTGAGCGATATCACCGGCCCCTTTTTCGTATGTGGGTTCCGGGAGTCGAACTCGGGCCTTCGCGCTTGCAAGGCAGGCGCTTACGCTGCTGAGCCATCTCACCGGCCCCTGGGCTTATTTTTAATTGCCTTATTGTTATGTAATTTGCATGTCATAGACATCTATCAATTTTCAATTGTGTAATTTGATGGCTTTTTACTGTTTACGAAGTTGTGCAATCATGATCACAATCTAATTTTAGAACATTTTTCACCCCAGAAAGAAACTCTTTGCATTATTAGTCAATTCCTACTTCTTCCCAATTTCTAGCACTTGGCAATGATTAATGCATTTCTACTTCTATAGTTTTGCTTTTTCTAGACATTTCAAATGGAATCATTTGTGTAGTCTTTTGTGACAGGCTCCATTCACTTAGCCTGTTTACAAGGTCCATTCATACAGTAACATGTATCAATATTTTATTACTTTAATGTCTATAATATTGTTTCTACTAATACAGGAAATATAGTTTTATCTATTGGTCAAATTATGGACAATGTGGTCATTTCATATTCTGGCTAATATTAACAATTCCACTATATATATATTCCTGCAAATGATTTATGTGAATATGTGCTTTCATGTTCCTTATACATAGAGTTAGTGGAATTTCTAGGTTATACCGTAACTCAATGTTTAAAAATTGAGGAAACATAAAATTGTTTTTCAAAGCAAGAGCACCACTGTAACTTTCTACCTGCAATGTATAAGGATTCATATTTTTCTGCATGCTCACCAACACTTATTTTTTTTTTATTGTATTTTTTTTGGGGGTACCGGGGGTCGACCTCAGGACCTCGTGCGCCAGTAGGCGCCCGTGCCGCTGAGCAATATCACCGGCCCTTTTTTCGTATGTGGGTTCCGGGAGTCGAACTCGGGCCCTCGTGCTTGCCAGGCGGGTGCTTACACTGCTAAGCTATCTCACCGGCCCACCAATACTTATTTTTGTCTCCCTATTATAACAGCTATCTGCGTGAGTGTGAAGTGGTATTTTATTGAGGTTTTGATTTTCAATTTCCTTTTACAAATGATGTTGAACATCTTTTCATGAACTTATTAGAACAATTTCTTTCTGCAGAAATGTTTCTCTAAATCCTTTACTCATATTAAATTGTGTTATTTTTCCATTATCAACATATAACATTATACATTATAGATAGAAGCCCTTTATCAGATATACATTTGGCAAATATTTTCCACATTCTGCAGGTGGTCCTTCGATTTCTTGATGGTATCATATGCAGGACAAAAGCATTTAATTTTTTCAATATTTTCATTTTTTATTAACATGTATGAATCATGAATGGGGTTTAATATGACATTTTGACACATTTATATAACATCTACTGATCAAATCCAGCCAGCCTTTATTCACACTCCAAACGCCATCCTACTTTTCCCAACCTCTAGCAATCACTTTTCTACATTTAGGTCTACTATTTTTTAGATTCTATTTATGAAAGGACATGCTGTGTGTGTCTTCCTAGGCCTGGCTTATTTCATGTAACATAACAGCCTCCAATTCCGTCCATTGCATTGCAAATGATAGGATTCCATTCTTCATAATAGCTAAATAATATTCCATTGGGTTTAGACCACATTTCCTTTATTTATCTATTCATGGACTATTAGGCTGATACCATATATTAACTTTTATAGTGCCAAAATAAACTTGGGTGACAGAGATGTCTCCAGTACACCAATTTAATTTCCTTCCTATATATACCAAGAAGTGGGATAGCTGGATCAAATGGTAGATCTATTTTACTTTTTTGAGGAACCTCTATACTGTTCTTCATAGTAGCTATACTAATATACATTATCACTAACAATGTATGAGTTCCCTCTTTGTTCATGTCCTTAAGAGCATTTGTGCGTGTGCGTGTGTGCTCGTGTGTGTGTGTGTGTAGGTGTTTGAGATAGGGTTTCACTATGCAGATCAGGCTGGCCTTGAACTCACTTTGTAGGCCAGGCTGGCCTCGAACTCACAGCAATTCTTTTGCCTCAGCCTCCCGAGTGCTGGGATTACAGGCATGCGCCACAATGCCCAGCTGAGAGCATTTTTTATAACAGCCTTTCTAAATGGGGTGAGAAGATATCTCATTGTAGTTTTGATGTGAAACTATGATTATTGTGCATTTTCATAACTTTTTGGCTACTTTTATATTTTCTTTTGAAAAACTATTTGGATCATTTTCTCATTTTTAATTAGATTATTTCTGTTAAAATTTTGAGCTCATTATATATTCTGGATATTGAGTCTTTTCAGATGGAGAGACAGCAAACACTTTCTCTCATTCTGTAGGCTTTCCACCCTGTTGATTGTTTTCTTTGCTGTGCAAAGTTTTTTGATTTGATCAATTCCATTTGTCATTTTTTGCTTTTGGAAAAGCAATGCTTGTACCAATGTTCTGAAATGCTTCTATGTTTTCTTTAGTGCTTTCATAATTTTATGTGTTACATTTATGTTTCAAATCAATTTATGTTTATCTTTATATAGTTTGAAAGATAGCATTTAAGTGTCAATATTCTGCATGTGCATATCCAGTTTTCCCAGCACCATTTGTTGAAGAGGCTGTCCTTTCTCCAATGACTTTATCTAGAATCAGTTGGTTGTACATGTGCTATTTTGGCCTATGTGTCATTCATTCATTCATTCATTCATTCATTCAACTGCTAGTACCATGCTATTTTGGTCACTATGATTGTATGGGTGTGTAGTATGTCATGAAATTTGATACTGTGACATCAGTTCTGTTTATCGTGCTCAGGACTGTTTCAGGTATTCAGAATTTTTTCTCCTTCTAAATAAACTTCTGGATTGTTTATTCTGCAGTAGATCTGTGAATAAGATCATTGAAGTTTTAACTGGGATTGCATTGAACCTATAAATTGCTTTGGATAATATACACATGTTAATATTAATTTTTCAGTCCATGAACATGGAAGGTCTTTGTCTTCAATATCTTTCACTTGTGTTTTGTAATTTTCATTCTAGATGTATTTTAATGGCTTGATTATATTTACTCCTAGGTATTCATATATTTTTGTAGCTGTTGTATATGAGATTGCATTCATAATTTCTTTCTTTGAAATACTAGTGTAGGAAAATCAATCCTCCTGGTTTTTGTGTATTGATTTTATATCCTGCAATGTTATGTAATGAATCCAATTCAATCAGGTTTTCTTTTTTCATCAAACTGTTGTTGAATCTAAAAATCTATTGCCGGACTAAGGTCACAAAGACTTACTTGTATGTTTTCATCCAAATATTTTATTATGCTGAATACAGGGTGAGATAGAGATATAATTTTATTACTTTCAGGGTGAATATCTAGTTTCTTCAGCACCATTCACTGAAAAGGTTATGCTTTTCCAATTTCATTATCTTGGGACACTTGTTGAAACTGAGTTTATCATAAATGCAATAGAATTTGAATTCTATCCCATTGTTCCATATATCTGTCTTTATTTCACTACCCATGCTGTGTCTACTGTAGCTTACAGGTAAATTTTAAATTCCAAAACTGTAAGGCCTCCAACTTTACTCTTCCATTTCAATATACTTTTGGCTATTATTAGTCCTTTGCACTTCCACATGAATTTCAAGTTCAATTTGTCAATTTATAAAAAAAAAAGCCAACTGTTATTTTGGTAGGAAATACTTTGAAACTATATATATTAATGTTATACATTTTTTGGGGGGCGTACCGGGGGGTCGACCTCAGGACCTCGCGCGCCAGGAGGCGCCCGTGCCTCTGAGCGATATCACCGGTACCTTTTTTGTATGTGGGTTCCGGGAGTCGAACTCGGGCCCTCGTGCTTGCCAGGCAGGCGCTTAAGCCCCTGAGCCATCTCACCGGCCCAATGTTATACATTTTATTGTATTAAAACTAATACATAGAGGTAATATGTGATGTCCTCCTATTGGACTTCTTAAATTTAACAATCTGAAAATAAAACTAAGAAATTTGCAATAGCTCTGAAAAGAATAAAAATACTCAGGAATAAAAGTAATAAATGAAGTACAAGGCTTTTACACTAAAATAGCAAATTACTGCTGAATAAAAATAAAAAGATCTACATCTGTTATGTATGTTTTGATTCTCTGCCCCACTTTTACTATTTCTTTTAATGAAATGAATACTTTCTAATGTAACATTTTAATTCATCTTGAATGTTTTTAACTCTGTATTTTAAATTAAATATTACTTATTGCTGTATAGCAGTATCCATATTAATTTATAAATATGTATTTAAGACTTAGTTACATAATTATAGCGTGATGTAAAAACTTTAATCTTATATAGCTCTAATTTCTACCTCTCCCATTTTGTGATAATATAAAAACATTACGTCTGTACATGTTTCAAACCAAGTAATACATTGTTATAATTACTGTCTTATATAACTTAGGTCATTTAAATAACTAATACAGAATAAGTATATATTTATAGTTTGTTATATAAATATTGTTATTTACTATCTCTGGTTCCTTTCTGGATTTCCTTCTTTCCTCTCTTCTGCTCCTTCCCTCTACACTTCCTCTCTCCCTCTCTTGAATTAAGTAACCATTTATTAGCATTTCTCTACTATACCAATTTTGTTACCGCCCCCATCCCCTGTGTGTGTGTTTGTGTTTGTGTTTGCAATAAGGATCTCATTATATTACCAATGTTGGTCTGAAATTCCTGGGCTCAAAGGATCTTCCTAGTTCAGCCTCACAAATACCTGGGACTAAAGGCATTTATCACCATGCCCAGATTTCCTTTGTGTTTTAATGTCAAATATATGTTTCTTCATGATAACACCTAATAATACAATTAAATATATGTCATTTTATGTGATTGATTTTAAGGTGGCTAGAAAAAGAATAATAAAGCATATACAATTTTACTGTATTGTTATATTTATCCATAGAGTTACCTTATGAAATCTTTGCTTTTTGTGCACATTCAAATCACTGTCTGGTTTCACGTGGTTTTACAATAAAAAGGAAATTCTTTTTATTTTTCTAGTAAGGCAGGTATGACATTAACCAATTCAGCTTAATTCACCTGATAATAACTTTATCTTTCATTTCTGAAAGTTAGTTTTGCTGGACATGAGATTTGTAGTTAATATTTTTTTTTGAGATTACGGCATCCCACCATATCCTGTTCTCAACTGTCACTTATGAGGAATCAGCATTTGGTTTTATTGATGTACTCTTGTACCAGATGTGCTTTCAGGACTTTCAATGCTTTGCCTATTACGTGACTCAGTGTAGTATTTGCATTTATTGTATTTGTAGTCCATGGATCTTCTTAGATATTTATATTTTTAAATCAACTTTGTTATGGTTTTAACCAATATATATTTGGATATTTTTTTGTTAATTTTCTCTTCCTTATGGTTCTCCCCCAGAAAGCTATGTATATCAATCTAGCTGAACTAACCAGAGACAATTAACAAAGATCCTGGAGATTTGTCAAAGGCAGTCTTAGTTAAATTTTCTCGTTGCTGAGAAAAAATACCTGACACCCACAAGTTAAGGGAGGAAGGAGAGTTTTATTTACCTCATACTTTGTACAGGTTCCAATCCATAGTTGGTGGGCTCTAAGGCAGGGTGGCATGGCAGAGGGGCATCACAGAAGAGAAACAGTTTATGGCAGGATTTGGACAGGCAGAAGACAGCAAGCAGGAAGTAATGGCAGCAGAAGAAATAGCAAAGCAGCAGCAGCTTCTGTCTATCCCTTTATATTTTCTCCAGGTTGTAAGCCTATTGATTTTGATACCCACACCCAGGGTGGGGGACCATTAATCCCAGCATCACACACCTTAGATACATCCACCTCTTAAAAGTCCCACCTATGAGCATATGAGGCTTTGGGTGGACATCCAGATAAAGGCCATAATGAAGGCTTACAATAAATTATGACATATTCATTAATATCTACTGAAATTCAATAACAGTGAGAGGCCATGTGATTTGAAATAGGTGCTGCACTCACCACTACCCTCTACCCAGCCTGCTTTTGGAAGAGCTGATCCAGTAGGCTCAGCAGTCAAATCCTAGTTTACTTCAACTTTTTGGAGTGTAAAATCTATTTGAGGATATGGCACTCAAGAAACATCAGCATATATAGCCTTTCCATAAAGGCATGTTGCAGAAGACATATATTGAGGTTGTCGTGTTTATTCCCTCACCCTAAACTACCATCAAATGGAGAATCTTATTTGAAAACTGATGAAAAGTGCAGTTTCCCCTTCCTGCACAGCTTTTTGTGTTGACCTGTTCTGGCAGACTTGGCAGCTGAGTGGCAGCTCCTCTTTCTCCTGGCTTCCTAATAAAGATGTATATTTGCCAGCCAGTGGATATTGCTGAACTCTGCACCTACAAGTCTAGGTCTTGAAGGATTTCTACTTGAATCTCATTATTGTTTGGTAGTGATATCCAAGCTTTAAAAGTCACACACACACACACACACACACACACACACACACACACACACACACACAAGTTCTGCTTTACAGAGAGGATCCATGATCTGGTGGGACAGTCTCTAGATAGTTCACCAAGCCTCCACCACTTACTCTGTAACTTACAGGTTATGTTTACAGAAGTATTAAAGCAACTTATTCTTTAATTTCTTAAAGATGAAGAACACCCTAGCTCTGCCAAGGGGAACAAATTTATATTGCTATGACTGCAGAACAATTTCTTTTCAAAGTGTGATAAAAAAATAATGAGGTTTTAGTTAGCAATTAATGGAGGCTGACATACTGGTGTAATACCAAAACAGAAACCACTAAGAAACTTAACTGGAAGATCAGAGAAAGAGCAAGTCTACATCATCATCAATAGTGGTTAGAAAGATTATGTATAAACCCAAGCACTGCTCTCTTTGAAATGAAATTTGAGCTTGAGCAAAACATATAAAATAGACTTCACTGAAATAATATAGGCCAATCACTAAACAAACAAACATGCAAACAAAACAAAGTATGTAAAGGGAAGGAATTATAAATATGCAGGTGGCTAAGATATATTATCTAAAATTTCCAGATTGCAGAAACACATGTACATAGAAAATCTCAAATTCAAAAAAATTAAATGACCAAGGTCATAGATTTGCTGGCTAAAAATCATGATCTGATGTAGTGGATGGTAAAACACTTTAATAAAAATAATAATAACAGCTCCCATTACCAGTGGGCTTCTATGTGTAAGACCTGTGGTATTTTATATGTATTATTTCATTTCCATCTCCACAGTATTTAATAAAATTATAGTGATTTTTCATATAAGTTGAGATACAGAAAAATTTACAACTTGCTCAAGTATTTCATTTACAACTTGATAAATAGCCAGTTATAATTTAGATCTAAAATGTCCACACAAATTCTGTTGTGTATGGAAAGTGATTGGATCATGGGGACACTATGGCTAACTTGCTGTTAGGAGGTGGGGTCTGATTGGAAGTGGTTCACTGGGGGCATGATTTCAAAGAATATATTCTTGTTATTGGCTTCTCACTTTGCTCCCTCTGCTTCCTGGGTTCAATAGATTGAATGCCTTTTCCTCTGCCATTACCCACTGCTATTCTGTTTCTGTTTTTGGTGCCTGCTGCTCACATGCTGAAACTGTGAGCCAAGATAAACCTTTCCTCCTTTAAGTTGTAGATGTTGGGTATTGTGTTCAGTGATGAGCAAAGTAAGACATATTTTAGTACCAGGAGTGGTGTGGTTGCTGTGACTGTACCTAACTATGTGGTTTAGAAGTCTTCACAACTTTTTCAAAGGAGGAGTCTAGAAAAGTTTGGAGAAGCAGGCTAGAAAAATGATAGAAAGTTGTGAGCATTGGTTAATGTGCAATGCTGATCAGAGCTCAGACCAAAATGCTGATATGAATTCAGATAGTAAAAAAAAAAAAAACAGGCTTTAGACATTTCAAAAGGAAACAAGGACTCCATTGGCAATTGGAATACAGTCCATGTGTGTTACACTCTGGCATAAAATTTCTCTATGTTTTCCCCATGTCCTGAGACTGTGAAATACTGAGATTTAAGATGGCAGATTAATTAATCTGGTGGAGGAAATCCAAAGGTAGTCCAACATTCAGACTCTAGCATGGATTACTGCTTGCTGTTTCAGGCCAGGTCTACATTGGAAATCAAAGACAAAAGGCAGAGCTGAATGATTTAACTATAATTTTGCTAGAAGTGAACTGCTTGCAAAGTTGTGGCAAAGGGGAGCATGATTGCTAAAAAGGTTTGAAGGTTATCATTAAAAAGAACCCAAGGACCAGTGAGGCAGCTCAGCAGTGTAAGTGCCTGCCTGGCAAGTGCGAGAGCCTGAGTTCGACTCCTGGAACCCACATACAAAAAAAGGGCTGGCGATATCACTCAGCATCATGGGCGCCTGCTGGCGTGTGAGGTCCTGAGGTTGACCCCCGGTACCCACAAAAAAAACCCCAAAAAAATAAGTACTTTGCATCAGGACAATAGGAAAAATGCTTTAAAGGCATTTCACGAATCAGCAATACCCTACCATTCACATGCTCAAGGGTGCAAAACTGTAAAACTTTATTTTAGGATGTGAGCCCCTGGGTCCTTGGCTCAAGAAGGGCTGCCTATGAAATTGGTTCTACATGATTCATTTCACAGTGCTCAGCCATCCAGGCATTCAGAGATTTCTGGAGACATGATATGGTCTGGGGTGGGGTAGCAATAAACTTTATGTCATCCACATGATGCTGCTTTTTCAGGAATGCAAAATGCAAGAATTATAGGATCATGGAGGCTTCCTCCCAGATTTCAGATGAAAGCCTGGGAGGCCAGACACTGTGCCCATTGAATAGGCAATGCATGAAGCTGTGTGAATGAAGTGAAAAATGCGGTGGAGACCCCAGAAAGTATGAGACACCAGCAAAGTGGAATACATGCTGAAAAATACTCTAGGCAGTGAGTAGAACCACACTAGGAGTGAAGCCATAAGGGTTACAACTGGCAATGTCACAGGAACAAGGCCACCAAAATGCTTTGCATCTCACAACATGCTGCAACTTGCCCTACATGCTGGACATGGAGCTACAGGATTTAATATTTGCCCTGCATGATTTTGGTTTTGCTTTTTTAAAATTCATTCCTACCCTCTATTTCTTCCTATTTGAATGAGAATGTTTACCCTGTGAATAAATGCTAATGAAAATGTAATTGCTTACTTAAATTTGGAAAGATTTTAAATTCTAAGTTTTTGATTAAAGACTAACATTATTTTCATTAGGGTCCTAGTTATAATATTCCTTAAGTTTTGAGTGGTCAATACCTTACTTTGTCTCATAAGCTCTGGGATTCTTGGTGTGCAATTTTGCAGAGGAAAGCATGTCTGATAACTCATATATGAAACTATAGAAGAGATCATGGACCTTAAAACTCTTAAGATTTGTAACTTCTTGAAATTATTTCTATTAAAACCCTCAGGCTTATACTGGTTTCATGAGTCATAGAATGATATGACAATTATTAAAACTTGAATAGTAATGAGAGTAAAACCCATAACAAATATAAATTGGCGTAAAGCAAAATATGCATTTTGAAGTTTTAGATTTACCAGAAAAGCAATAATCCAGTTCTATAAAATTATATTTCTTATTTTGAAATGTAAAGTTTTGAGTTACTGCTGACAAAAGGCTGGCCTTTTCCAACAAATACTTTTATTTGGGGGTCAGGTTACAACAAAAAGTAACCTAAACACAGTTAATCAATGAGCCCTTCTGGGAAGTCAGAATTTCCTTTCCCACTATTACCAATGTTGGCATTCAAAGAGGTAGAAAAAGTAAACATCAGACTCAGAAACACATTCACTCCCTAATTGAGAAGCTGCTGGACAAAGACATAAAATAATCTATTAGTTTGTTTTTCTCTGTTCTACATGATCCTGAGAGATCACATGGATATTTAAATGGTGAAGGTTTACTAGCCATTAAAAAAGTAAACAACTACCAATTTCACATGCTGGTTCTTTAAAATATTCTCTAAATCATTTATGAAACTGCTTTTGTGCTGAGAAGGGAAGAAAAATGATAGATTTCAAGTTGATTTAAGTTCACTTGAGGACAACCCATGAAAGGTCCATTGTATGTGTTTCACAAAGAAAGGCAGGAATATACAATCTTAGAATGGGTGGGAAAAAACAACTGGTGACAGATTTCCTTGTTACTGAAAATAAGAATATAACTCAACAGAGTCTGGGATTGTAGTCAGTGACAGAGCACTGACTTAGCATGTATAGGGCCCTAGGTTTGATGCCCAGTAAAACAAAAAAACAAAAACAAACAAGCAAACAAAAAACATGAATACAACTCAAAAAATATCTGAAGAAACTGTTTTCAGGACCTGGGTAATAACAACTGCAAGACTGTGATCCTTCATAAAAGGTACACAGAAATTGAGCAATAGTATTTCCCCGTGTTTCCCCATAGAAGCACATTCCTTTTGGTGCAGTGTAATATACCCAAAGTCATGCTGGATGTTGCTGAACAAAGGAGGTGGAGGCCCAAATTTCAAGATGTGGAAGATACTTGAATCTCTGTACCTGTGGGTAACAGAGAAAAAAGATATATACAGAGGGTAGGACGGATAAATCTACATGGGGATTCACAATCACTCTCTGGCCAGTGACAGTTGAAACTCTGGGAACCTTTGTAGAAATCACCTGTTGTTTTGTTGAACATTGAACAGAGATAACAGAGGTCATATAACAATAGGAAATATTGCAGTGGCAGAGATTAGACAGCCTTCACAGAGACCTTGGAATGAATACCTTCCTTGATACACAAGGTGGGTCTTGCCTCAGCAGTATGATTCATGCCCTAGAATACAGCCCATGGTTTAGGACTAAATTCAATACTGAAACACTATCAAATTTATAAAGAATACAACCATATCTAATATATCCACAAGGAACCACTAATAATTTATCTATCTTTGCAAAACTCAATGCTCTTTTAAAGGAGGACAACTCACCACAATATATTGCTCATTACAGGCAGCACTCAACTGAAGCATTTTTCTAAGTATAACAAGAAGAATAAAGACATATCTTCCAATCATGATTTAGAAGAACATCAATATCTCTTCCAGGAAAACAACTTACACCTGTGCTTACCCATGTAGAGTTTATTCTCTCACCATAATCCTTCCATTGCCAACCATGTCTCTGGCTCATTCTCAGTTTAGTGTATTAGCTGGCAAATTGCTGCGTCCTTTCATTGAATGTATTTTCAGCTAAGTATTTGATAACATATTGGCAATGATATTCCCCAAATCGTATCACTTATTCAGAAAATTTCAATAAGTAATGATTGTACCCTACTTTGAACCTTCATTTTATGAGAATTTTATGTAGTATTATTGCTTAAATCTAAATGTCCCCCAAAAGCCTTGTGTTGAAAGGCAGGGCTTTTGGAAGGTGATTGGATTACTGGAAGCATTATGCTCAGTGTATTAGTAAGTTGATGAGTTCATATTTGACTGTGCTGTTCAAAAGAGGGTCCTATTCAAAAGAGACAGGTCACTGGGGCTGTGACCTGGAAGGTGGATTCTTTACTCAGCTCCTGTTTCTCTTATATTTCCTGCCAGCCATGTGGTGAATAGATTTCTTCTGGCATGCTGTTGACCCACGCAGTTTCTGCCATTCAAGTCAGGTTCAACTGACTAACCATATTCTGAACCCACTGAAACCATGAGCCAAAATAAACCTATTTTCCTTAAATTGTGGGTATTGGGTACTTTTCCCAGCAATGGAAAGGTAACTAATACATGTGGCATCTTGGCCCAGTGGGACTCTCAAGGCTGTAAGGGATGCTAAATAAAATTTTAGTAAAGTGAATTCACACTTCTGCTTTTCTACTCTTATATTTTAACTGGTTCTATTCAGCTCTAATCACAGATCTCTGACTCAGGTTTTTGGTCAAGTAATGTCTATGTATCTTCTTGCATCTTTACATGGTATGCCTTGTTTCCATAACGTGTTTAATTTATTAACTGTATGCTTTTTACCAATCTTCTAATTTAATAAGAAATTTTCTACTATTATTTATAACATGATGTAACTTTGTCCAAATTTGACAAGTATGTAAGCATAGAATAACTTCATCTTCTGTTTTCCAAGCCTAAATTTTCTTTAAACTCTATACCCAGCACTTTAAAACCCATAGGTAGAGCTCCTTAATGAGATGGCAAGCCTAAAAGCTGTTTACCATATTATTGTATTAGTGCATTAATTCTATTGTTTCCACAGCTGTGTGGGAGTATATCATGTTTTAAGTAGCAAATATGTGCAATATTTTGGGTTATATCGCGATCAGTACATCTACAAATCCAAATTGACTAAGTTTTCAAATTTCAGCTGCTTCTCAAATGCTATATGCTACCAGGATGACACCCAGCTAATTAACATATTCTATCTCTGATTACATCAATTCCAAATAATTCTTCTCTTATCTTCTGGAAATATTAAGGCCCAACCAAAATCCTTTCTCTTTCTTGAAGCCTTCAAGAAAATGAATACCTTTATCTGTTTATTTTGTCTTTAAAATAAAATTCCAATGCACTATTTAGGTTTTGTTATGAAAAATAACAACAATGCTGATATATATATGTAAAATTTTATATGTGGAATCTCTCACCTAGATATTAAAATATAAGAACATGAATCTTCTTTCACATTTACTTTTATCTCCTGTGAGCAACAAAATATTTTCTACTTCGTGTATCCCCATATGCATTCATTCTGAGTTATAAAATCAAGTCACAAACAAAACAAAATCTACGCTTAATAAAATTTTTCTTTATCTCATGAGTGTTTAAAATTATTTCTAAATATGTAGATGAAAAACTAAAACTTTTATAAATATTGTCTTCATAATCTTCAATATTGACTAAAAGTAATTACCTACTTTAACATCGTAATACCTATTTTATTCCTTTTTTGTGTGTGTGTGTGGGTACCAGGGGTCAACCTCAGGACCTCGTGCACCAGCAGGCGCCCGAGCCACTGAGCGATATCACCGGCCCTTTTTTCGTATGTGGGTTCTGGGAGTCGAACTCAGGCCCTCGCACTTGCCAGGCAGGTGCTTATACCGCTGAGCCATCTCACTGGCCGCTGTATTTTATTCCTTTTCTCCTCTCTTTGCTTATTTTTCAGTTTTGCCTTTTAATTACTAAAGGCAAATTTAAAAGTTCAAAGCTATAATGATGAGATGGTTAAAAAGCATATAATAACATTGTTTCAATAAATTATCTAGTAGAATAGCTTTGTAACTCTAGTGATTTGCTCTTTTACTGCAGAAACGCTGAAGAGTAGCTTTATAGTAATAAGATTGATAGAACTTGTATAGACTAACCGATAAAATTGAAAGCTTTGTGCTCACTTTTTTCAATTGTTTCTCATCACACAACAGTATTTTCTTCTCTAATCTCTGATTTGTTACATCTCAGTAGTCTATCCAGATCTCAAATGCTCTTCACTGAGTATAAATTTTATTCACTGTTCAACATTCTCTTATCTGCTCCTTAAAACTAACTTATTTAGTTGAATTTTTTCCTGGAAGAAGCATATCAATAAAGAGGAGAATATTGTTTTTTCAGTTTCCCACTGGGAAGATAAAACTCAGTAATCTTTTCCCATTGCAGAGCTAAAAACAGACAAATGTAGTCAAGCCAGAACAATACACACAAGAATTCAATTTGATGTCCCATGAGGGTCATGGAAAGGAGATGCATGCATTCTCTCTGCTCAACAATTTAGATTCAATCAAAACAAATTACACATTTACATGAAAATCCAGGGTAGATAAAACTAAATATTTTCTTTTACTTTTCAGATAATTTTATACAGTAATGACAAATATTAATCACATTTTATAACACGATTCATTTAAAAATCCTTACTATAACAACCATGTCCTCTTACAGGGAAAATTTTACAGGTCTTGAAAAACTAAATTGAATCCCATCATTCATGTTGACCTCCTATGTTCTTTAATGTGCACAGTTCATTATTAGCATTCAATATTAAATTATCACAATTACCATTCTGCATCTAACAATATTCCTTTCTCCATCAACCCATGCCGCCCACAAGTTAAACCCTAACAGAGGCATTAATTGAAGTGGAGGAAAACAGACCTTTTGGGTTTCTTTTATTCCATTTAGGTAAGATCTGAAAAATGTTCATCTCTTCATAAGCTTTCTTCATAGCTCCCTTTCAGTAAATTACCATAAAAGCAAACCTAGATGAATCAATAGCCTTTACCGAACGTATCAGAAGTGCTGAAACAGAGACAAATAAAAAAGCATCACAAGTCATCAATAATAAATTAGTTTGACTGCAGTAGTGACATCAGGCCATGTGATGAAAGACTGAGTTCTGAGTTATTTAGCCTTTCTATCATAGCAAGATATGATGAAAGACACAATTTAAGCACAATACAGTGTTACCCAGCCATCCAAAAAAATATATTTTTTCTTATCTTCATCAACTTCTGAAATTTAAGGATACTATACATTTCTTTTTCCACTCAACTATCTGTTTTAGACACTACCATGAAAAGCAACAGGATCATTGTGTGCTGAAAGAATCATGAATCAGTTTCCTACATGAATTTCATCAAATATTCTGTCACCCCACAGAGGAAACACTGAAATTAGGGGAGATTCGAAGTGTTAAAAGAAGGCAATGTGGCAAGGAAAAGGTGGGTGGAAGATTGATTTCAAAATTGCAAAATAAACCGTAGAAATCCACAAGTCAGAGATGAACATATAAAATATATCATATGAGTTACAATTACTGTATAATAGTCTCTCTGCTGCTGTTCTGACTTTCCACTTATGGTAGAACTTTTCATAAATGTTCTATTTAATCCTCTGAGCACCAGCAAAAGCACAGGTGCAGAATGAAGTTCACGACTTCATAGGAGGTCCTAAATCCTCCTATGCTTCACATCTATATTACTTTTTATTTTTATTTATTATTTTTTTATTTTTTGGTGCCGGGAATTGAACTCAGGACCTTGCGCTTGCCAGGTAGGCACTATGCCACTGAGCTATATCCCCAGCCCCTGTTATTTTTTTAAACAGCAAATACAAGTCTCTCTGGTCTTCTCAGTGCTATCATCTCTACACATGTGTTACCAGATTCGTGATTTGTATCCTATATCAATCAGGGTCCTTGAATACCAAGTTCATTTTGAAAAAGACTCCTGCATACTTTATTTTCCAGAATGTAACTTTACCCCTTGTTTTAACTAAACTTTAACTTTCCTGGAAGATGCCATTTTCCCAACTGTCCCTCAAAAGCAGAGATTAGTTCTTGTATACCTTGCTTTGAGTAGATATAACCATAGGGATATGGTTCTACTATGGTTAACCTCTCCAATGTCTACCTTAGTGCCCCCTCCTTGCTCCTCCTCCTTCATTTATTCATTCACTCATTTATTTATTTTGACTGTATCGAGGCCTTCAACCTGAGCTACATCCCCAGTCTTTTAATTTTTAGTTTAAGACAGTCTCACCAAGTCACAAAGTAGCTCAGGCTGGTCTCAAACTTTTTATTCTCCTGATTCAGCCTCCCAGAGTGTAGGATTTATAGGCATGCACCAATATACCTAGCCTGAGGTGATTATTCTTTTGTCCTGAAATGTAATATCTTTGAAAACCTGATCACACCATATGCCTCCTTGGCTCATTCTCTTTATTTTAATCTTTAGGACTTCTTGCTATTCCATCTTCATTAGTGTGTGTGCTTGTAAGCCTTTCCCATAACCCCAAAATCCTTCCAACAAAATATAGGATGTATATAATGCATTGTCCCTAATTTCTCACTTCTCACTCAGTTCTTAATCCATTGAAATCTCTGAATTCATCGATCCAATGAATTGATCCTGCCAAAGTTGTCAGTTCCACAGTAATTTGCTGAATTTGATAGCCGTGTTTTAGTTAGTCTTATTATTCAACCTTTTTACCCTTCATAAACAGGCCACTCCTATATCCTTGAAATGCTCTCATCTGCAATTTACAAAATTAATCTTATGATTCCTTGCTTTCTCTTTGTTCTCACTCATTTTCAATCAACTTAGCTCCTTACAAATTAATATTTTCAAGTATTCCTTCATTAGGGCTCATGTATATTCAAACTATGAATCCTACTTTTTTGTTTTAATTCATAGCCGGGTCTATAGCAATCACTTTTATGTTTACTATACTCCCAGTATCTCAGTAACTTTCACCTACTTACTATCCCTCAGACATATATAGTCAACGGTTCAAAAGCATGTCTCTGTTTTCAGGGATCTTGTGAACATAGAAATCAACCTGTCCAAAATTGAACTCTTTCTCCCTTAGTATTCTTTGGGTGTAATTATTTTAGGAGTTGTAAGATCACTGACCTATAATGTATTGTAGTCATTAAATAATATGGAAAACATTGGCAATATTTTCATGAATTTATTTGCCCAGTGTCATTCCTACATTTTTTTTCTAAATCAACTGATTTGTATGTTTATCAAAAGGATGGGCAGTTAGTTAAGTGTTGATCCTTGTTAGTAAATATATTTTAGAACCTAATTACAAATAAAATCATGACATCTTCATTACATACAAGAAATATAATATCGAATTCACAAGAAAATGTAGTCTTCTCTTTCCTAGAATCAGTCCACATCAAGATACGTACCTTTCAGTTTTTTGTTGGCCACCATTGAAAATGCGTGGGTAGAGTGAAGAACGGCTTTATGAATATCATGAGGAAATCAGAAAAGGGGAGCATTAAAAGTTAGAACAATCTCAAACCTCAGAAATATGGCTATATATAGTTACTACTGAATTTAGAAAGGGATAATGAGGATAACTGCATAGTAAGAGAGGATCACAGCATGCATAAGGAAGCCTAACACCATGTCATGGTCTACTTTATTACCTCCAAAATTCCACGTCTCTGAGGTTTTTCTAAAGGAGGAAAGACACCATTCTTCAAAATTCACTGTGAATGAAAATGTCATTCTTTGGATCAAACTGATGAAATGACTATAATCATGTCATAGAAATAGTTCAACTCAACACATGAAGAAATACCATTTTAATACCTTATATCCTACCAACTTTAAACAAAAGAGGCACAATCAACTAAACATTTTCTAGACAGGTTTTTAAAACCTTGTTTTGAGATTTGAAATTTAGTGTAAACTGTAGCTATTATTCATGATACATAGGTTTGTTCACTACCATCTCCAAATTTCCTCAACAGCATTTTATTTATTTTTGTTGTTGTTTATTTATTTGTTTATTGTGGTATTGTGACTGAACTCTAAGCTACATCTCCACTCTTTTTTAAAATTTAAGACAGGGTCTCACTGGGTCATCCAGCCTGGGCTTTAGTAACACATTAGACCAGCCCATATTCACTAAATCAGGATTTGGATATCCCTTCCATTTTTCATTAGTACATGTTTGCAGTATATAATATTTACATTCCTTGTGTGGAGTTGGAGGTTAGGTAGAAAAATACAGTAATAGGCTATAAAATGAAAAACAAAATGTCTTTTCTCCTAGTCATTCACTTTACCAGCAATTCCAATATTTCCTCAGCACCTATGGACAAAACAGAATGCTCAAAGTCTAACCATTTAATCCACTCCTTCTGCACTAAGGTAGAAATAGCTCATTCAACAATTTGAGACTCAGGAAAAAGTTACAGCTCCACTTTACAAAAACAATAACTATCTACTGTCTTTCTTTGACTTTCATTCCAGATCAAGCTCTTAAGTCTTGTATTGCTGTATACTGTACTGAATGGATAAAATTTTTGGTCTTTTACATTATTTTTATTTGCTAATTCTATGTACCTGCTCTTTCATTGTCATTTATAAGAGCAGCAATGAATTTTAAAAGCAAAGGCATAAGTCATTTTTACATATACTTTCAGCACAATACATGGCTTTCCCCCAACCTACTTTTCTTTGGGTTAAAGACTAAAAATCAAATATCTTATTTTATGAGTCACAGTTTCAAAAGCCCTTCTTTTATCATTTGTGAGTTAAAGAAAATTGCATTTTGTCAGTTATTCTTAGTGTTGACTCAGATTATAATTTATAGCTTTAGTATCTATCAGAACAACTTAGTTTCCTTCCAGCAACACTGCCCTCTGCTAATCTTCCCTCCCTTTGTTCTGCAGCTAGAGTGATATTTTCAAACATGAGGATCTGATCAATTTAAGTCGCTTCTTGCTTAAAATGTTTCAATATTTTTACATCACTCAAAGAATCGACACAAGCACAGATGGTTGTCATGCCCCTCCAGTCATTGCCTATCTCAATCTCTGCTCTTGCCACACTGCTGTTACTTCCTATATTCTCCAACCATTAACACCCAGTTGAAATACTTCTGTGACATCCTTCCTCTTTTCCTATCATACGCACAAAAACACTTTATCTTTCTAATAACTTCTATGTGGAAGACTACACTGAGCTCACTTTAGATCAAATTTTATTGATGGACTCTCATAAAAACAATTATTTTCTCACAAAATTATGTTCTTCGATGTCATTCATTTATTCAATAGCAGAATTGTTTAGCTAATGCCCATTTCTTATAAGAGCACAGTTTTTCAACTGAGATATTATTGCCATTTGGGGCTGGATAATTTTTTATTATGGGTGGCCATCCTGGGCTCTGTGGGATGTTTTGCAGCATCCCTGTCCTCCATCCACTCAATTCTAGTACCACATCTATCCCTTCCCCCAGGTTGTGATAAAGACAAACGTCTCTAGACACACTAGTGTCTCTTAGAGTACAGTACAGGTATGAACCATTAACTCTACAAAAGTAGTGACATTTGTGTTTGATTTCCATTTGTTACCTATGCCTAGCACGGTGCTGGGTTTTAGTGGGTACTTAATAAATATTTAAAAATAATTAACGGCAAGTCCTGAAGTTACTTCTATAGGAGAAACTGAAAAGACATTTTATCCAAATACAAGAGCCATGAAAAATACATGTAACAATTTATTTTAAAAGTCTTCAAATGTTAAAGAAAATATTATTTCATACACAAAAAAGAGAAGTTAATTTAGCTCTACTTTAAGAGATTTTCGAGAAGCAAAACCTTCTAAAATTGTGATATAAAAAGATGTAAAAAATATTTTATAAAAATTCTCCCCTTTCACATCACTCTATCCCTCCTTAAAAGGGAACCTATAGGAGTGTTCAGGTTTGTAAAGGCAAAGTATCATACTTAACTCCTATCTATTCCTTTGCTCAATCTGGTTGTCAAGTAATAAACTGAAACTTATTTTCTACATGATTGGATACAGAGATTAAGTTTGATCTACTAAAATAAGCATCTGTTTTTTTTAATATATGCAGGTACCAGGAGTCGAACTCAGGACCTCATGCTTGCCAGGCAGATGCTTATGCTGCTGAGCTATATCACTGGCCCAAGCATCTGGTTTTGAAGCATTTAATGTTTTTAAACATTTAAGTTTTGAACAAAAGATTGATATTATATCTCAGAGGAATTATTCCTTCATATCTTTTGTTCTTTATTTTTTAATACAGAAGCTCAGATAATGTCCATAAAAACATGTATAAAAATTCAAAGGCTGAAATCAAGAGACTATGTTAAGAATAACTCCAGTATTTGGTCTTTAACTTATCGTACATACAATATGACTTGTATGGGATTTGTGTTCCTGGATGCATAATTGTTAAGTTAATCATGGATAGAGAAGTTGTGATTTATTTGAATGCATCCACCAAACTATTCTCTAAAGCCCTCTATAAGTAATGTATCTGTTCTCACACTTTCTTGGTATTCAGAATAGAATTAATTATCACTTCAGATGAGACAAGACACAGCTTTTATTGAGGTTGCATAAAAGGTTCTGGAAAACAGCATGGAAACCACTTGTTTTACCCTTACGTCAGAAATAGTCTTCAAAAAGATGATCTCCTAAAACTAAGGGACACGCCAAAATTCTCTGCAAGTGTGGCTGTGATTTAGACAGAGTAGTTAGGAAAGGGAACAAAATTTATAATTTATTTATTTTTATTCTTTTTCAAGCAGACATCAATGCATTAATATTTCTCTCCTGAACACTTTGTTATTTTCAGTTTAAGTATGTTGTCTAACTGTAGAAAAATGATTCATTATAAAACTCAAGAGATGCATAATGCCATTTGAAAATGGAAGTTCAAGGTAATCTGGTCAAAGGAAACTAAGCTGATTATCAAACTTGCTCTAGCTAAGATCCCATATTCTGCTGGATAAGTCTATAAGAACATATATACAATACTCTGGTAGAGCTACTTTTACCAGGAAAAACAAAAGCTAAAATTTAACATTCCAGTTAAATTCTGAACTAAACAGAGTTTAAAAATATACATATTCACAATTAATATTAGAAATCCCTTAAGAATATGGCTTGTTGGAAACCAACATTGCTCAATGAAGGCATTATATTGGGGACCAACATCTTACATTTAGAGTCACCTAGACAATTTTTCCTTCAGTATGGATAAAAATGGTTATTCAGTGGGGTACCTGAAGAACTAGTCAAATGGTTAGCTTTTATGTGACTGTGGAGTCTAATTCACACTCGGGAGATTGATGTATTCCCATACTGAGAGGTACATGGTGATTCAATCTTCTGAGAGAATAGCAGATTCACATCAACTACCTCAAGCGCCCTCGAGGATATATGTTTATAAAAGAGAGGAGTAAAAAACACCTATAATAATATTTTATTTCTAGGTTGCCCTGTATTAAAATGTCACATATGAAATCTATGTTTTATCTAAATCCAGAATTATAGAAAGATATTTATATTCATATGTATCCCCTAAGGTAAATTTAATTTGAAACCCACATACATTTATAAATCATCAAGATAAGAGTTTTATCTGATGTTTATTATTTTAACACTTCAAAATTTGTCTTCATAAAATACAAAATCTCCTTAGTTATAGAATTATAAAACACATATCTCATAAATTTATAGAATTATAATTTTTTCCTAAATTCCAATCTCTGCTCCATGTAAATCTTACTCCACCTACCTTTGTTATTCAAGAAATATTATGTACTCCATTATCTATAAGTTCACTTCTAAAATCTCCTTCCTCAGTTTTTGTCTTCCATGATCTGACTCTGGTTTACTTTTAGCCTTAGACACCACTACTTCTATATATGTCCTAAATTGGCTCTTCTGTTCATTACCTAATTTCTTGTATCTTCACATGTTTACCACATGTCACTGATCCTGAATTGCGCCCATATACCCCTTACCTATTTTATAACAGCAAATCAAGTCTTATGTCCTCTAATTGAAACATGTTCATGTTTCAACTATTCATACATCTTCATTTTACTGATAATATATTTTAGAGTTACAGCCAGGTGCTTTTTATATCTTATTTCATTAAATCCTTAAAGTCGTGAAAAATAAGGATGATGTTTCTCATGTCATAAATGTGATAACTTAGGCTAATAATTTAAGTACAGTAACTTATTCAAGGTTAAATTTCACTAGCATAGAAGAGCTGTGGCATGAACTCAGAATTCTTTGACTTTTAAATTACAATCTTTCCATATACAACATGAAGTGTCACACCTTTCTTGCACCTCTCATTTTGACTTATTGAACATGCTTTGTTTTATTGTAATTTGTTGTTTATGAAAAATTATAAACTCTCATTAACTAAAATTGTATTATCAAAGACCATTTCCTTAAGTTCTTATTCATAATCTAGGAATACAGAAAATATTGAGTAATTTTTGAAGCACCAACTTCTAAAATCTCATTGAGTTAATATATATTTTTCTTATTTCTCTAATACTATCAGTAGCAATATGAAGTAGTTCTTTAAGAAAAAAACCTTAGAAAAATGCATTACAGAATTGTTTCTATACCCTCCTGTGATAAAAGTTCATTTTGTCCCTGTAAGGTTCCTGCTTCTTACCAGTAAAATGAGTTTAATTCTTAAAGTATTTCTAGTTTTCAAAATCTGGTCCAAAATCCCAGAATTATTGGGTAGCTCAATTGAAGTAAATGTAAAGAGATTTTAATATATGATATAAAATAAAAACAGTATTAATTCAGGTTTATTAATAAATGAAATAATTCATTTGCAATATACATTAGTAAGTAGAGCATTTGATCTGATCAGTGGCTCCAGTTTTCAATAATGTGTTAGTTGAAAATTGAATGAGATTTTTATTCTGGAATATTATAAAACATCACCATCAGATGAAAAGCCAAAAAATATTTTATACATATTACCAACTTCTGATTTTAAATATTATAAAACACACTATAATATTTGTAACCGGTAGTTTTTGCATTATTTTAATTACTTAGAATATGGTTTAAATGGTCCATTAATACTATGCTAGCTTCTAATATTTCAAAATCAACTTTTTTCTTAGTTTTTCATTTCTGTGTACTATTATTTCAAAATAATTTCCTGGAGAAGAAAATATCTCCAGTCTTTTTTGAGAGCTTCACTTTCCCCTTTGATCTCTGCATTTTGTTTATGAAAAAAAGAACTACTTATGAAAATGCAGTATTTCATATTTCAGTGATCAATCAAAAGCAATAAATGCTGCACAAACAGCATCTTAAGAATGCACTTAGTATCTTATTGATCTCAAGAACATTAAACCTCTTACCGCCAGAATGACCGCATTATGCTCTTGGATTCATATGCTCAGGGACTTGATTTCATTAAGAACTCTATTTAAATGGTCAAGGGCAAAATTATACCTAAAGATGGACTCTGTAACTGCCTGCAAATGCATTTTAGGAATTTCAAATATTATTATCTTTTTGGAATTTTGTATACTTGCTCTATATATTTCACTATAAGAACATTATTGCTTAAAAAAACATAAGTGAACTTATAATTCAAAGTATACATTTCATTCTTCTACTTCATTTGGAAGTTGTCAAATTTGGTTAAAATGAAGTTATCTGTAAATGGAATATAGTACATTGGCCTATATAAGTCTCAAAGAGATATTTGCAATGTTTTATATAAATGTTACATTTGAAGTTATTTGAATGTGATACAAGTTTACATATAGAAATCCATTAGAAATATAAATATGAGCAAACACACTCAGTGTATTCCATTTGGATTCTGTCAATTTTGTGGGGGAAAAGGAAAATCATCACTCCTGCTTGAACAGTTGTTTTGAAAAGATAAATGCATTTTAACATGATTGTTATAGTAGGCAACAATTCAAGAATAACACAAATTATACACTACATTTATAAAATTTTATCTATGAGAATTACAAAGGTAACTCAGAAAACTGCATCCCAACTGAAATTATGCAGATACACATAAATACCACCTTTATTAGGACCTTGTATGTTTTTATTCGACCCTAACAAGGTTTTTGTTTGTTTTTCCCTTAACTCAATTTCCTATAGACCTTGTGCTTTGTATTGTACAATTTTGTGGTGCATTATGATTTTTAGGAATGCATTCATCATGTTATAGCAGAACTCAAATTACAATGAAAGTGTAGTAAAGCAACTTTTAAGGACCCACATTGATCTGGTAGAGAAAATTGTAATTTCACAAAATTACTTTTTATGTTTTTGGTATACATTTTTGCATAGAAATTTGATACTCTATAGGAAAAGAATAAACATAAAACAAATGATCAAGAGGAAATGGTTTCATTTTAGTTTATTCAATACAGGTAAAATTTTATCTTAATGGTACTAAAATAACAGTTGCAAAAATGTAATATATGAATTTCTTAAATCATAGCAATGATATGGTTCAAGTTGTTTAACTTTTGCCTTTCATGTAATCATAGAAATCTCACTCTCAAATTGTTGAAGAATTATTAAATACCGTGTTAGGAATAACTATGCAAGTAAAAAATTATATAAATAGAAATGCATGTTCTGCTGAGCCAAGAACTCTATTTCAGTAATCTTGGAAGAGATTAGAATGTTTTGTATATAAATATATCGCAAGATCTACTAAAATAGATTATTAAACCTGAAAAATAAAATCAAATAAGAATTATATTTATAATTTAGATCTATGAATATTTCAAAATGTGATTTTTTACGCAGAACCAGACATATACATGAAAATTAAAAACAATAATTACATTATAGAATCGCTGGACCAGGGATATAGCTCAGCAGCATGGTGCCTGCCTAGCAAGAGGGAGGTCCTGAGTTCGATTTCCCGTACCAAAAAAAAAACCTCTCAAGAATCGTGACCAAATTAAAACATGGAAAAAGGTCACATACCAACAAATATGATTCATGTCTTTCACCCAAAACCTACGAAGGTTTTTATTTCATTTTATTTTTATTTTATCAGTGTAAAAGGGGTAGCCAAAACATATGGTGAATGCTTACATTAAAAAAAAAGAATATTCAGTAAAAGACACATTGCCATTAATCTCCCTGAAGATACTCCCCCTGCTGTGAACAGATTTATGTCATTGTTCTTGGCACTTCTTGAAGCAGTTCTGGAAGTCCCCTTTCATCAATATGAGTTGTGATAAAAGTATGATGTACCCAGCTGCTGAGTGCTATCCAATGGAAAGGCAGGCTTGTAAAAGCACTACAGTGTATCATGTCCACCTTATTCACCAGATCTGACACTGGGCAACTTCTGGCTCATACCCAAAGTAAAAATAACCGTGAAAGGCATAAGTTCTGAATCAATTCAGGACTTGGAGATAACCAAGACAACATATTAAAGACATTCATGAAACAGGAATTCCAGAACTGCTTCAGAAATCCCAAGAATGTTAGCAAAAGTGTATTTATTTTTAATTAAGTTTATTGGTATAATTTAGATATACATAATCATCACATTCATCATAGGGAATCTGTATGTGTATGTGATATATTTTGATTCCTCTTTTTTTCCCCATTCCCCTCCCCTCCCCTTCAATCCCTTTCCCTTCTTTCTTGGAAAAGCTTTGTTTCCATTTTATCGTTCTTTTCTCATTTTTTCTTCCCCATTTGAACAATATCTTCCTCTTTCATAATATCTATTATATATTTTGGTCCTTATTTACACTTTCAGTTTCTCACAACAGAGAGACAATGTGATATTTACACATGCACGTCCAATTTATAGGGAAAGTTTGTTTAAAGCAAGGAGAGTATTTTGAGGGAAATTAATGGCAATGTGACTTTTAGTGTAATGAAATCTCTTCTTATAAAGCATACACCATATTCTATGATCACATCTCATATTTGCAGTACAGAGTAGTGTGTCCTTTTTGAGGAATTGATACATGCATATAACACATCCTGATAATTTTTGATCACTTGAAGCCTGATTAGGATCACATAATGCATCCAAGGAAAAAGAAAACAAAAGAGAATACTCCTAATATACCTTGAAAGAAAAATTAGAGAACTATTCAGGGACTTCCTTTTAAAAATCCAATGATATCTTCAAAAAAAAAAGTTCAGAAACACAAAATACAAATTGGTAAGTATTGTCTTCTATTGCTATAGCTCTATTTCCAATCTCTTAATATTTTCTTTTAAAGAAACAACATATACTTATCCCACTACTGTTAAGTAAAATAATTGTAATAACATTGTCTGGTTTCTAGTGTCAAACTAATATTTTTATATTTCAATGCAACATTATTCATTCAGATAATTCTGGGGAACAATCCAATTTCACTATAACTCACTAATGTTTAGAAAGTAAAAATTATTGTGTGTGTGCAGTAACACATAATAAGATGTTCATCTTTTATCTTTGGCTTAAGCAGCTTGGGGAAAATAATATGTTTAAGTACTTTAAATGTTATAAAATGATTGGTTAATTTTTTAACAAAGTAAATTTTAAGTATAGGATTAAAGTCAATAGTTCAACATCAGAAAACCAATCACAAAACAGACAATACCAGTCAACTGGTACACTTCCTACAATCTTTCTTTGTTAAACTTTCTTTGTTAACTAGGATGACCTTACAGGTTCACTCAGCTGCAAAGATCAGTTATTCATTCTGTAAGTCTGAATTTATTGATCATATATTTTAGCATTAAAAGAAATAATACAAAGGTTAATCTTCCTGATATACACATATATGCAGAGTCTGCCAAAAATGTATACACACTTCAGGAAAAGAAAAATGTTTCTTCAACAAATGGTGTTATTCTCATATGAGGGACCCTAGAGGATGTCATATATTGCAGAAAACCCACTACACTGCCAGTCCTCAGAGAAGAAATTTAAAAGTTTAAACTATTGTGTGTATATGTGTATTTATGTGGAGAGAGAGAGAGAAATTGGTGATTGAATATAGGGCTTTTGCACTGAGCTACATCCCCAGAACTTTATTAATTTTTTAATTTTATTTCCTTGTCAAGTGGCATTAACAGAAAACTTTTAAAAACTGTTGCTAATCTGATGAGTATGAAGTGATATATTTCAGCTTTAATTGAAAATTTCCCAATGATTAATAAGGCAAGGCATTTTTCATGAGCTTTGGGGTTTCCCATTAGAATGTTCCAATTCAAGTGTTTTATTCTTTTTCCATAAGTCTTTGATAGGAGCTCACATATTTTGATACTTGCTTCGATTTATTTATGTGTGTTAAAATTATTTTCTTCTACCAGTGGAAAGATCTTCATATTTTAATAATGTCATCTCATTAACAAATGTTTGTGATTTAAATGTCAAGGATACTTTTCAAATATTTTCCTTTATGCTACTATTTTGGAAATCTTATTTAGGAAAATATTTACTCAGGTCAAGAAGTAAATCAATATACTCATATGTCGATTTAATTCTACATTTAGATATTTAATTCACTTCAAATTATTTCCGTACATGATATATTCTGGAGGTTTAGATTTATCACTTTCCATGTGGACAGCAAATCTGAGTCTGTTTTGGCTCAGAGTTTGTAGATGTTTCAATAAGCTAGCTCCAAGACGGGATGGCATGACAAAGAGGCATGGTGGAGGTATGCTGATGAGAGCTGCTCATGGCATGGTGGTAGGGAAGCAGAGATTTTGAAGGGAGGGAGGAAGGAGATCTGCCCTTCCAGGCTATGCCCACAGTGACAGACCTCCTCTGACCAGGGTCCACCTTCTAACATTACATTAAGCTATAAACTCATCAGTGGGACTAAAACTCTGATGAATATCATACGCTCATGATCCAGTCACTGCCCCAAACACCACACCTATGAATACATGAGGATTTGAGGGGAAATCTAGATATAAACCGTAATAAATATCTATCTAATATTTCTTTGACTGCCTGTGTTTTTGTATCACATTGGAAAAACTATTTGCTAATCCAAAGCTAGGAAAGCTAATGCCCATTTTTCTTTCTAATAACTTTGTATAATTTCAGTACTTACATTTAGGTCTTTGATTTATTTGAGCTAATTCTTGTATGTGATGCTAGATAGTAGCCCAAATTCTTTTACATGTGAATATCTCATTTTCTCAGTATCATTTGTAGAAAAGGTTATTCTTTGCCCCATTAAATTATCTTAGCACATGCTAAAAAGTCAGCTGATTATAAATGTAAGGTTTTATTTCTCAAAATATTTATTTATTCTTAGGCCAGAATAACAGTCTTGATTACATAACCTTCAAAACCGGAAAAGTGATTCCTCTTTGTTTTTTTTCAATATTATTTTGGATTTCAATTACAAATCTATATGAATTTTAAATTCAGGTTATCAATTTCTGCCGAAAGTACAGCTGGGATTTTGATAGGTATTGTGTTGTGACTGTAGATAAATTTGGGGAATATTATAATATCAACAAAATTAAATCTCAAATTCACATGCGATATCTTTACAAGTATTTAGGTCTGGAAATGTCCAGGAAATGGATTTTTTCCTTGTGCCTCAAGAAAGTGAGGCAGCCCTGCTACTAATCAGGAAATGAATTTTTTCCTTGTGCCTCAAGAAAGCGAGGCAGCCCTGCTACTAAATTCACTGTCATAGACACATTTTAGAATTCCATAGAATGGTAAATTAAGAAATTTATGTCCGATAAGCCATTAAACTTATAATTTGTTCCAGTGGCTACAGAAAAGAAATCACTTTGTATTCTTAGCTTGTTGAATGATTTTTATCATGAAAGGATGTTGGATTTTGTCAAACACCTTTTCAGCATCTATTTAAATGATCTTTTGCCCTTCATTTTATTAACGATATAAATTATATAACTAGTTCTCATATGTTGAAGTAACTTTCATTCTCAGTATAAATAAAGTCTATAAGCTTTTTCTTACATGTTGCTATAAAACATTTACATTTGCTAGATTTTTATATAGGGTTTTGTAAAATCCTTATACCATCCTATATATTTTCATTTATACTTTTGTGTTTACCAATTCGCTTTTTTTCCTCATGCAGAATCAGGTTACTGCCTATTGTCTTTTCATTTCAGCCTCAATTATTTCCTATAAGATTTGTTACAGGACTCAAGTATTGGAAAATAACTTTCTTGGTAGTTGTCCATTTGGCAATGCTTTAAGTTTTTCCTTTTTTTTTTTTTTTGTGGGTACCGGGGGGTCGACCTCAGGACCTCGCGCGCCAACAGGCGCCCGTGACGCTGAGCAATATCACCGGCCCCTTTTTCGTATGTGGGATCCGGGAGTCGAACTCGGGCCCTCGCGCTTGCAAGGCAGGCGCTTACGCCGCTGAGCCATCTCTCCGGCCCAGTTTTTCCTCATTTTGAAAGAAACTCTTCTGGATATATAACATTTGATTGACTTTTGCTTTTAGCATTTTAAACATATTATCCCATTGCTTCCTGGCCTCTATGGTAAAAGAAAAGCTCGAAATTACATTAAGGGCAGTTTTCATATGATGAGTAGGACAGATTTAAATATTTCAAAAGTTTTATTATGTATTTATGAACAAATTTCTGTCTACCTTTGTTTTTTGAGCTTCTTTAATGCGTAGACTAATGTTTTTTATCCAACTCTAAAAGCTTTCAGTCTATATCTTCAAATATTTTTTTTGCTCCTTTTTTCTGTCTTTTTTTCTTTTAGGATTTCCATTATAACTACATTAGGACAGTTTGGGTATATCTTACCTTAAATTCACAGGACCAAGCTATTTTGAATCTCGATTTTTTTATTTTGGAGTACTTGGAAATACACATAATGTGATACTTTAGGCTTAGGGCACAAGTCTAAACACACAGTTAGTGTCATATACACCTTTTGTACATAGCCCAAAGGTAGTTTTAGATAATATTTTCAGTGCACCTACATTTTGACCACACCCCAGCATATGAGGTCAGGTGCAGAACTTTCTAGTTGCAGCGTCATGTTGGAACAGAAGATATTTTGGATCTCAGAGCATTTTGGATATTGGATTTTTGAAGTAGGATTGCTCTACCTGTGTACTTGATGGTCTCTGAGTCTTAATTCATTATTTCTTTTTGTTCCTTTGTTTCTAATGCTTAATCCAGATAAACACAATTAAACTTGGCTGGTATTTTCTTTTGCTTACTTAAATCATGTCTTAAGAACCCATATTTAATATTTTCTTATAATTTATTGCAATTTTTCACTGCAGAATTTCTATTGGTTGTTCTCATTAATATTTATATCTCTTTATTCATACTATCTTTGGTGATCTATTTTTCTCATACTTCTATGTAGTGTGTAGATACTTTTTCCATTCAAACATAAAGACCTGATTCAAAGTACTTTAATAAGTCCAACATCTGGGATTTATAGGGTTATTTCTATTGACTGATTTTTCCTGAGTATAGGCTTATATTCTTTTTATTCACCCATTTAGTACTGTTTTATGGAAAACTGAATACATAGAATTATATAATGTAGCAATTTTGGAAATTAAATTCTATTCCTTCTCTAATGTTCTTGTACTTTTGTGTTTTTCTTGCTTACTGCTTTTTCTGAACTATTTATGGAAAGGTGATATTCTTGTCATAGGAGACCTCTAATATCTTTGCTCATGTAGCTTTTATGTGGCCAGCTAACAATTAGACATATAGTTTTTTTAAATTCCTAGAGACAGTGAATCTAGCTTTTCCTGTCATATTATATATGCCTATTGAAAACACCTTCCCCTTTTAAGCCAGGCACTATACAAACCCACTTTAGTTTCACTTCTTAGATTAGCAGAACCTCAAGTCTAACCAGATGTTAAAATTTAGGGGCTCTTAGTTCTCTCCTGTGCATTTGTATAAATTTTGGCATGCATATAGCCCTACGCCTGTGGGAGAATACGATTCCAAGAAAGATGTTGGAGCTATTTAAAGGACTCTATGGACACCTTGTTCCCTGAATTTAAGTTTTTTTATTAGACTTTTTATTTCAGTTCTTACGCTGCCCCACAGGCAACTTCAATATAAGTAATTACTTTTTTTTTTTTTTTGGGTACCGGGGGGTTGACCTCAGGACCTCGCGCACCAACAGGCAACCCTGCCGCTGAGCGATATCACCGGCCCCTTTTTCGTATGTGGGATCCAGGAGTCGAACTCGGGCCCTCGCACTTGCAAGGCAGGCGCTTACGCCACTGAGCCATCTCACCGGCCCCTACTTTTGATTATTTTTTCAGAAACACCCCCAGAAAAGACTACTCACACTATGTGAACTTTGAATCTAGTCACTTACAGATCCCTTTACAATCGAAATGTTCCATGGAACCACCATACAGGGAGAACAAGGACAGTTCTCTGGGAATGGAACTTTGGAAGGACTCCAACTTCACTGGGTTCCCCGGTTGCTGGCATTGAAAGCTACCTTCAAACTGGGAGTGAGATGAGAAGTTAAAACACCACAAATATATCTTCTCATACTAAGATTCTGTTTCTGTTTAAGAAGCATTACCAGGATTGCTGAAAGACTTTATTTCCAGAGTTCCGAAAATTAAATGCTGAGAATTTTTATCCAGGTTTTCATTGCTCTCATGGAGAAGTTTTATGGAGGTGCTTATTCTGACATTTCTGCTTGTTTCTACCTAAGTTTACAATATTGATTTTTCTTTTAGCCCAGGTACCTTGCTAACTTTTCTTAATTCAAATCACTTTTCTGAAAAATTAATTTTTTCATAAGAATACAATTTCAAATCTGCAAAAAATTATATTATTCTCCTTCCAATTTTAAACTTAATATTTCTTTTATCTGACTTATTGAAATGATTAGGACTTTTACTACCATGGTGAATAGAGGTAGTAATAGTCTTCCTTCCATTTCCAGTCTCAATAGGAATACTCTCAGCTCTATCACAAACAGGTTAAAAGTTTTTCCTTCTTATCCTAGTGTGCTAAAATTTTTATCTGGAGATAATGCAAAATTTTACGAAGTTATCTTTATCTTATGAGATGATCACATAGTTTTGGTCCTTAAATTGCTTAATATGCTGAATTACCAAGTATTTAATTACATTGGTCAAAAACGATGGATGCACGGTTTTAAGAAGTCCAAATATAACAAAAAGTCAGAAATCAGTAATAAAAATGCTTTACCCATGTTTTCTTGTAAAAAATAGATATTGTGGAATACTCAATTCCTACAACCTGTTGATGATGATAACACTTAAGATAACACTGGTCTAATTTAATAAAGTTCTCCTTTGTCAGGTCTAGCAGGTCTTCAAATTGAATAATTACTTGCACAATTGACTTTTGGCAAGTTCTACATTTAGCATATCCTTCAAAGTTTTGGTAATTGGAAATTGCATAAAAATACTGAAATACTCAAATAAACAAATTAATGCAGAGCCCAGAGATGCAGAGCATGTATACTGTTGCCAGATCAGCTGAATTTAAATCCCAGATCTTCCATTTTTTCTGTGACTTTAGGTGCAGCACTTTCTTCCCTGTGCCTTGGTTTCTTCTGCTATTAAGATACCAACATTACCCTTGTGACACTCATATATATGTATATATATTTTATGTATGGTGCAGATCAAGTTCCTACAAGAAACTCTGTAATAAGAAAAGCTACATGAGTGTTAGTAGTTACTATGTATGTCATTGGTTAGAAATACAAAATATATGTAAAATTAAGCCAGGGAATTTATTAGGTAGTCTAACAGGATCAGAGGCAAGAGCTCCCACAATAGCTGTCTGTGTGTTGGATAGCTGGAGAACCCAGTAGCTGCTCAAATCAAGATGATAGAAACTGCCAAAAAGAGGAATCAAGGATGTTACAACAGTCTAAGGTTGAAGGCCTAGAAGCTTGAAGGAGAGTTGCTGGTATGAGTCTGTGTTGGAAGGCAGAGAAACTAAAGAATGATAACCAGAATTATATTTTCATGACTTATCTATATTATATTTGTCCTACTTAACTCTATATGTAAGGTTTAGAGGGAATGCTTTTTCTTTCCTGTAGGACTAAAATGTTCAATTTTCTTCAGTAATCAGGTGTTATCTGACTATATCTTCCTTTGTCAAAAACTTGAAAATAAAATCTCAATCATGTATTTAAGTAGGGTGAATATATATATGCTTTTTCTCCTTTGACTTGCTTGATGATTTATCAACTATGTACTAGAGATTTTGTGTTCACAATGTAAAACTACACTGTGCAGGACATAATTTGGCTTTTAGGTCAACCTAGAAAACCCTGGAAGAGGGTGGTTGGCCAAAGTAAGACAATAGGTCTATGCTGATTTGATCACCTGAATTTGACAATTGTTTGTTACTCCTTTCTCTTTCCTTCTCATGTTTCCATTGCTACCTGTACCAGGTCCTTGGGTGTTTTTTCCTCTTTTGAAAAACAAATATTTAACTGTGAATTTTTACTTATGAAATATTTGTGATTATGGTGCAACAATTTTGACTCGGCAACACAATAGGATTTTACCTTACTAGCTTTAATTAATTAATTAATTTATGACACAGGGTCTCACTATTCAGTTCAGGCTGGTTTTGAACTCACTAAGTTGCCCAACCTGGCCTCAAACTCATGGCAATCCTCCTGCCTTGGCTTCCAGAGTGTTGGATTATAGGCATGCGCCACAACACCCGGCTCTTCCTAGCTTTATAAAAAGCCAAATTATTTCATAAAATTTACCCTCTACAATCTCTTCACTAATAATACATCTCCAAATAACAGCAAAATATACTGAACTAGGAACTAAAAATAAGGAGTAATTATGGATAATAACTTTGAGATTTGGTCAAAGATTTGCCTTATATCAGGAGTACCATACACACATTTATTTTCCAGGAATAACATAAATGAGGGTTGTTTTGTTTTGTTCTATGTCTGTAGACAGGTTCATCTTTTTTTATGTACCACATTGAAGTTCATGTCGCTGGTTTCCTTGTTGCTCATCTGCAAAAGGTGTCCACACAACACTTAGAGTGACACTTTATTAAAATCTGGTATCGTGAAGATTATCGACATAATAATACAATTTAAGTAGTCCAAATAGTAAAAGGAAACACTATGTTTGTGTGTGAATGTAAAATCCGTCTTTACTCACAGATATATTTCTGTCTCAGCAAAATAGGCTAATCTTAGAGTTTAAAGGAAAATGTCCCCTTACCAAAAACTTGACCCAGTAAAAATATTAGAGTTTCTAACCTAGTTCTCACATTCTTCTATAATGTAACTGAAAGGCCTATTAACTCCCTGGGTATCTCTCTCCATCATAGTCCTGACAGTACGCAGATGGTACACAATGGGAAAATGAATGGAGGTAGGCAGGATTAAATTAATCAGTAAGGATTGTGAAGCACACAATGACCTAGTAATGCTAGAAAGCCCTTATCTCCCTAGCTCTGAAGAGCCAAAGGAAAGGCATAGTAATACTGGAGTCTTGTGAGAGCTAAGCTTGGGAAGAGGGGCTGTACAACACCAGTTGTAGCCTTTCTTAGAAAATGCAGCCACTGTGACCCTGTCGGTCAACAGGGAGTGAGGTAGTATAAAAAATACCTCTATCCCCCCAATCCTTGCCTCTCTTACCAGTGATTTCTATTGCAGCCACACAACCAGAAGCCCGAGGACACAGACACTGGTTTACAGAGGCTCTTGAGATCAGTCTCCTGGGAATCAGGTTGGGAGGAGAAAGGTATAGTTTAAAATTAGATGGACAAAGGAAAAATGTCTTGCAAGTAAATTGATTCTATTATTTAAGCAATAGTGGAAATAATAATATCTTGAGTTACTTGGCTTACAAAAAAGATTTAAGACTAAGCTGATGTTTAGGATAATCATTTATAAGCTATAAAACATTTGACAATAATGGAGTGTCAAAAATCTGGCTGTTTAAGAATTCAGAAAAGACATGCAAAACAAAATTAGTTTCCTTATGTTACTCTTTTTTTTTCTTTTAATAATGAAATGCTTCAGAAACTGAGAGTTTGAAAATCATGCTACCAGCCAGGCGTCATGGTGCTTGCCGGTAAGTAATCACAGCACTCGGGAGGGTGAGGCAGGAGGATCGCTGCAAGTTCAAGGCCAGCCTGGGCTACATAGTTAGTGGGTTTAAAGCTAGACTGAACTACATAGTGAAACCCTGTCTCAAAAAGGAAAAAAAAAAAAAGAAAGAAAGAAAGAAAGAAAGAAAGAAAGAAAGAAAGAAAGAAAGATAGACAGAGAGAGAGAGAGAAAGAAAGAGAGAAAGAAAGAAAAAGAAAAAGAAAGAAAGAAAGAAAGAAAGAAAGAAAGAGAAAGAAAGAAAAAAAGAAAGAAAGAAAAAGAAAGAAAGAAAGAAAGACAAAGAAAGAAAAGAAAATCATGCTACTAAAATGCTCCCTGTTGTTCAATATTTAAATTGTTTCTAATTCTCATTTTTGCTAATTAACCACTGATGAATACCTTAGTAACTATCTCTTGTTTCTCTGATTTGAATTCCTGGCCCCTTCATATCTTATTGTCAAATTATTTTCATAAAGTCTCCACTTATTAACAATCTTTGTTCTATACTTGAAAATTACTATCTGATTTATTAGCTATTAATTTTCTTGATTATACACACAATTTATCATATGCTTTATGAATTTAACTTTCTCAAAATTGTTACTTTTTCAAATTTTAAAATCATTTACCTAGAATAATTATTCATGTGCAATTTACTGTATATGTTCACCAGTTTCATATAGTTTTCTATTAATGTATCAGAAATTTATTTTGGTATAAGGAAAAGGTCAAACAGAACAGGTGTAATACTTTACTGAATAGCTAGACAAATTTCTCAGTGTTATTATTGAATATTTTACTTTCTGAATGACCTGAGAAGTTCTTTATTATATTAAACATAGACTTGTGGTGTCTTTAAATTACAGATAAAAAGAAACATTCTTCTTTTGGTTTATCTCATAATCAATTACATTGCATGATGATTGACTTGGTTGCTTCTGTTTCTTGAGCAACTGAATACCTGTATCCAATAGGCTCTATAGCTATTACAAACAAATCATAACTTGATTTATTTTATAACCTTTTTCCATAAGGACAGAGATATTACAGTACTTCAATAGTTTCTGCTTATAGAATTCTGAGAACTATTTGATGTTTGTCTTTATGTATATATCATTTTCTTTCATTAACTTGCTTGTTTCATTAGATATTTGCAGAAATTAAAACTTTAAAAACACTAATTTTTCAAAAATTTATTTGATACATTTTTATACAGCTGAATCTCATTTTCTTCTCTTCAGGTGTAAGTGGCTTTGTATTTGGCAATCATGACTACATAAAGAAACTTTTCTTTTGTCCATATTAGTTTCATGTTAGTAGTCCCCTTCTGCTTGCTTTTCAAATGGCTTAGTTTATCAATTCTATACTCTACAGATTCAATTTTTCTCGAGTTAATTTTGTTATAAACGATCTTGATCAGTTTTATTCTAATTTCTTGATTTGTTTTTAGGTTTCTTCCTCTCCTTATCTAATTTTATTCGTCTACTCTGCGGCAATATTTTGCATAATTGTGTTTAAAATCTATGACCTCTAAATGGCATTATGAAATTTATTCATAGAAGCCAAGTTCACGTACAAATTGTATATATGATATACACATCATTTGATCCAATTTAGGATCTGAATCAGGAATTTATCAGCATAACTTTGTGGGCTTAACGTAGCCTTATTCTGACAGTCTCCTATAAAGCAAGAATCATTAATTTTGACAATGTAGTGCAGATCTTTAATTCTTGGAGATGCTCTCTGGGCCACTTCATAGAAGGGGCATAGTTTTTAGTGTTCTTTTGGGAAATTGGCAGCCACTTCAATGACATATGCTCTATTTTTATTGATTTAAATATCTGGCTTATATGTAAAAATTTTATTCAAAAGTTCTCTTATTTGAAAACAATCATTATTCATAAAGAACATTGGTGATCACTATAACGGTCACCTGGTAAGCTTTTAAAAAGTGTTTTTTTTTTTTTTTTTTATTCTGTACATCTGGGCTGAGGTTAGTATTTTGGATTTTTATTTCTAATAAGCTCTCAGGTGATGCTTATACTAGAGTTTTTGTGGACTAAACTTTTAGTAGCTAAGAAGTCTGAAAGCATTTGAGCAATATTGGTTCTGCTTTAAGTGGTTATTATTCAAAAAAAAAAACAACTATGGTTTAAATGTGTTTCCTCTAAAACTCAGATGTTGCCAGTGTGATAATAGTAGTAAGAGGAGGCACTTAAAGGGTGATTAGACTGTGAAGGATCCTCCTTCTCAAATATGATTTAAGCCTCTATAACACAGGCTTCATTGGTGTTCACCATTTCTGTCATGTGAGGTCACAGTGTTCCTCTCCTCTGGAAGATGCAGCCCCAATATGCCTTCTTAGAAGCACAAAGGAGCCCTCATCAGACAATCACACCTTTAAGTACCTTGATCTTGGACTTATTGCCCTCCAAAACTGTGAGAAATAAATGTCTATTCTTTGTCTCAAGTATTCTGTTACAACAAAACAAGAGAACTAAGACAAAAACACAGTATGTGATCAAAACATAGGATGAACTTTCAAATAAAAAAAATTACTACAGTAAAAGAGACATTCCCATTAATCCCCCTCAAAATACTCTCCCTCATTTCAAATCCACTGATCTCATCATTCTTGCCACTTTCTGAAGCAGTTCTGGAATTCTTTTTTAGTTGTCCTGTCATGACTGCCTGGATGTCCTGACTCAATCTCATTTTGATTTTGAAGAGCTAGAAGTAGTATGGTGCAAAATCCTGTGAATAAGATGGATAAGAACACACCATAATGTATTTGTGAGCCTGCCTTTCTGTTGGATGGCCCTCGACAGCAGTATTCATGATATTTTTTATCAGATCTCATAAAGATATGAAAGACGACTTTCAGAGCTGCTTCAGGAAGTGGCAAGAGTGATGAGATAACTGTGTTTAAAGTGAATCAGAGTATTTTGAGGGGGATTAGTGGCAATGTCTCTTTTAATGTAATTTTTATAAAAATTTAGATTCACCTCATATTTCAATCACATCTCTTGTATCTGCCAAAATATACTCTTCCAGAGACCATTGTCTGTTAACAGGGCTTTCTGTGAGGAACCTTACTTTGTTGTTTTTAGAATGCTTTGTTTCAAGTCCTGTTCTTAGAATCCCCCCTTGTTTTTCACTAGTATCTGTAATTTACTTGCTCTTTAACGTATTTTTAGTGAATTTTCATAGTGTAGCTGTCATAACCAGACCTACTATGTTTGGGAAATTTCACACATGAATTCTATCCCTCTAAAATTGAAGCAAATTATTGGCATTTTCATTTGAAGCTAGAGAATGGATGAATATGTGTTAACCCCAATCAGATGCAATGTACCAAGGATGTTCTTCCTAAGGGAATGGAGAGCTGCCAATAGGTGAAGATTGTGTTTTCAGAAAAAAGTATAGTAGATGTCCAAGAAGGAGACTTCATCTATGCATTTGTAGGTTAAAAAAATAAAATAAACTGGGTTCTACTATGGAGGCAAAATTTTCCCAGGAAACAGAATTTGGATGTTGGTCCACACTATGTGCTCTCCGAGTCTGACCCTTTGGTCTATGTTTCCTACCTTCAAAATTTCTTCTCAGAGAGGAAGGGGATAACTGAGGGATGTGAGAGTAGCAGAGGGAAATGAAGAGGTAGATATGATCAATGTATATTGTGCACCTGTACCGAATTGCCACAATGAAACCCATTACTCTGTATAATAAATATATACTAATAAAAGTTCTCAGGAATTACCTAGGAAATAATGTTTTTTAATTAATCCCTTTTCCATCAACACTAGTTAGCATAGTTTCATTGTGGGAAATTAACGATCCTGACAAATGCTGTATTCCCAAAATGAAATATTTCACCTTTTAAATAAAAAGCATTATAACGTATTAAATAAGAAAAATCTGTTAAAATAGAAAGTATATCTTTTGCCTTAGAGGTCATACTGATAAAATGAGAAAGGGAATAGATGAAGTAGGTTTTATTATTGTTTAGTTTTCAAAAGCCTTTGAAGGATGATTAAAAATAAAAACACACAAAAGAACTGAGAAGCAACGTAAATCACTTATGCTGGTAGAAAAAAGGAAAACAATTAGAAATGTTCCTATGTATAAAAATCTTAAGATGAGTGTGGTCTGTTTGCAGTATATTATAGCTTTTTCTGAAAAAAAATGCAATCTGCACTGGTTAAGGGCATTAAGTCCAGGAAACACAGTAACTTTATTTTAGAATAATACTGATTGTTTTTTACTTTTAGTTCTTATTTGCTTGTTTTAATTTAGCAAAAAAAGCATAGTAGATCTCTTGAAGATTAGCAGATTCCAACTCTATCACAACATTTATAAAACAACTAATTTAATATGTAAAATGCATAGCATAGTAAATTAATGCATAAACCAAACCATAGAGGATTTATTTATATGCTTTCAAAAATATTTGTATCAACATATATCCCTTGTATCATTTTTGGTGTTTTGTCCTCTCACAAAGTAGTGATGACATTTTCCATATATTAAGATATTCTTGAAATTGATTCTTTACTAGAGAAAAAAGCAATTGAGAGAGCAGAAATATATCTAAAATAATTGGCAATGGTTTTATGCAGAAGGAAAGATAAGAATATAAACAAAGGATAAAAGATGAGGGAGAGAAAATGATCAAAGTAGGTTATGTGCATATACTAATCTGCCAAAATCAAAGTCATTAATCTATATGACTAATATGCACTAATAAAAATGATGTGACAAAAGATGCTTATATTTATACGTTACTCATCCAAAATCCAATTTAAGTCATGTGTGTGAAAACAAGGAAAAAGGAAATTAAGGTGTATCTACCTTTCTTCTTAACAATAGTAATTGCTTAATAAAGTATTCTCCAATTCTGACACTTTTTGGAGACCTGGGCAAGATACTGTTACAGAAAAATACCTTCAAAATATGTCATCTGTATAAAAGAACTATTTCTAAACTAAAGCTCATATATAGCTGGACATTTCTCACATAGGAAGAAAAATATGAAAAAAAATATATATTTTTTTCCTATTCTGGTATTTGACCACACTATGGATGATAACCCTTAATGGTACCATATGGCAACACTGCATCTGTAGATTCCAAGTAAGTATATTTAAGGAGGTTTTGTGCCTACAAGACTGTATTACTTAAATAATTCCTCTTAAGATCTTTCCTGCTATGTATCCCTTGCAGAAGTGACACATGAAATTTCACAATCCAACTGAAGATACAAGCATCTTTTCAGAAATATGCTCATCCAAATTAAGAAAGACACTAGATTCAGGGAAAAAAAATACTTGACGAATATATCACCACTGAGGTCAAGTCTGTTTTTGGCTATCTAAAAGTAGTATAGAAAATAAAATACTAGAAAAAAAGGAAATGTTCACAGGAAGAGCCCAGAGTAAAATGCTAGTTTTGTCAACATTTTAATGGGTGTCTTCTCAGATCCTTCAACTAAGAGCATTGATACTTAAACGAAATGAGAACAGACTTTCTACTAGTTTTATTTCTATCAGGATGTTGAGTACCAAAAGGAGACTCGACAAATACAAAATGTGCAGAAAAAGCATGAAACTGTAATACAGAAGTTTGTTGGTCACTCAAAGGCAAAAAATATATAGGGCTAAAATACACATATACCTTTTTTTTTCCCATTTTTGGTACCAGGAATGGAACTCAGGGCCTTGTGCTTGCCAGGCCAGCACTGCACTGCTGAGCTACATCCACAGCCCACACATGCCTTTTTTCAACTAAGAAATCTGTCAAATTTGTCAAATTCTAACAGAATAAGGAACCGTGGATGGTAAGTACTCTTAATTTCTTACTGTTATCTAACAGAAACAGTCTATGAAATATTTCTATAGAGATTTTTCTTCTAAGAATTTTTCATTTAATAATTTCCTCTAGTGGCTTAATAGGCTGATTTTAATACATTTAGATTATATGCAAGTAAAATATATAAATAAAAATAATCAAATTTATGTATTCTAAAGGATTATACTAAAATAGATACAATCTTCTACATTATTCTTGTAACTTCTTCAAATATAACGAGAAATAAAGTCAAACATCATTTTCTCTTGAAGTCTTTATTAGTTTCCATTTAGGTATGATTTTTCTATTGTTTTATTTATTTTGTAACTTTTCTGTTGTTTTGTTTGTTCTTTTTGTGGTACCTAGGGCCTTTCACATGCTAAGAAAGCACTCAACACTGAGCTACATACCCAACCTTTCTTACATAATTTAATGACATATCATATACTCCTTTGTAATGTAGTCAAATTTGTGCTAATGTTATTCTTCCACTTAATGATCAGCTTCCAGAAGTGGTGATATATATTTGATTTTTTGTGATTTTTGTAATCACCTGGTTATGGTAGATTCTATTGTCTCCCATACCTACACCTGCAGTCTTTGCATACCATGATAAGCAAAGTGGAATTTTCCTGAAGATTACAGAATTCACATAGATAATGGAAATGGAAGTGATATGCGGCTTTAAAATATGACACTAGTAGAGATGATGTGAGGATAGTCTGGAGGCTGGTATCCATTCAGGGCATTCCTGTTTCCTGAACTAGTACTTGAGGTGATAGATAGGTTAATTAGTTTGATTGAATTATTTAACATTGTATTTATGCATCATAATATCTTGTTTTACACTGTAAATATATACAGCTATTACTTATCAACTTATAACAAAAAATATAGATGATACCAACTATAGCAATAGCAAAAGCCTAGATTTGGGAGTCATTTAATCAATATTATTAATATTCGCTTGCAAAGCAGTTGTTGAAGTGAGAGAAGAGAAAGTAAGGTGAAGAGGCTTCTGACTTCCCATTTGTTTTACCAGGTAGATACTACTACTATTACCTGAGGACAAGTACGCTCAGCATCATAGTGATAAACTTACATGTTCTATACATTTCAATTACTCACAATCATATTTGTGTCACTCCATATTGGTTGGAATTCTTTAATAAATATACACTGCTAGATAATTAATTTCGATAAGTAGTTTTTCAACTTATTTCATGTGAAGAAATATCCTTGTCCTGTGTTATGGCTTGTGTCTAGATGTTCCCCCAAAGCCTCATGCAGTGATATGTGAGGTTTTTTTCAGAGGTGGCTGGATCTAGAATGTATGATGCTGGGATTAAGAATCTATGATCACTAAATTAGTCCAGTGATTGGTTGGTCATAGTTCTGGGTAAGATTAAGGGTGCTCTAACCTGGGTGTGAGTGCTACCCACCCTAAGGGTAAGGATGTAATATAAGAGACAAAAAGAGGTTGCCATTGCTGCTTTTCTTGCCTTCTGCCTGCCACGAACTGTTTCTCCTGTGATGCCCCTTTGCCACACCTGCCACCCTTGCCTGCCATGAACTGTTTCTCCTCTGTGATGCCCCTTTGCCACACCTGCCACCCTGCCTTGGAACCAGCCAGTTATGGACTGAAACATCTATAAACTGTGAGGCAAAATAAACCTTTCCTCCTTTAACTTTGGTTGTCAGATATTTTATCTCAAATAACTAAGACATCCTGACCAAGAAGATTTGGTTTTCCTTAAAGATCAAGAACTGCAGAATCCACATGGAATGCCTTGTGCAAGGGTCCCTTAATTGCAAACATTATCATAACTCAATTTCTAGATCATTTTACCAAAATGAGCAGTACAATATATTGGTTAAGTACTGGGCTGTATTGCCAGGGTCATATTGTGTCATTACTAGCTTTGCGTCCTAGGGTTTGTTGCTTTATCTCTGTGTCTCACATTTTCATGCGTTAAATAGATCATTTATCCTGCGTTATTAAGCTGATTAAATGAATTATTCTATGTAAATGATGTATAACATTGCCAAAACATACTAATTATGTGATAAACATTAGTTATTTATTAATATTAGAATTAACCTTCCTTGCAATTTCTTTTATTTGGGAGGTAGCAGGATTACAGATGTAAAAGAAGTTTTGAAAGCAATTTTTATTATGCTTCATTATATAAGCTGCATTTCTATGTTCCTTGAATTATGGACTTTTCAGAACTCATATTTCATATAGCAGATGAATTATAGTATCTCCAATTTTAGGTAAGGCAACTAAAGTGCAGAGCATCCAACATCCTATTCCAAGGCTATGAAGACAGGAAGTTCCAAAGCCAGAAGGAGACCTTATGTCTTCTTAGCCATGTTTTAGCTGGTATTCTTTTTGTGCTACAATTTTGCTGGTTTTCATAGTTATTGAAATATGGAGATGGTCATCATGGGTAAATTTTGAGCTATATATGGATCCAGGTTTGAGCTTTCTGATTTATTTCCCAAATGACTTTGGAGGAGTTCCTTCTCTGAATTTCTTTAATTTGAAAGATGGGATATTTTTCTTTTAGGATATATGAACACTGATCAAGGAAATACATTATGAAACACTTGATAGGTTGTTGTCATATGGGAAGGGCTCTTTATAATTTTGTTATTATTCTCATATGAATCCTCTAGTAAAGATCTTGGGCTCCATGGGAGGATATAACCAGGTTTGTTGAGAAAAGAGTTGCTTAGTCCTTAAAAAGTAATCTATAATCACATATCACATAAGAAGGTTTCATTCATTGATGAACCACATACATGGTAGGAATTCCGTAAGGTTATATTGGAGCTGAAAAATTTTTATCACCTAGTGACCTTGTAACTATCATAATGCCATGATGCAATGAATTACTCACATGTTTGTGATATTGTTGTAAACAAACCTATTGAACTGCCATTTATATAAAAGAATAGCACATACAATTAGTATATGTAACACATAATACTACTTGATAGTGGTAATGAAATAACTGTGCTCCTGCTTGATGTGTTTACTATAGTGCGTTTTATTATTATTTTAGTGCATACTCTTATTTTAAAAAGTTTATTCTCAAACATTATGCTATGTTACATGGACATGAGGCTCAAGTATCTCCTATCTATTTTATCTCTTGAATGATCAAGAATCCATGTACAATGATTGAGAGATACCACTATGTAAGTACAAAGATCTTTGCACAAAGATGAAATCACCTAAAGATGCATTTCTTAGATATATCCTCCTCATTAAGTCACTCGTAAATGTATTTTTCCTTCAGAATTCAATGTGCTAATATATTTCACAGCAGGAATGTTATGTTTTCAAGTGGTCAGCCAGGTTCTCATATTTAACTATGATAAATTATCACATTTATTATTATTATACCAAGAAAATTTAATAGATAGCTTGTTTCCAGGAAAGTCACCAAGAACATTAAGATCAGAAGCTGTACAGTACATGGCCTCCAATTTTATATTTCAGAAGACAGATGAAAAGCCACTTTGGCTCATTAGTTTCTCAGTTCGTATCACTAGACAATTTGCTTCCTTCTCTTTCTCAATTACCTTATCTTGATGAGATGCCAGTTTAGGCGGGGAATTCTATGTATTATAGTTATTATTTGTACTACTTATTTCCAGAAATGCTCAAATAAGTAGTACAAATAAATAGTACATTATTCAATAGTACATTGTAGTACTACTTTTTCCCCAGAAAATCTGAAACACACAGAAGAGAGGATTAATCTTTATAGCAACTGTCAATAACAAAAAAATAAATAAATCTTTAAGCAAAGTAGCGTATTAACCCATTAATTTTTAAAAAAATATATGGTGAGCACCTCTAATATACTATGCATTATGCTAAATATTGTTCCTAAGATGCATAATACATTTCAAGCATTTACTATCTAGGTATAAAAACAGAAGAAAAAGTTTAGAATGGGTGTGACAAGAGATGAGTTTTTAAAAATCAATTTGATTTATACAGGGAAAGAATTATATAGACCTTTTAGTAGATCTGAAGGTATTAGAAGCATTTTTGCTTTGTTTTCATTTTTAAATTTTATTCTGAATTTTTATTTTAAATCACAAACCATAACAGTACATATTTATGAGGTGTAATGTGATTTTTTTATATGTATACATTGTGGAATTACCAAACCATGTATCATACTAAATACTCATCACTTCTTTATTGTGAGAACTTTTAAAGTCCTTTCTTTTGCAATTTTGAAATATACATTACTATTAACTATAGTCACCATGCACTGTGATAGAAGACCAGAATTTAATACTTCTGTGCAACTGAAACTTTGTACCTTTCAAAAAATGTCTCTCTCCCATTTTGACCCCCACTTTCTGGCAATCACTATGCTACTTTCTACTTTTATATAGTTGAACTTTTTGGATTTCACATATAAATGAGGTCATATGATATTTGTCTCCAGGTAAACTATAGCATTTCACTTACTATAATGTCCTCTAGGTTCATCCATATTGTTGTAAATTATGGAACTTCTGGTTTTTTAAGTGTGGCATTCCATTATGTATATACACTATATTTTAAAAATTCATTTGTGTATTGATGTGCACTTACATTGATTCTGTATGTTGGCTATTGTGAATATTGTTATAGTTAACAGGGGAGTACAGACATCTCCTTGACATACCGATTTCCATTCCTTTGGATATTTTCCCTGAAGTGAGATTGCAGGGTCATATGATAGTCCTAATTTTACTTTATAAAGAACATCTATATTGTTTTCTAAAAGGCTATACTAACACAATACCACCAACAGTGTACAAAGATTTCTTTATCCCACATCTTCACCTATATTTGTTATCTTTCATACTTTTATAATAATAAACATGTGTGAGCTAATAGCTCATTGTGGTTTTAATTTGCATTTTTGTGATGATTAGAGATTTTGAACATATTTTCCCATACCTGTTGGCCATTTTGATGTATTCTTTTGAGAAATGTTTATTCATATCCTATTCCTACTTTAATAGTGTTTGTTTTGTCATTATGTAATTTAATTTTATTATGTACAGTAGTTTGAATGTGAGCCCCTTACCCAATAAATGACGGAAGAAGAATTAATATAGTTAAGATGTCCATACTATCCAAAGCAATTTGCAAATTCATTACAAATCCTATCAATATCCCAATGTCATTCCTAGTAGAAATAGAAAATGTATCCTACACTACATATGGAACCAAAGAAGACCACACATAACCGGTGTCTTCTTGAGAAAAAGGAACAGAGCTGGAGGCATCCCACTATTGGATTTCAAAGCATATTACAATGCTGTGGTAATCAAAACAGCATGGTACTGGCATAAAAACAGACATATTTATCAGTGGAATAGGATAGGGTGGGAAGACATAAACCACACATCTATGGTCAGTTGTTTTTTGTCAAGAACACAGAATGGATAAAGAACAGTCTCTTCAATAAATGGATTTGGTAAAACCATTTATTAGAGATTTTCTGTATGTGGATATAGACATACAGAAAAAATGAAAAATGGACCCTTATCTCCTCCCTTAAAGTGTGCTAAAGACTTAAACATCAACTACTGGAAGATAACTTAGGGAAAAATCTCCATGGCATTTCCCTGGGCAGTGATTTGAATAAAACCCTAAAAGGCACAGGCAATAAAATAAAACAAAACAAAAAGAAAACAAAACAAAACAAACAAACAAAAAACAAATGAGACTGAATCAAATGGAAAAGCTTCTGCATGGCAAATGAAAAACATAGTAAAGAGAAAACCCACAGATTTGGATAAAGCACTAGTTTTGTTTGAAAAGTAGGACAGTCTTTTGTGATTACAATGACTATAACAAATGACAATTGTTCTCATTGTAAATAGAATGTGTGTGGCCATTTTTGTAAAAGTGCATAATAATGACAGCTTTTCATGTCTGAGTACTCAATATGTGCCAGGACTGTTTTTAGTGAATCATTATCTCACTGGATTTTTATAACAGCCTAATAAAAATCACACCCTTAATATGATCATGTTACCAAAAGGTAAACAAAGAATTGGATCAAATATGGTTGGGAAATTAGGATTTAAAAGTCACTAAACACATTTCCATCACTGGCATTAATATTCTGCTGGATAGAAAATCTCTTCCTAAATGGGTAAATGAAAATGCAGGAAATTAATCAGATCCCAACTTCTATGTTTTTGAGCTAATAGATCATTACGTAGACTATCCAGAATTACTAGACTTCCTAACATGTTAACCAATAGGAAGACATTATATTATCCTTTAATTTCTCCTCCCTTTATCTGCATAGATATAACAGATACAGGAGTAATATTTAGTCTGTATTATACTCATTTAATAATGTTTATAATTTCTCCCCATCATGTGTACCACCATAATTTGTTAGCTCATACTAACATTTCCCATGTGAGCAGAAAAGGACAGGAACTCAACAGTCCAAGCAGGTTTACTGCTAAACATGAAAGGTACCTCTCTGTGTGAGCAGAACAGAGGTGGTATCTCATACAGACTAAGAGGCTTTTTATATAGCATTTTTGGCGGGCTTTTGAGGGGGTGGGCCATAGAAGCCGTGAGCTTGTGCCTTGCTGATGTGTTCTTTGTGTCCTCTGTAACCTGCTGACATATCCTTGGGGACGGCTTCTGACCTGCTGGTGTGTCCTCTGTGCCCGAAGAAGTAAAATGAAACTTACGTTTCTTTAGGATCGTGGGTGGGCTTATTCGAAATGGTGGTGCTCCTGTCCGGGGCTTTATCACCATGGGTCTTGCACAGATCACTACTGTCACAGGATATGGGGTGGGGGGAAGGGGGAGAGAGAGGGAGAGAGAGGGAGAGAGAGGGAGAGACAGAGAGAGACAGAGAGAGACAGGCAGAGAGACAGGCAGAGAGACAGAGAGAGACAGGCAGAGAGACAGAGACAGGCAGAGAGACAGAGACAAGCAGAGAGAGAGAGAGACAGGCACAGAGAGAGAGAGAGAAAGACAGAGAGACAGAGAGACACAGAGCAAGAGAGCGAGAGAGAGTGAGCATTCTGCTTGGGAAATACTGAGATGTAACCAGTTTAACATGTATCCTCCGAACAGTATCACTCAAAAACTTTAATGTTCATTATCAACTTCCAATAGAGATGTTATACTATAGAGTATAGACAAATGTACTTAAAACACAGGCTTTTCATTTCTTCAAGGGCATTAAACAGACCTACATTTTAGGGGAGACTGGTCTACAAAGTTCAATATAAGTTCAGAGCATAAAAAAGATCACAGCAAACATTCATAATTCTCTCTCTTGGGTAAATCAGGTGTCTTTCTATAGGCCTTGTTGCTTTAGCTACAAAGTGACTAGAAGAATTTAATGAATTATCTGAAAATCAAATTATCAATAAAGTACATTATCACATTCTATTATTTGGATAGTCATTTTGCCTTTTCCATATTAGGAAAAAATGAGGTATATTAAAAACCTACAAAGTAACACAAGCCACCTGATAATTTGATTAAATAAGCATTACAATACATCTTGGGATTGCTCTATTGTAAATAACAGAATGGACAACCATGTTACAAAATCTACATAAACCATTCCTGTAAAAGTACCTCCCTAGAGGCTCTCAAGAACATACTTACCTAAATACCAAATAGCACACGTTTTCTCTAAAGGGCAGGGGGACTATCACAAGCTCCTGTCTAGCAAGCAGGATATGAATTACTTGTTTCATTAACTTTTATTTTTTAACCTATCAGAAATGTTTCCCTTTTGAAAAATTCTCTTATACCAAGAATCAGGATTATTTTTTTTCTTTGCTTGATAACTTCTTCTCTTCCTGTATCCTCTTACAATTGCTTAGAGAGACACAGAGTAGGTGTAAATTTCCTGTAATAATGTATTGATTTGTACATTTTCCCAGAAGAGAGAAAACTTTCACTAATCACTGTTAACCATTTTTTCCTCTTCTACTTATATCACCCTGTGCTCAATTGTCACACCCATTGATGCCAATCTAAGTGCTTCCTCCCTCTCTACATTTGGTAGCATCACTAATAATGGCTCTCAGTTTCTCCCTATAGTCACCTCAATGATCAAATCTTTTTCTTAGTAATAGTAAATTTTTCATAATGCCCAAGAACTTGAAACAGCCCACATATCCATCAATTGGCGAAAGGATAAGCCAAGTGCAGTATACCTGTATGGTGAGATCCCATTTTGGAATAGAATGAAACACTGGACGTGCCATAAGATGAAATAAACTTGAAAATATCATGTGAGGTGGAAGAAGTCAGTCACAAAAAGCTACCCATTTTATAATTATATTAATATGGCATGTTAAAAATAGAAAACTCATGCATACAGAATTAGACTAGTGGCTTCCTAGATCTGGGGGTGGGAATAAGGATTAACTGTAAATGGGCATTAGGACTCTTAATGTGGTAATAGAAATGTTCTAAAATTTTATTGTAGTAATGGTTGTACAACTGGATAAATTTACCAAAAACTCTTTGAGTTGTACATGTAAAATGAATGAATTATGAAGTATATTAATGACATCCTGATAAAGTTGTTAAAAATACTAGTTTATACCACTGTACTTAAAAATGAAAATTCTCCCCATCGCCATCTACATTATTTGTTAACACATGCTTGTTTTATGTAAAGATCCTTCAATATAGTTATTCTGTACCAGAAATGTTTTTGACATTCTTCTTCTTCTAATAATTACTTGAGATTTGTGATAAGTACTGTAGAAGCATTCATGTAATGAATATGCTTTTACTGTCAGGATATGCACATTACATATTCAGTGTGCCTGATTGTATTACCCTAGACCAATCTCTTTGTGCTCTTTGATTCCTTTATTTGAATTTTTTAAAAAAAGATGTTCTGCTTTTATAAAGTATTTAAATATACACATTCAAATGGAATATCTTCCAAATATCGAATACCATCAATTAAGTAATTTGAATAATGTACTGATTATTGCTCTAAGAAAGCTTTTTAGTAAAATTTAGTTGCATTTGGGTTTGTTCAAATGCATTTTCTATTGAAAGCTACATTGCCATTATAAATATGCCAAATTGCACTCTTTTATAAGATAAAAATAGATCACAATGTGATAAAAATAGGAAAGCAGATACTATATTCTGATAATACATTATCCACAATTATTCAGGGATATTAAGAATGCAAAATTTTATGAGTAGCCTGTTGAAAGGCTGATACATATATATGAAAATAAAAAAAACTTTGTGACAAAATACCTCAGATATATTAAAATAGTTTACCTATATTTTTGTAGTTTAATTATATAATGAAAAATATTTTAATATATTACAATCATAAGATTTAGCAGACATCATCTTTCTTGGAAACAGGAAATGAAATATATATATATATATTTCCCCCCACCATTTCTGTGACTTAATTTTTTTGTCAGAGTTAAATGCAGTGTCTTTTGGTGTGTTATTTTCCTGAGAATGTATGTCTTATTTATTTTAAAATGTTTTTCAAACTTAATTTATGAAAGTTTACTTAATTAAATAATATTAAAAATTACAGTCATCTGTAGGTTTCTCCAAAGGTTTCTGGATCCTTTTTGAGACATTTTCATTAGTATACATTTACAGTACACAATGATTACATTCACCATGGGGAGTTGATACATGTACATAAACATCTCTTAATTCTTTTTATTTCCCCTTCCCACTCCCCCATCTCTAGATTCCCTTCCCATTAGCGAAGAGACGTATTTCTCTCTTTCCTATTGTCTATTTTTTATTTTGCCCTTTAAATTATTTCTTGAGTTTATCATATAATGGATGCTCTTAAGATAGAAAATTTTCAAGTTAATTGAAGTCTTAGAGAACAAATATCAAGAGATATTTATCTTTAAAGTAGTAATTCCATACAACACGCAGATTAACAAAACCATAGCTTATGAGGAAATCACTGTGCTCTCTTATAATGGATGATAGGCTGAATCCTAATTTATTGAACTTTTTTCCTTGGTACTACTGAATCCTTGAGTTAAAAAATAAGTGAAATAGTAATGTTCAAAAGGAATTAATAGAGTGGCTAATAATGTCAAATTTGTGTCAACTTCTATATGTCTAATTATATAAAATATGTAATTTCTCTTTTTTTTGGTTATATGACCTTGGACAAATTCGTACCATCTTTGAGTGCCATGTCACCTATAAAATGGATTCATAAAGTTTCAGTAAGAATTGAATAAGATAACCTACAGATGTTTACCTCCTTGTTTTCTACCATCAAGAAGCTAGATTCTGTGGAGATGGGAAGGAATCTGGGGCAGGTGAGTTAAGGGAGGAGGAGGGAGGATAAATGACCAAGAGTAATATGTATATGTATCAATTTCCCAAGGAGAATGTAATTTTATGTATTGAAAACTTATACTAACACAATTTTAAAATTTAAAAAAATCATATATTTTAAATATTGAATGATGCAGGGGAAACATTCAATTCATGAGCATGAAACTTATTACTGATTGTTGCAGTAAATGTAGTCAATTCTAACCTAGAATAATAATGATACAAGCTATGCTACATTTCTCATAATTTTCTGTTAATTTGGACAAGAAAATGAATTTAACTTTGGACACATTTATAAATATTATCTTCCAAGTTTACTCGAATAATGTACTTTTTAAAATCATTGCTACATGATTGCCATAAAGGAATAAAGCTAAATATTTTCTCTTGTTCAACCAAACACTATCTGTAAACAACCTTTAGATGTCATATTTTCATTATTCCACTGCCTCACTCTTCCTTATTCAAAGATCTAGTCCAACCAATTCAGTTCCAGTCACTTATGGCAGGTAATATTAAGTGGTAATAGTCTATCCACGATTTAGTTCCCCATAGCTTGCCTTATGATTTAGGAATCATATATCACTTGCTGTGTGAAACATATTATAAGAAACATTCAGCAATCTTTTTCTTTTATTTTTATGTGGGTACCGGGAGTCGAACTCATGACCTCATGCTTGCCAGGCAGGCGCTTATGCCGCTGAGCTATATCACCGGCCCAGCAATCTTTTAAAAGACACAAAATTGAGTATTTTAAAATAAACTCAAACCACTACTAGGGACTAAATGCCATAATGAAGCACTGTGTATGCCTTTTCTAGCCACTGATTTTATTGAATTAAAAATTTATAGGAATAGTATGTCTGACAAACATAAAAAATGAGAAACAGCACACTCCTGATTTATGACCTGTTATAATGTAGGTAGATACACACATTTGTAGAAACATTTTATGCTAGGTGATAGATGCATGGTTTTAAGATGTCTATTCAAATGACAGGCCATCTATGAAAAATCTATTTGCCCAAAATAATGCACTGAACCAGAAAAAAATCACCTACTTCTATAAAGATCACATCATGATTATTAATGTGACTTATTCAAGATTTGTAATTTTAGAGAAAAGTTTTTACTTCTCAAACCAATTGCTCATGATTTAGGTTTAATAGTCAGACTTTTATATATCTAAACTTTATTATATGATTAAATTTTGCAAGACTGCTTAAGAAAATAAATGGAACTCTTATGAATAATCTCTGTTCTTTTGACCACACCTTCAAGAGCAAGGGTCTAAAGTCATTAATGTATTGACAAGACTTCAACGTTAGGAAAAAATAGCTAGTCTACGATGAAATAAGTCTTGAACCCTGAGCTGCAAGTAGGGGAAAACAATGAAACGGGTAACAGGAAAAACACTCTAGGGTGAAATAGTTGGAAAACCTTTAAGACTTCATCATCACTCTGCAGGGTAAGCTACAGGTTGTCTCATGATGTATGCATTTCATTTTAAGTAAGTCCTATAAAATCTATGCAAAGCAGGATAAAATTAGAAGGTTATATAGATTTGGATGGCAATAAAATCCACATTCTTATTTATATTATCTTCTAATACTTCCTTAAATTTCAAATGCAAAAATTTGATAACAGCAGTGATGTTGTCACTACAGCTATCACAGATTTTTTATAGATATATAGAGATACAGATATAATGGGACAGATGCTTCAAATCTCTTGCAGTATCTTATATGCTGATCACTATGAAATTATGAAAGTTATTGAACCTAAGAATATCTGGATAGACTTATACAATAAAGAACATATATTTCACCATATCATAAATACAGTTTTATTATTTGAACAACTACATTAGTATATAATCTGTTTCATTTGTAAGTCATTGAATTTTATTTTATGCATTTAATACCTTTGGTTAGAAGATATCTCCAGGTATTACCATGTAACAATTATGTCACTCATAGTTTTTCTACACCTTCTTTGTCTCCTCTGACTAACCAGAATTAAATTTTTCTAGCAAAAATCTAATGCCCTCTGACCCCTTCCCAGTCCAGGCTAGATTTCTACCCCTGACTTTCCCATAGACTCCTCTATATTTCTGTATAGTTGTAGATAGCTTTCTTGGAAAACAAGTTTGAGAGTATGTATCTTTGTGTATATCATTACCATATTCTCAAAGTAGTCATAGGGAATTTTAAATTTTAATAATTATCATGCACCTTGATGTTGAACATAGCAACAAGGAAAATAAAACAGGATAGATATCTCAAAGAGTACATAAGGATTGAATTTGATGCATGGGAATACTTCCAACGAGAAAGAACATTATCAGGCCTGTAAAGATGATATAAAGAACAGTTTCAAGGCAAGACTGCCTCAGAGACTAAGAGTATATTATATAATTGGAAAAGTGGAGGCAAGGTATTTAGTCCCATTGAAAATGAGTAATCTTAATTAGGTCATAAGTGCTGTCCTGCCATAAGATCTCTTTAAATTTTATTCATTCCAATTCCAAGAAGTAAAACAAGAGGAACTCTATGTTTAGTCTTTTTTAATTAGAGCAACTTATGTCTACAAAGAGCTAGAAATCTGTTGTTGAACGATTTGGGGACTATAAGGTGGCTATCTCCAGGCAACTGTTTAATTTTAAAGTTTCTAGATGTTCTGAAAACATCAAATTTTATTAGACTCAATTTTTAATGTTAATGACTCATTCAGTTGGAAGGCATCTGGCATCCTAAAAGATTAAGAATATTAAACATGAACCTAGAAAATCAGCACAAATGTTACCAAATGCCAAAATAATACTATAAAGCACAGGCACTTAATTCTATGTGAAATCTTTCACTCAGCCACCTAGTATTTGCATACTAGAAAAGTATATCCAGACTCTGGAAAACTTTTCCCAGCTGAAGTATAATTACCCTCTTCTAAGTCACCATCGGTAATTACCTAATTTTTGAAATACTCTCCTAACTGATCTTGCTGCTCTCACACTCACTCCTTTTCCTTTGTCATCAACACAACAGCAAAAGTTGTTCTTGAAAATTCTAAGGCTGATCATGACACACCTTAACCCAAAACCCTCCAATGGGTCCCTATTTAACCAGAATAAAAGACAATATTTAAAATGAATAATCAAAGTCCAAAACCATATTGCCTCCAATACCTATTCATCTCTTCTCATCACTCTTCCACAAGAACATGAATACTCTTGCTACTTCTTGAACTCAGCAGGCTTGCATTGGCCTTAACATTGTTTCACTTACTATTTTGTGAGATCATAGAAAGTTTTTTCAATCCTTCAACACTGTCAGCTATTTGTTCAAAAGCCAATATTGTGAATAAACCTTTCTAGAACTGGGTGGCTATTATTTGTATTTCTATCATCATCAGTGAGATGTCTTATACATCTAATTAATTACAAATTAATGGATAAAGAAAATGTGATATTTATGCACAGTGGAGTACTACTCTGCCATAAAAAAGGACAAACTTGAGTCATTTGTAGGAAAATGGATGCACGTTGAGACCACAATGCCAAATAGAATAAATCAGACACACAAGTTTAACTATCACTTGGTTTCTCTTATATGAGAAGCCTAACATATAAATAAAGAGCAAAATAAAAGATAAAAGGAAAAGGGAGATAGATCTTTTGCAAAAGTGAAGGGGATCAGGAGGTGGAGGGAGAAGGAGGAAAGGGGATGAGCATGAAAAAGGAATTAAGATCTGTTATGTGCATGTCTCAACTTCCCACAAGGAATGTAATGATTATGTACTGCAAACATACTAATAAAACTGAAAAAAAAAAAGAAAAATATATGGAAAAAATCCAATGACTCCCTGCTTCACTATCCTGCTTCACTATGCCTCATGCATATTTACTTCTCTAAACACAACACACATGCATATTAATTCAAATACACATAACTATGACATCATGAGTAGAGTGGTATTTCAAACATTGTTGCAAGCTTGCTGTTTCTTCTTCAACACCATTCTCCTTGTCCTTTCATGAAAAACACTTATTTGCATATTTTATCAACTCCAGTAGATTTGTTCTGAACTCTTTAAGCATTGCCATTAAGATAGCATACAATACTTACCTGCATCATACTAGCAACATTCACTATTTTCAATGTAATTGTTGCTCTAGCACATGAAGCAATAATTCACTACATTTTAGTCATCTGCTTCCTTTTTCTAGTGACTCCCATAGTCCTAATATAATACTGGAGCAGCATGTATCAGTTTATAATTTTGCTAACAAATAAAGAAATAAGGATTCTTTTTTGAATGCCAAGACATTTATTCAGGCTGAAGAGATAGAATGGCATTAGTACATGATAATTCTGATAACGCATATCACTGGAGAACATAGGGATTATTTAATAAGTATTTTCCATGTGGGGGAAAAACAACCCTACATTAACGCATACAGTGAAATAAAGTACATATCAATTGAAGATTTTAATACAGGTAAAAGTCTGCTAAAATGTCAAAGTTAATTGGTATTTTTTAAAGTCTTTCAGTTGAGAAATCTTTAATGAGAATGATATTATAGAGAAATTTACAAATGAAATGACTGGTTATTATCAAAACTGGTATGCATGAAAACAAAGGAAAAATGTAGCATATACAAAAAAGAAAAAAATATGTAAATATACATACACACACATAGACTGATGAAAGGCATGATAAAAGTATAAAGATCCTGTACAAATAAAAATTTGCAAGTAGAAAATAAAATGAACATGGACAGGGTAGGTTTTTAACATACTAATGACAATAAACACCTGAAATATGCTCTTTAGTAATTAAAGAAATCAAAGATCCTGTCAAACTTAATAAAAATAAAATGTAAATGGAATGTATCTAACCCTGGGTGAAAATATGATTAAAATATGGATAAATTTCCTTTGAGTCATTTATAGGAAAATGGATGCAATTTGAGAACATAATGTTAAACTAAAAGACATAAATGTAATGTTAAAAATTTATATTTATATTTTAAAAGACTTTTGATAGATTCATATATAACAAGTCACTACAAGCAATTATTTCATCATATTTCAAAGGGAGATCTCCATTTTTTTCTATGTACGCTGTATTATATATATTTTGTGAAAGTGGGAGGAAAGCATAAGAACACTTTGATTATGATTATGGATCAATCTCATCCTGAAATGAGAAAACAGAGTCAAGACAAAAATATTCTATTCTACATGATGTGTCATAGAAACTGAAGCTACAAAATGTGTGAGAAATGGGTTCTACAGTGAAAAACTATACAAGAAACATTATATATCATCTCTGATTCAGGCTCAGATAAATTTTTGTAGAAAGGGCCAGAAAATAAATATACATAGCTTTACGAGACACATATTGTCTGTCCCAGCTACTCAGTTCTGTTATGACGGCATGAAAGCAGCCAAAGGCAATATGTAAGTGATTAGATATGGCTGTGTTCTAATCAAATTTTATTTACACAAACAGGTGGTAGGTTAGATTTGGTCCTTGCTGGCCATATTTTGCTAGCCATGATGTATTTGTGGATATAAAACTATATTTGCTTTAGAAGACCTATAAGTTGTACAGGACAGTCTTTTAAATTTCATTAAATGGAATGTTCCCAAATATACATGACCATAGGACTACTTTTCTATACCATACTAAAGAACACACATCAGAATAAATTGTCAGAAGCATTTAATATACAAAGTCTGCCAAAATCATGCATACACACTTAGGGGAAAAAACAACTTGTATAAATATTTTAATACTAAATGTATTGAGACATCATGAGATTAATACAAATTACTTTTGGCCTCTGTTACAAGAGATGTTCAAAGTGGTGGCCATTAGCTTCCAGACATTTATTAGTACAGCAAACTGCTGCTTGGGTAACCTTGGCCATTGAGATTGCCGTACATACATTTTCAACTTCTTCTCTAAGGGCTGGAAGTGTAGTGGGTTTTCTGCGATATAAAATATACAAGAGGCTCTAGCGTCTCCCATACGAAGGTAATACAACTATTGAAAGAATATCATACTACTATCCTTTTCCTGAAATATGTATATATTTTTGGCAGACTATTTTATGCATGTGCATTTGTGTGTTTGTGCATGTGGGTGTGTGTGCACATGCAGTGTGGTGAGAAATTTTATTGTTCTTGAGTGGAAAGGATAGACCTTAAAATTTGTTTTATCTGAAGTTATAGTGATTAGAAAAGTATTAGTTAGGTGTGGTGATGCACAGCTAAAAGCCTATAATCCCAATCATATAATTTGGGAGCCTGAGACACAAGGATTGCAAATTTGAGCCCAGCTGGAGACTATTTAGGGAGGCCCTTTCTCAAAAAAAAAAAAAAAAAAAAAAAAAGGAACTGGAACTAGGGATGTATGGATAGCAAATTTATTTTCTAAACAAGCAATACTTAAGTTAAACAGTATTGTAAAATATAAATGTTTGCCTTTTTTTCAAATGTTTTTTTCATATGTCTATAAAATAGTTCACAGACATATCAAAAAATGGTGCAAGCCATATCTCTGACACACAAAAGATATCAATTTCATTTATTTTCTCAGCTATGAAATCAAGGTTAGGTTAAGGAAAATTGTTTTGTAGGACAGATAAAATGAGCGCTGTCTTCCCATACTCCTATATCTACTATTGCCTAAATAACCCACTGATTTTCTCAGAATCCATGAGATGAATTCTGGGAAACTGCCTGCTCATTTCAGGACTTATTCTATAATCTTTTCACTCACTGAACTTTCACCATTCATCTCTCTTTAACCTTTGACCTAATTTCATTCAGATAAAATGAATTATCTTATAAGAGCACTGTTAAAGAACCATTCATATTCTTCCTTGTTCTCAATGAAGTAAATAAACAACATGCATGACATCATTTTTCTGCTTTAATTTTGTATACATTTTTTTTTTTTGTGGGTACCAGGGGTTCGACCTCAGGACCTCGCACGCCAGCAGGCGCCCAGGCCGCTGAGCGATATCACCGGCCCCTTTTTCGTATGTGGGATCCGGGAGTCGAACTCGGGCCCTCGCGCTTGCAAGGCAGGCGCTTACGCCGCTGAGCCATCTCACCGGCCCAATTTTGTATACATTTTTAAATTGTTCAATTTATTGAATGGGCTATTTTTCTCCAAACCAACTGGCATGGGTCTTCAGATAACAAAAGATACCTCCTGAAACATTTCATTTCCCTGAGACAAAATAGTTATCTAGATTATGCCTGACAACTAAAGCACTATATCCAACTGATACCCATTTAGACTACAGCAAGGTCATACTCCCCTTCAGGCACGCATATAATCCAGATGTTGACACCAAATTTCTGAATATTTAAATTTCTAACTTTATGTTGAAATTCATCCCCAGAGTCTTTATGCTCTGTCTTCTATCCTCCCCAGATGTCTGTGTGATCTTTTAAAGGAGCTTGCTTCTTTCTCATCTGGATCTTTTGAACATTAGTTTTCCTCTTCATCAAGTAGTGCAGCTCTTTAAAAACAGACAAATAGAAAATATGTTTCAGGTGTATCAAAATGACCAGTTAGGACTTTTAAATAAATTACACTTTGTGTATTAATGGCTGCTAGACTGAGACTGAGAAATCAGCAAGTAGGAAACAAGAGACTATGTCAATGAATTTGTGTCATATCACAATTTTTCATTCATGCTAACCAAAAAAAGATGATAACAGGATATGGATAATAGGATGTCTCTTATTTTGATTAGAACTGGAATAAGAGATGGAGAGAGGGGGAGGGAGAAGAGGGGGAGGGAGAAGAGGGGAAGTGGATGAAAAATAATTACGATGTGTTATGTACATGTACGAACTCCCCATGATGAATGTAATCATTACGTACTGCAAATATTTCCTAATAAAAATAAAAATTAAAAAATAATCTCAGTTTATGTAACTTGTTTGCAAAGTATATGATACATTAGCTGGGAAATTGATATAAAAGGGAACAAAGCTAAGGAAGCGTGCGGTAGTAAGAAATGTATCACAGTAGTTAAAGAGAAGTATGTGTGATGAAACCCTGAAAAAGATGTAAAACATGTCTTGGAACTTTTCCCCTTGAATTGTGAGGGAAATCCTAAGGACCTTTGGTTGAGCCTGTTTAGATAAGCCCTAGTCCTTTTGCTTGTTACATGCATAAATAGAATAACCTTTCATGGTTTCAAGAAATGGAGATCCTGGCATAATGGTACAGGCACGGAGATGGAGATGGAGATGGAGATGGAGATGGAGATAGTGGCGTAAGAGGAAGAACGAAGAGCTTGACAAGGTAAAGCTTCACAGAAGAGGCAAAAGACAGCTGTATCTTTAAGAATCAGTAGGAAGTAATCATGGGGAGAAGAAAGGAAATGAGTGCATGGACGAAATGAGTGCATGGACGAAATGAGTGCATGGACGAAATGAGTGCATGGACGAAATGAGTGCATGGACAAAATGAGTAGAAAACATGTCACAGAGGCAGGGGTTCATTTTTTCTCAACATTTGTACTTTGATTCCCTGGCAACTCTTCAGTTTGAGTTAAGAGAGAGAAAATATGACTTAAGAATATTGAACCTATGAAGATGACAGACATAAAAAATACCTGTTATTTATTCCTGTAGTGTAGAAAGTGAGTATGGTTTATTACCATAAATGACCTATACCTTATGGAAAAATTGGAACACAGTATATTAAGAAGACCATTCTCCACAAAATAATCAATAGATTCAATGTTTTCTTTTTCAATTAAAACCAGAGCAGATATTTTTGCATACATTGGCAAGCTGATTTTAAAATTTATATGGAAAGGCAATAGACCTAGAGTAGCCAAACAATTCTGAAAAAGATGAATGAACTTGGAGAACATATGATACTGGTATTTTAGATTTATTGTAAAGTATGATCAAGCCAGTATGGCATTGGCACAAAAATAAAGATACATTTCAATATAATGACAGTCAAGAACAGATCCAGAGTTTCCATTGTTTTTCCAACAGTTATTTTTTCAGAACAGATGTATCAATGGGAAATGAAAAGTAGTTTAAATTATACTAAAATAATTGGACATCCATCTGAAAAATGTATTTGATCTTTTCCTCAGGTCACAACCAAAATTAATTCAAATGAATAATGGGCCATAACATTTCTAGAGGGAAACAGGAGAGCACCAGCAATGGGCTACAAATGAAAACATAAAAGTCAGTATTAATGTACATTTAATTGTAAATCTTTTTATTCCTATATAATTTAAATGTTACAATGTAAGACAATAATCATATTTCTTTGTTTATAGTGGCATAGTGTCAAAAAACGTAAATCATAAGAGAGTACAGGGCTACACAGGAGCAAAATTTTGTATACTACTTAAACTCAGGTGATATAGTACAAAATAGATTATTACAAACTTATAAAATAACAATTCTCAGAGAAAATTCTCAGAAAAATGTTTTAATTATACATTAGAAGAAACAAGAAATGAATCAAAATGATACACTAGATAATGCAACAAAAGAAGGCAGTACTGGAGGAGCTGAGCAATAAAAAGACCTAAAATGTCTAAAAAAAACAAAGTATTTAATTATCAGCAGTTATGTTGAATACAAATGGACAATATTCTCAAATTAAGGGCAATGAGAGGCAGAATTGATTAAAAACATGACAAAATCAATTGATAGTTAAAGGACTCAGATGCAAATATACATGCATTTTGAAAGTAAACAAGATAGGAAAATATATATATATATATATATATATATATATATATATATACACACATACATACATACATATATATAACCCATGTGGCACTGTTAATCGTGATAAGTTGGCTTCACTGGATTAAAAAAGCTCAAGGAAATAGTAGAAAACACTTCTAGGTTTGTCTGGGTGGGTCACGGAAGCGGAGCTTTGGGTACTGTATATGGTTCCTGACCCCTCCTTTCCTGATGTTATCACTGATGTTTCCCAGCCACCATGAACTGGGCAGCTTTGCTCCACCATGCCCTCTGCCATGATGTTTCTGTTTTAAATCCAGGTGACCATGGGCTGAATTCTCTGAAATTCTGGGTCAATATAAATCTTTCTTCCTTTGAGTTACAAGTGTCAGACATTTTGTTCCAGTGCTAGAAATGGTAAATAGTATACCATTCAAAGTAATTTTTGTTTTGTGAATCTGAAAAGAACTGGAGTGACAATACAAATATCAGAAAGAACAGACTTTATAAAAATTCTTCCTAGAAACAATGAAGGACAATGTATAATTATGAAACAGAAAATTCAAGATATAACAAATTTGAATGCAGAAGCACCTAACAATTTAGGCTCAAAATATATGATGTTAAACTGAAAGATTTCAAATGAGAAATAAGTCAACTAAATTTGTTTAGAATTTGATACACTGCATTTAATAGTGGATAGGATAGCTAGGCAGAAAGTCAAACAAAGTGAAGACTTAAATGGCACTGTGCAGCTACTGTACCTAACTGGCATCCATAGATCACTCAAGTGAAGAAGAGTACATATTTTTTGTATGTACATTTGGTACATTATTAAAATAGACAATACCTTTTAAAGTAAAAATTTGTAAAGACTGAAATCATTAAGGGATGCTCTATGATGACAGTAGAATTAAATAGAAATTAATAACATTGGGGAACTTGCAAAATTACTAAGGAAATAAGCATCCCAGTCCTAAATAATTGATGGAACAAAGAATATATCATAAGAAAAATTTAAAATAAAACTTTAAGGAGAATGAAAATCAAGTTACAATATGTGAAAGCTTTGGGGATGCAGAAAAAGCAATGCTCAAGGGCAATACATATCCATGAATGCTAATATTTAAACAGAATAAAGATTTCAAATATATACCTAACCTTAAACCTTAAGGAAATAGTAAAAGAGCAAAATAATCCTAAACAACAAAGAAGGACATAAAGAGTAGTGCAGAAATAAGTGAAACAGACAAGAGAAAAATCATAGAGATGAGCACCAAAACCAAAAATTATTTCTTGAAAAGATCAAGAAAATTAAGACTTTAGCTATTCTGACAAAGAAAAATAAATAAGAGAGAGAAGGGGGATTCAAATTGTTAAAATCAAGAGTGGAAAAGTAGGTATTACCACCTTCTTATAGAAGTAATAAAAAACACGTGCTTAACTCAAGATACATCAATTCAGCTCTTGGGTACTAGTGCAGGATAAATGAATATATATTTACATATAAAATCATACATAGCTATAATAGTTTTATTCATAACCCAATATATGAAATATCCCAAATATCCATCGACAGTTAAATGAATAAGATGTCTTAAATTGATGCAATGAATTACATCAATTTGAATAAATCTCACAAACCAATACTAACTGAAAGAAACTATGTACAGAAGACAACATATTATATGATTTCACTTAAATGATACAAAAACTCAAGACAATGGCAACAAAAAGAATAACAGCGATGGGGTGTTGCTTGACATAGAAATTGACTGAAAAACAAAATAGGTTAAATTTTGGGATGATGGAATTTTCTAAATCATAATTATGGTATGATAACATTCCTTTATACATTTATGAGAGTTTGTTGAACTGTTTCCTCAAATTGCATAAATTTTATGGCATTGAAATTGTATCTCTATAAAAGTATAAAAATGACCATCTGTAATTCTTCCCATCACTGATACACTTTGACCATGTGAATTTGCCTCCTCTCTTCCAAACAAGTAATAAAATTTACTTCTCCACCTTTTGATTTTGCAAAATCAAAGGCTATGTAATTAGCTTTGGACACAGAGACAACAACCACTACATATTTAAGTGCTTTATATGTTCTTCTGCATTTGAAATTACCCCAAGTTATTGCTGAAAGTCATGAGACCATGTGAATGAGCCCAGACCATTCCACAGATACCAGTCATGCTATCCAAGAATACTCAGCTTCAACTGAGCAAATCCATAATCATCCAGTCAACTCACATAACCTCAAAATACAGTAAGATTTTGCTGTTCTATGCCTCAATTATTGGGGTGTTTCTTTACAGAGCAAAACCTAACTGGTACAGTGAACAAGCCTTTGGTAGGAATTCAAATGTGTAAGTATTACCTAACATCAAGAAACTCCAGCAGGTAGAAGAGATACTACATATTATACCTGAAGTGTATCTAAGTAACCAAAATTTCTGCTACATTGACCCATCTGTGGATTAGATTATTGGAAGTATGAAGTACCCCGCAACCATAATTTAAAAAGGGGAATGTATTACTATTCAATAAAATGTTACTTGAAAGGTATGTATCCACAATGACATCATTCTCCTCTTCATAGTGTCCTCTAACTGTTTTGATGTAAAGGGGCATGGCCAGGTGAGTTCCACATTTTGTTCTCATATTATGGTTATTTGAGTGCACATTACAATAAAACCTAGCTTTTTAGGTATACCATTCTATAAGTTTCAACATGTATTCAGTCATGTAACTGCTACCAACTTCAAGATGTAGAATATTTCCATCACCTCAATATAGTCTCTTGTAGCACTCTATGCTAACTTTCAAGCCTCGGTAATGTGAACTACCAATCTGATTCATAAACCACTGAGTGGTTTATGAACAACTGACCTGGTTTTTGTTTAAGTACATTTTATTCTAATGTTATATAGATTGACTCATACTGCATGTGGATTTTGGTATTGTACTCCTTTCAATTAGCATAATACTTTCTGAGATTCACTTATAAATACGAAACCAATAATGAAAAAAGCATAAGTTATTTTTCAAGTAAACAAAGCAAATTGCACAAATGCGTACAATTCTACAAATTATCCCAAATGTGAGAAACATGTAAAAATCACTTACAACAGGAAGTAATCAGTTACAAACACAGAAGAAGCCCTAGTGGTATGTAGTATCTCAAATTCAACAGCCATCATCCCCTGCAAAATTAACTAGGATGCTTATATTTAAAACACTATTTGCCTTGGATATTGCTATCAGCAGCATGGTGGACTAGACTGTTACAACCTCACATTCTCCCATAGATACATAACTTGAGAGTTTACATTTTCTAAATTTCGATTTTAAATAAATGGCTGTACACAATGGAATATTATACAGCCATAAAATACTGAAATTTTGGTATATGCCTGCTATGATTCATGTAAATTTACCCCCCAAAAAATTTCATATATTACAAGCATGGTCCTCCGTGTGCCAATGAGTAAAACATTTAAGAAGCAGAGTTTAGAGAAAGGCCCTTAATTCAATTAGGGTTGTATCCATGGGAGAGACTGGGATCCCAGGCTGTCTTCCTGTCTGGTGATATGTTCTATGTCTCCACATGTACCTCCACCATTGTGATTCCATAAGCCATTATGTCCCAACCAAAACTGAGTCAATATCTCAGCTTGCCCTTGAATTTCCAAATAAAATTTTTTTCTGAGCTAAATAAATTTTTTTCTTTACAAAGTTAGTCTGCCTCAGGTATTTCATTATAGTAATGAAAAATGCATGAATAAAATATATCAGCATAGATGATTCTTCAAATCATTATGCTGATATAAATAAAGAAGGAACAGAAATACAATAGAAAATTCATATAGACAGAAAACTGAGTGGAAAAGTTATGGGATTTATTGTTTATGTATACAGAGCTTCTGTTTGAAATGATGAAAATTTTCTGGAAATGGATTGTGCTCAGGGTTTCACAATATTATGAATAGAATTAGAGGCAATGAATTGTACATGCAGAAATGGTAAAACTGGTATGTTATGTGTCATATATATTTTACCACAAAAGTTATATTTGCCTTATGTTCCATTCATGTAAATTCAATCACACAGGCCCTACTTTGTGGTAGTCATATTATTTTTACTCAGTGTTGTTTATACTATTCACCCATGTTGGTACATGTTATAATCTCTTCACATTCATTGTTGCATAATAATACACTCTGTATATAGCTATATTTAGGTATTTGTTCTGTTGCTACTGAACATTTGTGGCATATCTAATACTGGGCTATTAAATAAAATGCTGCAATGAAGCAATACTTTAGCTTCCATAATAGAACAACAATATTTCTGTCACCATAAATTGTACGTAAATGGAATGAATTGCCTTAATAAGTATAAATCAATAATTTTCAGAAATTATTAATCCAGCATGATAAATGTTCAAGTGCCTGATGTGTAATTTACTCATAAAATACTTTGATTTAAGTATTACAAACTGTATTTCAGCTATACCTGCCCTTAATTCACTTTTAGCATTATTCATACCTGATGGGTGTAAATTTGTAAAAATGTGTGCATACTTTCCCAAGCTTCATGTTATCCCCTCAAATATCAAATACCATATTCTAAAAATTAGGTTCAAAGTTAAAGGGAAGTGAGGATATTTTGTTGAATCCTTTATGACAAAGTCTTCTTTTCTCATGATTGAGGCAAGGACCATATTTCTAAGATATATTTATCAGAGTTATAATAATTTACATATACATTTATATGTACTATATATTCACACACAAATAACACACAGCTGTACAGTTAATTAAAAGTGTTAAATGTTTTTCATTCTTCTCAAGTAGCAAAGTGCTTTATTCTTATCCTGTACATTTTAGAATTCTTCTAAATTTTGGTTTCGTTCTTGTCTTTTACAAGAGACAATGTCAATGCAACCTTGTCAAATTTATGTGCAAAAACATAAATCTAATTTCCTTTTTTCTGGGTTTTATGAAATTAACTCTTCAGAAGTGAGAAAGTGCCAATTTCTTAGAAAGCATCTTATTCACTTATATTAGCTTTTGAACCTTATTGCCTCCACTTTAGGCTAAATCTACTAAGTTAACATTGGCATGTCTTTGCAAACACTTCAGTGATGATGGTTCAGATAAGATGTGTTGACTTTCTAAAGTTACTCAGCTTAGAATCCCTGATCTGCCTGGTATCCATGGATACTGCAGGCTGGCTTCAGCAACCTTCATCATCTGAGTAAACTCACATGAACAGAGATAACTAAATTAACTACCAGTAAAGCAAATTTTAACCAGAGTAAACAAAAAGAAATATAATTGTACATGATTATTTAAAATCAGGGTGGTATTTCATAACCTACCATATAACAGTTTATACAGGACTACATATAGCACTAAAGTTTTTGGTTTAGGGATATTTAAAAATTGCTTTTGCTATTAGTACAGAGAGGTAAAATGATTGACACTAAATAGCTAGTACACAAGTTGTAGTGACAAAAATTCAAAAGTACTATATATTTCTTTGACCTTTAAATTGACATTAATTTCAATACACTGGTTAACCATAGCTTTTGTGTGAATCCTAGACTTTGAGGAGCCCCTAACAGAAGAAATCAAAATTGTCCACATATGATATCAGTGTAATCCCATTGTCGTAAGTCAAATTAGGATATTTTGTTACCATAATATATATAAATTAATGTTGTTTACCCTAGATCTGGAATACTTAAAAAGACATAAGTGAAATAAATTGATTATCAGCCCTTGTACATTTGCTGAGACTGGATTTTAAGTAATTTAAAAAATGGCAATAGAGAATATTTTCAGTCTTCAAATAAAACAATTATTAATTTTCTTTCCCAATAATCTGCTTTAAAACACAGCACAATGGAAGGTGAAGGCAAGAGTACCACAAGTTCAATCCAAGAATGGGAAATTTAGCAACTTAGAACTCATCACAAAATAATTAAAAGGGCTTAGGATGCAGTTCGTGTGAAGGGTCTCGGTTCAATCCCCAGTACTGTCCCCCGCAAAGTCTACTGATAAATTATTTTCAAAAGTTGTATGATATCTTGTCAAATATGAATTGCTAAATAACTTTTATGTAGAATCCCCTTGGCACACATTCAAGCTTTATCAGTTAATAATTTCAGTTACTTATTAAGCTAAGAGTTTGTAACCCTTTTAAAGTCTGCAAAACAGCAACAAATATGTAGCTATATTGTTCATGGTTGTGTAAAAGAGATTTTTAGTAATTGAAAATCATACAAGCTAGCAAATATTCTACAGTCTTTTCCTATCATGCCATATTATCGTTCATATCATTGGTTTCTCATTAAAAGGATGAAGAAAATTGTATATAAATGTTTATACTAGTATAAATCTTGAACCTTATTGAATTTTCTCATTAATATTTCTTAATGACAAGTCATTATTTCCAGTATGAATTTGCCTCATGTAGAATGATCCAATGGTAAAGCTTTTCCATTGGGCTATGAAATTATTGATTAGTCTATTAAATGACTGAAGATTACTTTTATTTATTAAATTATGTTTAGGGAGATATTACCATTTATTCCCACTAATGGTAATTTTATGGTGCTAAATAAATTTTAAAAACTCAGCTAATTTGAACTCTTGGAAATTAATAGAACCTATCAAGGCTTATTACTTTTTAATATATAATTTTTTTTAATTTAGATATTCTCAACAATTTATCTTAGATATCTTTTATCAAATTGCTATTATCTTCTGTATAAAACACTGGGGATTTTAACATAGAAACTATAGAATGTTTTTCCTTTTTATTTAAATGTCTGTCACCATCTTTAAAAAGGATTTTTATATACTACTCCAAAAATATGAAAAGAACAGTAAGTCCACGAGAATACTTAGTGGCAGTAAATAAAATCATATATGGGTTATATGAGCATGGGCTGATCTTTGCCAGCATCTGATTGGTGAGCTCAACTTTATGTATCTCTCATCCTTCTTAGATTAACAGGGTCATATAAGTGATTTAATTTCATGACCAGAGAAAAAGAAAAAAGGAGCAAATATGATAAAGCCTAGCTTTGGAACTACCACACTTTTACTATCATTTCATTTTACATCTAATGCAAGCCAGATAACCAGAAGTCAAAGAGAAAGGGAAATACATTATGTCTTTATAAGAACTATAAAGTCTATGAAAATGGTTTGTAACTAAGAAATAAAAATTACAACTGATAGTAAAATTCAACTTTCTCCTCAATTCAGGCTATCAGCAGCAAATTAATACAGTCTCAGTGGTTTGATTGTGATTACTTCTAATGTGCTTTTGATAAGATTTAGGCTGAGAAAATAAATTGTAAAAATGTATGTAATTACAGAGATTGGCCTATGGTTCTCTTTGTTCATTGGGTCCTTCTCTGGTTTTGGTATCAGGGTAATGCTTGCTTCCAGAAATGAGTTTGGGAATATTACTTCCCTTTCAATTTCATTAAAGATTCTGTGAGGTGAGGCATTAGATCTCTAAATTTCTTGTAGAATTCAGCAGTGAATCCATTGGACCTACCTTTTTCTTTGTTGGTAGGATTTAATTACATCTTCAATTTCATTGACTGATATTGGGTTATTTAGAATTTTTATATCTTCTTGATTCAGCTTTGGTAATTCATATGTATCTAGCAATCTAACCATTTCTTCTGTGTTCTCCTTCTTATTAGAATAGAGGTTCTTAAAGTAGGTATTGATGATTTTCTGGATTTCTGCAGGATCCAATGTGATTGCATCCTTATCATTGCTAATTGCATGGATTGGAGTCTTTCTTTCCTTTTTTCTGATATGGTTGGCTAAGGATTTATCAACTTTATTTAATCTTTCAAAGAACCAATACTTCAATTCATTGAGTCTTTGTATTGTTTTCTTAGTCTGAATTGTACTAATTTCTGCTCTGACCTTTATAATTTCCTCCCTTGTATGAACTTTGGGCTTGATTTTTCTTTTTCTAGAAGTTTGAGTTTTGATATTAGGTTGTTTGAGCTCACTCTGTTTTCCTGATGTGACTGTTCACCACTATAAATTTCCCTCATAGGACTGTTTACATTGGACCCTGTAAGTTCCAGTATGTTGTATTGGCATTATCATTTAATTACAGAAACTGATTTCTTCTAAAATTTCATCTGTGACCTATTGGTTGATCAGTAGGGTGTTAATTTCCATGTGTTGATATAGTTTTTGTGGTTTCTTTGGCCATTGATTTCCAATCTCATTGCACTATGATCAGGTAATATGCATGTGATAATTTCAATTCATTTGCATTTACTTAAGCATGCCCTATGGGCTAGTATGTGGTCTATTTTGGAAAAAGTCCCACATGCAGGTGAAAAGAATGTGTATTCTGATGTCATGGGGTGAAACACCCTATAGACATCTATTACATCCATTTGTTTACAGGTTTGGTTCATTTCTGATATTTCTTTGTTGATTTTTTTGTCAAGTTGATGTGTCCATTTGTGATAGTGATGTATTGATGTCCCCAACTACAACTATGTTAGTACTTATTTTTCATATCCATTAATACTTCTTTTATATAGTGGGGTGCACCAATATTTGGTACATATATATTTATGATTATTATCTCTTCCTCTTAGAGTTTTCCCTTAACAAGTATGTAGTGGCCTTGTCTCTTTTAATCAGTTTTGCCTTGAAGCTTTCTTTGTTTGCAAACAGAATAATTATCCCTGCCTTTTTCTGGATTCCTGTCACATGGAACATTGTTTACCATCCTTTGACTTTCAGTCTATGAATTTCTTTTGGAGTTAAATGTGTTTGTTGTATGTAGCATATTGTTGGATCTTGTTTGCTAATCCACTCTGCCGGTCTATTTCTTTTGATTGGCGAGTTCAGACCATTTGCATTGATAGTTATAACTAGCTTATTCTTGCCATGTTATTTTCCTGGTTTTGGTTCCCTGTCTTTCCCCTCTCTTTAATTGCTTGTCTGGCCTGGTGGATTCTTTCTATTCATGTTTTGGGATTGCAGTATTTTTTATCTTTTTCTAAAATATCCTTCAAAACATTTTGGAAAGCTGGTTTAGTGGACATGAATTTCTTGTTATTCTTTGTCATGGAAATATCTTATTTATCAATTGATTTTAAAAGATAGTTTGCAGATGTGAATCTAGTTTGGTGTTTGTTTTCTTTCAGGACTTGAAATACTTCACTCTCCCTAATAAACATAGATGCAAAAATCCTTAATAAGATATTGACAAACAGAATGCATCAAATCATCAAAAAGATTACATACTATGACCAAGTATAATTCATCCCAGGGATGCAGGCATGATTCAACATATGCAGATCAATAAATGTAATACACCATATCAACAGAGCAAAGGACAAAAATCACAAGATCATCTGAATAGATGCAGAAAAAACATTTGACAAAGTCCAACACCCATTCGTGATAAAAATCCTTCAGAAAATTGGAATAGATGAATATTATCTCAATCAGATGAAAGCCATCTATGAGAAACCAACAGCCAAGATCATACTAAATGGTCAAAAGCTGAGACCTTTAACAGGAATAAGACATGGATGTCTACTATCACTACTCCTATTCAATATAGTTCTAAAAACATTAGAGAGAGCAATTAGACAAGAGAAAGATATAAAAAGAATAAAGATAGTTAAGGAAAAAGTTAAATTATTACTTGCAGATGACATGATACTCTACATAAGACCCCAAAAACTCCACCAAAAGACTTTGAGATTCAATAACCAAATTCAGCAGCATAGCTAGACACAAAGTCAACACTAAAAAGTCAATAGCATTCCTGTACACAAATAACAAACTCACTGAAAGAGCAGTTAGGGAAACACAGCTTTCACAATAGGATCAAAAGAAATGAAATACTAGGAATCAGTCTAACAAAGGAAGTAAAACAAAGTCTAACAAAGGAGTATGTACTACAGTACATACTCTGTAAAAGCAGATCAAAGAGGATATCAGAAATTGGAAAGATATCCCTTACTCTTGGGTAGGAAAAGCATAGTGAAAATGGCCATACGACCAAAATAGTTATACAGATTTAAAACAATCCCAATGAAAATACCATTAGCATACATCACAGAGCTAGAGAAAACATTCCTAAAATTCATTTGGAAGCAGAAGAGACATAGATTAGCAAAAATAATTCTGGGCAACAAAAGCAATTCAGGCGGCATCACAATCCCTAACTTGAAATTATACTACAGAGCTACTGTGATAAATACAGCATGGTACTGACAAAAAAAAAAAAAAAACAGACCTCAGGATCATAGCAACAGATTAGAAAATGCAGAAACAACTCCAAACACACTCAGTTACCTTATCTTTGACAAGGAGGCCAAACGTATTCACTGGAAGAAATATAGCCTCTTTAATAAATGTTGCTAGTAAAAGTGGCTTTTCACATGTCAAAAAAATTTTTTTTTTTTTTTTGTGGGTACTGGGGGGTCGACCTCAGGACCTCGCGCACCAACTGGCACCCGTGCCGCTGAGCGATATCACCGGCCCCTTTTTCGTATGTGGGATCCAGGAGTCGAACTCGGGCCCTCGCGCTTGCAAGGCAGGCGCTTACGCCACTGAGCCATCTCACCGGCTCACATGTCAAAAATTAAGAGTAAACCCATATCTATCACCATGCACTAAACTAAAATCAAAATAGATAAAATATCTAAATATTAAGACAGAAACACTAAATCTGCAGTGAGCTTCTAGACATTCAGCCTTCCACTACTACTGGATCCTGATGACTATTTTAGATTCTTCTTTCTCTGAAGAAGTAGATGGACATTGGGATTCTTCCACTTCTGATCCTGTCAGTTTACTTAATAAATCGCTTGTATAAGTATACATATATTTTACATTGAATCTTTTGCTCTAGAGAGCCCTAATACAATCAATAAACTTCATGTCACATATCTTGGTCTGTTGATATTATCAAATTATTTACTTCCTGGTTCCTGGCATATGGAAAGAAGATAACCCCTGAAACTTAGGTCCAGATAAATGAAATGCTTCTATTATTCACTTAGTTTTTCTTTTAACATTTTTTCTTTGTAACCTTATCTGTTTAATAAATAATTATTATTGAAATGAGGATCAAAGAGGAAATCCATAAATGGCAAGTTTTGAGAAACATCACAGTAAATAGAAATAATCAACCAATACTAGAATCTACTAGGATAGGGCATTATGGTGTTTTGTTATTCATATTTTCTTCCATGTAGGTCAAGTTTTAATTTTCTGTCCTACTGACTTTGGATTTGGCCATGATACTTATTTTGGTGAGTAGACAGTGAGCAAGCACCACGTTCGAAACATCCAAACAGTAATGTTTATAGGCACTATAATTATCTGTCAGCATTTTCTTCTTAGTTTTCTTCACTAAGTGAGCAGATTTAAAGTCAGAGCAACTTCTTCAGTCTAAAGCCTGTAATAAAAAGACACATGAAGTGGACTCGTTCCCAACCAACTATCTGAGTTGAACAAAAAGCAGGAGAGAGAAATAAACATCTGCTTTTGCAGGCTCCTAAAATTTTGTACTAGTGTGATCCATATCAAAACCCAGGAAAAATAATCTGCAAGGTGATATATGGGTGTGTGATAATTATAAGCATATTTGAAGTACTCTTTACATAGCTTGATATATTTTGCATTTTACATCATTTTATTGGTAAGAATAAACTTAAAGGGTCTTCTATGTCAGTAGTTCTTAACCATAGGGGATCAACCACTCTTTTGAAAATACAAATACAAAGAGTCTGACAAAAAAATGAATACAAATTTCAGGGGGAAAAAAAAGCTTGTATAATTTTATTTATTTATTTATTTGTTTGTATGTTTGTTTATTTATTTTGGTAGCAATAATCGAATCAAACACAGGGCCTCACACTTGCCAGGCAGGTGCTGTGCCACTGAGCTACATCCCTGGCCCCTTTAATACTAAATTTATTGAGACATCATCAGATTAATACAAGTTACCTTTGGCCTCTACAATTACAAAAGGTGCTCAAAGTGGTGGCAATTGGCTTCCAGACATTTATGAGTATGGTGAACTGCTGCTTGGGTAACCTTGGTCATTGAGATTACTGCACATGAATTTTGAATTTATTCTCTAAGTGCTGGCAGTATAGTTGGTTTTCTGCAATGTATGACATCCTCTAGGGTTCCTCGTATGAGGTTAACACCATTTGTTGAAAAAACATCACAATATTTTTTCTTTTTCTAAGTGTATACATTTTTTTGGCAGACTCTGTATATCTTCTATTCACCCAAAATGGACAAGGGAGCAAGACAAACATGATGGAACAAAGAGACTAGTGTGTAAGAAACTCTACATAACTTTCCTAAAAGAGTGCAGCAAACATTTTGCTATGTGTTTCTTTGATAGTGCAAGTATTATCCATTTAATGTAATAAAAAATTGTTTTGTAAGTCAGCAAGTGTCTATATGAAAATGTACTTTATTTTACCTTGCAGAATTTTCTTTGAAAACTGAGCAGAAATTTTTAATTGAAAAATGGATAGACCCATCATCCCTTCATCTAAAATTCACCCTTACAAGTACACAGAAAATAAGCAGGTTATCAGTCATTTAAGCTTTTGATGACAGTCCCAAATCCTACATCCTAATTCAGTGTATATCTACATGAATATATGTCATTAGCCATATACATCATTTTGAACTGAATTATAAGATATTATCGTGTATTACTGTCAAATGGTTTGAAAGTATTTGGAAACTCATTACAATTCACCCTCCATAAGGAAATAATAATTTTATACAGATTTCTAGACAGTATAAGGCATCATTTTAAAAACATTTAAACTACAAAAGGACAAACATTTATATTTTCAAGCATAGGTCCTCAAAATAAATAATTCATCCTTAATGAAAGTCTTAGAAAATCTAGGAAAACAAAGTACCTGTAAGCTGAAAAACTACATCTTCAAGTATTAATTTCCAGATAGGCACCAATGCATTTTAATTGTTTTAAAGTCTAAACAGTATGTTATAATAATTTGTTGCAATGTCAATTCATATTATCTTAAATAGAAAATTATGAATAAAACAAATATATACATTATTTCACCTAAATGTGAATGGAAGTCTGTGAGAAAATAACATGTTTGTCCATTTTACTTTCACATAAGTTATGCAGTCACACATAACATACTGGACTGGAATATGTGGCTAAAGCTGTAACATTTCCCTTAAAGCTAAATGCAGATTTCTCAACTATGATTTTGAAAATCCTTCAGATTCATCATTCCCAGGTGATATAGATTTGATCATATATGGGTTGTAGAAAGATTTCGCATATTAACTTATGTCACATGTAAAGTCATATTTGAAAATGTGCAACATTAATATTGTTAAAGCACCAGAAGAATCTAGATTTCAGTCTCATGTTTGAGATTGACTTGATTTGAAATATTGAGATAATTAATATGTGAATGCCTAATTCTTTATGAAGTATGTGGAAAGAATAAATTCAATAACTCTTAGGAACATTAAATAATACGTATGTCATCTAAACATGGTAGATACCAAAATCATGTCACAGACATGATGTGGTAGAAAGTCCAATCCAAACAAGTATATGGTGGGACAATGGCAGACAAAGTGTAGGAATTCAACCTTTGTATTTAACTTCAATTCCTATAAAACAACACTTGATTTGCTCTCCCTGGGTTCTTCCAAATCTGCTTCTACCCTTGTTCATACAAAACTGTTGCCCAAATATGCAACTTCACCTTGGAACAGGGATTTGAATATTCAGACTAAATTTGATTTGATATTAGTTACTTCTAACAGAAACCTAAAACCCTAACCAACATTTTTTATATATTCCTTACCTAACACTTATTATTCTGCTTGTCTCTCTAAACTCCAAGTAAATATTTTTTGCAGGATATACCTCAACATCCTTACCTCAAAAATCAGTGGGACTTCTAATCTCAGAGTGAAAGCTAGTATATTTACATTCAAAAATGTTATGGCTTATGCTGATTTTCTTATTCAGTCATAATTATAGAAAATGAGTTTCCTTTCTAAATACTACTTATTCATTAATCACTTTAAGTGTGCTTATCCATGTCCTTATCTAAACATGTGAAGATTCAAATATTAAAATTTTAAGATTCTACTGATATTATTTCAAGAGTCTATTGTAATCTTTTAGCGAATTCTGGCATACTCCATGGTTCTGGGAAATTTGGTGAAAGTAGGTTAGACTGTAACTTTTACAGTTGGTCTATGTTCTTCATTTCAGTAGGCACTGCTTATCCTACTGACTGACTCAATTTTCTTATCCATAAAGAATGATTATGAGATTCAAAATGGCTGAATAAAGGAGGACTTACATTGGAGTGTCTCAGAGAAAATCAACTAAAAACACAGGTAACTCAGGTAATTGAAAGAAAGGGAGGAACATCTTGATACAAAATTAATTTGCAATAAGAGACTTGTAGATCAAATAAAACACATGCATAGGACTTTATGAAGTGATAACCCAGCCCACAGGGCTGCCCATGGGTTTATCACAGGTGGGATTTGAATAGGAACCTCCATTTCCAGGAAGTCCCCACACACAAAAAAACAGAGAGACTGCACAGTGTGACAAATTTAACCCACACAGGACATACCTATAATATAAGGCTCCTCACCTTTTTTGATTTACTGCAAAGAGAGGACACTGCAGCCTGACAATAAATTTCACTGGCACACAGAGTGGGAGTGACTGCTCCTTCTCTGATGGGCTCCCAGGTTCTTTTTTTCTCTGTTGAGCACCATAACCACTAACTGGAACCTCTAGCGACAACAAGGTTAGGGACTGGTCACTACACTGAAGATTGCTAGTGATGTAACACAACCCCTCTTGCCCTACAACCAACAGGAGCAAGAGCAGGACTTGGACCACCCCAAGGCAGCTGGGAAAAGGTGTGGGAAATTAGAACTTTCCTGCCCTGTGACCAGAAACTAGCAGCACAAGCTACATTGGGCCAGGAAGTCAGCACTCCCTCCAACCTGAGACCAGCAGCACAAGCAGCATGGGGCTCAGGGACAAGGACTGGAAAACAAGCACTCCCCCACCCTGTGACCAGCAGTGCAAGCACCCTTGAGCTAGTAAGTCAGCACTCCTTCCAACTTGTGACCGCCAGCACAGGACAGACTTTAAACCACCAGCAGGGGACAAGGGGAGCAGAGCATGAGAGGAACCAGTGGTGTGGAATGCAGCAGGCTACCAAAGGCCTGGTGCCAACAGTACATGGGACTGGGAGCACCCTAGGGCTGTCTGTCTGAGAGTGCCACAGCAATTAGGAGAGCAACACAGAGACAAACCGGATAAGGAGACCCGGGCAGGCCATCCAGAAAGCTGCTCATTAAAGAGTGGCCACAGCCCCCACATCCAGAGGCCAAGATCAGCCTTACATCCAGCACTTATCCTACTGCATGTTTGATGGGGCTGTGTGATTTGGACACCACAGAATAGTGGACAGCAGAGGAATTTTATTTAATTTTTTCTTTGTGTGTATTGTTTTCCTTTTACTGTCTGATTGTTTTATTTCTTTAAGTTTATACATATATTTTTGATCTACTCAATTTGTCTTCTCTCTTTCAACTAACCCTCTTGAAATTATGAAATCTTCATGTGAGTAAACATTATCCCTACCCTTTCTGATTTGCTTCAATAAACTTATGATTTCTCCTTGTTTCTCTCCTGCCCTCTTCTCCAGTTTCCTGAAGCTTGAGTGATCATCCTTTGTCCTCCAGCCTTGCTTTGACTTTATTTCTCTTCATCTATCTCTCTGCTTTGTCCCCTATACCTCTTAAATTTCTCTACAACAGGGTAAAATCACTCTACTGGGGGAAACTCATTGCATACTACTTTCTGATTTACGTTGGGTTTTGTAATATAACTGTAGATCTTGCCCCTATAGCTAAAGGTACCAAATCAAGAGTTAACACAGCATGTCAGTTTCTAGGCCATGCTTGATGCTACTGCTATTGCTACTTGTAACACTTCAGCCAGGACCTCATACTTGTAATGAGTTGTTCTCCCTTCTATAATACTGTGACTGTCTAGGGTCATAATCATCACAATTGTCCAGTACCAAAGGACTGGGGTGCTGATCCAAATAGAAACACCTCATCCTTAATAAATTGGGAAGGTAGGATCTTGGGACAGACACAATAACCAAGAACCTCCTACACATAGAAGACATCACTGAAGAACAGACATTTACTATGGAGGCACTGATACTAGTGATAAAACTACCTACAATTAGAAATTTACAGGCATCTACACAGAAAAAATAAAATAAATTAAAAAATACAAAATGACAACACACAGAAGCAAAACTCCAACCCAGATCTCCATCCAAAACAGGACAAGTCCAAGGGACAATGAGGTAGGGGAAAATGGAGGCCACTGATCTGAAATTTCTGAATAAATAGCAGCAGCATTTCAAAAACAGGGGCATGAAACTGTAGAAAATATCAGATCAGAAATAACCTCCCCAGTTAAAAAAAAGATATTATGATCATAATGAAGGACTTTCTCCGTAAATCTAGAGTGGACATAGATTTAAAAAAAAAATAGAGAAGCATAGAAAAAATGATGGAAACCATGAATGCAAAACAGAAAAGTAATGGAATCCATGAAACAGATCCTAACAGATATCCAGGAAATTAAAAATTCCATTGAAAGTTTGCAGAACTGCTTGAAAGAAAGTGAAGACAGAATTTTAGACCTGGAAGACAGGATTGTGGCTAGTGATCATGAAAAGAAACATCTCTTAAAAATAACAAGAGAGGGCCGGTGAGATGGCTCAGCGGCTTAAGCGCCTGCCCGGCAAGCGCGAGGGCCTGAGTTCGACTCCCGGAACCCACATACAAAAAAAAGGGGCCGGTGATATCGCTCAGCGGCACGGGCACCTGCTGGCGCGCGAGGTCCTGAGGTCGACCTCCTGGTACCCACAAAAAAAAATTAAAAAAATAACAAGGGAACATGAAAAAGCAATCCAACAGCTGCAAGATGATGCAAAGAAATACAACATAAGATTGATCAGAGTCAATGAAAAAGCAGGAGCCAGCACATGTGACATAAAAAATCTGTTCCCAGAAGTAATGGCAGAAAACTTCCTAAATATGGCAAAAGAATTTGACATACAGATGAGTGAAGTATATAGAACTCCAATTAGCCCTGATCAAAGAAATCTACACCAAGGCATATAACAATCAAGATTCCAGAAATTCAGCACAAGAACAGAATATTACAAGCTCTTAGATAAAAGAAACAAATCACCTATAGAGGATAGCCCATCAGAGTTACAGCAGACTTCTCAGCCCAAACCCTTAAGTCAAGGAGAGCTTGGAGTGAAGTATTCCAAGTCCTGAAAGAAAATAGTTTCCAACTCATATTGATACAGCCTGCAAAACTCTCTTTCAGAATTAATGGAGAAATAAGATACTTCCATGACAAAAAAAAAAGAAGTTCATGATTATCAAACCAGCTCTACAATGTGTTCTGAATGATATGATAGAGAGAGATAACAATGTGCACAAATTCAAGAACATCAATAGAAACAAGCCACCAGAAAGGGCAAGCAATGAAACAGAGGGGAAAGACAAGGAATCAACAGCAGAAAATAATATGACAAGGATAAGTCAATACATGTCTGTTATAACCATCAATGTCAATGATCTCAATTCACTAATCAAAAGAAATAGACTGGCAGACTGATCAAGAAACAAAATCCAACAATATGCTGCATACAAGAAACACGTTTAATACAAAAAAATTAATAAACAGGAAGTCAAAGGATGGAAAGTAATATTCCATATGACAGGAACCTGGAAAAAAGTAGGGGTAACTATTCTATTCACAGATGATGTGAACTCCAAGTAAAGACAGATCAAGAGAGATAAAGAAGGTCACTACATTCTTGTTAAGGGAAACCTCCAAGAAGAAGGGATAACAATCATCAATATAAATACGCCAAACGCAGGGCCACCTAACTATATATAAAAATAAATTAGTGGACATGAAAAACCAAATAAGCACTAACACAATTGTAATGCAAAACCTGAACATACAGAAATAGGTACATCAACTAGGCAAAAAATAATAATAAACAAATATCAGAAATGAACCAAACCTTTGAACAAACGGACTTAGTAGAAGTCTACAGAGTGTTCCACCCTCACAACATCAGAATATACATTCTTCTCAGCTGCACATAGGAAGTTCTCCAAAATAGACCACATACTATACCATAGAACATGCTTAAGTAAATTCACAGGAATTAAAATCATCACATACATATTATCTGAATATAGTGAAATGAAAGTGGAAATCAACAGCAAAAGAAACCACAAAAACTCCATAAATATATGGAAATTAAATAATACCACATTGAACAACAAATAAGTCACAGATTAAAGAAGAAATTAAATAATACTTACAATTAAATGATAATGCTGGTGTAATATACCAGAACTCATGGGACACAAAGCTGTCCCAAAAGGGAAATTTATAGCAGTGAATACCCACATCAGGAAGACAGAACAATTTAGAATAAAAAACCTAATTTTGAATCTCAAACTTCTAGAAAAAGAACAAGTCTAGCCCAAAGCTTAGAAGAGTCAAGAAATTTCAAATATCAGAAGAGAAATTAATGCAATCAAGACTAAGAAAACAATACAAAGAATGAATGAATGAAAGAGTTGGTTCTTTGAAACATTAAATAAAGTTGTTAAACCTTAGCCAAACTTATCAAATTACAAAAAGACTCAAATTCATGCAATTAGGAATGAAAGGGGTGAAATCACAACAATCCAGCAGAAATCTAAAATATCATCAACACGTATTTCAAGAACTTTTATTCTAATAAAATGGAAAATACAGGGGCCGGTGAGATGGCTCAGCGGCTTAAGTGCCTGCCCAGCAAGCGCGAGGGCCTGAGTTCGACTCCCGGAACCCACATATGAAAAAGGGGCCGGTGATATCGCTCAGTGGCACGGGCGCCTGCTGGCGCGCGAGGTCCTGAGGTCGACCCCCCCGGTACCCACAAAAAAAAAAAAAATGGAAAATACAGATGAAATGCACATACCTAGATAAAATATGAACTACCAAAGTTGAATCAAGAAGATATAAAAGTTCTAAATAACCCAAAACCAATCAAGGAAATTGAAAATTCAATTAAAATTCTACCAACAAAAAATAGCCCATGTCAAGATGGGTACACAGCTGAGTTCTACAAGAAATTTAGAGAGGACTTAATGCCATTATTCTTCAAACACTTTAAAGATACAGAAAGGGAAGCAATACTGCAAACTCATTCCTGGAAGCAAGTATTATCTTGATACCAAAACTAGAGAAGGACCCAGCCAAAAAAATTAAAAAAAGAATGACAGGCCAATCTCCATAATGAAAATAGATGCAAAAATCCTCAATAAGACCCTGGCAAACAGAATGCAGCAAATCATCGAGAAGTTTATACACCATGACCAAGAAGAATTCATCCCAAGGATACAGAGATGGTTCAACATATGCAAATCAATAATTGTAATACATTATGTTAATAGGACCAAATTCAAAAATCACTTGATCATCTCAATAAATGCAGAGAAGGCATTTGAAAAAAGTTCAACATCCATTCATGATAGAAATCCTACAGGAAATTGGAACAGATGGTGTTTATCTCAATCTGATAAAAGACATCTATGACAAACCAACAGCTAACATCATATTAAATGGTCAAAAACTGAAACCTTTCACTCTAAAATCAGGAAAAAGACAAGGATGTCCACTGCCACCACTCCTATTCAATGCAGTTCTGGAACCATTAGCCAGAGCAATTAGATAAGAGAAAGAAATAAAAGGAAAAAGGATAGGAAAGGAGCAATGAAATTATCATTATTTGAGGATGAAATGATACTCTATATAGAGGAACCCAAAAACTCCACCAAAAGATTGTAGATTTAATAACCCAATTCAGTAGCATAGCCAGATACAAAGTGAACACTCAAAAATAAATAGTGTAACTTTACACAAACAACAAACTCCCTGAGAAATTAGGGAAACCACACCCTTCACAATAGCATCCAAAACATGAAATACTTAGGAGTCAATATAACAAAGGAAGTAAAAGATCGTTACATTGAAATTTACACTGCAAACTATAGTACTTTGAAAAAGGAGATTAGAAAGGATATTAGAAAATGGAAAGATAATACTTGCTCTTGGTAAGGAAGAACCAACATACAGAAAATGGCCATATTCCCAAAAATATTATACAGTTTTAATGCAATCCCAATCAAAATAGCATTAGGATACATCACATAACTAGAGAAAACACTCCTAAAATTTATTTGAAACCAAGAGAGACCTAGAATACCAAAAGAAATTGTAGGCAACAAAGGCAAGTCAGGGGACATCACAATCCCTAACTTGAAATTATATTGTAGAGCTACTGTGATAAAACAGCATGGTACTGGCAAAAAATCAGACCTAAGGATCAATTTAACAGATTTGAAGATGCAGAAACAACTCCAAACACACTTAGCCACCCCTTAGGTTTGACAAAAGAGCTAAACACATTCACTGGAAGAAAGATAGCCTTTTAAATAAATGGTGTTGGAAAAACTGGCTTTTAACATGCCAAAGACAAGAACTAGACCCATGTTTATCACCATGCACTAAACTAAAATCAAAATGGGTCAAATACCTAATTTTTTTGGGTACTGTGAATCGAACTCAGGACCTTGCACTTGGCAGGCAGGTGCTGTACCACTGAGCCATATCCCTGGCCCAAAATATCTAAATATTAAAACAGAAACACTAAAACTGCCTGGAAGATATAATAGGTAGAAATCTGGAAGACATAGGTGTGGGCAAAGACTTTATGAACAAAACCCAGATCTCAGAGGAATTATCACAAAGAATCAACCACTGGGATATCATCACATTAAAAACCCTTTAAAGAGCAAAAGAAATCACCAACAGAGTGAAAAAGACAACCTGCAGAGTAGGAAAAACTTTATGCCAGCTGTTCTTCAGACAAAGGACTAATACCTAGAACATATAAAGAACTGAAGGGCCAGTGAGATAGCTCAGCAGCATAAGTGCCTGCCTGGCAAGCACGAGGTCCTGAGGTCGACCTCCAGTACCCACACACACAAAAAAAAAAGAACTGAAAAAAATCAGGTGCTCCAAATTCAAAGACCAAATCCAAAAATAGGCATCTGAGTTGGATAGACACTTCTCAGAAGCAGGAGGACAAAGTGCAAATATATGAAAAGAATGTTCAATATCACTGGTCATTTGAGAAATGCAAATTAAAGCAATGCTGAGATTCCATCTCACTCCAGCAAGAATGGCTATTATCAAGAAAGCAACTAATAATCAATTATGGAGGGGCTGTGGGAAAAAAGGAACCCTTCTCCACTGTAGACAGTGTAGACTGGTACAAACACTGTAGAAATCAGTGTGGAACTTTCTCAAAAAACTAGCATTAGTGGTCCCATATCACCCAGCTATTACCCTTCTTGGTATCTTCCCAGAAGAATTAAAAGCACATACCACACCAATACATGCACACACGTTTATAGTGCCAAAGTTTGTAAGAGATAAATTGTGGAAGCAACCCAAAAGACCACCAACAAATGAATGGATAAAAATGATGCAGTTTTTTTTACATAATGGTGTATTAGTCATAAAGATAAAATTGAAACATTTATAGCTAAATGGATGGACAGTGATACCATAATAAGTGAAATAATTCAGACACATTTGTGAAAATATTGTATCTCTGGTATGAGAAATTGAAATTGTAAATAAGAACAAAAATGTACAATAGGTAATTTGAAATAGAAGGAAACTATTCAAAAGGAAAAGGGAATTAGGGAGGAAGGAGGGAGAAAGGAAGGAAGGGAAAGAAAAAAATGAGAAAAGAAGGATTAAAGAAGGAATGACTGTGATAATTAATTTGAATTGTTCATATGAAAATTAGTATGAAGTCTACTAAAGATATTTTAAAAGAAGGATAAGAACCAGTCCATACTTTGAAGGTTTTTTTTTTTTTTTTTTTTGTGGGTACCAGGGGGTCGACCTCAGGACGTCGCGCGCCAGCAGGCGCCCGTGCCACTGAGCGATATCACCGGCCCCTTTTTTGTATGTGGGTTCCGGGAGTCGAACTCGGGCCGTCGTGCTTGCAAGGCAGGCGCTTAAACCACTGAGCCATCTCACCGGCCCCCATACTTTGAAGTTTTAATGGAAAAAATAAAACAAAATTTCATAACAAATAGAATAACAATAGTTAATGCACAGCATATGGTTATCTTCAAAGTAGTTACTCAGATTGCAAGATAAGTGCATAAAATATTCTCCAAACAATATTAGCACAAACCTGTCTTTTCAATAACCTTAGATAAATTAATAGTATAATTGTATTATTTTCCTTTTCCCTTCCTACTTTTCCCCTTCACTCAACCTAGTTCCTCTTTCCTTTTGAAAAATTTCTTCCCATTTCACAATATGTATTGTACATTTGGTCCTTATTTACTCTTTCAATTTCTCACAGCAGGGAAACAATGCAATATTTACATGTGAGTCTGTTTTATTTCATTTATGAGTATGCTCTCAAGTTGCATCCGTTTACCTATAAATGGCTCAAGTTCATCCTTCTTTATTGCTGAGCAACACTCCATTGTATAAAGAACACCAAATCTTTTTTTATCCATTCCTCAGCCAAAGTGTATTTGGCTTATTTCCAAGATTTAGGTATTACAAATTGTGCTGCCATAAACATGGATGCACATATATCACTGTGGTATGATGTTTTTAATTCCTCCTGGAAGATACCCAGAAGGGGAGTAGCTGGGTCAAATGGGATCTCTAAGCCTCATTTTTTGAGGAATCTCTATACTGATTTCCACAGTGGTTGCACCAGTCTACACTTCCACCAACAGTGGAGAAGGTTCCTTTTTCCCCACAGCCCCTCCAGCATTTGTTATGCTTCCATTTCAATTTCATTAAAGAGTTTCACTATCAGTGGCATTAGTTCTTCTCTAAATTTATTGTAGAATTCAAAAGTGAATTTATCAAGACCTGGGCTTTTCTTTGTTGGTAAGTTCTTAAGTACATTTTCAATTTCATTGACTGATACTGGGTTATTTAGAATTTTTATATCTTCTTGATTCAGTTTTGGCAGTTCATATGTGTCTATGAATCTGTCCATTTCTTGTGTCTTCCCACTTAATAGAGTATAGGCTCTCAAAGTAGGTACTGATGGTCTTCTGGATTTCTGCAGCATCTGTTGTGATTTCCCCTTTTTTAATCCTAATTGCTTGAAGCCTTTTCTTTCCTCTTTTGATGAGATTGGCTAAGGGTTTATCAATTTCATTTAATGTTTCAAGGAACCAACTCTTTGATTCATAGATTCTTTGTATTGTTTTCTTCATCTCAACTGTATTAATTTCTGCTTTTATCTTTATGACTTCCTCCTTCATGCAAGCTTTGGATTTGATGTGTTCTTTTTCTAGAAGTTTGAGGTTCAAAATTAGGTTGTTTATTTGAGCTCATTCTGCTTTCCTGATGTTAGAATTCATTGCTATAAATTTCTCTCATAGGACTGTTTTCATTGTGTCCCATAATTTCTGGCATATTGCATCAGCATTATCATTTAATTGTATATACTGTTTAACTTCTTCAATTTTGTCTGTGACCCACTGGATGTTCAGGAGGGTGTTGTTTAATTTCCATGTGTTTATATAGTTTTTGTGCTTTCTTTTGCTGTTGATTTCCACTTTCCTTGCACTATGGTCAGATAATACGCATGGGATGATTTCAATCCAGCGCATCTACTAAGCATGTTTTATGGGCTAATATGTAGTCTATTTTGGAGAATGTCCCATGTGCAGCTGAGAAGAATGTTTATGTTGATGTTGTGGGGTGGAACACTCTGTAGACATCTACTAAGTCCATTTGTTCACAGGTTTGGTTTAATTCTGGTATTTCTTTGATTTTTTGTCTAGTTGATCTATTTGTGTGAGTGGGGTATTAACACCTCCCATTATAACTGTGTTAGTGCTTATTTGATTTTTCATGTCTGTTAATGTTTGGTTTGTGTACTTGGCTGCACCAGTATTTGGTGCATATATATTTATGATTGTTATCTCTACTTCTTGGAGCTTTCCCTTAACAAGTACATAGTGACCTTGTCTCTTTTGACCCATCTTGGATTGAAGTTTACATTGTGTGCAAATAGTATAGCTGCCCCTGCTGTTTTCTGGGTTTCTGTGGCATATTTTCCATCCTTTGACTTTCAGTCTATGAATTTATTTTTCTATTAAATGTATTTCTTGTATGCAGCATATTGTTGTATCTTGTTTTTTGATCCATTCTGCCAGTCTGTTTCTTTTGACTGGTGAGTTGAGACAATTTACATTGATGGTTACAACAGATATGTATTAGCTTATGTTTCTCATGTTATTTTCCTTTTGTTGGTTCCCTGTCTTTCCCCTCTGTTTAACTGCTTGCCCACCTGGTGGCTTCTTTCTACTAGTGTTCTTATACTTGTAGTCTTTGTTTTCTCTTTTTAATATATTCTTTAGAACATTTGAAGAGCTAGTTTTGTGGTCATGAATTTCTTCAGGTGTTTTTGTCATGGAAGTACCTCATTTCTCCATTTATTTTGAAAGATAGTTTTACAGGGTACATCAATGTGGGTTGAAGGTTGTTTTCTTTTAGGGCTTAAAATACCTCACTCCAAGCTCTCCTTGATTTGAGGGTCTGTATTGAGAAGTCTGCTGTGATTCTGATGGGCTTTCCTTTATAGTTGATTTGTTTCCTTTCTCTAAATGCTTTTAATATTCTGTTCTTGTGCTGAATTTCTGGAATCTGAATTATTATATGCTTTGGTGTAGATTTATTTTGGTCATGGCTATTTGGAATTCTATAGGCTTCATTTTTTTGTATGTCAAATTCTATATCCATGCTTGGGAAGTTTTCTGCTATTATTTCTCTGAAGAGATTTTCTTATGGGTTTGCTCTGTCTCCAGCTTTCTCACTGACTCCAGTCAATCTTATGTTGTTCTTCTGTGCTTCATCTTGTAGCTGTTAGATTGATTTTTCACAGTCTCTTGCTATTTTTAAGATATCTTTCTTTTCAAGATCTCTAGCCACAATCCTGTCTTCTAGAACTGATATTCTATCCTCACCTTCATTCAATCTGTTGCATATACTTTCAATAGAGGTTATAATCTCCTGGATATATTTTTGGATCTATTTCATGTATTCCACTTCTTTCTTATAGTGAGCATTCATGGTTTCCATAATTTTCCTGAGCTCCTCTTTTTTTTTTATCTTTGTTTAATGTCTTTCAATTTGCTTATCATTTGTTTTTGCACCTTAGAGATTTTTTTTTCAGCATCCTCTTCCATTTTTTTTTTTTTTTACTTCTGTTGCTATCATTTCAGAAAGTTCCAGTGGTTGGATTCTGATTTCCTTTATCTAACTGTGCTCCGGACTCATCCTGGGTGGGCTGGGAGTCTGGGGTTGCATTTCATTTTGCTTTGTTTTCTGTGTTTTTGTTGTAGATTTCTTATGGTAGGTAGTTTTATCCCTAGTATCGAGGCTTCCATAGGAAATGTCTGTTCCCCAGCAACGTCTCCTAGATGTAGGTGGTTCTTGGTCTTAGACATTTTATGATAAGATAGTATCTGTAGAATATGAATCAACTGGCTAATAATACAACTAGTAAATAAGTACTAGATGATCAGCTATAGAATTGTGCAAGTAATAAATAATATGGCAATTCTTTCATGACATAAGCATGCATGTAAGGATTTAAATGTAATGATACAAATAGATGGGGAAAACGTAGATGATGAAGACAACCTTACCAAGTGTATTTAATGAAGACAACATTACAACCTCAAAAAAAGCAATATTCTCCTTTTCCCTTAGGTCAACATCACTTGCCTAAAACTTACCCTTACAGGAAAGGATAAGAATAATTGCACACTAATTAAACTTAGAATATAGTAATTTAGTGGATGGATAAATATCAATTACTTAAATATTAATAAAAAGATATCAGTTACATTAGAGGCTTAAGGAATACATGACATTAACTTAATCATCATATAATATTAATTACATTTATAGTTCTGGAGCCTACAGTTTTGGTTAAAAAAGGAGAGGGAGGTAAGAAAGAGATAAACAAAATAAAATTTAAATCATACTTATTCATATTCACATACATCTTCACCTATTGAAAACTATGTAGAGACCATGTTAATATAGGGAAAATCTTTCTCCCATCTATAAATTTTCAAATTATAAAAATGATAAACTCATAGTAATATTTCAAGAAACAAAAGAAACCCAAAATATAGGTACAACCAAAATCATAGACTGAGAGATTTTTCTCCAAGTTTCCAAGCTCTTTTTAGTTTATGTTTTAAATAATTCTTTTGACACTGAAAGGCCAAAAATGAACATATTGTTATCTTGTGTTTTTCAATAGACTTGTTTCAAGGAGTTTAAGGTTCATGTTGGTTTGCCTAATTATCTATAATTTTGTACAATGTGTTTTATAACTACTGCTCATTGATATATCACACCAACCTTGTTTAATTACCCATGCCATTATGTATAGTCACAAATCTGCAAATATTTTAATTTATAGGGTTATCTTGAGTTTGTTAGTAATGATTTAATGTTATCTGAATTAATCTTCTGTGGATGTTTACTCTAAATCCTTCGAGAAAAACATCTATTCTATTGATTATAAACTAATTATAAATTCATTGCACTGAACTTTCTTCAGTCATGTCTACAGGCTTTTTAAGATATTACTAGCTATTCTTTTGTACATTCATTATAAATACATATTGTTTCCAAGCGTGACATAACTAATATCTATGTTAAAGACCTTACATAAACTTTTTCATCAAAACCAAACAATATATAAATATAGACACATCCATATTGTTGCACACATATATAGCTTCTTATACATAGTCATGTCTAAATACTGCAATACATACATTCATTATTCACTTATTTTCCTTTAAAACCAAATTAACACACAACCAATATTCTAACATCATCAACATTTACCATAGGTGGAAAAATTTCTGAATTTAATGAAAGACTTTTGGGGCCTCTCTATGAAAACTCAATGACACATAGCTGTAGCTTGTGTCCAGAAATAGAGGACTGGGGTTGATTATCAATTTAGAAATCTAAAATTTACATAGGAATACATTCATTTAAATCTTATGAAATAGTATTAGAACCATTTTGACCAAAAATGGCAATTTCTTCTGGCTTAACCATATGAAATTTTAAAGAACATAAGCATAGAAGAGCAATTAATTAAGTTCTAGTCAAAAAATTTCCAACTTCTTATTGTCGTGTATGGTATAGAAAAGTAGTTCATATTTTCAAACATGTAATAATCATTTAAAGAAGGTCTCTGAAAAGATGTAAAGGAAATGGATAGGGTTTAACAATGGAGCCCATAGCCAAAGAGATGGTAACTTGAGATAAAGTTTGCTAAAGAAATGCTAAGTACTGTTAAACAAGTTCCTTTGTTTTTTTTCTGTATCTATTGACTCATTTTAAAAAATAAAATGGCCCACCCAGAGCAAAGCCTATTTGTTTCTGCTATATCCTCAGGGCTGTGAACACTATAGGCTAACCTTTGCTGAAAAAAAGATTTGCTGACATTGATTTTACAGTACTTCTCTGTTTTATATCCTTTATAGTTTTCTTGCCTGAACTGTAATACCCTCACTATGGTGCTATATCTTTATGTTAGAATATGTCCATTCTGTACCTCCTGAAATGTTATGGCAACTCACATTAGCTTGCTGAAATCAGAAAAAATACATATTCCATGCCCCACATCCAATTCGTACATTGCCATACCAGGGGAAATATAATCTTGTCACTGCTGCCATAAGCAGAATTCAAAGATAATCCCAACTAGTCATGCTCTCGTATATACTCCATTCCTCAAGAATCTAGGCCTTACTTCTAGGTAATGGATCATAGCAAAGGTGATGAATTACTCACTTTCTTGATTATATCATACTATAAAAAATCTTTTTTATAAGACTGAGCAAGAGAATGTCTCTTGGTAGCCTTGCAGAAGGAAGTTATGTTGTAAGAGGGCCATTTAGTAAGGAACAGTGTGTTGTACAATGCTGGGGGCTAAGAGTGACTCCACCCACTCCATAACAGCCTGCAAAAAACCAAGGACTTCATTCTTAAAATCACAAGGAACCAATAATGAAAAAAAATCCTTCCAACAACTACATGATTTTGGAAAATGTGAACTAGGTCTAGGTGAGGATGCAGGTGGCTGACAACTTGATTATAGCTTTGTAAGATGTTGAGCAGAGAACTTAGAAGTTCTGCCTAAACTCAACATTCTCCAACACTGAAAGGTAATAAATATATGTTTTTTTAAGCTTCTAAATTTGTGGTCATTTGCTATCCACTAATAAAATACTAATATACTATAAATTGAGCATCTTATCCATGTAATCTGAGCCTCCACCTGTCACCTATCTACTTATTTACAGTCATTCCTACTTGGTCTGCATTTCTTTCTTCATGATTACCTCCTTGACAATTTTATTGGGTGTACTTATTATTCTCATTTTCCTGTATTTTTGCTGTAAGTTCAACCTTTAACAAAGTAATCATATATATTATATGATATATATATATCATAACTTAAACATGCCTCACTCATTTCTGAAGATACTTCAATCCCTCCAGCCATGTATTAAATAGACTTCTTCAGTACACATCAGAGGCAGAACTGAAGGATATTCTTCCCTACTCTCTTCTGCTACTTATCATGAAGACCAAATTTATGACAAAATTCTTCCTCTTTTGAATTTTTGTCAATATGCTCTCCTACTTTACCCATTCTTTTCCCTTATTCAACTTTCCAAAGTCATTAATGCCTGCTTACAGTAATCCTCATGAAGTTAGAACCCAACACAATTATTGATTTCAATATTCACAAATAAAAAATCCCAGTAGTCTTGAAATTATGATCATCCTCAATTTATCTTCAATTACATTTTAATATCAATATTATTTAGAATTCCTCTACCTCAAAATTTTTACCCTATTACTCTATGCACCACTTCGCTTCAATGTCACTTTTTCCTGTTCAACTCATTGATTCTCAAACTTGGCTAAATATGAGAATTACCTGGGAACCTCACTAAAAATCTTGATACCCGTACCATATTCAGAATAGTTAAATCATGCACTCTCAGAGTGGGCCACAAATCTATGGAAATAAATCTATAATTCAAAGTCCAATAAGGACATTTTAGTGCTGAAACTATTTAATTTTTGCAGCTAAAGATTAAAATTCTGATCTTGTGGCTTACAACATAACCAACCCCAAATATTTAGAGGTCCAATATGTTTTTCTTCCATATTTTTTATTATACAGTTACTACTGCTTTCTCATAATCTCCACTCTCTTATTGCAACATAGCATTATATTTATACTTAAATATTCACCTTATCTATGAAATCGCCTGTAATTTGTCATAAAAGAGTGAAAGATTTCCAAGCCAGTAGGTTATAGATATTTTTATACATGGTACTGTGCCAGACCTTATCACACACTTTAGTAATTGGTTTCAATATGTATATATCTCCCCTTCTAGATTGTCCCTTTGTTTCCATTGTTTTTGTTTTTCAAAAATAAAAAGTTACAATTTTACAAAATATGTATGTAATCTATTAATATTTTACTTCACTTATACATTGTGAAAACTCATGTCAGAAGTATCAATTGAAATGTATAGATAAGTGCGATTGATTATTTAGGAAATAATCTCTCCTCTCCCTTTCTGTGGGAGAGGTAGACTTATGCCTTTAACATTGGGCCTGGCCATTTGACTTACTTTGGATTATGGAATAAATATCTAAATTTTCAATATTTTACATGATTTGTTTATGTACTTTGGAATGCTCTACCCTGCCTTAGCAACAATTTTGCTTAGATAGCTCCTATTTCCAGAACAAGGAGTCATGTGGAGCAGAGATGAACTGGCAGCCTGGAGTCAAGCCCAACCAAATTCAACCGAGACACAGCCTAGACACAAACTAATGCATGAGAAAGCTATGTTTGTTGTTGTAAATCACTGAAATTATTGCTTGTTCTTATACAGTATTATTGCAACAGTAGCTGACTAATCCGCCAAGCGAAGTAAAGATTATAAAGGATTGCTTAAGGCAATACAGCTAAAAAAATGACCAAACTGCAACATAAAACCAGTGATATGTTTCCTCTATAGTTGCATTCTTAGTCTCTAAACTACATAATTGTGTATGCATGGCAAATTTCTTAGCACAGAATAGACTCTGAATGACTATTTAAAAAAATAAAAAAAAAATGAGTAAAATCACAAGCATCCTCAAAGCAAGTAACATTTCCCTGACAATGAACATCGTCAACAATTTTCTAAGAAAAAAAAAATACCAAAACCAGCATAACTTTACCTTTACATTAAAGTATTTATATACATTACATGGAATATACACTGATTTCCCCTAACATTTATTTCACTAAGGTTCATGTTAGAAAGAGCTTGCATTATGGAAACATGGACAGATAAACAAGTATTAACTACACCATGAGAATACAATGACCAGAGCATGCAGTTATTTATGGATCATATACTTGCTGTAATTCACACATTGATGACAGCATTGATTATGCTATTTGGGTTTCTTTAATTCCTCATGCAATTTTCAGGCACCACCTGCACACACTATATTGTTTCATTTGTTCTTTGTTTCTTATTTTGGAGGTTAGAATTTTCAGTTAAATCTTTTCATTCCAATTATGATCTCCCCTCCCTTGAATGTAAAGGATATATAGGTATTACTTTTGAATAGGGGAAATAAAGATTTTTTAAAAAGATTTTTAAAAATTGTCACTTCCCACCCCTCTGTTCCTCTCCCCTCCATCTCTTGGTTCGCTTCCCATATGCTAAAGATCTACCTCAATTTCATACTATGTTTAAAGGTTTTGCTGAGGTTGTAAGAAGCCTCAACTATTACACATATAAAATAGGACAGATTATTATTATGATTATTTACCTATCAACAAGCCCAATGGGGAAGGTATAAGAATCAAAAGAACAAAGAAGACACAGGAAAATAGAGAACTAGCTTTTAGCTTGCATAAGCTCCCAAATTTTGCTAGAATATAATGGCTGAAGGTGCCTAAACTACAAAAAAGATTATGCACTTGGTAAATAAAAGGGTCATGTGCATTTTCACACAAGCGATAGCCACAGTAGAGGTAATTTTGCTAAGTCAGTGTATAGGTCTTAAAGTCAAGAAAGAATTTCACATAGTCCTAGAGAAAAAACTGTATGCTTCTGAACTAAAAATATTTTTCCGTTGTAATGGAAGATGTGCATAACAGGAGACCACTCAATTTATTATCATTTATAAAGTGTATATATATATGTGCTGTCCCTATTATAATGTATCCCTCATGAGAATGGGAAAACAGCCTTTGGTTTAATGTTCTGTTGCCTAGCTCTTTTTTTTTTTTTTTTTTTTTTTTTTGTAGAACAATCTATGATGGCTTAATACAATTCACATCTTTTACATTTAAAAGATTCAACAAAAGGTATCTCTGGTCAAGTTTACAAGTAATCTTTGTTGCTAGATATGTATCAATCTTCATTTTTTTCTTTTTCCTTTCTCTTACATTTAACACTATTTTCTATAAAATTATATTGTTTTGTATAGGTATGTTCACTATCATTGACAAGAGAATTAAAATCATGGTCTTTTATTTAAGAAGTACCCTAACAGAAAATTTATGACAACTTAAAATCTGTTTAAAGCCCGCTAAAGGAAATTAAGGTAATATCATTGTTAAATTTAGCTAATTTGTATATTTCAAAGTTCCTCATACATTAAAATATTTCTATCTTTTATGTTTCTGCTGTTACTCAAACTATTAGTACTCATAGTACTATTTATTTTTCCTATGAATTTAGTTATAATATATCCATGTGTTCAGTATCATCTAATTAACCCTATTAATATAGTTGCTAATATAGGGAATTATTCATGATAATTGCTATAAATATCTTCTCTCATTTATTTTCCTCGCTAGTTTGAACCCCATATACATAGAGAAGTATAATTCTACTCGTGTCTGTTTTGAGAAATGTGCTATAAAAGTTTTTAACCTGGTCCTTCAGTTACCTAGGCCTCCAGATACATCCAATTGGTTCTTCAACTCATCTAATGAATTCTTGTTTGAATATATTTCTATACAAATATTTTAGTTGATTTATTCATTTTAATAATATGCTTGTTTCTACTTCATATTAACTTATCCTCCTTTATGTCTTTGAGTATATTCATATATTTATTTTACATTATTGTTTTACTGGGTACACTAAATACATTTGTAAAGTGTAAGATGCTCTTTTTGTTTGTTTGTTTGTTTGTGGGTGCCGGGGGTCGACCTCAGGACCTTGCGCGCCAACAGGCGCCCGTGCCGCTGAGCGATATCACTAGCCCCTTTTTCGTATGTGGGATCCGGGAGTCGAACTCGGGCCCTCGCGCTTGCAAGGCAGGCGCTTATGCCGCTGAGCCATCTCACCGGCCCAAGATGCTCTTTTTGTTGTGTGTTATATTTTGTTATTTTCCTCTATGTGCTGAATTATTTGTGTTGTATATACACCTTGTTTGAAAAACATATTCAATAAAAAGGACTGAAGCTTTCCCCAAGCTTGCTGCCCTCCTGTTGAGTTCATGGAGTACGGAAAGTCTGTCTAAAGACTTGTTCCTCTGGGGGTACAAAATCTGGCCTCAATCAGTCCCCACCAAACTTCTCTCCAGATGTTGTTTCTAAGGAATTTTTCTACAAGTTCTCAGAGGGCCACATTCTACATTCATGTGGATGAGAAAAGGGATATTTGAGACATGGCTAACAAATATTTTTGTCTTATCTATTCCCACTGAGAATACAGGCAAGCGCTACTTTGCCTCTCTGATTAATGGTACAGTAATTTTGTTATTTCTCTACCAAGTAGACTTTTAACAGAAAAAAGGAAATTCCAAATTAACTATAGAAAGCATTCCGTTTCAATCCAAGATATATTTAGAATATACTTAAACCCTATATGTGATAAACATAAAATGATTTTTTATAGCTAAGTGATACTAAAATTCTGTCTAATTTATTGCCTATACTGTATGGAAAAATGTGTTAGATAAAATATTTACCTTTACATAAATAAATGAACAACTGAAAATTAAAGATACAGCCTAAAACTCAATCCTACAACTATCACAGCTGGGAAAGTCATTAAGAGGCAGCTGGTGGCCAAAACCCTGCCAACTTGCATCTATCATTCTCAGTTTTAGCTAGATTAGTGGGAAATTTTAGTTCCCAATATATAGATTCTCTACCTCCCATTTCAATTCTTCTGACTTCTTGACCTTTAACAAATTGGCAACCTATTGTCAAAATTAACTCACTTGATTATGATTTTGATGATTATTGGTGAATGTTATTTGAAGGCCTCCTACTCGTTACTTTAAATTCTACATCCAAAATAGCACAATACATAATGTAAGTTTGCTAATTTAGTCTGACAAATGTTTACTTAAAATTTGGAATTGTTTATAGCAGAATATATTATTTTTTCTTTTCAATATATACCTTTACTATTACATAATTTATACTAGAAGATCACAAGACTATTGAAAAAATGAGTCTTGGTGGTAATTTTTTAAGATTAATTAATACAAAGCAATATGGTTTTAACTTTGAAGCTAATTTAATTATGAATATATAAGGAAATGCCACAATGTCAGTTTGTATTCATCAAAAATACATTTAGAAACACAAAAGAACATGTTCATTTACCTGAGCTAGTGCTATAATAAAACATTGACTTAAATAGCCTAATAAGGTCAGTATGATTAAATTTACAGATATAATTTATAATTTATCAGTATACAATTAATTTTAATATTTTACCTCTAAGGAAATGAACTTGAATCTTATTTAAAGACAATAGGGAAAGAGCAAAAATCATTACACCTATACAGCTCACATAGCATATTTTTGTTTATGTACATAATTTTTAGGGTAAAGTTTACATCATTAATTCATGAAAAAAATATACAAAGTAATTCAGATTTTCTTTTCAAAAGTTGACATTATCATGTTGGTCACAAAAAGTTGTAATAGTTCCTTCCAAAGAGATACAAAGATTTGTTGCTCCTTAGGGAGAAAATAACATAAAAACTGCATGAAATGATTATGTGCAAATTTTGAAACATTTTACTGTAGAATGATAATGCGATATGCCTGAGTTTTTGTTAGTTTTTTTTTAATGAAGTGCTTTATTAAAGCAGGTAGTATATTTATGACACAGTATTTAGATCATATTGGTTGTTATATGACTCTCTCCTAGTGGATTGCTCTTATATTAATGAAATTCATTGCAAAATTATTCTTTCTTTTTTTTTTTGTGGGTACCGGGGGTCGACCTCAGGACCTTGCGTGCCAGCAGGCGCCCATGCTGCTGAGCGATATCACCGGCCCCTTTTTCGTATGTGGGTTCCGGGAGTCGAACTCGGGCCCTCGCGCTTGCAAGGCAGGCGCTTACGCCGCTGAGCCATCTCACCGGCCCCAAAATTATTCATTTTTGATTCATAAACTTATGGAGCAAAGTTTTGACACAAAATGTAGATTGGCCTCATATCTCAACCTCTTTGAACTATATTTGTTTTGTTTTCTTTTGTTGTTGTTTGGTGTAGCATCACTCAGATATTAGGGATGCTTTAAGAAAGAGTATCCTAGTTTCTTAGAAAAGTATTAACATTTGCACTTATGATGTTTGTTACAAAAACATTAGAACCCTAAATTATTAAAAGCTTGCTCATCATTTTGGTACAGTTAAGTTTTTTTATCCCTGCTTCTCCCTGTCCTCTACACCATTCATATCTACCTTAATTTTTCATCTAAGCAGGACTGGTAATTCCAGTGAGGTTCTAATCTTCCTTTAATATTCTATGGAAAACATATGAAAAGTCCTACTCATGAAAACTAGACTGCTGATTTTATAAAAGTTGTAGTAATTTAAGCCAACTTAGGCTATATAGTCTGTACTATATAAGTGGCATTATAGCCACTTATATTGCAATATTTTTGTGAGTTGTAACATTAATAAACAAAATACAATAAAAAACTAAGAATATAGGAACTAAAATGTTAACTAGAATGTTTCATTAAAAATCATACAATTAGCACTATTTTATCTGTGTAATAAATCCAATACAAGACAAATGGCAATAGTACATTGTAATAATTAAATATAAAAACTCTGGATCCAGGCTGCTTGAATTTAAAGCTCCAGTATACTATGAATGTATGCTGCATGTGTTTTGGGAAGTCAATTACTACACTGTGGCTCAGTTTCTTCATCTGAGAAAACATATAGATTATCTTAAGCATTAAATTAGGCAATATGTGAAAACATTTAGAATGACTCCAGACTGGTAGCAATTAATTTGAATAATCAGCATTAATTCATAAATGAGTCACAGTATGACATTTTGTACATTGAAAAGTTATTATAAAGGGCATGTGTATCATATTAATGTGATACATTTATGTGATGTATAGTGTGATAATGCATTCCTATGTCCTTCAAACAGGTCACATGATTAAATACATGAATGTGCATACAAATATATCACCAAATAATCATACCCTGAAATCATATCATATATGTTTGCTTGGTCATTGAAAAAAATCCTCCAATGAAGAACTCATTTGTGCATTTCCACACCCACAATAAATAGATACAACTTTTCAAATTTCTACTTTTCTTCATTTTTAGTGGATTAACCTATTAAAAATGACCAAACTAAAGAAAACAACATTGAAACTAAAAGCCACACTAAAAACACAATCAACATGACTTACAATACAGTCTCAATACTTATTTTGCCCTGCTTATAGCTAAATACCTTTTCTTATGAAGAAGCTAGAAGCATTATAAGACCATTCCACTCGGAAATGAGGAACATTTATCTCGAGGTAAATTGTAGAATAGTACCACTGCAATTTCACAGGAAAGAATTAAAAGCAAGCACAACTCATCAAAATGCTCGAATGAGACTAGTGTTCACAACAAATTTTGTTTTTCTGTTAAAACTCATTTTCAGAATAGAATGAAAACTGGAAACCAAACCTTTTACATAAAATGTCACTGAAGTATCTACCTCATCTGAGTTCCTCAAATGCAGGTTTTATTCCATCAATCATAACCTAAAAAATACTAAGTCTTTAATTTTTGCAAGGTTGCACAGTGTAATGGGAAGTTCAGCTACAGCAGACAGAGACCTAGGGTGGAAAATCTTGTTCCACAACTCATTGTGAAAATTTGAGAAAATCATTTCAGGTGTCAGTACTTATGAGGAGTCTTAAATCTTAACGAACATAATTCTCCAATAAATGAGAGATTGGATTCACATCAACTTGTGGATGCTTAGATAAATACTAAAGAATTATAACATTGACTAGATTAATTTAAAAATACAGACAAGGTTTTAATTCTCATATAAATGGAACCCAATATAAATTTCATTAAAATGATAACCACTGAAAATAATCTCAAATAAAAGACTATGTTATAATTGAATGATATTTGAGAAAACGCACCCACATAAAATAATTCTAAATGTTTTAGCCAAGCATGATGGTGCATGCCTATAATCCCGGAACTCAGATGCCTCAGGCAGGAGGATCACTGCAAATTCAAAGCCAGCCTGGGCTACATAGTGAGTTCAAGGCCAGCCTAAACTACACAGCGAGACCCTGTCTCAAAAAACAAATTCAAAATAGTATGAAAATATGTGACAACAAATATGGAGCACAAATTTAGTAAAACTTTAGAAGTGTCTTAATAGATTTAAAGAAAAAAGTAGCTAGTCAGATCATTAATTTATTTCTAAAATACTTATGATTAGTTTTTATGTGCATCTTTAATAGATATTTGCACCTTAAAATTGAAGCTGGATTTGTGAAAAGAACATCAATTAAGGTTTCAATAATAGACTTTTGTGAATAAAAGTGGTAACAAGAATTTCATAGAAAATTATTGAAATTAATGAAGCACAGAGAAAACCAGAAATGCAACTCTTGATAACTTGATGACCAAAACATATTATTCATTTAAATTATTACTCTATGGATACTTTTCACTTTCACATAGACACAAAATGTGCTGAATGTAAAGAGTGTTTCAATCCTACACCCACAATTAAATTAGGTTTCCAAATTATTTGGCCTCAGAGAACCTCAGCTGAAGGTGATTAGTCAGACAGGACAGGTTGGCGATTGACCTACGTCTAGATATTTGCAACGAAGGTCTCTTGTGAAGTAACACTACATATGGGAGGGCTTGTGCTCCATCTAAGAAATTACATTCATTGAGTCCCTTTGAGACCTGTGCTTAAAATCATACTCCTAGAACTTATACTAACAGTGCATATTTTGCTATTTCAGGGTAGATTTACTAATATTGGTTCCTATTAATGTTTTAGATCAATTTACAAAGGGCACATCGTCATTGTGAGAAAATAGAATCACTGCTAAGCCAGCCTCAATTAATCCTTCCTCCTCTAAGGAATATTTCTTCCAATTTTGTATATGTGTGCGGAAGCAAGCAAAAAGGACTGTTTGTCAGGAAAGAAAATCCCTTAATAATTAATATTCTACAGGACATGCTTTGAAAACTGCCATTGTAAATGTATACACACCAACCCTTGGATAATGACAACATTAAGGGGACTGCACACTTAAAATACTCTCTTTGGGTTTCTTGACAAATTGGTTTCATTGTATTTCACAATGTACTTGCATAGTAAGAAACAGCCAGATGTCATACAATATTTTAATACTGTTGTTAAGTAGTATTGTCCATCATATAATACACCTCAGCCTCAATATCTACAAAAACTATAACAAATAAATTTTAATCTATCGGGCATTTTAAAGCTCTGAATTATACACAAAACTGTCATTTTACTATTAGGAAGCTCAAACCCCAATTTATTATCCCATTTCTAGATTCTGTGTTGGATCTTACGATAAACTTACCAGTTTCTTTTCCTTTATTTTACCTTTGTATGAACTGTATACTTTATATGCTGTCCCAAATTATTTCAGAAATAAGGCAGGGATAATATGAGCAAATAAGCAAATATATTTGTATTTTATGTATCCATATAAAATAATATGTGCATTTATTTTATAATTTTATCTTTAAAATTGAGTTTTAGCTGAAAGAAAATAAATGGAGACATAGACTAATCAATGGCCTAAAAAGGCTATAGGCATATAATTTAAAGGCATGCCTTTAAAGAAATTCAGCAATAGCAAAAAAAAAATTTAGAATTTCCAAAGATATTGGTTTGAAATCTTGCATTTAGTACATAGATAGCCTTCAAAGACTAAATTAAGTAACACACATGCATATGTTTTGAGTTGCAAAACTCTGAGTTCAAGGTAGTAACACAATCAATATAAATCCATCAGAGTAATTCTAGTGGAAAGTGAAATTGTGTGAAGATTATTCCCTTTCTGAGAAGGCTTGAGAGAGTTTTTACGTTCACCAGGTCTCCTTATAAAGTTAATTGAATTTATTAGCTAGAAGTTTGATAAGATCTTCTGCAGGCTGCTAGATACTAATCATTAAAGAAAATCCTTTTAGAATAGACACCTGGCTTCTCAGATTATAAAAAATCCGCAATTTAAGGAATTGCACATGCAGTTGTGATGGATAATAGATGTTAATCATATACTATTCTTGCAATGTCTAAAACAGAGAAATTTTGCAAAGAAATGCTTTAGTTGGGCTTGCTTATACCACAGAGTTATCACTCATTAGTAATTGAAACCAAGTATGTTTCAGTGATGGACGAGGAGCTTTATGAAGTTTGATCTGCTGGATTGGACTTCCCAGACACTAGGCTTATAACATCCTTCTCCAACTATGTTAGTTTTGGGGAAATAAGACACAAACCAAAACACTAATATTAATAAAACTTGGTCCAAGGGGTGTTATTTCATTTATCCATCTACCCACCTATATGCCCATCCACCCTAGCACTCATTCACCTACTTATTCACATATGGAAATGAAGTAGTATTTAGAAACAATAAAATAAAGAAAAAGTCAAGATGTGATTGAAAATAAAAGGAAACATGATGCAGCCAGATGAACATGATGAGACTCCAGGTGCGAAAAGTTGGGCATATTATGTAAAGTTTCTGAACTTCAGTTTGAACGATTAAGTGGGCAAATAGTAAAACAGCTATTATTACCATAAAATTACATGATATGTGGATGAAATTCCTAGTATATTGTACAAAATGGACAATCACTAAATGGAAGTATAATCCAAATTTAGCAAATAGAAAATAAATATAACATAGTCCCTGAAATTTAAAAAATAACAGAGATAGGATGTAATACATATAATGAAGTTTAAATGTAGCCTAAGTATCCAGCTTAGAAATTGCTCCATTTTTACCTTTGTCTTTGAGAAGTGGAAGGCGTACTTAGAAGTCATTTTTGAAATCATAGAACTGGTCAGTAATTAGTGATAACATGGTGAAGTAGGTAAAAATCATCTCTATTCAGCACAGTGTGGGTAACATGAACAACATATGATATTGGATAGTTGATATCTGTACATACATGTTCAAATATTGTGAGCATTCTATGTGAAACTTATTCTAAATATCTAGTTAATCAACTAAAAATAGTCTGAGCAGTATAAACATGAGTAATATAAAATATGCTGAAATAATTCATGATAGTTCTGAAGCTGTTTTTTGTATAAAAGTATTAATAATTTTAAATAGTTAAATAGAAAAATAGATTTCTTATGCAGGTTATATTGCCTAGGTAATTTGAGATACTCAGAAAATATTCATAAATATTTAGCATAAAGAATGTAAATGATCTTATTAAAACATAATTCTGTGAGTTTTGTAGACGATTTAGATACTATTATTCATAATATTAAAAACATATTTTAAACACTAAAGTGACTTTTTAGTTATTATACTGAATTTAGGCAATGTTTCTCAAGAATAAGCCCTCCTTAAGAGTACTTTTGTCTTTATTTTTAATTTAATATTTTTAATTTATTTTTTATTAGTACATGTTTGTGTTACATAGTGATTACATTTCTCATGGGGAGTTAGTACATATGTTGTTTCTTTTAAAGATGAATTAAAATAATGTCAACTTTACCACATCAAGCCAAAAGAAAGATATCTCCAAAATCATTCACAATGTCAATCTACTTCGATCCATACATAACAAGGTATACATAATAAAGAAAATGAAGAGGAATAGGTTGTAGATAAATGGGGAAACCTCAAAATAGCCTCCTCTTTCACTGTTCTGGGTTGAAAGTAAATATCTATTTGTATTATAGATATTAGCAATAACGAGTATGGAAACAACATAAGAGATGACAGTCCTGAGAAATGCAATGTCAAACATAAATTTGACTTTGAAGCGTTTAATAAAATTGTATAATTCATTTTATATAAATGTATATTAAGTGTATTCCTAGAGATACATGGTTTTGACTTTGAAATTTATTTCCATAGAATATTGATTTCAATACGTGATAAAATATGTATTAGGTTCATATCTAAGTGAGATTTAAATACTCATTTACATATGATGGAAACTTCATTCTACAAAAAGGACACAGCATTTGATGTAGTTTTGCCTATTTTACTAAAATTCTATATCAGAAAATAAGGGAATTAATATGGAAAACATCTACTTTCATCTTAAATTGATTGAAAACAAAAATGCTGATGGACAACATGAAAGCCATAGGAAGCTTGGCAATTTTGCGTGTTAAGAGGAAAAATGAAACATCAGATGTAGACTTACAGTATGAAGATTAGGGAAGTGCATTCAAGACCGTCAATAACAAATTGCAAAATGTGGACAGGCTGGTGAAATTTATATATATATATATATATATATATATATATATATATATATATATATACACACACACACACACACACACATATGCGAATAGGAGAGAGGCACCAAAACAATGAAAAGGCTAAGAATTCATTTCACATGTATTTTTGGGAATCATCCTGAGAAATAAAAGAGTAAGAGGAACTTATGGAAAGCAATTTAATATTTTATTAGATATTTAGCTTATATTAAAAGACACAAAAAACAAGGTAAATACAACATAAATGTAGGTACTAGAAATTAAAAGCACACAAAGCAAACCACAGCATAGCTATAAAAGGAAGAAAAAGTTATATGTCAGACAAGGAAATAAATGAAAAAAAAGTACTAGAAGAAATGCTTAAGAAAGATTCCATGTAATGTCACTTAATCCATGTTTTAATATTTATTTGAATTTCTTACTGTCAACTAAAGACAGTAATCATAAAATTTAAGTGTAGAACAAACAAGTGGGAATAGAAGACAAAATTAACAGAATATTTACTCTCCTTAATTCTAGAAAGTCTAGTTCTTTGTTAATTAAGTTGCAAGACATAAAACATATACTAATTATTGCAGATTCATTACTTATGAACATTAAGAAATCACAAAGCTTTTATGTCAATTATAGAAATGAACATTTTGTAAATTTTTCAGTTAGTGTGTGTATGTGTGTGTATGCCAGGAATACTGAGTTCAACATACAGCAATATTGGGAAAAATCACTTTATGTGAAATTAGAAAAAAGAACAATTGATTCACTAAGTAAAAATCAAGGGAAATTGGTCTTAATTTTTTTGATATGGATAGAGACAAATGCATCAAAGGAAATCTACAGTACATGTTCCTACTGCTTTGAAAAGATTTTTATTTCAAGAAAGTATATTAAGAATTTCATGTTAACAATTTTTACAAGGACACTTGTACACTATGTAATTTTTAATCCATTTTATTGATTACTCATAGCAAGAAGTGCAAGGGAATGGTCAAAAGCATATGCTTTGGTGCCAGAATTCCCAGGTTTGATTTTTAATTCATGTTTAGTTGTGTGATCTTCCACAAGTTATTTAACCTCTCTTAGCTAAATAGGACTAAATAAAATGACCCACATGTAGAAGACCTTGTTTAAATATTATCTTTATTACCTTGTTTAATCCCTACTTAATCCCTACAAACACAGTAATAATATACCATATTCCATTTTATGAAGAAGTAAAATGAGGCTTAGAGTAGATATAAAATAGGTCCTAAACTATTTAGGAATAACTAAACTAATTTTAGGTGTCCTCATTTGATTTGATAGCATATTATTCTGCAATGGTTACCAAATTTGAAATTTTATTTATTAATTACCCCATTTTTGGTATTATTAGAATACTTATCTGTACACAATTGTCTTTTCATTCCACTAAAAAATGTACTATAATTTTCTTAAATTATTACAGAAAAATAATACACTTTAATCCTTGTTAACCAAATGTAACTGAAAAATTACACTGGCTTAGATTTTTGAAAATATTACGACTATACATTGCATGTCATATTTAAACATTTACCCCTAATAGTGGTAATAAACTGTTTTTTTTTTGTCTTTGCTATTTTTATGATTGACTGAAATAGTATGGATGAATATATATTCCAACTACTCTTAGAAAAAATGAAGTATTTCTATTTGGCTTCCACTAAAATTTAATATAAAGTTTTGTGCATCCCTGAGAATCTTTTCTTTACTCCCATCCCATAATTCAATAGCTATTATGTTTGCCTGCAATTACTGGGCAGTGCTGCATTCTGGAAATTCATTTATCTTCCTCATCCTTCAAATAACCATGGAATTAGCTCAGAGGAAACTCACCTATATCATTTCCCTCTCATCAAAATGTACATGTGGCCGATGTTATGTTACAAAATCTGTAGAAAAATAAATTGGGAATCTCAGTTTTGATAACTCCTTGGTGGTTCTTAGATACTAACACATATGTACTCAGATCCCTGAGAACATGTAGGAAAACATCAAGTTTTTTTCTAAAGGGGAAACCAGTATAGGTTTTGGAGTCAGAGAGACTTCTCTTTGAAAAACATTTTACTCACCTATGGTATTTGAATCTGCTCAGGGACCTGGGATTGAGTATATTTATAAAATAGATCTGAAGAAAGATGCTTGCTTCGGTAAGATTTTGAGTATAGCATATAGAAATGGAGAAAGTACCTGGAATTCAAGAGAAAGTAGCTCAGCACCAGGTAGTTTCATTTTCTTTTCTATCCCAAGTCAGTTATAGAAGGGCCAGTTTTTTCTCTAACAAGATTTCAAAGTATGAGAAAATTAGAAACCACTGTATATCTAGAAAGGGAATAGTTGAATTATTTGGAAAAATGAATTATATTGATAATCATAATTTATAGTTACTTGCATTGTACCATGGGTTAAGAATTATGATAAATACTCTGCATGTATTATCCCATTTATTATTTCAAAAACACTGAGTTAACATGAAAGTTAATTGTTAGGTGTCAACTTGATTGGGCCATGGGGTCACCAGACATATGGACAAACATTATTTTGTGTGTGTCTTTGAGAGTGCTTTTGGATGAGATTAGCATTTGAATAGTAGACCAAATAAAGCAGATTGCTCTCCTTAATGTGTGTATGGAGATGTGGCAGCTGGTTCATTCAAATCTTCCTGCCAGGCCCCTTGAGTTGGGACATTGTATTTTTTATCCTGACCTTTGTACTTGGACTGAAGTATCAGTTCCTTAAGCTTGCTATCTTTAGGACCGGAATCTACACCACTGGCATGGCTGAGTCTCCAGCTTGCGAGCTGTAGATCCTGGAATTCTCAGCCACTATAATCATATAAGCCAATTCCTTATAATAAATCCCTCCCTACTCTCACCCTAGGCAAGCTTGCTTCCTTCCTCCCTCCCTCCCTCTTTATCGTACCTTCTACATTTCATTCATCCCTGCATATATTCTATTGATTCCATTTCTTTGGAGAATCTTAATAGTCAACTATTTTGAAAGCTCAATTTTAGGTATTATAATCTTAAAGAGAGTATATATTGCATTATATAATCATATGCTTATATTTCACATGATAGCCATATATGTCATTATATACACTTACTTATTTTGGTAAAAAATTTATTTCCAGATTTATTGTGAGGATTGTCTCACGTGAATATGGAGGCTGTGAAGTCCCATGATATGCCATCTGAAGGAAAGCTACGAGGAAAGCCAGTGGATTGTCTACTTCAATACAAGCCTGTGGGCCTGAGGTCAAGGGGAAAGGGACTGCTGGTTTAATTTCTGTAGTCCAAAGGCAGAAGAATCAGGAATTCCAATGTACAAGACCAGAAGATCTATGTTATAGCTTAAGAAGAAAGAGAGAGGAAATAAGTCTGTCCTTTGCCTTTTGGTCTTTTTGGACCCTCAATGGATTGGATGATGCCTTCCCACACTGATAACAGGAGAATTCTTTACTTAGTCCACTGATTCAAATGCTCATCTCTTCTGGACTCAATACTTCCAGACTCACCTAGAAATGTTTTATCAGCAACCTGGATATTCGTTAGCCCAGTAAAGTTGACAGATATAATTAATAACACAACCAGTAAGTAAGAAAGCTGGAAATTAGAGCTAAATCAAGTCTCCAAAGCTCATGTCAATTATTATAATATACTCATTAACATACTTGTACCCCCATGCATCTGCCCTCCCATATTCCAAGAGTTTGAGCCTGCAGAGGTCAGAGAATTACAAAAAAATGAGATATCTTGATTATAATATACAGAAGAGCTCAAATGTAATGTAAAATGGTAGAGTTATTTTGTCTTAGCATGAGGAGAGCATAGGGTATGAAGGGGACTACAAAGAACTATACTATTTCTTTACAGTTTCAAGGTAGCTATAGGTAGATAGCTCCTGCCAATTTTAACAGTATGAGAAGGTGGGTCCAATGTTACGCACTCCTTTAACTTCTCGAATGTGGCAAGAAATATGAATTTTGTGAGAACATGTACATTTTTAAATGTTAGAAAATAACATAATTTGTGCTATGACCAAGCAAAACATGCCTGTGGGCAAAATGGAAGCAGAAATCAAGCCAGCTTCAAAGAAAACACACACACATACGTATACATATAGGTATGTGCATGTGCACAAACACACATACCACTCTCCACAACCTTCTGCAGGATATTTTATTATGGTATTATATATCCTGTATACAAACTACATATAAGTTAGGCATAGTATAATTGGTCAATAGACTATACATTCACATATACATAGAGTTTCACATTCTTAAATTCTTATAGAGAATATACCATATGTTTCCTGTTGAAAACCTATTACACTATCCATTAGGGATACACGTTAGGTAAGATAGGAAGGTGTAATCATATTCATTTATTTTACTTAAATGTTTTCCAAAACATTTCGCTAGGCACCATAAATACATACAACATACTGCTCTCAGAAGATACAATATAATATGTGCCAAATGATGACATATATTACAAGTAAAACAAGAGATATGGGTGTGCCAGGTCATGGGCATCACAGAATTTATTATTGGAGTGAGCATCCTTTAAAGTGATCGCAGGAAATTTGATTTTTTTTTTTTTTTACAGAAGATGGAATTAAAGCTTAAAGGTGAGGACAACGGACAAGGTCATTTTGGTGCCTCTGAAAGATCAAGTTATTGGCAGCTACACACTCTGTACAAAACAGTGTCTATATCTAATTCTAGTTATGATCTAATAAAGAGGAGCTGAGAAATATTCTTGAAGCTAAGTTTGGTGGCTCCTAAAAACCATTTTCTTATCATATTATTCCTAAATCATCAAGCTAAATACACAAAAAATGACAGGGTGGAAAAACTAAGATACATTTTTAAATATCCTAGGAAATAATTGCAATTATCATGCAAATGTGATTACTTCTATAAAACCCTATATACCATTCATATTTGATATAAAAGTACTCCTACAATGAGCCTGTTAATGAGGAATGAATGGTCCAGGGAATGATGTGTTCCATAGGAATATTTATAGTGAAAAATAAATAACTTCAGAAGCGAGGTTTTGGGGAGAGAATTCAATATTCCAAGCAATACTTGGCCTGAGAGATTCATTCCCTAACTCCAATTATATTGGTAGTGTCTCACAAAAATGTGGTCTGAATAATACGTAATGTATGATATCTATAGAGGTGCTTGTTAATCATACAGATTCCTGGACCTACTTATCAGATTTTCTAAGGTGAGTCCTAGGAAGTTTTAACTAGTAACTGTAGTGATTTTTATATATTCTAAAATTGGAGAGTCACTGACTTAGGAAAATAGAGGTCCATCAGTACAAGAACAGACAACAGTAGTATGCTCTTGCTATTCCAGAAAGAATACTGGATGATCCTGCATTAAATTTTAAAGCAATTATTATGAGAAACCTAATTTTTGTGTTAAATAACTGCTTGTAACAGAGAAAAGGGAAACAAAAATGTTCAGAACATTAGAAATACTATACTATCTTGAGGCAAAATTCCAAACTTTTAGCAATGTCTTAGAAAGGTCCACTTCAGAAAAAGCACAGAAAACAATTGAGAAGTAGGCTCAAGTTTCATATGTACACCACGAATTTAAAAGACTTGATAGGCCACTCAGAAAGTAAGACACACCCCCATCCCTTATACACCTTTCACTCTTAGTGAGAATTAAAATTTAATCAAGTATCATTAACCTGCTTTTGGAGAATTTGTTTCATTATTGTCAGGAGTAAAACTTTATTGTTCATTCAAACTTTTATTTAGTCAGCTCCAAATTAGTTGTTATGTTAATTTTGTGAATTTTTAGTCCAGGAAAAAGTATGTGATATAATTATGACAAATAAAACACAAAAGAAGGTCTGGAGAAGGAGCTTCTGAGAATAATCTCTAGACCTCTGGCCTCTAGGCACTGTTTTGTATGATGCTTGAATCTGTCCTTACCCATTTGGTAAACATGAAAAATGAGTCTAGAGAGAAAAATAAATCAAGCACTACATAAACATGTTTCTGTCAATGAGGATCTTACATAAGATGGTGGGTCCATTTTGTGTAAGTAAAATTTATGATATCCGCAGCACAAAAAAATCACCTACAGACACATTCTTCAGAATGTATAATGACTACACTATACCATGATATAAGGATTGGAAAGGGGGAGCAGTGAGAGAGTTAAAAAAAAGGAAGAGGAATGAAAGACAGAGGAGGGAGGAGGAAAGGAGAGATTACAAAGAACCTCTTCCCTTCATGGTGTGTCTGAACCCATAGGTTGTGCTACCAAAAGATTTTGTAAGTGCTTTGCAGGGATACATAAGTTAAAGAAGCTGGATACTATTGAGTCCTACCTTTAGAAAGAGGATTATTTTAGGTAAAAGAAGCAAATGAACAGAGCTAGGAATATGATCTGTGTTATGGCTCATATCTAGATATCCCCCCAAAACCTCATGTGCTCACTGGTGGGGCTTTTCAGGGTGACCAGATCATGGTTATGTTTATTAATTACTTTTCTTTTTGTTGTGTCAAAATACCCAATACTCACAAGTTAAAGGAGGAAAGGTTAATTTCAGTCCATAGTTTGTATGTTTTAGTCCACAGCCAGCTGGCTCTAAGGCAGGGTGGCACAGGAGAGGGGCATCACTGAAGAAAAACAGTCGATAACATAGCAGACAGAAGGTAGCAAGCAGAGAGCAGCCAGCCACCCTGCCTTCCCTCTCTCTATGTTCCATCCAGGCTGGAAGTTTATTGATTGATACCACCCACATCCAGGGTGGGGCTTCTATTATCCACTCCCTTAATAACAGTATCATACCCTTAATCCATATTCATACACCCTAACCCAGCCACCTTTGAAACTGTCCACCTATGAGCACACAAAGCTTTGGGGGGATATCTAGACACAAGCCATAACAGTATGTGATAGTGGATTAGTCTACTGACTGGATTAACATAGTCCTGAATGTGAATGACGGATTTACTGAAGAGGGAGGAGCCAGCCTGAGTGTGGGTAGCACGAATCAATACACTTGTACACTGGATGAAATAAAAAGAGTAAGAAGAAGGAAACTGTGCTACTTATTGCCTGCCATGACATGAACTATTTCTCCTCTGCCATGCCCCTCTGCCATGGAACAAGCCAACTACAGGTTGAAATATTTACAAACTGTGAGCCAAAATAAACCTCTCCTTCTTTTACTTGTGGGCATCAGGTATTTTGTGCCAGTAACAAGAAAGTAACTAAGACAGATTTTGGTAACAGAGAAGTAGAATCTGTGAGGCTTCCTGACCATGTGATTCAGAAGCCTTTGCAACTGGCTTGTGGGAGGAGACTGGAAAGGTTTGCAGATGCTGGCTGGAGAAGTAGCTATAGAATGCTCCTAGCCCAGCCTGATGCAAGATTGTGGTCAGAGCTCAGAAGACCGGAATGCTGGTAGAAATAAAACTGGTAAAGACCAGGCTCATCAGGTTTCTGGTGGGAAGAAGGACTGCACTGGCAGTTGAAATGTAGGCCATATGTGTTATATTTTGGTAGAAAATTTGTCTGCATTTTGCTCATGTCCAGAGACATGATGGGGACTATGATTAAGACCAGTGGACTAATCTGCCAGAAAAAAATTTCAAGGCAGTCTAATGTACAGGCAATGGCATGGCTACTACTGAAGGCTTTTAGCCAGCTGTACCTTGAGAATCAAGAGCAAACATCCAGCCAAATGATTTGAAAAGTTTTGAGTTGGCCAGAACAGAAGCTCCAATAAAACTTAAGGTGCAAAGATGGAGCAGAGGAGAACTTGGTTGCTGAGAAGATTAGCAATAAAAATCCAAGTATTTTGGAACAGGATAATAGAAAAGATGAGCTGAGGCCATTACAAGAACCAACAGGACTCCACCCTTTGTGCCTCCAAATTGCAAAGGTGAAAGATTTTTCTTTGAGAAGAGAGCCCCAAGGCACGGTGTTCCAGAATAGCTGTGGTCTAAAGGAATTTTTCCTCAGGATTGGGTTCATAGCACTCAGCACTCCAGGCATTCATCCCCTAAAGCCAAGAGAGAAGGAAGCCTGGATACTGCTCCAGCTGGTGGCAGACCTTGGTGTCACCCAGGTGGTGCTGGTTTTAGGCACATGCAGAATGCAAGAGATAAAGAGAAGGCTTCCACCCAAATTTCAGAAGCATGGGAAGCCAGGCAGTGTGTGAAGCTGTTTGCATGAAGCTGAAAGTTTCAGAAGGCTGGAGAAACCAGCAATGTGGATCACCTGGGGAAAGCTGAAATGAGTGAGCAAAGCTGGCCACAGAAACAGACTATGAGGACTATAAACACCAGAAGTGCTATAGGAGCAAAGCCACTCAAGCCCTTTGGAATTCGTATCTTGCCACAGTTTGTCCCAGGCTGCTGGACATAGAACTGCAGGGTTTAAAGTTTGCCCTGCTGGACTTTTTCTTGCTTTCATCCCATTTTTTTCTACCCCCCTATTTATACCTTTTGGCATGGAATGCTTATCTTGTGCTACTATATGTTGAAAGTGTTTGACTTTTCACTTTTACAGAGGCTTGCGGCTAAGAATTTGCCTTATTACTTAAAGGAGAATTCGGACTTGGATTGTTCAGCAATGCTGCCACTGTTAGGGTTTTGGCAACTCTTACAGATTCACTGGATACATTTTGCATAAAGGGATGTGCATGAGTCTTTTGGGGGCAAAGGGTGGAATGTTACTGCTTATAATTAGATGTCTCCCCAAAGCCTCATGTGCTCATAGGTAGGGCTTTTTGCAGTGACTGAATCATGGGTGTGTGGGACTAGATTATTCCACTGATTGGGTTAGCGTCATTTTTGGAGGGGATGATGGATTTACTGATAAGGGAAGACCCACTTTATGTGTGGGTGGCACCAAGCAATAGGCTTATGACCTGCATAGAATAAAAAGGGAAAGAATAAGGAAGGTGGGCTGCTTCCTGCCTGGCATGTAATGGACTGTTTCTCCTCTGCCATGTGACCTTGCCTTAGAACCAGCTGAATATGAACTGAAAGCTCTGCAATCCATGTGCCAAAATAAACCTCTCCTCCCTTCACTTGTGGGTATCAGGTATTTTGTCCCAGCACCAAAAAAGTAAGACAGTTTGTTTTCTATTTAAATGTGCTAATTATTTGGCCTTTTTGCAAGTAGACTAATTATATTTGCTAGAATAAAGTTTTGATAGCTATTATACATTTAGCAGAGCAACTTCAGCTAAAGATTATTTATAGTAAATTAATATAAAAAAGAATTCTCAAGCCAGGGTTTACAAATTTTTTACAGCACAAATAGTTCCTTAAGAGTATGACTTTTAATCATAATATTTCAAATTAATTGATTTAAGAAACACCTATCAGATTAGGAAAGCACAATTTAGGATATTCTGAATGGGTCTTGGAAGCTTGACCTTGTGTGTGTGTGTGTGTGTGTGTGTGTGTGTGTGTGTGTGTATTAAAGTAATTAATTAGTCTTCCCTGGCCACATTTTTCTTTGGTGCTTTGCTACTTTCTCTGCATCCTGACTGCCATGAACTAAGAATTTTTGATTCACCACACCCTTCCCTCACAATGTTTCTCATTTGCAGCTAGCTGATCATTGGCTGAGTCTTTTAAACCATGAGAAAGTGAAACCTCTCCTACTTTAACTGGTGGTTATTTGGTATTGTGTCTCAGCAATATGAAAGCTAATACAGAAAATCAGTATCAAAGTGGGATCATTGCTACGACTTTACCTGACCACGTAGTCCAAAGGCCTTTGAAATTAATTTTCAGGATGACTTTGGAAAAGGTTGGAAATTTCAGGCTAGAAAAATATTAGAATACTATAAGAAGAGCTTAATGAGTGATTCGAGGCAGAGCTCAGATCAGAATGCTGATAGGAATGAGAAAAGTAAAACCAGGCTGACGTGGCTTCAGGGCAGAAATAAGACTATTGTAAGAAGCCATGAATGTTATACTCTGGCAAAGAACATGTGCACATTTTGCCCATGCCTTAGACTTTGAGGGAGGCTAAAATTAAGGGTAGTGGCCTAATTCATCTGGAATTTTCAAAGGAGCTCAACATTCAGGCTGTGGTATGGATACTGCTAGCTGCTTTCAGCCAGATATATTGTGTGAACATTAATTCTGAATGTCAACATCATTGGATTAAAAAATACCTGGAAGTTTAATATAGCATGATCCCAAGTATATCTGGATGGATCATGGAGGTATTATATTGGGTACTATGTATGGTCTCTTGCCCATTCCTCTCTGGCAATTTTCCCCTGCTCTGCTTCTCAGCTGCCATGAACTAAGCTGTTCTACCACACTTTCTATCATGATTCTGTTTCAGAGCCTGCTAACCACAGACTAAGTATCCTTAAAACATGAGATAATTAAATATTTCCTCCTTTAAGTTGTATGTATTGTATCTCAATGACAGGAAAGTTGACTATACATATCATGAGAATCAAGGACAAAAAGTAGAGAAGAAAATTTGAAAAATTTAAGATATGACTTAAAAGAAACTATAGATAATGTTGGGGATAAAGAAGGTGTGGTTACTGAAGATTAGTACAAAGCAAGTAATTTGTATAGATAAAAGAGGAAAGATGCCTTGAGGGCATATCAGAAATGACCAAGACCCCACACATCATAGGCTCAAGGTTGCAAAAGTGTCTACCTTTCATTTGAAAAGGGTTTCCTAGGGAATTGGTTCCACAGAACTCATTTCATTGTGTTTAGCTCTCTAGGCACTGAGGTACTGCTGCAGGCATGGTTCAATATGGCTTGACTATTGCTGCTTCTGGCAGCAGACCTTGGCTTCACGCACATAATGCAGAATGCATGAATTGTGCTATCAGGGAGGCTTCCACTTGTACTTCAAAGAAAGGCCTGGAAGGCCAGAGAAGGAGTCCTTGAGAAGGAAGTGTGTGAAGGTATGAGAATGAGGCCAAAGGTATAGTGGAGACCCCAAAAATTTGCAGATGTGAGGTACATGGAATGTCACTGTAAGAAATCTGTGGGTCATTAAAGGAGCCAGCCCAAATCAAAGTCCATAGAGGCTGCAACTAGCAAAGCCATAAGGTAGGGGCCATGTAAGCCCTTTGGAACTCACATATCACTACAATATGTCCTAGATGCCAGATATGGAATTACAGGACTTAATGTTTGCCTTGTGTTTCAGTCTCACCTTGGTCCTATTCTATCCCCTTATTCTTCCCTTTTGGAATGAGAATGTTTACTCTGTGTCATTGTACCTTGGGATTGTACAACTTGCTTTTTTTCCTTAACTTTTACAGAGATTTACAGCTAAGAGTTTGCCTTGAGTCGCAGAAGAGACTTTGACTTGGACTTTTTATCAATGCTGGGACTATTGAGTTTTTGTGAAGTGATTATTGATTCAGTTGTACATGAGATAATTGCATTATTTTAGGGAGAATTATTAATATATTGTTTTTATTTAAAGGTGGTATGGTTTAAGGAGATATGTTTGGTTGTCAAATTGGGAAGGGCTGGATTGTGTCCATTAATCATGATATGTCAACTTGATTGGATTAAGAAAGGGTTAGCTGATTAGTAACTTTTGAATATGTCTGGCTGGGTCATGGAGGCATGTCCTTGGGTATTACATTTGGTCCTTGGCCTCTTTCTCTATGGTGCCATTTCCCCTGCTTTGCTTCTGGCTGTCATGAACTGAGCAGCTTTGCTGTACCACAACATTCCACCATAATGTTCTTCCATTTGAGCCAGTTGATCATCAATTGAAACCTCTGAAACTGGGAACCAAATATGGTCAAACACTGGATTGTGAATAACTTGGTCTGTGAGTGTTCCTTAAGATGAGCAAACATTTCTAAGAAATTTTAACTTGATGAATGAGTGATATTTTGCAATATGAGTAGTATTATCATGCCAAACATCGCATGATTACAAAATGGTCTCTCTCTCTCACTGCTTTGATATACAAGTATTTTGGAATACAAGCAGAATGAATTATTCTTGCAAACCAAGGTTTTACTGTAAATCATTTCCTCCTTTAATTTGTGGGTGTTGGGTATTTGGTCCTAGCATCAGGAAAACTGACAAATATATAAGGTAACTTATGAAACCTATTGGAGGAATGGAGAGGGAGGGGAGAGGAAGGGTACATAAAAATAATTAAGATGTGTTATGTATATGTACCAACTCCCCATGATGAATATAACAAACGTGTTAATAAAAATAAAAATTTAAAAAAATAAGATCCAAAATGTACAATAGATATTGTGAAAGGGGAAGAAACTGCTCAAAAGGAAAGAACAACTGGGATGGGGGAAAGGAGAAGAGAAGGAAGGGAAAAGAAAATGCATATATATATATACACACACACACATACACACAAGATAGCTAAGATAATTTTACTACTAATTTCTATTAGTTCATTGAAAAAATGGTTCGTGCTCACTGTTTGGTCAATTATTCATGCCTATATCTCGTAATCTGAGCAACTACTTTGAAGATGATACTATGCTATTTATTAACCATTGTTAATCCCCTATTAGCTTCTTTTGAAACCCTGTATCATTGTTTTTGTTTTTTCTCTTTAAAACTAAAAACAAAATTAAAACCACTTGGAACACTGAAAACCTATTGGAAACCTCTTTTATTACTGTACATGTCCAATGCAGAGACAAGAGACAAAGAGCCACAAAGAATACCTCAGATTTCTACCTGATTTTTGTTCTCCTTTTTGTCTGCATCTATGATATTATTAGTAGTGCTGATACATGGCATGACACTTAATTCAGATTATTCTGATTTGATAATCCTATCTTTCATGTTTGTTCAAACCTATTAGGTAAGATAATGAATCTATATGGCGTCCAAGCCTTTTTAATTCGAGTCTTCTGCATAAAAAATGGGCGTACTTCTAGTGGAATGTAATAAAATTGCAATGGCTAATGAAAGTTACTCATTAATGAGACCCCCACATGAGCTAAAGGAAAATAAAAGCATTGCAGAAAAATCTGGATGGGCAACTGCTCTAAGAATTTCATCAAGAACTAGCAAGAAGAGATTGTTAACTAACAAAATAAAGTTATACTTTTTTTAGATTTACTATTAAGTATATACTTTTTGGGTTTTTTGGCAAGCATGTGATTTATTTTTTTCCAACTAGCATAAATAGTTCTCTATTGCACTGGCCAGACATGATTTGGTCATATCTGGATATTTGAAAAGAAGTCAGCCAATTAGATACTCTTCTGTGATATTTTAAATTGGCTAAGCCGCTAAGATCTCAACCATATGTTTTGCATTGTTAGACATGTAATATGTCAACTCAGGAACTGACAGTAGACTATTTCCCTATTCTGCGGCTTATCAGAAAATATTGGTATAATGGGGCAAAAGAAGCAGGTATACACTAATAAGGAGAAATGCAAGATAAATGGATTAGTCAAATGACTCTGAGTTAGTTTCTATTTCACATATTTCCACAATTCTAATACAGCTATATATATTATGTACAACAAAAATATATGATATAGGATATAGTTAATCTAGTATGGTCAGGATGGTTTCAGATGTCCTCAACCAGCAATTTAGTTTTCCCTATTAAGTTGCAGTTTAAAAAAAATCATTTCAGGCACTGCATTGGAGTTTTAATGCTTCAGTTCATTTACTTATGACCCAGATGATTTGACCTGAGTAATTTCTCCTTACTATCAAGGGCAATTCCTGTTTGTATGACCTACCTATGCACAGTGATTCTGACTCAGAATGCAAATGTATATAAGAAAATTGTATTTATATTATGCATGAATCTTTGCACACATTTGGAAAAAATATGGAGAAATAAAATTATTACATATAAGAATGTTTTGAACATTTGTGTGCATGTGAGAGAGAAAGGTTTAAGTAAATCTTTAAATGGGAAAAATAATGCTAGAAGCTGCAAATAAAGACAGGAAAAACATCAAGATGATAGAGTAGCTGCTACTAAGATCAAATATTGTGGTTTTGCAAATTCAATTTATTGCATTAAAATAGACTTTAGCTTTACTCAGCATCAGGGAAATAACACAAATGTCCTCTCTCAGCCCTTCATTTATCTTGTTGGAAGAGAAAATTACTTATGAGACTCCTTTGGATCTAGTTTGCATAAATTCCCAACTTTAGGGAAATATACTGGCACCCCAGGTACCAGCCTATCTACAAGTTAATGCTAGAACCTAAAATAAGGACATAAGGAGAATGCAAAAGTTAGACAAGCTTTTTAGTAGTGATATAAAACAAAAGGAAAGATATAAAAAGCTTAGAAAAATTTAATAGAATAAAATAGAAAACCTAATAGAATGAACAAAAATGGAGAAAATAAGTAGTGTATATGAAGGCAAATGTTTTGTCTTGATCTTGTATGTTTTGAAACATTAATTGCAAGTGAATATATCCTATATTTTCATTTATTATTATTTAATATCAACATGATCCACTCCACCTTTTATTTTAGAATACACACTGAATATTCATCATAAGATATTACTGGTATATTCAGAACCACCATAATATAGTTCAAATATTGCTTTTTTTTCTGTTTTGTTATCTCTCAATATTAGTGAACAATGATAGAAGTTTAGAATGACATTAACCCATGAGGGTGACATTAATGACCTTTCATGGATGATTCAAAACATTTACAATGGAGTCGTAATTTGTATGTTTCACTGCCAGGCGACTTGAACCACTGATGGCACATTGAATGACTCTCCAATCAGGCAGCTTCTTATTTTATTAGTGAAAAGACCAACAAAAATGATTAGATCCCTTTGTACTACCTGTGGTACAAGCTGCCGATGAGACAGTCATGCATGTAGCACTGGTGGTTCAAACCAGCAGGTACATGTTAATTGTACACCTTGTAGTTCCATAAAATGTATGACAGTTATATATGCAGTACTTGAAAGCATTAAAAGTAATTTTAAGCTGCATGATATTTGGATAAATATGCATAATAATTTCTCAAGGAACAATTAATATAAGCATTGAATGGGCTCCCCATATTTAAGGCTTATAACCTAAGACCAACATACAAGGAGAAGGTGAAGAATTACTCTTAAATGAGGTTATCTGGACATGTAAAAGCAATACCCTCATTTTATTCTGCCCTATTTTAATTTTATTTCAATCTTTTTCTGTTTGTGGGTTATGGGGTATGGACAACTGATTTTAGGATTAGAACTCTTTAATCTCACTCTACATGTTATTAATTTGTGTTGCAATTGCTTCCAGTTATTCCTGAATCTTCAGGAGATATCACAGCCTGGTGTTAATTGTAGCATAAAGAATGAAAGAAGAGCTTGTGTCCACAGATAGAGGAGAAAATAAGAGGAGTTGAGACAAACATTGATAAAAAAAAGCACAATCAACAAAAAAGCTTGGAGCTGGAAACTGCAAAAATGTGACATGAAAAAGATGAGTTTGTTAGTACCTTGGGTATATCTCAGAATTACTAAGTGTAGTAATTAATAAAAGATAAGGAGGAGGATTCTTGAAGTCATATAGCCATGGGGGCATCCTTTTAATATGGACATTGAATGAAGGGCACACCCCAGGGCTGGAAAACATGAGGATACTACATGAAAAATGGATGAAGGAATGTAGATTGGAGGGCAAGTACAATGTTGCTACTTGTTGGTGAATTTACACATCATACAGACCAGATCAACACATGGATAATATTGTACAACTACATCAAATTTAAATGCCCAGAGTACTTATAATTTGGATTTCTCTCTACTACTGCCTTTCAGTGAATAAAAATAAATGCAGTAATAAGTTAAGTTGAAAAAATATTTAGAAACACACCTCAATGGGTGAATACCACTGAGCAAAATGCTTGTATTTTTCCATAACATACTTGATTGTTCAAAGGAAACACAAAATAAGAAATGAATATTTGAGTATCACATATGACTGATTCAAATATTGGAAATATTATATACATAGTTTTGATCTAAATATCACTGATTGAACATATATGTTTAGCAGCTTTCCTCAAAACCACATAGACTAGAAGTAAAGGAAAATATAGAAAATATTAGAGAAAAAATTCCTAAAATTCATTTGGAAACAGAAGAGTCCTAGAATAGCAACGGCAATCCTGGGCAACAAAGGCAAGGCAGGAGGCATCACAATTTCAGACTTGAAATTATACTATGATGCTACTGTGATAAAATCAGCATGGTACTGACAAAAGCAAACAAACAAACAAAAAAGTCCTGAGAATCAGTGGAACAGTTTAGAAGATGCAGACACAACTAAAAACACACATGGCCACCTTGTCTTTGACAAAGGAGCCAAACATGTTCACTGGAAGAAAGTCAGGCTTTTTAATAAATCGTGCTCGAAAAAATGGCTGTCTACATACTGAAGACTACAACTAGAGCCATGTCTATCACCATGCACTAAAGCCAAAATGGATCAAATATCTAAATATTAAAACAGAAACACTAAATCTACTAGAAGAGAAAGTAGGTAGAAATCTTGACATAGATGTAGGCAGAGACTTCCTGAACAAAACCAAAACTGCATGGGAAGTACTTCAAAGAATCAACAAGTGGGATCTCATCTTATTAAAAAGTTTTTGCACATCAAAAGAAATCACCAACAGAATTAAAAGAAAACCTACAGAGCGGGAAAGAATTTTAGCCAACTGTCCCTCAGACAAAGGACTTCTGTCAAGAACATACAAATAATTGAAAAAAATCAGACCCCCCAAATTCAAAGACCCAATCCAAAAATGGGTACCTGAGATGAAAATGCACTTCTCACATGAAGAAATACAAATGGCAAATAAATATATGAAAAAATGTTCTCATTGGTCATTCAAGAAATGCAAATTAAAACAGCACTGAGATTCCATCTCACTCCAGAAAGAATGGCTATCATCAAGAAATCAACCAATAATAAATGCTGGTGGGGCTGTGGGGAAAAAGGAACTCTTCTCCACTGTTGGTGGGAGTGTAGACTGGTACAACCATTGTGGAAATCAGTCTGGAGATTCCTCAAAAAACTAGGATTGGAGGTTCCATTTGACCCAGCTATTCCCCTTCTGGGTATCTTCCCAGAAGAATTAAAAACGTCATACCACAGCAATATATATGCACCCATGTTTATAGCAGCACAATTTGTAATAGCTAAATCTTTGAAACAACTCAAATGCCCGTCAACTGAGGAATGAATAAAAAGATGTGATATTTTTATGCAATGGAGTACCACTCAGCTATAAAGAAGGATAAATTCGAGGCTTTTATAGGTAAATTGATGCAACTTGAGACCATACTCATAAGTAAATTAAATCAGACTCACATGTGTAAACATCGTATTTTCTCCCTAGTGTAAGAAATTGAAAGAGTAAATAAGATCCAAAATGCACAGTAGACATTGTGAAAAGTGAAGATATTGCTCAAAAGGAAAGAACAATTGGGATGGAGGAAAGGAGGAAAGAAGGAAGGGAAAAGAAAAATTATATATATATATACATATACATATATACACATATATATGCACATATATACACATATATACATATATACATATATATGTGTATATATATATACACACACACACACATACACATGATAGCTAAGATAGTTCTACTAATTTCTATTCACCAAAAAGAACAGTTTGTACTTATATTGATAAATTCTTCATTCCTGTTTGTAATCTCAGCAACAACTTCGAAGATAACACTATGCAATATATTAACCATTGTTAATCTCCTGTTATCTTGTTTTGAAATTCTGTATCATCATTTTTATTTTTTTAATTAAAAAAGCAGTAAATTTTCAATTATATTTTGAAAGCCAAAAGTAAATTCGACTTCAGCAGAGCTACGAATGGACAATGAAAAAATGATGAAGAATTCTTTTGGGGTCAAGGAAGTAGCATGAGAAAGTGAGAGAATTCAGCATGATTCAAGCTAATTTACACCACAGATCTTCGACATCTCCCCAGAAATTGAGGAAATATGTATTTCTGAAACCTTTTACATGAATGGGTGGGGTTAAAAAAGACTGCTGAGTTTCAGATTCCTCTTTCAACTTTATATGACCACACTATAGTCAGTGTATGAAAGACTGGTTAATTTCTAGAAGTATTGACCCAGGGTTGATCCAGACCCAAGAAACTGAGCACAACTGAGGGGAAGGTAGACATACTATGTTGAAAAGGAGAGAATGAAGTAAATCATAAATGACACTGAATGGTAAAACCTTCAGTCTTCTTCCTGCTTCAGTCCCATAACTGTGGTAGCCAGACATATCCATAACAGCAGTTTTCCAGCAGAAATCTAAAAGATTTCCCTTGGGGTACACAGATATCACAAAAGAAAAATCTCAATGTGTAGATATTTGGGAATCTTCTGGGGTAACAGGACTCTGCCAAGTCACTCTGTTTACAAGATCTCTCCACATATATCCAGACTCTAGCCAGCATTTTAGGCCCTATGCCTTACATTTAAATTGGAAGCCAAAGAAAACCAGGTATTTGAGAATATCAACTTTAAAAAAGATCAACCATAAATATAGTTATAATAAAAATACATTGTAAAAATTGATGAATACATTAAAATTATTTGTAATGCATACAGAAAGAAAAAAAGATATTGCATATCAGAATAAAAACATTAGAGTATAAAATGAACATGTTGAGACAGCTAAAAATTTTCTTTGATTTTTATTGTATGATAGTAAAAACAAACAAAATCAATAAAAATGTTGAAGGTAAATATGAAAACATTATTCTGGATATAACTTAAATACAAATGGGAAATAGTAAAAGATAAAACTAGTATAGTATATTTACAGGTATAAAATATCCAAATACTGGATTTTGCAGAATGAAAGAAGAAAATATAGGGCGGAGAATTTACTAACAATTTAGTAAACTGCTATGAATTTAGCCAAAGCATAAGTTTGTACACTGAAATGGACCCACCAGGGTAAACATAATGAGTGGAAAGAGTGCCACACTTGGACATAAAATCATGGCATTTCAGGACAATCACCGTAAAAGTTACAACTGTATAGAAAATTTTAAATCTACTTTTCTTCTACTTTTGAAGTTTATACCATAATCTAAATTCTGTGCTTCTCCACAAAATAAAAGAATAAGCATCGACATCTTAAAAATTGCTCCTCGAACATTGCTTAAGAGAAATATAATTCTTTCAAATTTGTGGTTCCCTAGAACTGCTACAATAAAATTCAGAATTTTGTAGTTAATTCTCCCTAAAACAGAATAATTCTTTATTTGCCTGAGATCAAAATAGTATTTTTACTTTTTTTTTTTTGAGACAAGGTCTCGCTACATAGTTCAGGGTGGCCTGGACTCACTATGTAGCCCACTCATGGAGATCCTTCTGCCTCAGCCTCCCAAGTGCTGGGATTACAGGTGTGTACCACCACTCCCGGCTACTTCTGTCATTTTTTCCATTTCTTATTCTATGACAAAGCTGATGGGAAAAACTTATAAATTGTTTGAACTATTTCTTTTAGTGGACAAATTTGGCCTATTTAACTATTTTGTATTTTTGCTTGACTACTTTTGATGTAGAGATATGAGCATACTTTCTCTTAAAAAGTGAGATTCCCATATTGAAATGACTATAATTTTATATATTTAATTTAGCTTTCACCAGTTTAAGAAAATCTTGTGTTTCTCAAGAGGTTCAAAACTGTTGGATTTTTTTTTCCAATACAGATATATGTTCAGCATGGATGACACTAATATTACTTCACAATTTGCTAATAGTGCTTTACTCTGTAGACCAAAATCTACTTAGACTTAAGCTAAGGTATCATGAAAACAATAGTCTTAGTTCAATTTATTGAATACTTCATAAGCCCTTATTCTCTGATAATGGCAATTCAGAAAAATTTACCATAGTGGAACCTTATCTGTAGAAAGCTTTTACTTTGAAGTTTTCTTTTTTAAGTAAAGCAAAAAAGCTTACAAAATATTATTACAGCAAATCTTTATATTCATATTTAGCTATACAGAAATACAAGTGGCAAGCCTCCAGGTAAGTGAAAGAACTGAATTTATTAAAATAAACTTGAAATAGAAGTGTTCAGCTACAACAAATATGTTTTCCAAACTTCAAACCTAGACACATCATTTGATAATAGGAGTGCACATTTAAAATTGAATTTATCCCAGAACATTTGGGAAGTGTAATTACCCCATGTGTAGCTAGAAAGCAGGCTCATAGACAATTTTCCTAATAATATAGTATTTTTAATGGTGAAGATTTTAGCAAGTCTAGAAAGTGTAAAGGGACCTGAAAAAAGACAGACACACAGAACTCCTAGGTTCAAGTAGTTTCCTTATCATAAGTTCCAGATGTCTTCATTCTTCGTCTTGAGACTTGCTCATTTTTTGTGCTGTCACATAAGGATGAAGACAGGGGACAAGTTTATAGAGAATAGAAGTGCCAGTGTAATGACTCTGCAGTCAGATAGTGCAGGGACAGCAACTCATGTTCACAGTGCAAAAGGACACACAGTTTCTAAAATAGGAATTCTAATTCCACTGGGCTTCTGTGTGTGAATTTAACCTTTAGAATTAAAATTTTTGAACCCCTGGAAATGAACTAATGCTTTGTGTAAACTACAGAAAACAGATGGGAGCCTGTTCCGGGCAGAACATTTAAATATAAAGACCATTTCTGTACCTGCAAAAGCTGTTGTGCTGTCTCAAAGGATAAATTCAAGTTTAGGAGATCAAATGATGCTACTCCAAGACATTGCTCAAACTCAGAGACAAGTACTTCTGTAATTTCAAAATATTCACATTATTACAAAATTGAGAAAAACATATGTACTTTGATATAAAGAATATTTGTAATCCTTTCCCCTGAATATTCATGGTGTTACCAAAAGATACTTTAAATTGTTTCATCACAAGGTTAATTACAGATTCTTTGCAGTTTTTAGTATTAATGATTAGCAGTGGAAAAATAGGGTAGCTATTTCAAAAAGTATCTTGAGTTTCATAATTTCATTCATTTTTGTATTTATAAGGTAAATTTCAGATAGGTGAAAAACACTTTTGTTTCGTAATTTTGAAATGTATGCTTAATGCATTTCCTAAGGAGAGGTACATTCATATTCAGACAAAGTTGGCATTCAGCTATGTGATGTGCCTTCATCTATGTGACGTGCCTTAAAATTCCCATTTTTTTTAACAACCAGACAAACTAATTGTGATAACTGTAATTACACTGAGAACTTTACTGGAGATATTCTAGCAGCAGTAGAAGGCATGCAATTCTAAAAGAACAGGGTGAAACTTGAGTTTTATTTTTCTTATAGAAGTATAAAATTGAAAACATTGAATAAGTGACTAAAACTGGGTCTATGTTGATTACAAATTGTGTAGGTCCCCCCCAAACACAAACAACACTAGACCCTAGGCTATGGAGAAAGGTGTAAGAAAGTGAAAGGATAGGAGATGGGACATCCGTGACATTACAATAAACCCTAGTGGTACACTGTGATTAATTATGCTGCATTTTCTCGGAATATTGACCAGATACTGACATGTAAGAGAACAGAGAGATGACATGATTTTGCAGCTACACAGGTGTTTTTATTTTAGTCACAATGTGACGAAAATCTATTTGAATACAAATTTTCTGTTTTGCAAGGAAATCTAAGATGGTAGATATGTAAAGTTTATTTTCCAAGTCCTTTTTAAGGGTAGCCTATACCTCAATTTAGAAATCTTTTCATTTACCGCTGTAGATTCACACAACCAAAGACTGGCCTTTGCCAGGTTTACTGAAGCAGTTTAGGTAGTCATGGAAGCTTTTCTTACACCTAAAAAATTACCACTCATTATCTACTTCCCCACAGTATCATCCTAAAGCTATAGTAGTAATTGTAATGTTCATGTGATTTTTAATCAAGCCCAATACAAAGTAGGCATATAGATTTTGGGGTCAAAGGTGTGATGGTTCACTCTTGCAGTCCCAGCGTTCTGGGAGGCTCAGAATAGGAAATTTGAGCCCAGTCTAGGCAACTTAGCAACACTATGTCTCAAAATTGGGCACTGGATGTAGTGCAAGCTGAAGGCCCTGGGGTCACTATCCAATACCAAAAAAACAAAAAGAAAATCAAAACAAAAAACACACAGTAAAACACAAATACCTGATTGACCCTTTTGTTCCTGATGATTCAGCAAAAATAAGATAAGGTCATTAACTCTGAAATTTTAAGATTTCATGTATCTAGCTAAATCTTTTTAATGATTTTATGCTTAATGTGACAATTTTATACACCAAAGAGAGAAAGAGTATTAAACCAAATCAGAAGCCATAGGCTATGTGGTATATGTGTAAAAGAATGTCATATGGTATGGCAAATTAGCACCTTGCTCTCCATAAGCAACACATCAATTTTTGTGAGTTGACATTAGATGAAAGTTTCCAAATTCACAACAGGTATTAATGTCTGGGATCTGTGAACAAAAATTCAGAATTCTCAGAAATATTCATAAATTTAGAAAAAATTCCTAAAGTTGTGTTACTCCTGAATGCTTCCAATGCACATATTCTTTTTACTCATGGGGGGAGAAAAAAATCATTATTAAATAAAAATATTAAGCTTAAAAGGAAAAACAGCTTAGACTGAATATAAAAACACTAAAAGTACTGGTACATAGATAAGATTTGACAGTTTTCAAGTAGCTAATATTCAGACTTCCTAATAAGGTTAATAGCAATAGCACTACACAGAATCATTGCATGAAATTGCAAATATTATTTTTCAAATTTGTTATTTCTAGGCACATCGCTCATGTGACTTCTATAATATACATCATATATATAAGCTGTTAGTACTTATTATATTAGCAAGAATGACACATTGTTAGTAGCAAACATATCCTCAAATACTTACCACATGGCAGTAGCTGAAATTAAACTGGGTGATTATGCGGTAACTGATCTTTTATACATGTTTTGAACCTTGTTTTCAGAAATGTCAACCATATATTTTGACTAATTTTGAGAATCTGTGTTTCCTGCTTTTCTATTATTTCTACTTCACTTCAGTGAGTTCTGAAAATTTAAACTTGTAACATTTCCTGTATCTATTTCTAAGCTGTAATTCTCTCTGGTGATTCATAATACATTCCTGTGCTCCAAATCTTCTGATTTTTTTCTCATGATTTGAGACTCTGAAAACTCACACATTTTTGAAGAAATGCTGGGGGAAAATTCCCATATGAAACCAGTATTGCACATTCGTTTGACTTGGAAAATGTATATGTTATTCACTAGGTTGGAGTTTAAGGGCAGTATTGGAGTTCACAGGGTCCAGCTCTTAAGAATTCACCTCCACTACAAATTGCATGATTTTGTTTTTATTAATATATTGCATGAAAAGTGAAAATTAATCATTGCTTTATATTTATATGTTTTCTAATTCAATATTTTTAAACATTTTCAAGAAGGCTTCTTGCACCTTCAAACTTTCATAATGTGTGAACTACTTTTCAACATTTATTGATCCTGCAATAAAATGCAATTTATCTACATTTTTTTTTTTGGTAATGTAGTCAACTCAGTAATTCTTTGCATTTCCTTGAGTTTTATTCCTGCCCTAATTACATTTGTTTATTGTTCCTCATAGCAAATGCATCACTTATTGTTGTGGAATTATTCTGTGTTATTCTACATTTGAATTCTACACATCTGAATAATAAAAAATATCTCATTTGGTGGGAAACAGTATCATTTAACCTTTTTATGTCAACTTACCTTATATAGATTTAAGAAATGCACCAATATGTTACATCATCCAGATTTATCAACTAGAGTTAACATCTAAAGGTGATGCCATGTCTATCAGAGAGATTTTTATTTGTGGGTATTTCATCTTATTTTCTTAGCATTTGTTATTATAAAACTATATGACATTAAAAAATAACTTCGCTTTTTGACTAAACGCAGAGAGCTGTAATTGTATGAAACAATACAAACCATAAATTACCATATTTATTCAGGCAAGCAGGGCCAATGAAAATTATTTATAACTATAGATTAATCAGTAATAACATTTTTAAGATGCTTGAGCATATGCTTAATATCATAGGTCTGGGTTGTCATGAAATTTTTATTGCCTATAAGAAATGCTAGTAGTTTTCCAGGATATAAGCTTTTGCTTCCTAGAGAGTAGAGCGCATTATGAACATGTTTTTAATAGGACTTCATTTTCTTATGATGGCAATAATACAGATGTGCATTCCTACTTTTTCTGCCCTAGGCCAGACACCTTTGGATACTGCAGATGTTTCATTCTAGAAATTTTTCAACTGATTTTAAAAGTATATTATACCTAATTAAAATGCAGATCTTTCACTATTTAAAATATTTTAAAGATAGTGGTGCATATTAAAACAAATAAATGCTGAGGTAGGATGAAAAGATTCAAAAAGGATGTATTATAAAAGGCCCCTATGGAGAGTGATAGAGTCTACATACAAGACCTCTTGATAAGAAAATTCCAATCTAGGGAGCATTAAAAAAATACTCTCATGAGGCAAGAGTCAACCATAGGTCAAAAGAAGATAATCATATGCATAATGATACTATATTACCCAAATTTTCCATTTCCTGCAAGTTGTAATACTAAGGCATCTGATAGCAAAACATACAATAAACAGAGCTAGTATAGAATAAATTATTATAGTAAAGATTTTTTACTGTACTATTTTCTTAGTGAAAAGTTAATTTATTTTGGAATACATACCTGACTTAGTTTAATATTTGATAGATCAATCCCACTTCTGAGTATAAACACAAAGGAACCAAAGTCAGGATCTGAGAGATATGTGGACTCCATGTTCATGGCAGTGCAATTCACCATAGCTAAGGTGTGGAAGAAGCCTTAATGTCCATGAACAGAAGAATGAGTAAGAAAAGCGTGGTATATACACAGTGGACTACTAGTCAGCCTTACAATGTAAGAAATTCATGCCGTTTGTAACAACATGAAGACAACATGCTAAGTGAAATAAGCCACTCGTAGGATAAACACTGCTCATTCTACTGATAAAATCATGGCTTTAATTTCATGCCATTCTATTCCTCTGTACATGAATTATTACTAAATTAAATTCCACTATGAATTGGAGAATACTATAACAATATATTACTGAGTGTATAAGTGTGTAGTAAATATATAAAAGGAAAGAAATAAAAAAAAAATCAAGCATGGAAAACCAGAGATGGATAGGGAAAAACACTTTAGAGAACAAGATCATACCACAGTGATATATGCATATCCATGTTTATAGCAGCATGATTTATAATAGCTAAATCTTGGAAACAGTCAATATGCCTATCAACAGATGAATGGATAAAGAAAATGTGATATTTATATGCAATGGACTACTCTGCCATAAAGCAGAATAAACTTGAGTCATTTTCAGGTAAATGGATGCACCTTGAGACCATAATTTTAAGTGAAATTCAGACACGCAAGTTTAAATATCACATTATTTCTCCTGTATGAGAAACCCAAAGGGTAAATAAGGGAAACTCTGAAGTTCCCTTGTTAATTGATACCAATGGGGCTTAGTCAGTCCATTAAGCATAACAACTCTTCCAGATACAAGCTCGTAACAGTATGAGCATGTGATATAAGTGACAACTTGTGCAACAACAGGTTTAAACGAAATATAAAAGCAAATGAAAATAATAGTTTATTTCATAAAATAGCTTTGATAAAAAACAACAACAACAACAAAAACTCGAGCCAGGCATAGTAGTGCATGCCTGGGAGGCAGAGGCAAGACGATCACCATGAGTCCTACGCAAGTTTTAAGTATCTAGTATGAGCCTGCCTCAAGAAAACCAATAACAAGGGGCCGGTGAGATGGCTCAGCGGCTTAAGCGCCTAACCGGCAAGTGCGAGGGCCTGAGTTCGACTCCAGGAACCCACATACGAAAAAGGGGCCGGTGATATCGCTCAGGGGCACGGGCGCCTGCTGGCGAGCAAGGTCCTGAGGTCGACCCCCCGGTACCCACAAAAAAAAAAAAAAAAAAAAAGAAAACCAATAACAAATAATAACAAGAAAAAAAATGCTACGAAAATTGTGTTACGTTGCCAAGACTGATGTTCATTGAATAGATAATTTAGTATGATTTATGGAAATATTTAAAAGGAATCTTATTAAGTCTTAATTTAGTTATATATCCCATAAACACTGACAAAATTTTAGCTATGAAAAATTACAGTTTTCACAGAATAACCCAAATTTTTGGTTACATTTCTCAGTACTCTCATAGATACCATGAATTTCTTTACTGGTTTTGATATAAACATTGCCTAATTTTACTAGAGAAAAAAAATACTGAAGGAAATAGCAAGAGAAGGAATAGAAAACATTGATTTACTTTGCCTAAAAATGATGACTACAATGAAATGGCAGTTTCATTAATGTTTGGTTCTTATAAGCAGAAAATAAAATATGATTTCTGTATATTAGTATACTTTGCCTTACAGTTGCATATCTAACTCAAATGCTATTCAAGCTTCAATTTTAATTGCTTTTCAAGTTAATTTGTTCAAATATCCATCAATATTCTTAAAAAGATTTTGCCACTTTTGATTTAATGAGTCAGTCTTATATCTAGATGTCCAATCCAAATTTTTAAGAAATATCTGCAACATGATCATTCTGAACAAAATTTTAAGTTACTTAAAATGTCAGAGTGTGTAATTGCTACTCTATTATAAAACATGTATTTTCATGAAATGAAAAAGTAAGCATTTCTTACATTTGATTAGCTGTAATTAATAACGTATTAGAAATGTGATTTATAAGAAATTTCCATTTGTGATTAAAAACCAGCCCATTCCCAAACCTACAGTTATATGACCTTGGTAATTAGCTATGTATAAATTCAAGAAAGAAAAGGCATTTAGACATTTTGTGATTATTAATATATTAACTAATGTACTTAATGTATTTTACATAATGTATGAAAAACCAAATATTGTCAAGTCTACTACTTCTTTTTAAAATAAATCTCTATTTACTGTCATACTACAATGACAGGAGAACTGACTTAGTAAAATTATTATCATGAACAAGTTATCAATTTATAGTGTATGACTTGTTTTACTTCCACTTTTTAGGTAAATCCTATATTCACATTGCTAATGATGACTATATAATTAAAATCTACATAATGATTACAGTGTCCTCCAATTAAAATCACTTGACAAACGCTGTGATTCCATGACTCTGTTGAACACTTTTGTCTACCATTCTACCTCATGCACTGGTACATGTGCACCTTCATTTCATGTGTTCCAATTAAATATCTATTCAATAATACTACAGAATTTAGACTGTTCCCCCTCAAAGTCTTTCTGATGACAAGTGCCAAGACATCAACTTATCCATTGAGTTTCACTTTGCGCTATATTTTAGATCTATTTAAACATTTCCTTTTACATGAATCTTTGACTAATCAAGAATCGACCCAGCCCTTGTCTGTTTTGTTTTGTTTTGGCACAGGAAATTGAACTCACGACCTTGCGCTTGCCAGGCAAGTGCTGTGCTGCTGAGCTACATCCCCAGCCCTTGTCTCTTTTATGTTATAGACAAAAATGTTTAATGATTCACATAACCAGGTAACCAAGTCAGGGTATAAAAGTCACATTTACAAGACACGTTTTATGAAACAATTGTTTGTTTTGTTAGGTGGATATGAAATCTACTCATCTCCAACACTTGCTGAGGTATTTACTGCACGGCAGTTTGACTTTGGACATGGTTATATATATTTTTTTGATTCTCATGTTTGTGATTCTATTATGCCATCTACATCTTAAGCACTTATTATCGGAATATTTGATGATGTAGTAATATTTATATTACATTCATGTGTATGAAATAATCGAGTTACAAAATAGTTGACACAATATGTTCATACTCAAGTGTATCTGCATTACACATACATAGTATATACAAAATACAGATCAATTTTATCCTGTTTTTAGAATACATATTATTAGTGTTATATTTTGTATTTGCATACATACATGTGAATGCATATAAATATATAAATGCATGTACATATCACATAATATTTTAGATCAGGATTAATTTTTATTTTAGTTATAACTGTCAACTTTTATAAAAAAAGGATCTGTAAATCATGACAAAAACTGTATGTGAACAAAAGAAAAAAAATGTTACTTGAAAAACTGGGATGACTATGTTCAGTTGGCTAAAGTCAACCTGTTAGGAAAAAAGATGGAGTTGTATAGAAGGAAAGGGTATTTCAAACAGGTTAAGCAAATCAGGTGGAAAAAAAAAGACAAACTGATAAGTTATTTTCTAATTCATGCATGCCTATACTTTCCAGTTTCCAATTTGAGTTCTATGGACTACTAATCCACAAAATACTTCTTAAAAACAGACAACCAACCAAAGTTTTCATACTTAAAATTCTAGTCTTCTCTTAAAAGCTTATTTCATGCCCTTTAGTAAAATAACATTTCTCAGAAATTATGCACAAAAGAAATGTGTTTAACTCAGGTTTCCCAAACTTATTTGACCAATAGGTAGTATTAATACCTACTGAATAAATGTTACTTGATGTATAAACTAGAGAACTGTTCAAATTTAATAGAGAACAATTTAATGAACAAGAATTTAAGAAAAAAACTTTGACGTATGCTACATAGAAAAATATTAGTTGGAATAATAAATCTTAGCAGGTGATATTTGTTTTGAGGAATTTAGAAACTGTTCAAAAAACATCATATATTTATCTACATTTAGGGTCTAAATTGTTGTTGAGGGACTTGGAGCTCCGATCATGGTGGAGGGGATGCTGCTGCACTGCCAGCAGAGTGGAATACTAAAGGAATACCCTTGGTATGGCAAAGAGCATAACTGAGAACTTGAGCCATCTATATCATCATTTGATCATCTGTTTTATCAATAGACAAACACCTTCCATATAAAATTAACTGCATTCAAGTTAATGAGTAGTAATTTGAAAAGAAAAACAAATGAATACAATTTAAGATATACAGTTCCAGTAAACAAGAACTCCATGTATAAATATCTTTAGTCATTTCAATTGCCTTAACCTTTTCCTTTCAAATTACAGATAGAGGTTAAGCAAGAAAACTTTAAGGGACCAAACACTTTAATATCATAGGAATATATACTACTAGAAAGAATTTCAACTCTAATAGTTCTGGACAATTTTATATATAATTGTGTTTTGTTTTCAAGAACGAAGAACTACCCAATTATATGATTTTTTACCCATCAGTAATCAATAATTCCTTTCCATTTTTTATACCAGAATAGTGTTTCTCAAACTCTGGTCTTTAGGCCATATCAAGATCAGTAGCACATTGGAACCTATGGCAAATGCAACTTCTCAAGGGACATCCTACAACTAATAAACAAGAAAGTCTGAGGGCACGCATAGTGATCTATGTATGGAGAATTCTAACACATACTCAAATTTGAGGAACCACTGTGGTAGAGGGTTATAATTAATGTCTGTCCTGAATGTTTCGAATACCAGCATCAGCTAGTTCTTGTATAAAAGCCAAAATTTAATTTTTAATTGCTAGATTCTTAACCATAGAAACTATGTTGTAAAATAAAGTGCAAGCAGTCCAAAATTTGTACAAGTTTTATCCAAAAATTGAATTGAAAGTTGGCATAATGAAACTTGGAACATATTTCCACATGGTCTTACAGCTATAAAATTGTGGTAAGGGAATAAAGAAGTCCATTTATGTTGTCATTTAATTGTACTATAGTATTGATGGCATTAATTTGAGTTCTGAAAAGAGTGACAATGATGTTTAAGAGGGAAATGGAAAGGATAGGAAAGGGAGGAAGGAGAAAATTAGAGAGGAGAAAATAGTCATGTGCCTTTCCCATGTTCATTATAGTGAAAACTACCAGTACATTGCCCAAAAAGTTTCACTGGACTCCATTATAAGTACTTATGTGTATTAACATTCTAACTTTCATCAAGTCTCCTTTTTTATAGAGTTTTGCTTTCCTATCATACCTCCTATATCATGGGCCTTAAACGTATAGATTATGATTCTAAACTCTGAAACTGATAAAAGAAAAAAGTGCCTTCTGAGTTCAAGCAGGAATTATGAGTAAAACTATATATATATATATATATATATATATATATATATATTCCAACAAACTTAGGAATATTGGGTCTCTAAGAACTAGAGGTAGAGGTGCATGCTGTAAGAAATCCCCCCCCTTCTTGCCTGACACTCAATATGCTACCAGACAACTATACACATTCCTGGGATTAATTTTCCCTGTTATTTGCCAGTTTGTAATATCTAAATATAAATCACTTTGCTACCTGCCCCTAACCAAAATTTCAATAATGGAAGTTACCCTACTTGATTTTTATTTATTTTTATTTTTGGGGGCTATCGAGAATCGAACTCCCGCTTGCCAGGCAGGCGCTGTGCTGCTGAGCTATTCCCCCGGCTTCATTTTTAGAAAGAAAGAAAGAAAGAAAAAAAAAACTGCAGTTAATTATTCCACAATTATATATGGATGACTAATAAGGATATTAACTATCTGGCAAGCTCATGTGCCTACTCCTGATTTTCAAGTTATTTTCTGCTTTTGAAACCCACGGGTTCTTTAAACACTTACTTTTATCATGATAGATATTGTGAGAGTTCAACTTAATTGTCAAGTTGATTGGCTTGGGAGCTAGCTGTGGGATTAGTAAAGCACACGTCTAGGTGTTGTGGGGGACCACCTGGACTGCTGTCCTTGAGAGAAGAGCAACTATCTCCATCTTGGCTGAGCCTGGCCCTAATGCCACCTATTGATATGAACAGAGCTGGCTAGGACTTTTCCTTATCTCTTTAATTGGCTTTAGGCAATGCAAATAGGTCCAGCTGAGGTCCTGATGTGTAGTCTTTGAAGCAAGGCGACAGGCCTGTGTTTCCCCGCCCTTTGCTCCCAATACGTGGTTGAGCCTGGTGGGATGGAGAGCCGTGCTCCATGCTGTCGGCTGGGATCGAGCCTCGAGAAAGAGGCTATGACTTCCCAGGGCATAAAAGATTACACATCAGAGCTGAAGCACCGACCCCAAAACATTAGATACTATCTTGAATTGTGTTATGCAGATTACTCCTTCTGCATATCCTTCCTGCTGCATTTGCAAAGGTGATTTCGGACCTAGCCCAGCTCATGAGACTCACGCACTTCCCGCCACTCCCACAGTCACTCATTCCCACGCCACTCCCCTCCTTCAGAATTAATAAAACCCGGGTTCGGCCCTGGGTCGAGGCCTTTGTTCCAGTAGCCACCATCTTGGCTGGACTTAGGACCCCTTGGCTCCCCACAACTATAAATATGCCTTAGTGTCTTTATTCTCGCCATGGGTTGCACTGGAAGTGGTAGATTGGAATTAACTCTCTAGAATTCCAATAACTTTTCCATGGGATTACAAATATAAACTTCCCGGACCTCGTCGAGGACCGGGAGGGCTCACTATAGGTGTGTCTGTGTGGGTCATGGAGGCCTGACCCTAGAGACTATATATGGGCCCTGGCCCCTTCCTCTCTGGCAGTGTTCCCTTGCTGTGCTTCCAGGCCACCTAGGTAGCATTGCCCTACCCCTCCCTCCCCTTTGCCATGATGCTTCTGTCTTGGAACCCACCTGAACATGCACCAAAACCTCTGAAACCATGAGTTAGATAAACCATTTCCTCTTTTAAGTTGCAGGCATCAGGCATTTTGGCCACAACAATGAAAAGCTAATACATATGTATCATAGACACTGGATGTCATTTTCAGCGTTTCGAGGAGGAATACAGTTTCTGAAAGTATAAGTCACTGAGAGTTAGAGAGTTGAAAGCAGTCAGTTACTCTTTATATTGTATAACGATGAGAAAAATTGGAAACCAGTCATTACCACAGAGCAAACAACCAAGGATGGTTCCTGTGATGATTCAAATCCAGATTCCCAGGCATCTCAAAATTGGCTGCTAAATAGAAATTCTGCCAGATCATCAGTACACAGTTGCCACCCCCCAGATAAAATAAATAAGAGGCTTTATATGATGGGCCAGGAATTCATATTCTCCAAAATGTCCCCTCTGTAGTTATAGTGCTTAGGGCAGAAACTATTGCAGGATCATGAGAGTTACTCCAGCTTCCAAATCTAGGCAAGCCCAAAAGTTAATTCCTGTTTGCTAGGTTTTTTTTTTTTTTTGTGGGTACCGGGGGGTCGACCTCAGGACCTCACACGCCAACAGGCACCCATGCCGCTGAGCGATATCACCGGCCCCTTTTTCTTATGTGGGTTCTGGGAGTCGAACTCGGGCCCTCGCGCTTGCAAGGCAGGCGCTTATGCCGCTGAGCCATCTCACTGGCCCTGCTGGCTAGTTTTATAAAGAGCCTGACTAGTATTTTTTAACTTAGACTATGGGACCTTGCCTAAGGCACTCATTGATGTCTTCACCAGTCCAAACCTACTATTTAATCCTTGTTCATTGATTAAAATTTACTTCCACTTTGATCTTTAGCAAACTTCTACTATGGATTTAATCTTTGTTACTATTTGTTTTTAGTCACAACTTCTTTATATCAAATGCATACATTGAAAATTATTGTTTGAAATAATATTCAAGTCACTAAATAATACGTGGCTTATTTTGCTATTTTCTACACATTTTTGTGATGGTTTGAGAATTACCCAGTTACATGATGGAAATAGATTCTTCCACCTTAAATAATAATACAAGTAAATAATAATACAAATTCTGAATTCATAGATCATGTTAAGTGCCCCAACTTATGTTACAGGAAGGGGCAGGGGAAACAAGGTAGTTTGGGGGAGGAATGAAGTTGATATGAGCATTTTATATAAAAAAATTTCTGCTTAGGTACACAAAGTAAACCAGTTTTCCATTACTACAATGACAGAAAACAACCTGAAGATGTTTATAAGTGGTCATTCTGGTCAGCTTTCTTAGATTAAAATGTAGCCATTAAATATTCCAGTGATGTACATACTAAACTTGTCTCTGGGCATGCTTGTAGTTGTGGATGTCTGTCAGAATTAATTATGCCCATTCTTAAAATAGTATGCCCATTTCAGGGGATTAGCCAGGTCAGGTTTCACTACAAGGCATAGTTCAAAGGGCAACTTCATGTCTCTAAACTAGGTACACAGAATTACTGCAATTAAATCTTTAAATCCATGTGCCGTGATGGGCTTCATCTGTTTTAATGGAAATGAGAAGAAAGTACTCATGGTACAAGTGAGAGATAGATTTATGACTGCATAAATGTGAGGAACTGAGATGTTTAAGAAGCATTATATGGCTTACCTGGACACAAGAATCAACACTTAAACAAATGAAGTAAATCAGTTCGCACTGTTTGGAATAGCCAGCTATTCTAATACCATTTCTAATTCCTCATCCCTCTTGTAACTTTTCAAAAGTGTCCATAGGAGGTAATTTTTCACAATCTCAGCATCCTTTCCACCTAATTATGCTCACATGACACAGTTCTAGCTATGAGAAATTAGTAGCAGTCTGCTGGAAAGATTCCAGAAGAAATGCAAATGGTGGGTTTCCTCTACCTCAAATGGTACCTTCATAGTATCTATCGAATTTGCAATCGCAAAAAGGTTAAGAAAATCATGGAGATGCCAGGTCTGAAATCAATGAAATGTCAAAACCATGCCTAAAAAAGGTCCATCTCCAAATTTCTTGTTATGTTAAATTCATTAAGACCACGATTACCTGGTTGTTGTTATTTGTAGTGGAAGGTATATATAGTCAAAAGCCTCAGTATAATGATTTTTTCTAGTTTGTTTCATCATATTTTAATAACTAGGTCTCAAAATATATAATAAAGAAAATGGGGCCGGTGAGATGGCTCAGCGGCGTAAGCACCTGCCTTGCAAGCGCGAGGGCCCGAGTTCGACTCCCGGATCCCACATACGAAAAAGGGGCCGGTGATATCGCTCAGCGGCCTGGGCGCCTGCTAGCGCGCGAGGTCCTGAGGTCGAACCCCTGGTACCCACAAAAAAAAAAAAATGTTCTAAATGAAAATATTTGCCAAATTCTGTAGTACAAATAATATAAATATGGCAATTTTAAGATACCAACGTGATATCACTGAATGTGAATTTAGTAAGAGTCACACAATGGGGTGTCGTGAGTGAACGATAAGAAGCTCTAGCACACTACTTGATATCCCTTAATAACAAACCACTTTTTCACAAAGCTATTAAATACATTAATATTACTTTCAAATTCATTGCGATAGAGAACAGAATTTCTACAGAGAGGAACCTAGAGCTCAGAGTTACTGAATGGCAAGATAAATTGGTTAAATCTATTAAATTAGGAACAGCTATCATACTTCATGCCAAACTTTCAACAAAACTTAGAAGTTGTACTCAGTCTCAAGCCAAATGTGCTCATTAATTCAATATGGACAATTTCTGAGTGTCTCCTTGGAGGAAAGAATAGAATCTAATTTGCTACCATAGCAAATTTAATACATATATTTGAAAACAATGTTGGTATAATAGTAAATAACTTGTATGAAGACACATATAGCTCCCATAGATATCAATGGCTCTACCTGTATTCCAGGATAAGAATTAATGGTTCTCTAATTTTCTAGTTATTAGGTGCAACTAATAACTGGAAACAGGTTGACTGTCATGCTCAGTTACCTGAAACAAGGTAAAACTCAAAATATAGTACAAGACACTTTAGTAGCTATTATATGTGAAAAGTATTTCCTATAACTTCCTTAGCAAATTCTGTGGGAAGAATCCTTACATATTAAAACAAAGCAAAATTTAACATTCAATCTTTTACTTGTTTTTATGCACCAAAACTGGCCCTCTAAAAACATACACAATGAACTATATGGACATATAGTTTTCCTGGGATAAGTAAGTATAGAACTACGTTACTAGAGTGACATTTTACATATGGAATGGTCTAGTACGAAAATATTTCCAAATGTTATTTTTGAAAGAATGGTTACACAAAATGTCTTCCAACTTCTTATTAATATTTTCTACTTGCAAAAATTCCCAGTATAATTGCAAATTTGATGTTTGGTTTATTCTGAGACTATATAATTTTTATGTACATACGTGCTAAGAGTACAATGTAGAGGCACTTGCTGAAACTGCAAAAAGTTCAGCTACATTGTATTCCCGTTTAATATTTTTATTTTATTAGTACATGTTTGCAGTACCTGAAGTTCACATTCTTGAGGAATAGGTACCTATATATAAAATAGCTTCTTTTTAAATTCCCTTTCCCTTCCTATTCATCTCTTCCCTGTATTTCTAAATCTTTTCCCCTCATTTTCATTCTTGTTATTATTAGATTGTATTGATGACATATAATGTTTACATTCATTGTGGCTATTTGGTACCTGTACATTGTATATCCTAAATCTTACTACCCTTTCCCCTACCCTTCTCCTCTCACCCTATGTCTTTTGGAACCCTTCCTATTTGCAAGAGATTTAGCTCCTTTTTTCCTTCTATCCATCCTTTATTTTGCTCTTTGTACTTTACCCATACTCAAATGAGAGATACTGTACTAAAAATAAGTCTAATGTGTTTTAATAGTCACTTAGTATAAAGTCTATATACTATTCTTACTATTAGGCTTCTTATACACATTATGTGTGGGCAAAATAAAATTCTATCAAATTTTTGATGCAACAATCTCGTATAGTAATAATTTGGAAGGAAATATGGAATTGCTTAAAATAAAATTGGTTACCAGAAAGGTGTTTGTTGTAGTAGATTGAAATGAACTTTTCTATTCCATTTATAAGACAAATAACTAATTAGCTGATTTTCTCGTGGTGAAAGATCTGAACTTATCTCAGTGTTTAACAAGGTCAAAAAAACTTTCATGATACAAATATTTAGATACAATTTATTCAATTATTCATGTATTATTTTGTGCCAGTAAAACATCTAAAGGTGTTCTAGGAGATGCCAAATCAATACGAACCCCAAAAACATCATCTAAGGAATCTGGGCTAGTTAAATTTATATCTGATTTTGAAAGATTGTCAGCATGGGGCTGTTTATATTATACTGGGGTATTTCTAATTACAGAAAAACATTACCAAATAGGAGATTCAAGTACCCATATTTTCTGTACCCAAACAAGAAAAAAACAATTGTAAATAGCATGTCTACTTAAATTCTTTTGAACATTGAGATGTCTTTAAGATATCTGAAGTTTATACCTGAAAGAGTGAAAGATCTGTTTTGGGACACTGATTTTGTAACATTAATCAGTTTTAATGCAAGGCACAGGACTTCTCAAGGGTGGTACTCATGTTATGATTATTGAGGTTCTGTATGTAAATCATAATCACTTAACAGCCTGGTTGCTTAAGGAAATAAGTTAAAAATGTGCAGTTTTAATGCAGTTGTAATGGGAGAAATAATAGTGAGAGTTCCAGATTGTGACTTTTCATCAAATAATGAACAAGAATCACTGCATAAAATCAATCTAATGAAGTTTAAACTTGTATTATGAATGTATATTACAATCATCTGTGTCTTCTCAATTTTTTAAAAACAGTTCTGCTTATTAAAATATAAAGAGCAATCTCCAATAGTACAACTAAAGTCAAACACTTTATACAATTTTTGCTCTTCAAGGCATTGTTATAACACACTCTAAAATGTCTCTTGCCCTTTTTTAGGACTAAAAACAATCTAAAATATGGGAGAGGGAGAGAAAAAAGGGAGGGATTCTATGGAAGTTACAGCCAATGTAACGACATCTTCTCAGGGTTGCTCGGTCTGGCATCACTACAGCCAAACCACATTACACCTTTTGTCGGTAACAGCAATTGGCTACACACAGCATTTACAATTAATAACCAATCTTGGGCCGGTGAGATGGCTCAGCGGCATAAGCGCCTGCCTGGCAAGCGCGAGGGCCCGAGTTCGACTCCCGGATCCCACATACGAAAAAGGGGCCGGTGATATCGCTCAGTGGCACGGGCGCCTGCGGGCGCGCGAGGTCCTGAGGTCGACCCCCCGGTACCCACAAAAAAAAAAAAAAAAAAAAAATAACCAATCTTAAGCTTCATAATTAACAAAACAAATTTAAAATAGGAAAACCCAAAAACTTGGTTTCATAAAGATACAGAATTTAAATATTCAACGTAAATATTAGTTCATATTTTAAATTCTTAAGGGAATGGACCTATCAAAAAGATAGATTTTTAAAAATTGGTTACCCGTTGGAACTGTTACTCATCGTATATAAATTATTTAGATTTCAAGTAAAAGTTTAATTTCATTGATGAAAATAAAACAATCACTGCATTATTAAATTTGACCCAACAGTAACATCAAATACGAAATGCAAAGTAACATAAGTGTAGGGCCGGGAATATAGCTCAGCAGCACAGCGCCTGCCTGGCAAGCACAAGGTCTCCAAAACACACAAAATTATAAAAATCTAGCATTGAGACTATATGTGAGGCCTTTTCTTTTTCCCTCTTTGAATTGCCAAGTTTAAGTTTGGAACAATGATAAATAGTGTAAGACTGTAAAATTAATCCCCAAATTAACCCATTCTTCCAAAACAATTCTATGTAACAGATTTATAGTAGATATCCTTCACATATTTCAGATAATTTTAAGGTTATTGTCCAATATAAGCAGGAATTGTAAACCAATTTATGACAATACTCAATTTTTTTCACATTATTTTAGGGTACCTACATAAAGCCAATCTTAATATGCTAAGGGCATTTTGTTTCAGAAAATTTGCTGCTTCTCTTTAATGTCTAGGAAACATGTTAGCTTTCGAAAGAGGCAAGGAAAGAAGTGTGGTCTTCAACTCGAAATAAGTAATTTCTCCCAGGCATTGTCAGAGTCACTATTATTTTGTGATTTACAGGCTTCATTCACCAATGTGTACTATTTTTAACTACAAGACCTCACTCAAGTTCCGGAGAAATCCTAGTCTACCATGTTTTGAAATCCAGTCAGTACTTCATCCAACTTTTTTATTTCTTACTCCTGTTTTCTCTTGTGATCATCCCTTTTACCTCACTTCAGAAAAACACGCCCAGTGACTTTTTATCTCTGACTTTATATCTCTGCCCACTTCAACATCCTGCAATATACATAAAGAAATCTGGAAGTCTGTTATTTTGCTGTCCACAACTTGGTGCGTTTCCAAGGGTGAGAGGGAGCAGATTCAGACAGCTGAAACTTCGTCCTCAGGGAAAGCTTAACAGCTGCTTCCATTTACAGCCTTAAAGACCTGTCCTGGTTTACAAGCGTTTGCACGTGTAGGCCAGACTACCAAACCTCAGAAGATTTATTACAAATGAAATTTACACACGCAGGCAGTAGGAGGGGAGGCAGAGAAATAGGAAGTGGCAGCAAAAACCTTAGACTTTTCATTTTTACTGCTGTACTGATTTTCAACTTTGTAGCTCTGCTCCAGGCGCACAAGCTTTCATGTCTACCCTGTGACATTTTCGTTCAGCGCTGTTAGGAAAGTGAAACTTCTCACATTTCTTAACTTGAAGCGGTGGACCACACCCTGACAAGTCATTTTCTCCGAATACATCATCTCTTCTTCCCTAAGGCTACCACAATATTTCTTTTGAATCGACTTGGTCATTGCTTTCGTGTTTAAATTTTACGAGTTATTATTTCATAATGAAATCGATATCCAGTGCCTTTTAAAATTAAACAAAACAACAACATCAACGAAAAACCTTTTTCCACTTGGCCCAAAAGGAAAACTTGTTTGTGCTATCCCTAAGAGCAGCACCCGCTCCTCCCTCGGACGCGCCCTGCGTGATTCCCCGCCCTCCCGTCGCATGGGGGCGCAATGCCATTCCCACGCAGCTGCTCCCCATCTGGGCGCCACACAACTTTCCTCAACCCTGTGCCAACTTCCAGGGCATAGGCTTTGCCGACACTTAGCAGAGTACCTTTTATAACCCCCACACTAAAAAGCAAGACAGCGGGGTCCTACCAGCGCGACTCTTGATGACGTCGGTGAATTCGTCTCCAGCTGCATCTTCCCAGGTCTCCCCCAGACCCCTCGGTTGAGCCATAGCCTCACGTTAGGTGTCCTAGCTTCCCCACGACCCAAACTTTGGCATGCAGGTGGATTCGCCCGGTCCGCTTTTTGCTCTCCAAGACAGGCAACTAGCTGGCGATCTGGTGCATCTGAGGGCGGATTTCCCTCCTCCCCAGGTCCTCACCGACGTAGGTAGAGATGCGGGGCGGCGGGAAGGGCGGGGTGAGGTGGAAAACAGAAACACCGACACCTGGGTGTGGGTCGAAGGCGGGCGCCCTCAAAATGTTCAGCCCATCATTAGAGACTAGGGAACAGGTGCTGTTCCCAGTTCCTAGCTCTAAAATAGAGTGGGCGAGGCCTGGAAGGTGAAAGCTTAAGAGGAAACCGGTGGTCAATAAAGCCACAAGCAAGTTGGAGACTCGCTTTCCACGCTGCGCAGAATCGATGCAAAAACAGGAGCAATTAGGGAGCTGCTTGCCAAAAGCAGCACATGAGGTCATGAATGATTTAGCATTGCCACTTATAAAATGACTACACAGGGGAGAAGGGTTACTCCCTTAAGCTATCTGGGTCACTTACATGTGTGTACCCCACTTTTGTACCTAAGGTGAATGCATTGACCTGTTATAGGTAATATCAGCTTAGGACAATTATTTTTTAGGAAATTTCACCAAAGCTACTCTTCTTCCAGTTTGTACATTCACTCTGCCTCCTCCATCCCTTCCTCCCACCACTGAGTCTAGAATTAGATTGTACTATAAACAGCTTAGATGACTTTATTTTCTAAAAATTTCAGAAGTGACTTTCATTTGGTTAGTATTATAATCCCCCATATAAGTTATCCTGCACTTCTTCCTGCAGCAACCCAGTAACATTAATTCCTATCCATCATCTACTGAAGAAAAATTAACTTTAGAAGAGAAACTTGGCAAAGGACCTAGCAACAGCTGAAGATTTTCTTGTCTTCATTTTTAGTTTGATTCTCGTCCTTTCTAAAACCCTGGTTCTCAAATACGGTTAGACATTGGGATTATCTGGGGAAATTTACAAACTCAGTGCCAGGTTTCCACCCTCAGAGATGAACGTTGAATATTTCTGCGCTCTCATCTGCACGTCAAAAAGTGTCACAAGCTCCCAGGTGTTTCCAATTGTCAACTATTTTGTTTTCAAATTTTATGTTTTTCACATTGTGGTAAAAGGGCCGATGGCTTTGTCAAGACAATATTACCAGTAACTCTCTTCTCTTCTCACTATAATGCTTTAGAATAAAAACATGTTTTGGAATGGTGATGGAGCTCAGTAGCATAGTGTTGCTTAGCATGTGCAAGGCCTTAGGTTCCATCTGCAGCACCCCCCCCAAAAAAAAAAAAAAAACTGAAAAGAAAAGAAAACTTGGCAATTCTGTTTTCCATTGCCAAATTGGCTGTGGATACTTTATTTTGACAAAACACAGTAGCTAGGCCTAACTGCAGAATTCTCTTAGTTTAAACCCAGTGTGACTTTCAGATTGGATTCTCAACTGGGATAACTCACAACAGGCTTCATCCTGAATGGTTATGAATATTGAAAAATATGTTTTTTATAATCTGATCTTTTAACTTTCCCAAGTACCAAATTTTTAGGTATATCAGCTCTAACAGTTTTGGAATGTAGTAAATAGTTAGAATAAAAGCATGAGAATTTTGCAGCAATTCCGAAAAATCACAAGCGTTGTGACATACTACTTTCTATATTATCAATCTACTCTAATCAGAACAGTATGGTATTGGCACAGGGATAGTGAAAATGGCAAAACACAATAGCATCCAACCAATGGGAATGCACAAATTATGACGTTTTAATTCGGTCACTAAAAATTGATATGTACAGTACGGTGATTGTATTTTCATGAAGTTAGACTTCCCTTAGACCATATAAAATTAAACTTCAAATAGAGTACAGATTTAAATATACAAAAATAAAAAAAGATATGAGTTTGTAACAGTTCAAGTTACAGGACTAACCCCAGATGACTTCAAGGAGAAAAGTGCATTTTCAGCTACATAAGGAGTAAAAATTTATGTAAAGTCAAAGGCATTATAATAACATGAAAAGACAATAAACTAAGATAAAAACTCTTGAAACATCCGTTACAAAGTTTTAATATTTGTATTTTAATAAAAGTCTACAAATTGTTTTGAAAAGTCAAACAATAAAATGAGAAAATGTGAATATATAAACTGGACAGAAAATCCACAAAGAGAGCAGGCAAATCACTAATAAAGACTTAAGATGATAGTCAATTGTCTCAATCTAAAAAGGCAAAAGTAGTTAACATTTCCTGTCTGTCAGCTAGAAAGAAAAACAAACAAGATGATATTTAGTGCTGGAAAGGGTATGATAAAAAATGTTTGTATTCCATGCTGGTGAAGTATTGATATATTTTAAGAAAGTAACTTGATAATAGCTACTAAAACATACAAAATCTTTTGCCCATCACTCTCCTTTAAAATCTATGTATAGAAATAAAATCATCACTATATAAGGATATTTTTAAGATGTATTGAAACTTTATTTATATTTTATGGAAAAAGGGTAAAACAAAATTTCACAACAAAATAATAGGAGAATAACAATAATTAATACATTGCACATTGCTATCTTTAAAGTAGTTATTCAGAGTGCAAGATATGGGCATTAAAATTTCTCCAATCGATATTAGCACAAGCCTTCCTTTTCAATGAGCTAAGAGACACTAATAGTATAACTGACTTGCATTTTTTTCCCTTTTCCCTTCCATCTTTTCCCTTTTCCCCAGTCCTAGATCTTTTTTCCTTTTGAAATATTTCTTCCCATTTCACAATATCTATTGTACATTTTAGACCTTATTTACTCTTTCAGTTTCTCACACCAGGGAGACAATACAATGTTTACACATGTGAGTCTGACTTATTTCACTTATGAGTATGGTCTCAAGTTGCATCTGTTTACCTATAAAAGTCTCCAGTTCATCCTTCTTTGTGGCTGAGGAGTACTCCATTGTATAAAAAGAGCACATCTTTTTTATCCATTCCTCGGTCTTTGGGCATTTGGGTTGTTTCCAAGATTTAGCTATTACAGATTGTGCTGCTATAATCATGGGTGCACATATATCACTGTAGTAATATGTTTTTCATTATTCTGGGAAGATACCCAGAATGGGAATAGCTGGGTCAAATGGGACCTCTAATCCTAGTTTTTTGAGGAATATCCACACTGATTTCCACAGTGCTTGCACCAGTCTGCACTCGCACCAACAGTGGAGAAGGGTTCCTTTTTCCCCACAGCCCTGCCAGCATTTGTTATTCGTTGATTTCTTGATGATAGCCATTCTTTCTGAGGTGAGATGGAATCTCAGTGTTGTTTTAATTTACATTTCTGAAATGACCAATGATGTTGAACATTTTTTCATGTATTTGTCATTTGTATTTCTTCATCTGAGAAGTGTGTATTCATCTCAGATACCCATTTTTGGACTGTATCCTTGAATTTGGGGGGCCTGATTTTTTTCGATTCTTTGTATGTTCTAGATAGAAGTCCTTAGTCTGAGGGACAGTTGGCTAAAATTTTTTCTCACTCTGTGGGTTGTCTTTTCACTCTGTTGATGATTTCTTTTGCTGTACAAAAGCTTTTTAATAAGATGAGATCCCAGTTGTTGATTCTTTGAAGTATTTCCCATGCAGTGTGGGTTCTGTTCATGAACTGTTTGCCTACACCTGTGTCTTCAAGATTTCTACCTACTTTCTCTTCTAGTAGATTTAGTGTTTCTGTTTTAATATTTAGATCTTTGATCCATTTTGACTTTAGTTTAGTGAATGGTGATAGATATGGGTCTTGTTTAGTCTGCAGCATGAAGCTTTAAATAGTCACACACACTGAAAACAATCTCAGTGTCTTTTAACTGGGGACTAATTAATGCTATTAAATTATGCAGAAAATGGAATATTTTAGAAGCTGCTAGAAAGGTATTATTTGTGCCATAAACAAAATATTATCAAGCCCAATCTAGAATAATAGAACAAAGTTGGATGTATTGGGGCAGGAAAAGGTTCATTTTAACACTTGAAACCACCAATCACTGTGATTTATAACTTTAAAAATGTAATGGGTAAAAATACCACATCTTTATCCATTCATCAGTTGATGGGCATTTGGGCTGTTTCTAATATATAACTATTACAAATTGTGCTGCTATAAACGTAGATATGCATATATTGCTGTTGTACGATGCTTTTAATTCTTTCGGGAAGATAGCAAGAAGGGAAATAGTTGGGTCACATGGGACATCTAGTTTTAGTTTTTTGAGGAACCTCCACACTGATTTCCACAGTGGTTGCACCAGCCTACACTCCCACCAACAGTGGAGAAGGGTTCCTTTTTCCCCACAGCCCCATCAGCATTTGTTATTAGTTGATTTCTTGATAATAACCATTCTTTCTGGACTGAGATGAAATCTCAGTGTTGTTTTAACTTGCATCTCTCAAATGACCAGTGGTGTTGAACATTTTTTCATATATTTATTTCTCATTTGTATTTCTTCACCCGAGAAGTGTCTATTCATTTCAGATGCCCAGTTTTGGATTGGGTTTATAAATCGGGGGGGTTGATTTTTTTTTGGAGTTCTTTATATATTCTAGATGTTAGTCCTTAGTCTGAGGAACAGTGGTATAAAGAACAATAAGCTTGAGGAGTTTATAGGTAAATGGATGCACCTCGAGGCTATACTCTTTAGTGAAATAAATCAGACACTCATGTTTAAATATTGCATTGTTTCTCTAGTGTGAGAAATGAAAGTGTAAATAAGGACCAAAATATGTAATGGATATTGGATAAGAAAATATTAAAATGGGACGGGGAACCAGGAAGGGGAGAGGGGGAGAAGAAGGAAGGAAAAAGGAAAAAAAGAGAATAGAAGAACAAATGGAAACAAAGCTTTGGAAATAAGCACTGAAAGAGGGGCTGAAAGGAGGGGAGGGGATTGAGTGAAAAGAAGAATCAAAACATACTATGTACATCTAAAATGTACCAATAAAATAGTTAACACCCTGATTTTAAAAAAATGAAAAATAACAGATACAAATAAATGCAGAAAAAGTAATGGAAAAATAAGTTTTTGTCTCTGTCAGACACACACATACACACATGCACACACACGTCTGCTAGGAAACTAAGAATTTCAGAGAACTTCCTTATTCTGATAAAATGTATCATATATACATAATCTGTAGCAAACAATAGTGTAGTAAGTCAAAAAAATTAAATATGTCATATAAGATTTGTAAATAGAGGAAAAGGCTGTTGTTATCTGCAGACTAAATGTACATAGAAAATTCAAAGAATTTCAGATGAACTATTAGAATTAAAACAGTACATTTAGTAAAGGTAGTGGAAACAATGTTAATATCCCTAAGTTAATTGTTTATCTCAGAGATAAACAATTAGAAAATTATATTTTAAAAAATATTACCAGTTGAGGCAGGTTTAGGCAGGTGTGGCATCCATCTGTAATCAGCATTCTGGGAGGCTGAGACAAGAGTATCACAACACTGAGTCCAACCCCAGGATGTTTAGCAATGTAGCGAGATTCTATCCCAAAATTAAAAAAAAAAAAAATTAAAAAGAATTGGGACGTAGCTCAGTGGGAAGGCTATGTGTTCAATTTCCAGTATCACAAAATAACTGATGAATAAATAAAATACCATCAGTAAACATCAAATACTTATAAATAAATAAATAAATAAATTATAGTGAAAACTTTAAGCAGAAACAGACATTATGAATGAGAGGAATTAAAGAAAACCTCTGTAACTGAAAATATATCATGCTTATGATTTGACAGATTTAAAGTTATCAAGCTTGAAATTCCCCAAATTTATTTTTAAAGCAAATGAGATCTCAGATGATTGTGTGAGAGGTGTGTGTATGTGTCTGGATTTTAAAATTTATGTGGACATGTACGGGGTCAACATTATCCAAGACAATCTTGAACAAATTTGAAAAGTTTAATATATTAAATATTACTGATTATTACTGTGGTATTGTAATTTCAAACAGTGTGGATTTTGTGTGAGTAAAGACAAATAGACCAATGAAACAGATCTGAGACTCTAGAAATAGACTCACACATATATGGTCACCTGAGTCCAGCAAAGGTATCAGAGCTGTTCAGCAGGGAACACGCTATCTTCCAATAAATGGTGTGGAGTCTATGGTGTGGAAACTAGAATTTAGACTTAAATATGAAAGATGTGAAAGTAAAAGCAAAAATTCTAGGTTCTGTAAGAGAATAGCTTCATGACCATGTTATAGACATGATTAAGGACAGCATAAAAACACTAAAGGAAAAATAGTGACATTTTGTCTTCATTAATACAAGACATTTTATTCATTCAGGCATAGTAGCACGTGCCTTTAATCCCAGCACTATGAGAGTCTTAGGGAGGAGAATCTCAAAATCAAGCCCAGCAAGGGCAATTTAGAGATATAGTGAGACCTGTCTCAAAATAAAAACTAATAAAGTGCTGGAGATGTATGTTTATATGAAGACCATGGGTTCAATCACCACTATCAGGAAAAAAAAAAAAACATATGTTCATCAGAAGGCATCACTAAAGACTTAAAAACTGCATCACTGAGTGGTCAATGATATATGCATATGTGCAAAAAGTACTACTGTCCAGCATATGTAAAGAAATCACATAAATCAATTAAAACAATTTTAACAACGTCAACAAAATATTTGAAAAGATGTACCAAATAAATAAAAAATTTTGAATAAATATATGAATGGATGTTTCACATTGTAAATCAAAGACTTAAAACCACAAAGCATGACAATTACATAACCATTATGATGACAACAATAAAAATTTTAAAAAATGAACTGAAAACATTAATCATTGACAAAAGGGTTCTATGATTGGAAGTTTTCTACACAGCTTAGGAAGTGAAAAATCGACAAAACTATCTTGAAAACACATCAGTAAAATATACTAAAGAAAAATCTGTGTATACTGCCTAGCACATAAATTCCACTTTTAGGTGTTTTCTCAAAAACAGTACCACTGGATATGTGCATTAAAAGATTGGAACAACACAGTCCACCATTTCTCATAACTAGCAAAATTAGAAAAAAAAATCATATCCTTCAATAGTAAAAATGATAATGATACATGGCTATATTCATATAAATTGATGCTATATAGAAAAAAGATTGGACTAGTGCTACATGCCTAGTATGCACAGATTTCACAGACATAATTTGAGTGAAAGAAACTAAATAAAAAATGCATGTAACCTATAATTTTGACTATATAAGGGGTTCAAGCAGGGAAAACCTATCTATCTGGTGATAGAAGAGTAAAAGGTAATGAGACACTTGCATTTCTGTATTCATTGCAGCATTATTCACTATAGGGAAGATATAGAATCAACCTAAGTGTCCATCAATAGATGCATTGATTTAAAAACTGGTACACATACATAAAATACTATTTAGCTTTCAAAAAGAAAATTCTGTTATTTGCAAAAACATGAATGAACCTGGAAGACATTATGTTAAGTAAAATAAGCTATACCCAAAAAACAAATACCTCACATATATCACTTACATGTGGAATTAAGAAAAGGTTGTACTAGTGGAAGTAGAGAGTGGTATTCTCCTTACCAGAGGCTGTCAGAGAGTGGACAGGAAAAGGGAGATGTTAGTCAAAGAGAACAAAATTTCAGTTAAGTGGAATAAGTCCTGGTATTCTGTTGCATTGCATCGTGACTATAGCTAATAACAATGTGTTATATATTTAAAAATTGCAAAAAGAGAGGATTTTATCATCATTAAAATTGATAAATATTTGAGAGGTGGGTCTGCTAAGAAACTTAACATTACACCACATAACCACAAACACATTATTTGTGAATCAAAAATATATTTTTTAAAAAATACAGGGAAATCCAATCTATTGTGATAGATGATAAAAGTGATTATCTTTGGAGGGAAGCAGTCATTGGGACCGGGAACAGGGAAACTTCAACGATTCTTTTGCCTGTATCTTGATCTGAATGGCAGATATATTCACTGTTAATTTTATAAAAGTTAATAAAGTTTTACATTCATGATTTATGCATTTTCTTTATGTATATTTCTAGGCTGAACTCCATTTTTAAAAATAAGCAAGTATTAAAATTACATGTAAGCCAGGCGTGATGGCACATGCATGTAATCCCAGCACTCAGGAGGCTGAGGCAGGAGGGTTGCCTCGAGTTCGAGGCCAGCCTGGGCTACATAGTGAGTTCAAGGCCAGCCTGGACTACAGAGTGAGACCCTGTCTCAAAAAAACAAAACAAAACAAAAATATATAAATAAATAATAAATAAACAATTTAAAAATACATGCAAATATCTTTAGATATTCCTGAAATGTTGTTATATGAAACAAGTAAATTTTAGCTAAATAAAAGTATGATTGAAATGTATGGTGAATGTTTAATAAAAATGTATTCAGTAAAAGACAAACTACCATTGTCCCCTGGACCCCTTCATTGTACTCACTCCCAATTCTAGCACACTTATCCCACTGCTATTGCTACATTCTGAAGCAGTTCTGGAAGTCTTCTTTCATGAGTGAGCAACTTTACCAGGTATGATCAAATATGGTGAATCCTGCTGTCCATTGCTATGCAAAGGAAAGTCAAGTTCTTAAAAACATTATGGTGTGTCCACTTCATTCACTGGATCTGGTGCTGTGCAACTTCTAGGTCTTTGGCAAAGTAAAAAAGACCATAAAAAGTAAGCATTTTGAGAATTAAAAGCATTATACCACAGTGATATATGCACACCCATGTTTATAGCAGCACAGTTTGTAATAGCTAAATCTTGGAAACAGCCCAAATGCCAATCAACTGATGAATGGATAAAGAAGATGTGGTTTTTTTATACAGTGGAGTACTGCTCTGCTGTAAAGAAGGAGAAGCTTGAGATATTTCTAGCTAAATAGATGGACCTAGAGGCCATTCTCTTAAGTGAAATAAATTGGACAAATGTGTAAAAAAAAACAAGACTTTTGAATTGATTCAGGATTTTGAGGCAGGCGTGATAGTGTAACTAAAGACATTCATGAAAGACAACTTCCAGAACTGCTTCAGAAAGTGACAAGAATTATAGAATAAGTGTGTTTGAAGTGAGGGGGTATCCTGAAGGAGACTAATGACAATGTTTAGTTTGCTGTAATAATTTTTTAAATTTATACATCCACTGTATTTTAGATTACACCATGTATTTATAGTATCTCATTGAAAAGGATAAAGCCCTATATAGGGTGTGCATATTATTTGAGTAAGCCATTATAGAAAACATACGTGTGAGCACACAAAAGTAAATTTGTGACATTTTAAAAGTGAAGCAAGATTTGTGAACCTCTGAGCTGCTTAAGCTTCTAAAGGCTGAGAGTGTAGGTGGCTGGAAATATTGCTCATTATTTTAGTCTATTGAAAACATCTTCAAAAGTTAGTTTGAAGTCTGCTGGGAAACTGTCTGGTGAATATGATCAAGCAATGAAAAAGAAACTGTTACAATCTTTATTCTAAATCCACGCTGTTCTATTTATTTCAACAAATATAAAAATATAGACTTTTTTATCAGTTCCTATTAAAACTTTGAGGTTAGGGAGGTTAAAATACCTCTCTATACATGAGCCAGTTTTATCTAGGTGACCACTTAACTGGCCCATAGAAATTTCAGGTATTTTTCATTTAAGATATTGTCTTAAGTAAAGGAATTCCATGGATTCCTGCAAAACTCTATGCCAGAATGCATTTGCAACTAGGAGGATAAAAGACATTCAAATATCATGTCATAGAGTTTCAGATTACCAGCTAAAGCTGTTTATTCTGTGAATAGTCCAACTAGAATGTGAACAATATGGCATAATTAACTGAAACTCCACCACTTTAATTGTGAATGGATCATTGCCTCCTAGAAGCTCTCAAACACAGCATGTGTCTTTTACACTAAAAATAAGTCTTCCATGAATTCCATGTAGTTTTCTCCAGCAGATAATGCTGAATGATATTTTAGATGTATGTTTTAGGTACCGTCATCGCTTTATATAAATGTCCATTGATTGTACAAAAGAACTTTCATGAATCAACAAAGTGATTTGTTTTCTCTTAATGGAGATATTTTAGAAAACATAGTTAGAAATATATGTATTTTAGGGATGCAGTGAAAGCATTTTTCCCTAGAAGACTGGAAGCTTACTTTTATTTTTAGATCAGCCTCATGGGTTCTGCAAATTTTTCTGAGAAACATTTTCAACACAATAAAGAGTAATTTGATGGGCCGGTGAGATGGCTCAGCGGCTTAAGCGCCTGCCCGGCAAGTGCGAGGGCCCGAGTTCGACTCCCGGAACCCACATACGAAAAAGGGGCCGGTGATATCGCTCAGCGGCACGGGCGCCTGCTGGCGCGTGAGGTCCTGAGGTCGAACCCCTGGTACCCACAAAAAAAAAACATAAAAGAGTAATTTGAATCACAACATTTTCTTATTCTTTCCAAACTTATTTTTTAGAGATCTCTGAAATTTTTGTCTACTAGATTGATCTAAATTTAAGGATTCTCTTCTGGTGTGTCCTCAGTTTGGGTGAATTCTAGGAGGAGTGAATGTTGCCTTAGTATTGAGGATATATCCATCATAAAGCTAAAGACTAGGTGTTAGACATTTTTGTTAACTCTGAAATGCTCTAACATCTTTTGTTTCCACGAATGAGCTTCTTAGGTTGAATCTTGTAATAAGGTTGTAATTTTCCTCATTGGTTGTTACATGTCAAGTCCCAGAGACAGGGAAGGACAAGAGATTGGGTAGAGTTCAGGAAGAGCATGCAGAACTGAAGGTATACTACTGTCATCATGTTTTTGGGAATGGAATTTGCCACATGAGAAAATAAGTGAGGTACATTGTGGTTAAGAGGTAGATTCTGACAAGAACTCAGTCATATTTTGAAAAATGCAACAATTTGTAGAAGCTGGTGATTGTTTTTTTAGCCTCCTTCTGAGATAAACATGAATGATCAACAGTTCTTTCTGAACTCGGCCCATGTCAAATTTACTTCTTGTTTGTGTGGACTATTTTGAAGAAGCTACTAGTGTCTGTAACACTAATTTTTTGATCTTTAATTTGGCCCAAAATTTTTCCTCAGAAACTAGTATGCTTCCTTGTTTGCTAACTACACTAGCCTTTTAGTTGACATTATGGACTTCTGGAAAGAGCTGTGCTATAACTGTACCTCAAAAATAAAACATTTAACTCTTCCTCAGTTGCCTAATCAGGCATAGATGTGCATCTGATAAATTCTGAAATAACTATGTCTCTAAATAATTATAGTTTTAGAATTTTTCATGGCAGTAGGCACTAAGTAGTTTATTCTAGTCTTTCATAAGCAAAATGAAATCCAGAATTTTTATTATGTCATGTGGAAAATGAGTAGCAATGCTATAACTGGGAGCAGACCCCAAAACAATAATTTGAAAGCATATAATTTATTTGTGAGGCAGTATCACCAACAGGAAAATGAGGAGGTGATGGAGACAAAAAGAAATAAAGGAAACTAACAGAATTTGTGGTAATGATCAAGTTTCTGCTGTGCCAATTGGGGATAGATTTCAGGAGAAATGTTGAGACTGGAAAATCACTGTATGTAAAATGATGGAGCAGGTTATTTACTGATTTGCAGAGGAGAGTTTTCCTGAATCTGAATGACTTCACTTGTCACACAACAAATTTTCCCAGTTTTAGGTCATGTATAAACTTTGAATACAACCTTAAATGTATATATGTATTTCTGAGAAATATATTAATTATATAAACTCTCATATATAATTTTGGTCATGTACAGAAATTGTCTGCTCCCATTTAGTTTTTTATATCCCTGTTTTTTTCCATGATTAACCACTTAGGAAATACATATGTGTATGCCTTACATCCTGTATGCATTATAAGTTCAGTCGATACAAAAACTCAATAATTCTTTATACTTGCAGCACCTCACAATTTACAAACTACTCTTACATATATTACTTCATTAGTTTTCACATCTCTGGTGAAACATTTAGCAATCATTCTGGCATTATTTTACTACACAATTAACTACCTCAAATTGTAGTGACTTAAAACATTGACAACCTTTATTTTGTTATTAAATCTAAAAATTTGGGCAGGATTTTACATGACCAACTGATATCTTGTTCACATGGTATCATAGGGAAGAACTCAAAGGCTGAGGGTTTAGTTTGTAATCATCTAAAGACTCACACTGTCCTCACTCATATGTCTGGTGATTTGTACTGGTTTTTAGTTGCACCATTTACTGGGTTTATGGTCAGAACACTTGTAGCTAGCCTTTCCCTGTAGCTGCTTGGCTTCCTCACAATGTAGTGGCTGAGGTCTAAGGTAAAGTCAAGAAAGAGAAACCCGGGGTGAACCAATATCACCTTGAATGACCTAACTGTGTAATTCAGCCTCACTAAAATCAACGAGCCAGTCACCAAGGCTTCACATTTGGATCGAAGTCTTCCTTTTCTGAGTTTATTTCCTACTATCCACTTTGCCTACTCTCTTTGTTCAATCTTTGCCGATGCTTCATAAAATACTTAACCCTCAAATAAGATGGGTTTGGTCTTACAGTGACCTAACCACCATACATAGATATAAATAAATTAATATTTTGAGACTGAGGCTGATTTTTCCAATATCTCATTTTAGCTTGTTCATTTTATTTATGTTTGTGTATATTTTTGTGTAATAAAGACATTTATTGGCATGGTATATCCTAGACACTGGGTTTGGTGCTGGAAATAAAATGGTATGTAAATATTCTTGTCCTAATGGAACTTTTAATTCTCCAGATATGTAGGAAAACATTAATCAAATAATCACACAGACAGAAATTTTCAACTATGCCTAGAAGAGATATATAAAAACTCAATGGCCTGTAATAGCCCCAATTTCCTACTTTGGGCACTATAGGGAGGTGATCATTGAAGGAGAGATGATTTATTTGTGATCTATAGACAAGAGCTAACTAAGTGATTTCTCTTTTGCATTTCTGTCTGTTAGAGCCAATGACCCCACAGTGTCATTCTCATCTTTTAATTGAGCCATCCATTATCTGCCATTTTTAAACTTGTCATTTGTCCTCACTGCCCCACATTCCCCATTACATTTGCCTATTTTGTGTTTCTCCATAAAATTAACCACCTGTGACATACTACATATTTTATTTATTTGATTATTTTCTGCTTCCCCGACCCATGTTACACTATGAGCTCCACATGATAAGCAGTTTTATGTATTCTGTACTCTATGCAGTAACTAGCCCAAACATTACATAAAAGATGATCCATAAATTGTCAAATGGAAGGATAAATGGATGAATAAAAGAATCCATGAAAGGAACAGTATCCCAGGGTGTAGGATTGATATAAAAAAACAGCTGTCTAGCTGGAGAATAGTACAGAGGGTGTAGCACAGCCTGGTCCAAGGCCTTAAGAAAGAATGAAATTAGGTGAAAGTAGCTGGAGAAGAGGGAGTAAAATAAAGATGAGAACAGAGGGATGTGTGGATAGAAAGTTATTCAGAATCCAACCAAATGCACCAAATCACAAAACTAAAGACATTTGTCAGTACTGTATCCTAAGAACATTAGGAAGCCCTTGGAATTTCTTAATTTGGGAAAGGGCTGGAGGGGGCCAAGAACACAAGATGATGCCATGATTTTATTTGCATTCAAGAGTAATAGACAAGAAAAATCATTCATGAATGAGGTTTAGATATACCAGTGAGAACAACTATATCTCTCATCAGTTTAAGTATTCTATCTTTTTTATAGGTCAAAGTTGGTTATAACCACATTTCTGGATAGAACTTTCTCTTAGATTTATAATTTGATGACATTTGAGAAACCCCTCAAATGTATGCTTTCAGAAATTCTGAGAGTATAAATATTATGGCATTATACCAAGAATAGATGTAGTTTTATTGTGTATAATTTATTAAACAATATAAAAATAAGATCGTGTTCTTCAGTTACAAGATTTTCCTATGTATTATGAAAGACTATAGCATACTCAAGGCTTTGGCTTTACGCTCAATTATAATTTTATTATCCACATAACTCATTATTATCTAAATTTCAATATGAAAGTCTTTTGCTAACAATTGAATGCTTAAAAACACAAAAAATGCACATTAGACAGAAAAGCCTTACCAAATTTAATACTTACACATAAATATACACAACTGTTAGTCTGGTGGAATATAAGCAGAGAGAGTAAAATATAAGCTACGCTTTTTTAAATTTGTGAGTATTTTTATTTATTTTGACTTTTTAGTTTTATTAATATATGTTTGTAGTACATAATGATTAGATTCATGGGGAGTTGGTATATGTACATAACACATCTTAATTCTTTTTTCATTCCCTTGCATCTTACATTACTATAATTCAGAATACTGTTCCTAATTAAAACAAATCAATAGGTAGAATGCACTCAATGAGTGTTAATATTTTTTATAAAATACTAATTATGGTAATATTCTTTGGGAGATTTTAGAATAGTATTATGGACTTGTAGATACTTTCAGAAATTTCTTGTTATTAACTATTATGGGAAATATATTGCCCTTGGATGTGAAATACAACACATAAACACATACATGTGCAAAATTGTCATGAAGTGTCAAGCAATTTTGAAATATATAATTATACTAACTGTGGTCACTATACTGTGCAATAGATCACTAAATCTTATTCCTCCAGCCTGTCATAAATTTTGTGTCCTTTGATCAATTTCTTTCCCTTTCCTTCCCTTCTCTCCCAGCCTCTGGTAGACATGTTTCTACTTTGTTTTTAAAAGATAAACTTTTTTATAGAGAACATATGAGATCATAGAGCATTTACTAAAATAGGTTTTAATATTTTTAGCACAAAATATGCTAAATTGTGTTTATAAGCTTGATCAACTATTTTTATGATGCATACATAGATCAAACATCATATAGTACCCCATAAATATACACAATTATTATATCAATTAAAAAGTAATTTAAAAAGAAATTTAAATCCTATGAAACAATAATTGTCCTTTTCTTTGTAAGGCATGCTAATATTCCCTATTCTATTTTGCCTTAACCTATTCTATTTTGTTTTTAAATAAATATATGCTAAAAGTTACTAAATTGATTTTACCATCAACAGATGCATTGCAGCTCATAATTAGTAAAATCTTCCAATACAGTAAAGGGTATTCTATACAGAGAGGGTTTGGGGAAATATTTAATGACTTCACATGCAAAATGTTGAAATAAATACAAATAAACATCTAATTGTTTTATTTTTCTAATGTGGAAATGTTTCAGATATTACTTATATTGAAATTTATACAACATATAAATAGATGCATAACTGCTGTTCATATAGCTTCATGATATGCATCAGGTGGTGTGCTGTAAGGATATTTTGAAGGACTTGGATATATGTGAACCAACCTGTAATGTGTATTTTGATTCCACAAATTCTTTCAATTTTATTAACATTTCTAACTCTACTTCGGGTAATTTTTTTTTCCTGTGGGTACTGGGGGGTCGACCTCAGGGCCTCACACACCAGCAGGCGCCCGTGCTGCTGAGTGATATCACCAGCCCCTTTTTCGTATGTGGGTTCCGGAGTCGAACTCGGGCCCTCGCGCTTGCCGGGCAGGCGCTTAAGCCACTGAGCCATCTCACCGGCCCTACTTTGGGTATTAAACATGGAAAACCCAAATAACAATTCCAAGCATAAACCAGCAGTGGGCGTATCCCATATGTGCATATCCCTAATATTTATGTCATTTTGTGTATCTATGTTAACTTCAGTTTCGTCTTATGTTGTAATTTGTAAAAGTTTTTCAAGAGAAAGAGTTTAAAAATTGTAGAGCTTAAAAGTTAATGGTGGTGGAAGTTGGTAAAAATGGATAGCAACCAAGGAGGATGTGAATTCATCAGCCTCAGTAGGACCTATTGCACCTCTCTTGAAAAGACCAGAGTCCACCACAGATGGGTCTACCTTGGGATCATGGGGAGTTACACCAGTGAATGATGAAGATCTCATATAAACAGTTCACTGAAATCAACCAAGTCTTTGACTCTGAAGGTTGAAAATATCCATCAGTAGCTTCTGTTTCATTAAAAGGCACATTTTAAACCTTAAGGATAACCTAAACAGCTTTTTTAGAGAATAGCAAACAGGTATCTAGCTGTCTAGGATGTGAAACACTACTATAGGGTTTGGTTGTATTGTTTTCTTAAACTTTTTTCAATAGAAGATGAAACGCTACCATTTAAAGCTGCAAAATGTTTTTAGACTCACAAGAATTGAAGGCAAACTGTCCAGTTCTTTTGGGGGAAATATGTAATCTGAAAGGATCTTTTAATTTTGTAAATGCAAAACACACACCCTCTTCAGAAATAGATTTGAGATTCTGTAGTTTTTCCAAGGATTTATAGATAGAGATCATGTTTCCTTTTGACAAATTTTTATTGGCTCTGTGTGGAATTAAAGTTCCCTGTATGTGAATTTCTGCTTTTTTCAGGTGTTCTATGTCATCTCATTTGATCTATTTATTTGTGGAGATGAGCTAAGAAGGGATTAGATTGTTAGAAGGATTTAAGGATAAAATTCTCATTTCACACAGTAGAAAAATATAAATATTAAAAGTATAGGCTGTTGGTAAACTGATGTTATTTGGTATTAGCAGCAGTAGGCTTCTAGGAAGGATGCCTGTATCTATAAGGCAAAAATCTAATGCAAATTAGTGGTACCAATGTAGGAATATAATGAAATAGAATAGAAGATAATTGGAGGGTATATTAATTTCCTAGGGTTGCTGTAAGAAATTACTACAGACTAAGTGGTTAAAAACAACAGGAATTTATCCTTTCATAGTTCTGGAAGCCAGAAGTCTGAATTCAAAGTGTTGGAAGGATCGTGCTCCCTCCGAGGGACTGCCTAAGGCTTATAGGAAGACTCATTCCTGCTCTCTTCTAGCTTCTTGTAGCCAATAGTAATCCGTGATGTTCCTTGGCCTGCAGCTACACCATGCCAATCTCTGTCCCTGCTGTCGCATGACATGCTCTCTATGTGTCTGTGTAAAAATTTCCCTCTTCCAAAAGGACAACAGGGGCCGGTGAGATGGCTCAGCGGCGTAAGCTCCTGTCTGGCAAGCGCGAGGGCCCGAGTTCAACTCCCGGAACCCACATACAAACAAAGGGCTGATGATATTGCGGCACGGGCGCCTGCTGGCACGCGAGGTCCTGAGGTCGACCCCTGGTACCCACAAAAAAAAAAAGAAAAAAAGGACAACAGTCATTGGATTAGAGACCGCCCTAATTTGATATTACTGCGTCTTTACTTGGTTATATCGGCAAAGACTGTATTTCCAAATAAAGTCAGTCCACAATTACTGAGTGTTACGATTTCAACACATGATTTTGTGAAACTAAATTAAACCCATAATAAAGGGGGGGAGGCAAATTGCTATATAAACTTATTTTAAAATAAAAATAAATCAATTTGTATACTTAATGGTACTCTATTTATTCTCCCAGTCTATTCAGGCCTTGATCTGTCTGTCTGTCTGTCTGTCTGTCTCTCTCTATCTATCTAAAGTAGAGTCAATGCTCATTGATTTTAAGTGAGAATTTATCAATGAACAGGGTAGCAATAGCTGAATAAAAAATATACACATCAAAAGAGGTGTATGTGAGATACATAACCACCTTGTTAATTTTATGAAGAGATATGGGAAAAAATTAGTAAATTGAAATTGTCAAGGTACCAGTATTCAGTTAAAATATTTTCCTTTTTAAGAATAGAGAATCATGTGTTTACTATCATGTGATAAAAACAATGCCAATGATTGACTATTAAACATTCTCCTGAAGGTAATACCAACACTAAAGGTTTATTAGTGATTTTCTTCTAAAAAACTTAATATACTTTGTGAAATATTTATTAAACTGTCATGTTCATGGCAGAGTGCCATGAAATGTTTTGTCCTATGGAGACTGAAAATAAAGATTATTATTTTCACTTAAGGAAGGCATAATTTAGCAGAAAAGTTAAGATAAATTGAAGGTTTCCAACTCAGTAGCAGAGCTGAACTAATAGCTACTTTAAGTTCAAATGTTATTTTGATTACAGTTTCATAATTTGATAATTTGAACCAATTTTTATTTCATACAAAGCCATTAAGATTTTTCTAAATGATTTTATTCAATATTTATAACATTTAAATCGTAACAATGTTACATTATATAAATACACTCCATATTTAACCACACCCCCACTCTTGAGCTGACCTATGTCAGTTTACCCTTCAGAGATAGAAAATATAGAGTGCAAAAGAAAGGTATCACATTGATGCTTAAGAGCAAATAATATACTTCTGTACATTTCTGAGCACCTAGTTCATTTACTTAATAAGATGAGCTCCATCTCTTAAGGCAGCAAGAGAGAAAAACTTCTCAGAATCCAAGCCAATGTATAGAATCCATCTATGAGCATTTTTAAACATAGTCCCCAATTCTTTAATTTCCATTTCATTGAAAAAATGGTATGTGTATGTACACTTCCCTTGAATCTGGATTGGCTTATAAAGCTTCTACTCATATGGTATGTTAGAAATGAGGCCGTGTAACTTCTGAGACTATCTTGTGAAGGGACATGAAGTTTTTTTCTTTGATTTCTGGAGTGCTTGCCTTTGAAACCCAGATACACCATGTAAGAAATTTGAACACCCTGAAGTTAGGTTAGGCAGATTAATATCTATGTGCTCCTATTGATAGAATCCACTGATCCCAGGCTTCTAGTTATCTCTGTCAGGAAAACAAACATGTAAATGAAGCCATTTCAGTAGAGCAAGCTATCAAATGGCTGAATGCCATTGAGAGACTTCTGTAGATGCCATTGACAATATTTGCATTTCTGACACACAAATATGTGAAATTGAAATAATATAATATACTTATTTATTATTGTTTGTTATATAACAATAGATAATCTAAACACCATCACTTCAGGAAAATAAGCTTTAGCTGGCCGACTGTTTTCTTTTCATGTGTATTTCTACATTTAATAGAGACTTATTGAATATCTTCCATACGCTATGTCTGTTCTGGGAGATATGTATATTACATTAAAGAAAGCATCAAACCTTCCTGTTCTCATAGAAGTTTATATTCTACATAGAAAAGGTAAATAAAAATGTAATAAAATATATGCAATATGTTGTTGATTGCTAAAGATGAGGCAAGATAAGCAGAACTACACAATAGAGAATGCTAGAAGTGAGTACCATTTTATATAGTACAGCTACAAATGGCCTCTTTGCTAGAGTATTGTTTAAGAAGAGACCATCATAAAATGAGAAAGTCACATGAGTACAGGTAAAGTGAACAGCCAGTGCAGAAATACTAAGCTGAGTGTGTTGTTGGCGTGTTGAGGAAGACAACAACAAGACCATTGTGGCTTGAGTATAGTGGTCACCCAAGAAAGAAGTGGAGTAATTTCAGGTATGTTGCAACGTGTGGAATTGGGTAGAAACTTTCAAGCTGTGGTAAAGCCTTTTAAATTTCTGCCTAAGAAGAGAAATTACAGAAGGGTTTTAAATGGAGGAGTGGTGTGTCATGATTGAACATCTAATAGGAGCTCTCTGGGAGCTGAAGTAAAGAGTATAGGAAGCTGTGGATATAAAAATAGGAAACACCTATAATATTTGCAGCATTCCAGGGGGTCAAAGATGATGGTGATGTAGCCTAATTTGACTCTTATGTAGGTGATACATATGCTAAAATCCATCCAGAATATATCTCAGGGATAGAGTTGATAACAATATCATCCATGCAGCAATGCCTGCGGGGTAAAAGGCTGAGAGCACTTGTGAAAAATAGAATACTTAGTTCATTGAGATGTTTACCATATTAGAGAAAGAAAGGTCTGCTGGAATTAAGGAGTTGCTGAGCATGCAAACTCATTACATTTCCTTTGTTTATAACCCCAAGATCTCCCTGTGATTTACTCTTTTGTGTATTCCTCAAATTTCCTCCTCCTAACAGCCCTCCAAGTTGGAACTGAAATATTGGCTACTATCCTATTTACTGTTAACCTCATCAGCATGTGGATTTTCTCATTATAATATGAATATAATGCCAGGCTGTAGCCATGGTGACCAAGAGCTAAGCATACATAGTTGAATCTTTTTTGAGAATATCAGTCTACTTGTCCAAATTCTTGCCATGTCTTTGGCTCATATTCAGAGATAATTGGGTCTTCTTTATCTCATTTTGTCAGTCAATCATATACACTCTTCCTAGTTATACTGATGAATAGGACAATATTGGCAGACAAGTAAAATTCTCCAAGTATTTATGTCCACATAAATTCTGTCTTATTTACATGACTGTTTAATCAAATGCATAGTAGGCTTTATATAGTAATTTATACTACTTTTGCTTTCATACGCTTATATTTATTTGCTCACCATATCAGATCCTATAAACCTTGCCTCCAGTAAAGCATGACCAATTCAGTGTCTCAGACACTAAGAAAATTGTGTAGCATCATGTTTTTTTACATTCTTAAATATTTGAATATGTAGGTGATTATTAGGGAACAGGATATGAGGAATTTTCCTTTTAGATGGGCTATTAATAAAATATGACTAAAGGATAATTATTATATTTTCTTCCCAACACCTATAACCATAGTTATTAAATTTTGTATTTTTTTCTACCTATAGAATTACATCTGATAATAATGAATTTGTTTATTAATATAAAATGGAAGCTAAGCCTAAATTAAAAAACCCAGAAATAGAAGATCAGAGCAAAAATTACTTTTAGATGTTTATATATGATCTTTATTTTTTCAGTATATGTTGACATGTCAAAAATCTAGATCTGATAGAGAACTAAAGTGATTGAATAAGTGATACATAATTGCTGATGAATTACCCATATCCTTACCATTAAAAATTGAGAAAGTATCACATTTCTTCTCCTTAAATGTCCCCCTACCCAAATATTTGTTCTGATCATAATGATTTTTATTTTCATGGTGCATCTTCATATGCACACCTTAACATTTGTTTCCCTTTGTTTATTGCTGGCATATGTTTGCTATACATAATAAGTATTACGTATAGCAAATATGGGGGATTGGTACACATACATATCATATCTTGATCACTTTACTTCCCTTCCCCTACTACCTTTCCCTCTCTCTCCTTCCCCAGATCCCACAAAGGCAAACTCCATGTTTCCTAGCATCTTTCCTTCATTTTGCTCTTTAAATTATTTATACTTTGGTTTTCATATAAGAGAAGTTATGTGATATTTATCCTTCTCTGTCTGATTTATTTCACTTAGCAATATGGTCTCAAGATCTATTGATTTTCCTAAAAATGACACAAATTTATCCATCTGTATGGTTAAGCACTACTCCATTGTGTTCATATCGCATGCATTCTTTATCTATTTATCTGTTAATGGGCATACATGTCACTGCTCTAATTCAGATACTGTGAATTACATGCTATAAGCATAGCTTTTTGTGTATCACTGTAATATGATGACTTTAACTGTTCACGAAGATACCAAGAAGAGGTATGGATGGATTAAATGGAATTTCTAGTTTTAGTTTGTTGCAGAATCTCCATACTGATTTCCACAGTGGATTCATTAATTTATATCCCCACCAACAACCCAGAAAGTTTCATCTATCTCCACAACCTTGCTAGCATTTGTTGTACTTTGAGTCCTTGACACTAGCCATTCTTCTGTGATAAGATGAACTCTCAATATTATTTTGATTTGTATTTTTCTAATGGGAAAAGATGTTGAACATTTTTTTCATGTACTTATGAGCCATTTGGAATTCTTTTGAGAAGTCTCTATTCATTTCAGTTGCCCATCTTTGATTGAGTCTTTTATGTTGATATGTCTGATATTTTGGAATTCTGTATAAATTGTAAATATTATTCCTCTGTTTGAGGAGTAGCTGGCATTTTTTTTTCTCCTTTTTGTAGGTTGTCTCTTCACTCTGTTGACTGTTTCCTTTGCTGTGCAGAAGCTTTTCAATTTGACATACAGTAATTCCATTTGTTGATTCTTGGTATTATTCTTGTATTTCTCGGTATAATTTCTTGTATAATTCTCTCTTGATAAGGTCCCTGACTACGCCTATGTCTTCAAGAGTTTTATCTATTTTATCTTCCAACAGATTCAGTGTTTAACATTTTTAACTGAATTAATTAATAATGGCCTTCCTCACTTTCATGTAGTGTATCTATTCCTCATTTCAGCTTCTTAGAAAGTATGGTAGTGTCTTAGTCACTTTTTATCTCTGAGATACAACACATGAAACCTGTAATTTGAAGGAGGAGAGGTTTATTTTGGCTCACATTTTGTAAAGATTTCAGTTCATAGTTGATTTGTTCGAGGGCGGAAGCGTGAGAGAAGGACATGCTATGAAGAAAATTGGCTCACTCCATGGCAGGTGGGAAGCAAAGAGAATAAAGAAAGGAAGAGGAAAAGGAGATAAACCCTTCTATTCCATACCCGCAGTGAACTGCCTCTTCCTTCTGGTCAGACTCCACCTCCTAGAAGCCAGCTATAACGCTGTCATAATCCAATCATCTCTCAAAAGCCTCACCTATGATGGCATGAAGTTTTGAGGGGACATCTAGATCTAAACCATAACTGATTATATCTAGGAAATACTTGTTATCTTACAATGGAGGAGTAAGGGATTATTATCATGTACCTACTTTCTACCATTACCATCTTTATCTTCTTATTCTATAGCATACTAGTCACTTTTATGAGGAAGTGATGAATTGAGTTCTTTTGCCCAAGCCAATTTTATCATTGAGCATTGCTTACTTTCTATGAACCTACACTTTTAACTAGTCTTGCTAACATTATGCTGGAGAGGGGAGCTTAGAGTACACAATATTGATGTTATATATCAAAAGGCAGATGGGATTGGTTATGATTTCGTGTCTTGGGAAAATATGAACAACACTAAATCTCCCTTGTTTTCCTCTAGGACCAGCTCAAGGCTCATGAATACTGGAAATAAAACAACTCCAAAGGCTAAATGTGACATATGCAGCAAACTGCAGTCCCTTGACCCTGTCTAACATAGCATACAACCTGTGGCATTTTAATTTTATACCACTCACATATTAATCCTTTTACTGCCATTTTAGGTGTCAGTAAAAGTTATAGGTAGTCACAGAAATATGCAATCAAGAGATGTCTTAAAGTCATCACAATTTATGTGAGAGATTTAAATTTTGTGGGAAAAAAATATGTGGGTATCCCACCACGGCAAATTTAAATTAATTTATCATAAGCTAGATTAAATACATGCAAAACTGGTGATAGAGTAATCATGAAAACAGTGATTAAAACTGAAAGTTTTAATTTGAGACATGAAAAGTAATCTGGTTCTATGAATTACAAACTTCGTGTAATGCATTTTACCAAAGTTAAAGTTTTTTGTTCTTCTGATTAATCACTACGATAGCCCTTAGACACACAAACTAAAATGAGACATAAATCATATTGATCCAATCACTACCCAGTAACTCTGATGACATGAACAACAAGCCAGCATTTTCCAACATCTTACTACATAAGACAGTCCTGTTTTATTACCCAGTGTGTGGAGATAATGCATTAGACCACAAAGAATATGGGGTTATGGGATTCTGGTTTTAGCAAATGAAGTAAATAATTAACAACTGAAATTGGGAAGTTTCTCCTATGCAATGAAAATAAGGGTATCCATTGTTTCTTATTATGCAGATAGTAGCAATTGTCAAATTAGTATGTAATTTTTATAAACACATATTGAAAATTATGACACACAGGCCAATTGTGAAATGTCAGATTGCTTCCAGAGAAACTTGTTTAGATCTCTAGTTATGATTCTTCCTCTGCAGGAGACATGCTAAGCATCAATGGTAATCTCGTATCTACCGATCTAAGGTAAATCCAGGCCATGTTTAATCATTAAAAAAAGAACTAACTGAATTTCTTAGGCTCAGCATAAAATGTTAATTTAGTTTAATTACTTGTATAAGTGCACAGGTCTAATACTCATTGGATACTAATCATACATTCATTAGGACACTGGCCTTTGGTCTCATTTCCATGTTTTATTGATAATTTCTAGAAACTGAGCATCGTCCAGAACATGCACAAAAGGGAGAACATCCACTCGCTTAAAGAAAATGAATTAAAGAAGTTGAACAGTGTATAAAGTGAAAGATTTTGTTTCATTTTTCAAGAACTAGGTGGTTATTAAAAGGAGATCCTTGCTAGTTCTTCTGACTTTATCATTTTCCTTTCAATGAACCAGCAATACTATTGTAATTGGGTTCATAGCACTGCACTGAGCTAAACAGATTTAACAACAATACCAAACACACAGTTAAATATAATATTTGCCAAGTAGTCACATAAGATTTTGCAGTCAAATTGGGGATGGGGAAATAGACCAACACAGATAAAGTATTTAAATAACAATATGTCTTTTACATCTATCAGAGAGATATAATTTGACTTTAAGAAAAGGTATTTAAGACTATTTGAAAAAAACTCCGAGTGGTACTTTAGACATTGAATCTTTGATAAAACTTAATACAAGAGAGATAAATACCTGTCTGTGCAATGGGATACGAGATTTCTCTTCTAGCTATATAAAAACAATTGTTTTGGGACTAGGGGTGTAGCTAAGTGGTGCCTACCAAGCACCAAGGCCCTGTGTTTGATACTTTTCACCAAAAAGTAAATGAAAGCAATAACAAAAACTATTACCTTTTTACTTTATTCCTGTTATGATCGTAGAAGATAAGCTAAATGAACATTCTTCAAAATGTAGTGGTTCATTAATTTATGGCAAAGTCATCTGCAATGAGTGATGTGATTATAAATTGAAACCTAGAAAAATATTTTTTCCTTTACATGAAAATGAAATACATATTATTCATTTTAAATTGTTTCTCTTTTGCCTGTTTTTACCTTAGTCAGTATTATTACATGAGACATGTCCACTCTGAAAGTCACTTAACTTTTCCCTTCCTATTTCTTCATTCTTATATCCAAATATTGGTTAAGTGCCATTAACTGTGCCACCATTCCTCTTTTTTCATCACTTCTCTTAATTTCACCAATTAAATTCAATTTCTTGCTTCCAATATGGTTCTCCCAATTTAATTTGCATAATGTAGCCATATTTACAATCCTAAAATGCTCTTTAATTGTCAAGATGCTATGTAAACATACTCAGTGAAACCTATTTGTCTAAATCTTTGAATCTCAAAGTGCAATCCCACAGCCAGTAATATCAAAATCATCTGAGCACTTAAAAAAATATAACTTGTGGAGTTTTATCCAGGATCAGCAGAAGCAAAGATTCTGGAGATGGAGCTCAGTAATCTGTATGTAATCAAGCCCTCCAGTTTTAATTTTTGTATTGATAGTGTGACTTTTTTACATTGTAGGTTTACAAAATAAATGTGAGCAGAAAATGCATTATCACATAACTCGATAACCCACATGTACATTTTTCTTGCTATTATCATCTTGCATGAGTATTTTCAAATTTGCTGTACTTCATGACCAATTATGACATGCTATGATTTTTTAACTTTTATTGTAGAAAAACACAACACAAAATCTTTTCTCTCAAATTTTATGTGTACAATAAAATTCTGTTAACTCTAGGTGCAATGTTGTTTAGTAGACCTTCAGAATTTATTCATCTTTCATACCCGTATGCGTGTCAACAACTCTTATTGTTCCATTCAACCCTCCTTGCAGTCCCAGGTAACTTCCATTCTAGTCTCTTATGAGTTTGACTACTTTTAGATATTTCATAAATGTGGAATCATGTAGTATCTCTCTTCTTATTCCAAGCTTATTTCTTGTAATAATGCTCACAACATTTGTATATGTTATCATAATTGGAGAATTTCTTAGGTTTTAAGTTTGAAAAATATTCCATTCTATGTATATGCAATATTTTCTTTACCCATACATTTATTCTTGGACATTCAGGCTGTTTCCACATCTTGGCTATTTTAGTGCTACAGTGAACACAGGAATACTACGTATATCTATATATATGTAGTAAATTGTGCTGCTATAAATATAGCTATGCATGTATCACTATAGTATGATGTTTTTAACTCTTTGGAGAAGATACGCACAAGAGGAGTCACTGGGACAAGTAGATTTTTTTTGTGTGTGTGGGTACTGGGGGGGTGACCTCAGGACCTCACGTGCCGGCAGGCGCCCGTGCCGCTGAGCAATATCACCGGCCCTTTTTTCATATGTGGGTACCGGGAGTCGAACTCAGGACCTCGCACTTTCCAGGCAGGCGCGTATGCCGCTGAGCTATCTCAGCAGCCCTACCCATCCTCCTTAATCTCACCAGCATTTGTTCTTTTTTGAATCCTTGATGACAGCATTCTCATAGGAGTAAGATGGAATCTCAGTGTTTTGATTAGCGTTTCTCTAGTGGCCAAAGTTGCTGAACATTTTTTTCATGTATATATTGGCCATTTATCCTTCTTCCAAGAAGTGTCTATATATTTCAGTTTCCCATTTTCTCATTCAGTCTTTTGTTTTTTGGGATATAATATTTTTTGAGTTATTAACATATTCTATGTATTATTCCTCTGTCAAAAGAGTAATTGGCAAACATTTTCCTATTCTGTAGGTTGTCTCTTTACTCTGTTGGTTGTTTTCTTTGCTACATAGAAGTTTTTTATTTGATATAATTTCATTTGTTGATTCTTGGTATTATTTCTTGTGGAATTGGGGTTATACTGAGGATGTTTTTGCCCAAGCCTATGTATTCAAGAATTTTACTGGTTTTATTACCCTTCACACTCAGTGTGTCTCTTTTGTAACTAGATCATTCGACATACATAAGTCATAAACCTAATACACCACATAAACAGACATAAGGCTAAGAAGCACATGACCATCTCAGTAGATGTGAGAAAAACTTAATAAAATTCAACTTCTGTTTATGATAAAGAAATCCTCGATGAATAGTATTTCCTCTATTTCTTAGTTTGCTTTTTCACTCAGTTGATTGTTACATTGTGATGCTAAAGCTTATAGTTTAATGATGCCCTAATTGTCAGTTTTTGTTTTTGTTACCTATGTTTGTGGTTTCATATCCATGAGTTCATTGCTAATGTCTATAATATTTCATGCTGTTTTCTTCTTGAACATTTGAAATTTTAAGTTTTATATTTTGGTGTTTTGTCCACTTTGAGGTGTTTTTGTGAGTAGTGTAAAATAGAGTTAAATTTCATTATATGTGAATATCCATTTCTTCCAATATCACTTGTTGAAGAGGCTGTTCTTTCCATATTGTGTATTTTTGACACCCTTATTGAAGGTAAGTTAGCAGTATTTGTATGGACTTGTTTTTATGCTGTCTACTGTCTTGAATTAATCAATATGGCTTGTTTTATTCTAGTACAGTGCAGTTTTAATTAATATAGCTCTGAAATATATATTAATATCAGGAACTGTGATGCTTCCAGTGTCATTGCTTTTTCTTAAGTTTGACTTGGCTTAGTGACTTTTGTGGTTTCATCTGAATTTTAAAATCATTTCATTCTATATCTTTAAAATGCCATTATGTACTTTTAATAATAATTATATTTAATTTGTAGATAGCTTGGAGGGTATGGACATTTTAGCCATACTCTTTTTCAATCCAAGAACACAATGTCTATTTGTTTAATTTTTATCAATTTTTTTTGGTTTTTTTGAGGCAGGTTCTACCTATGTAGTTTAGACTGGCTTTGAACTCACTATGTAGCGTAGGCTGGCCTTAAACTCATGTGGATCCTCCTGCTTCAGCCTCCTGAGTGCTGGGATTATAGGCGTGTGCCACCACACCTGGCTGTCAATATTTTGTGCATCTCAATACACAAGTCTTTCTCCTACTTAGCTGTTCATTCCAAACTACTGTATTTTCCTTTGTGGCTGTGTTTCTAATTTCCATTTCAGATAATTTGTTCTTAATTCATGGTAATATAATTTATTTTATATGTTAATCTGTAGCCATAATTTTAATGATATTTTTATTCTAACATTTTTTAAGTTGACTTTTTAGAATTTTCTATATATCATATGATGCAGCTTATATACAGGGGGAAAGTTACTTCTTATGTTTTTATCTGGATGACATTATTTTTTTTTTGATCTTTGCCTTATGACTCTGGTAAGAACTTCCAGTACTATGCTGAATTGAAGCGATGAGAGTGAGCATCCCCGCTTTCTTTCTGATCTTACAGAAAAAGCTTCCATTTACTCCCAGTGTGTATGATGTTAGGTCTGATTTTGTCATATATGACCTCTTTTTTTGAGGTTCTTTCCTTTGAATTCTATGTCTGAGAGTTTTTATCAGGAAAGGATTTTACATTTTGTCATGTTTTATACATTTATGGAGATAATCTTGTGATTTTATTCTTGATTCTACTAATGTAGTTTATCACATTCTTTTATTTTCACGTATGAAAGCATCCTTGCATTCCAGGCATTGTGTGCCCCTTTCAGTGACCTGTTTGGTTCCATTTGCTAGTATAGTGTTGGAGGGTTTTTGCATTACTAAAGTTGTCCTGTAGTTTTCTTTTCTTATGGTATCTTTGTCTGGCTTTGGTTATCAGGATAACATTAACCAAAATAAAAATTAATTTGGATGGGATCCATCCTTTTCAAAGTTTTGGAAAACTTTGAAATTGATTTATATTCATTCTCCTTTGCATGTTTGTTAGAATTTAACAGTGAAGCCATTGAGTCCTGGATTCTCACTGTTGGAAAATTTAGAATTCCATAATCAATATCCTTACTAGTCATATGTCTTTAAAGTTTTCATTTTTTCTGATTCAGTCTTTTTAGGCTGTAAGTTTCTAGGAATTATTAGTTTTTTTTCTAGATAACATAGTTTCTTGGCATATAATTGTTCATAGTTGTCTCTTATGATTGTTTTCATTTCTGTGGAATCAATTACATTCTCTCCTCTCCTCTGTTTCTGATTTTATTTGAGATTTGTCTTTATCTTTACTTTTTCTTAGTCTCAAAGAAGAGTTTTCAGTTCTAATTATTTTCAGTAAAAACCAACTCTTAGTTTTGTGGATTTTTTCTATTTGCTATTTCAATTATTTCTGCTCTAAATTTTTCATTTAATTCCATCTGCTAACTATGGGCAAAATTTGCTTTTGCTACATCCTAAAATGGTCAAGTTTTTTTTTTTTTTTTGTGATCTTTCTTCTTTTTTAATGTAAGCTTTTACTGCTATAAACTTTCATATCAATACTGCTTTTGTTAATATCTCATAAGTTGGGATGTGTTGTAATTTATTTGAATGTCTCAAGACTTTTGTTTCTCTTTTGATTTCTTTGACTATGATTTTTCAAATATGCTCAGTTTATAAACATTTACAAATTTTTCTACTTTTCTTCTGCTTTTGATTTCAAATTCCATTGGTTATTGTCACAAAAATATTTGGTATGACTTTAAAGTTATTTTTTCAAAATACAGTTTTGTGACCTAATACACAGTCTGTCCTGAAGGATGCCCCATGTTCACTTGTGACAAACACATTGTGTGCCGTCATTGGGTGGAATGATCTGTTAGTAAAATCTAGTGTTCTAGTATGACTTACGTCTAGATGGACCCCCGAGCCTCATGTGGTCATAGGTGGGATTTTTCACAGGTGGCTGGATCTAGAGTGTGTGACTGACTCATGGTGCAATGCTAAAATTAAGGGGACTGGGATGAAGGGTGTGTGATTACTAAATTAGGTCACTGATTGGTTTGGCATCTGCCCTAAGCCAGGTACCCTGGAAAGAATATAAAAGTGGCAGAAAGAAGCTGCTCTGGTCACTTGTTGGTTCACTTGCTTGCATATGATATCTTCTGACTGCCATGCACTGTTTCTCCTCTACGACGCCCCTCTGCCATGCCACCCTAACTTGGAGCCAGCCAATTATGAACTGAAACCTCTACAAAGTGTGAGCTAAATAAACCTTTTGTCCTTTAATTTTGGGTGTTTGGTATTTTGTCTCAGCAACATGAAAGTAACTAAAACACGTTCTTTGTTAATTTTCTGTCTGATTGCACTATTCATTATTGAAACTAGGCTGCTGAAGTTTTCTACTGTTATTCTATTTCTATTCATGTCTCCCCTTTTTGTGGCAATGTTTGATTTATATATTCAAATGCTCTGATTTTGGTTGCGTATAATTTTTGTATGTAGTACATAATACATTCATTGTGGAAAGTTGGTATGTGTACATATCTTAATTCCTTTCTTCAACCCCTTTCCATTCCCTCCCTCCCTCTTTTCCTATCGCTTGACCCGCTACTCTTTTTGGTACATGTTTGCAGTACACAATTTTTACATTCCATTTAGTTTAATAGATGTTATGTATTCCTTGTGAACCAATTGATCCATTTGTCAAGATATAATGTCCTATGTTATCTTTTGTGACAAATTTTCCTTAAATTTTATTTTATCTGATAGAAGCTATCTATGCTCTCTTTTGCTTTATTTTGCATGGAATATATTTTTTTCATTTCTTAGTTTTTGGAGTTCCATGCCCTTGAAGTTTCTTATAGACAGCATATAGGTTGATATGTGGGCAGTCTATGTCCACTGATATTCTCACTGAGGGGCATTCATACACTGTATGGCTGCAGATACACTCACTGCAGTGTTCTTGTATTTTTTATTGTTGTTATTTTAAGTAGTGCCAAATATTAACCCCTTGGCTTTATGCATGCTAGGTAAATGCTCTACTAGTGAGCTACAACCTCAGCTCCATTATTAAGTTTTAATTTTCCATTGTATATGATAAATATAATGATTATTTGGATATATGACTCATAAACATTTTATTCTGGTCTATATTTTGTGTTTTCATGTTCTTCACAATATATTTCACAGAGCAGAAGTTTTTAATTTTTATATATTTCAACTTATTAATGTTTTTGAAAACATAGCAAATCTGAGATTAGCTGGATTTTCTCCTATTTACCTTGTAAAAAATTGTAATTTTGTGGTTTTGATTTAGGTCTGTAATCTATTTTGAGTTTATTCTTTCCTTTATATCTCTATTCTTTACTAATACCATGCTATCTTCATCATTGTGCCTTTGTAACAATTCTTGAAGTTCAGGAATATCACTCCTCCAAGTCTGCTCTTTTCTTCAATATTATTTTAGCTATTCTGGTGTTTTTGTGGTTCAATATAAATTTTAGAATCAACTTGTCAATATCCATAAAGTAACTTCCTGGAATTTTTATTGGAATTTCACCAAATGCGTAGTTTGGGAAGAAAATGCAATTTGACAAATAGTCTTCCCATCCATAAATATGGGACAGCTCTCCAATTATTTGAAGCTTTTATTTCTTTCATTAGAGTTCTATAGTCCTCTCCTAGAAATTTTGTGCATACACTATTATGTTAGATTTGTACTTCAACATTTCATTTTATTGTGCTAATATAAAGTGCTTTGAATTTCATTCAAATTGGAATCATTTATTGATGATATATTGGAATGCAATTCATTTTGTATATCATCTTTGTGTCTTGCAAACTCTCTGGAATCACATTATTCCTGGAAGGTGTGCTTTTTGAGGATTTATTTTATTCTGTTTTAGCCTTTTTAATGGTTGGGATTTTCTACATAGGCAATTATGCCACCTGTTAACAATAAACTCATTTTAATTTATTCCCTTGAAAGCTGTTTAGCTTTTATTTTCATTTCTTGTCTTATATTGCATTTTCTAGGAATCCAGTATGATGTTAAATTTCAATGGTGATAGGAGACATCCTTTCCTTGTTCTTGTTCATGAGTAGAAAGAAATTATATTTTCACCTTTAGATTTTATGCTGCCTGTAAGGTAGCATAAAAGGTGGTTAATATTTGGCACCAACTAAAATAAACAACAATAAAAAATACAAGAACACTGCAGTGACTGTATCAGCAGCCATACAGAGTATGAATGCCCCTCAGTGAGAATATCAGTGGACATAGACTGCCCACATATTAACCTATATCCTGTCTATAAGAAACTTCAAGGGCATGGAACTCCAAAAACAAAACTTGTTTTGTTTTGTTTTTTGGTAGGTGTTCTTTATCAGGTTGAGAATGTACTCGTCTATTTCAATGGGTATTGGATGTTTGTCAAATGCTTTTTCTGCATCTGTTGATGTGATATGGTTTTAACTTGTTGGTATGCAGAGTACATTAATTGATTTTTGAATGTTGAACCAGTCTTGTATACCTGGAATAAAGGCAAATTAGTCATAGTTTATAATTGTTTTTAAATATTGGTGCATTTGATTTGCATGTACTTTTAAATATTATTGTGTTCATGTTTATGTTAGATATTTGATTATACTTTTCCATTCTTGTAATGTCTTTTTCTGATTGGATATTAGGGTAGTTTTGGCCTCATAGAATGAATGAGGAAGTATACTTCTATCTTCTGGAAGAGGTTGTAGAGAATTGGAATAATTTCTTCCTTCAAAATTTAGTAGAATTAATCAGTGAAACTAGGCTTAGCTCTTTTTGATTTATGAAGTTACTAATTATTTATTCACCTTCTTTAATAGATATATACTTATTCAAATTATCTATTTCCTTTTATATGAACTTTGGTAGATGATGTCTTTCAAAAAGTTTGTTCATTTTATCTAAAATTATATTTGTGGGTATAGATTTGCTCAAAATATTCCTTTATTATCATTTTAATGTTTATGGGATCAGTAGCTTTGACCTTCTTTTCATTTTTGAGATTAGTAATTTTTCTTCTCATTTTTTTCTAAATTAGCCCGAATAGAGATTCATCAATTTAATTGATCCTTTTAAATAACAACTTTCAGTGAGCTATGTCCCCTAGGCTACTGATGGGTAAACTTTTAGAACTTTCAATGATAGAAATAGCCCACTGCAGCATATGTGCCATAGGTTCACCACTACTACTAGGCTATGTCTTTCACAAATGCTTCTCAGTTTTCTTACCGCTCCCACTTATGTAATTCATAAAGGATCGAGGGAGATGAAATTGAGTATTTCCCTTATACCAGATGAATTAGGATCTGGTGCAACTCAAGTCTGGTAAAATATTTTTCTTTTGTTAGGGAGACCCCAAAAAGTCTGGGTTTATTTCAAGTACTTTCCCCCATACCTGCCAGAAGCATGACATAATTTTTTTCTTTGAAATTTCCAAGCTTTTTATATATAAAATCAGAAACTAGAGAAGTTTGTTTGTTTATTTTGCTTACATACTCAAGTCTGAGAACTACTTTTCTACAGGATACATTCTAACATCTTTTGAAGGAACTATAGGTTCTACTTGTTCTGTCTTCACCTGTTTTCTCATAGCATTTTCTACACACTCCTTTTCATATTATCTGAAGTATTTTTCTGTTTTATATATTATTTCCTGATTTCCTCTTTTGGTTTTCTTCATTTTCCCCTTCACTACAATGCTCTCCTCTCCTGCTCCTCTTTTTCCACTGCCCCATATTTCTTTCTCTCCCTCCCTACACACACACACACACACACATAAAGTCTCTAGTACAACAGTCTCTCTTTGTCCATAGATTTGCTTTCCATGGTTTCATGAACCAGTGGTCAACTGTAATCTGAAATTATGACATGGACAATTCTAGAAATAATTTTAAAAGTTTTAAATTGTGTGCAGTTATGAGTAGCATAATAAAGTTTTGTACTCTTCTGTGAGTTATACTTGTCCAAAAATATTTTTGAATATTTATTACATGCCAGTAGAGAATAGAGGGATAAATAGAAGTTTTTCTCTGTCCTCCATAAATGTATTAACAACAAAGGGAGAAAAAAAAATCTGTATAATCATGTGACTTACATTTTATAGGACTAAAATTATTGTCATCAGTTAAACATTTTGTCTTAAATATACCTTCTAGTTTTTTCCTATCTTTCTGTCTAGCGTTCTAAAAGTAATTTGATATTAATAGAAGTATAGTCCATTTTCAACTGTAGGTTAAATTCAATAATACATATGGGAGTGAAAACAAAAGGAAAAAGAGAAAGATGAATAAAATAGTTGAATTTAGTTTTCTACTAAATGTCATCTAAAGTGTGGCTCTTAACATGAACGACTTAAGGTCATGACAGTAGTACTAGATTATGATTATTGCATCAATGTAATAATAATTGGTAATATTCCCTAATCTGAATTAAGTGAAAAAGTATATGGACACACTATTTTAAACCCCTATAAACAGGTACTTACCTGAAATAATATTGAATATTGAAAAGCATAATATACAGATGAAAAGGCATTAAGAACATGCCCAAATATTCAACAATAAGATAATGACTAAATAATATTCTTGAAATAGTTTTTAATTTTACCAATTTTATATATTGGTGCTACATTAGATATTAAGACTATGGTTGTTATGTATAACAGTAAAACGTTTTAAAAATTTGTTTTGCTATATATCAGTACAAATATCTTGATATTTAAAAAAATATGCACAACTTATTTGTGATATATGTATATATATGAGTTTTCATCACAAGGAACCTTGAGAATTAGTATTGCAGTAAAGAACATCTAATTGTATATCTAAGTACATAAGATAACTATTAATCTTATATTCCCTAAAGGGGCCCAGAAAAATAATGAGGGGCTTTTTCTTAGATGGATGACTTTTCATTTTGCAATTAGAAATGGGTAAGAAAGCCCTTCATTAAATTTTTATTTAGGGGAAAATGGGTGTCACGAAAGACCTTAAGGCCATTGTTAGTTAAGAATATAAAGTTGCAAGGTACAAAATAATCAAACATTTATTGAGTTCCTGCAGATTTTAATCACCTTTATCGATTAAATCTCAATAGTGATAACATTTCCAAGAAATACATAAGAAAATTTAGAATATGTTTTGATCTGTATGCTTATATTATATGCAAGATTATTTCTGAAGCTACAGAAATTTTAATTTAATTTTTCACATTAACAATCGGACCACTGGGGCCGGTGAGATGGCTCAGCGGCATAAGCGCCTGCCTGGCAAGTGCAACGTCCTGAGTTTGACTCCCGCTACCCACATACAAAAAAAGGGCCGGTGATATCGCTCAGCGGCACGGGTGCCTGCTGGCGTGCGAGATCCTGAGTTCGACTCATGGTACCCACAAAGAAAAAAAAAAACAGAAACCAAAAAAACAATCGGGACATTTGCAATTTGTGATTGTTAGACTTCTACTGATTATGTTGAACATTTAAAAAGTCTTGTTTGCTAGGCTTGGATATCTTCACCTTATAAAATATTTTAATTCTACAGATTCTCATTGTTTATTTATTTATTTACTTGGAACCAGGAATTGAACTCAGGACCTTGCGCTTGCCAGGCAGGCACCATGCTGCTAAGGTATATCCCCGGCCCTACAGATTCTCCTTGTTTTAGAATAAATTGTTTCATGCTATGAAGTCTCTCACAAGCCTGCTGGGCTGTTGCAGTTTTCTGTAGGAGACTCCATTAAAAACTGTCCCTCTTTCAAGACACTCATAACATTTTGTTAATAATACCTATTTAGATGTGTACCTTCTTCACCACACTGTTCATTCAGTGAAGATAGTAGATCTCTCTCTCTCCCTTGACTTTTCAGACTTACAGCTTAGCCTGACACTGAGAATAATAGGGACTCAGTAAATAACTATATACACAGCACAAGTTCATAAAGTTTTACATATTATACATAAGGACACAATTAAAATGTAGTTTAATTTTTGTGGTAGATGAGATCAAATTACCTAAGCATCTAATCTAAATTTACAAAAAATATTAAAATATTCGTTTAGTTCTATAAAACTTGCATTGCAGATCTGATATTGCTTTAATCTACTTAACTATATGCTTTTGCCCCTTGTGATTTCTTAACATTTTCTACTGTTTCCTTTCACATTCAAGCTCTTTTGGAAATTCTCAATTCAAAGGTCCTGTCCTTAGAGCAGCCATCCTTGACTACAGAACTTATGATTTCTTCAATATCCCATTTATTTCTTTCATGGATGTTGTCACACAATCTATTTATCTTGTTTATAGTTTTATTATGTATTTTTTCCATTAATTTAAATGCCATGTGGCTAGAGATGTTACCATTTTTACTCCTGTATCTCAAGGCTTTGCAGAATATGCAACAAAGATAATGAAGAAATTAGTGAATGGATGCATATGTCACAGGAATTTGAACAAAACATACATGTTAATAAAACCCTGAAAAATTAAATGAAATGACATGGAGCTATTCTTCTATTTCCACAAAAATAATTCATGATATATTTTCATGCTTGGATCCAAAAATGATCAAATCAATATCTAATTAATCTAGGATAATATACTATTCTAATTTTCTTTGTTCTCAAGCTATAGTCAGTTCTTTAAAGAGACTTATTTGGAACTTGTTGCTTGAAAATCCTATTCTTGCTATAAAAGAAATTTATAATTTCAAGTTTTCATTCTTAGAAATCACTTAAACACAGTTCCTTAGTTTCAAGATGTAAAGGACTAGTACTTGTACAAATGTAGCAATATTTAATTTGGCATAATAGATTAAGATTTATCATTTTGTGTTAGTTTTAGGCTTGCATTTGGGGAACATTAACCTAGAGTTATAGTAAAAGTATAACTGGAGAATTATACAGATTATTTTTAAAGGTGGCAGTGGTTTCAAAGTAATTACTTGCCTATCACATCTTTTTTTTTTTTTTTTTTTTTTTTTTTTTTTTTTTTGTGGGTACCGGGGGGACGACCTCAGGACCTCGCGCGCCAGCAGGCGCCTGTGCCACTGAGCGATATCACCGGCCCCTTTTTCGTATGTGGGATCCGGGAGTCGAACTCGGGCCCTCGCGCTTGCAAGGCAGGCGCTTAAGCCGCTGAGCCGTCTCACCGGCCCCTGCCTATCATATCTTGAAGTTTACCACATTCTGTTCTTACTTGTGCAAGGCAGACTGGCTGATTATGATGCTTTCTACCTGATGAACATTATCAAGCTCACTTTTGTAGAATTTTCTGCAACTTTTAAATAATTTTTCATTTAATGGGATAAAAAGAGAGTAATAGTAATATATATTTGACCATCTTAAGCAAAAGTATAGGAGCACAGTCTTTACATAATGGAAAAAGATACAGAGAATAGATAGGCTCAAATCACAGTATTAGAGGGCTGGAGGCATAGCTCAGTGGTAGAGTGGTTGCCTGTGGTGTGTCAGGCACTAAGTTTGATCCCTAGCACTAAGAAAAAAATCCCTATATCAGGGTAAATATGCATAGAAAAGGTGGGATCATATTTTACTCAAGCGCCTCCTTCCTTCTTTTCTTCTTTCGCTCTTGCCAGCAGGTGCTTGCCAGCAGGACCTCACGCTTGCCAGCAGGCGCTTGAGCCGCTGAGCCATCTCACTGGCCCCTTCCTTCCTTCTTTCTTCCCTTCCTCCATCTCTCTTCCCTTTCTCCTCCTCCTTCACCTCACCTCTGTTCCATTTTCCTCTTGGTTTTCTCTTCCTTTTCTTTCTCCTTCTCCTCCTTTTTTTATTTTATGAAAAAAAGTGAAACAAAATTTCATAACAAAATAATAGGAGAATATCAGTAGTTAATACATTACATGTTGTTATCTTTAAAGTAGTTGCTCAGGGTACAAGATATGGGCATAAACATTTCTCCAAACCATATTAGCACAAACCTTCCTTTTTAATGAACTAAGAGACACTAATAGTGTAACCGACTTGCATTTTTCCCCTTTTCCCTACTGTCCTTTCCCCTTTCACCCATCTTAGTTCCTTTTTCCTTTTGAATAATTTCTTCCCATTTCACAATATCTGTTGTACATTTTAGATATTATTTACTCTTTTAGTTTCTCACACCAGTGAGACAATACTATGTTTGCACATGTGAGTCTGATTTATTTCACTTATGAGTATAGTCTCAAGTTGCATCCATTTACCTATAAAAGTCTCAAGGTTATTCTTCTTTATGTCTGAGGAGTACTACATTGTATAAAAATATATCTTTTTTTAACCATTCCTCAGTTGATGGGCATTTAGGTTATTTCCAAAATTTAGCTGTTACAAATTGTGCTGCTATAAACATGGGTGCACATATATCGCTGTGGTATGATGTTTTTCCTTCTTCTGGGAAAATATCCAGAAGGGTTATTAGTGGGTTGAATGGGACCAGTAATCCTAGGTTTTTGAGGAATCTCCATGCCAATTTCCACAGTGGTTGTACCAGTCTACACTCCCACCAACAGTGGAGAAGAGTTCCTTTTTCCCCATAGCCCCTCCAAGCATTTGTTTTTGGTTGATTTCTTGATAATAGCCATTCTTTCTGGAGTGTGATGGAATCTCAGTGCTGTTTTAATTTGCATCTCTGGAATGACCAGTGATCTTGAACATTTTTTCATATACTTATTTTCTGTTTCTATTTCTTCATCTGAGAAGTGTTTATTCATCTCAGATGCCCATTTTTGGATTGGGTCTTTAAATTTGGGAGGTCTGATCTTTTTGATTTCTTTACATGTTCTAGTGTATTACATTTATTGATTTGCCTATGTTGAACCATCCCGGCATCCCTGGGATGAAGCTACTTCATCATGTTGTATAATCTTAATGATTTGCTGCATTCTGTTTGCCAGTATCTTACTAAGGATTTTTGCATCTATGTTCATTAGGGAGATTGGCCTGTAGTTTTCTTTTTTGCTTGTGTTCTTCTCTGGTTTTTGAATCAGGGTAATTCTTGCTTTCAATAATGATTTTGGAAGTACTGCTTCCCTTTCAATTTCTTTAAAGAGTTTCAGCATTAGTGGCATTAGTTCTTCTCTAAATTTCTTCTAGAATTCAACAGTGAATCCGTCAGGCCTGGGCTTTTATTTGTTGGTAAATTTTTAATTACATTTTCAATTTCACTGACTGATATTGGGTTATTTTGAATTTTCATACTTTCTTGATTTAGTTTTGGCAATTCGGTTGTGTCTAGGAATCTGTCCATTTCTTCTGTGTTTTCCATCTTATTAGAATATAGATTCTCATAGTAGGTATTGATGATCTTCTGGATTTCTGTGGGATCCATTGTGATTTCCCCCTTTTGGTTCCTAATTGCTTGAATTTGTGATATTTCTTTCCTCTTTTTGATGAGGTTGGCTAATAGTTTATCAATTTTATTTATTATTTCAAAGAACCAAGTTTTCTATTCATTGATTTTTTGTGTTATTTTCTTAGTCTCCATTGCATTAATTTCTGCTCTTATCTTTACAATTTCCTCCCTTGTAAGAGCTTTGGGTTTGATTTGTTCTTCCTTTTATAGAAGTTTGAGGTTCAATATTAGGTTGTTTATTTGAGCTCGTTCTGTTTTCCTGATGTGTGAGTTCATCGCTATAAATTTCCCTCATAAGACTACTTTCATCGCGTCCTGTAAGTTTTGGTATTTTTTTTGGCATTATCATTTAATTATATATATTGTTTAATTTCTTCTTTAATTTCATCTATGACCCACTGGTTGTTCAGAGAGTTGTTGTTTAATTTCTATGTGTTAATATATATATTTTTTGGGCCAGTGAGATGGCTCAGCCGTGTAAGCGCCTGCCTTGCAAGCGTGAGGGCCCGAGTTCGAATCCCGGAACCCACATACAAAAAGGGGCCGGTGATATCACTCAGCGGCACAGGTGCCTGTTGGCGCATGAGGTCCTGAGGTCGACCCCCCGGTACCCACAAATATATATATATATATATATATATATATATATTTTTTTTTTTTTTTTTTTTTTTTAATTTCTTTTGTCATTGATTTCCAGTTTCACTGCACTATCTTCAGATGAAATGCACTTGATGATTTCAACTCCTCTACATTTACTTAAACATGTTTTGGTAACTAATATATGGTATATTTAGGAGAATGTCCCATGTGCAGCTGAGAAGAATGTTTTCTCTGATGTTTTGGGGTGGAACTATCTATAGACATCTACCAAGTGCTTTTGTTCACAGGCTTGGTTTAATCCTAAAATTTCTTTGTTGATTTTTTTGTCTAGTTGATCTATCCATTTGTGAGAGTGGGGTATTAAGGTCCCCACTACAAATGTGTTATTGTTCATTTGGTTTTTCATGTCAGGTGATATTTGTTTTATGTAGTTGGGTGAGTCTGTATTTGATGTATAAATATTTATGATTGTTATCTCTTCTTCTTGGAGTTTTCCCTTAACAAGTATGTAGTAACCTTCTTTGTCTCTTATGATCAGTTTTGGCTTAAAGTTTGTGTTGTCTGCAAGTAGAATAGCTACTCCTGCTTTTTTCTAGGTTCCTGTGGCATGGAGAATTGTTTTCCCTCCTTTGACTTTTAGTCTATGAATTTCTTTTTCAGTTATATATGTTTATTCAATGCAGCATATTGTTGTATCTTGCTTCTTGATCCAATCTGCCAGTCCATTTCTTTTGATTGGTGAGTTGAGACTATTTATGTTGATGGTTATAACTGATATGTATTGGCTTTTCTTTTTCATGCTCTTTTCCTGTTGTTTGTTCCCTGTCTTTCTCCTCTGTTTAATTGCTTGCTCTGCCTGGTGCCTTTTTTCTGTTAGTATTTATATGTTTGTAGTCTTTGTTATCTCTTTCTAATATGTTCTTCAGAGCATTCTGTAGAGCTGGTTTAGCAGTCATAAATTTCTTTGTTGTTCTTTGTCATGGAAGTGTCTTATTTCTCCATCAATTTTGAAAAATAGTTTTGTGGGTTACATCAATCTGGGTTGAAGATTGTTTTCCTTTAGGGCTTGAAATACCTCACTCCAAGCTCTCCTTGACTTGAGGGTCTATGTTGAGAAGTATGCTGTGATTCTGAAAGGCTTTCCTTTATAGGTAATATGTTTTTTTCTCTAGTTGGCTTTACAGTTTTGTTCTTGTGCTGAATTTCTGGAATCTTGATTGTTATATGTCTTGGTGTAGATTTATTTTGGTCATGGCTATTTGGAGTTCTACATGCTTCATTTATTTGTATGACAAATTCTTTATCCATGTATGTGAAGTTTTCCACCATTATTTCTGTGTAGAGGTTTTTAATGGCTTTTGTGCTGTCTCCAACATTCTCACCAATTCCAATAAGTCTTATGTTATTCTTCTTTGCTTCATCCTGCACCTGTTGGTTTGATTTTTCATGTTCTTTTGCTATTTTTAAGATATCTTTCTTTTCCTGGTCCCTAGTAAACGTTCCTGTCTTCTAGATCTGATATTCTATCCTCACCTTCATTTAATCTGCTGCATATAATTTCAATGGAGTTTCTAACCTCCTGCATTTCTGTTTGAGTCTGTTTCATTGATTCCATTTCTTGTCTATGTTTGCCATTCATGGTTTCCATTGTTTTCCTGAGCTCCTCTATTTGTTTATCTGTGTCTGCTTTAATGTCCTTTATTTTTTTTTTTTTTTGTGAGTACTGGGGGTCGACCTCAGGTCCTCGCACACCAGCAGCTGCCCGTGCCGCTGAATGATATCACCGGTCCTTTTTTCGTATGTGGTTTCTGGGAGTTGAACTCGGGCCCTCGCGTTTGCCAGGCAGGCGCTTATGCCGCTGAGCCATCTCACCGGCACCAATGTCCTTTATTTTGATACTCATTTCTCTTTGCACCTTAGAGATTACTTTTTCTATGGCCTTTTCAACTTGCTTTTTCACTTCTGCTGCTATCATTTCAGAGAGTTGCATTTGTTGGCTTCCAATTTCCTCTATCTTTCTGCTCTGTACTTGTCCTGGGTGGTCTGGGCATTTGGGATTGCATTTTCTTCTTATCATTTTCTATTTTGTTTTGTTTTCTGTGTTGATGCTTGCAGATTTCTTATGTTAGATAGCCTTCTCACTGGTGTCAAGGCTTTCCTAGGTGTCTCTTTTTCTAGATGTCTCCTTATGTAGTTGGTTCTTGGCCTTTATATTTATCCCAAGAACCTACCTTCCCAATATATTAAGGCTGAGGAGTTGCTATCAATTAGACTTAGGGCCCATCCCTTTGGTACAAGACTATGGTGATGGTTATGACCCCTTATAATCGCAGTGTTGTCATACAGAGGGAAAGCTGGTTATACCATCTATGACATCCTGGTTAAAGTAGTTCAGTTTGCAATAACAGTAGACTCAAGTACAGCCTGGTTACTGACAAACTGTGGTAACTATTAGCCTGACATCTATAACCATAAGGGGAAGGTCTACAGAAATATAATATAATCCAACTTACATCAGGAACTTGCATGCAATGATTTGCCACTTAGTGGAGTGATTTTCCTGTTGTGGAGGGAGGTTGAGAAGGATAAGGGGTAGGATGGGGAGATGAATGAGGTTAAATAGAGTAGGAGCAAGTTTGGAGGGCACAGGAGGATCATCCAGGTTTTGGGTAATTGTAGGACACAGCAAGAAAGGATTGGAAGAGAAGGCCTAGGAGTTTTGAAGTGAACCAGAAAGAGAAGAGACAATGTTTACTCACATGAAATTATCATAAAGTCAAGCAAGATAGTTGACAAAAGAAAGGATGAGGGCTAGTAGAATAAAACAAAAAGGTTAGAGGTCACCTGTTGGCTAATATTGCTAATGTTGCTGTAGTTCCACCTGTCCATCGTGTGCACCTTAGCCAGGGTTCTACTGTGTTACTGGTGTTCCTGCAGGTCTGCTGGCCCTGAGTCCTGCCAGTGAAGGGAGGAAAAGGTGGATCTCAGACTTCTTTCACCAGCCACACCATCCTGGGTCAATGGAGGAAGGGAGAAGCAGAACTCAGACTCCTCTCACTGGGTGCACCGTCCTAGCGACTTTTGAAATTCATAGTGTACTTTCTTTCTCAAGACCCTCTCTGAGTGGGAGGCAAAAATCCTCTGTGAGTCTTGTCCTATAGACCTCAACAAAGTGACTATGCCAAGTTCTACACTGCTGTATCAATAGTATGGTGAAGTTCATCTTTACCACACATCTAATCCAGAATCTATAGTCCAACTTTTATCAGTAATTAAGCTGATATATTGATCTTCATTTACCAAAACCTCCTGAATCACTTATATGTTGCTATTTATGGATAACCATAAAATTACAAATGTTATAGACATCAAGTGGCAAAAAATCATGACTCAAACCCAAAGATGCTAAAACCAAAGCTTGTAACCTCCAGGGCTTTCTACTTTTAAAATATTATCTTTTATGTTAAGCAAGAATTAAAATCTGAACTATAATCACTGTTTCTCATTGTGGATGCATTTCCATGAGAAAATTCTTTTAGCCTATTTTCTTGAGTACACTATTTCTTAAACCTTTCTGCCTTAAAAATATATTCAATTTTGTTTTAATTATTTTATTTTAAAGAGAAAACAATAAAAATAATAAAAAAGAGTTTTGAAACAGGTTAGTAGGAGAGTTACAATAATTAATATTGTATTAATTTTGTATTGTCTTCATAGTAGTTATTCACAGTACAAGATATAGGCATGATATCTTGTCCAAACAATATTAGCACAAAACTTTCTTTTCAGTGAATTAAGAGAAACTAGCTGTATAACTATCTTAACTATCTTGTGTATTAAGAACATATATATAAGATGGTTAAGATAGATACACTACCAATTTTACTTAGTTCATTGAAGAGTAAGGTTTGTGCCAATAATGTTTGGACAATTGAATGCTAATATCTGGTACCCTGAATAACTAACTTAAAGATAATAATATGTAATGCATTAACCATTGTTACCCTCCTATTATGTTGTTTTGAAAATTTGTTCTTTTTTGATTTGTTTTGTTTTTTCTTCTCTTAAAAAAAGAATATATATATATATATATATGTATATAATTGTCAATGTAAAAAGTTAATCAAACAAAATTTAAAAAAAGATGATAGAGGAACTTCACGCTACCTGTGAAAAGTGTTTTGAAATTAACTGTTAAACTTTGGTATTAATTAAGATAGGCCAAAATACTAAGATATATAGAACCCAAAGTATACATATACTTTGCCAAACTTGAAGTTAATTTCAACAAACTTGAAGTTTGTTAAGTGTACAATGGCTACATGTTTCTTCTCACTAAGATCCAACAAACAAGGCTTTTTCCATCTAGTGTTACTACCATTATCTAAGTTAGTATTGGCCAATAGCATATTTTGCAATGATGAAAATGTACCCTTTATGCTTTTGTAATGTGGATAACATGCACAAGAACCTAAATTTTAAACCACATTCCATTTCAATTATTTTATACTCGAATTTCCAGATGAGCCTAATTGCTACCATATCAGATAGTGTAACTCATGGAATTTACTATTATTTTTTTCATATCCAGTCAATGGAAGGATAAAAGAAGGCAGAAGGAATAAATTTTGCTTCCAAAGCTTTGATCAAGAAGTGGCTATCATTATGGGTATATAAATTCCATTGACAGAAATTAATTATATGGTCACACCTAGATGGGTACATGCAAATATGAACCCATTCTGGCAAGTTGCTTCTCAGGTAAGCCTCTACACTGAAAGGGGGAATGTATTATATTAGCCTATGGCAGTCTTTTTCATATTAGAACAGAAATAATATGATATATGTGCACCCATGTTTATAGCAGCACAATTTATAATAACTAAATCATGGAAACAACCCAAATGTCCGTCAACTGAGGAATGGTTTAAAAAGATGTATTTTTATACAATGGAGTAGTCCTCAGCCATAAAGAAGGATAAACTTGAGACTTTAATAGGTAAATGGATGCAACTTGAGACCATACTCATAAGTGAAATAAATGTGCAATACTATGTGCAAACATAGCATTGTCTCACTGGTGTGAGAAAAGGAAAGAGTAAATAAGGTCTAAAATGTACAATAGATAGTATATAATGGGAAGAAATTGTTCAAAAGGAAAAAGGAACTAGGATGAGTGAAAGGGGAAAGGACAGTAGGGAAAAGGGAAAAATACAATACTATTAGTGTCTCTTATTTCACTAAAAAGGAAAGTTTCTGATAATATCAATTGGAGAAATGTTTATGCCCATATCTTGTACCCTGAACAACTACTTTAAAGATAACAACACATAATGTATTAACTATTCTTATTGTCCTATTATTATGTTATGGAATTTTGTTTTAACTTTTTTTCCATAAAATAGAAAAAGAAATAATCCATAGACATTTGTTCTAAAATTGTTGATATTTTTAAGGAGGAGAAAAATTAGAAGTATATAATTAGAAGAATGATAAAACTGTAGGGATGACTATGGACTTGTTTTGCTTTTCTGCTCTAAAAAATATCCAGGAAGTATATAAGAAATCAGAAGTGGTAAACAATCTCCAAATAGAGAGAGCACCTAGTGTTTTCTTGCTCTTCTTATGAATCCACTAAGGCAAAAGAATCTCATTTCTTTAATAAGCTGGAAACAGACATTTGGAGACATTGGATGCTACCGAATCCACTACATAGTTATAAAGATGCAGAACTGACAGAAGTCATATTTAAGCAAAAGGACCCAGTAGCATTGACATCCCAAAACATAAATAGCATGAAAGTACCTGTTTTCACAAAGGAAGAAGAAATATCATAGACAAGAAACAAGCCAAGGAATTTTTTGAAAGATACGTTTAAAGAAGGAAAACTAGATTTTAGGATATTAGCCTATTTTGGATAATTTACTAAATGTTAGAATGGAATGAAATAATTTCCTCAACTTCTCAGGTCAGTTTTATTTCTTACAGAATTAAAGAGCATTAATGCTATCCATTAATCAACATCCTTTCAACTACACATGATGAAAAATCAGTGAAGCATAACTGTACAAAGAAGATAATTTATTAGTTCATGAATCTGTGCAAAGCTGGCCTAGGTATTCAGCAAACTGAAAGTGTATCATTAGAACTCTTTCTCTCTATTAGCATTCATACTGATAAGTAAAGTTGACCAAGTCTAGGTCATGAGGCTAATCTAGTGATCAAGAGGCAGTGTATTTTAATTCATAGCTCAATGAGAACCAAATGCCATGGTGAAAGATAATGAGTAAAAATAAAACAAAGCAAACTAGATCAAGGAAAGAATGTGCAATAAACTACATGATCTTTATAAAAGTCTAAATACATTATGGAACAGCTAAATGTTATTAGACTAATATACTGGTCATGTTGATATATATTCAATTTCTTTAATCCAGTTGTATGTGATATTTGTTCACTGTTGCAGGCAAAGAAACTGATTCATTATACACTAACTTTCAATTTCAAAAGGCTCATTTTATAATATATCTCTTGACTGAAGTATCCTAATTTTCATATATCATTTTAGTATACTTAATTTAATAGCTATACTTTATAAAATATAAAAATTCTAGTTTATTTTTATAAAATGCATAGCTTTTACTCAAAAAATGAACAGGCAAGAAGATATACTTGTGTGTGGTAGAGACAGTTCATACATTCATCAGGATCAAAATTATCAGAAAATAAAAGCCCCAGAAATAGAAGGACCACTGCTATTACTTTATTCATTCAAAAAACGTGCCTTGGAAATCTGACAATGTTTTAGTTGCTCAAATACAGCATTGAACACACCTGAGAGAACCTCCTCTCTGGCCCTGGGCTTATATTGCAGTTGGGGGGAAGTTGTGGTAATACATTATTACCCTTCTAAGAGTTGTAAATTCAGATCTCTATAGGAAACATTCAGGAAGGAAACAAAATAAAATTTAGTGTATGCCTGTGGGTGAAGTGGAAGGTATATGTCCCAACCTGCAATATTAAAAGAAATTTTATTTTTAAAGCATTGTGCCAGACTTATGAAACACAAGTACCTGTAAAATCAGATAATTACTGACCAACTCTAGATTCCTGCTTTATATCTGAATACAAAATGCAGTATCAACATGCAGGTTGTCCTTGGTCAGAAAATTAGAAACCTTTTACTGTCACTGCCTCCAGTGTGTAGTCTCTATTTTTCAATCAAATTCCTCTAAGTATCTTACATCAGGTGAAACAAGCCTTTTTCAGATTAGTTAATAAAGTGGAGACAATTTGGGAAAAGAACATATTCACAAAAATTAGGCTAAAACCACAATAATAAAAATAGAATGATAAAATACAGAAGGAATAAAATTGGTAAATTGAGAGAAAGTATCTTTCCCTGAAGGAGTAAACATCTGGCTGGAATTTGACTTAGCTTACAGTTTCCTGAGCACCGCAGTGTAATTCTTCTCCTTGACTCTACTTGTCTGGACTTGATCCAGCTATTCAGATTCTTAGTCTGAAAAAGACTCATAATTGCTATATTTTGATGGCTATGAGAAAAATGTTAGCCCCTGCTAGATTCTAATTAATATTTTCTTTCAGCTGTGATACCAGTTTGTCTACATCAGCTTTCAGCTATTCTCTGGTGTAGTGCAACAGCCCATTTGGTCCTTGCTCTTTAAATGTGACAGACCATACCTATCGTAACTACCTATGTCTATTTAAAGATTCAAGCAATCATTTGCAGATGTTGGCTTTGGTTATGTGGCTTTGCTGGAGATCCTTACAGTTTCAGGTATAGGGAGAGCCATGATCAACCACTTTTCTCTGTCTCTCTGGTTTGCATGCAACGTATTTGTGAGTTATATCATAAGGCATGCCATATCCTTAGGGAAAAAGCTGTCTCTTCAGCTGTTATTCTTAATTAAATTCTCTTCACATTTTCAGGGATAATACTGCATCTTAACCATTTCAAAGTTTAGATTTCAAACTGAAATCAAAGTTGGTAATGATTAGTAGAAAAGATCATGATGAAAACCTTGCCATGTGGGCACAATGGAAAGCATAATGAAAAGTATTGCATACCAGTTAATTTGCTGTACTCAGAAAAATAAAACACAGCTCCTTTAAGGCATATACCAGATCTAAACTTCTATATAAAATTGGTGCCCTTAAATGGAAATGATCCTTATTTGAATCTGCATCATCAGGACTTGTGCATCTGCCTCTGCCTAAAAACAACAGTAAGTGGTTGTCTCCACCATTTCCTTACAAGCACTGCTTTTCTTAAGAGTCTCATGTAGTCTTTACTTTCTGTTCTCTGGGTAGAGAGAAATGGTCACTTGCTGAGATCAGCTCTGCTCAGGTCATTTTTCTAGCTTCCCATAACCTTTCAAGTAAGCATTATACTGTTAAATTCCTCCTAAGCATGAATCTATCCCAAACCTTCATACTGAGAGGGCTTCTACTAATGGAATTGGACTTCTCTATATGAAAATAAGCTCAGTCATTTTAAAAATATAGAGCTAAGAAAGACTCAATGATGATGCTTTCTTCTATGATTCTATCTACAGGTAGCACTACAAAAACAAACCATCTGTTTTATAACCATAGCCAAGGCCTCAACATGGTTTCTCTCACAAAATTTTAGTTTAGGAGTTATATCTACTCTGTTGGTACACATAAATTTTTGCTATACCCAGGTTCTCAGACATTCCAGTCTAGATCTGACATGCTGAAGAATCACAAATGCAGTATATTACTACATTCAGATGTGCAAAGAAAACAGAGCTTCCTATTTAATCTTCCACATATTTTTATCTCCTGAGCAGATATTTTTCATAATATAGGCAAATACATCCCCTTACATACAGGGCTCAATTTCATAGCTTCTGGGTTTCCAGAAGTCCCTCCTTTCTTGTTATAATTTGGCATGACCTAACTTGTGGCCTTAAAAATAAGGTAAATTTCTTATCAACGTTTCACCCAGGGAAATAATTGACTTCTTTGACTCACCTTGGGGATATGTGGGAATTTCTTGACACCTTTATCTTCCTAGCCTTACTATCACCTCAAAAAAATATATGTTCTATAAGTACGAAATCTGACTCTTTGGGTGTGCAACTTCTCCATTTCATTGTGTGTTATTTTAATCTGCTTCTGGTGACATCTCAGCCTTAAGTTCATTCCTAGGTCTAATAGAATTAGAAGATCCTCTATAAGGCAATGTCTAGCAAAGGACCATCTCTACCTTTTCCCCCTAAATGAAACAATGTCTTTCCCAGGATTTGGCGAGTGTGAGTATATATCTCATTGTCAGTTTCCACTCCTCTCCTTGTTTCTCTTTTATTTTTTCCAACTGGGATTCAAAGCCAGAAGAGTGCATTTTCCTCCCAAGTCATGGAAAGGATTTCTCACATGACATATCTTTTTTTTTTCTTTAGTTTCAGTGTACGCTTTTAGCAGGAGAAGTCATGGTCTCCCTATAAGTTGAAAAAAATGTCTAAAATGTAGAATAATAAGTTAATCTACAAACCTTGACTCTGCATGTGTTCAAAGTGTGTTTGCAAAATTTAGAAATATTTTTCTTCTGTTGACAAATGACATACTTGCTTTATTTTCTGAAGAGTCAAATTTTAGGGCCTAAGCAGGTATTTGACTTTATTCTCAGTGATCTGTATTCTCTTATCCTCTCATTCACTTGGATGATAAACTTCATGATTCAACCTTGGGGGGTGACTGCAATGGAAGATGATTTAAGTGAAATTTAAAATGTTTCTGTTGAAATGTTAAAAAGAAATATTAGGTGCCCTTCAGAAATGTTATGTGCATCACATATTTCCATAGAATGTCCTGCTTAAAAGTTTTACAGAACACGACTTCAAATTACCTGAACACTAGATGGCTGTCAACTATTTGATATGGATTTAGTTTTAGTTTTGTTGTCAATGACCAAATAAAGTATGCATTTCAAACCTAAGTCTATTGTATTTCCCTACTAGATTACAGGGTATTGTCTAGCAGAAACAAAGAATTTAGGAAGACAGAGAGACAGAGACAGAGACAGAGATAAAGAAGGAGGGGGAGCAAGAAGATATGAAAATTCTGAATAACCCAATATCAGTCAATGAAATAGAAAATATAATTAAAAACTTACCAAGAAAGAAAAAACCAGGTCCTGATGGATTCACTTCTGAATTCTACAAGAAATTTAGAGAAGATTTAATACCAATACTCCTCAACTCTTTAATGAAATTGAAAGGGAAGCAATACTCCCTAACTAATTCCTGGAGGCAAGCATTACCCTGATAGAAAAACCATAGAAAGACCCAACTAAAAGAGAGAACTACAGGCCAATCTCCCTAATGAACATATATGCAAAAATCCTTAAGAAGATACTAGCAAACAGAATGCAGCAAATTATTAAGAAGATTATACACCATGATCAACTAGGATTCATCCCTGGGATTCAGGGATGTTTCAACATAGGCAAAACAATAAATGTAATACATCATATTAACAGAACCAAAGACAAAAATCAAACAATCATCTCAACAAATGCAGAAAAAAAAATTTGACAAAGTCCAACACATATTCATGATAAAGAAAAACAAACAGAAAATTAAAATAGATGGTTTTTACCTCAGTCTTATAAAAGCCATCTATGATAAATTAACAGCTAACATCATGTTAAATGGTCTAAAATTGAAAGCCTTCCCTCTAAATCAGGACAAGACAAGGATGTCCACTATCAACACTCCTACGAAATATATTTCTGGAAATATTAGCCAGAGCAATTAGACAAGAGAAAGAAAAGGAATAAAGGTAGGAAAGGCAGAAGTTAAATTATCATTATTTGCAGATGACATGATACTCTACAGAGAAGACCCCAAAAACTCCACGAAAAGACTTGTAGATTTAATATCCAAATTCAGTAGTGTAGCAGGATACAAAATCAACACACAAAAATCAATAGCATTCCTGAATACAAGCAACAAAAACACAGAAAGAGAAATTAGGGTGAGCACACACAGTAGCATGTAAAAAAATGAAATGCTTAGGAATCAATCTAACAAAAGATGTAAAAGATCTGTACAGTGAAAATTAAAGTACCCTAAAATAGGAGATTGAAGAGTATTTCAGAAAATGGAAAGATATCCCTTGTTCTTAGATAGGAAGAACCAACATAGTGAAAATGGTCATATTCCCAAAACTGCTGCACAGATATATTGCAATCCCAATCAAATTACCATTAGCATACCTTGCACATCTAGAGAAAAAAATCCTAAAATTCATTTGGAACTATAACAGACCTAGAATAATGAAAGCAATTCTGGGCAACAAAGACAAGTCAGGGAGCATCACAATCATAGACCTAAAATTATACTACAAAGCTACTGTGATAAAATTAGCAAGGTATTGACCAAAAATAAACAGGCCAGAGGATAAGTGGAACAGAACAGAAGGTGCAGACACAACTACAAACACTACTAAGCCACCTTATATTTGACAAAAGGGGCCAAACATGTTCCCTGGAAGAAAGACAGCCTCTTTAATAAATGGTGCTGGAAAAACTGGCTTTCCACATACCAAAGACTATAACTAGACCCATGTATATCACTATGCACTAAACTAAAGCAAAATGGATCAAATATCTAAATATTAAAATAGAAACACTAAATTTACTGGAAGAGAAAATAGGTAGAAATCTCAGACAGAGGTGTAGGGAGGTACTTCATGAACAAAACCAGACTACATGGGAAATACTACAAAGTATCAACAAATGGGATCTCATCTTATTAAAAAGCTTTTACACATCAAAAGACGTCACCAACAATGTGAAAAGACAGCCTACAGAGTGGAAAAAATTTTAGATAACAAAATTCAAAGAACCAATAAAAAAAATGGGCATCAGATGAATACACTCTTCTCAGATGATGAAATACAAATGGCAAAGAAGTATATGAAAAACTGTTCAACATCACTGATCATTTGAGAGATGCAAATTAAAACAACACTGAGATTCCATCTCACTCCAGAAAGAATGGTTATCTTCAAAAAAAATCAACCAATAACAAATGCTAGAGGGGCTGTTGAGAAAAAGGAACACTTCTCCATAGTTGGTGGGAATGTAGACTGGTGCAACCACTGTGGAAATCAGTGTGGAGTTTCCTCAAAAAACTAGGATTAGAGGTCCCATTCAACCCAGCTATTCCCATTCTGGGTACCTTCCCAGAAGAATTGAAAACATCATACCACAGCAATATATGTGCACCCATTTTTATAGCAGTACAATTTGTAATAGCTAAATCTTGGAAACAACCCAAATGCCCATGAACCAAGGAATGGATAAAAAGGATTTTTTTTATATAATGGAATAGTACTCAGCCATAAAGAAGGATAAACTTGAAACTTTTATAGGTAAATGGATGCAACTCAAGACCATACTCACAAGTGAAATAAATCACACCCATATGTGTAAACATCATATTATCTCTCTAGTGTGAGAAACTGAAAGAATCAATAAGACCCAAAATGTACAACAGATATTGTGAATTGGGAAGAAACTGTTCAAAAGAACAAACTGTGATGGGGAAGAGGAGAAAGGAAGAAAGGGAAAAAGAATAATATTTGTACACAGTATAGTTAAGATAGTTACACAGCTAGTTTCTCTTAGTTCATTGAAAAGAACTAATATTGTTTGGACAAGATATCTTGCCTGTATCTTGTACTGTGAATAGCTACTATGAAGACAACAATACACAATGTATTAATTATTGTAACTTTCCTTCTAACCTGTTTTGAAATTCTGTTTTATTCTGATTTTATTTTTTTCTGTTTAAAATAAAAAAAATGTTTTTTGAAAGTTGTTGAATTTTGATTCATTAACATTGCCAAATTTATGAATTCAGACCAAGATCTAGCATCCCCAACTTGATAACAAATTTCCCCACTGTGAAAAGGAAAACAAATAGAACAAGCAGCCCAAATGAAGTAGGGACTATTTGTCATCAAAAAAACCCACAACAAACCAGAAAGAAAGTTTTGGCATTGTGAATAATAGTAGATGACAATAGTATTTGGGATGGCATTAAATGATATAATTTGTATAAAGCATTTATAAAAAGGAAACTCTTACTAATTGTTTTATTAGTAATAATACTAGCAATGCTATCATTATAGTTATTTCTGTTGCCTAAATTTTTATAATTATAGAATAATAATTTGGTATACTTCCTAAAACTTTATGTTTTTCTTGTCATATATATATATATATATATATATATATATATATATATATGTATGGTTTGGTTTGTTTTGGTAATTTTTTGTTTTTGTTTTGTTTTGTTTTGTGTTGTTGATACAGGGTCTCACTACGTGGGTCACACTGGCCTTGGACTCACTATGTAGTGCAGGGTGGCCTTGATGTTATGGCAGTCCTCCTGCCTCAGCCTCCTGATTGCTGGGATTATAGGTGTGCACCACCACACCCAGCTAGTCATACATATTTTGTATGAAAGAGATTTTAAATGAAGGTAGTTTGAAAAAAGTAAGCCAGATTTCTAAGGGATAGCAATAACTCATGAGAGTTTTAACAAAACTCCAGGAAAAATTATGTTTTATTTTCTCTACCAGTTTGACTAAGTCTGAACAACACTTAATTGCTTGCAAATATCTTAGAGGAAAATTATATATTCTCATCAAAATAGAAGAAATGATGTTTTGATTTTTTTGAAGATACAAGTATATATTATTATAATTAGCATTTATAATTGGAAATATTGGGTACCAATGGAATTTTAAAAAATGGAATCATACATCCATTTATTGATTTTTATTGTTCTACTGGATGATTGTTAAAGTCATATGACACAATGCTTTTTGGAAAAAACAAATTAACATTAATTCTTCTTCTAAAACATAACACTAATATAAGGGGTATAAACCTAAATATTATAAATGTGCATGGAAATATTTTTCCTGACAAAACGCAAAAATAGGACCACTAAGAATTAAAGGAAAATATTTTCAAGTCTGGAATTCAGAGTAAGTATCATTTGCAACTGTGGGGGAGTATGGGTAGAGTAAACCAACGGGGTAGCTTGAAGGAGAAGTTAGCATATGGACTAGGTTAAGTTTGGACAAAAGTCATAGACACAGGGTTTTCCTTGTTGATAAAACAGGTGGCATGAATGTTATTTCCATTTGGATAAATTGAATTTACATTAAGAAATCAGAAGTTGTAATTAAAATTATGATACAAATAAATGACTTGCCAAATAGTTTATACTTATGAAAATTGCCAGAAATATAGCTGAACCTCGTGATACTACATCTAGATTATTTTTCTTTTTTACTTAGTTGTTTTACTTATTTTGGTGGGCCAGGTATGGTGATGCACACCTGTAATCCCAGCACTCAAGAGGAAAAAAAGAGAGAGACCTAGAATAGCAAAGGCAATTCTGGGAAATAAAGGCAAGCCAGGGGGTATCATGATCCCTGACTTGAAATTATACTACAAAGCTACTGTAATAAAAACAGCTATTGTAATAAAAATAGGTACTCTTAAAAAACAGGCCTGAGGATCAATGGAACAGATTAGAAGATACAGAAACAATTCCAAACACACTCAGACATCTTATCTTTGACGAAGGGGCCAAACAACTTTACTGGAAGAAAGATAGCCTCTTTTAATAAATACTGCTGAAAAAACTGGCTTTCCACATGCTAAAGATTAAAATTAGATCCATATCTCTCACTATGCACCAAATTAAAATCTAAATGGATCAAGGACCTAAATACTAAAATGGAAACTCTAAATCTATTGGAAGATATAATAGGTAGAACACTTGAAGACATAGGTGTAGGCAGTCTTTATTAAAAAAACTGATCACAGAGGAAATAATACAAAGCATCAACAAAAGGGATGTCATCCTATTAAAAGGTTTTGCACAGCAAAAGAAACCCCCAAGAAAGTGAAGAGACAACACAGAGTGGGAAAAAATATTTGCCAGCTATACCTCAGACAAACTGCTAAAATCTAGAATATATGAAGAACTAAAAAAAAAAAAAAAATCAGATCTCTTGTATTTAAAGATCCAATCCAAAAATGGGCCTCTGAAATGAACAGACATTTCTCAGATGAAGAAGTGCAAATGGCAAATAAATATATGAAAACATGTTCAACAACACTGGTTATTTGAGAAATGCAAATTGAAAGTACACTGAGATTACATCTCATTCCAGAAAGAATGGTTTTCACCAAGAAATCAACCAATAATACATGCTGGAGGTGTCTGGAGAAAAGGAAACCCTTCTCCACCATCAGTTGGAGTGTCAACTTGTCAAACCACTGTGGAAGTTTTTCAAACTAAAATATTTAGTACTAAATTTAATTTTAAATGTTTTGAATTGTAGAGCTGTGCATGGTGTCACATGCCTGTAATCCCAGCACTCGGGAGGCTGAGACAAGTTAATTGCTGTGAGTTCAAGGGCAGCTGGGGCTATATAGTTCAAGGCCAGCCTGAATTGCAGAGTGAAACCCTGTCTCAAAAAAAAGTTTTCAATTGGTTTAAAAACAAAGAAAAGTGGGCCGGTGAGATGGCTCAGTGGCTTAAGCGCCTGCCCGGCAAGCGCGAAGGCCCGAGTTCGACTCCCGGATCCCACATACGAAAAAAGGGGCCGGTGATATCGCTCAGTGACACGGGCGCCTGCTGGCGTGCAGGGTCCTGAGGTCGTCCCCCCGGTACCCACAAAAAAAAAAAAAAAAAAAAACAAAGAAAAGTTAAACAAGCAACTTGGACATAGTTTCTGAAGAGGTATTAATGATGAGCTAAGATATGCATTGCTACTTCTTCATATGCAAATTAAAATGAGATCTCATCATAAAGAAACAGTTTTAAAATGAAAATATGACCCAAATGAGAAATATCATTCTTTTTCAATTGAGCAAATAGAATACTAAAAACATTTAAAATGTAATAAAGTACATTGCAAAGTTTATAACAAATAAAGATCTGCAGTAATTCATTAAATTTCAAATATATCAGTGATGCAGGAGGATTCCTTGACCCCAGGAGTTTGAAGCCAGCCTGGGAAACATAGTAAGAGTCTGCCTCAAACACTTATTTTTTTCAAGTATAAATCTTTCAAAATTATGAGTACTCAAGAAACTCTACAAATAATGTAAAGATATACAGGTTGTATTCTATTATTGGATAGATAAAATAAGTCATTATTGGCAGGTATAGATAAATTAGATAGATGATACATGATAGATAGATTCACAGAGATGCATATAAGCAGTAGAATAAATTCATATTTATTCAGATAAATGTTTAAATAGATTGTTTTAACAGTTGTGTTTTCACTTGTTTGACACTTGAACTCAGTAAAAGATATTCATATTTTTGAACAATCCAGTAAGATTCAGTATATCCATTATATTTCACCTTTTTATATCTTCTAGAGGATTTAATTTTTCAGTGATATCAAGCATGTATAAATCCTAACTATGAACAAATGTCTATGCTTTCCCTGTGATGAATATATATTGAAATTGAATAGCAATCAAAAATTGTATTTTCCAAAGTAGATGCCATACAAGCAGAATACATTGAAATATTTAAATGGAGCTTCAAACATTTCAAATAATGAGAACATAAATGTAGACACATATTTTTCTTTGATTGACCACTCCCTCTGTTTCAGTTTCAGGATCCTTTTATTCATGTCCTCTCTAAATGTACTTTGAAATATTTTAGATGTTACACATTTAAAATGCAGTCTATTTTAATTATTAAAGTTTGATAAGTTGCAAAATATACAAGATTTCCATATTACATATACTGCTATTTAAAAATAAATGTTGTATGTCTTTTATAATATCTTGTACTGTGCAAATACTATAATGATGTGCTACAACCAATCATAAAAAAAGTATACTCTTTTATTCTACAATCAGAAATTTTGAGTTAAATTGTTTCTCCTTTTAATCATTTTAACAGGAAAATCCCATATAATCTTAACATAATATGATGCATTTTACATTTGAAAGTCTTTTATTGATCACTGTATCTCATGTTTCTGCAACAAAGTAATATTATGTCAATTTAAATTTTTTTTTTAGTTTTCTGTTACTATGAAGCTCTAAACACTAAATTTTCTTCTGTTTGGTCCTAGTTATAATAATTAGTAGTATATAATAAATCAAAAAAAGCAATATCTTTTAATTTCCTAGAAGTAATCTACCTAAAGTGTAAAAAATTATCAGCAATACATTATTCCTAAATGAGTTCAATGATTTATTTGTTTGGCTTACATATCTGCAGATAAATATTGCTTATTTCAAGAATGTGTCAAAATGATATCAATTTTTTTCTTTTTTAGTTGTAAGCTCTGAGTATACTTCTTCATAAATACATAGTAACTAAATGGTAATGGAATTGCATTATAGAAATGTTTCTCAAGTCTGGTAAGTTTTTTGAGTTATTAGGTAAAAAAATGAAGTGCCCTTTGGTTTTGTTGAAATCAAAAAATGAAAATTACCCAAATTGCAAAACAATTTGATACCTAGTCATTAGTTGTATTAGTTTTTCTAACACAGATGGCAGTTTTGTTGGTTGTTCCATTGTTATATTTATAGGAATTTACACTACTGGATAACCCTATTATGATTAAGGAGAATTCAGTTATAGTTAGGAAGAAGAAGCTCTCATGTACTTTTGTACAATATGTTGATTATAAATATCTAAAATATGCTGTGAATTTGGAAAGCTACAAGAAATTATTTTGAAAGTTTTCACCAGAGAAATAATAGAAGTTTGCCTAAGTAGGCATGTTTTACCTGATTTAGACACTATACATTGCATACACACACTAAAACTGCTGGCTGCACCATCAATACTGTATATAGAATTTTCATGTTTTTATATATTAGTTAAAAATAATTTAGAGAGACCTTTATTTTGTAATGTAGAAAAAGGATGTAAGTGAAGACAAAGTGGGAACTAAGCTGATGTTTTGACCCTGATGTGCATGCTCATTTATACAAATCAATTTTGGGATGGATTACACATGGTATTTCCTGTTTCAGAGAGGGTATATAATGTGTATAGGTAATAGATTCCTACCTGTACTCTGGTTTTCAGTGGGTACCCTGAGGCCATAATCCCACATAGTGGTCATTTACCTTGGACCTGAATGCATAAATAGAATCAACATTCTTGGGAGTTAGCAGGACCTTTTTATGGAGTCCTTAACCTGTGAGGTGTTAGGCCTATCATATTCCTTAAGGATAAGTAGAAGCTTCTGAAATTATCTATATCATCTAATATCATACATTAAAAAAAAACTTTGCATCCTATATGGAAAGATATATGTTAGAAATTAATAACTGCTTTCAAAAGAAAGGTCTTTATGGTGGTTATCTTTACAATACAATATCTTTATTTACTTTACAAATATGGCCTCTTCAGAAACTGCATTGATCCTGAATAACAGTAGACTTGAACAAACTCAACCATATAGTTTCTTCAATTATAGTCACTGTGTAAAGCAGTTTACCACATACTCAGGTGTGTGTTTTGTTACCACGGTATGATGAATGCATTATTTCCTAGTAGTTTGCATTCACATAAAAATAGCAAAAATGAGTATTTATAATTTTGTTCCAGGGTTTAATTAGCTCATTTCCCCCTCTGTCACAATATATTCCAAAGGAGATGAATGGTCTGGAAACCCCACAGAATACCATACTGATACAATATGATATTTTGTTAATAAAACAAGATGAACAAGAAATGGGTAACTATTGTTCAAAAGGAAAGATGAATTAGGGTACGGGGAAATGGGAAAGGAAGGGAGGGAAAAGGATGAAAATTACAAGATAGTTATATATTATTAGTTTCATTGAAAAGAAAGGTTTATGCTAATATCATTTGGAGATTTTTTTTTTTGTGGGTACCGGGGGGTCGACCTCAGGACCTCGGGCGCCTGCGTGCCCGTGCCGCTGAGCGATATCACCAGCCCCTTTTTCGTATGTGGGTTCCGGGAGTCGAACTCGGGCCCTCGCGCTTGCCGGGCAGGCACTTAAGCCGCTGAGCCATCTCACTGGCCCTGAGATTTTTTTATGCCCATATTTTGTACTCTGAGTAACTATTATGAAGATAACAATACATAATGCATTAACTATTGTTATTCTATTATTTTGTTCTGAAAACTTGTTTTTTCTCATAAAATAAAAAAGAAATGGGTGACATGCAGAAAGCCTTGTTGATACCAATGGTGTCAAGAGAGTGTGAAAGAAACTCAATGAAATTTCAGAAGTGAATATGGTAGCCCTCAAACTTTTAGGAGCATGCCCGGATATCATCTCTGAAGTAAAAGAAAACATCATAGATTTTTATAGCTCCTCCCATGCAGAATGAAGTGCCACACTGGTGAATGTCTCTGGGCCTTGGGGATACATATTCCACACCTATAGCTACCTATCTAGTCATTTTACTGAGTAAAATAAGTTTTAAGAGTAGCCTATAGTATTAAAAACATGGTGGCAAGTCCAGGTTCTTATGTAAACAACCTTCCTTGTACAACATGCTATAGAATATGAAGGTATAGGCATTGGTTGAGAGAAATAGTACTGTTAGGATTAGGACAAAATTTAGTGGAAGAATCACCACATAGACTGCTTCCATTACTCAATTTCCCTATACTCCTTTCCCTTTTGCAAGTATTTATCCTGCTTAATATCATTCACCCCAACACTGTCTCAAGGTCTGATTTCAGAAACCAATTGGCAACAGAAGGTAAAGAAATATAATTTTCTCTATGCCTGGGCAGGAAAAGATATACAGTAAGTTCCTGACTTATGGATATTTGTGTTGTGAACTTTCACAGGGGTACTATGTAAGATTCATAGGTGTACTATATAAGACTCACTTTGTCAGTATATGAAAGAATCTGACTTATAAATGTTCTCCCAGAATGGAACTCATTTGTAAGTCAAGGACTTACTGTAGTTTGATTAATGGACAGCATAGGTTCTACCACATCAAGAGTTGCTTGCCTATTCTTATCATTTTCTGACTACCACCCTCCAGTGTATTTTGGCAAAACTGTTTGCTTCATCAAGTCTACTCTTGATTCACTTCTGCCTTTGCTCTTGCTCTACCATCTTCTGTTTATCTGCATTGCTTTGGTTCAGCAACAACAAAAATATTTCTCACTTAATGGATACTTGCTTTATGACAAATATTTTCTAAATTCTTTGTATTAATGACATAATAGTCACAAAGATCCTATCACTATTTTGCAGATGAGGATACAGAGCACATTGAAGTTAAATAACTTTATTACATTTTCATGCTAATCAAGCAAAGACCTAGGATTTGAATGCAAGTTTCCATCAAAAGTGTCAATATTTTTAATCATTAACTGGAAGTATCCTATCTCCATTATTGATCCATTTTCACGTATGTTAGTTGGATTTTACCCTTGTTGTTTCCTGTGAAATACAACTATCCAAGCATATCCAGCCAAAGCATTTACCTTTTACTGAAAGTTTTGGTTACACTAGGGTAGTTACTTACATGGTAATAGAAACTTAATATATATAAGTCTTTACTTTCCATAGACAAGACCTAACCTGCTACTGAAATTTTTTTATTGGATATTATCGTACTTAAATAGTTCCAAACATGACCTGAGAATATTGTTTCATTCCTTATGTCAGTAATTTCCACATATGTTGCCTTTCTCCTCAGTCAATGAAGCAAAACCTCACAAACCCCTGCTGTTTTTTAATACACTACATTCCCTTTATTTTACGCTGTTTCTTTATTTTACTATCTTTTTATATATTATAGTATTATAGTTGAATAAAGAGAGGAGTTACTCTTTTCAATAAAAAAGTCTATTAAGATATTAGTCTAGGCTAAAAGAAAAAGAAAAAAAAAAAACTCTTGCCTAAGAAAATACTCCCTGAGCCAGGCATGGTGGTGCAAGCCTGTAATCCCAGCACTTGGGAGGCTGAGGCAGGAGAATCATTGCAAGTTTGAGACCAGCCTGGGCTACAAAGTGAGTTCAAGGCCAGCCTGAACTGCATAGTGAGACTCTGTTTCAAAAAGGCAAAAAAAAAAAAAAAAAGGAAAGAAAGAAAAAAAATATATACTCCCCATTCTTCAAGAAGTTTGAGGTAACTTAATTCATTCTCTGGTCCTAAATGCAATTTTCTCATTTTATATGTAGTAAATATATATATGTATATATATAAACACACATACACAAAATATGGCCCATGTAAAATTTTATTTCATGGTGTTTCATTTATATCATTATAATTTCTCTGGCCTTATTGAAATATTGTCATTATTTTGAATTTATACTATATTATATATTAAAAAAGATCTCTCCAATCATTTTTCTTTTCATACATAACTGCAGGTTTTCTTACCAGTTTATTATAATCTATAAATAATCATTTGGAATTTTAAAATCCATGTTGTACATCATGTTAAGTGAAATAATTCAGACACAGAAAGACAAATGGTGCATATTCTCACTCATTTGTGTAACGTAAAAAAGTAGGTCTTGAAATAGAAAGTGCAATAGTGGTCACTAAAAGATAGGGTAGAGAGAGGGAAATTCAGATTAGATAACAGGTACTAAAATATAGCTGGATAGGAGGAATTAGTTCTAGTTTTTTACAGTAGTGCAATTATAACAATATATTAAATATTTCAAAATAACAAGAAGAAAAAATAGCTGTGGTGGAAAACTTCATCTTTGTCAGCTGGATTGGCTTGAGAACTTCTGAGGAGATTAATGAAGCACACATCTGGATGTGTCTAAGTGTGTCATGGAGATATGACCTAGTCTTTCATCCCTTCTTCTCTGGCACTTTTCTTCATCTCTGCTTCCTGGCTTCAGTCAACTAAACATTTTTGCTTCACCAAATGACAACATTTTGTCATAATGTTTTGACTTTGAAGTTGGATGAACATAGTCTGAATCCCCTGAATCTGGCCATCAAGTTAATCCCCTTCTCTAAATTACAGATGTGAGGTCTCAGCAGTGGGAAAGCTAACTAGTTGGCACCAAGAGTGGGATCACTGTTATGACAGTATCAGACCTTATGGTTCAGAAACCTTTGAAATTGGATTGCAGGAAGAGTTTAGAAGGATGTGGAGATATGAGCTGGAAAATCCCTAGAATGCTTTAAGCAGAGATTGATAGGTGATTCTGGTAAGAGTGCAGAAGACCAGAATGTTGACAGGAATGTGGACAGTAAAGGCCAAAATCAGGATGATCCAGTTGGGAAGATGACTAAAAGACATGCATGCTATATTTTGGCAAAAAGTTTCCCTAACTTTTGCTCATGCCTTTGCAGAAAGCTGAGATTAAGAGCTGTGAACTAATCAATTTGATGGAGAAAATTCCAATCCAGCACATTGTTCAAGCTGTGGCCTTGATACTCCTGGCTCCTTGTCAGCTGGATAAGCTTGAGAACTGCTGAGGAGATTAATAAAGCAAATAAAGATGCATACTGAGAATCAAAAGCAAAACTCAGAGCAGAAACATTTGAAAAATATAATTTGGGGATAAAGGAACCATGTGCAAACTTGGGACAAAAGAAGTTTGGCTACTGAAAAGATTATTGCCATTATAAAGACACCAAATATTTTGAAATGGGACAAGTAAAATATCTTGAGTGTATCTCATAAAGCAGCAAGGTCCCGTTCATCATACACTCAAGGGTGCAGGAAAATAAATGTTTCATTTCAGAGGACAGCAGCTGTGCCCCATGCTTGATAATTTTGCCTAGGGTATTAATTTTCCAGGTTTCTTTCACAGTTCTCAGCTATCCAAGCACTCAGGGGCCCCTTGGGCCATGGTCCAAGAGGCTCTGGTTAATGTTTGAGATGAGGAATTGTCCATCTGATGCTGTTTGTTCAGGCATGAAAAATGTAAGAGTTGTGGGTTCATGAAGGCTTCTCCAAGATTTCAAAAGAAAGCTTGGGAGACCAGGCAAGGAGCTTCTGAATGAGCAGAGCATGAAGCTGTGGGAATGAAAGCAAAGGTGCACTGGAAACCACAGAATTCAGAGATTCCAAGAAGGTGGAAATTCTGCTAAGGTAATCTGCACTTGGTGAACAGAGCCAGCCCAAGTGAGGGGCCATTTGCATTTTAGCCAGCAAGGCCATATGGGTTAGGCTGCCCATGCCCTTGGAACTCATGTCTCATCACCATGTGCCCTAATGTTGGACATGGAGCTATAGGACTTAATGTTTTCCCTACTATGTTTTAGGCTTATTTTGGTCCAATTCTTTTCTATCACCTGTTCCACTCTTTGGAATGGAATGCTTACCCTGTACAATGGTAACACTGGATTATGTAACTTTTAAAAAAATATATAGTATCTCACAATTAAGAGTTCACCTTGAGTCTCAGAAGAAACTTTGACATGTACTTTTGAATAATGATAAAACTCCTGAGACTTTGGGGAAAGGGTTATTGCAGCTATGATTATACATAAAATAGTTGTAACATGTTAGGTGGTGTAATAGTTTGGGTCTAAAATGTCCCTTAAAAGATTTATTTTTGGAGGTAGAGCCTGATGGGGAGGGTAAGTCACTGCAGGAGTGACTTGGAATGGTATACTTTTGTCTTCAATTCCTCCCATCTCTCTGCTGGTCATCAAGATATGAGCAGCTTTCCTCAGCCATGCAATTCCACCATGAGGTTTCTGCCTTGGAGTTGAGCAACCATGGTCTGAACCCATTGAAATTGTGAGCCAAAATAAACCACTCCTTCAAGTTTTGGTGTCAGGTATTTTGTCTCAGTGATGGGAAAGTTGACTAGTACATAAAATTGATACAAAGAGTGGGGTCATTGCTGTGACTGGACCTGGCTGTAGTGTTCCGTAAACTTTGGAACAGACTTATTGTGGGAGTTTAGAAAGGTTCGAAGATACATGCTAGAGAAGCAATAGAATTTTTGGAGCAGTGCTCAAAGTGTGATACTGGTGAGAGTTCAGGAGAGCAGAATGCTGATAAGAATGTGGACAGTAAAGGCCAGGCTTGGGTGGTTTTATTTGGAAATATAGCCTTCTGTGGTAGATGAACTAGAGGCCATATGTGTTACACTCTAGCAAAAAAAGTTGTGTATATTTTGCCCATGTCCAGAGACTTCATGGGGGAATGATATTAAGCATGGCCAACTAATTAATATGGCAGAGGAAATTTCAAAGCGGCCCAACACTCAGGCTGTGACATGGGTACCGATGTCTGCTTTTAGCCAGATCTACAGTCAGAATTGTATCAACTGACAGAGCTGAATGATGTGAAAAGTTAGCAAATTTTCTAGAAAAAAAGAACCTACAAAGTTGGAGTAAAGGATAGTATAGGTGTTCAAAAGATTAACATTAAAAATAAACCAAATACTTTGTACAAGGAAAAGAAGAAAAATGCCTTGGGAGTGTCTCAGAAATCAGCAAGACCACAGCCATCAGAGGTTCAAGGGTGCAAAACTCTAAATCTTTCATTTGAGAAGAGAATCACTGGGACAAGTGCTCAGGGCTTTCTAGGGAAGTATATCCCCAAATTCAGCCATCTAAGCATTCAGAGGCTACCACAGCCATTATCCAAGGGGTCAGGCTACTGCCGAAGCTATTGAAAGACCTTTGCAGAATCCACATGGTACTGGTTATTCAGCCATGCATAAAGCAAGAATTATGGAGTCATAAAGGCTTCCATCCAGATATTAGAAGTTCTGGGAGGTCAGTCAGTGTACCCTTGAAGCATTAATGCAAAAAACTGTGAGAGTGAAGCCAAATGTTATAGTGATACCCCAGGAAGTTGGAAGTGGCAGGAACATGGAATATCTCCTGAGGAAAACCATAGGCAGTGATTAGTCTCAGACGAAGAGTGCTGCAACCAGCAAGGCCAGAGTGCCATGGTTGCCCCAGGATTTAGTGTTTGTCCTGCAAGAATTTGGTCTCACTTTGATCCAATTTCTACCCATTCCTTTATTCTTCCCTTTTGTAATTGGGAATGTTTAATTGGTGCCATTGTATTTTGGAAGCATTTAACTTTTCTTTTGATTTTTGTAGCCACTCAAAGCTAAGAGTTTGCTATGAGTCTCAGAGGAGCCTTTGGACTTGGCCTTTTTAGCAAGCATTGGAACAGTTAAGACTTTGGAAACTCTTAGAGATGGACTAAATGCATTTTGCACAATGAGGCGAATAGGGGCCTTCTGGAACCCTGTGTGGAATGTTATGTTTTATATCTGAATTTTCCCCTAAAAGCCTCATGTTTGGAAGTGGGTCTGGTTGGAAGAGGTGGGTAATAAGGGTCATAATTTGAGAGACTTGATTCCTGTCCCCAACTCTTCCCGTCTCTCTTTTCTTCCTGGCCACTATGAAGTAAGCAACATAGACCTTTTAGCCTCCTGTTGTGGACTCGCATGGGACTCTACAGTGCACCCCAGGGCTTTGACCTTAGACTAGATCCTTTGGATCTCCCACATGTCCACAGTGGCAATTGTAAGCCTGCCTTGTAAATATATATATATCTTGCACTATATATATATATATATATATATATATATATATCTTGCACTAAATCTGTTTCTCTAGTTAGCATTGACTGATACACCCTGATAGGACTTTAACTCAAATAGCTTTAAATTTATAATTCATAATTGAATTTTTAAAACTCAATTCAAAGCCAATGGGCTATGAACGATAGTTTGATCTCTTCATAATTTTTATTATGACATATTTCATATATAACAGAAAATACATGAAGAATATATAATAGGACCAATAGTACTATTTCTAGTGTGGTTTGTGGACTCAAATACTGAAAGTTGAAACCTCCTTTGATCACTCACTGATTATAAAACCTTATGTAAATAGCTTAAATTAAATTAACATTTATTTCTTCATCTGTATCTGTAAATATATTAACAGAACCTATGTCATTAGGTTGTTGTAAGAGATAAACAAGGAAATCCATGTAACAGCATAGATCTTTGCATGTACTGAGTACTTAGTAAACATTACTATCATTAATACCATTGTCTGTAAGAGAAGCTCAAAAATTGTTAAATTCTCTTGTACAACCTTCATTGATCCGATTCCTATCTATCATTTCATAAAATATATGGGAGTTGTTTTTTTTTTTGTGGGTACCGGGGGTCGACCTCAGGAGCTCGTGCGCCAGCAGGCGCCCGTGCCGCTGAGCGATATCACCGGCCCCTTTTTCGTATGTGGGTTCCGGGAGTCGAACTTGGGCCCTCGCGCTTGCCAGGCAGGCGCTTAAGCCGCTGAGCCATCTCACCGGCCCTATATGGGAGTTTTTGCATAGCAAAAAAAGCTATATTTATATTATAGAATTAATTGAAAGTATATAGTGGCTTGAAATGTTTTTTGGTTCTAAATTATAGAATGCAAATTTCAAAAAGACAGAATATCTATTATAAAAAAACTTTCTAATAATTTTGACTTAGAATCTTGATTATAACATTAGAACAACCAAAAACTTTTGTGAGAAAACCAATGTTAAAGTAATATCTAAGAGAGAAAACTTCCTAGACCCAGATTAATTTCAATTTTAAGGTCTTTTGGTTATTAGTCTTTGCTAAAATTATCTTGAGTGACATTCTTATCTTAAGGTGGAATTTATAGTATCTAATTTTATTTGCTTCAAAGTGAGTTCTTAGATGAAGTGCATCCCTGTGGCTTCTGGGGACTAATCTCAAGTCTTCTGAATTTACTAACAAATCCATAATCTGAAATAAATGACCCATTAGTTTAATGCTACAGTTAGCCACTTTGGTAAGTGTTGACTATCATTTATCCAGCCACCATATCTTGGAGAAACAAAAATTTCTCTTTGAATTAATATGGTATTTCCAGAAAAATGCCTTATTTTATGAAGTTTAGCTTAGGAATCCTTTGCTCTTCCATCTCTATGATAAAATTGGACAATAAGTTACGTACTGGGCTGTTTTTGTTTCTTCCTATGCTGGTAGGCTATTATCTCCCTGCTAATGGTAGCCTTAGTGGCTTCCTACAGTGTTCCTTCCAAAGTTTCCAGGCCATTGTTTTAAAAATATGTGTAGGTCTTTTATAACAAATGCTTGTTAATGCATTGCTTGCAGAATAGAAGAAAAGTAGAATACCGCAATCTGTGCTGGTGGAGAGTCATTTTCAGTTGCTGCTTGGCTATTAACAAGAAAGGATCTTAACAGTTTCTCAGAAATTTCTGTCCATAGTATTCAACTTAAAGTCTCTTTGGGTTGTACAATCTTCCAGAGGATAGAGTTCCTTGTTGGAAAGAAAGAAAAGAGATTATCTTTGCATATACATGTTTTTCCTTTTATGTATACACAGACCTTAAAAAGGATGCATAAAGTCTGCTGTGACCCATTCAAATATTTATTCCTTTATGACTAATTATAGTTACAGATGATTTTATATCAGAGAATGTTAAAAATTCAGGAGGAATATATTACAGATTTAAAAAAATAGAAGTATTAGATTATGTGGAATTATATTTAGAATGCTTTATTGACTTAGTTAGTAATTTAGTATGGATAATTTCTTGTGACCAAATATATGCATCTTTTATACATCACCATGGAATCATTTGATTTCTTTTACATCCTATCCATAGGAAGGGTTCCAACAAGGATTCTGGTAACTAGATATAGGTGAATCATGTTTTTATAGGGAGCAAAAAGTTTAAGAGAGAACATATAATAAATGATGACATCATTTATTGCTTAACCAAATGGCAATTTATTCATCTATTTAGTTTCTTATGACATGTATTTTATGTGCCCAGTCCTGGGCATTTTTATGAACAAGGAAATAGCCCAGATATTTTTGATATTAGGAAAACAAAAGAAGGCATGCTTAAAGAAAGTATCAAAGGCTTCTACCACTGCAAGATATAATGTAGAGAAAGCTGGAAATATATTTATCATATGCATTCATAAAATGGCAAAAATAAAGTCTTGAAAGTAAGGAGTAGAAATGTAATGAGCGAAAATAACATGTGTACATGAAATATATGCAACTGGCTTAAGAATGGCTGCTATGAAGGAGAAAGAAATGAGACACTGACTAGAAGATCCTGGAGAAGGGATATCTCACGTTTATGAAATGCTTGTTGGGTAATGAAATACATAGAAGTGGAGGAATTTCAATCTTTTAGAAGGATGTTTTGTCCCACTGTATTATGAGGAAATGCTAAAATATACTTTCATAACTCCCCAGATTTCAGATATAACATCATTTGTCCCCATTCTGTATTTATAAACTTTGATCCTAATGGTTACGAAGGTCAACTCCTCAAGCAGTACAATAAATCATTTCTTACATCTGCTGATTTTTTGTCATGAAATGCCTAAAGTGGTCAGGTATTACTCATAGTTTCCAATGTAATAAAACCTTCCTTGGGTCACCTAAATGAAATATTTGTAACCCTCAAATTCTCATCCCCAAGAACCAGAATGTGTCTATCAGCATGCATTTTTGAATATTAATATCACAATTTCTTCAGATAGTTATTTGAAGTAATGGTAGGTGGAGATGCTCAATTTCACTAGTTTGTACCTAACTGCACTTATTTTATTATTTAGGCCACATCGCCATATATTTGTATGCACCACTGTGCTAATTTAGTGCACACACCATATTAGTGGTGAGATTCTGATTCAATACATACACCATAATTCAATGCATACACCACAACCTGCAGGATATCACTCCAAAATCTAAAGTGTCATCCTGAGCTGGGGACTTTAAGTCATAAGTATGCATTATTCTATCAAGTACTTGCTTAGGCCAAATGCTTCTGTGTGATTAGTAAAAGTAGTGAATTTTGTGGCAATGAACTGATTCTTATACCTTCTTTTTCCCCTTTTGTCTAAGGCAATGTTGAGTAGTATGTCACAAATAAAAACTGAGTGACTGTCTTTATGAGGTATAACAAAAATACAGTAAATACTCCTGCTGAGTGCCATCCAAAGGAAGGCAGGCTTATAAAAACATTACAGTATGTCCTCTTTCACCTTATTTATTGGTTTAGCACTGAGCAACTTTGAGGACTTCTCCAAAGTCAAAATGATCATGAAAGGTAAACATTTTCAATTCATTCAAGATATCAAGACAGTCACGACAGTGCAACTAAAGACACTCATAGAAAAGGACTTACAGAACTGCTTCAGAAAGTATCAAGAACAATGGGATAAGTGTCTTTGAAACAGGGTATTTTGAGTGAGATTAATAGAAGTGCATCTTTTATGGTAATAAATTATTTTTTAAATTTAAATATTCACCATATGTTTCAATTATACTTCAGATATCAAGTTTTAGATGATGATGCACATACATTTCAACAGAAAAGGCGAATTCATTTCTGAATCATGTTTGAATTAGGATAAAAAATAAGACACAACTCTTCTATGAAGGAAGGGTTCTGATATAATGTTACTCCCACCAGATATCCAGCTGGACTTCTCAAGGTATAATTAACCTTGTCAAAGATGCAGAAACAATATCTGCTGCCCATTGATTGAGCTCCAATCAACAATCGATGCTGTATCATCTATGCTCAGAGAAATCCAGTGTTTTAGGCCTAATAGAAATAGTTCATCTTTGTTTTCATGGCCAAGTACCCATTGTGGAACCAACAATGGAGAGTAGAATCAATCACATTTTTCACCCAGATGCTGCGTAACTTTGCCATTGCAGATTCTCCCAGGTTGGAAGTATAAGAGACAAATATTAACTTGCCATCTACCCACTCCCATAAATCCATTCACATTTTGTAAATCCAGCTAGTGTACTTACTCCTCCAACAACCAAGTACCCTCACCCTGGACTGAAGGAGAACCACTGGAGGAGCAAAGGCAGGGACCATAGTAGTCTACATTACTTGTTCATGTGTCAAAGATGAGAATATATAAATTCTACCTTAAAATGATTACGATTCTGTTCTGGATTTTGTGCCACATGCAGGAGTAAGAACAGTTTTTTTTTTTTTTTTTTTTTTTTCTATAAAGTGCCAGAGAGTAAAATGTTTTAGGCCTTGTGGGCCACAAGGTCTCTATTATAACTATTCAACTGCTCTTATAACGTGAAGGAAGCTGTAGACAATGCTAAATGAAAGTGACTGGCTAAGTTCTAAAAAATTTTATTTGTACATAGAGGTGGCAGCCCCTATTTGGTCCATGGGGATATAATTTACTAGCTCTTTCTTTGTTGAGCAGATAACACCAAGTTTTGACTTGGTAGGTGAGATTGCTTAAATATTTGGTGTTTTATGGTCAGACACTCTATCTTTCCCAATGACCGATTTTTCAAATGGAGATTGTCTGCCAAAAAGGCATAGCTTTATTCTAGACATGTACTCTATCTTTCACATAGTGGCCTACCAGGAACTCTGTGCAGGAAACTTTTGTGGTGCACATATATCCAGCACAATTAGATCTGCTGGGTCATAGAACCCAAATGGCAGAACAGCTTGTAACTAAATACTGAGCCAGCAGCTGGGTCTTCTCTTTCCCTGTTCTATTATTTAAATGTTTGTATACTCCTAAATTAATATGCTGAAATCCTACCCCCAAAAGTGATGGTCTTTAGGAGGGGGTACCTTTAGGTGATGAGTATTTCCCCTCATAAAAGAGAACACAGAAATTTTGGTTGTCTGTAAGACCATATAAAAACACAGCAAGATGGCACTGTTTGAACCAGGAAACAGGACCTCAACAAGACAGTGAGTGAATCTACCAGAGAACTGATGTCGGATTTCTTACTCTGGAGAACTCTGAGAAATATTTTTTTTGTTGTTTATAACCTATTTAGTTTATAGTACTTTGTTAGAACTGCCAAAATGGGCTGAAACACCTTGGATATAATTCAAAACTGAGTCTTAGCACCAGTGAGATGGCTCAGCGGTGTAAGCACCTGCCTGGAAAGCATGAGGGCCTGAGTTTGACTTCTAGATCCCACATATGAAAAAAGGGCCAGTGATATTGCTCAGCGGCATGGGCGCCTGCTGGCACGTGAGGTCCTGAGTTCAACCCCCAGTACCCACAAAAAAAAAAAAAAAAAAAACTGAGTCTTAACCAGTCACCCAAAATTGGAGGAGTAATGTTAGTTGTGGTGGATGCTGCCAGCAAAATATGAAAAGGCATACCACACATTGAATATCTTTTTTCATGGTGAAGTATGAGAAATACAACTTTCCTTTTCTCATAGAAATGAAGTTCTAGCATGCTATAGACTACTTTAGACCCTCTCCCCCCACAACATACCAATGTTGCCTGAAGTATTGAGGGATTTCTCTCTCATTCTAAGGAATGTATTTAATATATTATTGAATATAAGGTATTTGTAGTTCATGCTCAACAAACTTGATTAACATGATGTCATCAATATAGTAGTTTTGCTTGATATTTTATGACTATCATGTCTCAAGTTGAATTCATCATGAAGTCATGGCTCTATTTATTTTCTTTAAGGTTTTTTAAGAAGGATTTATTTTTTCTAGTACATGATTGTATTACATAATGATTATGTTCATTGTGGGGAATTGGTACATGCACATAACACATCTCACTTTTTCCCCTTCCATTCCACCCCTTTAAATTTTTTGAGTTTTAATCTCACTCAAATATTTAGCTGTTTATAAGTCCTTATCAATTTAATTATGATAAATACAGATTGACCGTCATACTGAAGGCCTAAAAATATATAAAACACAAAACACAGTTATAATAAGTCAAGATACACTTTTAGATACACTGACCATGCCAGATTACAATAAATTTTTTATCTCTCCATTTTTGTATTGTCTCTCTTTTATTTTGCACCATTTTATATGTTGTGTTTCCCATAAAAGAGAAACATGTGATATTTAAGATTGTGTGCCTGATTCACTACACTTACCATTATGGTCTCCTACAAATGACTCAAGTTTATCCTTCTTTATGGCAAAGTAGTATCCCATTATATATAAATACCATAGTTTTTATCCATTCATTTGTTGTTTGACATATAGGATTCTTCTGATACTTAGCCATTATGAATTGCTCTGCTATAAATGTGGGTATCACTGTAATATGACATCTTTAACTCTTTTGGGAAGATACCTAGAAAGGGAATACATAAGTCAAATGAAATTTCCCTTTGTAGCTTTTTGAGTAATTTCCATACTGATTTCCATAGTAATTGTGCCAGTTTACACTCTCTCCAACAATGAAGAAGAGTTCCTTTTTCTCCATATTTTTGCCAGCATTTGTTATTGGTTGATTTATTAATGATGGCTATTCTTCCTGGAGTGAGATGGACTCAAACCAAACAAAAGCTAAAAACAACACAAACAAAAAAACAAAAAAATATAAAAAAAAAATTTCCCTGTGATTTTGAAACTGTGGTTTTCTTTCAATAACTACAATTTTGCAGCAGTGTCCAAGTCAAGATATATCCCCACCTAGCAAACAGGAGACTCTGGTTTGGATCTGTTGCACCACATATCCACACACCACACAAATATACACAGTTTAGAGACTGAGATCCCTGTAAACATTTTGGTCTTTCTCAGAAGGTCTCTAGCATACTGCTACAGCTTATCATGTATAATTTGTGAGCAAGAGGAAAGAGAAATATTTAAAAAAGGGCTTTCCCAAATACTTCATCCAAAACCTCCTATGCACCCCTCACTGACCAGAGACTATATCACAAGGCTATCACTCCTAGAAGGGAAACTAAAAAATACTGTATTTCCCTAAAAATAAGAGCTAACTAGAAATTAAGCCCAGCATGACTTTTCATTATGTTTGTAATATAAGCCATACTCCCAAAATAAGCCCCAGTTAAGATCATCAGCCAGAAAGATGTATTTAGTAAGTCCATTGCAATATGCAAAGGATGTATTGAGCTATAAAATAATAATATATGATTAAATATAAATAAATAATATTATAACATTAATACTTAAAGGATAACAAGTTATAAATAAATATTTGTAAATACTCAAGTGGGAACCTTTGGACAAGAACTAAATGCCTATGTAAAAAGATGAATTTGAGACTTATTGCTGAATGATCAATAGAGTACAGACATAGTGCATCAATAATGTGAGCATTTCATAATGAACAGATGAAGTTTAGTCTAATATAAATCTTCAAAATTCAACACATCGTGTGTTGTAATACACTATGAACAGGCTACATGTACAAGAAGTGCTCGTTTAAGGAGAGCTGTATGGCTGGACATGGGAGATTGGGGCCAAAAGTTCTAGAGGAAATGAGGGTGCAAGAAATTCAGGCCAAATTTGGGGTTTGGGGTTTTGATGATGTTCCAGGAGACTACATGACTGTATTTAAATAAACGTAGATTATTGTACATGAAAAATAAGACATTCCCTGAAAATAAGCCCTCTTATATCTTTTGGAACAAAAATTAATAAAAGACATGGGTCTTATTCTGGGGGAAATATATTTTCAGTGTCTGGATTCCCAATCTCAGAGAGGTTCAGTTTTTTTTTTTTTGCTTACCACTCCACTATCTTCCCTTAAGTCACCCAGGGGTCTATTTAAAGTTGCAACTATTTTCAGTTGTCTATATCTATTTTTATTTTTCTATTTATTTATATAGATGCTCAACTATATAAACAAATCATTTCTCCACTGGGTATCCTTTTCAGCTGCCTTCCTTAAATTCTTTAGCATGCAAGCACAATAAAGAAAAATTTGTAGATATTTGTGGCTTTTAAGAATTATAGCTCAGGGGCGGTGAGATAGCTCAGCCGCATAAGCGCCTTAATGGCAAGCGCGAGGACCTGAGTTCAACTCCTGGAACTCACATAAAGGAAAAAAAGGGCCGGTGATATCGCTCAGTGGCACAAGCGCTTGCTGGCAAGCATGAGGTCTTGAGGTCGACTCCTGGTACCCACATAAAAAAAAGAAGATTTATAGCTTATAATTTTTCATACAAGTAAGAAGACTGCTGTTTTATACTTTCTCTATTAATATCTACTTGTATCACATTAAAATACAAAAAAGAAAAGAGATGTGTAACTTGTGGTAGTTTAAAAATATAAAAGAATAAGGAGGGACTCTTTATTCCAACCTCAGTGTAATTTCCCCAAACTTTCAACTTCCTGGACCATAAATTTCCCAGAGAATACTTCGACATATTATTTTAATCTTTTGTAAAATGTTTGGTATAAGGATCAGAAGCACTACTCTGTTCTTGCAATAATGCGAAGGGTCCAGGAATCCCTAAAGATCTGAATGACACATTACACAACCTCAATTAAGATTGATTAACAGTCCATTTCAGTCCTATCCAACTTACTATGGAAATAATATCTCTTTTGGAACTATAAAACAAATCCCTTGATTAAGTATTAATTATCTGATCAATGCCTCTAAATTGGCCAATTCTGTCCTATTCATCTCAAAAATCATTCATGATCTATGGAAATATATACTCTGGTACATATTACCTTTCCATTCTCCCAGAAATAGCACCAAATGTGTTATAGGTTAAATTATACCTCCCTTCCAAGAAAGATACATACCAGTCCTTATACCAAGTGCCTTAGAATCTAAACATATTTAGAGATAGAATTTTTATAAAGGTAAAAAAGTAAAAGCATGTTCTTATCCACTAAGACTGACTTATAAATATGTTGAATTTGGACACCAAGATACAGAGAAAAACCATATAAAATTGAAGGCAGGGGCTGGTGAGATGGCTCAGCGGTGTAAGCGCCTGCCTGACAAGTGCGAGGGCCTGAGTTTGACTCCCGGATCCCACATACGAAAAAAGGGCTGGTGATATCACTCAGTGGCACGGGCGCCTGCTGGCACGCGAGGTCCTGAGGTCGACCCCCCGTACCCACAAAAAAAAAATATTGAAGGCAGGTAGGAGGATGATGCATCTATTGACCAAGGTACAAAAATGAATACTATAAAACCACCAGAAGTTAGGGGAGAATCATGGAGCAAATTTTTTCTCCCAGCTTTTGGATAGAAGCAATCTTATCAATATCTTAATATCAAATTTCTAGACTCCATAACAGTGATTGAATAGGGAAATATATATCCTATGTAATTCTGTGTAAGCCATTTGGGTTATACTGTTTACTTAAGACATCCAATTTGTGATACTATGTTATAGAAACCCTAGAATACTAATACACAAAAAGTCTATCTCATTTTAGAAAGTCTAATGAAAAGAAATATTGTGTACTATTGGTGTTCAACAGATTATTTCATTTGAATAATTGTTGTCCAACCAGCAAAGATGCAGATCATCTTAATGGCTGTGTGATAGCTCTTTAAAACCACCAGCTCAGAATTATATTTTCAATTAACATTAACTGTACTAAATATTATCTTATTTTCTTCTATAAAAGCTGTATAACCCAGTTATTTCTATCTTAAGTACTTGATTATTTCATGTTTATCTGATAAATTCAATTGAGATTTACAGTCTATTCAAAAAAGTCTGCTGGTATTTGGGTTTAATTTATCTCTCTATATACACGTATTTTTACTCACCAACATAAACACTAAATATTTCTGAGGTTTTGGGATTCATTTCCCCTATTCATATTAGCCTATACCTGGATTCTTTCAAATCTTGAAGTAAGAATTTAATGGATGTCAAAATAATTTAAAAGTATTTTACAGAAATAGTAATCTGAATCTAATCTATGAAAAGCAAATGAAGTTATTTTCTATATTCCCAAATTTTATCTATCTGAAAGTGAGAATTTTTAATACTCAAAACAAATTTTAATAGTCACAGCTGCTTTTCTCCTTCAATGACCAGTTTTGGGTGAGGAAAGTTGTGACCCTTGGTCAACTTTCTGTAGAGAAAACCCAAGAAATATTTCACCAAAGAATGGGAGTATTTTAACACCTAGGAATACTTTTTCTGGGGCTGAAATCAAACACCTATGCTGAAATACAGTGAAAATTCCCGTTACTTTCCTTGAGATAAAAAGTCATATCTATCCTTGATCTTTACATGTAGATATTTCTATCACAGTTATAAAGTATCTGAATTCCTAAACTAAGCAAATAATTTGCAAATGTCAACTATTTTCCTTCAATGTAGATATGCAACTTTTTTGTGTGTGTGGGTACCGGGGGGTCGACCTCAGGACCTTGCTTGCCAACAGGCACCCGTGCCGCTGAGTGATATCACCGGCCCCTTTTTCATATGTGGGTTCCGGGAGTCGAACTCGGGCCCTCGCGCTTGCAAGGCAGGCACTTATGCCACTGAGCCATCTCACCGGCCCTAGATATGCAACTTTAAAGTCAATCAAACTTTTTCATTTATGGGTCCAATCTGTTCACACAACAAGTATTATTATGTGCAATATCAGAAATTCAGGTCCCATTTATAAGATGTGCGCTAAGAAAATAAAAGTCATTTTTAAGTTTTATTCAGTTATTTTTCTGTAAAGACAAAATTATTTGTATGCCAGTAGTTGAGAAATGCATGCAAAAACCTACATGTATAGTTATGATACATAATTTAGAAGCAATTTTAAGTTTTGTATTTTTGACTAATTTCTTATTTAGTATAGTATAACATTTAGTATAACATCAATTTAAATTTTCTGGACTTAATGTTATGGTTTACATTAATTTACCTTAAACTTCACTGTTTGCAAAATACAGTTAAGTTTATTTGTTTCAGGAAGGCCTTTTCAGCTTGTCAATGTGAGCCAAAGTCCTTGGAGACACATTTAAATTTTATAGTTTTTTATCTCGAAAAGAAACATGAATGAGTAAATAATTACTATTTATTGTGTGGCTGTCACATATATTGTCCTGTTGATTCTTTGCTATATTATTATACATAGATTGTTGTTGTTGGTGGTGGTTGTGTGTGTGTGTGCGTGTGTGTTCTAGGGATCAAACCAATGGGTGCTCTACATGTAGTATACTCCCTCATCCTTTTTAGTATTTTTCATTTTGGTCTTGCCTATTTACTCAGACAGGACTTGAAATTATGATCTTCCTACCCAAGCAGGGATTACAGGCATATGACTGCATTCGGATAATAGATTGTATTTTTTTTTGATTCTTGATTGACAGATCAGAAAATAAGACATAAAGAAGTTAATCTGTCCAAATGTATTAATAATTTTCTACATTACTCCAATAACAATGCACCATTAGAATCAGATGCTGGGGTTTAAAAACCACTCTTGTGTTTCCCTGATGAATAACCTTTGAGAAATTGCTTTACCTCTTTTATCCTCAATTGCTTCATCTGTGAGTGAGACGGATGAGTTGAATGAGGTTAAAGAAGACAAAGAAGGATTAATAGCATGACAATACAGAATAAATGTACAGAGTAAATGTTTCTGGAATTTTAGTTATTATTACAGTCATTATTAGACCAACTAATTATCTATATTCCCTGATCTCAAATTTGACTTCGTTTTTTCTATGACTAAGCTGAAACTTTCTCTACAGAGTAGTTGCTAAATGTGACAATGTGTTCTGCCATCAGATTTAACTCCTATTATGTATTTCTCTTTGAGCTAGTTCCTAAGTAATTCCAGGACTTTTTCTCCAATTAACAGTTTGCTATGCTGTGGTATTAACATTAAAAATTAGCATTAAATAATTACATCTGCTCATTTGGAATAGTATATAGAGATAAGCAGCCAGCATCTAATGCTTCAACACCCACACGTTTGAACTTAGTATTCTGCATGAAGATTCTTGGAAATCCCATTTTAATTATTTTCTTTTCATCTTCAACAAAGTTCAGATAAAAGTATTCCCTTAATATTGCCTTTAACATGATCAGAGAACTTTTTTTTATCCCTCTGTATTAGGACATGTTCTTTTCCCTTTAGAATTTTTGATCAATGGCTAAGAGCCATGTGTATTCACTTAGTTATTAGGAATCCAAGAAAGGGTTTCTATAAATGCTTTAGATTTGTTTTTATCTATATAAGGATTTTTCTTGTACATTTCTTTTCAAAACTTTTTCTCAATGTTTGTGCATGTCACAAATATCTTTTAAATTTAATTCTTTTTTAAACTGGCAAAATAATGTAAAACATACTCTTCCTACTTTTCCAAGTACTGAATACAGTCTTGTCACCCAAAGCACATTAATGCTCAACAAATTCTCAGAATTACCCCACTATCCTGTGTGAATGTAACTCTAAACCCACCTAACAACAGTTCCTTACTGCTACAACTCCCTAGCTCCAGCAGCCACCATTGTTCTTTCCGCTCCTTTGTTTGAATATTTTCAATGCTTCACGTAAGTGGAATAATACAATATTTGTTTTTCTGTGTATGGCATATTCCACTTGGCCTGATGTCCTCAAAGTTGATCAGAGTTGTAGCATATGAGAGGATTTCCCTTTTTTATAATGCTGAATAATAGCTGATTGTATGTATACACATTTTCTTTATCCATTCATGCAACAAAGAATACTAAGGATGCATCTACCTCTTGGCTGTTGTCAATAGTGATACAATGTACACGGATGTACAAATGTCTCTTTAAGATTATGTTTTAAATTCTGATGGCTATACCCTAGAAATTGGATTGCTGGATCATAATAGATCTATTTTTAAGTACTGCAAAATTTCCATAATGTTTTCCATAGTAGTCACACGATTTTACACTCCCTTCAACAGTCTGTAAGTGTCCAAATTCTCCATATTCTATCTGACATATTATTTTATGGTTTTTTGTATACTGGGCATCTTCTTGGTATAAATTGACATCTAACTGTAGTTTCGATTTGCATTTCTCTGATGGTTAGTGATGTTGAACATATTTTCATATACTTTTTCACCATTAAGTAGAAATGTCTATTCAAATCCTACCAATGTCTATTCATCAGTGTATACATCACTGAATTAATGTTCTAGTCTATTTTTAAATCAGACTTTTTATCAGATGTAGAATTTGCTAATATATGTTCATTATTAACCCCTTCTTGGATATATGGTTTGCAACCTTTTATTTAATTAGCAAAAGCATTTTTGTTTGATGTTATCCTATTATCTATTTTTGCTTTTATGGCCTGTGCTTTCCATGTCATATTCAGGAAGCCACTGACAAATTCAATGTCGTGAAGCCTTTTCCATATATCTAGTTTTTTTTAAGGGTTTTATAGTTTCAAGTCTTTTATTTTTCAGTTCATTTTAATTTTGTCTACGTTGTAAAATAAAGGTACAAGTTTTTTTAGTATATGTTTATGATACATAATGATTTAATTCATCTTGGAGAATTAGTACATACACATATCACCTCTTGATCACTTTTACTGTTACCCCCACTCTCTTTCCCCTTCTTCAGATCACTTTCCCATTTCCACAGATTCTAAGTCCCTGTTTCCTACTATCTGTCTTTTATTTTTCTCTTTAAATTATTTATATTTTTGGTTTCTCATGTTGAAAAAACCATGTAATGTTTCAACTTCTGTGTCTGATTTATTTAATTCAGCATTATGGTCTCAATTTTATTGCACTTGTGAATATCCAGATTTCTCAACACAATTTGTTGAAGAAACTATCATTTTCCCATTATGCAGTCTTGATACTCTTTCTAATATGCAGTTAAGCTTATTGTGAAAATATTTTGTTGGAGATTTTCTTACTTCTGTTTGGTTTATGACAGGTTAATGCTGGTCTCATTAAATAGGTTTGGAGATGTTCCTTCTTGGATTTTTGTTTTTTGAGAAGTTTGAGAAGGATTATTTATAATTCTTTTTAAATGTATAATAGAATTATCCATGAGAATTAACTAGTCCCGAGCTTTATTTGTTGGGAGACATTTGATAATTGATTGTGTCTTTATTTCTTACTGGTTTATCTCGACTCACTTTTTCTTCTTGAATAAGTCTTGATGGTGTTTATCTTTCTAGTAATTTTATGCATTTCTTCAAGGAGATTTGATTTTTTGGTGTGTAATTGTTCATAATACTCTTATGATTTTTTATTTCTGTGACATCAGTTTTAATATGTTCATTCGTTAACAATTTTAATTATTTTAAAATTTTATCATTTTATTCTTAGTATAAGGGATTGCCAATTTTATCTTCACAAAATGACTTACACTTTTGATATTTTTATTCTCTTCTCTGTCTATTTCATTTATTTATGCTCTAATCTTTATTTTTCTTCTCCAAACTTTGGGTTTAATTTGCACTTCTTTCACTAATTAATTATAGATTTAGGTTGTTCCTTTGTGATCTTAGTTTTATAATTAAGGCATTGAGTGCTATAAACTCCACTCTTAGTGCTGTTTTCTTTGATCCTATAGGTTTTTGGTATGTTGTATCCGTATTTTAATTTGTCTCAAAATTTTTTCTTATCTCTCTTATGATTTTTTCTTTGACATTTATATTTCAATATATATATAATTATCATATTTTCTCCAATTTTCCAGTTTACCACAGTTTCTAGTTTCATTCAATTGTGGTTGGAAAAACTCTCATGATTTTCATCTTCTTAATTTAGGAATTGTTTTTCACTTTGTTATGTGATTTATGTCAGAAAATATTTCATATTCATATTTTTATACTATTGGATTTAATGTTCTGTTAAGTCCAATTGGCTTATGGTATTGCACAAATCCTTTGTTCTTTTATTCATCTACTGTCTGGTTGCTTTAGCCATTATTGAAATTTGAGTTTGAGATATTCTATTGTTATTATTTTAAAGTCTATTACTCCTTTTAATTATACCAATGTTTACTACATATATTTTGGTTCTCCTGTATTAAGTGCTTAACATTTAAGAGGCCAGTGAGATGGCTCAGTGGTGTAAGCGCCTGCCTGGCAAGTGCAAGGGCCCAGGTTCGACTCCCAGAACCCACATACGAAAAAAGGGCCGGTGATATCGCTCAGCAGCATGGCTACCTGCTGGTGCCCGAGGTCCTGAGGTCGTCCCCTGGTACCCACAAAAAATATATAAAATAAAATAACATTTATAACTGGTATATCTTCACAGATAATTGACTATTTCATCATTATATGTTTTATTTTGTCTCTTGTGAGCCTTTTTACTTAAATAGATTTTGTTTAATATAGGTATGCCAGCTGATGCTCTACTTTGGCTACAATTTGTACATAATATATTTTTCCATCTTTTTTTAATTTTGAGTCTATGTGTGTTCTTAAGTCTAAAGTGAGCACTTTATAAATAGCATATGGTTGGATGCTATTATTCTTATTTTCCATTCGGCTGCTCTATGAGTTTTGACAGGGGAAATTTAATACTTTACGTTTAGAGGAATTACTGAAAAGTAAGGATGTATTACTTTCCTCTTGTTATTCCCTTTCTTGTGGCTACATTTCTCTTTATTTCTATTAATGCCTCCTTTTGTGTTTCTTTCATATTTTGTGGTGACTTTAAAAATTATTTCTGTTCTTTTTCGTGTGTGTACCATTGTAATGGTTGATTGATTTTATCAACTTGAGAAGTTTAGAAGCTTAACTAAATTGGCTCAGCAATTCTACACCTGAGAGTGTAGAAGACCCACCCTAAGGTGGCTTATAGGTTGGATGATATAAAGGGGAAATGAGGAAAGATGGACCTGCTTCTGTTCTTTGGGGGAGCTCCAGTCTTCTCCTTCACCTTCAATGTCATCTACTGGCTCCCAACAGACTCCTCATCCTTGAAGTACAGACTCTTCTACTTCTGCAGATCCTTCAGTCTTTTGGCATAGATTTTTCAGCCTTCCATTGCATACCCATAGGGCTGTAGATGTGGATTTGCTTTGGACACTGCAGTGAACTCCAGATCTTGGACTGAAAACTTTTTTCTTCTGTGTGCAGACACCCTCTGCACTCTTCCTCATCCAACTCTGTGGGTGACCATTTTAAGCCAATCTTGTAATATCTTATACATTTGTATATCTTGTGTTACATCTGTTTCTCTAGTAAAACACTCACTGATACAACCATTTATCAGTATTTTCTTTGAGGATACTAGAGAATTAAAGAAAATAGCTTATATTTAGGACCACCTATTTTAATCTTATAATTACTTATCTTCATTCGTGTATAAAAACTTTACTCTTATGCATTGCCCAAGTTGTTATTGAAGTCACAAATTATATATTTTCAAATTTTGTATCTATTAACAGAGTTTTATAGTGATAATAATTTTATGTGATTACCTTTTGTACTCTCTACTAGAAACAACAATCAGTAGCACACATTATAATATTCTTTATTTGTCAATACATTTCTATATATTTAATTTACTAGGGAGCTTTATATTTTCATAAGCTCTCCTATTTTTTTACCGTAGTTTAAATGATTTCCTGTAAGGTGTGTATAATAGTAATAAACTGAGCATTTGCTTATCTAGGAAAGTCTTTAGTTCCATTTTAGTTATGAGTGAAAATTTTGCAGAATATATTATTCTAGGTTGGCAGCTTTTTCTTTCAAGAGATTTTTCCAGCTATATTGAAGTGTAATTGACAAAGAAAATTTGTGCATGTTTCTGTATACTGTGTAGCATGATATGTTGATATGCATATATTGTGAAACTGCTATCACAAACAAGATAATATATTCATCATCTTAGTTACCTTTTCTGCAGAAAAAAACAAGATTGCTATCTTAGCAAACAGCAAATATATTATAATAATACATGATAATAAAGTATAGTCATCATAGTGTACATTACATCTCCAGAACTTACTATGACCAAAAAGCTGAATAATCTAACATATTCCAATTTTCCATCCCCACAACCTTGATAATGACCTTTCTACTTTGTTTCTGTGAGTCTTTACATTACATGTATAAGTGTTATCATGAAATATTTGTCTTTCAGTATCTACTTGATTTCATACAGCATGAAGAACTCCAGTTTTATTCATCCATGTTTTCATAAATGAAAATATTCTTAATTTTTGTGGCTGATACAGTAATGTTTCACTCTATGTATTTGTACCTGTGTATTTGCACATTTCCTTTATCCATTTATCTGTAGAAAAACACTTAGGAGATTGCCCTGGGATTGCAGTGCCACTGAGAGGAGTGTAAGTCTCATGCTTCTTTCTTCCTCCATTGCCCTGGGACAGTGGTGCCATCAAGAGGAGTGTGAGTACACACTCCTTTCTTCCTCCACTGCCTCAGGATGGCAATGCAGGTGAGAGGAGTGTGAGTTCATGCTCCTTTGTTTCTCTACTGCCCAGGGATTGTGGTGCCAGGAGTGTGAGTTCCTGCTCCTTACTTCCTCTATTGCCCCAGGACAGTGGTGCCAGTGAGAGGAGTGTGAGTTCATGCTGCTCCCTTCCTCCATTGTCCTGGGACAGCATGGCTGGTGAGAAGAGTATGGCGCAGGTGGTGAGAGGATTCTGATTTTGCACTCCTCCTTTTCTCCATTGACCTGGGACAGCACAACTGGTGAGAAGATTCTGAATTTGCACTCCTCCCTTCCTCCACTGCCCCAGGAATGTGCTGGTGGCAAGAGTAGTGAGAGTTCAGCTCCTCCCTTGTCGATCAACCTAAGACAACATAGCTGGTGAGAGGAGCGACAACACTATGATTGTAAGGGGTCATAACCATCACCATAGTTTTGTTGTTGTGTCAGTCTGGTTTAGGGGTCAGAGTAATTCTGTCCTCCTGAGATTAGTTTAAAGTTATTCATTTCTCTTCAATTGTAATTATCATTATTGTAATTGTACATGTTTATTGGATATGTGATATACATTAGTGTAGTAATCAAGGCAGGATCATTAACATTTCTATGTCTTTAAGAATTTTTTAAATGTTTGATTAACATGTAATACTTGTACTGTTTTACTCACTTCCTCATTGCTTGAACAAATACCCAACAACCTAACTTAAAGAAGGAGAAGTTTATTTTATTTCAGGTTTTTCATCCATTGTTAGCTGGCTCCAAGGCAGGGAGGTATGACAGAAAGGTCTGACAGAGGGAGACTTCTCACCTCATGGTAGCCAATAAGCAGAGAAAGAAGGGAGGAGCCAGGAAGGGAGATAAACACTTCTAGGTCATGCCACCCGTAACACACCTCTTCCAACTAGACTCACTACTATCAGCAAGTCATCTATATTACACCCATTGACCAATAACCTTCAAAGCACTTGAGGCTTTGGGAACCATTTTAGATCTAAATTATAACACCCCTGCAATCCTCAAGACTCATGTGTATTGCATCTCTTTGAGCAAAATGCAGTTAATCCATCCCTAAGATTTACCAAATATTAACAGTTTCAGCATTTCCGAAAGTTGCAAGTCTAAAGTTTCCTCTAAGATGCAAGTCAAATGTTTAAGTGTAAGTCTCTGTAAAAATCAAAAAGTTAAACACTTCCAACACATAATGTCACAGATAAACATTACCATTGCAAAGGGGACAGATGGGGGATAGAATGCAGTGAGACCAAAGCCAGAACAAAACCCAGCAGAGCAAAGACTAAACCCTGTAATCCCATGTCCACCATCTAGCATTAAGTGAGGCAAGATATAAATTGCAAAGAGCTTGGGCAGACCTACCCCTACAGCATTTCCTGTTGCAGATCTCATGACATCTCTCTTATGTTTGTTTTGCTTACTCCCTAAGTCTTTCCTCAGACATTCCATGTTCCTGGATACTCAAACTCCCTATTGTCTCCAGTGCCCTTTTGCCTTCTTGCTCACTTCTTCATACACTGCCCCTCAGGTGAATGTTGCCTAGTATCCCAGGCCTTCTTTTGAAATCTTAGTGGGAACCTCCGTGATCCCAAAGCTCTTGCATTTTGTATGTTTGTAAAAGGAACACCATGTTGATGATGCCAAGGTCTGCTGACTACTTAAGCAGTAGCCGGGCTCCCTAAGATCATGGCTTCAGAGACATACAAGATGGCTGAGCACTATTAAATGAATCTTAGGAAAATGATTCATGAGCAGGATATCCCAGGCTCTCTTTTCAAAGCAAACCCTTTCACTTTTAGGCTCTTGAGATGGCAAAGTATCAGAATTTTCTGTTTCCTCACAAGCTTTCAAGGCACATTTCCTATTGCTCTGATGCAAACTATTTGACATCTTTTCATGCTAATCTTTTCAGCAATGAAGCTGTCCTCTTTTCCAATTTTACATAAAGTTTCCATGTACCAAACCTAAAAACTTCTAAGTGAACATTATGCTGCTGATTCTCATTAAAAAATCCAGTTTAAAAAAAACACTAGAGGCACTCAAAGCACAGCCTTAACTTGGACCTGCCTTGAAATTACATCTGTTAGGTTAATTAGTCCACTGGTCTTAATCTCAGTCTCCTGAAAAATCTCAGGACATGAGCAAAATGTAGGCAAATTTTCTTCCAGAGCATAACACACTTGTTTTTGAGTCCAACTTCCAAAGGAATCCTTGCTCTTAATGGAAACATCCACAGCCTGGCCTTTATTGTCTGGATTTCTATTAGCATTCTTTTCTTACACACTCTAATCAGAATCTCTCATCAAGGTTGGCTTACATAATTCTAGGGCTTCTCTATCTGGTTTCTTCAACATTTCCAAATACCCCCATTGACCAGTTCCAAAGTCTTCTTAAACACATTGTCATGTATTATTATGACAAAGACCCCACTCTGGTACCAAAATCTGTCTTAGTGCCTTTACATGTTGTTGGGATGAATACTTGACTTCTACAATTTAAAGGAGTAGAATTTTATCTTGGTCCACATTTTTAGTCCACTGTTGCTCAGCTCTGAGGTAGGAAGACATGGTGGAATGGTCTGGCAGAGACAAGCTGTTCACACTATGGTGTTCAGGAAACAGAGAGTGAAAGGAGGAGGCAGAAAGTGAGATATACCCTTCTAGGTCTCACTCCCAGTGATATGCCTGTTCCAAACAGACTCTACCTCCTAGTAACAGCAAGTCAGTTATATTGGCCACATAATCGCCTTCCCAATACATGAAGCTTTGGGGCCATTTTATATCTAAATGACTATATATACATACATATATACATACACACACACAAACACACCATATGATATATGTATATCATATATATACATGTATATACATATATACATATATACATATATATGTGTGTATACATATATATATATGCATATATATATATGTATATCATATGGTGTGTTTGTCAGTACAAGTATATTTTAGTAATTTTTTCATTGCTGGGACACAATATGTGACACCTACAATTTAAATGAGGAAAGGTTTATTTGGCTCATGTTTCGGTCCATGATCTACTAGCTCCAAGAAAGAAATGGCATGATAGAGATGTGTGGCAGAGGAAAAGCTGATCACTTCATGGTTGTCAGGAAGCAGAAAGAAAAGTGAGGAGTTGGTAGGGAGATACACCTTTCCAGGTTCTGCCTCTTCTAACCATAGCCCACCTTCTAACAGCAAGTCAGCTATATGTTCCCCAAAATTCATTCACCTTCCAAAAGCTCTACCTATGAGCACATGAGGCTGTTTGAGGACATGGTTGAGCTAAACCCTAACTATGTAGGCATTGTGTATTGATCAAATCATGGTAAATGAAGTTCTACTTCTTTATCACCACTTTGTATGTGCATCTTCTGAGCTCCTCTATTCTAGCTATTTATAAAATATGTAATAGGTTATTGTGAAGTGTAGTGAACCCTTGTCCTGAAAAATACTAGAACTTATTAAGTCTAACTTTTTTGTAGCCTCTATTCATCATTTCTGTGTATTTTCCTTTATGTGTCCAACATCTGATAATCACTATTTTACATTCAGATCAACTACTCATCATCTACATATGATATAGAGCATATAGTATCTGTTCTTTTGTATCTGACTTATTTCGCTTAACAGAATGCACCTCAGTTCCTTCCATTTTGCTACAAATAACAGGATATTGTTATTTTCATGACAAACGATTCCTCTTTCCCCACCTTTGCCAACATTTGTTATTTTCTGTCTTTTTTATAGTAGTCATTCTAAATGGGATATAATGATATCTGATTTTGATTTGCATTTTCCTGATACTTAATGATGTTTTTCATTAACATTGAACATTTGAACTTTTTTCGGAGAGTGTTTTATTTATGATTTACCCATTTCAATTAGATTTTTTCTTATTGGGTTTTTGAGATCCTTATATAAACTAGATATTACTCCATTCTTAGATTAATGTCATAAATATTTCCTCCATGTAGTATCATTTTCCAGTTCCTGTTGCTGTGTGGAAACTTCTTAAATTACTCCAACTCAATTGTTCTATTTTTGTATTGTAGCTTCTACTTTTGGAAAATTGACCAAAAATCCTTGTCTATGCTGATGTCTTCTAGTGTTTTCCCTGTATCTTATTTCAGTATGTTCATAGTTGCTGTTTTTACATTTATATCTTTGACCCATTTGGAGTTGATTTTAGTATACGGTGCACAATAGACTCCATGTTACATTTTTTCCAAGTGATTATCATGTTTCTCAGCACCAATTACTAAAGAGACTTTCCTTTTTTTTCAATGTATGTTTTGTCACCTTTACCAAAATTAACTGGCTTTAAATAAGTGAGAATTTTCTCAGGCACTATATTCCATCTATTCATTTTGTGTGTTTCTATGCCAACACCATGCTCTATTGATTATTATAATTTTGTAGTATATTTGAAAGTCTGGTGTTGTGGTTCCTATAACTTTGTTCTTTTGCATCAAGATTCGTTTAGCTACTCAGATGCCCTTGTGCTTTCATATGAACTTTAGGATTAGTTTTTCTAGTTCTGTGAAGAATATTAGTGATATTTTGATGTGGATTTTGTTAAATTAGTACATTTTTTTCTGTAGTACTGATATTATAGCAATATTGTTCTAATCCACAAAAATAGAAAGTCTTTTCATTTTTAAATATATTTCATTTCAGAAGTCTTTTACTTTCTTGGTTATATTTATTTATGGGTATTTTTTATAGCTACTGAGCATGAATTTACTTTCATGTTTTCCTTTTGTTCAATATTGTTAATGAGATATATAATTGCTATTTATATTTTTATATTTATTTTGTAGCCTGCAAATTTACTGAATTACTTCAATTATCAGTTTGAATAGTCTTATTGTTATGTATAGCCTTGTTTATGTTGAGATATATTCCTTCAATACCCAATTTTTTAGAGTTTTTGTCATGAAGGGATGTTGAATTTTTATTGAATGCTAATTCTGCATGTATTGCGATAATATATGATATTTGCCCTTCATTTGTTGATGAGATGATAAATCCAACTTGATCATAGTAAATGAGTTTTTGATGCATTGTTGGATTCAATTATCTAGTATTTTGTTGGGAATATTTGCATCTATGTTCATTAGAGATATTTATCTATAATTTTCTTTTTGTGTGTCCTTGCTAGTTTCATTATTGTGTTAATACTGATCACATTGTGGAAAGAATTTTGAAGAATTACTTCCTTTTCAAATTTTTACAATGGTTTGATGAAAAGTGATATTATTTCTTCCTTGAAAATTTGGTAGAATTCAGCAGTGAAACTACCTGCTCTTTGAGTTATTTTATTATTGATTAAATCATGTTACTTTTATTGGTTTACTCAGTTTTTTCTATGTTCATGATTCAAGTTTATAATAATATGTGTCCCAAAATTTATCCGTTTCTTTCACATTTTTCAATTTGTTGATGTATATTTGTTTGTAGTAGTTTCTAATGATCATTTTTATTTCTGTGGTATCATTCTTTTTCTCTAATTTTATTCATTGGTTCTTTTTTCATTATCTCTTTGTTAGTCTGAAATTTTGATTTTATTATACTTTCAAAAACAAACTCTTAATTTCATTGGTCTTTTGTGTTTTAGCTATTCTATATTTATTTCTGCTGTGACCTCTGAAATATCATTCTTTTTATTGCATTTAGGTTTAGTTTGTTATTACTTTTAAAAGTCCTTTAAATGCATCATAATTTATTTGAAATCCTTCTGTTTCTTTCACATAAGCCCTTATTGCTCTAAATTTTCTTCTTACCTCGATTTTTCTGTATCCCATGTGAGTTGGCATATTTCATTTCCATTTTAATTGGTTTCAAGACATTTTTAAATTTCTTTTTTGATTTTTTTATTACCTCATTTTTCACTGCATAGCATGTTCTTTAATCTCCATGAATTTCCATAATTTGTAATGTCTCTTTTTGTGTTTTTCTAACTTTATTCTATTGTGGTCAGAAAATTAACATAGTATGTTATCAACTATGAATTTTTGAGACTGGTTTTATGATCTAATACATGTTCTATTATAGAGAATATTCTGTGTGGTGATGAAAAGAATATGTATTCTTCAGCTCTTTGATGAAATGTTCTGTAGATATCTTTTAACCCTTTTTAGTCAATATTGTAGTTTAACTGTGGTCTTTCCTTGTTTAATTTTGTCTGGAAAATCTGTCCATTGATGAAAGTACAAATTGAAGTTTCTTCCTGTTATCACATCAGATCTTATCTTTTCCATTAGTTTTAATAATTTGTTTTCTAAAATTGGGCTTGTCCAGCCGGTGAGATAGCTCAGTGGCATAATCGCCTGCCTGGCAAGCGCGAGGTCCTGAGTTCAACTCCCAGTACCCACATACGAAAAAAGTGCAGGTAATATCACTCAGTGGCACGGGCCCCTGCTGGCGTACGAGGTCCTGAGGTCGACGTCCGGTACCCACACAAAAAAAAATAATAATAAATAAAATAAAATTGGGTTTGTCAATAGAAGAATATGCCTTTAAAGTCACATATTTTATTTGATTGAGTCATCGATAATTATATAGAGATTTTTGTCTCTTATCTGATTTTTTTCAATTCTATTTTGTCTGATATAACCATAGCTACTCCTGCTTATTTTTGGTTTCCATATACATGAATAGCTTTTTGCATCTTCACACTTTCTGTCTGTATGTGCTTTTACTGGTGAAGTGTGTTTCTTTTAGGCAGCACAATATTAAATCTTGTTTTTATCCATCCACCTACTCTTTTTTTAGTGAATTTAGTCTAACTAGATTCAAGGTTAGCACTATGACTTGTATCTAGATGTCCTCCCAAAGCCTCATGCACTCATAGGTGGGGCTTTTCAGAGGTGGCTGGATTTAGGGTTTGTGACACTGAGATTAAAGGTGTGTGTTATTCGATTATTCTACTAAATTTGTTCAGCATAGATCTGGTTGTGGATAATGGAAACTCCACCCTGCATGTGGGTGGCACCACTCAAAAGACTTGTAGCCTGGGCAGAATAAAAGGGAAAAGGTGACTTGCTTTGATGCTGCTTGCTGCCTTCTGCCTACTTTGACATGGACTGTTTCTCCTCTGTGATGCCCCTCTGCCATTCTGCCATGCTTTGGTACCAACTGGTGTAAGTGCTACACCCACCCTAGGGTGGGTAGCCTGCATTAAAATATAAGGGAGAAAAAGAGGCTTGTTCTCCCCCGTTTTTGCTCTTGTTGCTTTTGCTGTCTTCTGCCACCTTTAACTGTTGCCCCTCACCTTGCCACCTTGCTTGGAGCCAGCTGATTATGAACTGAAACCTTTACAAACTGTGACCTGAAATAAACCTTTCTCCTTTAACTTCAGATGTTGGGGATTTTATCTCAGCAACAAGAAAACTAATGAAGATAGCATTTCTAAGTGATGACCTCCTACATTCATTTTGTTAAATATCTTGTGTTTGATTTGAATATCCTTTATTCTATTATTTCTCTCTTGTTTACTTTTGTGGAATCTAGATTTTGTATTCATAAATTATGATAATTTTCTAATTCTCTTTTGTACACCTATTATGCTAGTGTTGTTTTCATGATATTAGTTATCCTTTCGTGTTTCTTTCTTGGTTTCTGGATGTAGGACTCCATTAAACACTTTTTGTAAGGTCAGTCTTATGTTGAAGACTTTACTTGATTTTTGCTTATCTGGATTTTCCTTCATTATTTCTGAAATACTAACTTTGCTTGGTTTATTAGTCTTGCTTGGCATTTATTTTCTTTGAGAAATTAGAATATGTCATTCTTTTCCTTCCTGGCTATCAAGCTTCTTACAAGAAATCTCCTTTTTATCTGATACAGGTTTCCTTAAATATGACTTTGCACTTTTCTCTTGCAGTTTTTTATAATTTTTTTTGTATTATATTTCTGATAGCTTGATTATAATATGTCATGGTGAGGATCTTTTGTGGTCACATCTTTTTGGAGTCTCGTGAGCCTCCTATACCTTGATGTACATGTCTTACCTTTGCCAAAGATTTAGCTATTTTTTCATTGACTAGGTTTCTATATATATCCCCTTTTCTTTTCCTTCAGATGTTCCATCTATGTATATATCTAGTGCCCTAAAGGTCGCAGAGGTTGTTTTCTTTCTTCATTTATTTTTGTCTGAATAAAGCCTTTCAAAACTCTTACCTTTAATCCCTCATATTCTTTCTGTCTCATCTCATCTGTTGAAGTTTTCCACCATACATTTTTTTAATTTGCCATATCGAGTTCATTTCTAAAATTTCTCCTTGTTTGATTTTTAATATCATTATCTGTTTGTTGAACTTTTCATACATATCTTGAATTCTTTCCCTAAATTTTTAACTGCCTGTCTGCAACTCTTTGAATACTGTATCAAGCCTTTCATCAATACTGTTTCCTTTTGAACATGTTGTTCCAAAATAGTTAATGTATTCATTTGGTAACACTAAGTTACCTTGATTTTTCATATTTTTATGGCCCTACATTTAGGTGTATATACTTAGTGGATCTTTTAATCCTGCCAATTTTATATAGTGGCTTTCATAGTAAAGGGATTACTTCTGAAGATATGTACTGGGGTGTATTGTTGTGTAAGCGATATTTTCTCTGGTTCCATCTAAATACTGAAATGTAGTTTCCCTATAATTTATTTAGCTGTCATTTATGGCATTGGGTGCAGTGAATGTGACAGCATTCTTTGAAATACCCACTATCTCAAGGGTTTACATGGAAATGGGAGCACTGTAGTGGCCAAGGTGGGTGATGCACACAGCATTGGTCCGGGGAGGATATACCCCTTGTGACCATTCTGAAAATGGTAATGATGGTGTTTGGAACATAATGAGCATTTCTTCATGTACAGCTGTATTGATCATTGGTATCAACAAGTATTTCTGGCACTGGCAGCCTCAGTGGTAGTGTGGAATTTATAGAAACTGCCCTGACTCCTAGCAGTAGTATGGTGCCACATGGCTGACCTCAGTGTGAGCACACAATGGAGGATTTTGGGATCCTCCCTCAGTTTCAGTAGTGGTGTAGGCAAGCTGTAGGGTGGCCATGTCCCATGTCCCAGAGGATAAATCTTACAGTCTCTCAGGTCTTGAGAGTGACATCCACCATCTGACCTGAACCACCTATTTCTTATAATGCAAGACATCACATAGGCCTGTGTGTTCAAGGTGGGTTTATAAGGGTACAGGCCACTGTGCTACTGTGGGCCAAAATTTGTAGGGTCCTAGGGATGAGTATAGGTAGAATTTCTGACTCCTGAAAAATATGAATTTGACAATAGCCCCTTTCTTAAGATGGTACTGAGCTACAGCAGCTGAGATTCCAGAACCTAGTGGGGGAGACAATTTGAGGTTTTTTTTTTTTTCCCCTCTAAGTCAAAGCCACTGGGTGGACTCCTAATAGCTCCTTTCACTGGTCTGTAAACTTGTGATGACCATGAAACTTTCTCATACCTGAGATTATTTATATGCACACCAATGGGATTTGCTGAGACCCTGGCTTCTGAGCCAGAATTCTGCTTGCTTATACACTTTATCTGTTCTGCCACCTCAGAATTCTGAGTCTTACGTTATTCCAATCTGTCACTTTCTGAGTTCCAGCATTGTCACATGATCACTCACCTAAATGCAGCTACTTACTGCTGCTTGTGTGTGGGGGGGTGTAGGAGAAGACAAGTGATCTGCATGTCTCTTCACTCATCTTAGAATCTCAGTTAATAATTACATGTTTGGCTGTACTCAGTAGTGAAGTGATCAGTTCCTTTACTTTGGTGGAACATTTTTTTCCTAAGTGTAATCAGTCAGGCAGAGGAAGACAAATACCTCATGTACTCATGTGTATGTGAAAGCTAAAGCAATTTTCTCACAAGAGTGATAGTGAAACTTTTAGAGACCAAGTGCCCAAGGTACAATCCAAAACCCACTTATTTATAGCAAAGAGCCAACACTGCAATTAAACCTGAATACTGAGGTTTTAGTTCAGAAAGAACAACTCATCCACTTGGCTTGCATGTCAACAGAGAGGGCTCTGCATGCCCATTGGGGCACACATGCCATATGTTCACCACCACTCTCATAGAAGGAAAGAATAGAATAGTGGTTACCAGAGGCTTGGGAGGGTGGAGAGAGGATGACTTACAGTTATAGGAGTGCAGTAGGATAAGAGGAATAACTTCACATGTTCTATAGCATAATATCGTAACTCAGGTTGTCAACAATTGTATATTTGAAAATAGCTAGTAGAGAGGATTCTTTGTTATGTTATGTATTTTATTTTTCTTTCACTATGGTGAATATAATTGTGGTTTTGAATATTTTCATCAGATTGATAATATTTCCCTTAAAGTTTCAGGATGCCATCCTAGATTCAATAAGACTGTATCTACCAAACACTTATGATTTTGTTAAAAAATTTCTTTATATATATACTTGTAGTTTATATCCTTTATACTTTCTTCTTTAATAAGCCATACTTTTCAACAGTTAAATAAATTCAACAAAGCAATTTATCCCTGAATTTACTGGACAAATCCATTTTATATGAATATCAACTATGTATATAAGACTGTTATTATTCTTATGAGATGAATTTTAAACATATTGACTTTCCAAAAATATCAATAATGTAGAGGTATAAATGCATGTTATTATACTTGGATTCACAGAATTTCACTTAGCTTCAGTGTAACTATTTGCACTAATTATGCAAAGAAAGAAACAAAGCAAGAAGAAATAGTTATCTAATTGATTGTAGAAAATCCTGTCATAAATATTTTATCTGATATAATAAGAATTGGTGACGTCATTTTAAAGCAGGTGCAACTAATTTCTTTGTTTATCTTTCCTGACTACTTTCAAATTCATAGATGTGAAATTGTAAAAATGAAAGACCAGTTAAAATTGAAAGTGTTCTTTTTTGTAGGATGATTTAAATTTCTTGATGTCTTTCTTCAATAAGAATTTCAAAAGCACAGTGTTATAAATGGAAGTATGTACTATATCCCAACATAACTGTGTTTACCTGGATTCTCTATGTTTTACTTTAGTTCTCTCTAGAGACTGTGCCATTAGGCATGTTTCTCCCTTTGCTGAGTGATTATCATTAGATCTTTGACATATCCCACTCAGATACCTTTTCAATTCTCTAGAGATTTGGGGCAATTGACAATCAAGTATTGTTGTCCCAGGCATCTACACATGAAAGTCATTTAAACAAGCTTCAAAGTGGTTTGCCCAAGAGAAAATGTTTCCTTGCAATTAGGAGGAACACTTACCATTCTGCCATCTGTGCCTTCTGTCGGGTTTTTATGCATAGTGCTTTCAGATAAGCATCTTCCTTTTTTCTCTTTTTATTTTTTGTTTTATTGAATACAGATTTTTATCACCCTCAGTGAATATTACCCATATTTAGGTAATTTTTAATATTTTGTTGCCATTTTTAACAATTTAGTCTAAATATTTATCATTTTTATAAATATGTCAGTTATACAAACATCCAATATTTGTTGAACAAGGGACAAGTGAAAATTCATTCTGTTAAATTCATCAGAATTTAAAAATAGGGGCCGGTGATATGGCTCAGCGGCATAAGCTCCTGCCTGGCAAGCACGAGGTCCTGAGTTCAACTCCTGGTACCAACATAAAAAAAAATAATAGGCAGGTAAAACAATGAAATCTAATGGGGGAAATTTCATCATCTTTCATACCTTCTCAGGTTTATTTTTCATTCATAATTTAAACAAAACCTTTTTCAGTGGGAATGACAATGTAACAGATCTCATTGTTCATTTAAGATTTAGAAATAATTCAGGTTTAGTTATAAAGACTTTATACTATTTTAATATTTTATCATTTTTAAAATGCTATGTGTGTTGTTCAAAGAATTTTGTAAATTATATTTGACATTTGAATGCATTTTTCAAAATATGATTCATTAGGCTACAGACATTTATATACACTTTCTGAAACTTGAAATCTAGGTTTAGCATTTATACAAAACTGCTATTTATTGAAAGAACAAGTTACATATACAAATACCAATAACCATTTATTATTAATGTTTTTATATCAAATTATTTTAACTGGTACATAAAACCAAAAACTGTACATAATACTTGAGTAGCATCTAAAATTTTGATAAATGAATACATTCCATAATGTTTAAATCAGGTAAAACTTATCTATCGCTACAAACATGTATCACTTCTTTATAGTGAAAACATTCAAAATCCTTTCCTCTAGCATTTTGAAATGGGCAGTACATTATCATTATCTATAGTCCCCTACTACTGTGTGATAGTACACCAGAATGGTTTGCTCTTATTTATCTGGACCTTAGTACCCATCTATCAATCTTTCCCCAACTGTACCTCTCATTCATTATCCCTGGGTTCTAGTAAACACCAATCTATTCTCAATTTCTATGAGATCATCATCTTAGATTTTATACATGCATATGATCATACAATACTTGTCTTTCTGTGCCTGGCCTATTTCACTCAACATAATGATTTCCAACAGCATCTATGTTGTTACAAGTGACAGCATTTCTTTCCAGTTTATGGCTGAATAGTACTCCCTTGTGTATATATACACATTCACTTTACCCATTTGTCAAATCATGCATCTTTCAGTTGTTTTCATTTCTTAGTTATGAATAGTGCTGCGAGAAACATGGAAATAGATGTCAATGTGCTGGTTTCATATGTTTTTGGATATATACCTAGGAGTGACATTGCTGAATCTTATGGTAGCTATATTTTTTTGAGGAACCTCCATATTATTGATAAGAACGGCACTTACATTAATCCAACAGTGTTCAAGGATTTTCTTTTTTAAATTTTATGCATATACATGTACATTTTTAAAAATAATTTTTTGCAGTATTGGAGATTGAACCTAGGGTCTTTACACTGAGCTACATCTCCAGCCCTTTTATACTTTGATACAATGTCTCCCTAAATTGCTAAATTACTCAGTCTGGGAATGAATGTGTGATCATTCTGCCTCAGCCTCCCAGAGTACTTCACACCCAGCTGAGTGCTATATTTCCTGCAAATACTAGCCAGCATTTGTTAATTTTTGTTTTTTTGTTTTGTTTTGTTTTGTTTAATAGCCAAACTCACTGGGATGAGGCGATATCCAATTGTGATTTTGATTTGCTTTTCTCTGCTGATTGTTGATGTTGACTATTATTCATATATCTGTTGGCCATTTGTATATCTTTTGAAAACTCAATTTCATTCCAGTGCCTGTTTCTTAACTAGTTTTTTTTTTCCATTGAGTTTTTGAATTCCTTATATATTCTGGATATCAACCCCTTCTCAGACTAGTAGTTTGCAAGCATTTTCTCCTAGGGTATGGGTTATATTTTCAGTCTGTTGTTTCCTTTGCTATGCTATTACTGACATTTTAAGCCTGAGAGCACAAACAGAGACCACTACAGTATTATCAGAAGTAAACTAATTTGCATGTATCTGACTTTTATATTAATATTTATATCTTAATTTAAAACTAGTTCTTATGAAGAATCGTATCAACAATCTTAATATTATCAGATTAATATCTTTAAAATATCATTTATAAACTTATAAACAGCATAGAAAATATTTAGACATGCATAGAACCTTGGTATTTCTCAAAGTGGCCACTGCATATTATTAAAGAAATAATGGTGTAGTCTATAAATGCTGCTAAATTATTTGACTATTCATAAAAGAACTATAATTTATTTTCTACCTCACAACATAAATGTGAATTCCATAGATATTAATAATTATTCATAAATAGTAAAACTTTAAAATATTGAAGTTTATATATATATATATATATATATATATATATATATATATATATTTTGTGGGTACCGGGGATCGACCTCACGACCTCGCGCGCCAGCCGGCGCCCCTGCCGCTGAGCGATATCAACGGCCCTTTTTTCGTATGTGGGTTCCGGGAGTCGAACTCGGGCCCTCGCGCTTGCCAGGCAGGGGCGTTATGCCGCTGAGCCATCTCACCGGCCCTGAAGTTTATATTTTGTACAGCAAATCATAAAAAGGATTTCTTTATAAAATGATTTTGTAATAAAAGGAAAAAAGTACTTGTATTTATATATGTAAACATATGAGTGTGCATATATATATAATATGTATATATTTTATATATAAATAATGTAAAATGATGCTAAAATAAATTATAAACTTGAAATGTTCAATATATAATGTTCACATAAATGGTACAGCAAATATTAAAGTACTTCTAAAAGATATAAATATTTAAAAATGGGCAATAAAGATGAATAATTAATTCACAGATTAAGAGACATCAAAAAGATGAACAGAAGAAAAGATGTTTTACTTCTCTAAAAGTCAGATACATGCAAATTAAAAGCACTATGCAATAATAGTTCACACCTGTCAAACCGACAAATTTAAGAACCTGAAAAATGTCAAATTTTGGCAAAAATGTGAAATGAAGGGAAATCTTATAAACCATCTACTGGAATGTAAATTGGAACAAAACTATTTGTTTAAAAATTTTGAACTTACCTACTTGATATATTTTCAATGATTTCAGTCTTATATGTGTACCTTAAAAAACTCTCATGTTTGTACACAGGCTATACAGTGTAAGATTATTCACAGCAATGTGATTTGTTGCACAAATATTACAAACACTGAAAATGTTAATAATGGGCAATAATATCAATGTTTTTTAAAAGTTGCAGTAGAATTAATACTCAATAGTACTATTTTTGTATATATTTCTTAATTATAAACAATTTTAAATCAGGTAAAACAAGATAACATCTATGAATTTGTGCATGTGTACATGCATGAGTGTGTGTAAAGTGTGCTTGTGCATACAGTTTCATGGGTACATATTTAGAGATTAAATGATAATTGCATACATGGAAATAAAGTGAGATAAAAAAAACTTCTGTTTAGTGGTATAACTTCACAGGGCTGATTTCAAATAAGGTTAATCTAATTACATTGCATAAATACAGTCTTTTAATCTTCACTCAAACTGCATGAATTAAATGCCACTGCCATTTGTATTTCATACTTGAAGAAGTTGAAACCAAAGAATAATTACTAAGGTCCCTAAAACAGGAATGTTAGAAGTTGTATTTGAACCCAAGCAAGCAGACTTTCTACCACATTCATAACCACTTGCAAGTAGATTAAGGGGAGAAATGCCAATTCATTTGGGGAGATCACAGGAACATTTATCTATAATGCATCATGTTACATTTTTAAGCTAATTAGTGGGTATATATTTGTTATTGGATTATACTTCATTATGTTTATTTCAGTTTTGGAAATATACATAATTCATTGCTTATGAGTATACTTGTAATATATTTGTACAAGCTAAGAACTGTGACTTAAGTACTGAGATTAAGAAATACAATATTACCAGGAGCCCAGAAGCTCATCTAAGTCTCCCTACATGTCACTACTCCTCCAACACTAAAACTAATTCCTGACTTTTAATCCCATATATTATCTATGTCCTATATTGAACATTATATAAATGGATTCCTGTGTTTCTAGTCTTTGGTATCTAGATTCTTTAGAAATAAAACACACTATCTATTGAGGGAGTATTTTTTGAGCTATTCTTCTGTGTCAGAAAATCTTCTGTTCCCTGAGACAGTGTAGATAATCACACTTAAAATAAAAAAGCATCCTGCTCTATGGAACTTACATTTTAATGGGAGAAAACAATAATAAACAAATGTGCACAATGAATATACATATGTCAGAGGGATACTATTAAATAGAAAATAAATCACAGGAGCTTTGATGGAAAGTATGTGGGGGTAGAGGTTAAAAGTGTTTATTTTAAATTAATGAATGCTGTTTTGTAAGCTCTATAATGATCAGTAGGAAAAATAATCAACAAAATGTTATCTTTGTTTAAAATTTTGACTAGGCGACTCTAAGAGAACTTATGATGTTCCACAGAAACATGGCTCCTCCCAACTCTACAAGTGTGAAATCTTAAATTCATTTGTTTTTTCATTCTTCTTTGCAACCTTTTATTTTTTATTATAGATATTTCTCATATTCTTTTCTTATTTTAAAATATTCTTTAAATTTCTTTCATATCCTTTATGTATCCATTTTGCCCCCTTTTCATATACTTGGGTTTGTCCTTTAGCATGCTAAATTCATTTTACATACCACATAGAAGACTTTAACTGAAAAATAAGATCTTCCATTCAATTTTATCTGTATATCAAGATTTCACATAAGATATATTCCACTATTTAAAATAATGTAGAATTACACCTTTCATTTTGTATTTTATGTATAAATATTAAGAGTGTAACAGTAGTTAATACACTGTGTATCATTAATTTCAAAGTAGTTACGCAGAAACAAAAGAAGTTTCTCACAAAGAAGAAACAGATAATAGCACAAAATTTCTCTGCAGTGAACTAAGAGAAACTAATAGTATAAATGAATTAGCACATATATTAAAATATTTTTGATATGTGGAATAGGTGGTCTTCCTACTTGCTATTTGTCTTCTATTTTGCTCTTTACTTGAGAAAATCGATTTACATATTTTTCACTTTTGTACTTAATTTCAGACTCTTTAGATCTGGTTACTTACTGTTTGTATATGTATGTAATGGTGCTGTCTATCCATTTTTTTTTTTTGTACCGGGAATCAAACTCAGGACCTTGCACTTGCCAGGCAGGAGCTTGTGTTGCTGAGCTATATCCCCAGGCCCATCTTTAATATTATATATTTATTCAAGCTTCTAAGATGTGAACAAGTCATCTGTCATTGTGAACAACACTCTTCAAGTATTGTGGTTGTGTTCCAGTTGTGCACTTCATGATGTATAACTCAGGTGGACAAATTTTCTTTTTGTTACTATAATTTATGAGGTGTGTTCAAACAATGTGGTAAATGGTTAATTAAAAATATTACATTAAAAACACATTGCCAATAGTCCCCTTCAAAACATTCCCTTTCTCTTTGAACACTCTTATCAAATCATTATTGCCACTTTCTGAAGCAGTTCTGGAAGTCCTCTTTTGTGTCTTTAGTTGCTCTGTCATGTTTGCCTGGATGTGTTGAGTTGTTTCAAAATGTTTACTTTTCATGAATAATTTTTTTTTGTGGGTACCGGGGGGTCGACCTCAGGACCTTGCGCACCAACAGGCACCCGTTCCGCTGAGCGATATCACCGGCCCCTTTTTCGTATGTGGGATCCAGGAGTCGAACTCGGGCCCTTGCGCTTGCAAGGCAGGCGCTTATGCTGCTGAGCCATCTCACCGGCCCTCATGAAAATTTTTACTTTGAGTAAGAGCCAAAAGTCACATGCTGCCAGAACCACTGAATAAGGTGGATGAGGACATACCATATACTTTTATTTGACAGAAATTGCCACAAACATTTTATAAAGGAGGCGTAATCGAGTAATTTTGGGGCCAGAGGTTAGAGTATAGCGAGCTGACTGGACAACCTGATGTTACCTGTCAATCACAGAGATCTGTCCACCATGGCTGGGATGTGTGCACAGGACAGCTTCAGAGCTGGGTGTGGGATGTCCTTCTGCTCTCGCTGTGGGTGGCTCTGAGTGTGGGATGTATTTTCTCTTCAGAGAACTTCTTCTTTAGCACTTTCTTGCACTTCTTTTTTGTCTTTTCATTCTTTTTCTTCTTCTTTACCTTCAACAAATGTTAATCATTTATGTTTATCAGTTCTCCTGTCCAGTCCTTTGAATGGGACAACAAGAGCCTGGAAAAGACGACTGGGCACCCCACAAGCTGGTAACAGTGTGGTTGTTTAAATTTTAAAAATGTGTTACAGTGAATGACACATTGCTATTAATTCCCCTCAAAATGCACCCAATTGCTTCAAACTTACTTATCCCCACTATTTTTATGGTGTGTCATTTACTCTAGCCCTTTTTAAAAATTTAAAGATTCACCATATTTGTAAATCACTCCTTGTATAGTGATCCTTCTATTGAGACCCTCTTCAGCACATAGGACATTAGAACATAAATAAACCTAGTAACTTTTAAAACTGTTAACCAATTATTTTATTTTTCATTGAATTCAGGATTTTCTACATTAGGAGAGAGTAATTTCCTCTTCTTTTCCCTGAGATTGTATATAATTATGGATGCAGAGGACAAGTTCATAAATAATAATGTACTGAGGGAGGAGATATCTGGTTATGGTGCCATACCATTTAGTCTTTATTGTGTAAACTCGTTTCACTTACTTTCAGCAATAAACATTTCCCACTTTGAAATTCACTAAATTAGTCATGCTAGTTTTTAATTCCTAGTTGTAAAATGTATGCTATCTTCTGCTATAACAATCCCCTCCTTCAAAATGAGACTTTTAGGGTCTGTGTGTGTGTGTGTGTGTGTGTGTGTGTGTGTGTGTGTCCCTCACTCTCCCTCTCCCTCCCCCTCCCTCTGTCCTTCCCTCTCAATTTATACCTGTCTGGAATAGAGAAAATAATTATTTCTTTATCTCATGACTCCCACTCTTCAGGAACAGAAAACTCTGCAACTATATCAGACCAGACACATTTTCCTAGTCAAAACTTAACTCATTGGCAAATTTACTTTCAGTCATAATTTTTGAAGTATGAAAAAAAAGCTGGCATCATTAAGATCTCTGGGTCACGTGACAAGAGAAGCACAGATATTCCTACTTTTCATATTTAATCTTTTCAGGAAGCCTGTATCCCTCTATCTTCCCCAAAACTTGAATGCTGCTAGAGTGAGTCATGGTGCAAATTCCTTTTTAGAAATTCATTTCATCATTTGTGCAGAGGGTTTTTAATTGGATATAATCCCATTTGTTGATTCTGGGTGTTATTTCTTGTGCATTTGGAGTTCTGTAGTGGTTTTACTTGTTTAATTCCCAGCAAAAATGTAGAGGGGTTGCTTTTCCCCCACAAAACTTCATAAGCATTTGTTTTTGTTTTCTTTTCTTGTCTTTTCTTTTCTTTTCTTTTTGAGTCCTTGATATTAGCCATTCTTACTGGAGTAAGATGAAATCTTAGTGTTACTTCAATTTGAATTTCTCTAATGGCCAAAGATGATGAACATATTTTCATGTATTTACTGACCATCTGCACTTCTGAGAAGTGCCTGTCCATTATGTCAACTGCCCATCTTTTGATTGGTTCTTTTATTTTCAGGGTCTAATGTTTCTTTTTCAATTCTTTATATTCTAAATATGGTATTAGTCATCTATCTGAGAAGTAGCTAGCAAAAATTTTTCCCATTCTGTGGGTTGTCTTTTCACTATTTTGGGGATTTTGCAAAAACTACAAATAGAAATTACATTTTACCAGATCTACCTCTCCTGGGTATCTTTCTGAAGGAGCTAAAATCATCATATTACAGTGGCACTTGCATACCCATGTTTATAGCAGCATAACTCACACAAGCTAAATCATGGAAGCAGCCTGTAACATCATCAACAGATGAATGGGTTAAGAAAATGTGAGATTATATGTGTATATAAAACACAGTCATAAAAAATGATACATTTGAGTAACTTGCAGGTAATTGAAGTAAATATTTCAAAGATTATTTTACCATACCTAATTCTACACCTAACCTACACCTAATATTGTCTATAGAATCTACATAATAAGCTTATAGTATAAACTTAGTGATTTCATGAATTAAGATGTATTAGTTTTGCTGTTTTTAAGACAGCGATGTTACTTGTGAAATCATGGAAATTAATGTTTTCATTCACTTACTATGAATTACAATTAAAACAAAGAATCAGTGTATGTCATAGAAATGCTCAATTCCTTGGGGGATACTGAGATGCACATAGACATAAAATATGGCCTCAAAAACTTTAGATGGTAATAGAAAGACACGTTTCTTCAGAGTTACCTGTAACAAAAAGATTGTGCTCTATAATGAGAAGCCATAGTAATAGCCACAATTTATCGAAGCTTAATATCTGAAAGCTCTACGCTTTACACATTTCAATTTACTTATTAATATCATAACTAGTGAGGATGTTATTATTTCAATAGATAAAGAAACAACAGGGAGATAAAGCCATTTGCCTATAGAGAAGTTGCATTAATAAGACTTTAAAGAAAGAAGAAGTTAATTTCAATTGGTTGGGTTTAAAATCTGTCTAATTAATGAAGAGTTATTAGGACTATGGGGGGTGGTTTATAGACATATTTGGAGAATATCTTATTAATGATACCAAAATGGCAAAAGGTTTTTGAGTGGGTGTATACTTTCAAGAAAGCTTTAATGGAAGTCTGAAGATTAGAGAGTAAAAATAGCTCTTCTCAAGGTGAAAAATGGTTAGAAATTAAAAGCATCTTGAATGACTATTTCACACCTTAAGTGAAAATTATGTGCTATAAATCCTGTAGTTTAACCGCATCTCCAGCACCAGAGTCCAGCAATGTACCAATGTTCACTTATGTATGCCCTCTTAACAACCCTGAATGCTTAAATGTCTATTGCTATCACATTGTAGATATCTAACAAATTGATTCAGTGATCTAATCAAAGGCAATTCTTTGTTGAACCAAAATTAAATGACTTACAGTCTTTGATGGAATATACATACATTTTAGTTTTGTTTCATCAACATTTAGTAACAATATGATCATAGAAAATAAATTAGAGCAAATTTTCAAAAAGTCACACATTTTGTGGCTCTAGGAAATATGATTTGAATAGAAAGTAAGATTTAGAGAGGACTCAAGGAATGCTAACTTACAATGTAAGCAATCAATTTAATAATTAATTACTAATGTCTCCACATTTCACGTGATTGGTAAGGTTAGGGGGCCACTGAAAGTAACATTACATCTTTGATAGATCAGTTCCTATTGCACAGATAAATCATATATTTTCATTGCTATTGGTGAGGATTATGCTCAACAAAAGAAAAATTTTACTGCATATCAATAGAAATTATGTAAGTTTCCCTAGTGAAATTAACTTTAGGAAATTCAAACTTACTTCAAATTAGTTCAAAATATTAACCTAAGTTTTATTTTGCTTTTTACATACACATTCTCTTTATACTTACTATTTCATATGCACTGAAAAATTTTACAAGAAAGTAGTATGTAGTGTTTTTAAAATTATATGATCACAGAAACCTTTATTACCTAAACATTTCACCAGAAGATTTTACTTTATGCAATATAACAAAGCTTTGTTTAAAATGTGTTGTTTTTATATTCAGATGCAAATAGTTATGATACATGATGGAAAATTCACAATACTCTCTCATCTGCATACATGGTTTACAGCAATTCAAATAATATATAGATGTGTGCTAATTAGACACATTGGCTAAACAATGCATGGTGATTATTTAGTTTGAGTATCCCCAAAGACAAAGCTTTAAGTGCAAGTACAGTCCTCCCCCACTATAAGCAGGGGATTGGTTCAAAGGCATGCCACAGAGACCAAAGTCTGGAGGTGCTCCAGTCTGTTATACAAAGTGGTATAGGATTTGCATATAAACTCCACACATTCTCCCATATACTTTAAATCATCTTTAACTTACTTGTGATTCCTAAAAAAAAAAGTGCTATGTAAGCAATGATTATATTTTTTTAACTTTGTATCATTCATTATATTTTTATTTTTCAAACATTTTCTATCCATGGTTGGTTGAATACTCAAATGCAGAACCTGTGGATATACCGGGCTTACTGTAGTTTATAATTTATTTGGAACAGTGAACACTATTCAGGGCAATAGCGATGTAAGATAGGGAAGTGAATGCAGGTGGGTGTGGCTATGTTCTTCAGCCAAGTATCACAATGGCAATCAGAGATTAATTTTTTGTGTGTGTGTACCGGGGGTCAAACTCAGGACCTCATGCTTGCCAGGCAGGCACTCGTGCCACTGAACTATATCAACGGCCCCAACCAGAGATCAATCTTGCAGATGAACTCTAGAAAATGCATTCATCCATTTTATTCCAAGTTTGGGATGCTGGCACAGTCGTATGTATACTCACATACCAATCAGTTGTTTGTTTAAGGGCTTCCCTGGAGGATTGGAAGTGAAGAGATTGGTGTGTGTTGGGGGGGTATTTCCTAAGCACTTCTGGGCAAACTGGGTTCTGACAGTACTATTCAACATCCTACCTGTTATATCATAAAGTATTTACCAATTATGGGAATAACTTGCCAAATTGATACTACAATGGAAATGGTGACTAAATTCCAAAGAATTGTCTGATAATAGATTAATGGGAACTGGGGACAAGATGTTGAACAGAACGTGCATTTTTAACTTCCCAGTGAGATGACTTTTTAAGAAATGTGAGAGGAAAACGTCTTGCAGGGGGATAAAACAGTATTACAACCATAGAAAAGAAAACTATCACCAGTGATCCAGAAATGTTGAGAGACTTTTAAAATGTGGAAAATAGAATGACATTAACAAAGGAAAATAGGTGCCAAATTTTGCAGAGATGCTGCTTATAAGATATACTGGTTCTCTGGAAGTTCCCTGCTTATAAATTATGAAGGAATGGAATAGTAACCTGGAAAAACATATAAATCTTTTGGAGAACTTGGTTTGAAGTAGCTACATTTATTGACCGGAACCCTGCCTTTTACTTGTGCTGAGCATCTGACAGAAGCAATGCATCTGAGTACTGAGAAAGACAGGAGAAGCAGAGCCTCAATTGACATTGATGCCCCCAAGAGACAAGGAATTTCTCACAGCCCATGATGCCCATATCTTCCCTTTCCCTTCATTCAGCCAGGGAAGCATATGGTAAAGAGATTAGGCAGAAGTCATAGATAGCCAGAACAATATTGAGCGTACAAATGTGAATTATCAAATATTTGAGGTAAACAAATATCACAGAAAGTAAAATGCTATAATAAATCAACAGTAGATTTAACACTTCCACCTCCAACAAAGGTGGAAAAAGACATTTAAGGCTGCATTGCTGAAGAAGCAAAGGTACTGTATTACTTAGTGGATTACAAGTAAAATTGAGACCAAGGATCCTTTATCAAGGCAGATTAAATGAATAAATTCTAGAAAGTAAGGGGGAAAACAAGAAACCTTGGCAAAATATTTCCAGATACACCAGCATTGTAGTAATTAGATTTTCAGAAGAGGAATTTAGAAGAAATTTGTAGGAAAATAATCAACTAAATCATAGAAGAAAATTCCCCAGACCTAAGAAGGCTTACCTTGAATATTAAATAGCCCAACAGTCAATTGGATGAATGATAACTCTTCATACTGGGACATATAATGGTGAAATTTTAGAACGGTAAGGACAAAGGTAAAATCTTTAGTCCATGAAGAAGCAAAACAAAACAAAGGAACAAAATAAATCCATAGTCCCCACAAAACAGTTAAGCATGTCACTGTCAGACTTCTTATGTACAACATCAGACACCAAAAATGGCAAAAGATATTATAAACAATAGCAAGAAAAGCTCATTAAAATTAAATGTTGATTTATTATGAGAGAAAAGTAAAATTCATCATATTCCTTGGATTTTATATTTTGCAGGAAAATTAATTATGATTTAATTTTGCTGCCAGTTTTGAGGTAGATAACACATAAAAATATTAGTCAGTAAAACACAGAAGTTATCCAATTTTGGGCAATACTGGGGATAGAACCCAGGACCTTCACACTGAGTGATGTCCCAAAAGCGTTTTTGATTTTTTTTATTTTTTATTCTGAGACAGAGTCTCACTACACTGCTAAATTGAATGGGCTGGGCTTGAACTTGCAATTTTCTTGCCTCCGCCTCCCAAAGTGCTGGGATTACAGGTGTGTCCCACCACACCTGGTTGTACATTGATTTACAATACAAACTTTTATCTATTAGATGTCATAAAGTCTTGTCCTTTTCAATTGTTATTGTCAATAGAGCTCACTATTTCTAGACTCCTTAATAATTTAATCATTTCAGAACATGCTTAAAAATGAATAAATCAGTAAAAATAACTAGATCCCAGCTATCTATAAGTGGATCTTTAAAAATAATGATGATTTTAGCCTATCCACTCATTTGGGTTTTAAATGTATTTTATTTAGGATCTGAACTCAGTTGTAACAATCTATTATTAGAAATCAAAGTTATCTCACTTCCAAAACTGATGAGACAGTACATAACTTCCTAGGTTTTAAAATGGTGAAATTAATAATTACTTAAAGTCCCACAACTTGACAGTATCAAAACTATGACCAGAATCTTTTCTTTTATTTTTCAGAATATATTATCCTACAAGCAATATGTGCACACTACAGAATGGTGGAGAGGTTTTCATTTTTAGAGAGAAGCAGCCAAGAGGAAATTTGGATGAATAAATGACACATGAGTGCTGTAATGAATAATAACTTTGTAAAAATTACACAAGACATGGAACATACTTTAATGACAATTTTATCCTGAAATCTGAGATTAAAACAACAGCATAGTTATATCAAAGTGACATGGTTCAGATTTCTTGTTTGAATTTTGTGGGCTTGAATTGACATTACATATACAGTATAAAATATATTAAATAAACACAGTTGTACTTCAAAAAACAAAGAGAAATGGGAAGACATCTCTGTAAATACAAAAACACAAAAAAGAAACCAAAACAGTTGTAAAGCAGCAATTTAAGCAGAGAAAGATATTCCCCATCAAAAATGGGCTGCTGTGGGTGACATAAAGTTGGAAATGATGCTAATAATATGGCTTTCAGGCAATCATAATCCAGAATGCAAACAAAGAGCTTTGAGAAAGAATTCTGACTCTGAAAGTTACTGCTTTAGCCAGAAATGCTGATTTTATTCAAGGAATACCAATGTCACTGGTATAAACACACCAATAAATGATCACACTCACACTGGAGCATGAGGAATACTAGGCCTAAAGACAAATACATTCAATAACTTCAATAAACAAAGGAATTATGTTCTTCAAATTAGAAATTTTGAAAAAGGGAAGTCAGACAAAAGTAAGTAGCTATAAAGAAGAACCAATTTATTATTTTGGAAAAAATAAAGTTGTAATAAAGATGTTAGCATAGGTTTTAACCAAATGAAAACAGCTGCACAATTAATTAGTAGGTTAAAATCAAATATAAAACTTATTAGATGAATATTTATTCAGAAACATTAAAAAATGGAAAAAACTGTGAAAAAATGGTTGGACACATACATAGATCCTGAATTTTACATATTTCTATATTAAGATTTTTTACTGAGCAAATTGAATAATGACTGTTCCAAAAAATACACAAAAGCCTTCAGTAGTCTTTCTCAGATTTGAAAGTATGTATGAACCATGATTTGGAAAATTCCATTGTATTTAAAACAAATTTTTTTTAAATTAAACTCATCTACCATCTTGCAGTTTCAATTCAGAACCAAGAATAAAGGGAACTCCTTAGAGCAAACGGTGGTAGAGATTCTCAAGTTATCCTAGCATAGAGAATGGTTTAATATTCTCAAAAAATGTATCAATATTTTCCAAGTGAGAAACTTTGGGCTTTTAATAAACATGGGAACTGCTCCTGGTGCGCTTCTTTTCTTCTTCTTTCAGAGTAGAAAGTAATATTTTGCCACATTAATTACATTAAGATTTCTTTTGGGGTCAAGGCTATAGCTCAGGGGCACAAGCATCTGCCTGGCAAGCACAAGTTCCTGAGTTCAATTTCCAGTACAAAAAAAAAAAAGAAAGATTTTTTTGGTATCATCATCGTAAAACTGCTAGATCAATTAAAGGTTGATTTACCATTTGGCATCTCATGTCATAGATTTGATAATTATTGCTGTAATAATAATCAGCAATTCTTTTTAATGAATGGAGACCATTGTCAAAGTATATTCTGAAGTTTTACATCTTGATGATGAGATATATGAAATTATATGAGACACTGAGGAAGACAAATCTCTTAAATTGACAGTAAAACCAGGATATTGTTTACATCTGTGCTCTAATACTTTTTTCTTCCTTGTAAAATGAATTCTTCTACTTCTTAGGGGGGTCTATATTTATCTGTTTTATGAAATATATTTGAATCTATCTATAGATCTTTTTTGTATATATTTGAATATATAAAACCTTCTCTTTAGTTACTATTTTATATAATATCCCTCATTTAATGTCATATATTTCAAATTATCTATGGTCTTACCAATAATTATTGAAATTAAGCTTCAAAATACTGGCCATTTTAGAGTCAGCTTAAAGGAAAATCATGCAGAGATCAATGAGATGATTTGTTTACAGACATAAATGTAAATCAAGTATTGCATACATTTTTCTTACATAAAATTAATTTCTTTGCAAGTTAAGTGACATGTTTCAAAAGTAGGTAACATGAATTTTCTTTAGATAAAACTATATTTTAATTCTTTTCCCTTACTCAACATGTAGTAAAGAGAAAAAGACATGAGTTGATGTCTAGGTAAAGTTTATAAAATTAAATACTTCCTATCTCAAAAAAGGTTAAATTGGGGCCAGTGAGATGGCTCAGCAGTGGAAGCGCTTGCCTGGGAAGCACGAGTGCCCGAGTTCGACTCCCAGAATCCACATATGAAAAAAGGGCCGGTGATATCACTCAGCAGCATGGGCACCTGCTGGGGTGCGAGGTCCTGAGGTCGACCCCCGGTACCCACAAAAAAAAAAGGTTAAAGGTTGACAAAAGCCACAGGAAAAAATAAGGATAGTTATTAAAGAGTTTTACATTTATTCCTCCATAACAGAACATGTGTCCAGTTTATTTACTGTGAATATTTCTGCTGTTTATATGTATGAAAGATTGATGTTAGGTTAATATAAGTAATATCATATAACAAAACCCTCACCACCAAATCACATGAATTACCTCCTCGAAATTTGGCAGGGGAAGAGTATATTATAAACCACACTTAAAAATCTATTTGTGTATATAGCCATGTGATAGACAAGGGCAACTGCCATGTCTTATTTCAATTACAACCCTTTAAGCCTACAACAAAATAGCTGTCACAGAGTAGGCACACCTATGATATTTTGCTGCACACTTGAATAAGCTGATTATGTAAACTTATGCTCAAAGGAAATTTCATAAATATAGTCAAAATAAGATTTTATATGCCAGGTTATTTTATAATGTACTACTCTACACTACTGGAATGCTGCTTCTTTTGCTATAATGGACATGAGTTCATTTGGTGAATCTGAGAGTTGGTCAATTAGATGATAATAGTATAAGTGCTAATTTTCTGATTTGGTAATATACTAAAATTTTATTACAGAATACCCCTTTTCTCTCTTAAAAGAAATACTCAAATAATTAAATATACAAACACAGCATGTGGGTAATATGAGTGTGCCCAGGACAGGATGTGGTAATATATTAATAGTTAAGTAATCTAGGTGGAGAGTTTGCACGGATAGTTTGTGCAACACCTGTAATATATCTGTAAGTTTAAAATTATTTTCTAAGTGAAATAAAGAAATTTGGTCATTTTATGATTTTTTTTTTTGGTGGGTACCGGGGGTCGACCTCAGGATCTCATGCGCCAGCAGGTGCACGTGCCGCTGAGCGGTATCACTGGCCCTTTTTTCATATGTGGGTATCGGGAGTCAAACTCAGGCCCTCACGCTTGCCAGGCAGGCGCTTATGCCACTGAGCCATCTCACCGGCCCCCATTTTATGATCTTGACAAGTTTTTGAAAAAGTATAGGCCTGACACTAAATGTATTAGTAAGATATTCAGCGCTATTTTAAGGATTGATTAAAACTTTCAGTAGGTGAGGATATGCCAAAGTAAAAATTACATGATATTTACATATATAATTATAAGATAAAATAATAGGAGAAAGCTAGAGTAGTTTTGAGGTATGCATTTCTCACTTTCTTACAACAGGAAACATCTTATTAGTTTCAAGGTGAGAAATATCCTACTATTTTCAAAGAACAAGATTCCTAGTGAGATGAATTAAGGTGCAGACTAAAATCACAGTTCCAAAATGGCAGTAATTTAGAGGTGAGTTCAATAAATTGGGGAGGAAGGAAACAACAGAAAGAATGCTTAGAATATTTTCAATAACAACAGTCTGAGGTATAGAAAAAATCTGCAGTTGCTGCTTTCTCCTCAATGCCTTGGCAGGGTTTTCAGTGGGGCTCCAAAGGAAGAGGTGGCTCTTTGACAGTTTCTGTGTTCTCATCCAGCTGTTCAGACACTAAAATGACTTAAATTGTAAAGGCTCAGGTTGGGGCAGCCATGTAGTTTGCCTCCAAGACACAAGTCTCTTACTAGACTACTTACAAATTTGTTTAAAAAGACAGTCATTAGTACTGAGAAAAGGAAGAAAGACAGTGTTCTCACTTAACTAAGAAAATGATCAATAAACTAAATGCCCGGGATGAGTTCCTTGGTACATATTTTTTCTTCTCCCATTTTATCTTGTTGCTACAGTTTCTTTGATTCTCAAACTCAGAATTTGACAATGTAGAGAAAATATTAGTTAAGTTTACTGTATGTTTTATAAACCAAACACACACAGCTTTGGACAGTAATTTATAAAGTTATCACGTATTTCCTATAGATTAATTAACTCTTCACCTTTTAAAGGCAATAGGCATGAATTAAAATTTCTAAAGCATATTTACCTCTATTAAACTCTTGGAACAAAACTATCAGCAATGTCTTATGATATATTCAGGAAGATAGAGTTTTGGAAAAAAGTATGAAAGCATGTAGGAGGAATTAAGAACTATTTTACTTTTTTATGTTCTGCAAAAGCTTACATTTCAATTTTATAAATGCAAAAAAGCATTATTTTTGTATTTCTAAGTAGAAACAAGCATGGTTGTGGTCCATTTGTTTTGAAGACTTGCTTAAAGTATGAGTCCCATTAACTTGAATACCTAAAATAAACAATCATAACATTATAATATACATAATATGCCATATTAAAAAGTATGTACTTCTTAGTTAAAAAGATAGCAGAAGAAAATTGCAAATTGATGATAAGGACTATAAATAATACAGAAATAGCTATATTTTTCTGGGTAAGAATGAGGAAAGCAGTGCTTAGATCTATCCATGTCACTCGTGGTGGTGATTCATTGTCTGAATTTATTCAAAGAGTAAACAAAGAAATCCCCTCATATATCAGGTTATAAATATATTTGATAGGCTTTCTCACTAAATATAATTTATATTATTAAAACATTAAACTCTAAATTATTATCTGTAATATTACATGGGAAATTTATTTCAAAAACAAGTAAAGATAACTATTTGGCCTTTTCAAAATGTGATTAGAAAGCTAACTAAAATCAGTACTTTTAAATATAGTATATAATTTCAATTAAGCAATAACAATTCACTAGAATCCAAACACTTTTATAATCAAGTTCTCCCTCATTCCCTCCCTCCCTCCCTCCCTCTCTCTATCTCTGTGTCTCTCCATGGAACACAGAAGAAGGCCTAATTTGATTTGCAGTACTTTGACAGCCTCTTTATTTCTAATTTAATGGAGTGACTTTAGACTTCATATGCTTATACATGAGCTCTTATATAGTGTTCTAATGTCTATATGTAATTTTATTTAAAACATTTCATCGGGCCGGTGAGATGGCTCAGTGGCATAAGCGCCTGCCTGGCATGCACGAGGGCGCGAGTTTGACTCCCGGAACCCACATACAAAAAAAGGGCTGGTGATATCGCTCAGCGGCACGGGCGCCTGCTGGCGCGCCAGGTCCTGAGGTCGACCCCCGGTACCCACAAAAAAAAAAAAAAAAAAAAAGAAAAACATTTCATCATAGACTAATGAGGAATCATTTCTAATATAAAATCCTTACTCTACAATGGCATATCGACATTTTATTGGAAAAGTCATATTTCAGAAGTGGTTGCCGCAAACACCAAGGGTAAGTATATCTCAATCAATAACAAGCATTTTGTTAAATCCTAATCTGAAAGTCAAGATGGGTTTTTATTGTTGAAATTAACATTTTTATAATTAGTATTACAACTCTTTCACTGTTGAAAATACAAATTTTTATGACATAGAGTTTGGCTAAAATATATTTGTAATATATTTCTCCAATATTAAAGTGAATATTACATAATAATTTACCAAGGACCATACCCATAACATCATCAATCAATCCTACTAGGTGTTGTATCAGTCACTGCTTACTAGAGAAACAGATTTAATGCAAGACATACAAACATATAAGTATTTACACAACAGGCTTACAACAGCTGCCAGCAGAGTCAGGTGTGGAAGAGTGCAAAAAGGCTATCTGTGAGCAGGAGACCCTAAGAATCCAGTCAAAAGCCTGGAACTTGCTATAGTGTGCTGTGTCAGGAGGCTGAAGGGTCTTAGATGACAGGCTGAAAGGTGTGTGCTGGAAGGCTGAAGAGTCTGCACTGTAAGCCAGGAGACAACATCCAAGGTGAAGATGAAGACTGGAGCTCCTCTGAAGCTCCTCCTTCTTTTCCCTTCTATTCCACTCAGGCTACAAGCCCATTGGTTGTTGGCACTCACAAGGTGGGTCTTCTGTCTTCAGTAAGACCTTTGGCCACATCCAGAGCTATGCTGATCCAATTTACTTGGGTGTTTCTTACTCAAATTGACACAATCAATTAACTATCACAGGGGTATGTATCCAAAGGAAGTGCAATCAGTATATCAAAGAGCTATCTGAACCCCATGTATGTTGCAGCTCTATTTACAATAGCCAATAAATGGAAACAACCTAAATGTCCATAAACTGATGAATGGATTAAGAAAACATGATACATATACACAATGGAATACTGTTCAGCCTTTCATCTTTCTTAATGGCCTTGTGGCCATTCTATACAATGTGTCTAAACTTCCCTGTGGTGACATAAGATTAATCCTACCTGTGAAAATTTGCCCCAAATGAACCCTTCATGAAAGTAATTTTTGGAGCACCTGGGAATTCATTAAACTCTCAAAATAGGTTTTATTTTTTTAAACAAACAAATTATTTGTTTAATATCTGCTTATATGGAGCATTTTCCTGAAACACTGCAACCTAATTGAGAATTTTGAGAGGGAAATAATTTCTCACCTTCAGTTTCTTTTGGGGCTGCTATTATCTACCAAAAATATATGAAAGCTATGCATGATGCACTTGGTTTATGTAGGCAGCAAGAAGTAAAAACTCTTTTTCTCATCAAATAATTTTGAGCTTCCTGAGACATGTTATTTTTTAAGGTTCTTAAAATTGTGACTAGTTATGACAGATTATGAGTTTTTTACTTGTACCAGATATGTCCATTTATCTTCATGGATCTCACTTTATATTTCCATGCTTAAATTGTAGATTCCCAGCACATATGTTTCCTTTATGAATAAAAAATCATAATGGAGAGGTAGATGTAAGATCTCCTTTCTACTTCTTTCTCCTTTAGTAAAAAGGAAGTAATGTGAGGGAAGAGGGTTGAGAAATTTCAACAAGAGCAAACATGGACAACAGTTTATCTTTTTATAGACTACTTTGTTACTCAGTTTTCTCTCCTTCATATCTTGAGTATTATCCATAAGCCTTTTGTTCTGATATATACTTCTATGCAGGCATCATAAATGGATCTTTAAAATATTTACATTATATGCATGCTTACCAAATTGTTTTAAAAACTTTTTATGGTAAAAATAATGGGAAAAAATAAAGCTTGAAAAACAATGATTTTTATTAAGTTGGTTTTAGTTAGCCTAACCAGAAGATCAAATTTATTGTCCAACCCATTGCTTAATTTATTTGCTTACAATAAATACCTTAAATGTTACTATTGCTGTATGCCCTAATGATATTAAATGTTTCCCTTTGCTAAAAGCATTAAGCAGACCTTACAAAAAATGGTCTTGCTATTACAATATGCTTCCCCAAGACCCTCAGGTAACAAAAATAGAACAAATTTTTACTAATTACTTCCCAACAATAGGCAGAAAATCTCAGCAGTTATAGTTATACATTCCTAGAAGATTTGATATATGTGCATATGAAAATATAATCTATGGAAAGCATCTGACCACTCCAGCTATCTTTGACTTCTATTACGTGGGGTAACACAGGAGGTTAACTTTCTATTGCTTGCAATGCAAACTCTCCGTTATAGTTTATATCTAAATCCATTGATGCATTCAGAGCTAAATATGCTGTCAGGAGGTGGAGCTTGGAAGAGGCGTGTCACTGAAGGTGAAACCAGGAAGGCTACAAGTCCCTCCCTAGCTCTTTCCTTCATTCTGCATTCCTAGCCAGAGCAGATTTCCTCCACCAGACCCTTCCAATATGCCCTTTCTGCCTTTGAGCCAGCTAACCAGAGTCTAAAATCCTAAAGCTAAATAAACCTCTCTTCTTTTAAGTTCTGCATGTCAAATATTTTGTTCTAGCAATGAGGAAAGTGATAAAGACAATGCTCTCATTCAGAATTCTGATACCTGTCTCAGAGTACAGTAGATGTACTGTACCTTATACTAGCAACAGTGAGTTGTCCAGATGGGCTGTTTCAGGCACTTCCCTTCCAACATTTGTAGCACTTTCTAAAATGGGTACAAAGAAAGTGAGGCTTATACACTAAATCTCATAGACCCCCATGAACATTGTTTCATCATTCTCTCCATCTGCATTTTGTGGTAACACAAATTGTAGCAAAAGTAAAACTAAGCAAATCTTTGTTTTATGGAGGTGTGAGAAGCATGTTATAAGAAGTCATGCCAGAGGACCCTGGTGGGCCTGCAAGATCACTGGTGACACAGTAGGGCCCTGGCTGGGGTGCACGTGATGGACAGGTGGGACTAGTGGCCTGGAAAAGCCTGAAGCAGCAGTAACAATATGAGCCAATGGTTGGTTTACATCAATGATCCTAGGCTAGTCAGCCCGGGAAGAATCCAGGACTCAGCAACCAGCCCAAAAGAGGAATCCAGGTGAATGGCTCTTTCCCCCTACACCACAGGATCCAGCAACTGGGGGAATGCCAGCCACACAGTAGGAACCTGACTAAAGTGCACACAATGGACAGGCGAGAATAGTGAAATTGAAAAGACCAAAATACGAACAAGCAAGTGGTAAGTTAGGTAAACCAGAATTGTGCATAGGGACAAAGACACACAGAATAGAAGCAGGTGGGTGGTTTGGGCCTCTTTTTCTTTGTTTTATTCTTTCTTTTAAATTAATTTTACTTCATTTTATCTTGATTTATTTTTGTTTTTATCTTTCTTTTACTTTTCCTTTTTCTCAATTTTTTCTTTATTTTTCCTTTCCTCTTTTTCTTTTCTTCTTTTTTCTTTATTCTCCTTTCTTTCATTTTTTTTCCTTTTTTCTATCTTTTCTAAATGGCTGGGGAGAACTCCAGCAACAGAAAACTAATACCATCCCCCAAACCCAAAGACCAAGTTCACATAAACCCTTGAATACTCCTTCATTCTTTATTTTATATCCCCTTCTTTAGTTTCCCAAACCTTGCACAATCATCCTTTGTCCTCCAGCCTTGCTTCTACTTCCCTTCCAGTTATCTTTGTTTCATACAGGAAATAACAATACAACAGCTTCAAGATGACACAAAGAAAAATAATATAAGAATAATTGGTGTCAATGAAAACACAGGACTCCACGCAAAAGGTGTAAAAAATCTATTTGCAGAAGTAATAGCAGAAAATTTCCCAAACATGGGGAAAAAATCTGACATACAGATAAATGAGGCATATAGAATTCCGATTAGCGATAACCAAAATAAATCTACACTGAGACATATAGCAATCAAGATCCCAGAAATTCAGCACAAGAACAGAATATTTAAATCTGTTAGAGAAAAGAAACAGATTGCCTATAAATGAAGCCCATCAGAATCACGGCAGACTCCTCAACACATATCCTCAAGTCAAAAAGAGTTTGGGTGAAGCATTTCAAGTCCTGAGAGAAAACAACTTCCAGCACAGATTGATGTACCCTGCAAAACTATGTTAAAAATTAATGGAGAAATAAGATACTTCCATGAAAAAGAACAACTGAAGAAACTATGAGCACCAAACCAACCTCACAAAGAGTACTGAAATATTTTCTAGATAGAGATAAAAATGACCACAATTCCAAAAACAACATCAGAAAGAAACCACCAGGCAGGGCAAGCAATTAAACAGAGGGGAAAGCAGAGAAACAACAAAAGGAAAATAACATGAAAAAGATAATCTAATACATATCTGTTATAACCATCAATGTAAATGGTCTCAATTCACCAATCAAAAGAAACAGACTGGCAGAATGGATCAAGAAACAATATCCAACAATATGCTGTATACAAGAAACACATTTAACTCAGAAAGAAACTCATAACCTGGAAGTGAAAGGATGGAAAACAATACTCCATGAAACAGGAACCCAGAAAAAAGCAGGGGTAGCTATTCTGTTTGCAGACAATGTGAACTATAAACCAAGAATGATCAAAAGCAATAAAGAAGGTCACTACATACTTACTAGGGGAAAAGTTCAAGAGGAAGAGATAACAAGCCTATATATATATATATATATATATATATATATATATATATATATGACAAATATGGTAGCACCCAACTATATAAGACAAATATTAATAGACATGAAAAATCAAATAAGCAGAAATATAATTGTGATGGGGGATGTTAATACCTCATTGTCACAAAGAGATAGATCACCAGACAAAAAATCAGCAAAGAAATAACAGAACTGTACCAATCCTGTGAACAAATGGACTTAGTAGATTTTTACAGAGTGTTCCACCCAACAACATCAGAATACACATTCTTCACAGCTGCATACTGGATGTTCTCTAAAATAGACCATATACTAGACCATAGAACATGCCATCATTGTATCCATTTTAATTGAAATCATTATATGTTCTAATAATATTTCACTGCAGATCTCACTTTGCTGAATCCTTGTTCAACTTTAAGTACTAAAAAATGACATTTTCTAAAACTAGTATAATTCTTTACTTTTCAGCTATGAGACTTTCTTAACATGACCAGGCACAACACTTGAATAATTTTTACCCTTCAATAAGTACTGTATAAATAAGACAAACTTAGTTTTATTACAGAGAAAACAACAGACTTTCTCTAAAGAAGGGCTATTAACACACATATAAAAATTACTTTGTACAGACTTAACAAATTATAATGTATTACTCCTTAGTAAAAAATTCCAGTAGACAGATTAGAAAACCAAACCATTTTCCAGTTCTATACCAATATAGATACTTATTTCTAATTTATTCAATCAACGCTGTAAGTCAAGCTGTATCTTGTAGACAAAAATTCTCAGATAAATAATTTTCTTCTCAAACACGTTCAGAAATATAGTCATTTTTAACTTTTAAATATCATATTACTTAGTGCAGTTAATATTATATAAGAACTACAGTTATCAAATTCTGTACATTTCCATGTGCACTCTGGGCACACATAAATATAAGCAAACACAGATCAGTTATATCTACTGAAACATTTTACCAGTTTGCTGTATACATGGAGAATTTCATATAAAGATAAGTAAAACCCTGAATTGACAGCTTTCAAAAGGCTGTGCCATCCACTCCGTACTTCCCTCATAGACCACATTAACCACGCTATGGTTTTGACAATGTAAATAGTAGATAAGTTGATTGTCTTAGTCCAGTTTTGTTTTCAATAATGCAATACGGCAGACTGATTTACTTATAATGAAAATAGGTTGTTTTTGGCTCATGGTTCTGGCAGGTCAGGGTCGAGGGTCCACATATAGTATTATCTTCCTGCTGGCAGAGTCCAGAAATGGTGCAGGAAATTACATGGCAAGACACAAGGATCTTTTTGGGGTCTTCTTAAAGATAACAATACCTAATGCAATAACCATTGTTACCCTCCTATTATGTTGTTTTGAAAATTTGTTCTTTTTTGATTTGTTTTGTTTTGTTTTTTCTTCTCTTTAAAATAAAAAAAAGACACAAGGATCATCCATGTGGCTGTGTCTTCTGTTTTCTTCTTAGTAATAAAAATAATTTTAAAAGAAACACCAGGTTTAGATCATGTGGGCTCCAATCTGGTGACCATACTTAATTTTAATCATATCCCCAAAGTCCCAACTGTATACATGATAGTCTGATTAAGTGCCCATGCTTTTAATACCTCATAATGAACATTAAATCTCAACACATAAATGTTGGGGACATTCAAACTATATGCAAATGATAGCATTGATTTCATATCAAATATCAACAACATAACAACTACTCTGATAGCTATAATTAGGTCATTTCAAAACAATTACTTATTCTTTCATTCAAGTGACCAATAAAACTTCTGAAATGACCACCTAGGACTCTCCTTATAAATTATTCTTGCAAAAGTGTTTTATTAGAGTAAATTTATTTTAAAATAAGATAGGACTTTAAATTTCTACTAAAGATATTCTTAAATAAGTTCCATGTTTATGATTTTAGAACATTCTGTAATAGTATTTCTTTTTGTACAATCACTTATAGTTTAAACAAATGAAAATAATTTTATATTGTTGCTCACATTTGTAGATTTGAAAGATGCTTCCATGTCTCAGTGTTATTAATTGGGGCTGCCCTGAAGCTTCAAAAAAAGTATACAAAATGAACTCTACTTGTTTTTTTGCCACTTTAACTAGATGGTCTATGTGCATGATCAAACAGCAATCCTTTAGATTTATTTTTATACTCATGTTTCTTCTTTAAAATCTTTGCCAAATTACAGTGGGAATGGCAGTTACTTTTTCATAAGCAACAGGGCGTCTGCAACATTGATTATCAAGTGGTTCCAAAATTCCTACTGCTCACACTTTTTTCTCAAAACACTTTGAGCATCATAAATTAACTACAATATTCATTCATCATCAAGGGAAGGATGTACATTTTCTCCTTAAAGAAAATCACAACCTATCATTTCCTTGCCTATTTCTACCATAATGACTTAGAATGCAAAGCAATATGGTTAAAAATCAATCTAAACAATCAGCTTCTTTTTGGATATACACACACACTACACACACACACACATACACATATATAACAAAGTTGAGTAAAAAAGGAAAGTATTTCAGAGAGCCATTTTATGTTCTCTCCTTGATTACAAACATGTTCCAACTGGGAATTGGCCTTTTTCCCTCTTTATCTGTTTTGAAATTTGTGTCAAGAATATGAGCTTAATTTTTCCTTCTCTGAAATCATGTATTACTCACTTAAGGAATTTGTATTACTATTTACCTTCATAAAATTTGTATGTGACTTCCTAATCTGCTTAATGATTCTATTTACTTACCTTCATATCTATCTCATAAAGCAATGAGTTTATTGAATGATGAATAAGACATTCACAATGAAATGCTTGTTGATTTATTGCCCTCAAAGTGTTACAATCCTAGGAAAGTGACCTTAGATTAAAAGGCAGCATTTGATGGTAATGAAAAAAAAATAACCAGACATGTTGAACCATTTTAAAATACAGGGCAATTAATCTGGAGTAGAGTTGGTTGGGACAGCTTCTTGAAAAATCTGGATTAGAAGTTCGTCACTCTAAGAAAAGTAAGAATAGATATGAAGACATGTTTAAAGATCTAGGAAATAACACAGTGCTTTCTTGGTAACTGTCAAAGACTGCAGTTTGACTATGTATGGAAAAAAACCAAGGTGGAAAATCATTCATAAGATATGTCAAAATCAATACTGGCATTTCTGAACAGGAGAAAAAGTGAGAGAAAAGCAAACTAACATTTATTCAGTATTTATTCATAAGACAAGCACTGTGATACTTGTGTATGTTACCCATCTAAATTCCAACAGAAGTCTAGACAATAATATTATATCCATTTTATAGAAAACAAACATGGATTCACCAAAATTAAAGTCACATAAGCAGTAAATAGCAGCATTTAAACTAAACTGCTGGATTCCACAGTGCTAACACATTTTCTATAATACTGTTTACTTATTTTTCTTTTATTTAGTTTTTAATTAGTATATGTTTGCAGTATGTGAAGCTTACTGTTATCCTGAGAATTGGGTACATGTACCAAATACAGCTTGATTATTTCTTTTACCCCCTTTCCCCTTTCTTCCCACCTCCCTTCTTCCTCTACTAAATCATCTTTTGCCCTTTTCATTATTGTTGATATTATTAACCTTAGCTCATGTTTAAGACATATAATATTTGCATTCATTGTGGTTATGAGGTGCTTATACATGGCATATCTTTATTCTACATATTTCCCCTTCCCCTCTCCCCTGACTCAATTTCCTGGACCCCTCCCCATTTGTAAGATATCTATCCCATTGCCTCCTTCTATTCATCTTTTATTCTGTTCTTTCTTTGTACTTTACTTTTTCAGTAGTACACGTTTGCAGCACATAATGATTACATTCATTGTGGGAAGCTGGTACATGTACACAACACATCTTAGTTCTTTTTTATGTCCACTACCTTCCCCTTCCTGACCCCTCCTCCATCTCATGATCCACTTCCCGATTGCAAAAGATCTATCTCCCTGTTTCCCATTATCTTTTCTTTATCTTGCTCTTTAACTTATTTATATTTTGGGTTTCTCATATAAGAGAAACCATGCAATATTTAAGCTTGTATGTCTGATTTACTTCTCTTAACATTATGGTCTCAAGGTACATCGATATTCTTGAAATAAAAAGTTTTAGCACTATACTTGAAGTAACATAGAATAGGAAATCCTAAATATAAAATCCACCTTTCTAATGCTTTATAAATCAGTGCCTTCTCTTCTCTATGTTTTCTGTTTTTTTTTAATTGTCAGACATGCACCGATATTAGTTACTTAACCGTTGTTCTATCATGCATATTATTTTACCTCATTTATGAGGATGATGATTACTAAAGCACATTTTTCTACAAAGAAATATGGAAAACATATTTTTTCCTCAGTTTTACTCTACAAACAATGAAATAAATTAATCGAATCAGATTAGTTTTCTATATATTTTAATTTCTAAATATATTTTAGGGGCCGGGGATATAGCTCAGTGGCACAAGCGTCTGCCTAGCAAGCGCAAGGTGCTCAGTTTGATTCCCGGAACAACAAAAAAAAGTATTTTATCTGATACATAAAAATATAGAAGTTATACATATTAATGAGGTAAGATATAATGTTTGATACTCATTTACCTTTTGTTATGTTTAAAAAATGTTAAACATATTTATCTCCTCAAATATTTGTCTTTTTTTATGGTGAAAATTTTGTAAAATGTTTCCTCTAGCTGTTTGAAGTCTATAGTTTATTATTGTTAGCCTGAGTGAAATAATTACTTATTAGTAATATTGTATATGGTAATAAAATTTCCACACGTATATCTTTCATATTTTAACGTAGTTCATTTTCTCCTTTCATTTCACATCCTAGTGTTCATTCTTATGAAGGAGAGTGACCCATTCATGCCATTTTGACTTGATTCACTTAGCAGGGGAGAAGTGACAAAGAGGCCATCCAGAAGCTTTGCTTCTATGGAAACAGTTTCTCCCACTTTAGTCCCAAAATGAGCAGAGATTTTGTGGTATTAATATTAATATTTATAAATAACAAGTTAGATAGTTCTCTCCCTTATTCTTCTTTGAAAGATACACAGAAGGTACATAGGCTGTCTAGTGGGCTTGCCTCACATTTAACTGTGAAGGCTTCACAGGGCAGGTATCCATAAACACCCTAAAGAAAATATATTTATCATATAAACACATGTATTTACATTTTATGCTGTATTAGTATACAGTAGGTTTTATATAACAGCTAACTACTGAAAATGAGACCATACTGTGAATATGGTTTTGGCTTTCTAAATATTCCGAAAGAGACTTTGGAACACTATCCCAGAAAATCCTTTTCTCAGATAATGCTACAGATGACAAAGACAACTTTGGACGAATCATATTTTATTAAGTGATTATAAGAATTTTGAAAATTAATGTTAACTGCTTGCAGGAAATCAAGTGAACTAACTAAAACTGATTCCAATTTTTTATGTATTTTAAATTGAAAGTATTGAGCAGGTAAAAGTGAAAATAGTTAAGGAGGTAAATGAACAAAACACATCTCATATTTAATATATACATATATTGACACGTGCCCAGATACACACTCAAAATCTTTTATAACTTTCTGCATCTTAATATCAAGGCACAAAGAGAATATACAGAGATATCAACAAATTAAATTAAAAGTAAAGAATCTCAATATAAGGACTACTATCTGAAAGGTATCTAGAAATATTTTAAATGGAGAATTTAGTATTTACATTTTACCTTTGTATTAGTCATCTTTCTTATTGCTGCAGCAATGTCCCCAACACCCACACTTAAAGGAAAAGAGTTTAATTTGCTCGCAGTTTCAGTCCATGATTGGCTGAAAGACATTGTCTCCAAGGCAATGACATCATTGTGGAAGGGTGTGGTGGAGCAAAGCTGCTCAGTTTAGGGTAGGTGGCAAGCAGAGCAAGGGACACAGCACCAGAGAGGAAACAACAGGGGACCATATACAGAATCCAGGCCATACCACGTGACACACTATGCTACCCCAGGAACTTGCTTTGCTGATCTGTTAGATGTTTCTTAATCCAATAAATTTGATATATCAGGATTAATGGTCACAACATTTTACCTGCTCTTTCTTGTTAATAAAATATATATAACATATATTTCATCCTCGTTGCACTTTCGGGGTGGCCTAACTGCTGGGTATAACTTTAAAAAATAGCAGTTTATTGTTCACTGAAATAACGACCCAATGCCTGCTTCTTTTTTTTTTTTTTTTTTTTTTTTGTGGGTACCGGGGGTCGACCTCAGGACCTCGCGCGCCAACAGGCGCCCGTGCCGCTGAGCGATATCACCGGCCCCTTTTTCGTATGTGGGATCCGGGAGTCGAACTCGGGCCCTCGCGCTTGCCAGGCAGGCGCTTATGCCGCTGAGCTATCTCACCGGCCCCAATGTCTGCTTCTTATAAGATGCCTAGCAATTCAGGAAAGTGCGTCTGGAGAATAGACAAAACATCTCTTAAATTTCTTGGTCTGGAAGTGACATATGTTGTTTCTGTTCTTATTCTTTTGATGTGAACTAAATCAACGGTTCTACCTTGTTTAAAAGTGATGGAATAATAGCCTAGTTATATGTCCAGAAAGACCAAGAAAACCAGGTATAGTATACTAGTCATTTCTGCCATAGTCACCAATGTAGTAAGCCTTGTAGGTAATTTTTTGAATTTGTCACATAATGTTCATTAAAGGAACAAATATGTTTTACACTAATGGAAGTGTGACAATAAACACATAGTATTACAAAGAAAAATGATAGTTGTTAAACTTTCTTGCAATTATAGCACATGTATTTCAAGATATAAAGTTCAACTTTTGAAATTATGTAATCTACTTATTTGGTAGTCTACAGTCTTCTCAGAGTAAACACGAAGGTATTTTGCACTTAATTAAATAGTTGGACTTTAGTTCAGTTGCAAAACATCAAAATAAAACAATCTATAAATAAGTATTTGAGAATATTGGCTCCCTTGTCTAAAAGACCCGTCTTTACCCACTATCTCCTTCCATAGGTGGTATATATAGTGTGTTCTACAGTTTCACTTGGCTAATATAACTTCCTACCAAATATTACAAAAATTTCTTTTTTTCTGATTGCATGAGGGTTTCACATTCTCCTAAAATACTCTGCCCTTCCTTTGTAGCAGCAATATCTGTTGATGAGTCCTCTTAAAAATGTTTAATGACTCAAAAGGCACTGCTTCGAATCCATAGAGCTATGACGGGAGGCTATTTCTTCATGCTAGTGTTACCAGACCATTTATCTGAGCCAATACTGTTACCTGCACTTCAATAAAATGGGTGCTATTTGCACTCTCTTATTTATTTTGCTTTATAGGCTTAATAGACACCTGGAACTCTGCCCAAATTCCAACATACATGATTATAGACTAGTGGTACATTTTTCTTTTTTGTTTTTGGTTTTTAGAGATGGTGTCTTGCTATTCATTCAGCCTGACCTTGAAACCACTATGTAGCCCAGGCTGACCTTGAACTCATGTCACCCTCCTGCCTCAGCCTCCCAAATACTGTATTAATCACCTTTCTTATTGCTGCAACAGTATCCGGCTAGTGGTACATTTTTCTGTTGCAGGTTATACATGAACTAAAAATGCCACAGGCATCTGTAATTGAAACTATAAAGAACATTGGCCATGTGTGTTTCTTTCATTTTGAGTTCATTTTAGATCTTAGTATCAGGCTAGTATCCTAAGCTTAGATCACAGAGATGGTTGGAAAAGTAGAAATTATGTTTGACAAATGTTTTTTGTATTCATTAAAACAGAAAATTAAATAAATAAGAAATTATTTATAATAGGAAGGGAAAAGATGGAAGTGCACATTAAGATTTTACAGAGAGCTCATTCATGTGCAGAAAACTTTAGACAGTGTTGTCATGAAACTCTTACCTAAGGAGGTAACCCTGTCCTGATATTCGAATAAGAATGACAAATCTATGTACAGGATGCACAAGCAGTTATTCTAGCAATAAGAATAGTAAGTAGAAAATCTTAAAGTGGAAAAAGACTTGGCATGTTCAAGGAATAAACTTGAATAATATGTTTGAAGTATATATATAGCCAGGGGAGAATGGTAAGAGAAGTCAGTGGGGATGTAGCCTGAAACATGTAATAGAGATAAATTACAAAATACTCTGTATTTTATTCTGAATTAAATGTGAAGCTACTCAAAAATTATTTAGGAGAATTCATATCATATGTTCAAGACAGTGTGGTATTTACTGGATGGAGAATTGCTGGAATTTGAGCAGCTATAGAAAGTTAGATGTTATTCTAGTATTCTAAGTGGTAGATAGTGGTTTCCAGTACATGTGGGTTTGCAATGGAGACAGAGAAAAGGAAACTGATTTGAATTATAACTTGGAAATGGAATTCATGGAATATGAAATACAAGGCATAAGAAATGAAGAAGAATGAAAACTAATAGTGTTCTTGTTTGTTTTTGTTTTATCCTCTTAGGCTAAACTTTGGTGTACTTTATTATGCTTGTGGAAAATTAGGAAGAAATATTTTAGGAGGTGAGTATCAAAAGCGCTGTTTTCAATATTCTTTGAGTAGTATTGGAAGCACTCAAGCTGTCATATCCCATAGAACATGATAAATAAGCCTAGACTGCAAGGCTGATCTGAAAAGAGTCATAAATCTTGAGTAATAAGAACACAGATGGTATTTAAAACATTGATATTGAGTGATATCACTTTGGTTGAGAGAAAAGGTAGAGAAGAAAGACGGCAGCATGCCCTGAGCAATTATTACAATTTTAAGTGTTTGCAAAAGAAGAGGCAAAAATAATATAGAATAAAGCATGACCAGGGATGTACAAGTAACTGCAAAGTGGAAAATGCCAAGGAAGGAGGATATGTAGTTTTGAAAAATAGAAAGCAAATTTGGGCAATGTTATCTTAGAGGTAGAAGAACACAAGAATGGAGAAAAGAAACCAAAAATATTGCCAACAAGGAGGATACTGGTGATTTTGTTCAAAGCAGCTTAAGTAGAATGGAGGTATTATAAGCTATGCTACAGTGGAGTGACCAAAATGAGAATTAACAAAATAGTGCTGGTGGCTTAAAGATTTATCTATAATCAAAATGCAAAAAATGTCAGAGGACAAAGTAAATCATAAAAATGCATTGATAAAAATTATTTTAAAAACTTGAAAATAATCCAAAATGATGGGCATGTGCCCTTTTAATATCACCCTGGAGTGTCATCCAACAGAATATCCCAGGGATCATTTAATTCTCTAGGCCCTCAGGGAAATATTAATTACTGTTGTTTGCTTACACATTCTGTGAAGTTAAATGTTAATGTTCATATTCTGTAATATGGATGTGAAAGTTTTGTATCTGGTAGAACAGAACAATATGATTTTATTGTGCTGTGGGATAGTTTTTAACATAAATATACTAATCTTATTCCAAGAGTCTTTCTTCAGTATCAATTTATTATAGCACAGTGATAGGGGCTAGAAGGCCGCAATCAATGTGTTGGCAGGTTTCACTTGTCTTGGAACCTTTCTCATTAGCTTACAGATGGCTGCCCCCTTGCTGTGTCCTCATATGGTTTTAGTTTTGTGCTTGCACCTCTCCCCCCACCCCATGTCTCTCTCTGTGTGTCCAGATTTACTTTGATAAGGACACCTGTCAGATTGGACCAAAGCCCATGCTACTGGACTCATTTTAACTTAATCACCTTTTAAAGGTCCCATCTCCAAATACAGTCATATTCTGAGTTACTCTGGGTTAGATCTTCAACACAGTAATATTGCAGGGACATGAATTAGCTTCTAACCTATGGGAATCAGTTTTCTAACTTTTCAAATTATGCTTTGGTAATTTTAGAGATCCCACAAATAAATATTTAAAATATTCATGCTCCGTTTACTAGTTTTAAAAATATATTATGACAGACCAACTATTTCAAACCTCACATTGCCCATTTCTCTCAAACATGTGCAAAATACAATTTGACATTTGATGGCAGTTGGCTTCTCTGGGAAGAGTATGATGAGTGGAATTGAGAGTGAAAATGTTTATTGTAGAGCAACAGAGGGGGAAAGAAAAGGGTGGAAGCAGAATTAGACAAAAGAAGCAGTCAGAACTTGATTTAGACTTGACAAACTTCTGACAGCTCAGTTGGGAGCTCCAGAGCAAAGATTATTCAGTAAGGAGATCCATGTCAAGAAGTCACCTAAGCCCTTGTTCCACCATTGTGCTCAGTCGTTAGCCAATTGATAGAGGCTGTCAGCTAACCACAGTCCTTGAAGCTGGGCAGCAAGTTCTTTCCTGGAGAGGTATATGAAGGTTTTAGCTCTAAGTTTTCCACAAAAATTAAACCAATAGCTGTTAACAGACACATGAAAAAGGAAAGAAATATAAATCAATTCAAATATCTAGGGAATGGTAATAATTGCTCTCATTTTGACCATGGAGTATCAGATAACATTTTGCAGTTCTTGACATTGTCTGTATTTTCTCCATCATTGTCGACACAAGGAGGAGAAATTTATAAATGTACAACATTAATCTTTTCAGTCTCAATTATTTTAATTGTCATAACTGAGCAACAAGAAACATTAACAAACTATATTGTTCAGAAAAGAGTATCAAATATTTACAGTAGTGTATGTTGATTTGAAAATATCCAATTACTATGAGAGTAATTCATGTAGACTAACATCCTAGCACAAAATATCAAAATATTCCAAAAAGAAATTAATGCATGCTATTTAATAATCCTGCTAAAACAAACTTATTGGGGATATACATGCTTAGATATTAAGTATTGGGCTATAAGTATTGGGCTATTACATCTTTTAATCATTAGACTTTTAAAGATTTTCAAATAAACTAAAAACAAAACTTTACAATTTTTAAGGTGAGTGATATTTCCAGCTTGTTGAAAGCTTACATTTCGATTTTTAAGATTTTTTATTTTTAATACAAATCTTTTTATTTCCTAAAGCAAATATGAAAGAAAGGAATGGAAAAGTTAGGTTAAGAAGTGTATTCATAGCCTAAATAATGATATCCATGATCATAAGACAGAACTATCTGTAAACAGTGGTTGAATTAAAAGTACATAGAATTTACATTGGTCAGGATTCCATGTACGAAGCTGATTACTACCTTAAGCAGTTAAATTTTGAAATCTCATGAGTACACTTTAAAGTAACTCAATATTAAATAATTTATGTCTAGATTCCATTTCACAAAACAAAATGAATAATGATATAATTAGATAAGTATGATTAGATAATAAAAATTAAAACCAGATAAAAGTAGCAGGTATTTCTATAAAAATGTAAACTTATATTCTCCATGATTAATAGATCCAATTATAGTTTTGAAAACATAATTCTTTCTTTTGTCTAACAATCACTTTGGAGAATTAAATTTAAAATAATTTTTAATCTTTAGATAAAATATGTGCATTAAAACCTCCTTTAATTTCTATCTTTCTAAATCATATGCATAAAAGAATTATCAGTTCACAGCTAGCTTTTTTCAGCCCATCTTTATAATTAATCTCTACTGTGAATATTTCCTGAATGCTCTACTATGTTTCAAAATACAAATGTTTTAAGCACAACTTTGCTCTAAATAATTTTAGCACAACAATTCACTTATAAATGTTTTCTCAAATAAAACTTGAGTGTTTTGTAGCCCCAATTTTTGAAACCATATTATCTTAACTTTACTAGATACCTGAGGATTTTTTTTTTTGGGGTACTGGGGGTCAACCTCAGGACCTCGCACACCAGCAGGCACCCGTGCCACTGAGTGATATCACCGGCTCTTTCTTCGTATGTGGGTCCCAGGAGTCGAACTCAGGACCTCGCGCTTGCCAGGCAGGCGCTTACACCGCTGAGCCATCTCACCAGCCCCTGAGGATCTTTAAACAAGAAATTTTTTTGTGTGTGTGGGGGTACCGGGAGTCGAACTCAGGACCTTGCACTTGCCAGGCAGGTGCTTATGCCACTGAGCTATCTCACCGGCACTAAACAAGAAAATTTTTAAGATTTTTTTATCTTCCCTTCACATTATACCCTAAGTAATATATCTTAAACTAAATCTTTCAACATGCATAACAGTTCTGCCATCTAATAGCCTTCCCAAAAAACATTCAGATAACTCTTGTAATATTCTCTGGTAATCTAATCATTTGTACAGTATACATGATCTCTAAGGCCTGGGTCCATTCATTTTACTTATCTCAGACACTTCTATCTCATAACTTAAGCCCTAGCCAAAACAAGGGTAACTCTTTTCTTCTTCCAGTTAGTCATCTCAACTCATCTTTTTTCACTTTTTCTAAGGACAATGTCTCTCTTTTTCTCTCTACAGCATTCTTTACATGTCTATAGTATTTCAGTCCTCTCATTTTGGTGTGATTACAAATTCCCACAGAATAGTTTCAATAAACCCCATGTCACAGACATCTCTGCATGATACATTTCAAGATCTGATAATTCACTTATGTGTCATTTTTCTTCCAAATTCACAAGAGCAGTTTTAAAAATTCTGGTATATTTTTCCACACATACACAGCCTAATGTACAGATAGCAAAGAGCTCAGAATGTACAATGGGTAAGCTCATAGTTCATATATAAAATTGAGGGCCAGTGATACAGCTCAGTGGCATAAGCACCTGACTGGCAAGCGCGAGGTCCCGAGTTCGAGTTCTGGTACCGACATATAAAAAATAAATAAAATAAAATAAAATAAAATTGAGTCATTCTCTTTTTTATTTCCAGAGGGAGTGAGAGAAACAAAGAGAGAGAGAGAGAGAGAGAGAGAGGGAGAGAGAGAGAGAGAGAGAGAGAGAATTGACTTTAGTGAAAAGGAAAAGAGAAATTTAGTACCTTCCCCCCATTAACCTCCTTCTGATAGTTGGCATTGTGTGTATAATATATTTACTCCGTTTTTCTAATGCTGTGCTTTTCCTATCAGGGATCTTTAGAATTCCTATTAAATAGTGACTCTATTTACTTACTTTACTAGCAATCTAATACATCTTATCTTGTCAGGTGCTGAGCATGGAATAGGTTTTATTTCTAAACACATTACTAATGAATTCTGGCTTCTTTGAAATTTTCCTCCAGTGTTCTAAATCTGCCTTGTTGAATTGGTCTTGTGATTTTGCTTACACCTTTGTATTATAGCTGAATCCTCATTTAGCTTTCCTCTATTTGGTTTGTATTTCTGTGCTAAAGCTTCTCTTGGTTTGGGTAACTTAGAGAAAATACCAAAAAGTCAGATTTACTTTTTACATTTAAAAGTTATTGGCAGGACTCTTTGATCCTTTTATTTTTAGCTGATAATATTAGAGTGGTGAGATGCATAGATCAGATAGTCTTACTACATGAAAAATCATCCCAAACACAATACTTTAAGACAATCATTTATTATTACAGTTCCCAAGAGGTCATTTAGACTCAACTGAGTGGCTTTGTGGTTGGGCCCTTTGTTGTATTCATAAGTTGAAATTAGATCCTAATTTAGTTTGGAAGCCAAGAAGCATAGTTGTAAAGCTCATTTCCACATGCCTTGAACCCATGAACCCATGAACTTTAAGCAATTCTGTCCCAGCAGATCTAACTGAAAGCTCTATCAGTCTGGGTCTTCTGTAAAGCAGAAAAAAAATCATATTGGACATGCATGAGATTTATTAAGAGAAATTTTTCTGAATATAAAAGAAATGAGAATAAGATTAATGAGGACAGACTTTAGAATCCATTGCAGGTCTGAAACTTGTGAAATTGGAGAAGAATAAAGAGAATTTGGTAGAAAGAGCCTCAGACTACAGTGCAGCTTTAGGAAAGTCTTAGTCCTAGAAAACAGATGCCAATTACAAAGGTCCTGTGTAGAGGCATCCTGGCTCTTGCATACCCACTGTATTCACTCACTGTCAGGAAACCAGCCTGGGGAGAGCATGGCTTTAGCATGAATGCTGAGGCAGGCCCAATATATACGTCCCTTGGAGAATCCCAGATAATCACTATTCTTTTGATTTCTTACAGAAGAACCTTTCTGTTTTTTTGGGGGGTACCAGGGGTCGACCTCAGGACCTCGCAGGCCAGCAGGTGCCCGTGCCGCTGAGCGATATCACCGGCTCTTTTTTGTATGTGGATTCTGGTAGTCAAACTCAGGCCCTCGCACTTGCCAGGCAGGCGCTTACGCTGCTGAGCCATCTCACCAGCCCTTACAGAAGAATTTGAATGGTCACTATTAAGGATTTTTGCAGGAATAGGAACACGTTTTTTTCTTTTTTTTTTTTTAATCAACCAAGTGTAATAAAATGAATTCATTCTGGGAGGTGGGAATACTGCTCAGCGGTAGAACACTTGCCCAGAATCTTCAAGGCCCGGGTTCAACCCCCATAACCACAAAAATTAAGTGGATTTATTCTGCATTATCTAGGTTCCTCTTCCTAATCAATATAAGGGAAAGAGAGGAGCAAATATTTCTTTAGAAAATCATTGAAAGAATTTCTTCACTGTATGTGCTCTTAAGTGAGTTAAAAACAAACACAGGCTAGCCAACACAATACTGAAGGAGATGAACAAAATTGGAGGTCTGATACTATCCAATTCTAGAAATTTTCAAGTTTTGCATTTAATGGTAAGGTTTATGATCCTCTTTGAGTTAACTTTTCTGAAAGCTGTAAGGTGTGTATATATGTTCTTTTTCTTTTCTTTTTGTATATGGATGTCCAGGTGTTCCAATGCCATTTGTTGAATATTTTGCCCTTCCTCCATTTAATTGCTTTTATTTCTTGGTCAAAGATCAGATGATGACATTTGCGTGGGTCTATTTCTGGGAATTCTTCCTGTTCTATTAATATATTCACCTGTTCTTTTTACCAATACAACACTATTTTAATTATTGCATCTTTATCAGACATATGTGGCTTGGAAATAACTTCTCCCATTCTATAGGTTGCCTTTTCATGTTGATGAGTATTTCCTTGGCTGGGTTGAAAATTTTAATTTTGATGTCATCCTACAATTTTTTGTTTGCTTGTTTGTTTTGTTGACTGTGCTTCTGATGTCATGTCAAAAATATTTTTGCCAAAAGCAATATCAAGGTGTTTCTCCATAAATTTCCATGTTTTGTGGTTTGAGGTATTGTATTTAAGTCTTTAATCCCTTTTAAATTGATTTTGTTTGTGTGTGGTGCAAGATAAGAGTCCAGTTTCATTAGTGTGTGTGAGGATATCTAGTTTTCCCAACATCGTTTATTAAGGATACTGGCAATAATGTTTTAGATACAACACAAAAGGTACATCCTTGGTAGAGAAAAAATTGATAAGTTAGGCTTCTTAAAAGTTAAATAATTTTGTTCTGTGGGTGGCAATATTAAGATAATGAAAAACCAAGCTACTGACTTGGGGAAATTCTTTTCAAAAATTATATATAACAAAGGAATTGCATCCTAAGTATATGAAGAAGAATGTTTATTACTTAGCAATAAAAAATGCCTTAGTTCATTGAGACCACTATAGCCATATATCTTAAATTGAGTAATTTATAAATGAAATAAATTATTTATTATAAGTAGTTTTACAGTCTAAGAAGTCCAAGATCATTATTACAGCATATTTGGTGTCTAGCGAGGGCCTCCTTTCTCACACTATCTGTGTACTCATATGTTAGAAGGAGCAAACTCCCTTGGCCTCTTTTATAATGACAGTAATCCTCTTCAGTTGTGCTCTGTACTCATGAACTCTTAAAGGCTACACCTACTAATTCTATTGCATTGGGGATTGGGTTTCAAATATGAGAGTCAAGGGACACACACACACACACTCAGAAAAAATTGAAAGTAGCAAAATCTATGAACAGATACCACATACAGAACCTAAAACTGCTGTAACAAAACTAAGTTAGTTTATAGTATAAGATATTAAACAAATAGCAAATATGCACATAAATATATGTTCAACATAAATATATGCTATTAGGAAATTACAACTTAATGAGATAACACGAAGTATGAGAGTAGCTAAAATTAAAAAAGAAATCTGACAAAACCAAATGCTAGTGTGATGTGATGCAGCAGAAACGTTCATTTATTGAAAGTGGCAAGGCAACATTAGCAGAGCCGTGATGGAAAATATTTTTGGCAGTTTCTTGTGAAGCTAACCATACTCTTACTCATCCAGCAGTCAAACCCCTAAATATGCATCAAAACAAGTCAAAAACTTATGTCACACAATTACATCCACATTAATGTTTAGTGTTAGTGCATCTCTGTTTCATAATTTCCCGAACTAGAAGACAGCCAACATGTCCCTCAATAGGTGAGTGTATAAACTAACTGCACAATATCCATACAAAGTATTATTATTTCACAATAAAATAAAGGAGATATCTAGCCATAAAAATAGAAGGAACTTTTCAATCACATGGTATTCTGGAAAAGATAAGGATATAGAGAGGGTAAAAATAATTCACTGCTTTTTTGTTTTTGAGGAGGAAAGAGGCAAAAAAGCATAAGAGAAGTACAGGGTATATTTAGAGTGGTAAAAACTATTGTGTATGTTATTGTAATGGTGGGTACAAGACACTATGCACTTGTCAAAATCCACAAAATTTTCCACTACAAAGGGTGAATCCTAATGAAACCTATCAATTTTATTTAGTGGCAATGTATCAAAATTGGTTCATCAATTTCAATAAATTCATCACATTAGTTAAGATGTCAATAATATTGTACAATATGCAAAAAGAAGTCATGTGCGGGTTCTCTGTCCTACTTGTTCAATTTTTCACGGAATCTGAAACTGCTGCTAAAAATGCTAAATTGGGCCGGGGATATAGCTCAGCGGCACAGTTCCTGCTTGGCAAACCGAGGTCCTGAGTTCCATTCCCAGTAACAACAACAAAAAAAGTGCTAAATTTAAGTAAAGAATAAAAAACAGAAAAAAATGCCAGCATTCATTTTCTCCTATTTTAGTGACCTTTCTTTTTCCGTTAATAGGTTTTAGAAAGATGTAGCATGCCTTTCTGATTCTACCTCTTGCCAATTACTTGATATTGGCATATTCTTTGAACCTCAGTTCTCCCTTAGGTGAATAGGATGATAATACCTAACAGTAATCTGACAAAGGTATAGCTGGAGGAATATCTACGTGCAATTCCATACATATCACTTACTTCTTTTTCAAATACTCTTTCTCCTCTTAGTAAAGGGGAACTACCTGACTCAAAAAGGCCTTGCATACTTTCTCCTTGTACCACATTTTTTCCAACATCCACTCACCTTTCCCATCATCACTCAAATTCCTCTATTTTGTGCTTCCTTTATCCATTTTTTCCAGAGCTCAGAATACAACATAGAAAATAGCTTGAGGATTCACCATAAGGTAGAGATGAGTTTTGTTCAGCATTACAATAAGAAATTATCCCTGTTGAATTGTTGGGGGTAGGGACTGTACCTGAGCCTTAGCACCAGGAGAGGTCCTAGAAATAATCATGAATAAAACATGATTCTTGCATTTAAGTAACTCACAGTCAGAAAGAGGATATGCATGAGAAGAAACCATACTGGTACAGTCATCAACACCTCAGTGTGAATTCATTTTCGATACTTTTTTCAGACATATTGAAAAGCAAGTGGTGGCCAAGGCACAGAATTCTAGGAATCAGGTAGGGAGAAGGTATAACTTTAAGGGAAGTACAGGGTTTTAAAAATTGGCTTTTAGCAGCACTAAATAGTAACTCCATTTACTTTGAAGTTATGTTACCTGAGAATAAATCTCCTAAAGTCCTATTTTCCATTTTGTATTGCAAAATATAATATTAAACACCTATATCAGTGGAAATCAAGAGGAAGAATTTATTTATTTTGTATTAAAGCATTGAAGAGAATTTGAATTTTAATCATTTCACATTGTTTCTGAGAAATTCAGTTTTGTTAGATTACTCTACAAAACTGATGTTCCCAGAGTGTTTTTGGAGCTTTTTCTTTCTATTACATAGGTAAATTTTGAGTATAGATTCCAAACATATTGAATAGTTTTGTTTTACCTTCCCCTAATTAAGGTGTTACTTATAGTCAAACTACAATATGTTAGGCTAAAATTCACTTTAACTCTCATTTTTACTAATTTTATTAATGAATTGTTGGCTCCCAACATTCTTTAAATTCTTTTTAACTATGAGTATACTTCCTTAGGTTAGTGATATCTGTACAATTTGAAAATAAAGAGATTTTCAGGAGAAATTAATTTATTTGCATACATTTTCAATATTCTAGGCATAATTTTAATAATATTTATATTCATTCATTTCATAAGTTAATTTATTCAATATGTAGAATACAGGTTATGAGGTAATACCCACAGTTCCAAGTTTGTGCATCCCAAATTTCATGAAGCCCTCTTCAGAAAAGTAATACATAGTTTTAATTGGATGGTATTAGCTGTTCATCTAGGTAATAAAATATAAAACTAGATTATCGAAATACAGTACTATTTTTACTTCCCATATTAATCCAGTCCTCCTTTTTTAACATAACAATTTTTTTCATATTGCTTTGTATTATTTCTAAAGTCAGAGACCAGGAAAAATCCAATCAATTCTCTGAAATCAAACCTCCTTTCCGGAAATATTTATTAACCATCTATTTGGGAGTCTTGGCTTCAAAACTCCTGAAAATTATCACAGAATTAAAACTACCTAGAAAATGTGATCGACACTATACTTTTTTCAACACAATACTTTTCATCACCTTTATGTCCACTGAATTTTATTGTTGTTATGTCTTAAATTCTTAGTGGTTTAAATAGTAGTTTTGTCTTTGACTACAAAAATAACATTTTAGTATAGAGACTTTTATAAAGCATAATACAGTGGATGTCATTATTGTGTATTAGGCCTGAATCTAAACAAATATTATTCTTACACTGAATGTGAGTGTGCTTATAAATGTTTTACACTCCAGAGATGAAAACTTCCACAATGACATTGAACACTCACAACCAGATACAGAGAGGATATCCTCTGAAGAATAAACTCAGAATTAAGCAGTAGAATTTAGGTTTCTAGCAATGAGTATATAAGCCATAAAGTATAGAAATGACTTTACCAATAGTTGTAGTAAATATTAGATGGAAAGAAAAGCCACTGTGCCCCCGAATGCCTCAGGAAAGCATTAGTAGTATCATTACAAATGGCAAATACTCACTCTTGCACCACTTGCACATATTTGAAATTCACTGGATGTGTGACCTCAAACTTTCTAAATATTTAAGCTGTATCTGTTATTATAAATTACCATAAAATAGCTGCTGTGGCTCAAGGGATAGTCACTGTTTTAGAGTTAATGCATATTCACTTTATTAATAATGATAATTGATTAAATTCAAATAGTGAGTAGGTGAAGTCAATATTGGCTTACAGGATTCAGAAGACAAGAAACAAAGCTTACAATGTAATATAATGAAAACATATATAAGCCAGCTATTAAGGCTGATTGTCATCAAGTAACAAAACTCCATTTCAGAGGAATAAGTGAGCTGATATGTAAGAATATATATATATATATATATATATTCCATCTGACCTATATTTTTTGTTTTTTAACAATTTCTTTTTAGGAGAATTATGCTTGATACCCAGCAGACATAATTTAAACACAAAATGTCATGTTATGTTACTGCCATCCTCAATATGGTGGTGCATTAAAGCATTTCATTTGTTCTATTCTATTTTTCCTGTTTTCTGTTCTTCATATCTATGTTCTCATTCTTGACTCCTGCTTTCAAGATTATGTCATTCTTTCTTTGTTGTCAAGATATTCTCATTTATTTTCAAATATTCTCTGTAGTATTATATTAAAATCCATTATATTTCAGCCAACTACTTGAAAGTCAAGTCAAATCAATTACAAAACAAACAAACAAATAATATAAACAAACAAATCCTTGGCTGGCAGGCACCACTTCAGAATGCCACCCACGTTTTCACCATGTAAAAGAAGCTGTCCACCCCAGAGTGGCCTGGCTACTTAAGTGGCCACTTTTGTGTATGTGTGTGTGTGTCTGTGTCTGTACCTCTTTCCCGCTCAAGGACAAATATTCCATATTCTTAAGCATGGCTTGGTAAGAAATATTTTTTTCTGTTAGTATTTTGAACTGCATAATTTAATGGAATGTGGCAGATATGATCTGAAGACTAAGAGGTATATTATGCAATGTAAATGACAAGATTCTCTATGATATTCTATGAACTATTTCAAATAACAAGCGATAAAATTTAAAAAGAATCAGGCCAAGCCATCCAAAAGAGCAGAGGAAAATAAGAAGCAGTGATGCCTAGAGCAAGAAACATATCAAAGGAGTGCCATGTTTGTTGATGATGTTTCTATTCAATTCCTGTTTCAGCTCATTGGCATTTCCCCCAAAAATCTTATTTTTGTTAAGCTAAATGGAATGAGTTTCTATTTTCATCAAAGGCATTCTTTATTCTCTCCCCAGCACAATTAGTCCATATCGTTTGAAAAATTTACAGAACTTGACATAGCATCATAGCTTCCAAATGACCACTGTGGTTCAAGCACCATCGTCTCTCAGGATAATAATGTATCCCCTTATTGCTGTATTTCCACCTTCACCTTAGTAAAGTCCACCCTCCAAAATTAGGTAGATGAATCTTTACAAAGACTTGAAAAGTAAATTAATATGTCATTCGATAGCTTACAATGGTTTTCTGTCCATGAGTAAATGTTCCTCTCTGACATGCTTCACACATGTTCCCACCTCCTGTGACATTATCCCCCACATGTCTGTAACTGTCCAGGTTTATTCCATTGCACTGGCCTCCTTGCTTTTCTAGGAACACTCATCAAAAACCTTCTTGCCTCAGTTGTTTGGACCCATTTCCTCTGCCAGTCACCCTTTCATTACGTATCTACTTGATATTCTCCCTCACTTCTCATTAATTTGACAGTTTACTCTTGTACTTCATGAGAACTCCCTGTTCTCTTCATTTATTCTTATTATTTTATACCTATTACTACAACCCAATGTAACACATGTTAATTTATTATATTTGTGATCTATTGTCTCTCACTAGAAATGTCATGATGGGAAGTGTTTCCTTTAATATTGGATCTACAGTGCCTAAAATACTAAGCACTTAAAAAGTACTTGTTAGATATTTGTTGAATTAAGTAAATAATAGACAAAACTTAGATATTTGGCCATATGACTAGAATCATTGAAATTCACACTGAAGGATACATGATAATTAGAATGGGATAAAAATGGAAAAGAAAAGAGCAAGAATAAACAGATGGAGAAATTAAATTAAAAGTAAAATGTGCATTTATATGCTCACAATGACAATTATGCCATGATTTGACTAGAAATCTAACAAAAAATATTACACACAAAGGGCAAAATATATGAGAAAAGAAAACTAATAATTATGATTAACTTAAACTCTGACCACCTGATATACATTGAAACAGAGGAACAAACAGTAAATATGTAGAACACAAAACATTTTTATACTAATAAAATAACTAGTTTTATTATTTGTAGCTTCACATCTTTGTATATATTTTAAGGTGTATGTAAGTTTGAAAGAAATTATGACTAAAAACATAAAATTTATCATTGGCAGAAAATGAATATTTGAACAATAATGATCATTACATTCCAAATAATTTTCTCAAGAGTAGTAGTCTTTCCACTAAAAATTAAAACACTGATCTAGGTGAATTGATAAATAGTTTTCATATGTAATTTATAAAATTTTAATGTTTCTATTACTTCTATGTTTTCATTTTGCAATGCTTCATGTTTAGGTGTATGTATTAGAAACAGATTCTATCATGAGGTTTAGGATACATTTATGCAATTACAAGATATGAAATTACATTATTTTTATATTTTCCAGATATGAAAATGAATTCATCACAATCAACTCTTTCTTTCTTCCCTGCCTCTGTTCTTTTTCTCTTTCACTGATTATTTTATACACACTAGTGATTATAATATACCAATACACTAAGAATGGAAAGCCACAACCTCTGTCTTTAAAACAGATTAGCCACTCTTTCATTTATTCCTATTTTTCAAGTTTTAGTTTTGTATTAGTACATATTTGCAATACCTGAATATATTACTCATAAGGAGTTAGTGCACATACGTAACACATCGTAATTCTTTCCTCAGTCCCTCCACTCACCCTCCTTCCATTACTTGGTCCCCTTCCCTTTTACAAAGATCAATGTCCCTACTTCCTATTATCTTTTATTTTACTCTTCATGTATATTTTGGGTTTCCCATATAAGAGAAACTGCATGCTATTTAAACTTGCTTTTCTGACTTATTTCACTTACCATGGTTTTAAGGTGCATCCATTTTCCTATAAATTTTTTAAGGTTATCACTCTTTACTTCATCCCCTCCTTTCTGCATTCCTTTCTTTTTTTTTTTTTTGTGGTTACCGGGGGGTCGACCTCAGGACCTCGCGTGCCAACAGGCACCCATGCCACTGAGCGATATCACTGGCCCCTTTTTCGTATGTGGGTTCCGGGAGTCGAACTCGGGCCCTCGCGCTTGCAAGGCAGGTGCTTACGCCGCTGAGACATCTCACCGGCCCCATCCTTTCTTTAAATTATACTAGTAACATAGAAATATATCATCCTTCCCTCTTTCCTCTTTTCTTTTTCCATTCCTTCCTCCCACAGGTATTTATGAATACATGTAAAAATCTAAATGAGAAAGTGTAAAAAGTGAAATATATATGCCTTTATTTACCCTCCTTGTATTCTACTGCTCATAAAAATCACCTTTCTCAACAGTTTAGTTGACATTTTCCAACTAATTGGACATGTATATTTCTATTATATATGGATTAATTCAATACATTAGTCTTTGGAGACACTTCATATTTAAAATTTAAAACTTGTGTAAACATTTACAAATATTTTATTTCCATAAAATATATGCTATATTTCTTTTAAATCATTACAAAAAGTGTCACACAGAAAGCATGTAATACAATATATTTAACAACTTTTTGAAGGCTGTTTTGAAATTTTATTTAGGATGTACAATCAGTGCCATAGTGAAAGTCTTGAGCATTGCTTATTTGATGCATGTATAGGCTTTCTATAGAATGAATTACTTTAAATAAAATTGCATGGTCAAAAATATGATCCTTTTACAATTTAATAGATTCTTTTTTTTTATGTGGGTGCCGGGGGTCAACCTCAGGACCTCACACTTGCCAGCAAGCGCTTGTGCCACTGAGCGATATCACCGGCACTGTTTTCCCTTTATGTGGGTACTGGGAGTCAAACTCAGGACCTCACACTTGCCAGGCAGGCGCTTATGCTGCTGAGCTATCTCACCGGCCCTTAGTAGATTCTTAAAAATTACCTTCCAAAAATGGTTAACAAATTTACTGCAATAAGATTGTATGCATTTGTTTGTTCTCTCATGTTCTCACCAATACCTAATATTATTGATTTTAATTTAATATGACTGGAAGAAAGTGTAGTTTGTATCATTCTAATCTCTTTGATGCTTTTTACTGAACTCATACATATTTTCTTATGTTTATTGTTCATTACATTTTATATTTTCTGATTTGCCATTTTGTATTTTTAGTGGCCCATTTTATATTAGGTTGCTTTTCATTTTCTATAGAATATGTCTGTACTCTTCATGCTTTTTCTATGTTAATCTTTGCTTGTAAAATGACCTACAGATATTTTATTCCTAAATTGAATCTGTTTGACATTCTTTATGATATATATTGCAGTATGATAATATTTTCACTGGTTGTGGTGGCATACACCTATAATCCCAGCACTTGGGAGGCTGAGACAGGAGGATTTAGGAGAGTTCAAGACCAACCTGGGCTACATAGTGAGTTCAAGACCAGCCTGAACTACATAGTGAGACTCTGTCTCAGAAAAAAAAACAGGGTCAGTGATATGGCTCAGTAGCATAAGCGCCTGCCTGGCAAGCGCAAGGTCCTGAGTTTGACTACCGATACCCACATATAAAACACACACACACACACACACACACACACACAAAAAAAAAAATTCATTTGTGATTCTCTGTAATATTTAGGAAAATCTTCTTACACTGAAATTTATTTTTCACAAATATTTTTACTTCTAGTCCACCTAGAAGTTATTTTTTTGTGTGATGTAAATTAGTTCTAAATGTTATTTTTTTATGGCTATCCAATTGCACTTGCAACTACATATTCATTTAGCAGATAGTCTGCTCTTTGTCACTGAGTAGAAATGAACAGTGCGTTCTTAACCACAGCCACAGCCATGGTAGAAGTTAGTATCTTTAACCTAGGAATATATTTGTAGCACTCTTAAGTGTGATTATCCTCATTATCTTTCACCTGGGCCTATTTATCTAGAATTATTTCACAATTTGCCTGATGATTACTTTGCCAAATTTGAAGTTTAGTCTGGAAAAGTCTAGTTACTTCAAAAATACACATTTTTTTTCTTTGAGAAAATGTCTGCTTTACAATCACATTGATTTTAAGCACTGTTTATTTTAGTCACATCTTCATGGCTATGTGGTGGTTGGATGGTTTTTTTATAGAGCACTAAATATTTTCAGGGTCAAAAACTCAGCTCTGCATTTAATTCTGGAACATTACTCTCCAAATATTGCAAAAGCCTTTGCCTAAAACATGTAAAATTATCCTTAAATTTATATTTGTTCAAATTAACCCTGTTCTTGTTTGAGAAATAATAAAAGTAACATTTGTCTATAAGATTAAATTTACATTTACCTAGACTGTTATGATTGACTGTTTGACTATTACATGTAGAAATATCTCCCTGAAAAGCAAGAAAATTGACAGATACTGAATGCTTAAATTTTCAAATATAGATAGCTATTTTGGGTACGTTTTCTATATGATTTTAAGCATTTCATTTAATTCTACTAATAAAATCTGAAAGTATCAGGTATTCAAAGTACATAAGAATGTTTAAGTTAATGAGGAAAAGATGATATAATTTATATAGTAAGAAAACTATAAAAATATAGTCAGAGCCTCTAGTTTTATTTCTAGCTGATTTTCCTTGTTTCAAAGCTGGATAGATTCTCTTGGTGTCTAAAAGGAATTAGTAAGGATTTACTTTAAAAAGAGATTACAGTGAATTACAGGTAGCTGGAAATATATCTCATTTTATACTTTATAAGACGGTGCATATCTTATAATACCTTTTAATTCTCACTTCTTAGCTACAAGAAAACCATAGGGAGAATGTTGGATTAGTGAATTATAATCATACATAGCCTTTTTTGTTTCCAAATTGTTTGATTGCCGCAAAGTGAAAATAGAAGTGTAAATATTATTTCACAGGTGATTTTAAAGCTTCAGTAAATCTGAATTTCCACTTAAAGTTTTTTTCTTTCTTTGGGCATTTTGCTTTCAGAATGTTTTTTGATTTTTAAACATTACTAATGAAATGTGTTTAATTCAGCTGATAGAAGCATACATAAACTGAACTTTTAGACCTTTTGCATGTATGTCATACAAACATAAGTGTGCATACAGCTTTTATCCTAGTAGACTATTAAGTTATATGTTATACCTAAAGTATTATAATCCATCATATTATTATTGGAATTTATGATTATCTTACTTTACATGGCAAAAGTGACTTTGCATATGTTGTTAATATTATGGACCTCATAATGGGGAGATTATTCTACATGACTCATGTGGGACTAATCTCATTACATAAGCCCTTAACTGTAGAGATCTTCATCTTGCTGGAGTCAAAAAAGAAAAATGATATTGAAAAGAATATCGGAGCAATTCCAAAGTTGAAAAGGAATGGACCCATCTTGGCTGTCTTTGATATGAATCAAACCAACCAGAATTTCATCCTTATAAAATGTGGGGCTGAGAGACCAGCTGAAGCAATGTAGACTTCTGACCCATGTGAATGTGAAATAACAAGTTTATGTAGCAACAATACTATTTGTATAATTATTTTCATATATTATACCATTTTAGTAATATGTTTATATTTATACTACTAAATTATTCTAAAAAGCATCTATATTTACACTTATATTTAATTAATTATATGTACTCTATATGTATATATACACTTAAATATCTAGAGAGTAAAATGAATCAGGGCACTATTAAATTTTGGCCTTTATTACAAAATGTGGGTCATGAAAATGCCCCAAATGAGTCTGAGGGGAGGGACAGATTTGTATGGAGCCTTAGCAAATTAAGCTAGTTTGGGAAGTAATTACTCCAGAATGCTTATTGAAAGAGGGATGAATTGTCTTACAAATTAAGAATGTGAAAACTGCACAATTTGTGTTTTATCAAGAATGATGAGGGCCGGGCATGGTGACATATGCCTGTTATCTCAGCCCTCAGAAGTCTATGGCAGGATTGCTGTGAATTCAAGGCCAGCCTGGGGTACGAAGTGAGTTCAAGGCCAGCCTGAACTGCGTAGTGAAACCCTGTCTCAGAAAGACCAAAAAAAAAAAAAGAGTGATAAGCAGTAACAGATGATAAAATATTTGCAGGTCATTGTAAAAATGTTCAATTCTTATCTCATCCCACTATTATCTCTCATTATCAAGTAATGATGTCCTCCTCCCATCATTTTCTATATTTTAAAACTGATCCATATGAATAATCAAACTTTTTAAACTTTTAATATTTGTGAAAAGTAATTACCAAATAGTAACACCTATTTCCTAAATGGATTTTATCTGAATGTAATTGAAATCATGAATTTCAACCATAATATCTTCTAGGGAAATAAGTTAATAATCAATAGGTAAAAATGGGTTTAAAAATCTATCCTGCAGGGATTTATATAAAATATTTCATTTTTGAATTACTTTATTTTTACCCATACTTTCTGTCTACCGTCACTTGTTTATTTTTTTATTGTTATCCACCTCCGTTTTTGTGATTATTATGTACATTATAATAAATATAATATCAAACGTGGAGGATATAAATCACTATTGAGCAAAAACCCCTTACCAGTTTTCCACAATCCCAGTCTTTGAAGATAACTATTTCTAAGAGTTTGCTGTGCGACTTTGCAAATATATTCCATGAATATTCAAATACATTTGAAAGGAAGACACATATTGTATATATAAAGAAAAAAATATGCTTTAAATAAATTTTGATCACATAATTTATATATTTCTGAATATTTACAATTTATTATCATGAATATTTTCCAAGTTCAGTACTTAAAGATTTTGTACATTTGTTAGCAGTCCCTTTTTATTTTAAGGAAACCTGTATCTAGCAGCCCCTTTCCACTTCCTATTTTTCCTTTTTTTTGTGTGGGTACCGGGGGTCGACCTCAGGACCTCACGTGCCAGCAGGTGCCCTTGCCGCTGAGCGATATCATGGGCCCCTTTTTTCGTATGTGGGTTCCGGGAGTTGAACTTGGGCCTTCATGCTTGCCAGGCAGGCACATATGCCGCTGAGCCATCTCAATGGCCCTCAACTTCCTATTTTGTAAATTAAAGAATCTCATCAGTTAAACTTGTACTGTATATACTTTTTGGATGTGAGTGATTGCATGAAACATTCTTCTAAGAATAAAGTGGCTGAGTCTTTGGAATTCAGCTCCAAAATCACATTCTCCAAGCAGCTATCAATGACCAATTCATACAAAGTTGCATCTTTTACCATATACTTCATATCTCTTCTACTGTATATTCCTTTTACGGTATGTGGCAAAATATAAAATTATTTCACTTTTGCTTTTTGTCACTAAATTTTAGTCTAAATGCTTGTTCCCCACCTCTTTGTTATATTTCCCAGTATCTAGACAGCTCTCTGTAACAGTAGTCAATAATATTAATTGAACAGAAGTATGTATGTATGAATACATGGGTGGATGAAAAGATGTGTACCTATAGCATGGCCTTTACTCAAAGATTTTCCATCTTTATTTACCTGTTCTTTTATACATGATGAAGTGCTGAGAATAAGAGACTACTAAAAACCTAAGAAAGTGACCAAAGTGCATAGAAACTAGAGGGTCTATACATCTAAGAGTAATTTCCTGAAGGGTAAAACCAAGAATGAGTTGAAGCTTGGAAAAAATTGTTAAGAATAACATACAGGATTTTTAGAATCATTTTCAAAACAAGACTTATGACAGTAAAATATCAGAGTCCAATTTATTGACAGCGCTGGGGCAATGTTATGAGATGACAAAATACTGGAATGTCAGCTTCTGTTTCGTTTTAACTTTTTTCTTCTGTCAGAGTGAAAGGCCATCAGACTGGAGGGGATAAAGCAAATATTTCCACGCAAAACAATCTTGAAATGAACAAGTAAGAGAATAGTCAACAATGGGCCATGTTATAAGACTTAAAATGGGCTCTGGTTTGGGTTTCCCTAAAAACAAGAATACATGACAAGAATACATGGGTAATTGATTTGAAAGATTACCTAAAGAGTAAGGAAGGAAGATAAGGAACTGAAAATGGCAGTTATACAAATATTAATGAGTGGCTTACTCATACCAATCCTAGCTGTCTGTGGCTGACAGCAAATCATGAGCAATTTTTAAAATTTTCCCAAGTGATTCTAATATGAAGCCAAGATGGAGAGGTAGCACTGCAAACAAACTTTACTGTTTAAATTGTGTTCCATAGAGAAGCAGTATTTTGCACAGGATGTCTTAGTTATTCATAGGATCATTTAAGGTTGAGAAGCATTTAGTTCTAGACGTTAAAATCACTAATGGAGCTTTCTAAGTACAAGTATTTAAAAATGAAAAGTACCAATCTCAGAAAGAGTGATTTGGTCTGGGATGTAGCCTGGACATCATCAGGGTTTTCACACCATCCTCCAGATGACTCAATTATCTAACAAGATTTGATGATTATGGGCCGGTGAGATGGCTCAGTGGCATAAGCGCCTGCCTGGCAAGCACGAGGGCCCAAGTTCGACTCCCGGAACCCACATACGAAAAAAGGGCCAGTGATATCGCTCAGCGGCCCAGGCACCTGCTGGCGCACGAGGTCCTGAGGTCAACCCCCATTACCCACACACACACACAAAAAGATTTGATAATTACTGTTGGAGATCTTTTTTGTTCCAGTTAGATATTAAAGGTGTTCATAGATTTGTTCATTAGTATATCAATGCCTACTTTCCATTGCAATTATTATAGTAATGGAGAAGACTATTATTTAATTTTTTGATTCTTTGCTTTCTCCATCACTTCCAAATGCTGTCTTCCTATTTTCTTATATTATTATTATTATTATTATTATTGACTTTTTGTACCACGCAGATATACATAATGATCACATTCAACATAGGAAATTTGTACCTGTACATGATATATCTTGATTACTCTTTTTTACCCATTCCCTTCCCCTCCATTCAACCCCTCTATCCCTCCTTATTTACAAAGCTTTGTTTCCATTTTATCATTTTCACATTTTTTTCTTTTCCCTTCCTTCCTTTCTCCCTCCCCCCCCAGTTCCCATTTCCTTTTGAACAATTTTTCCTATTTTATAATATCTATGTTCATTTTGGTTCTTATTTACACTTTCAGTTTCTCACACCAGAGAGACAATGTGATATTTAAACATATGTCTGATTTATTTCACTTAAAATTATGGTCTCAAATCCATCCATTTAGCTACAAATGTCTCAAGTTTATCCTTCTTTATGGCTTAGTATTATTCCATTGTATAAAAAAACCATATCTTTTTATCTATTCATCAGTTGATGGGCATTTGGGTTGTTTCCAAGATTTATCTATTACAAACTGTGGTGTTATAACCATGAGTGTGAATATGTCACTGTGCTATGATGCTTTTAATTCTTTTGGGAAGATACCAAGAAGGGGAAGAGCTGGGTCAAATGGGACCTCTAGTGCTGCTTTTTGAGGAATCTCCACTGATTTCCACAGTGCTTGTACCAGTCTACATTGCCACCAACAGTGGAGAAGGGTTCCTTTTTTCCTACAACCCTGCCAACATTTGTTTTTGGTTGACTTCTTAATAGTAGCCATTCTTTCAGGAGTGAGATGGAATCTCAGCATTGTTTTAATTTGCATCTTTCTAATGACCATTGATGTTGAATATTTTTTCATATATTTATTTGCCATTTCTACTTTTTCATCTGAGAAGGGTGTATCATCTCTGGTGCTCATTTTTGGAATGGATCTTTTTAAATTTGGTGGTCTGATTTTTTCAACACTTTATATGTTCTAGATATTAGTCCTTTGCCTGAGAAACAACTGGCTAAAATTTTTGCTCACTCTGTGTGTTCTCTTTTCACTCTGTTTGTAATTTATTTTGCTGTGCAGAAGCTTTTTAATGAGATCTCAGTTGTTGATTCTTTGTAGTATTTCCCATGCAGTCAGGGTTTTGTTCATGTGGTCTTTGCCTACATGAATATCTTCAAGAGTTCTACCTATTTTATCTTCCAACAGATTAAGTGTTTCTATTTAAATAGTTAGATCTTTTATACATTTTGAGTTTAGTTTAGTACATAATGAAAGATATGGCTCTAGTTTTAATCTTTGGCATGTGAAAAACCAGTTTATCTAGCACCATTTATTAAAAAGGCTATCTTTCTTCCATTGAATGTGTTTGTCCCCTTTGTCAAAGATAAGGTGAATGAGAGTTTTTGGATTTGTTTCTGCATCTTCTAATCTCTTCCACTGATCCTCGGGTCTTTTTCTTATGCCAGTACCATACTGTTTTTATGACAGTAAGTTTGTAGTACAATTTCACGTCAGGAATTGTGATGCCTCCTGCCTTGCCTTTGTTATCCAGAATTCTTTTGCTATTCTAGGTCTCTTCTGGTCCCAAATAAATTTTGGGAATGTTTTCTCTAGTTCTGTGAGGTATGCTAGTAGTATTGTAATTGGGATTACATTAAGTCTTTATAAAAGTTTTGGAAGTATGGCCATTTTCAATATGTTGGTGCTTCCTACTCAAGAGCGAGGGGTATCTTTCCATTTTCTGATGTCCTCTTCAATCTCCTTTTTTATAGTACTGTCATTTTTGAGTATATAGATCTTTACTTCCTTTGTTAGATTGATTCCTATATATTACATTTTTTTCAATGCTATTGTGAAAGGGGTGGCTTCCTTAATTTCTCTCTCATTGAGTTTGGCATTTGTGTACAGGAATGCTATTGATTTTTGAGTGTTGACTTTGTATCTAGCTATGCTTCTTAATTTGGTTATTAAATCTAGAAGTCTTTTGGTGGAGTTTTTGGGATCTTCTATGTAGAGTATCATGTCCTCTGAAAATACTGATAATCTAACTTCTTCCTTTCCTATCTTTATTCCTTTTATTTCTTTCTCTTGTCTGATTACTCTGGCTAATGTTTCCAGAACTATATTGAATAGGAGTGGAGATAGTGGACATCCTTGTCTTGTCCCTGATTTTGGAGTGAAAGCTTTAATTTTGGGGTGTTTAGTATGATGTTTGCTGTTGGTTTGTCATAGATGGCTTTTATCGGATTGAGATAAAGATCATTGATTCCAATTTTTTGTAGGGATTTTATCATGCATGGGTGTTAGACTTTGTCAAATGCTTTTTCTGTGTCTATTGAGATGATCATGTGCTTTTTCTCTTTGGCTCTGTTGATATGGTGTATTGCATTTATTGATTTGCATATGTTGAACCATCCTTGCATCCCTGGGGTGAATCTTGTTTATTGGCTTGTACTTCTCTTCTATTTTCACTTTCCTGTGGCTTTATCATTTGATGCTTCTACCTGAGACTGTATTTAAATCTAATTCAGCTTTTTATCTTAGCTCCTCTTTTAGAATTTTGTGGAAAGCTTTTAACTAAAACTGATGTACAGGTGGCACCCCCACGATTTGTAGTCAATGATTTCTGATAGTCTCACATGTAATTTTTATTTTAATTTTAAAATTCTAGAGAAGGATTCAATGTGCATAGAGGATTATGAACCTCTGAGCTTCATTGTCTTGTTTATAACTGTGAAAAACAAGCAGGAAGAAAAAGTGATTGTGGTGCAACTGTTAAAGAACTTCATATATAACCCCCTGAATTATTGTTTAGTTTGTTGCATTACCATTTCATTGTTTAATAGCATAACATTACCTTGTTTAAACATTTACTAAATCCTCTGTTTAAAAAATCTATGGAAAAATGTTCTTGAAAAACCTATAATTCTCACAACAATCCTGGGGTAGATATTTTTTCAGGCAGTAGAGGAAGTTACATGGCTGAGTGAGGATCATCAGAAGTCTTTGGTAATTATATCAAGTTGGGTCAACTTAGCATTAGTAATGATTTTTCTGGTAAATGAATAAAATTTGATAACACTTGCTCCATATTTCCTCCATGGCACTCTCATGTGTGTCTCTCTGTAACATCCAATCCAGAGGTATCAAATGCTAGAGAATGTTTACAATTGAGTACTGCCTAAAATCCTGGATTTTCATGAATATGGATTCCTTTTCCTGTTGTTAAAAGTTCCACTTAAATTATTTAAATAAAAAATCATTTTTATTTTATATTATTCAAAGAGTGCATTAGCTATGAAGTGGTCATGATATCTAGTTCACTGTTCATGATAAAATAAATAGGCTAAAGTTAAATGATTTATAGATTTTCTGTACATTAATTTTTAGTATCTGGATTGATTATCTTTTATTAACTTCAAATGAGGGGTAGTATGGAAGATCGCCATGTTGCCCTCCCCCAGACCTAAATGTGATTGTGCTTACTTGCAAGCAGTGCAGCTGTATAGAGGCCACTTCCCTAAATTGGCTTTCAGTTTGAATAATGAGTTTGGCCAAGGCTGTGTAAGCACCTTCATGGAAGCAAGCAGACGGTGTGTAGGGCTAGCATTGCTGTTCACCAACGGCCACAGTTGAGCCCAGAGAAGTGGGCCGTGAGACCAGTGGGCTGAGATATGGGATAATGTCTCTGCTGAAGCCTGTGTGACTTCAGAGTAAATTCCTTCCTGTAACTGACCACAAAACAGTTTACTCATTGACTACAACCTGAATCTGGCTCTTGTGTTCCTTTCACAAGAATGCTTTGTTCCCTCTTTTACAATCCTTGCCTGCCTAGCCACTTATCCGACACATGCAGCAGAAATCCCCTCACCATTTTCCTCAATGTAAATGTGATCAGTAAATACTGACATTCTGGCTGCCTCATGGCCTTTTGTTCCCTGTGAACAACTGGCCATCCCAGGTCCCCATTGCATTGCTATTTGTCTCTTGCTCTTTCTTTTCGCCATAAAACATAACACCTTGCAGGAAATTTGGAACTCACTGCAAGAGCCTCCGATAGGGTAGCACTGTTTACTATATATTATACTAATGAATATGATATTCATGCATGTTTCTAGATATTCTAAATTTATTTCTTGTTTATCTTTTAACAATCCTCAAGGCTTTATTTTTTCCTCGTCAAAATGGAACAGGTAAAATGTTAACAGCCCAATTATTTTCTTGCTTGCACATTTTATGGGTTATTGGAGAGTTCTGCATTTACTAGTGGTATTACAGTGGTCAGGCCAGTAATGCTTAACAAGGATTTTAAGTGCCTATTGTGTTTATGAACATACACTAAGCATCATAGAAAGTATAAAATTTAATTGTCAAGTACTAGAATACATTGAATTTTAATTTAGATAAAAAATAATCTACCTTAGGATAGACTGTACCCCACAGGTGAAATGGAAACAATTACAGATAAGTTAGAAAATACAAAATACCATGCTGTAATAGGAACCATTGAACACATTATATGGGAGAATAGAATGTCTTAATTTAGGAAGGCTTCCTGAATGCCTTGCAGATTAAAATTGATCTTGAAATATTTGCAGTGGTAGGTAAGAGAAGGAATTTTAGATGGGCTGACTGTTGTATGTAGTGGTATAGAAACATGGGAAAGAGTAGGTGAATAAAAGTAGAAAGTTTAATTGAATATAACAAAATTGCACAGATATAGAAATGGAGGTTGTTGTTTATCAAATAATTTTCAAGATGAATCCTGTTGCTACTTCACATTTGTTGAAAAGACACGTTTCCCCATGGAATTGGTTAGTACCTTTGTCAAAATTTACTTCTGAATGTGAGGGTTTTCTCCATTGATCTATATATCTATCTTTATGTCAATAGTACACTGCCTTGAAATCTTCATTACTGTAGCTTTGTACCACTTTTTAAATGGAGGAGTTTGAGTCCTTACAACTCTGTTTTTTATATTTTGGGTATTCTAGGTCCTTTGAATTTCCATATAAATTTTAAGATAAGCTTGTTACTATCTGCAAAGAAGGTAGTGGAAATTTTGTCAAGGATTACAATAAATGTATCAATCAACTAAGACAGTAATGTTTTTTTTAAAAACTGAGCTAACTTTACATATTATATAATTAACCAATTTAAATTATACACATTACTGGAAATTAGTATATTCACCATGTTACACAGTCAACCAGATCTCTTTGTCTAAAAACTTTTTCATCACTGTGTGATAACATATTGTAACTATTACTTGATCACTCTGCCTTCTCCCATTTCATCATATAGTAAGCTTTAAACTGCTTTCTATCTGTATAGATGTGCCTACTATACACATACCGTATAAAATACTCAGCTTCTGGTTTCTTTCACTTAGCATAAGGTTTTGGGCTCATCTGACAAGTGGCCTATATCAGTACTTCATTTTTGTCATTAAATAATGTTCCATCTTGCATGCACACGTAACACCATTTATTTTTAATTTTACAGCTGAATAATATTCATATATATATATATATACCATATTTTAAAGACATATACATGTGTGTATGTATGTATGTGTTTCAATAATAAGAATTGAACTCATGTCCTTCACACTGAGCTACATCCACAGCCCTTTTTTAAATTTTTTTTTTGAGTCAGGGTCTCATAAGTTTCCAAGTTGTTCAGGCTGGGATCATATTTGTGATCCAGCTTCAGCCTTTGAGAGTGCAGGGATTAAAGGTGTGCATGACCATAACAGGCATCTATACCACATTTCAAAAACTGCTTCATTAATAAATAGAAATTTAGTCAATTCCATATCTTGGCTATTGTGGTAGTGCTTCCATAAGCATGGCCATGCAGGTATCTCATTGACATACTGATTTCATTTTCTTTGGGTATATACTTGGTAATAGGAGAGCTGGATTTTATGGTAGTTCTAATTGCAGATTTTGGAAGAACTAACATACTTGTTTTCCTAATGTCTATACCAATTTACATTCCCATCAATGCTATATAAGAGTTCCCATTTTTCTGCATCTTTATCAAAACTTGTTATTTTTTTAATATTTTTATCATAACCATTCTATTCATGTGATGAAATGTGGTTATATTTTCCCAAAGTGTGAACTATGAAAGTCCACAGAATATTAACTGCCTTTCATCTCAAATAGTTTCTGTGATGAGATTTGTTTGAGAAACACTGGAAAGAGCAACCTTCATTATGTTCCCTTATGAGGACCTACTCAGAGGCTATAGTGCTATTATTAAACAGGGATGTCCAAAGGGTTATAATATGCAGAATTTCAGGAAGTTATTTGGGTATTTTGAACATCTTTTTTTTTTTATGTGGGTACCAGGAGTCGACCTCCAGACCTCATGCTTGCTAGCAAGTGCTTGTGCCACTGAGCGATATCACCAGCCCTTTTGTTCTTTCATGTGGGTACCGGGAATCAAACTCAGGACCTCACGCTTGCCAGGCAGGCACTTATGCTGCGGAGCTATCTCACCGGCTCTGAACATCTTTTTATATTTACAAAATCTGTATAACCTGGTACATTTTGTAAAATGTTTAGTTAAAATTTTTAGTGAAAATGTTTAGTTAAAGTATTAACTTGTGCCATATCAATTTTGTTTCTTAAACAACTGACTTTTCCAAAATGTGTATTAATGTTACATGTTCAGATATTTTCATAGACAATAAGACAGATCTCTCTATGATATATGACACATTCTTCTCTTCCAGGTACATTTTATCTTAAGATGTTTTATAAATGAATGTCTACTGAGAATATTTAGAACTTTAGTTTCAATACTTATAATTCTGCTTAAAAAGTGGTATGTTTTCCCATGCCGATTATGAAAACTATTTGTTGTTTGGCCTTCTTTGCCCAAAAGTCAAAAGTCAAATTTTATCATGGGAAATATTTAAAACCTCTAATTTTTGGATATTTTAGTTACTCACTTTTTTGGAGCAAATGTTCATAGTCTATACTATATTCTCTTACTGTATATAGGTTTTGCTTCAAGCCCCCTAAAACTACTTCAAGAGAAGTCCTATAGAAGTAAACTTTATAAATGGGATTTACTGTTTCTTATCCATTTTTCATGCTTCTTGTGGGCTCTTGGTAATTACGCCCAGGCTTCAGTCACTCTGTGGTTTTCTTTCTGAGTCTCAGCAGGGACTAGTTTTTCCTTCTCAGAAAACCTTGCCATTTGAATAGGAAAATGCCTCCTTTCCAGACAAAACTATCTGAAAAACATCCCTTAATTTTTGTCGGATCCAGCTTTGCATGAAAGAAATTTTCACTGGCAGAAAGTCCTCTACATCAAAATTGTTAGAAATCAAATTGTGATTGTAAGCTCTGCCTTAAATACTTTGTCAAGCATCTAATGAGGTTATATGAACATTTCTTGGTTTAATTCTTGTTCCTTTTTATGATCCCTTGAGATTTCTTATTGAATGCCTGCTCTTTTCACGTTTCTAAGATTGAACCAGTCATTTTGTGTTTGCCCCCTCATCCATTCCTGTCTTCCTTGTTTTCCCATGCATTACCAAGGATTGAGTGTTGAAGATTGCATGTTTCAAGTTCCAACACATGTTAAGTTCAAACATGAAGAGGTACTGGCAATAACTAGGAAGAAAAGAGGAAGGAAGAAGCCAAAATATTTCCACCATTTTTCTCTAATTAATCAGTGTCTCCACAAAGTTGTCTCTTTTGCAAGATATTTCCTCTGTGATTCTAGCTTTCAATGGAAATGCTCTCAAGCATAGCTTTAGCTCATACTTCAGTACATTTCTCTAATGTCACTGCTTTGCTTTAACTCTTTTATTCCTCCATCCCTAGAAGGGATAAGCTCTTCCTGACATGGACAATTTCTGGGTTGCTTCAATTTTTAATTTTTTCTTTTTTGTATTTTCATCTCTGTGATATGTTTACATATTTGCCATTGAACTACTTAGCGAGAGCTGTTTTCCTGCCTAGAATCTCATAGAGATGAAGAATTAAATATTAATTATTAATATTAACTTTAATTATTGTTAGTATTGTTAAATCATTAAGGAAGTTACTATGTTCAGATATTTAATGGAAAGTTGTATTTTAAAATTTTCTCATTGTTGCAACTATATTCATTTGTTTTTTCCATCTGTCTACCCATCTATAAAGATTAACATATTTGTGAATTTATAGTTTGGTTTACTAATATTGGAACACATAAAATATGTATTTTGTGACAAAGAATAACTCCCTCTGCACAGACATCAATTTTGGTATTGGTTTTGTTATTTTCTTTTTTTTTTTTTTTATTTTAAAGAGAAGAAAAAACAAAACAAATCAAAAGAAGAACAAATTTTCAAACAAACATAATAGGAGGGTAACAATGGTTAATACATTACGTATTACTATCTTTAAGTTAGTTATTCAGGACACCAGACATTAGCATTCAATTGTCCAAACATTATTGGCACAAACCTTACTCTTCAATGAACTAAGTAAAAATGGTAGTGTATCTATCTTAACCATCTTATATATATATATATATACACAATTTTTTTTCCCTTTCCCTTCTTTCTTTTCCCTATTCCAGTCTCTCTTTCCTTTTGACCAGTTTCTTTTTGATTCACCATGTCTATTGTATATTTTGGATCTTATTTACTCTTTCAGTTTCTCATACTAGAGAGATAATACGATGCTTACACATGTGCTTCTGGTTTATTTCACTTATGAGTATTTTCTCGAGTGGTTTTGATTCCATTTTATAACACTATGTATTTCTGCTGCATTGTATGTAGGAACTTCCAGAATTAATAGGAATAGAAAAATGTGAAGATTCCATAAAGTAATAGCTAAGTATGGCTGGTATTTCTTTGGCATTATAGTTAAGAACCATTGATGAAATATGCAATTTTAAATGTCCTATGCTAATTAATAAGTAATTTTGTTCTATTGCTACTGAGAATTCACTTTATTTCCCATGCTATCTATATATTTCCCATTTGAGCTGGATAAAAACTTAACTATGCAATGAACTCATCAGTTCTGATTTTTGTTGATGTTCTATGAGAAAGAGTATCACTGCATGATTCTGATAGCTGGTTTATCTTGAAAGATTTTACTTCTATTTCCTCCAGAACTAACATGTTCTTGATAAAATAGGATGGATAAGGAAGAGTATACATTTGAAATTTACTTGCACTGAGGAAATGAAAATGTGCACTCTGAGTAGTTAGAAAGTATCATTGATTTTTCTCAGCATGACAATCAGTACAAAATCTATTCTGTCATTTCTTTTTCGTCAAAAAGGATTTAAGGTGGACTTAGATAAAAATTATAGAATTAAGAACAGTTTCCAAAGAGAGGGTAGAATTAGAACATGGGTTTTTATCAATGTTATTAAATCTACTTCGGTCTTACAGGTAATAGGACTCATATTAGCAGAGGATATTTTTATTTCTATTTAATTTTGAGTTATAATCAATGGCTTTAGTTTTTCTTTTCCAAAAGATTAGAGTTAGCAAATAAGTTTATAAGCATCAATGATAGTATTGGAAAAATAAGGCCAAGGGGGAGAAGGCAAGCAGAGTGCATTTAAACACTACTTAAGTCAATTTAGTTAAATTGTCTTAATTAACTTATTTATTAGTAAGGAAATGAGTCACCCTCTGTCTATCCCTATTATGTGTCAGTCGAGTTGGGAAATAAATTCTCAGAACAATCGTTTATGAGAGTTTAAATAAACAAAAATACCACAACAATAGCATATTTCCACTTTTGTAAAATTCTACTCCTGGAGACTGAATTTATTTTTTCTTTCAGTTAAAGTGAAGTTTGTCTTATTTCTAGGAATAAAATCACTGGGGAATGTGTTTTGTTTCAATTACCCTGCAGTACTGGCTGTAACTGGCTTACATGCTTACAGCTTCTGAGTAAAGTGTTTTATAAGAATAAAGAGAAAAAAAAAAAAAAAGAACAGAGTTAGATGGCTAATCTAGTGCAAAAATCCAGCAGAAATTTTCATGAGCATCAAGAACTGTGAAGAAAACATACTAGTTGTAAAACAAAAAGCTATGTAGGCTTGTCTCTGACCCTGCTGCTCTCCTGGGCTTCACTGAAAATAAGAAAAATATACAGGTATTTCTCTGACAAATGTAAATAGTTGAGGCTTCCAGGGGCTGGCTCAGTCCGCTCTCTCATACACATAGTAGTTGAGGAAGCCAGATCATGAATGTTGATTGGTGATGACCAGTGATATTCTGAGAAATAGTTTTCACAAAATGCTAATGACAGAGGTATAATTTAAAATTATTCTGGTAATAAGAGTATTTTTCATGCATTTTGAGTGTTAGAATGTAACAAAATTTTGCCTCAAATTCTTAGTCCCAATTCTTAACAAGTGACTGATAGGTATTTTTATTCATATAACTTCTGTGTATATTAAATTGTCCTTAAATTTATATCTGAGATAGATGATTTGAACTCTTCAATTAATAAGAAATGGGAAGAAAGAAACAAAATCACAAGGGTCCTATGAAAAGGAAACAATTTTCTGAAACTTTAGAGATGGAATATATCTCCATAGTGTTTTTTTATCTTTCTTTTCCAAAAGACAAAGGAAAGGTTTGAGAATATCTACTAAGGTGCTTTTGAAAAATTGAATGACACATGACCTTTATAACTCTGAATTAAGAGGCTGAGAAAGGTGAGGGTCATGGTAGACAAAGGGAGGTGAGATTTTGTTAGCTCATGCATGCTGTATGCATGTGTGGAAATATCACACTGAACTTCATTCATATGTATGATTACTATATATTAATCAAAATATAATGTAAAAAGAAAAACTAAGAATTCATTAAGCAACAGAATGAAGTCCAATGACTTGTGTAAAAGAAGAAAATCTCATCACGAAGTAGCTAAATTCTATTTTTTTTAGTGATTTTTGTCCTTATAGAGACAGTTCATAACTTTTCCTCTATATAAATAACGTGACTTTTGACCATTGTACTTACAATGAATGTCATCCCAACTTAACATTTTTGGAATTCAATGCTAAGGAAAGCATGTCCTATAATCACTAGGAATAAATCCCCTTCATTCCCTCTACAATAATTTGATTTCAAATTTGAAAATCACTGTATCTGTATAAAGGAGAAAAATATGTCCATTGAATTCTGGAGATAAAAATTTTATTTAGTACTTATCTACATAACTAAAACATTCCTTAAATTAACATGGCTAGAAAAACATTTATCTAGAAATTGGTGCATATTAATAATGCAGAATCTTGGCACTTATTTTGGTAAGTTGATGCAATGCATATAACATATGATTATTTTCCTTCATTATTTCCTCTCCCTTTTCTCTTCCCTTTTCCTGATTAACTTCTCTATCTCCAAAAGTCTATCTTCTAGGTTTCTGTCACCTGTCTTATTTATTTATTTATTTATTTGATTGTTCATATGAGAGAAAACACATGATATTTATTCTTTTTTATTTTTAAAATTTGGAAATAGATTTTATTATCTTAGACATATTTTATTATATTATTCTCTTTATAAAATAATAATGATACTGATGATATCCAGTATAATAAAAAGCACACAATTTTATCAAAGATGGACTCCACTGGTTGTCTCTTCTGACCCGAATATACTCTTCAGGGCAGTAAAAATATAATCCACACCAGAGATGCTGCCATCTTAACATGGGTTAGAGACACATTAGTAAACAGACATATAAGAATTTTACTAAACTCTACTTATCCTTTGGATAAAATTTGCATTTATGAAGGAATCACATAGATTTTCTTTATGTATTGAGCAATATATAAATTGGAAATGAGTGAAAACCAACAAAACAAAACAAAACAAAACAAAACCCTTTCTATAGCCTGACAAAGTTTTGTTAAACTGTAGATTTTCTTAACTTGCCTCTGACTGTGACCTACAGTGGTTATTTTGTCTTCTTTCCACATCATTTTTCCATTATGGCAGGTAATCAAAATGCTATAGATATGGAAACCAGAACAGATTTACCTTCCTTTCGCATGTGTTGAGGGACATATCTTACACTGCTACTGGAATTCACACATAGAACCTTGATCATGTGCACACATGTACTTAAAATATTCCACTATATAAGAGAGCCAAATGGGTAGACCCAAAAATAGCATGAGTGCAGGTATATGCAAGGTCTGATGACAAACAATCCAGTTCCCTTCCTTTCTGTCTCTGATATCTCCTTATTCATTCTCAGAGCATCACGTTTGACTCAGGCCTTCATATCTTATCATGGGACAAGCCTTTGTTTATTCTTATATTCCAAGACACAACTCCCTCTAACTTCTTATTGGACACAACATCAAAATAAATCCTCTTCCAAGAGTCATGGATTCTGATAAAGTTGAAAGTTTTTAGAACCAAGAGGCTAAAACCTGATGTATATATCACTGGAAAAAACTGCCTTCTACCAGATGATTCAAATGAAATAGTCCAAATTCAAGAAATATCTCCATGAAGACAAAATTATGATGAAGAAAGTGAGAACAATGACAGTTATGGCTGTGTATTGAAACCAGTAAAGTGTGAATAAAAAGCTCATGTGTAAGTGTCAAAGAACATAAAAAACATATTGAAGTAAATTAGTCTCTGCCTCCCCCAACCCCTTTTATAGAAAGGGCCATAGATCTGTAACTTACAGCAGAATTTCTCCTCCATGCAGATCACAAGGACCTTACTAATGCATTTGGTCTGGGTAGGGCTCAGATTACTGTGGCATTGTTGTTTCATTGGAACATAGTTTGAAAAGCAATGGTATGAGAACATTCTGAGTCTTTTCAACAATTACAGAATACCTAACTTAAAACAATTTCAAAAACTTTTATGACTTTAGAGAATTTTCAGCTTCTTGCAACTGAAAAGTTTTTTAAGGCATATAGTTTCATTGCCATTGTTGTTTTCTGATATCATCATTTCCTAGAAGTAGGAAATGATAAAATGTCCCATGATAAGAACCTTGCACATTTAGCACATACTTAGTTTTAAATAATTCAGTGAAAATATTATGCTTTCCATTGAATTCTATTTTATGAAATAAGAACATCAAGATAAGAAATAGCAAACATCCTTGAAATGAGATTGTTACAATAGCATATATGCATTTGCTATACTGGAGATTAAATGCATGGCCTTCTCAACTGAACTATTTTTATTGGTATATGTTTGAGATACATAATAATTACATGCATATTGGGGAATTGGTACATATACATATCACATATTAACCATTTTTAACTCATCTTCCCCTCCCTACTCTCCCCCATTTGCCCCCTTCCCCAGATTTTCCCATCTGCACAAAGTCTACCACCCCCTATTTCCTATCATTTTTATTTTATTTTCCTCTTTAAATTATTTATATTTTAGGGATCTGATATAAGAGAAACCGTGCAATACTAAGCCTTCAATGTCTGCTTTATTTCACTTAGCATTAAAGTCTCAAGATCCATCCATTTTCTTATGAATGACTCCCATTTATCCTTTAAAATCGATTTGTACTCCATTGGGTGTAAGTGATGGGTGTATAGGTTGCTTCCACAATAGAGCTATTATGGGTTATGTTGCTGTAAACATAGGTATGCATTATCACTGACTATATCTTTAACATTTTCAGGAACATACCAAGAAGTATAGCAGAGTCAAATGGAATTTCTGTTTTTAGTTTCTTTGAGAAATCTCCATACTGTTTTCTACAGTGGTTGAACTAACTTACATTACCCCCCAAAATGTAGAAGTGTTCTTTTTTTCCCAATGACCTCATCAGCATTTATTATTTTTTGAGTTCTTTATGATACCCATTTTTCATGGCGTAAGATTTACTCTCAGTTTTGTTTTGACTTGCATATCTCGAATAGCCAAAACGTTGAACATTCTTTACATACTATTCAACAATTGAAATTCTTCTTTTAAGGAGTGTCTATTCATTTCACTTGCCTGTTTTTGATTTTGCCTTTTATTTTGGGGTTCTAATTTTTTCTTTCTGTATTTTAGATATTAGTCCTATGTCTTAGGAGTAGTTGGAAAAATTTGTTACCCATTCTGCAGGTTGTCTCTTTACTCTGCTAATTGTTTCCTTACTTTGCTTGTTTAGAGATAGGGAAACAGGTGGTCCATTTTTATCTACCGACAGCTAAGGCAGTTATATTGATCAAGAGGGTGTGGCTACAGATGAATGACATACACACCCAGAAAGTCGCAGAACCAGATGTTTGAACTAGATACTTGCTAAGCAATCAAGGTTTCAAAATCAAAAGAATGCACAAAGAAGGTTGGGCTTTCTGAGAAACAAAGGAGAAACTAGATTGTAATCACAAAGATTGTACCCTCTTGATATCAGCCAATGAGAGGAAATGGGACTTTGTGAGCTAGGGGTTGTGAAGGTCATTTCTCATTTGAATTGGGGTGTGCCTACCCCCAGTCAGACAGCTGTTTCTGCAGAATTAAGTCTGCAGAATTAAAGTCGCAACCCTGCTGTACCTCACATCTCTGAGTCTATACTTTTGGGGTCTGGACAGTGGGCTTCTCCCACACTCTGCCAAAGGTTTTTAATTTGATAAAATATACTTCCTGGATTCTTGGTATTATTTCTTGTGCAATTATGTTTCTGTTCAGAAAGTTCCTGCCTGCGCCTATGTCTTCAAGGTTTTACTTATTTTATCTTACAGTAGATTCAGTATTTCCTTTTTATATGTAGGTATTTGATTTATTTTGATTTTATTTTAGTAGAGTGAGAGATATTGGTCAATATTCATTCTTCCATTTATGGATAACCAGTTTTCCAAATACAGTTGTTAAAAAGGGTATTGGGGCCGGTGAGATGGCTCAGCGGCTTAAGCGCCTGCCCGGCAAGCGCGAGGGCCCAAGTTCGACTCCTGAAACCCACATACGAAAAAAGGGGCCGGTGATATCACTCAGCGGCATGGCTGCCTGCTGGCGTGCGAGGTCCTGAGGTCGACCCCCTGGTACCCACAAAAAAAAAAGTGTATCTTTTTTCCACCACACAATTTTGGCTCCTTTGTCAAAACTCAGGTGTTTGTAAGTACATAAGGCTGTTTTTTCATGATCAATTCTATTCCATTGTTTAACATGTCTGTATTTGTGCCAGTATCATACTGTTTTTGTTATTGTAACTTTATAGTGTGCTTGAAAAAAGTATAATTTGCTTTCTTGCTCAGGATTGCTTTGCCTATTCTGGGTGTTTTCTGGTTCCATATAAATTTTACAGTTTTTTTTTTCTAGTTCTGTGAAGAATGCTGTTGGCATTTTGAATGGGATTGCATTAAATCTATCATTAAATTTATTGCACTAAATATATATCATTTTTGGTAATATGACAGTTTTCACCATATTGGTTCTTCCTAACCAAGAACAGGGGGTGTATTTCCATTTTCTGATATCCTCTTCAATCTCTTTTTTTCCAGAATACTATAGTTTTTATTATAAATGTCATTCTTTTCCTTCGTTAGGTTAATTACTGGGTATTGAAATTTCTTGAAGCTATCAGGAATGTGATTATTTTACTGATATTTTTCCTCAGTTGATTCATTATCAATAAATAAGAGCACTGTCAATTTATGTGTATTGACTTTGAGTCCTGCCACTTTGCTGAATGTGTATATTAGTTACAATAGTTTTCAGTTGGAGTTTCTTTTGGGGAGAGTCTTCTGTGTGAGATTATTTCGTATGGGAATAAGGTTAGTTTGACTTCTTCCTTTTTTATTTGTATTCCTTTTATTGGTATCTCTTGACTGACTGGTCTAGCTAAAGTTTTGAGTAAAATAGGAGTGATGAGGTTGGATGACCTCATTCTATTCTTCATTTTAGAGGAAATGCTCTAAGATTTTTCCCCACTTTGTATGATGTTGTCAGTGAGTTTGTCATGAATGTCTTTTATCAGTTTGAGTTAAGGTCCTTCTGTACCTATTTTCCTCAGAATTTTTTTTATCATGAACAGATGTTGAATTTAGTCAAAAGTTATTTCTTCATCTATTGAGATGATCATATGATTTTATCCTTACTTCTCTGTATGTGATATATTACATTTATTGATTTACATATGCTGAAGTACCCTTTCAACTCTGTGATGAAGCTTACTTGGTGAAAATGTATGTTCTATTTAATTACCTGCATTCTGCTTCCAAGTATCTTGTTGAGGAACTCTGCATTTATATTTATTAAGTAAATTGCCTGGAAATATTTTTGTTGTTGTTGAGTCTTGTATGATTTTATATAAGGGTAATGCTCACTTCAAGAAATGAATTTAGTATTGTGTTCCTTCTCTCTTAATTTTATGGAATAGTTTGTGGAGTATTGGCATTAGTTCCTCCTAAAATTCTGGAAAAATTCTGTAGGCAATCTGTCTGGTCCTGGGCTTAGTTGGTGGAATGTTTTTTGCTGCTTCTATATCATTGCCTATCAGTATATTCAGGGATTTATATATTCTTGTTTCATTTGTGGTAATTCTTATTTGCTTAAGAATATATCCTGTTTTTCTAGATTCTCCAATTTATTGGAATATGTTTTTGAGTTTATTATAATTATCTTGATTTCAGTGATATCTGTTTTGATTTCACCTTTTTCATTTTTAATTGCCTCAATATGCATTTTTCCCCCTTTCATAAATTTGCCTAGGGATTTATTGATTTTATTTATTCTTTCAAAGAACTAGCTATTTGATGCATACATCCTTTGCATTTTCTTGTCTCACTTTCATTAATTTCTACTCTGATCTTTGTAAATTTTTCCTTCTACAAGTTTTGGATATGCTTTGCTCTTATTTTATTTACTAGGGCCTTGAGATGTATCACTAGGTTATTTATTTGGTATCACTTTATTCTTTTAGTGTTACCATTCAAAGCTATATACTTTCCTCTTGGAACTGCTTTCATTGTGCCCCGTAATTTTGTATATTCCATTGTCATTTGTTTCTATGAAATTTTTAATTACTTCCCTGTCTTAGTTACTTTTCTCATTGCTGAGACAAAATACTCAACACCTAAAGTTAAAGGAGGAAAGGTTTTTGTATCTCACAGTGTGCAGAGGTGTTCATAGTTCATAGTCGGCTGGCTCCAAGGCAAGGTGGCATGGGAGAGGGGCATCACAAAGAAACAGTTTATAGCAGGTAGAAGGCAGCAAAGGAGTGAAGTAGCAAAGAAGGAGCAACAAGTAGCAAGACCAGCTCTCTTTCTGTCCCTTATATTCTATCCAGACCACATGCCCTTAGGGCAAGAAGCAGTCACACCCAGGTTGGGGCACCCTTAGTCCTAGCATCCTATCATGAATCAATCCCAGCATCACATCCTTAATTCCAGCATCACACACTCTATAGCCAGCCACCTCCAAAAAGCCCCACCTATGATGACATGAGGCTTTGGGGGGACATCTAGATACAAGCCATGACTTTCCCTGATTTCTTCTGCAGTCTATTGGTTGTTCAAAAGTTGTTTTCTTTTTCCTTTCCTTTCTATTCTTTTCTTTTTTTTTTCTTTTCTTTCACCAAATTTCCACATGTTTGCACACTTTCTTTGGTTACCTTTGCTGTTAATTTCTAGATTCATTCTGCTATGATCTTAGAGTTTGCAGATTTCAATTCTCTTCTATTTATCAAAGCAATATTTATAGTTTAAAATGTATTCTATTTTTTTTTGTGGGTACCGGGTGTTGACCTCAGGACCTCATGTGCCAGCAGGCACCAGTGCCGCTCAGCAATATCACTGGCCCTTTGTTTGTATGTGGGTCCTGGGAGTCAAACTCAGGACCTCGTGCTTGCCAGGCAGGCGCTTATGCTGCTGAACCATCTCACCGGCCCAAATGTATTCTATTTTGAAGAAAGTTCTACGTGCTGCTGAGAAAAATGTGTATTGTGTTGCAAGATGAAATGCTTTGTAGACAACTTTTAAGTCCATTTGTTTGATGTTGTCATGCAACTTTCATATTTCTTGGTTGATTTTTTTGTCTGACTGAAATATTTGTGACAGCATGGTATTGTAGTTCCTTGCTATGATTTTATCAGTGTCTATCTGTTCCTTTATATGTAGTAGATTTTGTTTTATGAAGTTGGTTGTGCCAATATTTGTTGAATATATATATATGAATATATATATGATTTCTCTTGTTGGTGGGTTATTCCCTTCACCAATATATAGTGTCCTTGTCTCATCTGATCAGTTTTGTCTTAAAGTTTCCTTTGTCTTAAAATAGGATGGCTTTGGGGCTCCATAAGCATGTAGTACCATTTTTCATCCTTTTAGTAGAAGTTTTACTTTTATAGGTGAGATGCATCTCTTGTAGGCAAATATAGTTGTGACTTGATTTTTTGATCCAGTCTTCCATTCTGTCTTTTGGTTGGGGAGTTAAGACGATTAACATTGTGTGTTTTTGTTTAAGTTATTTAGTGAATCATGTTATTGCAGTGCTAATTTCTTTACTTTTTTTTTAACTACTACCAAGTTAGATGTATTCTTTCATGTGTACTCTTTGGTGATGATGGCATCTGTATCTCTGCCTAGGGTTTTTGTAAGTACTTTCTGTAATGCTTGTTTGCTGGTCATGAATTTCTTAAGGTTCTCTTTTTCATGGAAAGTCCTTATTTCTCCATCACTGGTGAAGGATAATTTTTATTTTTATTTTTTTATTTTTTTTATTTATTTATTTTTTTTTTGTGGGTACCAGGGGGACGACCTCAGGACCTCGCGCGCCAACAGGCACCCGTGCCACTGAGCGATATCACCGCCCCCTTTTTCGTATGTGGGTTCCGGGAGTCGAACTCGGGCCCTTGCGCTTGCCGGGCAGGCGCTTAAGCCGCTGAGCCATCTCACCGGCCCATGAAGGATAATTTTTAAAACATACTATTTTGCTGGCAATTGATTTCTTTTGTGGCTTGTAAAACACTGTTCCATGTTTCCCTGGACTTTAAGGTTTGCTTTGTAAAATCTGCTGTTGTTTGGGTAGGCATGCTCTTATACATTACTTGATTTCTATTCTAAAAGCTTTTATTATTCTTGTGTTGAATTTTTGGAAATTTGACTATGATGCTATCAAGAATCTGGGTCTGAGTGCTCCCTGAGGCTGAAAGGAAATTATCCTACCCTTTTAAAATAAGTTTTTAAGTTTGGCAACTCCTGCCATGGAAAAAGAAATTTTAGGCTGCCCAATAAAAGAGATGTGAGAAGTGTTTATTAGAAATTTTAGGATGCACTCAAGAGTGGAGTGCAGGTGTACTGAGAAAATGAGATGCATTATGGGCCAGAGTTGGATACATTTAAGGAGTTTTTTTTTTTTAAATAGGTGATCTAGGATGTATATTGTAACTGTTAAGTTACAATGCAAGCCATCTATGTGTTTGACATTGAGATACACTGCCCACCAATATTGCTGCTTCCTGAGGATGGTGAAAGTCAAATTTACAGATGGAAAGGACAGATTAAGTGCTCAGATTTATAGGCTTATTATAAAAGGGCCTATATAATTTTTTGAGGGAGTTTCCTGAAAGAGAAAAAGATGTTTGAGTAAGTTTTGTGTCTTAAAGTGCATTTTTCAAAGTACATTTTTAAATCTCTATTTTTGTCTCCATTTTACTTTGTTTTTTAAAAAAGTATACCTTGTCCTCCCCCAAAACTTTGGTCCCTTATTCTTAAGGGGTCATAATGCCCAACAGTCCAAATTTATGTAACTGTTTAGGCTGAGGAAGGTCTTAGATCCTGCCTAGCCAGGAACTGAAAGTATCATCTTGTCTTATCTAAAGGAGACATAGTAGTATCAGGTTTCGTCTTTTGAAAAACCATCATATTTTGATAGTCTGAAAAAGAGGTCAAGGGCCTTATTAAAGCTTATGGTAGAGTGTAACATTGCACCAATATGTAAACCTTGATTGTGTAATGTGGAAGACACAATTTCAGAGTTGTCAGGAATATATACACAAATTTTTGTTTTGATTATGGTACAAGTTTCATCTTGTGCTGCTGTTACAATATCTAGGGCCATTTGGTTTTGTAGAATGGCTTTCTAAAATAATTTTTACTTCTTAATATAGTAATGAAATACCATCTGTGTGTTATTTATAGCTTTTTGTTTATTGTTAGGAAGATAATATGTCCCATAACATTTTTAAGTGTTATGTGAGGAATAAAGTGTTCAAATCATCATACCAGTTAAAAACTGATTTAGTCCACTGATACCACAAAACTCTGAGGTTAGCTGGTTGAGCCATGGTTTTAATCCAGTGCCACTGGACTGATGGGTATATTAATGTATATCTTTCTATCTACTCTGAAGGCAACCAAACCATAGGTTTGTGCCACAGAGCCACTGGCTACCTTTTGTGGCTGGCTGTCTTATTTCACATCCAGTCAGTAGTAAATAAGTTAGTATCTCTTAACACAATAGTGTGAGTATATCCTTGAGTAGAAATCCACCTCATATGTTGGCTGGCATTGTTGCATTTATCATAAATACATTTTTTTCAACAAAGTGGTGCTAGCTGGCTGAGTTACCCCATAGTAGATGTCAGCCAAATATGTCTATCTCAGACCTATTTTTAGAGTGATGTTGTTAGGACTGATATTATTTAGGCACATTTAAGTATCATAGCACAATGTCATTAAAATCATATAAACGTAAACCTGAAAATATCTATTATAACGAACAACTTTAATCTGGAGGTCATCAGGAAACAGAGTGTATGTAATATACTATGTGATAAGCAATAATTACCAACACAACTGTACAAAGATCTTCATATATACATCTATTTACTTATTATCCTTAAGATAATATTTAGATTTTTTAACAGGTTCATATGGTTTAACCACAGTGACAAGAATATTAAAAATATCTGTAGAGCTCTTGTAAGTTGAGGAAACAGTGTTACTGACCACAGATAGACTCATTACCCAGTATGTAAGTGCATCTCATTTATACAACAGCAAAATGTTAGTTTAATAAATACCAAGTTTTAAATGGTAAGATCAAATTTTAAATGGCAGAACCAAATTTAAAGAGATGCCTAAGTTTTTGATCATTTTATATGTTTAAACTTTATTTTTTTATTTTTTTGTGGGTACCAGGGGGTCGACCTCAGGACCTTGCGTGCCAACAGGCACCTGTGCCGCTGAGCGATATCACCGGCCCCTTTTTCATATGTGGGTTCCGGGAGTCGAACTCGGGCCCTCGCGCTTGCTGGGCAGGCACTTAAGCCGCTGAGCCATCTCACCGGCCCCTATATGTTTAAACTTTAGATGTACTGTATATTGTATAAAAGAGAACTTGTTATTACTTTGCATGTATTAAACTCAATTTTAAATATCTGTTTTACAGCATAATTTGTCTTTAGATGGATATTCATCTCTCATCTCAGGAGGTATACATATAAGGTGTGTTATAAAGTAAGATTATAGTTGTTTCTTTAACTACTCATAACTTCATTATTGAAAACACCTTACAAGTCAACGATTTAAATAATCTTTAAATTTTTTAAATTAATTTTATTGGTCCAGTTTTAACATACATGATGATCACATTCATCATAGGGAAATTTACCTGAGCATAAAATAACTTAATTCTTTTTTTTCCCATTCCCCTCCATTTGCTTCAATCCTTTCTTCCTTCTCCATGTATAAAAGTTTGTTTCTATTCTTTTCCTTTTATTCTTTTCTAGTTTTTTATCCCTATTTCCTCCCTTCATTTCCCTCTGCCTCCTTCCTTGTTCCCCTGCCTATTTGAACATTTTCTTCCTATTTCCCAATGTCTATCCTCCATTTTGGTTCTTATTTACCCTTTTGGTTTCTCACAAAAAAGAAACAATGTGATATTTAAATATGCGTGTCTGGTATATTTCACTTAAAATTATGTTCTCAAGGTGCAGCCCTTTACCTGAAAATGTCTTAAGTTCATCCTTCTTTATGGCAGAATAATACTCTATTGTAGATGAAAAACACAATTTTTTAATTCATTCATCCATTGATGGACATATACACTGTTTCCAAGATTTAGCCATTACAAACAGTGCTGCTATAAACATGGGTCTGCATATATTGCTCTGGTATGATGCTTTTAACTCTTTTGGGAAGATACTACAAAGGGAATAGCTGGGTCAAATGGTACCTCTAGCTTTAGTTTTTTTGAGGAATCTCCATACTAATTTTCATAGTGGTTGTACCTATTTACACTCCCAAGAACAGTAGAGAAGTGTCCCTTATCCCCACAGCCTCACCAGCATTTATTACTGGTTGGTTTCTTGATGATGGCCAGACTTTCTTGAGTGAGGTAGAATCTCAGTGTTTTTTTTTTTTAATTTGCATTCCTTGAATGATAAGTCATGTTGAACATTTTTTCATATATTTATTTGCTGTTAGTACTTCTTCATCTGAGAAGTGTTTATTTATCACAGATGACCATTTTTGGATTGGGTCTTTAAATGGGGGGTGTCTGATTTTTTTTGAGTTCTTTATATATTATAGATATTACTCTTTTGTCTGAGGAATAGCTGGTAAATTTTTTTCCTGTTATGTGGATTGTCTTTTTACTCTGGTGATGGTTTCATTTGCTGTGCAAAATCTTTATAATGTGATATGATCCTAGGTGTTCATTCTTTGTGATATTTCCTGTGCAATGGGGTTTTTGTTCATAAAGTCTTATCCTACACCTATGTATCTAAGAATTTTACCTATTCTATTTTCCAGCAGATTAAGTTTTTCTGTTTTAATATTTAGATCTCTGATTCATTTTGATTTTAGTTTAGTGCATGGTTAGAAATATGGGTCTTGGTTTAATCTACAACTTATGGAATCCAGTTTTTCCAACACCATTTATTAAAGAGGCTATCTTTCTTTCAGTGAAGGTGTTTGGTGCCTTTATTCAAGATAAGGTAGCTGAGTGTGTTTTTAGTGGTTTATGCATCTTCTATTCTCAGCTCTGATTTTGTTTTTCCAATACCACGCTGTTTTTATCATGATAGCCTTATAATGTAATTTCAAGTCAGGGATTGTGATGCTCCCTGCCTTGCCTTTGTTGGTCAGAATTACTTTTGCTATTCTAGGTCTCTTCCTTTTTCATATGAATTTTAGAATTGTTTTCTTCAATTTTGTGAGGTATGGTATTGGTATTTTGATTGGGATTGCATTAAATCTGTATAACAGTTTTGGAAGTATGACAATTTTCACTATATTGGTTTTGCCTATTCAAGAACAAGGGATATCTTTCCATTTTCTGATATCCTCTCCAATGTCCTTTTTCAGAGTACTGTAGTTTTCTATGTAAAGTTCTTTTACTTCCTTCATCAGATTGATTCCTCAGTGAATTCTTGATGCCATTGTGAAAGATATTATTTCCATAATTTCTCTCTTATTGAGTTTATTTGTGTACAGGGATGCTATTTATTTTGGAGTGCTCACTTTGTATTTTGCTATGCTACTGAATTTGGTTATTAAATCTAGGAGTCTTTTGGTGGAATTTATGGGATCTTCTATGTAAAGTATCATGTTATTCAGAAGATTCTCAGTATCTACTTTGAAAACCTGTAATCAAATAAATGGGAAATTCAGAAGAAAGGATAGATTCCTGGATACATATGAATTACCAAAACTGAATCAAAAAGATATAAAAATTCTAAGAAATCCAATATCGTCAATGAAATTGAAGAAGTAATAAAAAAAATCAACAAAGAAAAGTCCTGGTCCTCATGGATTCACTTCTGAATTCTACAAGAACCTTAGATAAGATCTAATGCCAGTACACTACAAACTACTTAATGAAATCAAAAGGGAAGCAGTACTCCAAAAATCATTCCTAGAAGGGAGCATTACCCTGATATCAAAACAAGAGAAGTATCCAAACAAGAAAGAGAACTGTGGGCCAATCTCTTTAATGAACACAGAAGCAAAAATCCTCAATAAGATATGGCAAAAAAAATGCATCAAATCATTAAAAGGTTTATTCACTATGACCAAGTAAGGGTCATCCCAGGGATGCAGGGATGGTGCAACATGCACCAATCAATAAATGTAATACACCACTTTAACAGAACCAAGGACAAAAACCACATGATCATCTCAATAGTTGCATAAAAAGCATTTGACAAAGTCCAATACATATTCGTGATAAAATCCCTACAGAAAATTGGAATAGAGGGTCTTTATCTCAATCTGATAAAAGACATCTATGACAAACCAACAGCCAACATCAAACTAAATGGTCATAAACTGAAAGCTTTCACTCTAAAATCAGGAAGAAAACAAGTATGCCCACTATCACCACTTGTGTTCAATATAGTTCTGGAAATATCAGCAAGAGCAATTAGACAAGAGAAAGAAGTAAAAGAAATAAGGATAGGAAGTGAAGAAGTTAAATTATCATTATTTGCAGATGAAATAATCTTTAACTTTCAAAAGTCAGCTTTTTAGTAACCAAAAGCCTAACAAAGGAAAATTTAAGAAATTATCTTAGTATAGTATGAACCTTTATGTTTCTATCTAGTTTTTGTAAGTTTAACCAAGAACATTTAATATTTTAAGAAACCACATTGTTTTAGACATAGAATAATTTTATATAACATTTTTGGGGGTGGGTACATAAGAGTGTGGGGGAAAACTGTAAAAGCTACCAATCAGTTTAGACAACTGAAGCAAATTGGTAATTGGTTCAGTCAGCTACGTTTTTTAATGCACAGAGGAGAGATTTGTCTGGATAGTCTCTGAGACCTAAGGACCCTTACGGTGTGAAAATTTGTAGAAATATTACCTTAATGTTAGAAATTTAACTCTTAGTCAACTCAAGAAAGCAAGCTTAAACTTTTATATATATATTAATAATTTATGAAAACAGATTTAATAAACCAAACATTTTTATAACTTTTAAAGTATCTAGCAATACTTGTACATATGTTACCAACTAATGACTTAGGTGTTGTTATGAACATTTATAAGCATTAATCTTATTTATATTTTCTTATTTACTCATCTTAAACATTATTTTAAATGTCTTATGAGAATTAAAATATAGCACCATTAACATTTTCAGCTATATATTTTTATATTTTCAACAAAGGAAAAACCCTTTATTTATTATACACAGAGAAAAATATAGATTGTATTTGTAAAACAAAAATTGTTTTGATAAATATTATCTTGATTGGCTAACAACCTGTATGGAACCATGTTATTGATTTCAAAGATATCTTTGTTTTTACCAACCTATTTAAATTAGTTCATTGTTAAGCCATATGAACAAAAAACTTTTGGGCTGTATCATGAGTGTTTCCTTATCTATAAACCAATTTAAGTAGAACTTTGGGAAGATAATATACATCTGAAAGTTAGTACACAGAAACATACATGTTAACCTAAATGATAACTTTTATGTTACTTTAAGGCTTTTATTTGAAAATGCCCTCTGAACCTCCATCCTATTATCCCTCATCATGTAATGTTTTGGGTTTGGCTATCCCCAAAACATTTACACTTATTATTATTTTTTTTTGTTTGTTTGGAAAGCCCTAACAGATCCAGAAGTCTATAAGGACAAGAATGAAAAATAAAAATAAATTGTTAAAAGCTCAAAAAATTAATGAAGCAGCTACAAGAACTTATAATCAATTGTTAAAACAGATTTATAGGCTGATGAACAGACAAGATAACTAATAGAATACATAAAAATCTATATAATATTAAAGTGCACTTTTAGATGTATTGGCCATGTTGAACTTTAATTTTTTTTTGTAGTTGTAGGTTTATAACTATAAATAGACTAGTCAGAATTTTGGGGGGTTGTTTATCAATTAGTTCTCTGTTGCCCTGCTTGGGGGGGCAAGGGAGATTTTCAAGCGTGAGGTACCAACTTTAAAGAATGCAGGTGTGCAAGACATCAGCAACAACAACAGGCAGCATGGAGCAGAGCAGAGCACAAGAGCGCAAGAGGGCAAGAGGAAGAGCCCCTTGCACCTTTATTGTGTAATTCTTACAAAGGTTGTTATTTATTTCATACTTACATTCTTACATAGTGCTGTAACCAGCACATTCATGTTTATCTGTGCTAAGTCATAGTTACATAACTGTATCCCACTGTGTGCCTAGACAATAGGGTCACATCCTTGCATGTCCTTAGATGCCCCTGAGCTTTGAAGCAATCTGAGTGGTCCCCTGCACTCTCTTTTTTATGTAAGTTGTAACAGTATTTTTAATACTTTAAGCTATTTTGAGTACATCTGTTGTTAGTTAACTCAGACTTATAACCAATATCGGTCAGAAAGGGGAAATATAGAAGTGCTTCGAGGCCTTGTCTTTTTACTCCCTAACATACCTTTGGAGAAAAATTACCTTCTAAAATTATTTACCTTAAATTGGTCTCACATTGAGAAAATATATCCTAAATGCAACATTTTGGGGATAGACATTGATTTACTCATAATCATATAAGATTTATTACATGTCTTCAAAATTTCTCTTGTGGGGCCAGTGTGATAGCTCAGTGGCACAGGCGCCTGCTGGTGTGCGAGGTCCTGAGATCGACCCCTGGTACCCACAAAAAAAAATTCTCTTCTGTACTTCTGGAAAGAGATACAAAAATAAAAGAAAATAAACAGTAAAACACAGGATCATTTCCTGAAGTCAAGCAGCCAGAGCTCCCCAGCTCATCCCGGGCTCCCAAGTCATACAGCAGTATGATGCCCAAACCAGACTAGTCCACATGTGCACCTTGCCCAATGTTGGGGTCATCCTGCATGTGCAGCCTATCCCATTTTTTAGAAACAGAACTGCCCAGAGGGGTACCTTTGCCCTTCTTGCTCTAGAATCACAATCACCTGTTACTGGTGGTGCCACCTTGTTTTTTTCACTGATTAGTCCAGGTGTTCCTTAGTGTATACAGAAAAATCTATAGATCAAGAAAGCAGGAAAAGGAGTTGTACAGAGAATTGGATTTAACATAAAAATTTATTCCAAACTTCTTTATATCTAGGGATGTGCAACACGCACACAAGGAACTCACAGAGTCTTTAAAAAGTCTGGAGGTGTCGCTTAACTACAGATCACATATCAAGTAAAACAGAGGCTATGTCCTTCACCTCCCCCCTTGCACCAGTCTCCTCCACACTCAAGTGCCCTGCCCCTCTCTGATAACTAATATCAGAAAAATAGAGGATTTGAAATAAGGAGAGAGAAGAAAAAAGGAAAATGAAAAGTCTTTTGGCTGAGCTTACCAGAGTCAAGTTTTCTACTGTCAGCATGCCTGTTTTTAGGTCCCTTCATGTTTGCCACAATAAATGTCACTGGGTTGCTTCTGAGGGATACCTCAAGGCTGAAATAAGAAACCTATTCTACCCTTTTAAAATAAGTTTGTAGGTTTGATGGCTCCAATTGTGGAAAAATAATTTTTAGCATGTGTCAATAAAAGAGACATAAGTGTTTATTGGAGATTTTAGGATGTACTCAAGAGTGGAATGGTGGTACTCAGAGAAAATGAGATTCATTATGAGTCAGAGTTGGGTACATTTAAGGGTTTTTTAAGATAGGGATTGTGGTGGATTAACTAATGGTCAACTTGTAATACCCAGCTGAACTGAATCAGCATGGTGTTGGGTATGGAGGGCCCACCTGAGGATTGTTGCCAACAGCATAAAAAGGGAACTGGAGGGGGAGATGATGTGCTGTTGATCCTCCTAGAGAAGTTTGTCATGCTGTCTTTCCTAATACAAACTCAGCTATTTTCATTGTTGGAGGAGCTCGGGTCCTCGCTGTCACTGAGGATGGTTGCAGTTCTTTTGTGGGGAGCCCTGGTCCTTACTTCAAGCATCACTTCCTGGCTCAAGTGCAGATCCTTCACCCCCCTGGAACAGACTTTCTAGCTTCCACCACTGACCTATGGGTCTTTCCAGAGCAGATCCTTGATACTGACTTGCATGAGACATGGTCAAGGGCTCTAGGCTTCCAGTTGGAATCACGGAGGACACTGCCATGGGCTCTAGGTCTTCAGATGGACTCATGCAGGACACTGTCATGGGATTTAGGGCCTTAGCTGGATTCTTTGGGTCTTCAGTGTGTGGAAAGTTGTCCTGCACTTTTGCATTTGATTCTTTGGTGAATATTATAAAATAATCCTATAAATTGAGTGTCATGTGTTACATCTTTTCCCTTGTAAACTCTGACTACAACAGAGATCTATGATACATATTCTGTCTGTTGGGTTAAAATGCAAGCCATCTATATGTGATGGAAATTGACATATGCTGCCTACAAATATTTCTGTTTCCTAAGGATGGATGAAATCCTCTTTATAGGTGAGAAGTACAGGTTAAGAGCCAAGATTTATAGGTTCATTTTAAAGGGACCTTTAGCAATTTTTTGAGTGAATTTACTGGATGAGAAAAAAAGCTTGACTAAATTTTGTGTCCTCAAGCTACAGTTGTTTTTAAGAGTATGATTTTAAAATCTTGATTTTTTGTCTCCTTTTTAATTATTATTATTATTATTATTATTTTGGTTTTACCTCAATGTGTCATGGAGTTCTTTTTTGTTCATGGCTATTTGGTGTTCTACATGCCTCATTTATCTGAATATTGAATTATTTCTCTAGATTTGGAAAATTTTTCTATTATGATTTCAGCAAATCAATTTTTTTATCCATTTGATATTGTCTTTAACCTTAATCTTTCTCCAACTCCTATGACTCTTAGTACTTTTCTTTTTCTTTTTCAGTCATCTAGCAGCTTCCATGGTGTCTTGCTATTTTTAAGGTGTCATCATTGAGTACATGAACTACCATGTGTATATTGTGTTCAAATTATGACTTCCTCTTCTCAACTGCCCTTCTTGCTGTCCATATTTTTAAGTATTTTTTTATATCCTGAATTTTTGATTGATTTCCTAATCCTGATTCTTTACTAAAATGATCATTATATCTTGTATTGCCTTGTGTCATTCACTCAGCTTTTTATTTCTGTCTTCTTTAATCTCATTGAACATTTTATTGTATTCTTTATGCATTTATTTACATTTTCTTTGAGCTCACTGAACACCTTGTGGAATTGTTTCTTCTTTGATCTCTTCAAACATTTAACCATTGCTGTCCCATCTGGGAGGTTTTTGGGGGTTGTGCACCATGCCACTGCTCTGCCAGAACACAAATCTACTGAAATCTTACTGGAATCATAAAGTTGGCAACAATAATGAATTAAAGAGTCAAAGTTTAAAATAAATTAAAATGGTTTATTTAGAAAAAGGCTAAAAAGAGAGAAGATAGGCAACTACTCTGAATGATTAGGGAGCACCAGGAAATGAATACCCATGGGTTTTTGTCCTCAGCTCCTTTTCATTTAGGAATAGTGACTTCTTCCATCCCCCATGTGGGCACCTGAAAGTTGTCACCATTTGCTTAGCTCTCTGGCTGTCTAACCTAACCTGGGCAACTCTGTCTAAATTCTTTCTGGCTATTTAATTTCTTCCTGCCCTTTTTGTGATAAATAAGTGTGGGGAGGAGGGAGCCTCATAGGAGGAGGAGGAGGGCAGCTTAGAGTTAGAAATTAAGTAAAGGGACCATGTTTGTATCTGGTGTAGTGGTATAGGTATGCTAAAGTGAGAATATACATGTAAATGTGTATGTATATGGGTGTGTCTTTTATACATTAAAGAAGAGTCCTTAGGTGGCTGTCCCTTGTCTCTTTTGTATTTTAGGGAAGGGGAGGTTACCCTGGCCTTTCACATTCCAAGCTACATCCCTGTTTTGCCTGTCAACTCTTCTTGCTAAATTCTTATATTAATTGTGTTATCTGGTGACTTCCAGAATCTGGTTTCTCTTTCTTTACCTTTGTCTTTCTAATTGCTGGAGTCTAACTGCAGAGGCAAAGCTGCCTTTAATAAGATTTCCTATTAATTTCTTTAATAAAGCTTAATGAGATCCTATTTTATCCTTTTTTCCTGTCTATGCCTCCATGTCCCTACAGGTCTTTTCCCTGAACTCCTTTACCTCAGAACTGGTGAGATCAGCTTTAGGCAACTTAAAAGTTTTTGGAGGTATCTTGTTTTGTTTTCTCATATTTCCATTGTGTGTGTGTGTGCTTGTGCTGAGGGCTGAAGATAAGTTGGATTACAAATACTGTCACTCTGGTGATTTCAGTTAGTGTATGTCTCCCTGTGATGTGATCTTTGTTTTGATTATGCTTTGTTGTTTATGCAACTCTTCAACCTACTCAGTGTAATAGAATATGACCTGCTTTCTATATTACAAGTAGAGAACAACTATCTGGTGTATTGGCATCTACAGAACCAACCATGCACCAGTCATGTAAATTAAAACGCACTTTGACAGCTTCACAGGTTTTTCATTAGCTCAACATAGAAATGGAATAGTACTGATGACAAGTAGGGTGAAATGCAAGAAGATGAGGGAATGAGAAAGGTAAAAGGAATAAAGTAGTTTAGAAAGAAGAGAAGAAGCAAAAAGAGATAACAACAAATGGTTATGTTATTTTTATATTTCCAGTGGAGGGAGGAGGGAAGGAGATTTGTGAGTTTATATATAACAGTGGGGAAAAGGAAGATGAAGGAGGGAAATATATGTGGAGATTGGGGAAAGATGTAAGATGATCAGAAGTAATTAATATGCTAATAGAAAGCTTGTGTTTGAATCCTCTGTACACAGTTTTCAGTGGGGTTTAACCTAACATGACCATGCAAGATACTATTAAACCACTAATTAATGTCTACTCCCCTTTTCACATATACTAACACCACATGTAGATAGGTAGATATAGATAAATAGATAGGTAGATGATATAGAGATATATCTCAGATGAATAGAGAAAAAGAAAAAATGGAATAAATACAGAGAAAGAAAAACAATTCAACATAAACAAAGACACAAAGGTAAAGCATCTTCTCAATTCTATTTGTATTTCAGTCTGAATTTGACCAGTGCACTCTTCCTCATCAGTTAAAAGACGGAGAGATTTTATCTTGTAACTGGTATGTGTGTGAGTGTGTGGGGGGATGAGCTCCAATCCTCTGTCATTGTGACTAGAAGGTGCTTGAGGTGATTCCCCTCCAACAATTTGTTCTCTTGCCTATCAGTGAGTGAAGGGGCTATGGGGTCTGGTGAACTACTGCCAAGCTTGCTTCTCATTCCCTTTGCTGACATAGGTCTGTTGCTTTTCTGCTATGCATCTGCAAACATGATTAGCTGGATGTTTTTGTCTCTATTCTATGATTGGTAACCTTCAATTCTTTTCATTTGGGAGAGGAGGGAAAAGCAGGACTTATCAAGCACCTGGTCCTATGCTGATCTTTGGAGGGGCTTCTTCAATCTCTGTCCCTCTCCCTCTATGACAATCCCTGCAGCTGATGATGTGTGCTCCCTCCATGTTGCTCCAGCTGGACACTGGGCAATAGCCACTGACCCAAATGCTCCTCTCTAGGTCTCTGTTCACACCAAAATCTCAGTCCATCACACAACATATGCATCAAAATATCATATTGTCTCTTATAAATATATATGATCATTATGTGTCAATCAAAATTATAAATAAGTTGGGCAAAAAAAGAGAGAAGAAAAACCTAAGAGTTCAAAAGAAAATAAAGTAGTTTAAACTATCTTCAAACACATACAGAAATTTATCATATAAACTATAAATTTTTCAAGCTATGATCTCCAAACATGATTCCATAAAATTAGAACATAATAATGACATTAAAACATCACTCAGTAATACAAAATGTTGGAAACTGGAAAACAAAGAATTTTTTCTGTACATAGGGAAATACTTATATGACCTACATGCTCTAAAAAATAAAAAAATTTCATTTGAATATTTTCGATAATTATTGTAACAAACTACTAAATGACCAAAAGAAAAGATCTAAATTTAGCAAAAAATAAGTCTCAAGAGTTTTAGAGAAAAATGTAAAAGCAAAAAGTACCAGAACTTATTGTTCTTGTTTTCTCTTGCAATTAATAAGCTATAAATGATGAGGGTATAAATAATGAATTAAATATTACATTAAGTTTTAATGTGATTATTTTCAAAACCTAATGTAATGAGTTAGAATAATTTAGAAAATCTAAATCATGAATTAAAGGAATCAATCATAAATATAAAATGAAACAAAAAGTGCCTTATAAACAACAAGTGTATAATAATTTTATGACTGGATTTTTAAGATTCATAAAATGAACTGAAAGAAGAGGTAGAATAATTGAAGGTAATCATTGAATGATAATGTGGAAGAAATGGAGAAATACTTATCAAATATTCACCCCTAAAACTAATGATTGAATGGATCTATATTTTATTTTAAATTTCACAGGCAAATTGCTATACTTTAATTCACACTAAGAAAAAGATCAAGGTTAAGTAATTTTGTTTGTTATCATGTTGATAAATCTGAGTTGAAAGCAATAGCACTCAGTCTTAAAAAGCTAAACTAATATACTGAATGAAACAACATTTCTAGTTCATGATATTTTCTGAAATTATAAAAGTATTATAAAATGAAAGTATCATAAATTAAATAACTATAAATAGACAAAAGACAATAGAAATAATGTGCATTTACAATGATCACCAAACTAATTAAAACTTTTTAGTTATAACAGGAACTACACATAAATAATAACATGAAATACATTAAATGACAAAATATTGAAAATCTTTAATAGGACCATGAAAATTATATTATATTCGGTAAGAAATATTGTCTTGTTGAATATTTATATATGTTTGAATGTAAATACCATCTTTTCAATTATTGATAATATTAATTAAAATTGTGAAATAAACTTTGATGGACTAGCATAGTTATTATTCCATTATTAATTTGATACTATCCTTCAAGGGAATAAATAGATGAAAGTAGACAACATTTTGAAAATGAAGGGTGATGTTTCCCTTTCTGGTATTAAACAATAAGACAAGCTAAAATGTTTAAGTATGAGATTCTGATATGAGAATCAACAAACTGATTGGTAAAGAAAATGATTATGGCAAATGCTGTTATTTGTTTTGCTAAAAACATTAAGGTATGATGAAGATGGTATAAAGAAGTTACAAAGAAATGGATGAGGCAACAGTTGTTGCAAATTGGTTTCTCTGAAAATCAATGAGACTATAGTGTTCAAGGTAAAAGATGTTTATTACAGATCAACATCTTTGAAAGGCATGAGGGAACAGGATAGGAAATTAGGAAGAATCAATATATGGTGCAGATATAACACATCCTCAGCAACCTCACCTGTCAACTCTGGAGTAAGGATCAGCTATCATTTTTCTGAATTGTGAGGAAAAGGCCAGGCCTTTAAACCAGAAATTGTCTGCCATGGAAGAGTGGGACCTGGGTTAAGGTAGTTTTGATCAACAAATGGAGACCTTGAAGCACCTGAGAGTGGGAGGCTCTCTGCTGACCACACTCCTATAGATTGGGCAACAAGCCCTTCCTTGATGTAGGATCTAGATGGTAAGTCTTTATGTCAACCACTAAATGATTGGAAATGAATAGATTTTTAAATGTATTATAAAAATTAGGGGATGGCCAATATAATCATCATTAACTGTCTTTGGTTTTCATAGAAAAAATGCCATACTTTAGGCTGTTGATGGGAAACTGATATAATTAAATTCTCTGTTATGTTAAAAAAGTTTCTCTATTGTTGATTTCTTCTAATCAAGGAAGAGGATATAGCAAATATTTAGGAAACTGGTTAAACTAAGTGATTTTGGTAACATGATCTTATGAATCAGTTTTTGGCTTGCACACTATTCAGTAAGCTTATTTCAAAGATATTATTTCTTTGAACAGAAAAGTTGAGGGAAGGTTTGAAAGTTAATTAGGAAATTTCCACAGATCATCAAAGCAGAGGCCATAATCAAAAGAATAATCTTCAGTAAAATCTTCAGCATATTATTTAATTACTTTTTATCTTGAACAGAAGAGAAAAGATAATTTTGTCTAAAAACATATGGGTCACTGATTAAAGTGAATAAGTAAAATGAAGATGTTTAATTTTGAGAAAAGTGACAAAAATAGTTCATAATAAAATTTTAAATTATACTTAATGTATATGATTGTCATTTATGTATAAAGTAAAATTTAAGTATACAATTGTATACTGATCATCAAAAATTTAGGGTCTCATATTCTTCCCCCAAATTAAATTCAAACAAATTTAAAGCATTAACAATACAATGGAACACTTAATTAGAGAGGAATGCTAATGAATCTAACCTTTCATTTTTCAGTAAAATGTTTTATGTAAGTTTGAGGAAAGCATATGAAGCAATATCGATAACAATGAAAGGAATCAAAAGGAAAAGAATGAATAGACAAAAGCAAGTCTGGAGACATGTTCTAATTCTCTTGCCAGTAATATAAAAAGGTTGCTCTATTATGAAACATCCAGAAATTCTCAATTCCTGGAGGAACTGAAAACTGGTAAGAGTATTATGAGAGGACAATGCTGCTATGTGGTATGGAAGATTTTTATAAACATACCAAAATTGTATAAACATGTTTATTTTGTTAAGGATACAAAAATACCAGCTCTATAATTTCTTTGACACAATAGTCCCCATTTTTAAATTATTGACTTGAGTCTTATATTGGATAGATAAAATATATTAAGTTATTACGCCAGGAAAGATAAAAGTTTGTGTATTTTTCTTATGAATGATCTGTCTGAGAATTTTTTTTTCTTGCTCTCAGGACCAACTAAATAGTTATACAATTCCGGAATCACAATATTTCCTCTCAAATATATACATGTCTTCATTATTATCATGTATCTGTTAGTAAGTAACTTTTAAATACAGAAAAGATAAAAGAAAGTTCCTGAACTGAAAATAAATAATTATTCTAATTTAAATTACTCCACAGGGGGCCGGTGAGATAGCTCAGTGGCATAATCACCTGCCTGACAAGCGTGAGGTCCTGAGTTTGACTCCCAGTACCCACATATGAAAAAAGGGCCGGTGATATCACCAAGCAGCACAGGCACCTGCTGCCAGGCACGTGAGGTCCTGGGTTGGACCCCCAGTACCCACAAATAAATAAATAAATAAATAAATTACAATTCCTAATTGAAGGAAAATATTATAAACATTCATGTAGCAAATACCTTACTTAAAAAGATATATCAAGGTTAAAGATATAATAAAGTATTGAGAATTTTGGTCTCAGAAAGGGTGTAATTAAATGTCAAGTGGATCAAATATTACAAAAATTAAAATTTTGTATCATAAAAAGGTGAGCAATTATATATAGCAGTCATAAACTTTTATGTGAAAAGGACATAATTGTGGAATACAGAAGAAATTATTGTTATAGAAATGAAAAAAGTTTATAATACTTGGAGCTTTTATTTTGTTCACTATAAAGTTTGCTGTGCTAAGCATACAAAATGTAAACACATAAAATGCATGAATGCAAAAATCAAAGATTTATTCAGAAAAATGTATAATAGTACATTTATATTATTAGTATAGTTCATAATGTTTTCTAGTATAGTAGTGCCTACAATGAGGCAAGATAATAATTCCATGAATAAAATTGATGAGGCCTATTCCCTCATGAAATGTATATTCAAGTTGAGGAGACAGAAAATTAAGAAAATTGTTAAAGGAGATTTACAGTTTGTGGTAAGAGCTACAATAAAACTGTTAAGGATGATACAACAGAGTAACAAGTATCCTCTGGTCTTGTTACTTACAAGTTGGAATAGAAAGGCAGTGAAGGGAGAAAGTAGGGGTATAAGATACAGCCCTTTTGACTCAATCTGAGACAATTCTGATGGGTGGTGCATCAGAATTGGTTTGGATGACCTATCCTGCCTAAGAGTTCCACTTCAATTCTTGTTTAATTTCACTTCAATCCTACTTTGTATCCTCTTTTCTACAGATGAAAATCTCAAAGGTATTCCACAATAAACATAATTCACAATAAACTTTGTGTCAATGTCTGCATTCTAGATAAAAATCCTATGTACTAGGCAGATAGTATATCTAGAACTCAGTATGCTACCCTGACATGTTTGGCTTTATTCTCACTACGATGGAATTTGATGAAGAATTTTATGCATAATTTTCACATACTTGTGAAATCATTACCAATACTGAGGGTATACATAACCGTAAAGTTTACCTTAACAATTTTCAAAAATTACATATCATACCAGCTACATTAACTTACTTTAATAAAACAAACTGTAGGTTCCTGAGAGGATAGTAAACTGCCAGTAGAATACAAACAAGGACATAATAGTGTTCAATGATCTGTATCATCACCATAATTTTTTAAAAATTAAAGTATTTGTCTTTCACAAAATCATTCTTGATCTACAAATTTTCTTGTCTTTAGATTGATGAATGTTTTCTTTATGGAATTTTTTGATTATTATTTGTCAACTATTAATGACAATTTGGATTGTAACTTTTTTTGCCAGCAAGTGCTTGTGCCACTGAATGATATCACTGGCCCTTTTTTTTTCTTTATGTGGGTACTGGGAGTCAAACTCAGGACCTCACCCTTGCCAGGCAGGTGCTTATGCCACTGAGCTATCTCACCAGCCCTGGATTGTAGCATTTTACATATCAGACAGTGTGCTATAGGCTTGTGAAGGAGTGAAGAAAAATCTTGATCTTATTCTGTCTTTTCAGAGGAATGGAATAAAATAAATATTACCCAAAACTCTGTCCCAACCTCCCTCCTTCCTGTTTTCCTTTCTTCTCTTGCTACAAACATCTATCATTCAGTTCAACAAATATTTATTGATTTTTTTCTTAAGTACTAGAAGGCAGTGACTTATATGTTGAGAATATAACACTGGTCTGTGCCTTTAGAGAAAAGATATTTGCTCTGAAAATTCCATGTTTTCCCACATCTAACCTGTAGCATCTTTCCATAGGTCCAGTGGGTTTTCTGAAATTTTGTTGTTTCATAAAGAAACTCAGTTGTGTTGGCTTTGCTCTTATATAGCTGCTTCTCTGGGAGAAAATCATTTTGCCCCTGGTTTGTTGAGGCCAATTATTCCCAGAGGATCACTGAGAACAGGCCTTTCTTTATGCTGGCTTGCTGAAAATATGTTTGGGATGGAGAAGGGTTTCATCATACTTATAATGAGCTCAACACCCTGAAAATTGATTAGGGGTATTAATGTTTGGTTATGAGATCCTACACTGTTTCTCAGGTTTTGGAATCAGAAATAAAATGTTAAAATAAATGTTAGGGTATAAATCAATTGCAAGTAAAATTACATAAGGGTGAATTACAGTGAAAATTCTAACCATTTTCAAATATATGTTCAATTGTTACCTTTTTTAAATTTTGTAATTATATAAATAGGATGGAATATTTTTTCTTCTTGGTAATATTTCTTATAGCTCACTATAAATTAAGCAAAATATTTCATACAACCTGAAGCTTTGATTCTGTTGATAATTGAAATTAAGTGCCAAACTACATGTTACTTATAGATAGATGGATACAGATACATGAATTTTAATACCGTATTCAATAAGGAAAGACAACTAGCATTTGCACCCACAAACTTTTATAGTCAATGAATAGTTTCTTAGGAAGAATAAGGACAACGATAGTAGTTCCCAAACTTTCCTACACAGTGACATTGCCTGGATACCTTTAAAAATATTGATGCCTTGTTCCTTGTTTCTACCTTCAAAAATTCTGACATAATATTTCTGGGGTATGAGCTGGGTACATCTCATTAAACTACTGAATTAGAGTCTTAACTCTGCTTCCAGAAATGAAAGATAAAGATTTTAAAGTGTGTTGTATAGGTTAGTGAGATACCCTTTAATATATATTCCCCTTCAAGGTATCTTCCCAAAAATATTAAATACATCATATTTGACTGATACATGCATACCCATGTCTACAGCAGCAAAATTCATAATAGCTAAATCTTAGAAGTGCCCCATATGTCCATCAACAGATGAATTGATACAAAGAAAATATGACATTTATACACAATAGTGTACTACTTTGTCATAAAGAAAGATAAACTTGAGTCATTTGTAGAAAAATGGATGCACCTTGAGACCAAATGTTAAGTCAAATAAGTCAGACACAGAGGCTTAAATATCACATGTGTTCTCTTATATGACAAAATGGAAACAAAGAACAAAATAAAAGATGATAGGAAGTAAGGAGATAGATCTTTGCAAATGGAAAGGGGACCAAGAAATAGAGATGGGGGAAAGGATGGGAGGGGAATGGAATAAAAAAGGAATTAAGATATGTTATGTACATGTACCAACTCTCCACAAGGAATGTGATCATTATGTACTATAAACATGTATGTAAAAATTCAAAATTAAGAGAAAAAATCTAATTATAGTAATAACTTGTGGTAACTCTTTAGAATAAATTTGCTCTAAGGCTGGGGGCTGGGTATATGTTATGTTTAATATTAAGGTCAACTGTAAATATCTTGCTGGAATCCTTTTTTTCTCCAAATTCTTTCATGCCTCATGTGAACACCAGGAAAAATTCCTGAAGCTGTGCATTTCAAATAGATTTTAAGGCTAAAGGACTGTAGCATTTGGAGTTCTATGAGTTTTGCTCTGGAGCCCTGCTGGTTGCACATAATTAAGCATATTATATTGCAATTTGTCCAGTACTTTCAGCTGTGGAAAATTGGCAGAGATAACTCCTAGTTAAAAAATAGTAGACATGGGTTGGAAAAGGGCACATGTGTTTGACTGGCTTGGTTAAGAACTTATGTAAGTTCATATTTGTGTTTTAGCCATATCTTCAAAACTGTGATCAGAATCTACCAAAGACTAGGATTTGTGCAGCAGCAAAGACAATTGGAACCTACAAGTGGGCATCCTTAGGAGATATACTGAAGCACAATCCAGTCTCATACACTTGTACATTTCAGGCAGGTAGAAGAAGGTGCCTGAAGGTGGGTAAGCACCCACTTTGATGAGTAGGAAAAGAAGGCAAACCTGAGAATCCTTTGAAATATTGCTAAAAGAAGATACTCCTACAACTGGCTGAGTTTTCTCCTTCATAAGCCTATTCCCATTGACTAATTTAGGCTGGCTATTTGAAACTGTAATGACCATATTTGGAAGTCAGATTTGTTGAGGCATTGCATGCATTTTAGACTCTCTTTGATATTGGTCCTTGTCTTATTCCTCTACCAGCCTCAATAGTTATAATATAAAATTTAAAATATTTAAGATTACTCACACTGGACACTTACACCTTAGAATTTTTCTTGGCTCAGCCTTTTAAAAAAGCTATGAGTTTTGATTTTTAATCCTGATTATAAAACAAGGAACATAACAGTATCTGAAAAATGGTCCTGTAAGTTTTGAAATAAATATTATGGATAATGTATTTGCCATTTCTCCTGATATGAAAAAAATATCAGTTGTTGGCCATCATTCATTTAATTTTTATATTCCCATTATTTTGTTTAAGATATATATTTAATAAATATTTCTCTTTGAGAAGAACTCTGTTCTGATGTCATCAACCTAAGACAGATATCTGTATAACTTACTAGATCTAGGGAAGAGGTGTATCTGAAAGAAGAAATTTTTTTAATGCGGGTACCTGTAGTGGAGCTCAGGACCTCACACTTGCCAGGCAGGTGCTTATGCCATTGAGCTATATCACCAGCCCCCAAGAAGAATTTTTTTAAAACTCACATTCATTTTATAGTATGAAGCAATTTTTTTCTAGAAATATTTGAGACTCTATGATAGAATAATATATATTAGATGAAAACTACTGAGATTTGTAGCTAAAAAGCATACAGTACCTTCAAAATGTTCTGAAAATTTATTGCCCTATACATTTGGAACTAAGCTGAGCAGAAAACTGAGACAATATATTTGTATGTACTTTCAATATAAGCATACTGGTATCCCTTGCACCTTGAGTAATTATTTTCTCTTAGTCTTTGATAGTTTGGATGGAAAAGAAAAATAACTTCATGGTGCCATTTTATAGTTTCATTGCTTAGGTATTTTCATTGACTTGTTCGGGTTCAGCTTCCAAAGATTCATTCATTTAAACCAGCCTTAGGCTTCACTTATCTCGATTCCCCTCAAATCATGTTCAGACCAATGGCATAAAGCAGTGATTTCACTTTAAATTTACTTAACATTCCATTTCAGAAGTTACAATGTGATTTTTTTTATTCTGCTCAAGTAATCACAAATTTAAGTTTCTTTGAGTTTACTCTTCAGTGGAAGCCTTCAGGATGCACTTAGAAAAATCCATTATGTGTAAGACTGGCAAGCAAATAGAACCTATATAGTCAGAGTTCATGTGCTGCTATCCTGAGGCTTAGCTATCTTCCTGAAATGTTCATGGCATTAAATATTTTTAAAATTACTCATCACCTGGAATGTGGCACCCACTCACATGTAGCTTATATTTTATATTTTAAGTGTGACTACAACTCTCATAAAATTTTGTCAACACCTACATTATTTCTAATTCCTCTATTTCTTATACATCCCTCCATCAAAATTTACCCAATTAATAAACACACTTTAATTTTATTCCTGAGTTATTATTATGGAAATATAAGTATTATACAAAAGTCCAGACCATATGCAGTAAAATATTTTCTTTATAGGAAAATATGGACAAATTTTCTATGTGTTTAGTGGTAAAATTTATTTGAGTCAGTAAGGTAAAAAATGTGACTCAAAATGATTTTCTAATTTAACTCTAAATAATGAGTCATGGAAACAAATGTGTGTTTTCTCAAACACTAGGTACAAATAATATTTCTTTGTAAAATTAATTATTTTGTTACACCTAGGATGTTGGCTTAGTTCATAAAGATATGCTTTCTTGTGATGTTTGTTGTTATTGCTTCTATTTTAAAAAATGAAGGGAAAGCATCTAAGATATGGTGCCTTGTCTTGTTAACAGTGATTGGAGTGATCAAAATATATGCTGAATTTTTACATTTGAAACATTTATTACGGTAAAAGACACAGTGCCATTAGTCCAACTCAAAATGATTCCCATTTTTTGAAGGAGTTCTGAAGTCCTTTTCTGTAAGTGTTTTTATGAGGAATAATCAAAAACATGGTGAAGGCTGCTGCTAAATATAATCAAAGAAAAAAGGATGCTTCTTAAAAGATTATGTTATATTATCATCCACCTTGCCCACTGGATATGGCACTCTGGAACTTCTGGCTCTTCCAAAAAGTCAAAATGATCATGAAAAGTAAGGGTTTTGAATCAATTCATGATATGGGGGCAGCCATAACAGTACAACTGAAGGTGTTCACAAAAAAAGGATTTCTAGAACCACTTCAGCAAGTGCCAAGAATGATGGAATAAGTGTGTTGAAACCAAAATGGTGACTGTATTTAAGGTCATAACTTATAATGCATTATCTCCTTTCCTATATTCGTCCATACAAATTGGCCAAAAATTTGAACATGTCTAAATATGTACTCTTATATTACTTAGTAGTATAAGTTTTAATATTGATTAGAAGTTTATCAATACAACTATTTTTAAAATTTGTTTTACAGGCTAAGTGAATTGGTAATAATTGAACTAATCAGTAGGCAGCAATCAAGAGATGATGGTAATCTCAATAAAATGGAAAATTTTGTACTGTGCCTACAGTTATGTAATGAACCTAGTCGGAAAAGAAAAATGACTGGAAATTTACTTGGCTACGATAATACAAATTAAATACAGGGGGTGGATACATTTTTATGGCAATATTCCCATATTTCTTCAATATTGCATTTTTATTTTTTAAATGTTATTACATGTTTGCAGTACATAATATTTTCATTCCATGTGTGTAATTGGTATGTGTATGTAACACATCTCAATTCTTATTTTTCATCCCATTTCCCTTCCCTACATCCTTTCTCCCTCCACCCTCCCTTCATCTCTTGATTCACTGTTTTTTTGTACACATTTATAGCACATAATATTTACACTCCTTGTAGAGTTGGTATGTGAACATAACACATCAAAATTGTGTTTTTTTACCCCATTACCCTAACCTCCCTTCCCCATCCCTCCATCACTTGATCCCCTTTAAATTTGATAAAGATCTATCTTCCTACTTCCTATTATATGTCTTCTATTTTGCCCTTTATTTCCAAATTGGGTTCATCAGATAAAATATATGATATTTAACCTTCTGTGTCTGATTAATTTCACATAACATTAAGGTCCAAAATTGCATACATTTTATACAAGTGACTCATGTTTATCTTCTTCTAGGGCAGAATAGTATTATATTGTGTGTAAATACCACATTTTATTTATCCATTCAACTCTTGGTGGACATAAGGCTGCTTTCAGATTTAGCTATTATGAACTGTGTGGCTATAAACACAGGCATCCATGTACTACTGTAATATGATGTCTTTAAAACTTTTGGAAGATATCTAAAAGAGGAATAGTTAGGTAAAGTGGAATTTCTAGTTTTAGTTTTTTGAAGAATCTCCATATTGATTTCCTTAGTGGTTGTACAAGTTTCCATTCCCACCAGTGTAGAAGGGTTCCTTTCTTCCGAGTCTCACCAGCATTTGTTATTATTTCATTTCTTGATGATGGCCATTTTTTGTGGGGTAAGATGGAAGTTCAGTTTTGTTTTAATATGTATTTTTCTAATGGCCAGCAATGTTGATTATTTCTTCATGTATTTATTTGCCATTTGTACTTCTTCTATGAAGTGTCTTTATTTTACTTGCCCATATTTTGATTGGGTCTTTTAGTTTCATTGTCTAATTTTTTCAGTTCTTTATACAATACAGTATTGTCTAAATATTAGTCCTCTATTTGAAAAATAGCTGACAATTTTTTCTCATTCTGTTGTGTGTATCTATTGCTGTGCATAAGGCTTTTAATTGAATATAACCCCATTTGTTGATTCTCAGAACTATTTTCTGTGCAACCAAGGATCTGTACAGAAAGTCCTAGACTATGCCTATGACTTCAAGAGTTTTGCCTATTTTATTTACCAGCAGGTTAAGTGCTTCTGGTTTAACATTTAGTTTTTTCATCCATTTTGATTTTAGTGTAATACACAGAAAGAGATATGGGGCTAGATTCAATCTTTTGCGTGTGGATAGCCAGTTTTCCAAGCACCACTTATTAAAGAAGCTATTTCTTGCAGTGAATGTTTTTGGGAACTTTATCAAAAATCAATTAGTTGAATGTGCTGGGAGCTGTTTCTCTATCCTCTATTATGTTCAGTGGAGACTCATGTCTGTTTTTGTGCTCTTTTCTTCACTGTAGCTTTGCAATATAACTTCCAGCCCAGGATTGTGATACTTTGCACTTTTCTCTATTACCTACTATTGCCTTTGCTACTGTAGGTCTCTGCTAGCTTCATATGAACTTTAGTATTGTTTTCCCCAGTTATGTCAGTAATGCTATTGAAATTTTGATTGGGTATGCATTAAATCTACATATCAGTTTTGGAAATATCACCATTTTAACTATATTTGTTCTGCCTATCCAGGAATAGGGGATATTTTCAAATTTTCTGATGTCGTCCTCTATTTCCTTTTGCAGAGTACCTTATTTTTTCATTGTAGAGGTCTTTAATTTCCTTTGTTAGGTTAACTCCTAAGTATTTAATTTTTCTGGTTGCCATTGTGAATGGTATTTTTTCCTAATCTATTTCACAATGTGTTCTTTTTTTTTAGTAACTTTTTACTTATTTTTTTATTTTTTATTTTTTTTTAAAGACAACAAGTAAACATTCTCATGTATTAACAAACTCAAGCATTAGAGAATGTAAAAATACCTTTTGGAGAAAAATATTACTCAGTATAAGATTAAGCCATGTAAAAGCTAGATAAAAAGAAGACTAAGGAATGGAATAGTCACAGTGAAATTGCATTTTCATACTAGGGAGACAATACAATGTTTACAAATGGCATTCCAGTTTATTTCACTTGTGAGTATTTTCTTGAGTTGCATCCATTTACCTATAAAAGTTTCCAGTTTATCTTTCTTTATGGCTGAGTAGTACTCCATTGTATAGAAATACCACATCTTTTTATCCATTCCTCAGTTAATGGGCATTTGGGTTGTTTCCACGATCTAGCTATTCCAAACTGTGTTGCTATAAACATGGGTGCACATATATCACTGTGGTGCGATGTTTTTAATTCTTCTGGGAAGATACCCAGAAGGGGAATAGCTGGGTCAAATGGGAACTCCAATCCTAGTTTTTTGAGGAGTCTCCACATGAATTTCCACAGGGGCTGCACCAGTCAACACTCCCACCAACAGTGGAGAAGGGTTCCTTTTCCCCACAGCCCCTCCAGCATTTGTTCTTAGTTGACTTCTTGATAATAGCCAATCTTTCTAGGGTGAGATGGAATCTCAGTGTTGTTTTAATTTACATCTCTCGAATGACTAGTGATGTTGAACATTTTTTCATATCCTTATTTGCCATTTGTATTTCTTCATCTGAGAAGTGTTTATTCATCTCAGATGCCCATTTTTGGATTGGGTCTTTAAATTTGGGAGGTCTGATTTTTTTGAGTTCTTTATATGTTCTCGATAGTAATCCTTTGTCTGAGGAACAGCTGGGAAACATTTTTTCCCACGTTGTGGGTTGTCTCTTCACTCTGTTGGTGGTTTCTCTTGCTGTGCAAAAGCTTTTAAATAAGATGAGATCCCAGTTGTTGATTCTTTGTGATACTTCCTGTGCAATGGGGGTTTTATTCATAAAGTCTTTGCCTACACCAATGTCTTCAAGAGTTTTACCTATTCTATTTTCCAGGATATTTAATGTTTCTGTTTTAATATTTAGTTCTTTGATACATTTTGAATTTAGTTTAGTGCATGGTGAAAGATATGGGTCTAATTTTAATCGTTGGCATGTGTAGAGCCAATTTTTCCAGCACCATTTATTAAAGAGGCTATCTGTCTTCCAGTGAATGTGTTTGGCACCTTTGTCAAAGATAAGGTGGCTTAGTATGTCTGGAGTTGATTCTGCATCTTCTATTCCATTCCATTGATCTTCAGGTCTGTTTTTTTTGCCAATACCACGCTGTTTTTATCACAGTAGTTTTATAGTATAATTTCAAATCAGGGATTGTGATGCCCCCTGCCTTGCTTTTGTTGCCCAGAATTGCCTTTGCTATTCTAGGTCTCTTCTGGTTCCAGATGAATTTTAGCATTATTTTCTCTAATTCTGTGAGATATGCTGTTGGAATTTTGATCGTAATTACATTAAATCTGTATAACAATTTTGGAAGTATGGCCATTTTCACTATATTAGTTCTTCCAACCCAAGAACAAGGGATATCTTTCCATTTTCTGATATCCTCTTCAATCTCCTTTTTCAGAGTACTGTAGTTTTCAGTGTAGAGGTCTTTTACTTCCTTTGTGAGATTGATTACTAGGTATTTCATTCCTAGGTATTTCATGATACTCTACATAGAAGACCCCAAAAACTCCACTAAAAAATTGCTAGATTTAATAAGCAAATTCAGTAGTGTAGCTGGATACAAAGTCAACCTGAAAAATCAATAGCCTTCCTGTACACCAATAATAAACTCACTGAGAGAGAAATTAGGGAAACAACACCTTTCACAATCACACAATGTGTTATAATATTTATGGCATAATGTGTACAAGAGCACTATTGAATTTTGTGTATTGATTTTTATCCTGTTACATTTCTGAAATTGTTTATCAATTCTAGGAGTCTCTTGGTGGATTTTTGTGGTCTCCTATGTAGAGGATCAAGTCATGTGCAAATAATGATAATAAAATTTCTTTCTTTCCTATACAAATGACTTTCTTTTTTTTTTAACCAAATTGCTCTTGCTAATCTTTCAAGTACTATGTTGAACATGAGTGGTGATAGTGGATATTCTTGTCTTGTCCCTTATTTTAGAGGAAAACCTTAAAATTTTTCATCATTTAATATGATATTGGCAGTGGTTTTGTCATAAATGGCTTTAAACAGTTTGAGAGAAGGTCTTTGTGTACCTGTTTTCCTCAGTGTTTTTGTCATGAAAGCATGTTGGACTTAGACAAAGGCTTTTTTGCAACTATTTGGATAATCATGTGATTTTTGTACTTGCTTCTTTTACTGTGATGTATTACATTTGTTGATTTGCACATGTTGAATAATCCTTGCACCCCTGAAATGAAGCCTATGTGGTCATGATTTATGATCTTTTTGATGATTTATTGTATTCTATTTGCCAGTATCCTATTAAAGATTTTTGCATCTATGTTCATTAAAGATTGGTATATAGTACTCTTTTTTTTCCTTTTTGGTTGGATCCTCATCTAGTTTTGGAATCAGGGTAATAATATTTTCCAGGAATTACTTTGGGAGTACTTCTTTTCTTTCAATTTCATTGAAGAGCTTGAAAACTTTTAATGTTAGATCTTCCCTGAAGTTTTTTGGAGAATTCAGCTGTGAATCCACCCAGACTTGAGCTTCTCTAGGTTGGCAGGTTTTTAATTACTGGTTCAATTTTTTTGTGTGTTATTGGCTTTTTCATGTTTTTTAAATCATCTGCAGTTATGTTTTGGTAATTCATAAGTGCCTAGGAATGTATCCATTTCTTCAGAATTTTTCAATTTATCGATGCACATGCTTGCAAAGTAGCTGCTCATTATTCTTATACTGGCAGTGTCTGTTTTTATTTCATTTTTTTCATTTCTGATTGCATCGATGTGGGTCTTTTCTCTTACTTTTCTGGTTAGATTGACTAAGGATTTGTCTATTTTGTTTATTATTTTGAAGAGCTAATTTATTGATTTGTTCTTTCTTTGCATTAATATTTTTATCTCAATGATATGATTATTGCTCTGATCTTTATAATTTACTTCCCTGCCCTAGCTCTGGGTTTGGATTGTTCTTGTTTTTCTAAGACTTTTAAGTTCATCTTTAGGTTATATCATGTAGATCTGTTTTTGTGATATGGACATTCACAATTATAATCTGGTTTAGAACTGCTTGATTGTGTCCCATATATTTTGCTGTGTTTTACTTCCACTATTCTTTATTTCTAGAAATTATCTTATATCTTACTTGATTTCTTCTATAATCCATTGTTTTTTTAAGAGGGTATTGTTCAGTTTCCATTCATTTGTATAATTTTGGTGTTTTTTTGTTATTGATTTCTAGTTTCTTTGCCCTATGATATAATATTTATGGTATAATGTCAATTCTTTTATATTTACTTAAGCTTACTTTATTGAATAATATGTGATCTATTTTGTATTAAATTCTATGTCCTACTGAGGGCAATATATATTCTGTTTTTGTTGTGTGGCACTCTCTGTATATATTTATTAAGTCCATTTGTTGAAGATTGTATACAAATATACTATTTCTTGTTTTTTTGTCTATCTGACCTGTCTATTTGTGACAATGGGGAAATGAATGCCCTCACTACAATATTTTTTTTATGTTTATGTGGCCTTTTATATCTAGTAGTATTTGTTTTATACAGGTGGGTTCACCATTGTTTGATGTATGTATGTTGATTACTGTTATCTCTTCCTACTGGGTTTTTCCCATAACCAGTATATAGTGAGCTACTTTGCCTCTTTTGGTCAATTCTGGCTTGATGTCCACTTTATCTGAATATAGGATAGTTATGCCTGCTTTCTTCAGGTTCCCATTGCATGGAATATTGTTTATCATCCTTTGGTTTTTAGTATATGGGTTCCTTTTAGGGTGAAGTGTGTCTGTTGTATAAAATGTACTATTGGATTTTGTTTATCCATTTTGCCAATCTGTGTTTTTTGATTGGGTAATTGAGACTATTCACTTTGACAGTTATTATCATTATATGTTGACTTATTATTGTCATTGCATTATTTTCCTGTCTGTTTCTCTTTTACTTTACTAAGCCTACCTAGTGTATTCATTCTATTATACTTTTTGTCATTGTTAGTTTCATTGACTTTGTCTAGGATATCCTTGAGAATTTCTTGGAATACTGGTTTGTGGTCATGAATTTCCTTAGGTGCTCTTTAGCATGGACAGATCTTATTTCTCCAACATTTTAAAAGATAGTATTGCAAGATATATTAGCCTGGATTGGAAATTGTTCTCTTGTATTGCTTGACACAGTTCACTCCAAAGTCTCTTGGCCTTTAAGGTTTATTTTGAGAAGTCTGCTGTAATTCTAAAGTGTTTACATTTGTATGTGATTCATTGCTTTTTTCTAACCATTTTTAAGATTTTTTGTGTGTGTTGAACTTCTGGGATATTGACTATGATGTATCCTAGAGATGGTCTTCTTTGATTATGACTATTTGGAGTTCTATGTACTTCGCTTAGATGCACATTAAATTATTTCCCCTTACTTGGAAAGTTTCCTGCTACTATTTCAGTAAAAATTTTATACCATTTGTGCTATCTACTTATTTTTCACTGATTTCAATTTATCTTAGACTAGCCTTCTATGCATCATCTAGGATTTATTTGATATATTTTTCATATTATTTATTTGTTTTTAAGGTATCTTTCATTAATTGGTCACTGACAATAGCCCTGTCTATTAGCTGTGACACTCTACCCTCACATTAGGTACTTCTGCTACCCATACATGGGATAGAATTCTTAATCTCCTAAATTTCTATTTGGGCCTTTTTAGGGACACTACACCTTTTTTTATGCAGGTCATTCATATTTTGCATCATTTTCTTTAGCTGCACTAGCTTTTTATTAGTGTATTTTTTAGATTTGCTGATTGTTTTATTTGTACCATTATCTTTTTACTTATATCTTCTGTTCACTTGGCAAAAAGCTTACTGATCTGTTTTATTATCTCCTCTGATAATATTTCAAATAATTCATTTGTATGCTTTTTGGTTTCTTCACCTTTAATGACCCATGGGTCAGCTTTGTGGTTTGGGATTTTTTGGTGGCATTTTTTACCTTGTCTTTCAATGTTTCTCTTTTTATTTGATTATTTGCATTGAGGTTTGAAGTTGATTACTGTGGAAAGTTCTTTGCTATTGTGGAAATGTTTTTATCTGTTTTTCAGCAATGTCTTCTAAATGTGGCTAACTACTGGCCCTTGCCTCCGTCCCTGGATCCAATTTCCTCCTTGCACTTGGGATGGGAGGTTGCAGGCAATTTATCCCAGTACCCAGTTATGCAGGAATTGGCTGAAGTATTATCAATGACCCCAAGGCAATCAAATATTAATATCCCAAGAAAACTAATAGCAACAACTATGTTACCTTGTCTATCAAAATAAAATCAGAACCAATTATGGCATCAAATACAAATTAAATTTTGACAAATCCTAAGAACAAATAGTGTACCACACTTAACAATAGAATATATATCTGTAATTATAGCATGAACAACCAATTATTTATCTGCTATTGATCTACAATAAATGGAATCTCTTCACCTGAACTAATAGAACAATGTTTAACAATAGAGCAAAGTTAACTAGCTATCTAGAGATTTATAAAGCTTAGTAGTTACAGTAAGTCCCTGACTTATGAATGTGTTTCATTCTGGGAGAATGTTCATTAGTTTGTAAGTCTGACAAATTGAATCTTATACACCTTTGACACAAATATAAAATGTAAAATATAAAAACAAAATGCACATAAAAATACTGTAAATAAACTGTTTTTACTTTTACAGTTACCTTAAAATGATGCTACAGTACAATACACCTACACAGCTACTTCCATGATTTGTTCACATCTATGAATGTTCATAATGTGAGTTCCATTCATATCTGTGATAGTTCAAAACTTCAATATTCGTAAATTGGGAACTTACTGTATATTAGTAAAGATAGATGAGGTGGGGAACCAGAGAAGATAAAATGTTAAATTTGAAAAATTAATCAATGAGATATTACAAGGAGGAGCAAAAATGAGATATGAGACCTTATTGAGGGGTCAAGGGAAATTAATAATGTTATAAAACAATAACAGAAAAAAAAACAAATGAAAAAGAAAAAAGAACAGAGACCAAAATACAGAAAATAAAAGAAAGAAATGACAAGAAAAAAGTTGAAACAGAGAGAAAATGAGAGAAAAGAAATTTGAAAAGAAAAAAGTCAAAAAAATTTGAGAAAAACCCAAATGACCAAAAATCCTGGTGAACGTAAGAGAAAACTAATGAAAAATAGAAAAAAATATTGGGTAAAACAAATCTTACTGTGTTTTTTTTTCAATTAATGTTTTCTTTCTGGTTTCTGCCATTTTGGAATCCAGCCAATCATTTTTTTCTCTGTTTAGCTTTAGAACTTATGGGTTTTTGAGGTACCTTCCCTGTACCAGTGGCACTTCTGTTCATTTACTCTGGACAGTGGTAAACATCTGAACCAAGGTATGTCCTTGCTCATGTTGGTAGATGTGAAACACAATTAAAGTTATGGTTTCTACAGGATGTAGGCTGAGGGACAGTGGTTCATATAGATTGTTGGGCTTAACATTGACACTCTTGGGGTCTGTTTGCTCCCTAAGAGCAGGGCCAGTGTCTTTCCTAGCCTGATCTTATACTTCTCAAGGAGTTCTGTCTGGCCAACTCCTTTTATGTAATGGTCTCCTATGTCTCTCACCCAGTTAATTTGGGAGTGTAATTCTCGAGTCCCTGAAGTTGCTGATCATGTCTGTACCTTCTCCGTGGGCCTGCTGTCTTTTGCAGCTTTCCTTCTCTCCCCTGGCAATGTCCTTCTCCAGGAATAGGTTGGTTGGTTAATCTACACCTATGCTGCTCCATACCAAGGAGAAGCAAAAAGTAGAGCTGGTTTGGAGTTGGTGTATGGTCACACTGTGGAGTCCACACAGGTCTGTTTGTCTGCATCAGAAGCACTGAAGTTTTCTTAAGAGATTTCACTTCTAAAAATTGCTATTGAAAAAGAAATATGCTATAGTAGACCAACAGGAACTCAGAAGATCCCAGTTTTGACTTTCCCACATTCTGGTCATGTCGGGTCAAAGTTATTCATTCATAAACTTGGTATAATTGCACCAATGTCATGCACCTTAGTAAATATTTATAAGGATTACATGGCTTGTAATATGTGAAGATTTATTATAAATTTTAAATTTCTATTAAAATCAAAGGCTTTAAAGCAGATACAGTGGTACATGCCTATAATCCCATCCCTTTGGGATCTGAGGCAAGAGGATCAGAATTCAAACTCAGCATGTGTAACAACATTTAACATGACCTTGTTTCAAGATATTAAAAAAAAAAAACAGCTGGGGTTGTAGCTCAGTGCAAAGGCCTAGGGTTTAATCTTCAGAAATCACCACAAATATCTTTATTATTCTGTATGAAGCATTTTCCAATAGTGAATACTCTATTTTTTAGGTTCAGACAAGTAATTATCAATCAATCTTAAGCATTGTGACATTTTTTATGATTACTTCCATCATGTTCCCCATCTTTCAGTTAGGTTCCCATAAATTCCTTCAGTCTTGGCTATGGGAATTGCTTTGGCAAATATGTGACTGAGTATAAAAATATTAGAAGCTTAAAACATTCTTTTGCCTTTGTCCTGCCCTCTTGGTTTGTCATTGCCATGATAAGAGTCTGGCCTATTAGCCCAGATAGAATATAATGGCAATAAGGGGCATGTCAAGCAGACTTCAAGCCAATCTGAGCCCTGGAGGTAAACTAAGATTAAATCAGACTAAAGCAGCCAAGCAATGCACAAAAGTGTAAGTGACAAATAAATACTTATTATAAAACTTAGAGTAGGGTGGCTGGTTAATTATGGTGACTGTAGCTTACACAGAATTTCCTAACAGAAGCAGGACAGTGCCATAACAGAAACCTAAAATTTAATTTTTAACAAAGGGGTGGGCAAAAAGAAAACTCATTTAGAAGGATGGCATAAAGGCAAGCTATACTATTTGCAGACTATACATTTGCTAAGAGAATGTGGCATAATGAGTCAGACAGGAAATGGACTGAATGACTATTTATACTGTGTGAAGTAGTTTCCAGGCAGCTAGCTGAATTCACAATTTGACTTTTACTAGTTATATATGATAAGGCACTACAAAATAGATAAGTTGAAGGAAAATCTGGCTGATTTACAAACAAAAAATGATATAACACTGCTTGAGAGAAAGACCAAATTCAGAGTACTGCCCATAAGATGTAGTAATATAGTAAGACTTTATGTGTCTATGTTATTTTTAATTAAATCTTCTGAGAGAGAGGGGAAAGTGGGTGTAACTTTGCAACAGGGCAAACCCATGTTTAAAGTCAAATAAGTACTTTCTAAGAGATTTAAAAGATCATTGAACACATAAATGCATATAGGCAGGAAACAAACATAAAAATATTTATACCAAGCAGGGACTCTCATTCAAAATCTTCTTCGGAATAGAGCAAGAAATAAGTTAGAAAGGAGTAGTGGAATCTTGGTGAAACAAAGAAATATATAGTACAATGAGCTAAAGGGTCACCTTAATGGCTAATAAAATAATTACCTAATCCAGGAAAGAATGGTTTTGCAAAATTTGGCAAAGAGGATTACAGAATTCTTATACACAATATGTTGTTGAAGTCTTCCATTCACCTGCTTTTAATGTGAGTATATCCTTATTTCCCTATTGTTTAGTAGTGTAGCTTGTTGCTTTTTAATTTCTAGATATTTGGATGAATGAGGCGTAGAATGTGGAGGAGGCCTTAATCTTACCAGAAAACTGCAACCAGATTCAATCAAGCCCAGCCTAGATGACATGGCTGATTTCAGACAAAGAAAAGATGTATAAGTTAAATACAAATGTTTATTAATAAACATAAGACTGGGTCCAGCGAACCCATCCCTTACTTTTCTACTGTAAATTTGTACTGCAGCATTACAATAGTCAGCTGTGCATCTCAGTAACTTTCCTTGAGGGATACAAGAAATGATCTATGTGTTTACCCACGTGGTATGATGAACTACAAGGAGTGTGACATGTGCAAAATTGGCAAAATGGGATTTGTACCTACCTTAGGTTCCACCTAACAGGTTTTGTGTATATTTACCTGAGCATTGCAGAGGGAACAATAGGCCCACACTATTCCAAGATTAGTTTTAAAAAAAAGTTTTCTTTTGATTTTTCTGATAGAAGTAGCCCAATTCAGTAAAATGGCACATGAAAAACCAGACTTGCAAGTTTTGGAGGATGACAAAAGTGAATCATCAGATTACTCATGCATGGATGACAAAGATGATCCATTATGGTAAAATACATGCCTTTAAAACAGAAAAGTGGTGTGGGTGTGATGATGATGATGATGATGATGATGACTTTGATGTTGCCCACAAGAGCCAAAGTTCCTGTGACAGTGAAATGGAGCAAGAGTCAACTGATACAGACACAGCAAACACAGATATCCTTGATTCAGATGATGAAGAAAACAGCCATGTGAGTACATATTTGACTAGTCAAAATATTGCAAAATGGCCATGCAACCAAATGGAATGATCCAATATTAGAACTAGGTCTGCAAATTTAATGAAGGTCTTGGCAGGGGTGAAACATATTGGGCAGCATGCCAGCATTGCCATTCAATGTTGGAAATCATGACAGATGAAATGCTATAAGATGCTGTGAAATAAACAAAGGATGAAATGCAAGTAAAATGTTCTGTATGCACAATTGGCCATATTCAAAACTGAATATATTATGAGACCTCACTAGCTTAGCTGAAGGCATTCATAGGTCTGCTGTGCTTAGCACAGATTTCTCATGGTGATTGCAGGAATGTAAAAGACTTATGGAAAAGTGATAGGTCAAGATATGGCATAAAAATTTATGCACTTGTAGATGCAAAGATGTTTTATGCTTTCAACTTAGAAAATTTTCTGGAACTCAGTCATCAGGTCCTTATTCATATAGTAATAAACCAACTGATGATGTGAACAGACTTGTTGCTCCCATCTCCCAACCTAACTGGAATGTGACATTTGACAATTGGTTTACAGGTTTCTGATTTATGTTACATTTTCTAACAGAGCACAAGTTGACCAGGGCAGAAACCGTATGGAAGAACAAAACAGAAATTTCAAATGAAATGTTGCAATTTCAAAACAGAAAATTGTATAATACAATATTTGGATTTTAGAAAGATATAACATTGGCCTCATATAAGGCAAAGAAAAACAAACTGGTACTGCTGATATCAACATTGCACCATAAAGGAAATATTGATAGGGAAACAGTGACAAAACAGGAGCCTGAGATGGAAACTTTCAACAACAAACCAAAATGTGGAGTAGATGTTGTGGATGAGTTATGCAGCAATGATGACATCACTCAAAACACAAAGTACTGGCCAATGGTTGTGTTTTACTTGATCCTAAGCATGTGTGGCATAAATAGTTTGACACTTTACAAAGAAAATAACAAGTGCAAAATATCACAGAGAAATTTTCCTAGAGGATTGGGACTGAAGCTCACAAGAGATCATTTACAGTAGAGGAAAAGCAAAATTGTTTCTGCCCAGGAAACTACTCAAAAATAAATTGTGGAGCACATTGGTGAACTGACAGCTGAACAGGCAGATGCAGCATCACAAAGACCTACTCTGACAAAAGGAAATCAAAAAAGATGTCAACTGTGCCCTATGAAAATGTACAAGAAAATAAAACATGCATGCTATCAATGCAAGTGATACTTGTGTATAGCATATGCAGTTGTCATGTGTGAATACTGCCTTGGGTGTGACAACTGAAGCAAGGCTTATTTCTGTGGTAGACTTTTGCTTGTGTTTACACTGTTGTCCACATAGCTTTATATTTTTGATATCATCTTTCAGGTTTTGTAAGCAAGTGAACCACTGATGTGAAAATGTTGTCTATTCTAAGCACTCATGTATTTGATTTTATTTTATTGATATCTTATTTCCCTGCTAAGTGCATGTTGTACAATATAGTAGGAGCTCCTGACAAAACAGGAAGTGAAGAGAGGACAAAAGACTTCCACATAGGAAAGGAAACCTAAGCACATATACTGTCGGTGTAACTGAGACATGTGAATGGAAATGTAGCTTTCATGAGTGAAGACTGCCTTGGATGTGATAGATGAAGCAAAGTTTATATCTGTAGTAGAATTTTGTTTGTGTTCACATTGTAGTTCACATAGAATTTTATTTTTAATGTTATCTTTTAGGCTTTGTAAGGAAGTACACAGCTGATGTGAAAACGTTGAAATTTATTCTAAATGCATAATATATATTAAGAATTTAATACTTCATTTTATTGATATTTTATGTTCCTATTAACTACACATTGTATAATATAGCAGGAACCTCCTGATAAAATAACAAGACCACTGAGATAACAAGTATGTCCTACAAAAAGGCCAGGAAAGCAAAACATATGTGCTGTCAGTGTAAGTGATACTTGTGCATGGAACATGCTGTTGTCATGTGTGCAGACTGCCTTAGGTGTGATAACTGAAGTAAAGATTTTTTTTGTAAAGTGTTATTGATATTTTCACTGTAGTTCCTATAAGAATTTATTTGTGTTGTTCATTTAACCCAAAAAGAAATTCATAGACTAATTAATCAAAGGATGGAACACAATACTACATGCCACAGAAACCCAGAAAAAAGCAGGGGTAACTATTCAATTTGCAGACAATGTAAACTTTAAGACAAAACTGGTCAAAAGAAACAAGGAAGGTCACTACATACATGTTAAGTAAAAAATCCAGGAAGAGATAACAATCATAAATATATATGCACCAAATACTGGTGCACACAACTAAATAAAACAAAGAAAAACAGGCATGAAAAACCAAATAAGCACTAACACATTTGTAGTGGGAAACATTAATACCCCACCCTCACAAATAGATATATCGACTAGACAAAAAAATCAACAAAGAAATATCAGAGTTAAACCAAGCCTGTGAACAACTGGACTTGATAGATGGCTACAGAGTGTTCCACTCCAAAACATAAGAATACATATTCTTGTCAGCTGCACATGGGATGCTCTACAAAAGAGAACACATATTAGCCCACAAAACATGTTTAAAAAAATGTAGAGAAATTGAAATCATCCCATGCATACTATCTGACCATAGAGCAATGAAACTGGAAATCAATGACAAAAGAAACCACAAAAACTACATAAACACATGGAAATTAGAAAACAAAATTCTGAACATGTAATGGGTCACAGAGGAAATTAAAGATGAAATTAGAGTATATAAAATTAAATGATAATGCCAATACAACATACCAAAATTTATGTGATGCAATGAAAGCAGTCCTATGAAGGAAATGTATAGTGATGAACTCCCACATCATGAAAACAGAATGAGCTAAAAAAAAAAAACAACCTAATGTTGAAACTCAAACTTCTACAAAAAGAAGAACAAATCAAACACAAAGCTCATAGGAGGGAGGAAATTATAAAGATAAAGCAGAAATTCATGCAATTGAGAATAAGAAAACAATACAAAGAAACAAAGAATTGAAAAGTTGGTTCAGTGAAAGAATAAATAAAATTGATAAACCATTAGCTAACCTCATCAAAAAGAGGAAAGAAAAAATAAAAATTCAAGCAATTAGGAACAAAAAGGGGGAAATCACAACAGATGCTTCAGAAATCCAAGAGATCATCAATACCTACTACAAGAACCTATATTCTAATAAGATGGAAAACAGAAGAATTGGACAGATTCCTAGACAAAATCAAATTGCCAAACCTAAATCAAGATGGTACAAAATTTCTAAATAACCCAATATCAACCAATGAAATTGAAAATGTGATTAAAAATTTACCAACAAAGAAAAGCCCAGGCCCTGACAGATTCACTGTTGAATATTACAAGGAATTTAAAGAAGAACTAATGCCAGTAATGCTGAAACTCTTTAAGGAAATTGAAAGGGAAGCAATATTTCCAAAATCATTTCTGGAAGAAAGTATTACACTGATTCCAAAAACCAGAGAAGAACCCAAACAAAAAATGAAACTACAGGCCAATCTACATAATGAACGTAGATGCAAAAATCCTCAATAAGATACTGACAAAGACAACGCAGCAAATTATCAACAAGATTATACACCATGACCAAGTAGGATTCATCTCAGAGATGCAGGGATGGTTCAACACACACAAATCAATAAATGTAATACACCATTTTAACAGAAACTAAGACAAAAATCACATGTCCATCACAATACATGCAGAAAAAGCATTTGACAAAGTCCAACACGCATTCATGGTAAGAACCCTATAGAAAATTGGAATCCAGTTTCTTTCTCTTAATCTGATATAAGCCATCTATGACAAACCAACAGCTAACATCATACTAAATGTTCAAAAACTGAAAGCTTTCAATCTAAAATCAGGAACAAGACAAGGATGTCCACTATAGCAACTACTATTCAATACAGTTCTGGAAACATTAGGTGGAGCAATTAGACAAAATGAAGAAATAAAAGGAAAAAGAATTGGAAAGTAAGCAGTTAAATTATCATTATTTGCAGATTACATGATACTCTACAAAGAAGACCCCAAAAGCTCCACCAAAAGACTTGTAGATTTAATAACCCAATTCAGTTGTGTAGCTGGATACAAAGTCAATACTCAACAATCAATAGCATTTCTGTTCACAAGCAACAAACTCACAGAGTGAGAAATAAGGAAAACCACACCCTTTACAATAACATGCAAAAAAAAGAAATACTTAGGAATAAATCTAACAAAAGAAGTAAAAGATCTATATGTTGAAAAGTACAGTACTCCAAAAAAGGAGTGAGGATACCACCAAATGGAAAGATATCCCTTGCTTATGCATAGGAAGAACCAACATTGTGAAAATGGCTATATTCCCAAAAGTATTGTACAGATTTAATGCAATCCCCATCAAAATACCATTAGTGTACCTCACAAAACTAGTGAAAACATTCCTAAAATTCATGTGGAGGCAGAAGAGACCTAGAATAGCAAAAGTAATTTTGGGCAACAAATGCAAGTCAAGGGGATCACATTCCCTGACCTAAAATTATATTACAAAGATATTGTGATAAAATCAACATGATATTGGCAAAAAAAATAAATAAAAATAAAAACAGACCTGAGGGTCAGTGGAAGAAAATAAAAGATGCAGACGCAACTCCAAACACACTCAGCCACCTTATCATTGACAAAGGAGCCAAACATGTTTACTGGAAGAAAGATAGCCTCTTTAATAAATGGTACTAGGAAAACTGGATTGCCACATGCCAAAGACTAAAACTAGACCCATGTATATCATCATGCACTAAACTAAAATCCAAATGGATTGAAGATCTAAATATTAAAACAGAAACATTAAATTTGCTGGAAGAGAACGTAGGTAGAAACCTTGGAGATACAGGTGTAGGCAGACTTCATGAACAAAATGCAGACTTCAAAGAATCAACAAATGGGGGGCCAGTGAGATGGCTCAGCGGCTTAAGCGCCTGCCCAGCAAGCGCAAGGGCCTGAGTTTGACTCCCGGATCCCACATACGAAAAAGGGGCCAGTGATATCGCTCAGTGGCACGGGCGCCTGCTGGCGTGCAAGGTCCTGAGGTCGACCCCCCGGTACCCACAAAAAAAAGAATCAACAAATGGGATCACACCTTATTAAAAACCTTTTGCACAGCAAAATAAATCACCAAAAGAGTGAAAAGACAACCCACAGATTGGGAAAAAATTATAGCCAGTTGTCTCTCAGACAACATACTTCTATCCAGAACATATAAAAAACTGAAAAAAAAAATCAGGACCCTAAAATTCAAAACCAAATCTGAAAATGGGCATCTGAGATGAATATGTACTTCTCCGATGAAAAAATACAAACAGCACATAAATATATGAAAAAATATTCAACATCACTAGCCATTCAAGAGATGCAAATTAAAACAATGCTGAGATTCCATCTACCCCAGAAAGAATGGCTATCATCAAGAAATCAACCAATAACTAAGGTTGGATGTGCTGTGGTGAAAAAGGAAACTTTTCCATTGTTGGTGGGTGTGTATACTGGTACAACCACTGTGGAAGTCAGTGTGGAGATTTCTCAAAAAACTAGGATTGGAAGTCCCATTCGACCCAGCTATTTCCCTTCTGGTTATCTTCCCAGAAGAATGAAAAACATTATACCAGGGCCGGTGAGATGGCTCAGTGGCATACGCGCCTGCCTGGCGAGCACAAGAGCCCGAGTTTGACTCCTGCAATCCACATACGAAAAAAGGGGCCGGTAATATCACTCAGCAGCATGGGCGCCTGCTGACATGTGAGGTCCTGAGGTCGACCCCGGTACTCAAAAAAAAAAAAAATCATACCAAAGCAATATATGTGCACCCATGTTTATGGCAGCATAATTAGTAATAGCTAAGTCTTGGAAACAACCCAAATACCTATCAACCAAGAATGGATAAACAAGATATGTTTTTTTATATAATGGAGTACTTCTCAACCATAAAGAAGGATAAATTGGAGACTTTTATAGGTAAATGGATGCACCTCGAGAACATACACATAAGTGAAATAAATCAGACACACATGTGTAAACATCATCATGTCTCACTAGTGTGAGTAACTGAATGAATAAATAAGATCCAAAATGTATAATAGATATTGGGAATAGGGAAGAAACTGTCCAAAAGTAAAGAAAAACTGTGATGGGGGAATGGGGAAAGGAAGGAGGGGAAAATATATATATATATGCAAGATAGTTTAGATAGTTATACAGCTAGTATCTCTTAGTTCATTGAAAAGAAAGTTTTATGATAATCTTGTTGGACAGTATTTCATGCCTATATCTTGTACTCTGAACAACTATTATGACTATAACAATACACAATGTGGTAATTATTGTTACCTGGTACCTTGTTTTGAAACTGTTTTATCTGTATTTTTAATTTTTTTCTCTTCAAAATAAAAAAAATTATTTTTGTTGTACTTTTTTAGATTTAGTACACCAAAACCAGTCAATGTTGAAAAAGTCAATGCTTTTTTATAACCATAATAAACATTAAAATTCAATACTTTATTTTTGTGACTTTTTTCCTGTTAAATACTCATTGTTTAATATAAAACCCATAAATTAAAATTAATAATTCATCAATAGAAATATTTTAAAGTATAAATATGGATCTGACAGACCCATGCTTATGTGCTTTGTTGATGCCTTTATGTGCTAATAGACATCTTACATCCCAAGGTTAAAATCTAATGAGTTTAGAGTTACTTTCCTTTGCAAGTGCATTAAGGAAATCTCAGAAATAGAAGAATCATTGTTAGATTAAAATTTTACAAATCTGAAAAATTTTGATGCATTACAGTAATTTAACTCATAGAATTAATTAAAAAATGTATTCTTGGTGGCAAAATACTGTGTGCTGTGATGAAACTTGTATGTAAAATTTGAATCAAAAGTGCAATGTTTAAAAACAGTATATATTGTATTTGGTTTTATTAGTTCCATCAACTTATCTTTATAACATCTTATTTTTTTATTATAATAGAATAATTCACTTGTGCATGCAAAATTTTTTTATAATATAAAGGACAATATTCTGAACTATTTGAAGGTATAAGCATAGTAGAAATTTAATTGTTGTGTTGGAGGCTTTCCTAGATATAAAAAGAAAAAAATAAAAATATTAATTGAACCTCTTACATAATAAGTAGTATCAATTACATAGGCTTAATTGATTAAAGTAAAATAGTCATGATGATTATTAATCTAGATAACTCATAAGCATATTTTAGGAATGAAGATTTTCCTCAAATAACTTAAAAATGAATTCAAGAAAATCTACTTGTTACTGAGCATATAAAATTAGTATAAAGCCATATTAAAATACTATTTATTTAAATAAAATATAGTTATGTACAATTATATATAATTTATCTTGACATTAACATTGTGACATGCAATATAACATTAGTGGTAGCTACTATTTAAATTAAGTGAAATATATGTTTAATCAAATTTTTTCAAATCTTGATTACTAAGTAAATGAGAAAATTTGAGTTAGTAAATGTATCCTTTTAAGTTTTGTGTGAAAATTATGACTTTGTAAACATATTTGTCCATACTTATTTTTTAAATGCTAGCATAAGATTAAAGTGATATACTAGATATGTTTTCTAAACTTTCATATACAAATATACCTCTGCTAATTTAAAAAATGGTAACTTTTGGCTAATTTTTGAACCTTAATCAAATTGGAAATCATGTACTGATGTACATGCAAAATGAACCAAACAAATGAAACACCTTAATTTTGCATTGAGAAAATGTCCATTTAACATGGGCTGAATGATGTAGCTTAAGTGTGATACCACCAATAAGATTTTGTGAGATCTCATAGCACATTATAAAGACCATATCAGTCTAATAAATAATTAAAATTTAAAAATAATATTTATAATATAGATGCCTGTGATTATACAATTTGTATAATAATGCTATTCAAAACATTGCACAAAATTGTACAATTTTAAAAAGAATCCAAAAATCTTATTTTAGGAATCCATAAACATTCCATTCAAAATGTTTTTAGTTGTTCTTCTGTTCCATTTGTTATGTTGTGTTGTAAGTTGTGTTGAGTTTGAGACATCCCCTCACTATTTTGGCTCTGTTTCCCACGCTGAACTCAAGCTTAGGCTTTTGTATCCTCAGTCTCCTAGACTGGTTTTATTCATTAGCTTTAAAATTAGTTTTATTCTAAATAAGAAAGTTTATAATGATATTAAGTTTAGGATGTTCTGTTTCTTTTGTCCAGTTATGGACATTTATTAGGATCTAAACATTATTAAAACCAAAGAGTTATTTTTCCAGACTTTAAATTCTCAATGATATGATTAAATTCTCAATGATATGATTGGACATGATAAAATTTCACTGATGATAATTATCGGTTTGTATCCTTGCAGCTCAACCCTTACAAGACTGGAGGGATGTAAATGGATCCTGTCTACATCTAAGACCTGTCTAGACATGAAGAGCAGCAGGGGGTTTCAAAATTTCCCTTCATGAGAGTGTTACAATAACAGGCATCAATGGATGCATGGTCATTGAAAGTAAATTTGTTTACCTAAATTGTAACTTATGGAAAAGCTTAAATATAGAGAGTAGGTATTTTATTTTTCTTATTTTACTTTTTATTTTAGGTTTTTAAAAATTTTAATTAAATTGTATATTGATTACAGTGCATGAGAATTTCATATAGTTATATGTAGTGAACTGATTAACAATCAACTTTATTAATATATCCATACAAATCATCACATATTTGCCCCTTTTTGTTAGGTGTACTGAGAACACATAAGACATACTATTTTCATAAAATTTTCCAAAAAAGACATACAGCCAATAGGAATATGAAAACATGCAGAGCATTATTAATCACCATGAAAATGTAAAGCAAAACCTGCGATATAACTTCACAATTTATAGGATGGCTTTTGTCCAAAAGACTATAGATAGTGTTAGGATGTGGAGAAATGGGAACCCTCAGGTATTTATTGGGGGAAATATATATTGACAAAGCCATCATGGAAAACAGTATGGAGTTTCCTAAACAAAATTTATATTTTGCCATGAGGCTTACAAATATAAAAATATAAATTTTGTATATCTTCCATTAGGAATGACTGCTTTATTTTTGTCAATGAAAATACATTTTTAGTTAACTGTTTCCAAACATATATAAGCAAATAACCAGCTATTGAGAAAACTTAAAATATTAATTTTTGTCCGATTTCCCCTGTTTTTCCAGATTTGTGAACTTTTTCTTTTCTATTTAGGAAATTAAGATTCCTACAAAAAATTAAATTTTTGCTTTCCAAAGTAAACCTAGATTACAAATGATAGTTTCACAAGCCAAAATTTTCACATTTAAAATAGTGTTTGTTTAATTTGAAAGTACATGACAATCAAGAGCCTGCCTGTATATGATGAAAAGGAGTTTGTGGTACTTCAGGAAAGTGGAGACCTAATAACAAAGGTTTCTACTAGATAATGTTTATGGAAAGACTAGAGATGAGGACCTAAACTGGGAAAGAGGGGAACTGTTGTGGTAGCAAGGCTAAGTGGGACTTCAGAAACTGGCAAAGAAAGAATCAGACATGGTAGGAATGGAATAGTATGAGATTTAACACAGAAACACTACTGAGTACTCATGCTTGTAACACTGAAGAGTTATACAAATGTGAACAGGTACTTTCAAACTACCATAATTGTGATGTGTGTCCAAATTCATATGTTAAAACTCAACCTCAAAATTGACACTCTTACTTTAATGTTGGCATTTTTACAAAGTGATAATTCATGAGGGCATAACCCTCATGAATAGGATGAGTGATCTCATAAAGTAGAAAGGAGCACCCTAGTGCCATTTTTTGTCCTTTTTTATTTTTCTACCATGCCAGGGCACAGCATTTGTCTCCTCTGGAAGATGCAGTAACAAGGTGACATTTGGAAGCAGAAAGGGATGTCAAATCTGTTACCAATTTGATATTGAACCTCCCAGTTTTAGAGGCTGTGTGAAACAAATTTCTATTGTTGTCCCAGCCTGTGATATTTTGCAATAGTATCAGTCTAAATGCAATAGACTTAGACACAAGCCACATTATATTTTGGTACTTTGAATGAGACTTTTCTGTGGTAATTAGACACATTCACTGTAGCACGGTTAAGAGCCAAAAAATGATAGCTCACTGCATCCTTTAAAGATTTTACAACTGAGGTCAGAACTAGCTATGATTACTTTGCCCCTCCTATTTTACTGAAAGATCTCTTTAAATAACATAATTTTGAGGTTCCCAAAACAAAGGGTGGGATGTTGAATATGCCAAATAGACATTATGGTGAGGGTTTTGACTGTCTAAAGTAGGACCACTTCAAAACTTTCTAGTCCCCATGTTAGTTTTGAGTCCAAAGTAGTGCTCACAATTTACTTCTTCCTAATTGTAACTACATATTTATGTATTAAAATATAAGTAAACATTTTATTTTATTTTGTAATTAAGTAGCATAATGGTAAGATTTTCAGACAGATTTCTGGTAGTCATGAGTCTTGAAAGATGAATTAGAATTTCCAGTTTTGGGCTAAGGTATTGGTATGAGAGTATACATCTAATGCTAAAGTACAAATTGATATTTAAAAATGAACTTACTGGAAAATATTAGAAATCATTCTAGGTGAATATGAAGGTTCACTAATGGCTTATAGAAATATTAGTTTTTATATAGTCACTGAATGTGCATCATTTGCAATCTGTATCAGTTTTGGTTCACTAGAGGAAATATTTACATATATGATCACCTGTGGATTTTTGGGTTCAAGGGTAGAAGAATGCAAAATGGTCATCAGTCCAATATACAGTTGGAGGCTCCAGTTGAAAGTTGAAGGTCTGGCACTAACTTAAGAATCCTTTGTGAGACTATGTCAGAAAGCCAGAGTCTGTATTGGAAGTTTGAAGAGTCTCTATGATGGAAGACTGAAGGAACTGGTGATGAGCATTCAATGGTGAAGGCAAAGACCAGAGCTCCTCCAAAGAAGCAAAAGGTAAGGCTTTCTTCTTTCTTCCCTTTCTATTTCATCCAGGCTGCAAGTCTATTGCTTGATGCCACCCATATCCTAGGTGTATCTTCCCTCACTTTGTGATCTACATGTCAGTCATCCATATACACTCCCAGAACTGTGCTCCACTAATCCACAAGATGTTACTTAATCCACTCCTATTGACATGAGTTAACTACCACAATCCACCCTTTGTCAACTTGAAAACAAGGCACTCATCTTTAAACTATATTTAGTCTCCAAGTTCAATAGCAAATTCATAATTACACCTAACATAATGCAACTATTGTACATTCAAACAGAAATGCAAAAATTCTATCTTCCAAATGGAAGGCAAATTTTTATTTGGATAATACTTACACTCCTCCAAACATTTCATAATTAATCATTATAATAGTGATTTAAACTGAGATTCCATCTCACCACAGAAAAAAATGGGTATTATTAAGATATCAACCAATAACAAATGCTGGAGGGGCTGTGGAGTAAAAGGAACACTTCTCCACTGTTGGTGGGAGTGTAGACCAGTATGGAAATCAGTGTGGAGATTCTTCAAAAAACTAGGATTAGAGGTCCCATTCCACCCAGCTATTCCCCTTCTGGGTATCTTCCCAGAAGAATTAAAAACATCATACCACAGTGATATATATGCACCCATGTTTATAGCAGCACAATTCATAATAGCTAAATCTTGGAAACAACCCAAATGCCAATCAACTGAGGAATGGATAAAAAAGTTGTGGTGTTTTTACATAATGGAGTACTACTCAGCTATAAGGAAGGATAAACTCGAGGCTTTTATAGTAAGTGGATGCAACTAGAAACTATACTCATAAGTAAAATACAGCAAACTCACCTGAGGAAATATTGTATTGTCTTCCTCATGTAAGAAACTGAAAGAGTAAATAAGACCCAAAATGTATAAAGATATTGTGAAAGGGGAAAAAACTGCCCAAAAGGAAAGAACTACTGGAATGAGGGAAAGGAGAAAAGAAGGAAGGGAAAAGAAAAAAAAATATATATATATACACAAGACAGCTAAGGTAATTACACTACTAATTTCTTTTAGGTCATTAAAAAGAACAGTTTGTGCTTATATTGTTTCATCAATTTTGCATGTCTATATCTTGTAATCTGAACAACTACTCTGAAGATAATATGCAATATATCAACCATTGTTAATTTCCTACTACCTCGTTTTGAAATTCTGTATCATTGTTTTTATTGTTTTTTTCTTTAAAATAAAAAATAATAGTGATTTGACTACTTAAGAACTGATATTAATTCTATCAACACTATGTTACACAGAATGAAAACAAAGATATTTCCTTGATATATGTTTGTATAGGCACAAACATATTAACAAAAGATGGAAAAATTACCATCAGAATCCTCATTCCTTAACTGGTCGTGGTCATAGCTGGTATTTGTAGCTACTTTCATTTACTCTACTCTGTATTTCCTTGATCTCCAGCAACACCTCAGCAAGTCTTCATTCTTTTCCTGGTGGGATAAGCCATATCCGCTTTCCTGAATGTTCTGGGCCATTTGTCACTCTTTCTGGATTGGGTTGTTGTAGTTTCCCATTAGCCTCAATTAGAGGGCATGGTAATACTAGGAGGTACCCTAAGGAATGCCCTGCACTGCAAATATAGTCTTCACTTTCTATCTTATATTAAATCTGTTCCTCTGGGTGACATTGACTGATACAGATTTGGGTACCAGGAGTGGCTCTAGAGAAACAAAATTGTAAAAATAAATTTATTTAATGGCTTCAGTGGCTCCTGAAGTTGGCTCTCTAATTTTATGAGACCTAAAGCTACCATAGTGTCTTTCTAATAACATGCAGAGTATTGATAGTCTGTGGTGTGAACTCTCCAAAGTAATACACAAGGTAGATCTGTTTGATTATCCCAATTCTCCACATGTGAGATGCCAGGAATTTGGTGATATGATGCTTATGAATATTTTTGGCAGAGTGAGAATATAATGATGTTGGTTGGTTGCTGTGAGCATCTCTTACAAATTAATAAAGGAAACTCATGAGCTCCAAACACATATAAACTCTAAAGTCTTCTAAGTGTGAAACCAAATTAATAAAATAAAATAAGGGGCTCAGAGATTCAAATTTCCAGCTCCAGACATAAAGAATCTAAACATTTCTAAATGTGCCCTGAAAGAGAATCCCCTCTCTGTTAGCCACAGTGTTGAGATTGCAGAAACACAAACACAAACCTTATAATTTGATGGGGTGAAAAACAGTGTAAATTTAATGCTCATTCTCAAAAATTATCTGAAGTAAAAGTCAGGATACTGATGAGAAATGAATGGAATTTCATAAATTGGGATGGAGATATTTGGGAGGATTCTGATGAGGCTGGGGGCATCAAGCTCTTAAGTCCTACTGAGACTATTTTTCCAGAATAAGTGATTTCCCCACCCATAGTGGTGGAGGCATCCCTACCCCCACTCTCACCCCCTGTGGTGTTGCCCTCTCCTGCTTTACCTGAAGAAACTAATCCTGATTTGGCTGATGCTATTAGCAAGCATGAAAATGCTGACACTGATAAGGATCTATCTCCCCAACAAAATTTTGCCTCTAGGCCTACAACCAGGCTCAGATTCCAGAAGGCTTCTAAAGATGAGGTACACAGTGTAACTAACCCGTGAGAAGGTCTGCTGTAGTCCCAAAGAACTTCTTGAGTTTTCTAACTGTTATAAGCAGAGGCTTAATAAACATCTATGAGAATAAATTTTAACAGTTTGGAATAATGGTGGCAGAGCATATTCCTGGATCAGGCTCAGTTTGTTGATGTGGGTCTATTAAGTAGAGATGCTGAATTTAATATTGCAGCTTATGGAGCTAAAACAGGTGCTAATAGTTTATTTGGTTGGTTAGCCCAAGTATGGATCAAAAGATGGCCCACTGTGAATAAGTTGGAGATGCCTGATATGCCTTGATTTACTGTTGAGGGAATTCAAAGGCTCAGGGAAATGGGAATGCTAGAGTAGATTTGTCAGGTAAAATCTAATCCTCTAAACTGGGAGGATCTAGAAAATGTACCCTTCACTAACACCTTAAGAAACAAATTTGTGAGGGGAGCACCAGCATCCCTGAAAATCCCTGTCATTGCTCATCTCTGTATGCCAGAATTTATAGAGGAGACCACAGTCACTCAATTGGAAAACTTAAGAACAATGGGTTTAATTGGATCCTGGAGTGGCAGGAGCCAAGTGGCAGACTCAACCACCAAAGAAATGGTGCACATTCTTAACTCAATGGACAACAGAATGAGAACCATGACCAGAATTGTCTGACACAAGTAGATGTATTGTATGGCTGATTAGCCATGGTGTTCCCAAAAGTTAAATAGACAGGAAGCCTACTAAAATTTTACCACATTTATATAATCAAATATATATATTTGGCCAAACAAACAGAAACCTATCACAAATCATAGTAACAGAGAATCACAGCCCCACAACCAATCCTCAGAGTTGAGTCAGTTTACAGATACAGAATTCCTGGTATGAAGGTGTGGCCATGTCCCCTTGAAAAAGAAGCCTGGTCTACCACCAAAACTTTATAGTGTCAATCGCCCATCCTTCTCCTAAGGGACCTAGGGCCTTTTACCATGATAACTGCACTTTGGGATTGGAAAAATAATCAGACATTTTGGGGTTGACTAGACCCCAAAATTATGAACTAATGCTAATGCCAAGGATTTCAAAATGTCACTGTGGCCCTCTAGTAACAGTAGGCGTCTATAGAGGTCAGGTGATCAATGGAGTTTTAGCAAAGGTCTGACTCAAAATGAGTCCAACAGGTCACCAAATCCTTCATGTAGTTATTTTCCCAGTTTCAGAATGCATAATTCAGATAGATATGTTTGGTACTTGCCAGAATCTTCACAGCAATTCCTAATCTGTGGTGTGAGGGTTACTATCATTGGAAAGGCCAAATGGATGCCATTAGAGTTGCCATTACCTGGAAAAATAGTAAACCAAAAACAATATGCAACCTTGGAGGGAATGCAAAGATTAGTGTCACTGTTAAGGACTTCAAAGATGCAGAGGTGTTGGTTTCCTACTTGGCTTGTGCAGAAGGTGGATGGGTCTTGTGGAATGACTGTATTGCCATAAACTTGATCAAGTCATTACTTCATTTACAGCTGCTGTAGTGGATATAGTTTTTCTTTCCTTTCTTCACCAGTCATTTGGTACTTGTTATGCAGCTATTGATTTGGCAAATGCCTTCTTCTCCATACCTATTCATAAAACCCAGAAGAAACAATTTGCTTTCAGCTGGCAAGGCCAGTACTACACTTTCACTATCCTACATCAGGGTTATATTATCTCTTCAGCCATGTTTCACAACTTGGTTTGCAGGGATCCTGATCATCTTTCTCTTCCACAGTGTATCACACTAGTCCACTATATTGATGATATTATGTTGATTGGACCAAGTGACCAGGAAGTAGCAACCACTCTCGACTTGTTAGAAAAGCATTTGTGAGACAGAGGATGGAAAATAAATCCAACTACAATTCAAGGTCCTTCTACCTCAGTGAAATTTCTAGGAGTCCAGTGGTGTAGGACATGCAGAGATATATCTCTTGTAAGGTGAAAGATAACTTGTTATCTTTGGCTCCCCCTACAACAACAACAACAAAAAAGGACCTATTTGTATTTTGGAAGCAACCCATTTTCACTTAGATGTCCTACTCTGGCCCATTTACCAAATGACTTGGAAAGCTGCTAGTTTTGAGTAGGGCCCAGACTAAGAGAATATTCTGCAACAGGTCTAAGCTCTGTGCAGGCTACTCTGCCACTGGGGCCATATGATCCAGCAGATCAGAGCACACTTAAGGTGTCAGTGGAAGGTGGGGGTGCTATATGGAGTCCCTTGCAGGCCTTCATAGTTGAATCACAGTGAAAGCCTTTTGGGTTTTGGAGCAAGGCTCTGCCATCCATCAGCTACAGGCAGACATCTACTCTCTCTTGGAAAAGTAGATGCTGGCTTGCTATTGAGCCTTCATAGAAACTAAATGCTTCACCTTGGGACAACAGGTTAACATGTGACCTGAACTGCCATTCATGAACTAGGTATTATCTGATCCACCAAGTCATATAGTTGAACATGTACAACAACAGTTCACATATATAAATGATATATGTGATTGAGCCAGAGCAGCTCTAGAGGGCACAAGTAAGTTATGTGAAGAAGGTTCCCAAATGCCATGGATCCTTCTCCTGTATATTGCCTTCTCTTTCCCATCATACACCTATGGCCTTCTGGAGTTAACCATATAATCAACTGATGGAGGAAAAAATGCTAATGACTGAGCTATGGATGGTTCTGCCTATTTTTCAGGCACCACCCACAGTGGACATCTGTAACATTTCAACCCCTTTCTAGCATTTCCCAGAAGGACAATGGTAAAGGGAAATCTTCATAGTGGACAGAACTTTATGCAGTGTACATGTAGGACATTTTTCATGGAAGAAAATATGGCCAGATATGTGACTATATACTTATTCTTGGACTGTAGTTAATCATCTGGCCAGATGGTCAGAGAGTTGGAAGGAACATGGCTTGAAAATTGGTGAGACAGGTATTTGGGGAAGAGGTATGTGGATAGACCTCTCCATATGAGCAAAAGTTGTAAAGATGTTTGTATCCCATTTGAATGCTCTCCAAAAAGTGACCTCAGCAGAATAGGACTTTAATAATCAAGTGGTTATATTGACCAATTCTTCAGGTAACATACAACTTTTTTCTTTGGCCACCTTTATCATTGCCAAATGAACTAAAAGTGGCCATGGCAGCAGGGATAAAGGTTATGCATAGGGTCAGCAATATGGATTCCCAGTTACCAACTGTGATCTGGCTACAGCCACTTCTGAATGCCCAGTATGCCAGCAGCAGAGATTAACACTGAATCCCCCATATGGCACAATAACCCAGGGCAATGAGCCTGTGACCTTCTGGCAGATTAATTGTATTGGACCACTTCCATCATGGAAAGGGCAGCTTTCTGTCCTTACCGGCCTAGACATATATTCTAGGTATGGATTTCATGTAATGTTTTATACAAAACCATCATCTATGCATTTACAGAATGCTTTATCCACCATCATGCTATTCCACATAGCATTGCTTCTGACCAAAGAACACATATGGCCAAATAAGTAAAGTGATGGCCTCATGCTCATGGAACTCACTGGTCTTACCATGTTCCTCACTATACAGAAGCAGCTGGATTGATAGAAAGGAATAGCCTTTTGAAGATGCAGTTACAGCACCAGCTAGGTGGAAACACATGGCAGGGCTGGGGGAAGTTTCTTCAAAAGGCTGCATATGCTTTGAATTAGCAGCCACTATATAGTACTGTGTTTCCCATAGCCAGGATTCATGGGTCCAGTAATCAAAGGCTAGAAATGAGAATGGTACCACTGACCATTACCCATAGTGACCCACTAGCAAAATTTTGCTTCCTGTGCCCATGACTTTATGCTCTGCTGGCCTAGAAGTCTTAGCTCTGGGGGGGAGTCTTATAACATGAAGTAAAACAAGACTTCACCCTGGCCATTTTGGACTCCTTATGTCTCTGAGTAAACAAGACAAAAAGGGAGGTATGATCTTGGGAGGGGTGATTGAGACAGACTATCAAGGGGAAATTGGACTAGTACTATACACAGCAGTTCTAAATCCTAGGGAGAGAAGGAAGAACACACTTGGAGTGCAGGAGATTGCTCAGGGTGCCTCCTTGTATTACCATGCTGTGTTATTAAGGTCAACAGGAAACTACAACAACCCAATCCAGCCAGGAAGACAAATGGCCCAGAAACTACAGAAATGAAGATATGGCTTACTCTACCAGGAAAATAACCTGCTGAGATGCTTGCAGAAGGCCAAGGGAATACAGAATATTAGTAGGAAAAGGCAGTTATAAATACCAGGTATAACCCTATGTCCAGTCACAAAAATAAAGATTTTAAGTGTAATATCTTATTTTATTAATATCCTTCCTTTGTAACATGTTAATAGACAATATTGGTTCATGAGTATTGTTAAATCTACATTGCATTATTCAATGTCTTAGTTACTTTCCTCTCATTGTTCAGACAAAATACCTGATGCCCAAAATTAAGGGAGAAAAGCTTTATTTATCTCACTGTTTGTAGAGTTTTCAGTCCATACTCAGCTGGCTCCAAGGAAGGGTGGTGTGGCAGAGGGAAACAGTTCATGGCAGTGGAAGACAGCAAAAGTAACAAGACCAAAAATGGGAGATGGAGCAAGCCCCTTTTCTTCTCTTATATTGTATGCAGTCTACCTGCCCTAGGGTGGGGGGTAGCACTCACACCATTTCTGTGCCCTCCTCTTGCACAGGCTGAAGAGGTTTACAAAGTGAGGACCCTGGCCCCCTGCTGAGTCATTTAGTTAAACTTCTAAACTTCTCATGTTGACACAATGAATCAACTGTTACAATATTCTAGACCATAAACAGCTGCTCTAGGGCATGTCCTCTACACCCTAGGATGTAGAACTGCTGAGTCACTTAAGCTTCTAAACTTCTTGAGTTGACACAATGTATCAACCATTACATTTAAATTATAATTGTTTGGAGTAAATATCACTCAAAGAAAAAGTTTACCTTCTATTTTGGAGAGGGAATTAATGCAACTCTGTACACAGGATAGTTGTACCATGTTAGGCATAATAATGAACTTACTATTTTATGTGGAAGCTAAGTATGGTTTAAGGAAATGTGTCTGACTGTCAAATTCACAAGGGTTGGATTGAGATAGTTAACTGTGGTGTCAACTTGAATAAGAAATGCCTAGCTGATTGGTTTAGCAGGTTTCTGGGTGTGAATGATGGACTTAATGAAGAGAGAAGATACACCCCCACTGTGGGTAACACCATCCAATAGAAATTTAGCCTGGGTGTGAAAAAAAGGGAAATAAGGAAGCCTTGCTTCTGTTTCTTCAGAGGAGCTCCAATCTTTGCCATCAACTTTGAGTGTCCACCTCTAGGCTGCCAGTGCAGATTCTTCAACTTTGCAGCATAGCCTCTCCAGGCTTCCAGTGGCAGACTCTTCAGGCTTATGAGGGAGATTCTTCAGCCTTCCAGTGCAGATCCTTCAGCCTTTCAGGACAAGCCCTTCACCTTTCTAATATGGACTTGGCTGGTCCTCTGCAGTGAGCTCCAGACCTTTTACTTTTGTCTGGATTCTTCAGATCCAGCACACAGACAGCTCTGTTGCATTTTTACACAACTGACTCTGCAAGAAAACATTGTAAGCATTATATATATATATATATATATATATATATATATAATCTTGTATGAAATGTCTTCCTAGTGGACACAGACTTTTACACCATTAAAAAACTCATCCTTATAATTCTGTCTGTCTAGAGCCACTCTTGGTACCAAAATCTGTATTAGTTAGGGTTTACTACTGGAACAGACTTGATATAAAATGCATATATATGATATATAAAAGATTTACTAAGTAGGCTTACAATATCCAGCTGTGGAATCAAGGGAGGAAGAATGCAAAATGGCTATTAGTATGCTGAAAATTTGTTGGGTCCTCGCAAAATTTGAAGGACTGGAGCTCACTGAATATTCCAGGGTGAGTTCATGTTGGAAGCCTGAAGGGTTTGCACTGGAAGGCTGAAGAGTCTGTAGTGGAAGGAAACCTGAATGAACTGGAAATGAACATCCATGAACAGTGGTGAAAACTGGAGCTGCTCCAAAGAAGTAGAAAGGAAAGACTTTCTTCTACTTTCACTTTTTATTCCATCCAGACTACAAGCATATTTGTCATTGCCACAAATATCCTGAGTGGGTTTTCCCTCCTCAATTGGTGGCCTATATGTCAATCATCCACAAACCCACACAGAACTGTGCTCTACTAATCTAGTAGGGATTTTTTTTGTGTGTGGGTAATCGGGGTTGAACTCAGGACCTTGTGCTTGCCAGGCAGGCACTTATGCTGCTGAGCTATCTCACCGGCCCTAGTAGGGATTTCTTCATCAGTTTAAGTTGACATCATAATTAACCATTACAAACTCTCTTATATATTATCTTATAGGCCAAGAGGTGTTACTGAGGAATTTTAAAGAGATGAGTAAAATGATGAGATTTGTATTTTAAAAGGATTACTCTATACCAGAACAAAGATTTAGACAGAAGAGACCTTTGAAATCTTACAGTACTTGAGTCTAGCTTGAATCATAAGTACAAATGAGATACATGGTCCTTTTATATGTACATCTGAGTAATTATAGAGAAACCTCGGTAATCAACATTTTCAATATTTTGTAATATTTTCTTTGCCATTCTCTCTCGATATTATTTGTCAGTATGGGTTTTGATTCTCCTTTTACTTCTTAGAAACATAAAGCTTTATTTTGCATTTAATATGTACTGAGTCACGGTGCTGATGGGCAAGAGAGGATGATTATATTTATTAACTACATTTTACTTAATAAACATTTTGCTAAATTCTTTTAATATGTAACTGCCAAAATAATAGTAGACAGGAAACAGTTATATAGAAGCAGAATTCAGCTGGTGTAGTTAAGAATAAATATTTACTTCTCTATAGTAGTGTTTACTTTGAAGCCCGAGGAAACTATATATTTTATATTGAACTGCCATTGGGAAATAAACTTCATGAATAAAAGCATTTCTAAAAAAGCATTCTTTCAGATGGCACAGAACATGAATAATGTGTTTTGTCCTAGTAGGCTAGTGAATGTAGCACATGTACATGAGGAACAATGACCTTAGAACAAAACAGAAAAGTCACATCAGGAGTGATCACTGGTTAGCAGAGGACAGATAACACACAAAAAAAATCCTTGAAATAAAGCCATCAATAGTACATGCTTGAGAAAGACAAGAAATGAGAAATCAAGACCATATCTTAAAAACATCTCCACTTTTAGTAATATGGGTTCAAGGATTTTCATTTTTGTGTCATAGAGTTTAACAGTAAAGTTCAATGATACCTTGAATGTAAGGTGTTGACTCTAACTGGATATAATTAAGAGTAGTTTTATTATTAAAAATAATTAATGGAGGTTTTGGTAGTCACAAATAAATTATAGTCTTTATAAATCTCTTTTTAAACAGACCATCTAAATACTGTTCTAAATAGTAAACTTGAACGATTTTTCCCCTTTTGAAATTTTAAACAAGATGTTGATTCACCCAAAGAAGCCTGGTAAACCACATCTCTCACAGATTGATAAAGTTAACTATTACATATTCCACTTAATTTACATGCCTGACCTATACAATGGATATTTTCTACATTGGAATAAACATTAATTGTATATGTAATTATTCATTTTAATCAATCTAATATGTCCTATAAGTAGTAGTACAGATAGAAAACAAATATGAGTTGCCAATTACAAATTATGTATTTGTATATATTAATTTTATATAGATATATATCTGTAAATATCCTCTTAACTGTCTCTCAGAATGTGATATTGATGTGTGAAATGAATATATAAAGAAAAAGTAAGAGATAATTATTTAATTTACTCATTCAACAAATATGTATTTAGTATCCATTGTATGCTAAATTTAGGTTAAGACATTACTCAGGAGACTATGGGCACTGTATCATGCATACGAGAGTTGGTGTTTTCTAAGAAGTGTGGATAGGAACATTAAGTGTGGAATGGAGCAATTTGGATGAGAATGAAATGTAGTGCTTGGAGAGATGTGTCAAACTATACTACTTTCCTAGACATTACATTTGACAGGTCCTGATGGCATAACATGATGCAACCTTTCGTATATTTCATTTAATAGATGTGTTTTCCTTTACAGCAGTGAATACAGAGCTTCTTGAAGCCCAAAGATTTGAAATATCAATAGTTTCTAGTTTTCTGTTAGTATGCTGTGATGTATTCTTGGGACAAATTTTCTTGAATACTTTTTCAGAACAACTGAATTACCAAGTCAATTAAGGAACAATTTTTTGATACCTATGTAAGATGATGTCATGAAAAAAGACAGATTTTCTCAGCTAGTAAAATAGCATATTTTGGGTTTGCCTAAATTCTACCTTTCCAACATTTTTAATAACTCATCATTTTTAAAATCTTTTATAATAAAACTTTTCAATCACATAAATAAGACTGAAGTAACTTTACAGTAAGCACCTATATACTATACCCTCTAACTAGGTTTTATAATTATCATTTTTCTACATGCTTTACACAATATCTATCCATGCTTCTATCAATATTATAATTTACGTTATTTGTATCTTGTGATTCCAAGTGTATTGCAGACATCAGTATATGTTACCTGTACTCTATAACACACACACAAACACACACACACATATATATAATTTTATTAGTACATGTTTGCATCACTAATGTTTACATTCATGTTAGGGAGTAGGTACACATACCTAACATATCTTAATTCTTTTTATTCCCCTTTCTATCCTCTCCTTTTCCTTCCCCTGTGTCTCAAGATCCCCTGCCCTTTTGCAAAAGATCTATCTCCCTGTTTCCTATTCTCTATGTTTTGTTTTGATTTTTACAATTATTTATAATTTGAGTTTCTCATATAAGAGAAATTATGCTACATTTAAACTTGTGTGTCTGACATCAAAAGAGATAACATAGGACATATGCCACCACATTGAGACATTGACAACAAATTGGTTAACAATGAGCACCACTAACTGAAAGGGTATTTAGTTTCACTTGGAGAACAGGCAAAGTAACAATACACTAAAATTTCTTATTTTGCATAAAAATGATTCCTCACAAATTAGTCAAAAAATGTAAATATTTAAAGAGCATTTTCAGTATGATTTGCAAAGATAAAAACAACAACAAAAACACATGTTTACTATCTATTAAAACACCCACTATGCCAAAGAGGGAAGACTGGATCCTCATGATATTGTCTCAGGAAAAGGCTAAAACATCCTTTCCATCCAAAAATAAGTTCAGGGGATCAGGAGTATAGCTCAGCAGCAAAGTGCCTGCCTGTCAAGCGTGAGGTCCTGAGTTCAATTCCCGGTACCCCCCCAAAAAAAACAAAACAAAAACAAAAAATAAGATCAGAATATGCAGCCAAATTACAGGAAAAAAAGATGTCGCAAGTGCTGAACAAAGAAAAATATTCTTTAGACAATGTTTTGGAGATGCATATCAACATTTAAAAATTGGTTCCGATTTGCTTTCACATTATAAATAAGAGGTCCCTTTATAATTGATTTTTAGGGTTTAACTAATTATAGGAAAACATAAAAGTTGGACATATTAATGGGGTACCAGGTTTTATATATATATATATATATATATATATATATATATATATATATATATAGTGTAATGCTTTACTCAGGTAAGTTATACTTATCTCCTCAAATATTTATCATTTACTTGCATTACAAAATTGACATTCTTGGGCTGGCGAGATGGCTCAGTGGCTTAAGCGCCTGCCCGGCAAGCGCGAGGGCCCAAGTTCGACTCCCAAAACCCACATACAAAAAAGGGGCCGGTGATATTGCTCAGCAGCACGGGTGCCTGCTGGCGCCTGAGGTCCTGATGTCGACACCCCAGTACCCACAAAAAAAAGTTGACATTCTTTTCTATCTTTTTAAACTGTACAGTACATTGTTGTTGTCTGTAGTCACTAACCTGTAGAATACTATATCAGAGCTTCTTGTTTTTTTTAAATGTGCCTTGTTACCCATTTATCAACATTTTCCCACTTTCTATCCCCTCCTACTGTCTCCAGCTGATGATAATCACCAGACTATTCTCAATTTTTAAGAAATGAATTTGTTATTTTCCAAATATGAGTTAGATCATGTAATACTTGTCTCTTCTTTACTTATTTCATTTACCATCTTCCAGTTCCATTTATGTTGTTGCAAATGAGAAATGACTCTGTTATTGCTGACTAGTGTTATACTATGTATATGTACTGTGTTTTCTTTGTGCATTCATCAGTTGATGGACATTTAGATTGATTCCTTACTGTGGCTATCGTGAATATTGCTGCAGTTTACCATGGAAGGACAGATCCTTCTTGGTCATACTATTTCATTACCTTTGAATATAAACCCTGTAATGAGATTGCTGAACTACACATGTATCATAGTTTTTTTTTTTTTTTTTTTTTTTTTTTTTGTGGGTACCGGGGGGTCGACCTCAGGACCTCGCGTGCCAGCAGGCACCCGTGCCGCTGAGCGATATCACCGGCCCCTTTCTCGTATGTGGGTTCCGGGAGTCGAACTCGGGCCCTCGTGCTTGCCGGGCAGGCGCTTAAGCCGCTGAGCCATTTCACCGGCCCCATAGTTTTATTTTTATTGTTTTCAAGGAAGTTCCATACTATTTTCCATAATAAATACATTAACTTATATTCCATAAACACTTTGCTTAAGTTTTGCCAGCACTTCTTATCTTTAATCTTGTTTAACATTAACCATTCTTACTGGGATGTGGTGAAATTTCATTTTGGTTTTGATTTGCATTTTATTCATGTTTAGTGATGGTGAGCATTTTTTCATATACTTGTTAGCCATTCGTATGTCTTATTTTGAGAAATTTCTATTTCAATCTACTGCCCAATTTTATTAAGGCTATTCTTTTACCTTCAGTTTTTGAAGTTCATTTTATATTCTGGACATTAACCTCTTCTCATGGGGATATAACTTCTCCCATTCTGTACTTTTTTGTCTGCATTCTGTTGAGTAGTTCCTTTGCTGTGCAGAAGCTTTTCAGTACTATGTGATCACATTACTTTCTTTTACTGAAATTTTTGGAGTCTCGTCCAAAAAAAACCTTGCCCATTTTAATGTCCTGAAGCATTCACCCTATAATTTCTTCTAGTAGTTACATAGTTTCAGATCTTACACTTAAGTGTTAATCCATTTTGATTTATTCTTTGCAATTGGTGAGGGATGTCTAGAATTGTTCTTCTGCATGTGAATATCAGAGTCTAGCTTTTTTCTTCTGCATGTGGGTATCCTGTTTTCCAATGACATATATTGAAAAGACCACTCTTATGGACTGGAGATATAGCTCAGTGGCACAGCACATGCCTGGCAACTGTGAGGTCATGAGTTTGATTCCCAACATGAAAACAAATAAAAAATAAAAAGAAAAGAAAAAAAGAGAAAAGACCACTGTTTTCCAATGCTCATTTGTACCATCTTTGTTGAAAATCATTTGGTTTTAGAAGGGTGCTTTTAGTTTTAGGTTCCCTATTCTGTTCCAGTAGTCTATGAGTCTGTCTTTATGTCAACTGTATGTAGTTTTAATTATTATGCCTTTCTAATATAGTTTTATATCAGGTAACCTAATGCTGCTTGCTTTGTTCTTTTTGATTAATTGACTTCTGTTGTTTGATCTTTTTTGTGGTCCAATGTAAATTTTAATGTTGTGACTTTCTGGCTCTTTAAAGAATGTCATTGGTAATTTGATAGTCCTTGTGTTAATCTGTAAATCACTTTAGTTAGTATGAACATTTTAAAAATATTAATTTTCCCAATTCAAGAACAAAGGATATCCTTTTGCATTTTTATGTTCTTTCCAATTTATTGCATGGATGTCTTACAATTTTCATTTTAGCAATCTTTCATTTGTAAAGATAAATTTCTTCCAATGTATTCTTGTAGCTATTATGTAAGTGCGACTGGTTTCTTACTTTCTATTTCAGAAAAGTCATTGTTGGCATACAGCAATATTACTGACTTTTGTAGGATGATTTTGTATCCTGCAACTTTGCTAAATTTATTATTAGTTCTAATAGGATTTTGATGGAAATTCTGGTGTTTTCTGAGTCATACATCTGAAAATAATGCCAATTTTACATTTTCTTTCCCAATTAGGATATCCTTTGTTTTCTTCTCTTGTCTAATTTCTCTGGCTAAGTTTTCCAGCACAGTGTTGAATAAAAGTAGTGAATATGGACATCCTTATTTTATTGCAGGTCTTAGACAGAAAGCTTTTCACATTTTTCCCATTCAGTATAATGATAACTGAGTACATCTTATAAATGTCCTGAAATATTTGTGCTCTTCTGATGCGGACATTGATTGCTATAAAGTTTGCTAATGGTACTGCTTTTGCTGTATTCCATAAATTTTGGTGTGTTGTGTCTCCATTTTTATTAATTTGAAGATATTTTTAGGCTTTCATTTGGATTTCTGTCACAAATCATTGGTTATTCAGAAGTAAATTTTTTAGTTTCCAAGAGTTTGTATACTTTCCAAAGTTTTCCTTTGAGTTTTCTTGTTTTATTAAATTTGGTATAAAAAAGACAATCAATAAAATGTAAAATTTTAAAAAATTGCTTGAAATGTTTTGTGGCTTACTGGGTGACCTATTCTGGAAACTGTTTCATGTGCTTATTAGAAAAATACAGGCTCAGCAGCTGCTCTCTAGATGTCTGTCAGGTCCATTTGGTCTAGCATACAATTACCGTTTCGGTTGTTATTGTTGATTTTCTGTCTGAATGATATATCCATTGTTGAAAGTGAGGTGATAAATTTTCCAACTGTTATTGTATCAGAATGAATCTCTTCTTTTTGTTCAATTAGTACTTGGTTTTCATATTTGGGTGCTCCACTATAGGACATCTATCTATCTATATCCTATATATTATAGATATAGATATAGATATAGATTTAGATATAGATATAGATATAGATATATAGATATATCCTGTATATATATGTCATTTCCATTTGCTTAACTGACCCTTTTGCATTTATATAATAACCTCCTTAACACTCTTGATGTATCTGTATATTGTTATTCCAGCAATAGTTTTTTTTTTCACTATTTCATTCACCATTGCATCAATGTTACTTTAAAAAATAGAATATGTACTTACATGGGTCTTCAGTGTTCTCTGATTTCTATGGATATATTTCTATTCCTAAATCAGTATTGCTGTTTTGATTATTGTAGCTTTATGGAAAAGACAGATGTTAGATTGTATAAGTTCTCCAAATATTTTTTTAAATCTCTTTTGGTATTTTTCAAAATTGTTCTGTATCATGGAAATCCTTTCACTGGATGTTTTTAAGATAAAAGTGGTATTCAAAATTTTTATTTACCTCTTTATAAATCATATTTTAAAACTTAAAAGCAAAAGTCAAAAGGGGATCATACATTAATGTGTTCAGATTTTTGTGTTTTTACATTTTGTGTGATTTTTATTTGGAAAAAAAAGTAGTTTGATGGAACAGTAGCCAGAAGATGGATGAGGGAACAGGAAGAAATGAACTAGCTCTCTTTAAGCCCAAGGGTTAATTTTCCTTGGAAAGAAAATCACAAAAGAAAATCAAAAGAATTTACTTTTGATGATTTAGGACACAATCAAAGATACTTAGAAGCAAGTAAAATATCCTATATTCTTCATAATTAAGATGTTTTTTGCCCAAAAGAAAGACACATTTTTAATGAACCTTGAAGTAGTCATAGAAATATGAGGTGAGGTTTTCCTATGCACTTTTGAAGAGGGTATATAAATAAATCATGTTTGGAAGACAATTTAGGAGAATAGTATGTAATTTGTGGTACATATCACTTGGCCCAAAAATTCTGTTGTGACTCTATTTAAATATTCCAGAGGGGGGCCAGTAAGATGGCTCAGCAGCATAAGCGCCTGCCTGGCAAGCGTGAGGTCCCGAGTTTGAATCCTGGAACCCACATACAAAGAAAGGGTTGATGATATCGCTCAATGGCATGGGCGCCTGTTGGTGCGTGAGGTCCTGAGGTCGACCACTGGAACCCACAAAAAAAAAAATCCAGGGGCCAGTGAGATGGCTCAGAGGTGTAAGCACATGCCTGGCAAGTGCGAGGGCCTGAGGTCAACTCCCGGAACCCACATATGAAAAAAGGGTCGGTGATATCGCTCAGCGGCATGGGCGCCTGTTGGCGCATGAGGTCCTGAGGTCAACCCCCGGTACCCACAAAAAAAATAAATAAATATTCCAGAGGGACATGGTGGTCTATACCTGCAATCCTAGCACTACAGAGGTTGCAGTGGAAGGGTTGCTGTGACTTCAAGACCAGGCTGGTCTACACACTGAGTTCAAGACCAGCTGAACTACATAACGAGACTCTGGCCCAAAAAAACAAAAGAAGGCATATTCCTGCATGTATGCAAAGATAACCAAGTGTTTTCATTATCTTGACATCTATAATAGCAAAAGAGAAAGGGAGAGAGTCATTGTTATGGGTTGAACTGAGTCCAAAAATATGTATGTGGAAGCCCCAACACTGCAACTTTAGAATGTGACCTTATTTGGAATAAAAGACTTACTGCAGATTATTTGAAATACAGTCTTATTTTTGCAAGATGGCTGTCCACACCAATATGTTTGGCATTCTTTTAAGAGAAAAAAATGCATTTTGAACACAGACATGCACAAAGGGAAAAGGATGTGAAGGTACAAAGGGTAAGATGACCATATCAATACAATGATGCATCTACAAGCCAAATATTAGCAAAGGTTTCACACAAATAACAGACAATAGAGAGACCAGGAAGGGTTCTTCTCTAGAAGCATTAGAATGGTCATGCTGCAAGCAACACCTTCATTTCACACTTTCATCTTCCAGAGTGTGGTACAATTCATTTCCGATGTAAAAAATGTTGGAAGGAATAATTGATAAATATTGCCTTTATTTAATATGATTAATGTTGAACTTCACAGGTGTATTTTTTTACATTCTTGTGAGTAAATATCCTCACTGTTTATGTTATTTCATTTTTCTTTTCTTTCCTTCTCCTAATTCTGTTGTAGGACTTTGTCAAAAGCTTTTCCTGCATCTATTGAGATGATCATGTGATTTGTGTCTTTGGCTCTGTTGATATGGTGTATTACCTTTATTGATTTACATATGTTGAACCATCCCTGCAATCCTGGGATGAATCTCAGTTTGTCATGGTGTATAATCTTGATGATTTGCTGTATTCTGTTTGCTAGTATCTTATTGAGTATTTTTAAATCTGTATTCATTAGGGAGATTTGCCTGTAGTTCTCTTTTTTGGTTGGATCTTTCTCTCATTGTGGTATCAGGGTAATACTTGCATCCAACAGTGAGTCAGGGAGTATTGCTTCACTTTCAATTTCATTACAGAGTTTGAGGAGCATTGGAATTAAATCTTCTCTAAATTTCTTGTAGAAATCAGCCATGAATCCATCAGGACCTGGGCTTTTCTTTTTTGGTAAGTTTCAATTACATTTTCAATCTTATTAACTGATATTTGTTTATTCAGAATTTTGTATGTTCTTGATTCAGCATTGGTACATACATATCTAGGAATCTGTCCACTTCTTCTTATAGGTAAATGGATGCAACTTGAGCCCATACTCATAAGTGAAATAAATCAGTCTCATATGTGTAAAGATCATATTGTCTCCCTAGTGTAAGAAGCTGATGGCAGGTGAGATGGCTCAGCAGCATAAGCGCCTGCCTGGCAAGCACGATGTCCTGAGTTTGACTCCCGGAACCCATATAGGAAAAAAGGACCGGTGATATTGCTCAGTGGCAGGGGCACCTCCTGGCACATGAGGTCCTGAGGTCGACCCCCAGTACCCACAAAAAAATGAAGCTGAAAGAGTAATTAAGATCCAAAATGTAAAATAGATATTGGGAAATGGGAAGAAACTGTTCAAAAGAAAAGAGAACCTGAGATGGGAGAAAGGAGAAAAGAAGGAAGGGAAAAGTAAAAGTAAATATATATATATATATATATATATATATATATATATATATATACACACACACATATATATAAATACACATGTATATATACACAAGATAAGATAGCTATACTACTTTCTGTAAGTCCATTGAAAAGAAAGTTTTGTCATATCATTTGATAAATTTTTCATGTCTATATCTTTTAATCTGAGCAACTACTTTGAAGATAACAATAAGGAAAATACTAACCGTTGTTACTTTCCTACTATCTTGTTTTGGAATCTTATATCTTTGTTGTTATTGTTTTTTTTCCCTTTAAAATAAATGAATGAATAAATAAATAATTCTGTTGTAAATTCCAAATATCAGCTTTAAAATTAATTCCCTAATAATGTCATTATACTAAATGGAACATGTTTCTTCTTAATGGTAATTCTGTTCCTTTATTTTCTTCAATGTTTTACTTCTCAAATATTGATTCTTCATTTTAATCACCATACAACTGTATGTCCTTTTATAAATCAATTCAGCTTGGCCCTTGTGGGCTTTATGTATCGGTTAATTTATTTTGTTTTCCAATAATGATCTATGGTATGCAAACCAAAGTATACTGTACAATACTTGGGAAATAGTGCTTCAGAATATATATAAGATAACAGTGATTTTATGAAAACAATTACCATTACATAAACTATGAAATAGTAATAGTGAGATTTCACAGAAACTTCTGTCTGATCCATATTTTGGGGATTGTGAAAATGTTAAAGAAATATATTTATGAATAATGACATTTTAGTCATAATAATTCTGTTCTTTCATTGGGGCTAAATTGAACACAACTTTATCATGAATTTAACACAATATATCTAAGTCCTAATAGAAAATCCACTTGTTTTTTAATGATCCAGTTATCACCAAGATTTTAAAAATTGCATCTAGGTGAGGTTATCCTAAATTTATAACTACATTCTTCACTATTTGGAGTGACATTTTTTTTTTTGTCTTTTTGAGATGGGGTTTCACTATGCAGTTCAGGATGACCTTGAACTCACTTTGTAGCCCAGGCTGGCCTCAAACTCATAATGATGATCCTCCTCAGCCTCCCAAGTGCTGGGATAATAGGCATGTGCCACCATGCCTGGCTAAGAATGACTTTTCTTTAAACATTTCTCAGTGTTGAGAACTGAAAAATAGTGAACATATTTAATGGCATAATTTTATTTTTTCTCCCCCAAAATCACTATATGGGATGATATTCAGAATATGAGGTCCTTGGAATTATCATCAAAGTTAATTATTTGACTTCATTCATGGATTCAATAAAATTTTCAAAAAAATTTAGTGTTTCTGGTGAGCATATATTGATTATAAAGACTCTAAACAAAGTCCATGCCCCACAAGGCACATGTGTATGGACACAAAAAGAGAGAGAACATTCTAATTAGCTAAGGACACTGCCACTTTTAAAACTGAGCAAGCCACACAGAACAAAAGTAAATCAGTACCTCACTGCAGCATCCCGTGGCTCCTAGAGTCCCTAGAAAAGACATATGTTTCTGTATGATAAGGTCCATTGGTATTTATGCCCTATTTAAGTAGAGTACCTATTTTTTTTTCCTGTCTCACTCAAAAATGAATAAAGAAATTATTATTGATGTGAAATATTTTTGGACTTGGGAACTTTTTATTCTCCAGCCAAATATATTATCACCAAGGATATATTCCCCTTGGAAGCAAGAAGAAAGTAAAATCCCCAGTTGTACAGTAATATTGTCCAGCAATATATCAGGCAATATTGTACAGAAATTCCAAGCAACACCTCTCCAGTATTCCAATAGTTTGAGAAAGCAGTGCTATCTCAAAATATTCCATGATAAAACAATTTAATAGTGTATTTCTTGTTAAGAATGAAGTGAGAAATTGAATCATAGTGTGATATCAAAATATGACAATATAAGAACAGAGAAATCTTGATTTAGATCTCAGAACTAATATTTGTATCATGAACTGTCCTCAGTTAAAGAAGGCATTATATCAAATAACAAGTCAGATAAAAAAAACATTTGAAAATTATTTCTTGTAAAAAATCCTCATTGAGTGCTTCTTATTAGAATATTTATGAAAATGAAGCAATAATTTTTAAATATTATCTCCTTTTAAAATATATAATGTGTTTGTAAATCATGTCATCTATATCACTTGTCTATTCAAAAAATGAAGCTCAATTCCCCTTTTTTGATTTTGGAATAACTAATTCAGTTCTAATGACAAGAAATCTTCAGAAGTAATTACATGTCACTTCAAGTTTCTCTCTCATTTTCTTTCCCACTTTCTCTCTTTCTCAAAACTTTCCCTGAGATACATGCTACCACTTATGATTACCTCTTCCATGTGGTAGAGAATTGGATCCGCTAGCAACTGCCAGTGAGGAACTAAGGCCAATGTCAACTAAATAGGTGAGGTTGCAAGTGGATTTTCCATGCACAGTGAACCTTGAAATGGCTACAGCATGGCACACAGTTTAACTAAACCTCATAAGAGACTCTGAACCAGAAACACGTAGCAAAATGAATCCTGTTTTTATGACCATCAGAATCTGTGTAATGTGTGGCATAATAAATACTTGTTGTTTTGCAATGACAAATTTTGGAATACATTATTCTGTACCCATAAATAATGTGTTTGTGTGTGTGTGTGTGTGTGTGTGTGTGGAGAGGGAGAGAGAGAGAAACACAGAGAAAGAGTATGGAAAAATAAATAGAAATAGAAAATAATATTTTTGGTGAAGAAAACATATATTAATGAACAGAAAGGAAGTTTTATTAAATAAATTCTGAAATACTATATGTAAAAATAATTATTTCTGTTTTAGACCAGTAGAAAAGAGATACTTGTGAATACAAATAATGTCTTATTTAAATAACCCTAATGAGAAGATCACCATTCTACAATAAAATTATTCCATATGGCTACTTATAGAAAGATGTTTTATAACTGAAATAGAAAATATAAATTTCACATTATTTAATATATTCAGCCTGAAAAAGCATGTAATTATATTTTAGTTTTAGGCAAATAAATTATGAAGCATTCATGGTTTCCACTCTAAGCAACTCACTGCTTACCTAAGCTTGGAGTAGGTAAGAACTTTCTCAAGCTCTATCAAGACATAATCTATTTTGTAATCTGTGGATAGAATTCAAGAATATTTCCATGTTAAAAAATACTTCTAAATACCTTGAATGTAAGATATACTACAAATAATCTGTCATTTAGTATTATATATATTTAAGAAAGCCAAATATATATCATAATATAAATGGTAGTTTTGTCTAGGTGGAATAAGAATCATCTTAAATTAATTTATTATTATTTCCTCAGAGTACAATTAGGATAAATAATACGGGTTTAATTTTCAGTTAAATCACGATGGAATAACCAACATTGTGTAAACCTCAAATTATTTCTATTGCCTTACCCTTTACAATGTTTATAATAATCCAAGATTCATATGGAAGATCTACCTTATGAAGACCTGTAACTTTCCTTTACCATAGACAAACTTTTTCAATTATCTGCTAACAAATAGATAGACAAAATGAGGTATATATGATTATAATTGGATTTATGTTTTGAGTCTAATTTACTTAGGATTTCAGTTCCTTTGGGAATAAAAACACAATGTTTAAAATTTTGAAGGCCACTAAATACCTAAATATTGTTAAGGCCTTTACACACAACTGATTTAGAAGCTCCTAAAATAAACAAATAAATAATAAACAAATTACCCAAATAATCTTGTTTAGAACAAAGCATGAAAAGACTGCTACTTGGAATAAGGAAGATTAATATAATTTGCAGATATAGATTTTAATACTGCTATAGTAATGCCCACACTGCAAAATAGAAGTAATCTATTTTATTAATAGGATTTTAATCTATTTAGTAGTTTCATATTATGCAAAGGTTTTCATTGACATCTAGCCAACAAGTAAATTACAAGATTTTAAAAGATTATACATTTTATATCCTATCAGTTTTTAATTTGTTTCAAATTGTTTTTAAATATATAATTAAAGAGTTAATAGAGAGGTAATCTTTATTTCTACAAACAGAAATTTAATTATTATCATTATGGTATATGGTTGCAATAGGTTGGTGTACTTTATTATGCAAATCATAAGATTGATGGACACTAATTATTCCAAAGTAGACTTCCTGGTCCATCACATCATTAAGCATTCAGCACATTTATCTAATGAGCTAGTATCTTTGGGAAAATCATATTAATTTTATTTGTTGTTGACATTAATTTGCAGCATGCATCTAATAAGTGATAACACAGGATTACAAGAAAGAATTACCACTTTAAAATGAGGAAAGTTTTAGCAGTATATTTACCTGTAGATTATATTTTCTTTCCTAAGAGTGTGTAGTATACTTTTATTTGACTAAAGCATGTACTATTTTTTGAGATAGGGTCTCAATATATGATGCACACTGGCCTTGAATTTTATCTAGCTCAGGCTGGCTTCTAACTCACACTGATCCCACTTGCTCAGTTCCCCACCAAACAGCGTGCAATAATTAACTGTATCAATTATTGGAAAATTCATGAATTTGAGAAAACTTTTTTTAATATTTCTGTTCTTTCATTCATGAATAATTTCTTTGAATCTTCCTTTTATTCCAACCAGAAAATTCCATTTTACCTCTTAGCACTACATATGCAGGCATATTTGTGGTCCCATTTGGGATCAAACCCATAATAACTCCCAATATAAATGATCTTAATTCTCCAATCAGAAGACAAAGAAAAACAAAAAGAATCAAGAACAAAAGTAAAACAGTATACTATATACAAGAAACACATTCAACCCAAAATGAAACTCATAGATTAAATATCAATGAATGAAAAAAAGAAGAAGAAAAAAAAAACTATTCCATGCAACAGGAACCTGAAAAAAAGCAAAGTGAACTTCAAGCCAAAAATAATCAAAGGAGGCAAAAGAAGGTCACTATATATTTGTTAAGGGAACAATACAACAGGAAGTACTAACAGTTAGCTAACAATTATTAACTAATATGCACCAAACAACAGTGTACCAAACTTCATAAAACAAGTACTACTGTACATAAAAGATGAAATATATATAAGCACAATTACAGTGGGGACCACCATCCTCCACTATCACAAATACATACATCAAAGAGACAAAATATCAATGAATAAATATCAGAGTTGAACCAAAACTTCCAAAAATGACCTTAATACATATCTATAGAGTGATCCACACAGGAAAAATCGAATACATTTTCTTTTCAGCAGGACATGGAACTTTCTGAAAAATAAATCACGTATTAGCCAACAAATCAGCCTTAAATAAATGTGAAATAATAAAAATTATATCATGCATTATTAAAAGACCATAGCAAAATTCAACATATTTGAATAGAGTAGGAGCCTCATTCTGAGCTACTCAGAGTAATTCAACTAAAACACAGGTAATTGGAAGAAAAGGGAGGGACATATACCCTGAAACTAAAATCAATCTGTCAGAAGGGGCTAATAGATCAAGCCAAACACAGATAAAGGACTTAAGAAAATGGCCAGCCAGCCCACTCAGCTGCTTGTGAATCACTGGATTGGGATGACTTCCTGCCATAATTTGAATCTTAAAAGAAGAAAAAAAAATGGTTATACTAAAATAAAGTGGCTAAATCAAGCCATACAGGATAGACTTGAGATATAAGGTCCCTGCCTCCTCTGTCTTCTTCCAAACAGAAGATGCTACAATCCACCAGTAACTTCTGTGGGCACAAAATACTCCCTCCCTGATGATCAGCCAGTTTTCCTTGTTCTTGTTTTTTTTTTCTTTTTTTTCTTTTCATTCCCTTTTCTTTTTTCTTTTCTCCCTGTTCCTTTTGTGCACCAAAGCACTAACTAGAACCAACGGGAATAAGATTAAATACTACAGGAGTTTGTAGTAAATGCAACAGCTTAACCCTCCCCTGTGACCTGTGGTTAGAGAGGCACAGGGAATGAAACAGCCTCGCACCTCAGAAATGTGCAGCCCCAGGCTTTCCCAATGCTGTTCTAGGTGGGAGCAGTAGGGTACCCCAAAGCACTCCTCCATCTCACCAGAGGAAGTTACAGACTACAGCAGAGGCAGGTGACAGTGGCAGCAGAACTAGTAAACAATGAATCGGAAGTTAGCACCCCACCTCTGATAAGGACAAGAATTGGGGCTGAGCAGCCTCGGACTGCAACAGCAGGAGCAGTGGACCAGACAGTATCACAGCATTTCACCGCACCCTGCAAAAAATGACCTGAAAGGACAGAGACTTGCCAGTGGAAAAGGTACCCAGAAGGTTGAGCAAGGACCAGAAGGAGACAAAATTGCATGGGACTGGGAACTGCCCCCTGTCTCTGTCTCAAAAGAGCACGGTAAATGGGAGAGAGACACCAGCACCAAGAGAAACAAGGTAAGGAGAGGAAGGCCACTAAGGGACATACAGAAAGTACTGGCTGAAGACTCTGACCCCAGGACCCCACATCTGGAGGCCAAGATCAGCCTCAAATTCAACACAAACTCAACTGCAGGTTTGACAGTGTTATCCAGTAGTATTGGACTCTCGATGGACACCAGAGGAATTTTGTTTTTTTATTTCATTTTCTCCTTCCTCTTCTTCTTCTTTTTCCTCCTTCTCCTCCTCCTCCTCCTCCTTCTTCTTTTTTGCTGGTCTGTGGTTTGGTTCCAGTTCCTTTACCATGTTTTTGGCTTTCACCTATATTTTTTTCTAATCTATTTGTCTTCTTTTCCCATTTTCCTCAGTTTATCTCTCTAGACTTAAACATATTTTAATATGAGTGAATAGCCTCTCTCATTTTTCTTATCAATTTCAATAATCCCTTGCTTACTCCTTCATTCTTTCTCCTTTGCCCTCTTCCCTAGTTTCTCAAAGGTTACATGATTATCCTTAATACTCCAGCTTGGCTTCTACTTTATTTCTTTTTACTTATCTCTTTTCTATTCACTATCTTTCTTAAATTTCCCCACCACAGGTTAAAACCACTGTACCAAGGGGAAACACTTTGCATACAAGCTCCCAATATACAATTGGTTCTGTTATATAACTGCAGATTTTGCTTCTATGGTTGAAGGTAAAACATTAATAGTTACCACTGTTTGTCAGTTTCTAACCTGTGCTTGATGATATTGTCAATGCTAACAATACTGCTTTAGCTAGAATGTCACATCACTTTAATCAGTTTTTCTTACTTCTCTAATAATACTGGGAAATTCAGGGTTAATAACCTCACCACACCTCAGCACCAAACAACAGGGGACTGAGCCAAACTGATAAGAACATCTCATTTTAATTAATTGGAAAGGTAGGACCTTGGGACAGACACAAACCAAGAACCTCCTACACAGAGAAGACATCCTGAAGAACAAACCTTGCCTAGCGAGGCCTTGATACTAGTAATAAAGTTACCTACTATAGAAACTTACCAAAAGCAACACAGAAAACAAAATAAAGACTTCTGAAATAGAAAATGACAAGACACAGAAGCAAAATGCAACCCCAGACCTCCAGCTCACCCAGAACAAGTCTAGGAGACAATGAGATAAAGGAAAAGGAAACACACACACGTGACATTTCGGAAATGATAGCAACCAAAGTAAAGAAACAAATCCATGAGGCTATAGAGGAAATCAGATCAGAAATAATTTCCCAGGTAAAGAAGAAATGTCTGCATTTATGAAAGAATTGCTTAGCAAATCTACAGTAGAGATAGATAAAAAATAGATGATTATAGGAAGATGATGGAAACTGTGAATGAAAACTATAGGAAAAAAATACAGTGCATGAAATGGATTCAAACAAATATCCAGGAAATTAAAAATTCCTTTGAAAGCTGGCAAAACCACTTGAGTGAAACTGAAGACAGACATTCAGACCCTGAACACAGGATAACGGCTAGTGTTCAGGAAAGAAAAGAGCTCTTGAAAATAATAAAAGAATAGGAAATAACAATTCAACAGCTGCAAGATAAAAAAAGAAAAACAATATCAGAATAATTGTGGTCAACAAAAATCAGGAGCCAACAAGAATAACATAAAAAATCTATTTACAGAAGTAATAGTAGAAAATTTCCCAAAAAGGGGAAAAAATTTGCATATAGATAAGTGAAGCATAAAGAACTCTGATTAGCTATAATCATAATAAATCTACATCCAGACATATAATAATCAAGATTCCAGAATTTCAGCATAAGAACAAAATATTAAAAGCTGTCAGAGAGAAAAAAAAGATCACCTACAAAGGAAAGCTCATCAGAATCATGGCAGACTTCTCAACACAAACCTTCAACTCAAGAGGAGCTTTGAATGAAGTTTTTCAAGCCCTGAAAGAAAACAACTTCCAACCGAGATTGATGTACCCTGCAAAACTGTCTTCAGCATTTAGTGGAGAAATAAGATGATTCCATGACAAAGAACAAATGAAAAAATTCATGACCACCAAACGAACCCTACAAAGAGTACTGAAAACTATTCCAGATAGAGATAAAAATGACCACATTTCCAATTAAAAACATCAGATAGAAATCACCAGGCAGGGCAAGCAACTAAACAGAGGGGGAAAGCAGGGAACCATCAGCATTAAAATAACATGACAAAGATAAGCCAATACATATCAGTTATAACCATCAAAGTAAATGGCCTCAGTTCGCCAATCAAAAGAAACAGATTGGCAGAATATATCAAGAAACAATATCCACCAATATACTGTATAAAAGAAACACATTTAACTCAAAATGAAACTTGCAGACTGAAAGTAAAAGGTTGGAAATAAATACTCCATGCAACAGGAAACCAGGAGTAATAGTAGAAATTAGCAGGGGTAACTATTCTGTTGCAGACAATGTGAACGTCAAACCAAGAATGATCAAAAGAGAAAAAGAAGGTCACTACATAATTATTTGGGGGAAAATTCAAGAGGAAGAGATAATCATAAATATATACACACCAAATATAGGAGCACACAACTATATAAGACAATTATTAATAGACATAAAAAATCAAATAAACAATAAAACAATTATAACAGGGGACCTTAATACCCCATAGTCACAAAGAGATAAGTAAACTAGACAAAAATATCAGCAAAGAAATAACATAACTGAACCAAACCTGTGAAAAAACGGACTTAGTATACGTTTGCAGATTGTTCCACCCAACATCAGAATACACATTCTTCTCAGCTGCACATGGGATGTCCTCTAAAATAGACCATATACAAACTAATAGAACATGCTTAAATTAATGCAAAGGAATTGAAATTCTCCCATGGATATTATCAGAATATAGAGCAATGTAATTGGAAATTAAGTGCAAAAGAAACTGCAAAAACTCCATAAACACATTGAAATTAAATAACACCCTCCTGAAAAACCAGTGGGTCATGGATGAAGTTAAAGAAGAAATTAAACAATATCTACAGTCAAATGAAAATGCAAATGCAACATACCAGAACCTATTAGATTCAATGAAAGCACTTCTAAGAGGGTAATTTATAGTGGTGAATTCTTACATCAAGAAATATAAGGAGAACAAATAACATAATGCTGCACCTGAAGCTTCTAGAAAATGAAAAGCAAATCAAGTACAAAGCCCATAGAAGGGAGAAAATTATAAAAATCAGAGAAGTAATTAATGCATTTGAGGCTAAGAAAACTATACAAAAAATTAATGAAAGGAAGGGCTGGTTCTTTGAAAGAATAAATAAATTTGATAAAGCCCTAGACTACCTTATCAAAAAAAAGGAAAGAAAAAATTCAAATTAATGCAATGAGCAATGAAAAGGGTGGAATGACTACAGATCCTGTGGAAATTCAGAGAATCAATACCTACTTAGAAAATCTTTACATGCATAGGATGGAAAACACAGAAGAAAGAGACAGATTCCTAGAAACATATAAATTACCAAAGCTGAATCAAGAAGATATAAAAATTCCAAATAACCCAATATCAGGTAATGACGTTGAAAATATAATGAAAAACATACCAACAAAGAAAAGTTCAGGTCCTGATAGATTCATGGCTGATTTCTACAAGAAATTTAGAGAAGACTTAATGCCAATACTCCTCAAACTCTGTAATGAAATTCAAAGGGAAGCAATTCTCCCTGACTCATTCCTGGATGCAAGTATTACCCTGATACCAAAATGAGAGAAAGACCCAACCAAAAAAGAGAACTACAGGCAAATCTCCCTAATGAATACAGATTTAAAAATACTCAATAAGATACCATAAACAGAATGCAGCAAATCACCAAGAATATTGTACACCACGACCAAGTGGGATTCACCCCAGGAATGCAGGGATGGTTCAACATATGCAAATCAATAAAGGTAATACACCATATCAACAGAGCCAAAGACAAAAACCATATGATCTTCTCAATAGATGCAGAAAAAGCATTTGATAAAGTCCACACTCATTCATGATAAAAATCATACAGAAAATCGGAATAGTTGGTATTTGCCTCAAACGGGTAAAAGCCATCTATGACAAATCAACAGCAAACATCACACTAAATGGACAAAAACTGAAAGCTTTCACCCCAAAATCAGGAACAAGACAAGAAAACCCATTATTAGCACTCATATTCAATATAATTCTGGAAACATTAGCCAGAGGAATTAGACAAGAGAGAAAGAAAAGAATAAGGATAGGAAAGGAAGAAGTTAAATTATCATTATTCACAAATGACAAGATACTCTACATAGAAGACTCCAAAAACTCCACCAGAAGACTTCAAGAATTAATAACCAAATTCAATATAATAGCTAGATAAAAAGTCAACACTCAAAAATCGATAGCATTCTTGTACACCAACAACAAACTCACTGAGAGAGAAATTAGGGAAACAACATCTTTCACAGTAGCAAAAAAATGAAGTATTTAGGAATCAACCCAGGAAAGGAAGTAAAAATGTATAAATTGAAAATTAAAGTCTCTGAAAAAGGAGATCTAAGAGGACATCAGAAAATAAAAAGATATCCCTTGCACATGGATAGGAAGAGCCAACATATTGAACATGGCTCTACTCCCAAAATGTGTTACAATTTTAATGCAACCCCAATCAATATTCCATTAGCATACCTCACAGATCTAGAGAAAATATTCCAAAAATTCATTTGGAGATAGAGGAGACCTAGAATAGCAAAGGAAATCCTGGGCAACAAAGACAAGGCAGGAAGCATCACAATCCCTGACTTGAAATAATACTACAAAGCTACTGTTTAATAAAACACCAATAAAACAGAAACTATCACAAAGAACCAACAACTGGGATCTCATCACATTAGAAAGCTTTTTCACAGCAAGAGACACCACCAACAGAGTGAAGATGCAAACCATAATGTGGGAAAAATTGTTTGTCAGCTCTTTCTCAGTAAAAGGATTACTATTTAGAGCATATAAAGGACTCAAAATATTAGACCTCCCAAATTTAAAGGCCCAATGCAAAAGGAATAGAAACTTCTCAGAAAAAGTGCAAATGACAAATAAATATATGAAAAAATGTAAAACATCACTGGTCATTAGAGAGATGCAAATTAAAACAACACTAAGATTCCATCTCACCCCAGAAAGCAAGGCTATCATCAAGCAATCAACCAATAACAAATGTTGAAGGGGCTGTGGGGAAAAGGAACCATTCTCTACTGTTGGTGAGAGTGTCAACTGGTGCAACCACTGTGGAAATCAGTGTGGAGATTCCTCAAAAAACTAGGATTAGTGGTCCCATTTGAGCCAGCTACTCCCTTTCTGGGTATTTTCCCAGAAGAACTAAAAATATACCACAGCAATATATGTTCACCCATGTTTATAGCACCAAAATTTATAATAGCTAGATCTTGTAAACAACCCTAATGCCCATCAACCAAGGAATGTATAGAAAAGATTTGGCCTTTTTATACAATGGAGTACTCCTCAGCCATGAAGAAGGATAAACTGGAGACTTTTATAGGTAAACAGATGCAACTTGAGACCATACTCATAAGTGAAATAAATCAGACTTGCGTGTTTAAACATCATATTGTCTCTCTAGTTTAAGAAACTGCAAGAGTAAATAAGATTCAATATGTGGAATATATATTGTGAAAGGGGAAGAATCAGCTGAAAAGGAAAGAAACATTGGGATGTGGGAAAGGAGAAAAGAGGAAGGGAAAATATTATATATATATATATATATATGTATATATATGATAGCTAAGATAATTATACTACTAATTTCTTTTAGTTCATTGAAAAGAATGGCTTGTACTTACATTGTTTGATCTGTTTTTCATGCCTGTATCTTATAATTTGAGCCTAATTTTTTTTTGTGGGTACCGGGGGGTCGACCTCAGAACCTCGTGTGCCAACAGGCACCCGTGCCGCTGAGCGATATCACCGGCCCCTTTTTCGTATGTGGGACCCGGGAGTCAAACTCGGGCCCTCATGCTTGCAAGGCAGGCGCTTACGCCACTGAGCCATCTCACCGGCCCTTGAGCCTATATTTTGAAGATAACTGTACATAGTGTATTAACCATTGTTAATCCCTTATGAGCTCTTTTTGAAATTCTGCATCATTGTTTTTATTGTTTTATTCTCTTAAAAATAAAAAAATAATATAATCAAATTAGAAATCAATGAAAAAGAAAACACAGAAATTATGAAAATGCATAGAAAAAGGGCAATACACTCTTAACTAAACAATGAGGTATAAATGAGAAGAAATCAAGGAAGAAATAAGACAGTTTGTAGAACTGAATGATAATACCAGTACAACATACCAGAACTTATGGAACACAGGGAAAGCAGTGCTAAGAGAGAAATTTATAGCTGTAAATGTCCATGTCACAAAAATAAAGACAGGCCAAATAAATAACTTAAAAATGCACCTCGAGGTCCTAGAAAGACAAGAACAATCCAAACCCAAAGGTAGGGCAAGTAAATAAATTATAAATACCAGAGAAGAAATCAAGGAAGTTGAGACCAAAAAAATAATGAATGTAAGTTGGTCCTTTGAAAAACCTAAAATAGAAAAAAACTTTAGAAAATCTAGCCAAAAAAGAAAAGGCACAAATACATGCAAGTAGAAATGTAAAAGGAAAAATCACAACACTGCTAAAATAAAAAACAGTATTAACAACTATTTTTCAAAACTGCATACCAATAAATTGGAGAATTCAGAAAAAATGTATAGATTCCTAGGTACACAAGATTTATCAAAATTGAACCAAAACATTAAAAATCCATGAATAATCCAATAACAAGCAATGAAATTAGAGGGGTAATAAATCACCTACCAACTAAGATAAGCCCAGGTTAAGATGGATTCACTGTTCAATTCTATATAAACTTCAGATAACTTCTAATACAAACACTGCCAAGTCTTTAATGAAATTTAAAGGGAATTAGTATTCCCAACGACATTCCTGGAAGTTAACATTACTATGGTACCAAAATCAGACAATTATCCCATCAAAAAAGGGATACAGAGACCAATATCTTTAATGAATATATATGCAAAAATCCTCAAGAAGTTGCTGGCAAACTGCATCCAATAAATCAAAAAAGATCCGATATCATGACCAAGTAGGCATTTCCCATGGATGCAAGGATGGTTCAACATATGATAATTAAATAAGTGTAATACATCACAGAAGCAGAAGGAAGCATAAAAAAAACTCACAATCTTCTTAAGATGCAAAAAAGGCTTTGACAAAATCCAAGTTTTTTTCATGACAAAAACAATGAACAAAATAAATATAGAAAATCTGTTCTCTATCTGATAAAAGCCATTTATCACATTAAATTGGTAAAACATCATATTAAATAGGGAAAAATCGAAAAGCTTTCTCTAAAATCAGGAGAACCAAAAGGATGCCCTGTATCACCACTCCTATTGAACATTCTACTTAAAACATTAGCAAGAGCAGTTAGGCAAGAGAAATAAATAAAAAGGATATGTCTAGAAACAGAAGTCAAATTATCACTATTTGCAAATAAGATCCTCAACATAGAAGATTCCTAAAAACCTACCAAAGTATTAATAACAAAATTCAGTAATGTAGCAGGATACAAAATCAGCACACTTGTTCTCTCTTAAGCTTACTCTCTCACCATGCAACATCTTCTGCCATGGTATATTGCAGCAAAGAGTTCTTTGTCAGATAACACCCCTTTAGATTTGAACCTCCCAGCCTCTGGTACTGTAATAAATTTATGTTCTTCATAAATTACTCAATATCAGTATTCTGTTATAGCAGCACTAAGAAAGTTGTTATCTATTTATTGATTCACCAAAGATATATCAAATACAATTCAAGCAAAAAAGAGAAACATCAATAAGTAGAGAAGAAACAATCATATCTTCATTGCACTTTAACAAGAAAAAAACATCTTTATAAAATGAATTTTTTGGGAGCTTGGGATGCAGTTTAGTGTTTGAGTGCTTGCCTACCACGTATCAAGACCTGAGTTGATTTCCAGCAGTATGCACACACACACACACACACACACACACACACACACACACACACACACAAACACTAATTATTGTAATGTTTTAATTCCAGTTGTCTTGTGTGCTATGAGGGCAAACAACAGAGAAAAATAATGTTATAATATTATCAGAATTATCAAATTCTACAAGAGTATAAGAATCTTCACCATAAAAATCATATTGTAGGCAAAGATAAATGTAAGAAGTATGATTTAGCTATATGTAAGAAGAACAGAGGGAGAAATCTAGGCACAGGAAATGCATTAGAAATTCTACTGGGAAAGCTAAACACTAACCATATATTTAGAGCATTTTTAGAGAATAGCAAGAGATGAGGCTAAGCAGCTGGGCAATAATCATATTATTTAGTGCTTTCTATGTCATGTATATATTTTGGATTTTATTCAAAATGTACTTAATTTGTTGGAGAATAGAACAGTGGTAAATGATTTGGCTGTTAATTTTCTTACATGTATTCCTTGGACTGCTAATAACCTGATCTCAGGGAAATTTCAGTAACTAAATAAAAAACTGCCTGATGATCTTTAGGCATCAAAATTTGAGTTGGTGCCTTGGTATTCATTTGTTACAGAATAAACTCAAGTAATTATTATATAAGCTTTAGGCAATGTTGATTAATGCATAGTTACTATAAATATTAAAGTGATTTTATTAAAAAGCTATTAACAATAACATGCAAAAATAATTTTGAAGATATTTAAACGTGTAAAACTTGCATCAAAACTATTAAATAATTTAAAATTAAATAAAGGATTATTCCTTTTTGTTTTGGAAGAATCAATATTGTAAAATTGTGACTCTTTACAATGAAATCCCAATTAAATTTGAAAGGACTTTTTCTTGCAAAAATTATGTTAATGTGGAAATTGAAGCAGTGAAGACTAAGCCAAAAAATCTAGGTGAAAGATAAAATGGGGGGATCCATTTTATGGGATATTAAGACTTTTTACTAAAAGATGATCAAATTGATACTGTGTGTCTTTGGTCCAAGGATAAAAATAGGCCAGTAGAAAATTTCAGAGGGACCACAAAGAAACACACACGTGCTTATGAACACTAACTGTCTGACACAGATCCATGCAGAGGATGAGGAGACTTATTTTTCTCTTCTGTTTGATTTTAAATAAATGCTACTGGGTTACTTGAATTTCTATATAGAGAAAAGTAATATATCTAACTTCTACATCACTCCATTCATGATACTCAGTATCAGATGGATTACAAGCCTAAAGTGAAAAACTAAACAATAGTTTTCTAGAAGAAAAGTATATATGAATCTTATTATTGAGAGGTAGAAAATATTTTTTGTATAGGACACGGAATGGGAGAATAAATTGTACTACATTAAGAATATCCATTCTAATTAATATTGTTAAAAGTAAGCCACAGAATGAAAAAAGGGCACATTTAAAGTACTTAAAAGAGAAGTGAATTGCATTTCAAATATATAAGGATTTGTATAATTCAGTTAAAATGTCACCTAGTGCAATGCCTAAATGGTCAAGAGGCATTGATCAATACGTTCTTTACAAACAAGGGCATTCAATTGCCTAATAAACATACAAAAAGGTGCTCAATGTCACCAATAATTACAAAAATAAATATTAAAAATTCAACCTTTTTTTCTGGATTAGATGTCCTTGCAAATAACTAGTGTGCTAGAGTTCACCTTCAAGCCTTGAAATCCATGTCTGACACACATGCAAAATATATCTGTCCCATTTTATATTTGCCATAATCTCATCCAATGAACGCATCTCTTTAAATTACAAAATTTAACTGAAATCTCATTGATTCACATGTCACATATCTCATACTTCATCTAAATCAGTTATGTGTGAGACTCTAGAATTTCCTCTTGGCACATAATTCTCTATCACTGAACTTGCAAATTTAAAGAATCAATTTATTGTGTCCCATAAACTAAATGACACATTATGGTTTATATCTGGATGTCCCCCAAGAACCTCATGTGCTGAAAATTGGGGCTTTTTTCAAGATAATTGAATTATGGGAGCTGATAGTTGACTTGTTTTTAGGATGTAGGGTCTGGACACAAGAGGCGAGTCACTGTGTGCATAACCTAGAAGAAAAGGGTTTATCTCCTCCATTCATTTTCTGTCTTCACTCTCTCTGCTTCCCCACTGCCATGCTGTGCACCGTTTTCTTCCTCCATGACGTTCTTTCATGCTTTCCTGCCATAGCACCAGCCAACTATGGACAGAATTGTGAGCTAAAATAAACTCCTTCCTTTAACTGTGGTGCCAGGTATTTTGTCCCAGCAGTGAGGGAAATAACTAACATCATTTTCAATACCATAAAAGTGGGTTCATTGGTGTGACTACCGAACTATGTCATTAAGAAGTCATGGAAATGCTTTATATAAGGAGTTTGAATAAATTTAGAGATACTGGGTGGAAGAAACAGGCCTAGAGTGGTGTAGCCAAGCTTGCTGAGAGATTCTGGTTGAAGCTCAGAAGATCAAGAGACTGATAAAAATGCAGACAATAAAAGGCCAGGCTCAGGATGTTTTGGTGGGAGCAAGGACACTGTTGGCAGTTGGACTCCAAGCCAGGTGTCTTATGCTCTGCCAGAAAATTCATCTACGTCTTGCTCACATTCTTAGACTTTGTGGGAGACTGAGACGGTCATGGCCTAATTATTCTGGTAAAGAAAATTTCAAGGCAGCCTAATGTTCAGGCTGTGTCTTGGATACTCCTTGCTGCTGGTAGCCATCTGAAGTTTTCAGTTTCTCCAGAAAGGAATGGTCTGGAAAGTTGAAGCATAGGAGAGCTTGGTTGCTGAAAAGATTAGCATTACAAAGAAGCCAAACAAGTTACTGCAAGATAATAGAAACAATGTGTTGAAAGCATCTGGGGTATCAGCAAGACCCTACTTATCCTTGGCTCAAGGCTATAAAGTTGTAATACTTACTTTTTAGCAGAGAGCCCTCAGGCAATATGCTAGAGAAGGGATCATTTAAGTAAGTTTTGCTCCAGCATTCATTTCAGCCATCCAGGGATTCAGAAGCCTCTACAGCCATGATGCAAAAGTGCATGGCTGCTTCTTGAAGTGACAGCAAACCTTTGCATTATCTACATGATAATTGTTTTATGAATAGGCAGAATGCAAGAATTGTAGGTTCATGAAGTCTTTCACCTAGACTTCAGAAGAAGGTCTGGGAGGCCAGCCAGTGTGCTCATGAGAATACAGTGCTTGAAGTTATGAGTGTGAAATCAAAAGTGCAGTGGAGACCCTAGGAAGGTGTAGAAGCCAAGAAAATATAATGTCTGAGGCAAACCACAAGTAGTGAGTGATGTCATCCCAAGAGAGAAGCAATGAGAGCTATAAACAAAAGCAATGCTGCAGGGGAAAGGTCTCATAAGCATTTTAAAGTTTACATTTCCCCACAGCTTTTGCTGGGTGCTAGTTAAGTAACTACAAAATTTAATATTTCCCCTGCCAGCTTTCAGCCTTGCTTTGGTCCCATTCCTTTCTATCCCCTTCCTCTTCCTTTTTGGAAAGAGAATGTTTACACTGTGTCAATATATGTGGGCAGTGTTTAACATTTTTACTTTTACAGGCACTCACAGAGTTTTCTTTGAATCTCAGAAAAGACTTTGGACTTGGACTTTTCAGCAATGGTGAAACTGTGAGGACTTTAGTAACTCTTAAGGATGGGCTTAATTCTTTTCCCTTAAAGGGGTTAAGGATGGATTGTTATGGCTTGTATCTGGATTTCCTCCAAGAGCCTCATGTGTACACAGGCAGGTCTTTTGAAAAGTTACTGGATTATTGGAGTTTATGATTGATTTGTTGTTAGGATTTGGGTTCTGTTTGGAATAGGCTGGTCCCTGTGATCATGGTTCAGACACCTTTCCTCCCTTTTTACTCTGCTTCCTGTCCATCATGAAGTGAGCAACTATCCTCCACAATGTCCCTCTGTCATGCCAGGTTTTCTTGGGAGTCGGCCAACCATACAGTGAAAGATAAGGTAAAGTGAACCTCTCCTCCTATGAAATGCATTTGTCAGGTATTGTGTTCTAGCAATGAGAAAACTGACTAGGATAACAGGTGTCAGATTATAATAAAAAACATTTTGACTACAAGCTGGTGAAAATGGAAGAAAAATGGTATCCCAAAACATCAAAATTTATTCAGTCCAACTTCATCAGTTTTCAAGGCCTAGGAATGATCCCTTGTGCTTTTTGGCTTTGCCCTAAGGGCTCAAATCTGTTTTCTGGACTCTTCCATCATTTTTTCCTACAATACACCTCTCTTTATTTGACTATTACTGAGATGCTCAAGGAAAGATATCCTTGACCTGCTGTGAGTAAAAATCTTGAATCTCATTTAACTGTCTTTTGAGAAAAATATTTTAACCTTTGTGTCCTACAAAGGAATAAGGAATAAGCAAAAGATAGGCTACTATTGACTTGCTTTCTAAGACTGCCTTTACTTACAGTGGCTTTCCTAAATTTAGTGCCTTTTGCAATCAAGCTGAAAATTCCCTAAATTATCAAGAACTGTTTCTTTTTTGCTTAAAATTCCTCTAAATTTATCTCTTTCCTTTGGTATTTTGCTATCAATGGGAAAAAGAAATCAAGCTGCAAATTTAACACTTTGTTGGAAACCTCTGTGAAAAACACAAGCTTATTTTTTAGTATTTCTCCTTTCCGCCTATTGTAGGGCATAGTGAGATTTCTGCCACTATAAAACAATTCCTTCTTTATTTTTCTGTAATGACTTCATCACTTTTTCCTTATCCATTGCTGCCAGAATTCTCCAAGACAAGATGTCTATAAACAGTGTATTCAAATTGATGTAACACTTTTCTACATGCTCCTTAGCATTCTTCCAGCCTCCACCCACTCTCAGTTCCAATGCCACTACAACATTTTTAGATAATTAACACCTAATTTCTACTGCCAAAATCTGTGTTCGTTTCTTAATGCTGCTGTCACAAATTACCATGAACTTTGCATCTGAAAACAACATAAATTTATTATTTTATAGTTGTGTACATCTCAAGTCCTGTTCAGGTTTTACTGGGCTATAGTCAAAGTATCATCAAGGCTAACTTTGCGAGAGGTTCTAGTGGAATGTAATGTTCTATTTTCTCTTACTGTAATGAAACATATATTTCTAGGTAAGTAATTATGTTGTTCATATTTCTCAAGGTTCAAGAGTATCTCAGTGACTTTTACTCAGCTCTAGTAAGTCACATGGTGGATGGCATCACAGTGTGGGGAGTGCATGTGAGAAAGAGACACAATCTAGAGAGGCACTGGGTATTAACCATGGTTCCACACTAACTATGTGAATTTCTTCTGAGGGGACATCCACACAGTAACCAAAGGGCATCTAAATGGGCTTCACTTCTTACATTTCTCACCACCACTCAAAATTGTCACATTGAAGAGTATATTTAATACATGAACCTTTAGGCAAACACTTAACTCATGTCTAAAACATGCCATAGGGAATATTTTCTTGCACACTGCAATTGCTTATGAAATAAATTCCTTGAAGTTGTTGAACTAAGGTTCTATATTCTTGTACACTGTCAGTTCAGTCATTCCTAGTTGTCTATACATTTTGACTCCTTTCCTCCAGTTTCAAGTTCCTGTCCTGTTTCAAATATCTTCTGTTTCAGATTCTATAATCATATCTCATTGACTTTCTGCCTTCCTTGTCCAATTTTAAGGGTCTGTATGATATATTTGGTTCAACCAGAAATTCCAGAATGATTTTATCCCCATTTCTGCTGATTTGCAACCTTGATTCCATTGGCAGTATTAATATTCTTTTCCATAAACATATTAATAGGCAAGGGCTTTGGATATAGTTCAGTGGTAAAGTTTCTACCTATCATGAATGAGGCTCTGAGTTCTATCACTAGCACCAAAAAAGTAATAATAAAACAATACTTTCATAGGCATAATGCTGGGGAATAGAAAATGAGCATCTTTAGTTTGGAACTATTATTATTTCTTACATTTTAAGAGTTTTAAAAATGAAGATCAGTTTGTTCAAGATTATTCTCCATCTACTTCTTAAATCTTAAATAAACTCTTGAAGGAACTCTGCTAAACTTTTTCCAATGCAACTGTAAAGCTCTATGGATCTGAACTTTCATTAGTGGTCTCTTCCCCTTTGTGTTTTATCACTATCCAATCACCCATCATAAAACAAAGAAGATAGAGAAAAGCAAATCTCTTCCTCAGCTTAAACATTTTATGAACCTCCCCTCAGATTAAAGCAAGAAAACTGTAGCAAGAAAACTGAGATCTGACCTATGATACTACTTTTTCCTATAAATTGACCACTGATTATTTCCCTGCGATTTTTCCTCTATGAGATAAGTATGGACAACAGAATCTATGTTCTAAGATTTCAAGGTAAAGCAAGGTACACATCATATTCCTTACCTCCTAATTACCAATGGAGTCACAAATCCACTTAGGATTTTGATGTGCTTTTTATAGCCATAATTTCACACATACCTTAAATTCTTTCATTTTTAGTTATATATTATCATAATTCTCATTTTATTATTATTGTGATTTGCATCAATTAAACCAAGGCAAATACAGTAGACAACCCACCTCCACTATCATCTTACTTTCTAATAAGTAAGACAAATGTGTAGTTGAGAGAGGGAGAATTGGCAGGACTTTGAAGTAGCAGACTGAGAGAAAATGAGAAGGCTTAAATTTTGGCAATAAGAAGGGAAAGTATATCAGGCTTCTAATTAAATGAGAGAGATGCTGTATTGCTTGAGATAAGAAAATGGTATGCACAGACAAACTAAATGTTACTAGTGGAAGCAAAGATGGTGATACATCTGAACAACACCTGACCCCAAACTTTATTATACCCTCATTTTTGTAGTAATTTCTCCACTGATAGAGTATATCACACGTTAATGGCATATTTTAGGCCATGAGAAAATTTATGCCTTCATGGTAACTAAAATTCCACAATGTCCAAGACCTCTGCACTTTTTGAAAAACCCATGAATAGCCAATGACATTTCCTTGAGACTTTGTAAAAGTTAAATGTATCATTTGTTTGGGGTTTCTCTGTCTCTGCCAGGTTATTGTCACTTCACTGGAGATAGGAAGCCTAAAGAATAGGCAGCTGTTTCTTTCCTGTAATAAACTTTCATTTTATTTTCACATTAGAAATAGTCTGTGTTACTCAGATTTCTCACTGCTGAGACATAATATGTGACACCCACAACCTGAAGGACAGGTTGAATTTGCCTATAGTTTCAGTTCATGGTCAGCCAGCTCCAAGTCAGAGACATCATGGTGGAAGAGCAAGGCAGAGCAAAGCTGCTCAGTGCGTGGTGGTTGGGAAGCAGAGCAGGGAGAGAACACCAGAGGTGAACAAGATAGAGGCCATATAAACTACACAAGGACAAACATCCATAACCCAACCAGACACACCCAGAAGTATGCTTTACCAATCTACTAGGCATTTATTGATCCAATGAAGTTGACATATCAGGGATTAGCCATCAAATAGTCCACATCTGATTTTAATCTTACATCTTGCTAAAGACTCATGTTAGCCAGTAACATAGTGATCAGAACACTAGCTATTGATTAAATCTGAAAAAGGAGTAGCAATGGCAATTCCATTTTTCTACATTTTTTTACCAGAGGCAATGCAACTAATGACCTCAAGAACAACATGCAAAAGGTTCATTAATAAAATGAAGAATACTCAGTCAATATTAACTAGCGCAAGTTTGTTTTACTTTGCATTAGCAGTGTCTCTTCGTGTAATTATCAGATATGACATAGTTCATGCTTTCCCCTTAAACATGCAAGAAGCATTTAGGACACTTATCAGCAGGTTAGAAGTACACAAAGGAAATTATAAGTAAAGTCTCAGTGAAAAATGGGTGGGAAAAATGTAAACTAAGCATTTAATTCCAGGAATGATATTAAAAAAGGATAAATGATATTCCTCCAGATTTTTTTAATCATTTGTTTTATGCTTTAAGTCTACAATAATGGCAGGAAAAGATCATGGATCATACTATTGATAACATTATTTTGTGATAATAAACTATTTAAAAATCCAAATGAAAACAAATCTATGAAAATAGTAAATATTTAAAATATTTATCATGTAAAAGAAGAAAATCTATATTGGACAGTTTTGCTGACCTTGATCTTCCACCAAAAGAACTATCATATCACTTGGACCACAAATCAACAAAAACCAGAAGACACAAGAAAACAAAATGAAGTAGCATCTACTTTAAAAATGTAGTTATGCAATGGAGTACTACTCAGCCATAAAGAAGGAGAAGAGAAACTTGAGCTATTTATTGCTAAATGAATGGATCTTGGGAGTATACACTTAAGTGAAATAAATTGGACAAATGTGTAAATATCACATTTTCTTTCTGGTGCAAAAACTGAAAGTGTAAATAAAAACCAAAATGTAGATATTGTGAAAAAGGAAGAATTTGTTAGAAAGGAAAGGGAACTAAGAAGAGAGGAGGGGAAAAGGAAGGAAGGCAAAAGAAAAAATGACAAAAGAAGGATAAATTTGAAACTAAGATTTGTAAATAAGTAAAGGAAGAAGGGTTGAAGTGAAGGGAGGGGAGTGTGAATAAAAGAGGAATCAAGATATGTCATGTGCAAGTCCATCATTCCCTATAATGAATGTGATCATTATGTATATCTAAATTGTAACAATAAACTTAATAATAAAAAGGGTAGCTATTTTTTCTTGAAAACAATAATTTTGGGCCGGTGAGATGGCTCAACAGTGTAAGCGCCTGCCTGGCAAGTGCGAGGGCCCGAGCTTGACTCCTGGAACCCTCATATGTAAAAAGGGCCAGTGATATCACTCAGCGGCATGGGCGCCTTCTGGCACGCGAAGTCCTGAGGTCGACCCCTGGTACCCACAAAAAAAAACACACACACACAATAGTTTTGCTGAGTATGGTAGTGCACACCTGTAGTACCAGCACTTGGGAGGCTGAGGCAGGAGAATCACCTAGAGTTTGATGCCAGCCTGAAATACATAGCTAGTTCAAGACCAGAATGAACTACATAGTGAAACCCTGTCTCAAAAACCAAGAAAAAAAGAAGGAAAGAAAAAAGAAAGAAGAAAAAAGAAAAGTAAATAAAAGAAAAGAAAACAAATTTAAACTGCATATCTGTAGATGTAAGTGGTGCATTTGCATGACTCTGCGAAACATGAGTTTTCATTTAGATCAGATGACTTTTTTTCTATATTTATTTCACTCATATTTTATTCAAAGTTGATTTGTGGACATAGAAAATGGAGTTGTTAATGGCCTTGCACCATTATTAAAGTTTAAATTTTCAAATATTCAAATGATACCAGTGGATTAATGGTAGGATCAAATTCTCCCAACAGAAAGTCAGTTAAATCCATCCCAAAAGAAGTTTGAAATTTTTGTTTAAATACATGAAATGAAAGTCTAATTTTTGGAAGTACATTTTGTTGATAGTGAAATATATAATATTGTCATAAATATTTTTTGAAAATTTAAAATTCAACCAAAATGTCAGTATTAGTTCTTAAGGGTTGTTTATATATGCAACTTTTAAATATGTAGAGTAAAAATATATTTAGAATTGATGATATATTTAGAATTAATATATTTACTCATAATTGTAACCAAAAAGGCAGTATTACACAGAACAAAATTAATCATAACATCATAATTTGGAAGTTGCTTATATATACAAATTAATGTGCTACATTTTTGGAATTAAATTGGCATTGAATACACAGCATGATAATATTTTCTATCTCTAGTTCCTATTGCCTAAAATAATTTAGCTATATTCAAATACTTAAATGTATTACTTTAAAAATCAACTTGAAGTATCGTACATGATTTTTAACTTATTTATAAATATGCATATTTATTTTTAAATTTTGTGTATTTTGTTCAAAATTATTTGGAAATTTTTATCAGAATGTTCAATGAGCAGTTTGAAACCATATGTATATTAAAATTACCAAAAATAAACACAAACATAGTAAAATTGATTCTTACTAAATCAAGTAGGTACTCAACAAACATATGAATATGAAAATATTGTTCATGAGTTAATTCTCAGATTCAGGACTGCTCTGTTCAAATATCTCAACATACAGCATGAACTCTTTTATTGACCAACCATTTTGAACTGGTTATACTTATAAATTTTATAGAAATTGAAAGAAACCAGAGGAGTTTGATATATCTAGTTCTGGAAACCTTAAACATAATTATTAGTATACATAATTTATTTGACAATTTTTATTTATAATAATATTATAAGAATGGTTCTGAATTGAGGTAAAAAATCAATTAACTGTGAGAGTATCATGAATTTAATGTTTATATATTTAACTTTAGAAATGAAAATGTGGATATTCTCTATTTGACATAATTTGCACTGTTCTAACAGATATCCAAGCATCAATTGCTAAAATATTTTCTTGTTAACAATGTTATGATCTACAGGAAACTCAATTTACTATTGTAAAAAATGCTAATTAGGCAATGCAGTTATGAAGAATGACAAGAAACATTATAAAAATATTATAAGTCTTCATTGTTTAACAGAGATATCTACTTCTATGTAGCCATACTTCTTGACTGCTACTGCTTCTTATCTTCTGGGCAGTATCACTGCATTAGGGCCCTCTGGTCCTGAAGCTGGCATACTGTTAGATTGGGGGATGCTGTACTTCTGACACATGGGAGATAAGTTAACTATTGAATGTCCTTCTCTGAAAGTGGTGTCTATCATTGGGACATTGGAAGGAATTTTCTAAATTCACTGCACCCTAAATTGAGATAGAGATGTTGAGTATTAGGAAGCTTAGCAAACAGACCAAGTTTAGAAGAGCTGATTTTCTACTTACTTTAAGTTTTATCCACGGTAGATGAATATTGCCAAGTCACATTCAAAGCTGGAAGGACCATTAATCCCCAAATCCAAGCCTATGAAACTGTAAATAGACACATGTGAAAATAGTATTTTGACCTGGTATACTACTTATACTTCATGGCCTGATTTGGTTGAAAACCTATCGTCTTCCAGTCCATAGATCCTGAGCCAGGGATAGCGAACTTATTATCCAAGTTTAGTCTAACTTCAACTGTTTATACGACATTCAAATTAATTCTCTCAGGAGAGTCTTTTATATACTATTTAGCTGACTGGAAACTGCTATCTTTTGGCTGTACATCTCCTACCTGGACTTACTTTACATTACCTGGGAGTTTTGTATCTAGAAGATCAATTTAAAAAATTTAAAGAAAAATGTTGTACTTTATGTGTCATAAATGATCCCCAATATATGATGGTTCGTTAAAAATTTTAAGTCTATAGTAGTGGAAATGAAATATGAATCCAGGAGAAATTTTACTTCAAATTTAGTCTTTTAAGCTTTTCTTGGGCTATATACAGTACAATTCACACTTTTGCTTATAAATTTAAATAATTATTCAAATTGCTGATATTTACCTTTGTTCAGAGTTAAAAAGAGAGATTTACTTTGTAATAGCTTACTATTTTATTTGCATATACATTTAGCTTGTTAAAATAAGATAGGATTAAGAGCTTCAGGTTTTATGTACTGAAATTTGACAACTTCAACAGATACTCTAAGATGGCACTCAGTTCTTGCATAAAACATTTTAGCATATTTCATCAGTTGTGCTAAACCTTTCAGTAGTAATGTCACTGTTGTGCAAAGGGCATTGTATGTGTGTGATCTTGGCACACTTGAAGGGCACAGGAAATCAGTTTATTCCTCTTTAACAATTATATTTAAAAGAAAAAAACTAAACATTATGTTTAAATGAAACAAAATCAAATCTTTTTTTAATGGTAGCATCAGTGTTTAACAACAGAAAAATAATTATTCATTGATGTATGGTCTTGGTCATCTCTTTTAGACCTTAAGGAAAAATAACAGAATTAAATTGCTTAAAGTAATAAATTAAAGAGTGGGAGAATTGATTGTTTTATTTTTATTACTATTTTTTGTGGATACCAGGGGTCAACCTCAGGACCTCACACGCCAGCAGGTGCCCCTGTTGCTGAGCGATATCACCAGCCCTTTTTTCATATGTGGGATCTGGGAGTCGAACTTGGGCCCTCATGCTTGCCAGACAGGCACTTACACCGCTGAGCCATGTCACTGGTCCTGAGAATTGATTGTTTTAAAGACTTTATTTTCATTTATTTACTTTTTGGAATTTTGGGATCAAAACTAGGGCCTTGTACATTCTAGACAAGTGTTCCAACTCTGAGCTACACACCCAGGCAGAAATTAAGTTTCAAAAAAAAAAATACTGTTCCCATGTAATCTGTGCCAATTTCATTTGGAAGGGAATTTCACCTACAAAATTTTTCTGAATTTCATTTGTAAATAATATAATACAACCCACATTTATTTGGCAGTTGACTTTTTTGTTGTTATTGGAACTATGGTGTGATTAATTGTGGCAATGCCATGCAAAACAGTGAATTTCTTCAAGGCTGATAATCATATACCATAGGAGACCTGAACAACTAATGAATTTGTAATAACACTCCAATGAATTAGAGAAATAAAGGAAGAAATTCAAGAAAAACTAAATTAGGGACACTGAAACAACACTTATACCCTGAAACTCAGGGAAAGGAACATTGTACTATATATAGTATCTTGTAACTTTTGAAAGACAGTGATAAAACACAGGACATAATTTCCATGTGTTAAAATGAGAAAAAAAGGCATTTTATATTTCTTTGGTGTAGACATTTTTGTTTTTGTTTTGCATGTTTCAACACCATACTAATAAGTACTATAATCAGTCTGAATAATACAAATAGCAATACCTAATTGAAAATGTAATTTTCCTTTTTCTAATATAGTAAAATAGTCATTTGATTCAGGAAATTGTTTGGACTGTTGCTTATAAAATATGGTAATGCAGGTTCATAATCATGCAATTTAAGGTCATAAAAAGCATCTGGTCCTGAATCTCCAGCATGTAAAATGATTAATTTTCTTATTGAAGAGTTGCATTGCTTACTGTCTTGGAAATAACTGATTTTTATAATTAAAGGTAAAAAATATATCCTTTTGTATGAGGAATCAATACTTTATTTATGAAAATTTGTCAAATGCATATATTCTTTTCTAAATAATCTGTAAATAATTTCTTAAAGATCACTCAATAAATTATATTTTTAAATAAATAGTATCTTTCTGGATGATAGTCTCTAGCAATTTAAAATTATTCAAAAGAATGGATTTATTTTACTATCAGTGCAATGAATAACATGTTCTTTCAATTCTACTAGAATAATATTAAATATATTGAGATCTATGGGCAAAATAGACCAGTTTCTGTGCTATGGGTGAAATAGGCCAGTTTTTATAGAAAAATGGAATAGATTCAAATAGATCATTTAGAAAATTTAGACCATCAAAGAAAAGAAAACATTAATTCAGTAAACAATTCAAGAAAAATTAACCAGGGCCGGTGAGATGGTTCAGCGGCGTAAGCGCCTGCCTGGCAAGCGTGAGGGCCGGAGTTCGACTCCTGGAACCCACATACGAATAAAGGGCCGGTGATATTGCTCAGCGGCACAGGCGCCTGCTGGTGCGAGAGGTCCTGAGGTCGACCCCTGGTACCCACAAAAAAAAAGAAAAAGTAACCATACTTTTACTTAAGATTTTTTTTTTCTTTCATTTTGGCACCAGATAAAGACGTGGCAAGAAACATAAATTTTTATATATTTAACAATAAATACATATAAAATAAGTGGTGTACTTCAAATGGGCCATAATAGAAATCTCTGTTCCCCTTCTAAACATAATTCCTTTGTTTAAAACAGGCTTTAATTTATTGGAGGTATTCTCTAAATCAGATATGCCCTAACTTTGCCAAACATGTTTTCAGTAGGCAATGTTCTATATGGCCTTAGACTATTTCTATGAATCAGATTTGCTTGAAGAATATAGTTAGTGGATATTGATCGCCATCCAAATAATGTAGCACTGGATCTTGCTGCTATATCTAAAATGGAAATTTCACAAGTTATTTCGAGAATAGAGTTCTTGTTAGAAGTGGGAAGTTTTGCAAGTTGACAATTTTAGTCTTTAAGTATAAAAATTTTTTTGTGTGTTAGGGTACTGGGGTTTGACCTCAGGACCTCGTGCACCAGCAGGCGCCCATGCCGCTGAGCGATATCACCTGCAGTTTTATTCACATGTGGGTTCCTGCAGTCGAACTTGGGCCCTTGTGCTTGCCAGGCAGGTGCTTATGCCACTGGGCCATCTCACCGGCCCCAAGTATAAAGTTTTAATATAATTGTTTAAAAAACAAAATCATCTAAAACGCTACAGCATAATACCAGTGATTCTATAGTTAATTTTCAAAGCTGATTATTTTTCCAATGATCACACTTTGTATTTTAATCCTAAATAACAGTAACAATTTCCATTTTATTTTTATTTTATTTTATTTTTTTATTTTTTGGTGGGTACCGGGGGTCGACCTCAGGACCTTGCGTGCCAGCAGGCGCCCATGCTGCTGAGGGATATCACCGGCCCCTTTTTTCGTACATGGTTTACGGGAGTCGAACTCGGGCCCTCGCGCTTGCCAGGCAGGCGCTTACACCACTGAGCCATCTCACCGGCCCCAACAATTTCCATTTTAATCAGAATGTTATTATCAGTTGAACTAAGAAATACAATTTCCCACAATTAAGTGTAGCTTTAATATTTTTAAACATTTTTAAGTAAATAACAGGACTGAACTTTAAAATATTTTATTAATTACAATGGCACTCAACATAACACATTTAAATATAAATTCTTGGGGAACAATGAAAAGTACCTTATTACTTTAAGAGTATCTGAAATACTTAAAATTTCCAGTAACTGCTACGATTTGGTAATGATGGTTCAATACTCATGGCATTCTAGATATAAAATATTTTTCAGAGATAGGTATCTGAATATAGATTCTAATAATTTTCCCACATAAGAATGTTATTTGATGACACTGTATTATAGCCAAGAAGAGGAATAGACAACACTTATTACTATGAACATGTATGTTGTAGGAGATATTTGTCAATGATCATCCACGTGGCAAACTAAAAGGTAATATAAGAATGACATTTTATCTTTACACACCTGCAGAGACAAAATTTTGCACATTTTTGTCATTGAACCACATATACTCTATCTTAGGGTCTTGGAAGTCAAAGGAGACTGTCCTTAGTATCTTGTATCTGTAAACATCTTCTTTCTAATTTCAAGTGAACATTCTAGAATAAATGTGTACCTGAAATTTTATTTTAATCCAGAATCTTCTGCTTCAATAATTCAGCAGATTATGTTATCAGATTAAAGAATCTCACCAATTCTACTTTTCCTTAAGGGTTTAAGAGTGAACTTAAAAATGATAAATTGTTTGGCAATGTGAAAAGTGACAAGTGTTTTCTTGTGTCTCAAGCTCCTCACCCTTCACTTTATCTACAGCAATATGTTTTTCAGCCCTTCATTTACCTGCCTTATCCCAGAGTAGCTGATATAACCATGAGAAATATTAATTTAAAAACCACAAACAGTGAATTATTCAGGGAATAACATGAAAGGTCCAATGTGAAGGGGTCAAATGTCCATGGAATAAAACCTCTGAAACCATGAAATTCACTTTGTCTGCAAATAGGATAGAAACCTCTGCTTTTATCTGGGTCCCTGTCACATGGAGTATTATTTTCCATCCTTTGACTTTCAGTCTATGAATTTCTTTTAGAATTAAATGTGTTACTTGTATGGAACATATTGCTGGACCTTGCTTCTTGATCCATTCTTCCAGTCTGTGTCTTTTGATTGGTGAATTGAGACCATTAACATTGATTGTCTCAATATAACTTATATGTATTGACTTATCCTTGACATGTTGTTTCCCCCTTTACCCTCCCCTCTGTTTAACTGTTTGCCTTGCCTGGTGGATTCCTTCTGTTGGGGTTCATGGAGTTGTAGTCCTTGTTATCTCTTTTTAGAATGTCCTTCAAAATATTTTGGAGTGTTGGTTCGATGGTCATAGATTTCCACAATTGTTCTTTTTCATGGAAGTATCTTATTTCTCCATCAATTTTGAAAAATAGTTTTGCGGGATACATCAATCTGAATGGGAGGTTGTTTTCCTTTAGTATTTGAAATACTTCACTTCAAGCTCTTCTTGACTTGAGGGTTTGTGCTGAAAAGTCAGCTGTGATGCTGATGGGCTTTCATTTATAGATGATTGTTTTATTTTCTCTAACAGCCTTTAATATTCTATTTTTTGTGTTGAATTTCTGGAATCTTGACTACGATATGCATGGCTGTAGAATATTTTTTATCATGGCTTATTGGAGTTCTATATGCCTCAATTATCTGTATGTCAAATTCTTTTTCTCTGCCAGGGAAGTCTTCTGCCATGATGTCTGTGAACAGTTTTTTATATCATTTGTGCTATCTCCTGCTTTTTCATTGACTCCAACCAATCTTAAGTTATTCTTCTTTGCATCATCTAGCAGCTGCTAGATTGATTTCTCTTGCTAATTTTAAGAAATATTTCTTTCATGATTGCTAACCACAAGCCTGTCTTCTGTATCTGAGATTCTGTCCTCACATTCCCTCATTCTGCTCTGGATACTTTCAATGGAATTTTTATTCTCCTGGATATCTGCCTGAATCTATCTTATAGATTCTATTCTTTCCTATGTTGGACATTCATGGCTTCCATCATTTTCTTAAGCGCCTCTATTTTTTTTCCTTTTTTTGTCTGTATCTGCTCTAGAGTCACTAAGCATGCTTTTCATTGTGGACACCATCTCTGCAGTTATCTTAGAAATTATTTCTGGTTTGATTTTTTCTAAAGCCTCATTCAATTGCTTTGTTGTTACTACTTCAAAGAGACCAGATGGGTGGCTTTAGATTGTCCCACCTCATTGGCCCCTGAGTTTACCTTAATGAACTGAATGTCTGGGGTTGCATCTTGTTTAAATGTCTTCTCATTTTCTGTTTTCTTTTTTTTTTTTTAGTTTAATTCCTGGGTTGATGGTTGTAGATTGCCTATGATGAGTTGTTTTACTGCTAGTATTTAAAACACCTAAGAAATGAATACTTGTCTGAGGTGTCTTTCAGGTATAGCTGATTTTTGGGTTTTGTGTCTGTTGCAAGATCCTACCTCTTCAATTTGTTGGAGATGAGAAGTTGCTGCCTGCTTGTCCCAGCCCCTCTTTCTTTGGCATTGTCTCACAGTACCTTCCATGACCCTTAGACAATTTCAGTCTTGAAACACCAGGAAGGACAGCTGGTTAGAACAATTTTCCTTCCCTGGATAAAGTAGCATCACCAGCAACAACAATAGCATCAAACGACCTAGAAAATGACAAACTGAGGTAACCACCACTTTGCCTTCTTTGCCATCTTTAACCACATGAAACACATTTGTGGTTATATTACAAAATGTGAAAAATACAGGTTGTATTCTGCCCATGGTGGCCGAGAACAGACCCATTCAGCCTGCAGCAGTCAGTGCCCATTCTGTGGGCTTGAACTCAGCTGGGAGCCACTAGATGGACCCAGCAGTTGTTCTGAGTTCTGAGCTCAGTTGGCCCCTCTACCAGATGGCTCCCAGACAATCAGTCTCTCCAGGATGACTGAGCCTTCAGCACTGTCCCCCAGCCAGTGCAGTCCTAAACATTTACTGCTCCCCTCCACAGCTACATCTCTCTGTGGAGGCCTCTGGTGCAGCCAGCATTCATCTTATGTCCACAGGCCCAAACTACTCCTCTGATACAGTGAGTCCTAAGTCAGGGATAAAGTTCCACCAACTACATCCTCCTTTTTGCCAAAATTTTTCTCTATATTTTCCCTGTGGGCCTCAATTCTCACTTCAGAGCCTTCCTGGGTCCAGGGGATCCACTTCCCTCATTGTTGTCTTCCTTGAAGTGCTGTACTCCAGTGTCTGGACAGCAACTCTCAGAGAGGCTCTTTGCTGCTTGCCACTCCCACCTCTGAAACCATGAACCAAAGAAAAAAAGTCCTCCTTTAAGATGATTTTCTCAGATATAATAATCCAGCAAAAAATGCTAACAAAGAGGCCAACTCAATTTTTTAATAAACAAGAAAAATGTAATAAAATTAAAAGAGAATATATTACCAATATGAGAGAAGAATAAGAAATTATAATAAGGACAAAAGGCAGATATTAATATGAAAATAGTATAGTAAATAATCTTATGAAAAATGATATAAATAGTTGAATCTATTTAGCTGATGAGGTATTTATCAGTTTAAAAACCTGACCAAAATTTTTCCCAGAAGACAGAAAAAGAATAAAAATTAGGGCCGGTGACATGGCCCAGAGGCATAAGTGCCTGCCTGGCAAGTATGAGGTGCTGAGTTTGACTCCTTGTACCCACAAAAAAAAAAAAGAATCAAAATAATAAAAAACTTAAAATATGATTGACATAGAAATTCCACAATGCACATAAGAGAAATCCTGAAGAGAAAGAAAAAATGAAGTAGAAATAGTTGAAGAAATCTTGGAGATATATTCTATAAAATATAATCATGAAACTAATATATACACATAAAGAACAATAACAAACAGTGAATTAAAAAATCCATTGAGAAGAATTCACTGCTGAATTCTACAAGCACTTCATTGAAGATGTAACTGCAATAGTCCTCAAACTCTTTAATGTAATTGAAATGGAAGGAGTACTGCCAAAGTCATTCCTTGAAGCTAGTATGACCCTGATTCAAAAAACACACAAGGATCCAACTAAAAAAGAAAACTAAAGGCCAATCTCATTAAAGAACATATATGCCAAATTCCTCAAAAAAATACTTACAAACAGAATGCAACAAATCATTAAAAAAGATCATAAATTGCAAACAAGTAGTTTTCATCCCAGGGCTGTAACGTGGTTCAACATATGCAAATCAAAAAAATATAACACATCATGCAGTCAAGGACAAAAATCACATCCTCATCTCAATCAATGCAGTAAAAGTCTTACAAAATCCAACATCCTTTCATAACAAAAACACTTAAAGAAAACAGTATAGAATGACCTTATGTCAATCTGCAAAAGGCATTTATGAAAAACCTGATGTCAATATCATATTAAATGTAGAAAAACTGAATGATTTTTCTGAAAAATCAGTAACAGGAAAGATATTCATTATCATCAGTCCAGTTCAACATAGTACTTGAAACATTAGAGAGAGATAAATCAGGGATGAAAAAGAAATAAAAGGAATACAGATAGGAAAAGAAGTCAAATTATTATTATTTGCAGAGGACTTTATCCTCTACATAAAAGACCCCCAAAATTCTACCAAAAGACACCTAGAATTAATAACCCAATTCAGCAATGTGGCAGGATATGAAATTGATTTAAAAAATCAATTTTTTCCTATACACTAATAATTCACTGAGAGAAAATTAGGAATAACACTGAGCAATAACATCCAGAAAAATTAATTATTTAGGAATTAATCTAACAAAAAAAGTGAAAGAGCTCTACAATGAAAACTAAAATACTCTGAAAAATAAATTGAAGAAAACATCAGGGAAAAAAAGGTATTTCCTGTCCCTGGAAAGACAAAATTAATATAGTTCAAATGGCCATACTTCCAAAACTTATATATAGATTTAATGCAATCCCAATCAAAATACCAACAGCATTACTCACAGAACTAGGAAAGCACTCCTAAAATGCATGTGATACCATAAGAGACCCAAAATATCAAAAACAATCCTGAGCAACACGAATAAAGCAGGATAACCAATTTCAAGTTATACCGCAAGGCTACTTCGATAAAAATTGCATGGTAATGGCACAAAAACAGACATGTTGATCAATGGAACAGAAAAGAGGATGCAGAAGCAGCCACAGACACATTCAACTATTTGGTCTTTGACAAAGGAGCCAATAACATATGTTGGAGGAATGATAGCATTTTAAACAAATGGTGCTGGGAAAAATTGAAGCTATGCCCACATCTCTCACCATGTACTAATCTAAAATCAAAATGGATCAATGATCTAAATATTAATGCAGAAAAAACCTACTGGATGGGAAATAGGTAAAACCTTTGTAATCATTGGTGTGGACAAGGAATTTTTAAACTGAATTCCAATTGAATAAGAAGTAACAGCAAGAATCAACAAATGTGATTACATTAAATTAAAAAGGTTCTTCACAGAAGATCAAAAATTCAATAATGTGAAATGACAACCTATAGAAGGAGAAAACAATTTGCAAGCAATTCTTTATACATAGGACTATAAAGAACTCAGCAGAATTAGATCTCTGAAACTAACGACCAAATCAAATGGGCAAGTGAAATGAATAGCCACTTTTCAGAAGAAATGCAAATTCACAATAAGTATATGAAAAACGTCCATCATTGCTGGCCATTAGAGAACTGTAAATCAAAATAACATTGAGATTCTATTCTTATTCCAGAAGTAATAGCTGCTATCAAGAACTCAGAAAACTACAAACACTGGTGAAGTTATGAGAAAAAGGAATCCTATCTTGTTAGTGAAAATGTAAAATAGTAGCACCATTATGGAAATAGTTATGGAGATTCCTCATAAAACTAACTCTAAAACTAGAAATTCAATTTGACCCAGATGTTCTCCTTCTAGGTATCTTGTTGAAAGAGCTAAAGACATCATATTGCAGTGAAACATGCATACCCATGTTTGTAGTAGAATAATTCATAATATTTAAATCTTAGATGTTAGCCTATATGTCCATCAATAGATGAATGGATAAAGAAAGTGTGTTATGTATACACAACAGAGTATTATTCTATCATAAAGAAAAAATAAACTTGAGTCCTTTGTAGGAAATTGATGCACCTTGAGACCATAGTGGTAAATGAAATAAATCAGACACAGGAGGTTAAATATTACCTGGTTTATCTTATATGAGAAACCCAAAATATAAAAAAGAGCAAAATAAAAGATAATATTAGGAAATGGGAAGATATTTTTTTTTCAAAAATATGGGAAAATTGGAAGGGGACCAACAGATGGAGGAAAGGGGGAGAAAGGGAAAGGCAAAGGGTTGAAAACTTAATTGATATTTGATATGTGCATGTACCAACTCCATGCAAATAATGTCATCAGTATGTATTGTAAACATGTATGAATAGAAAATTAAAATTGGAAAAATAAAAATCCATTGAATCTCAGAGTATTAAGAAAAATAGTTTATCAAAACTCATTAAAATTTAAGAATTTCAATGTGAAAAACAAGCAAAGTTATTTCAGTGTGAACAAGAGATCTCCCACAACACATGAAACTTCAGAATTAAAGTAGTATCCAGAGGAAATGAAGACATATTTGTAGGTAAGTATGGCACATTTTTGATGATATAAAAGATAGGAAAATTGATCTTAAAATTTCATTTTCAATAAAAGTTTCACTGAATTATGAGGGCAAAATTAAAACACTTTTCAGGAATGACCACAGAAGATATACCACATAAGACCATGTAAAATATCAACAAGGTTTTGAGCAAATTATTCCATTAAGAAGAAAAATTTTCAGGTGATAATATAAAGTGTATAGCAACAACATTGAATACATATCTTCATAAAGTTTGTTACTTAAAATCTCATGCATAAATATATGTGTACATACCTAAGAGAAAAAACATAGTGTATTCATAAGAAAATAACCTTAGAATCTTTATAAATGGACATATTACCACTATAAGTGATGAGTGACACTCTTGGACATAAACATGAGAGGACAAGAAAATTTTATTTTAGAGGATAGTGATTTAAATAATTTTTAAACACATGTTTAAAAGAGTTACAGGCCAAGAGACTTGAAAAATTGAACATGTACGAGTACAATACACTAATAACAAAACAGTGCTAGCTAAAAAGCTGATGAATGCATGCAAATTGAAGAAGCTTTAAAACTAAAATTCATCAGGAAAAAAATTCTGAATATATATCGCAATAGATATTGATTTTGCTACCAAATCCTTCATCTTCAATATTGAATTTCTCACTTTCCAGCTCTTAGGAACACAGTATTACAAGCTAACAGCTTGCATACGAGTCCATCTAATTATGGTCTTGCAGTGAAGCATGTTGCCCTGTCTAAGCCATATCCCATTCAATGTCTGGCCAATACAAAAACACAAAGACATGATCCTTTTTCTATGTAGAGTGTATTCTGCTGGGCTTTTCCTGAGATTGAGGAATTTTCTGCAACTGCATTGCAGCCTACCTTCTTGCACTGCTTCAGCCTTCTTCAAATGAAGATACTAAGACTACTTCATGAATGCAAACTCCTCTTCCATTTTCCTTTATTGCGCAACAGAACTATGTGTGCTCATGCCTGGATTGCTGCTAAAATAGTACTTCCCTTCCCTTCTCCCTTTGTATCTCTCTCATACCTATGCTGATGTGTGTAAATTGGTACCACATTGTAGTTTTTTGATTTGCTGGTCGTTGAAGACTAATAATATTAGGCATGCTTACTAGCCATATGTATGCCTTTGGAGCAATGTCTCTTCAAGTCCTTGTACATTTTTAAATTATGTTATCATTATGTTGTTGAATTTTAGTCATTCTTTATATTTCTGACTAGTAAAGCTGTATCAAGTACATGATTTGCAGACATTTTCTCCCATTTTGTGTGTTTTATTTTCATTTTCTTCATAATGTCCTTGGATGCATATAACTTCAATTCCAATTAAAATCAATTTATCTACTTCTTTTTTTCCTGTGACTTTGGTGTATTAAGAAAATTTTGCTGAATCAAAGGTCATGAAGACTTATTTGTGTTGTCATCTAAGAGTTTTATAGCTTTTAATCTTTAAGCCCTCTTTCTATCGCTGTTGAGGGTTGAACCCAGGGCTTCACAATTTGAGTTAAATTTTTACATATTGTAAGGAGAGAGTCAAACAATTTTGTGTGGAAGTCTAGTTTCACCAAAACCATTAGTTGAAGCAACTGTTCTTTCCCATGTGCACTCCTTCTAGAATAATAATTTCTCTGGGTGTAGAGTCTTATATTAACACTTTCCTCTCAGTACTCTGAATATATTTTTATTGCCTTTGTTCATTTTTGTGGCTGAGAAAATTTCTGATTAACTCATTCCACTAGCACTAGTAAATCCTCTAGCTGCTCCTCTTTGTCTCTTTTCACTATATATAAGTGTGAATTTTGACTGACATTCATCTGGATTTTTGATCTGAGCACTGGAGTTATTAGCCATGTGGGAAACTTGTTAAGCAAGATCTTTTAGAATATTTATTTTCTTGTGTTCCTGCTGTTTTTCTTTTAGAACTCTGATAGAGATAAAATGATTCTTATTGAGCAGCAAACTAAAAGAACTCCATCACTCTTGCTATATGGAGCCCTAGGAGAACCTGGTACACTGTGGCAAGTCAATGGTTAAAACTTGCATCCATGCTGAACTTTAATTGTGCATCATAGAAGGGTATGCAGTAGCTCTACCATATGTCAAGTGTATGATTGTCCACACTCACACTGGAAGATATACTCCTTTTCCTACTTTTACTTGGGCCAAACGTGCTTTGCAGAGCCTGTTTTTTTTTTTTCCTGTCTTTAATAAAAATTTGCTACCATTTACAATTGTCTTGACCAATTCTTTGCTCAGGACAGAAAGAACCTAGAAACTGCATCCAGGAGGAGACTCCAGCACTCCAAAAAACCAGTAATAGAATTAGGCTTAGCCAGCCAGGACAGCAGGCCCTAAGATGAGCCATGGGAAACCTCATGAACCACAAAGTGCAGATTCCACTGACTTTGCCACTTGATCATTGGGAAAAAAAGCCAAGGACAACTGAGGCTCCTGTTTTAAGTGCAAGAAGACTAGACACTTAGCACACAACTGCACCAAGCTACTGCCTGGGCTCTGCTCCAAGTGGGAGGCAGCCAACGAGCCTGACTCATGGTACTGAACAGATGATCGTCCCTGCCGGAATCTTTGTATCCTGTTCCAAACAGGCCCAAGTGAACCTACAATGCCCCTTTCCATGGGCCTCACCATTTTCTGCCCAGAAGTTAGCCACTCTTATGAATCAGTGATCTCCCAGAACTATGCAAGCACGCAGGACATCAGTGACTTGTCCCTCCAAGACCTTGAACAGGTGTGGTTCATTAATTGAAGCACATGTATCCAAGAAGGATATCTAAATGTATTTTTAATTCAATTGACCCAATGAGCCACTAGTTATAGAGCACATAATCTACAATAGGTAGTAGGGTCTATAGCCCCTTCTGGCTAGAAGAAGCTGTAGAAGACAGAGACTTCCACTCATTCAGCACCCATAAGGAATAATGGGGATATGTGTTTCTCAGATGGAAATGACATAGGAGATTAGACTGTGGAAGTAGGTGTGACATGTTTATAACAAAGTCACAGGACACATGTGCAGAATAATTTTGAAATCCCTGCACATGGACTTCAAAAGAGAACTTGAGCTGGTTTTCAATAGGACAGACTAGATCTGAAGTCAGATACAAAATGAACAGTCCACATTGAGTTTTAGCCACTCTGTTCTCTCTTGCAGGGTGGCCCTCCCTCACGCTATAGGATGTACTTCCTTCCCTACTTTTACTCAGGCAAAACTCGCTCTGCAGAGCCTGTTTCTTTCCTACCTTTAATAAAATTTTTCTACTTAAAAAAATAAAAGATACTCTCTTCTGGATACTTAGTCCTATCCAAGAACAGGGAGAACATGAGCATAATGTTAATACAGTTTTCCTTAAAAATAAGTGTTTAAAATATTGGTGTTCATTATTTCTGTTTGATGGCTCAAGCTGTGAGTCAAAAAGGGGAAATGTGATAGCTAAAATTGATTTTAACTTGCCTGCATAACATCATCAACATCTGTGTTCCTCTTGTTAGGGAATCTGGGGACCAAAATAAGTTATGCTGAACATTGTCACATTTGTTTCTGCCTTAAGCTGCCACATCACACCCGATAAGAGTCTATATCTTAAGAAAATGCAATTGGAAAGTTAACATAACCTGTTACTATGTGACAATATATGATTATGCTTCCAATCAATCCATAATGCTTCTGATACACTGAGCCTAAAATGTATTGTATTATCTATTGAAGTACTTACTCTGGACTCTGTGCATATTAATCTAAATTTGATTTGCATACATTGATTCCCAATGAATTTGTGCAAACATTTATAATTGCTCATCAGTTGTGTAGAGCTAAGTGCCACTTTGCCAGCTGGTAACCTCAGGCCAGACCAATATAATTAGTTTTGGTAATTACTTGTATTTCTTCAGAAATAATTACAAATCTTGTATACTTACTTCATTATAGAATTAAATAGATGGGTGCATCTCATGTGAGAAGTTATGACCTTTAAGTCTACCTACTAACAATATGTTCTATAATTAATTAAAATATTTTCATGTCTTCCTTCTTTATAGAAAAATCATAATAATCAAAATGATCAAAAGCAAACTTAACTCAAAGACACTCCAGTATATTACTTACAATGAGATCATTAATCTGAAACATTTCTAGTTTATTAACTTTTTATTTGTTTACTGACATATTATCATTTTATCATACATATGAACATGAATAATAGAATTGCAGGGGCTGGTGAGATGGCTCAGTGGTGTACGCACCTGCCTGGCAAGCACGAGGGCCCGAGTTCGAATCCTGCAACCCACATACGAAAAAAGTGCCAGAGATATCGCTCAGCGACATAGGCACTTGCTGGTGTGTGAGGTGCTGAGGTCGACCCCCGGTACCCACCAAAAAAAAATTGCCAAAAAATTGATGGGCCATGAAAGCCTTAACTTTTATCAAATTTTCCCTTTGTCAGTGAACATGTACTCATACAAAATACTGAAATGCAAGATTAAATTTAAAATACTCTGAGGTCTGTATGTACACAATCAGCATTTAATCATAGATTTATTAAAATTTTTTTTCTCTCATTAAAGATGGAACTGGTGCCGGTGAGGTAGCTCAGTGGCATAAGTTCCTGCCTGGCAAGAGTGAGGTCCTGAGTTCGACTACCAGTTCCCACATACAAAGGAAAAATGGCCGGTGATATCTCCCAATGGCACACGCACCTGCTCGCAAGCACGAGGTCCTGAGGTCGACCCACAGTACTCACAAAAAAAAAAAGCTGGAATTATACACAGAAGAATTTAATAACATTGACTTTGGTGTCAGACAAAACAGATATTTGTCTTTTGAACTAACTAGATCTATTGCCTTGAAGTAGTTACTAATTCTTGAATCTTCTGATTTTTATTGCATGATTGAGATATTATTTATTGTTTTAAAAAAGATAATGAATAAAATTGGTAATCTAAATATTAAAAGCATCTAAAACCATAATTCAAAAACAATTGTGTCTGGCCAGTGAGATGGCTCAGTGGCGTACATGCCTGCCTGGCAAGCGCAAGTGACCAAGTTCAACTCCCAGAACCCACATACAAAAAAGGGCTGATGATATTGCTCAGTGGCATGGGTGCCTGCTGGTGCATGAGGTCCTGAGGTCAACTCCTGGTACCCACAAAAAAAGAAAAGAAAATGTGTCTACACTGTGGGACCTGCAGCCAGACTGGGAAAAATCTGGGAATGGGTAGTTGGCACCCGGAGGAATTCAGGTGTCTGGGCCCTCCCACTATACTGGGGGAGCTGCAGGAACAATCCTGGACTCAGTAACTGGACTTTTCTCTCAATTTTCTTTTTTTTAATTCTCTCTTCTATTTCTTTTCTTTTCCTTTTTTGTTCTCCTTTCATTTTTATTTCATATTTTTTCCTTTTTTCTCACTTTTCTAAACAACTGGGGAGAACTCCAGCCACAGAAAACTAATCCCATCCCCCAAACACAAAGACCAAGTTCAGATAATCCCTTAAATACTTCTTCATTCTTTCTTTTCTACCCACATCTCTAGTTTCCCAAAACTTGGGTGACCATCCTTAGTCCACCAGCCTTTCTTCCACTTCTGTTCCAGTTATCTTTGTTTTATACACTATCCTCCATAATTTTCCCCACCACAGGGTAAACCTACTCCATTAAGGGGAAACATTTTGCATACAAACTCCTAATTTATGATCTGTTCCGTTATAAATCTATAGAATTTGCTTCTATGGTCTAAAGTACAAAAACAATAGTTACCACGGTTTGTCACTTTCTAAATTTTGCTAGATACTATTTTCACTGCCAATTTTACTACTTTAGCTAGGGTACAATATCCATGGTAATCAGTTGTTCTCCCTTCTGTAACAATACTGTGAAGTGCTGGGGTAATAACCTTACCCCAGCCCTATATTAAAGACCTGGGGCTGAGTAAAAGAGATGCCAACATCTCACAATTAAATGGAAAGTTAGAATCTTGGGACAGACACAAACCAAGAACCTCCTACAAACTGAAGACATCCTGAAGAACAGAATTTTCCTAGAAAGGCTTTGATACATGATACTACTTACTAAAATACTCACAAGAATCATTGCAGAAAACAAAATTTAAAAGATTTTTTTGAAATACAAAATGACAAGATGAAAAGTAAAATGCAATGTCAGACATCCAGACCACCCAGAATAAGTCCAGGAAACATCAACGTGGAAGAAATTGGAAGATGCACACCTGAAATTTCTGAAATGACAGAAACTGAAGAAAAATAAATCAATGAGGCTTATAGAGGAAATCAAATCAGAAAAAATCTCTCACGTTAAAAAATGAAATATCAACATTTATAAAAGAATTCCTCAGCAAATCTAGAGTAGAGATACATAAAAAATAAATGATGATAGGAAGAGGATGAAAATCATGAAGGTTCAATATAGGAAAGAAATACAATGCATGAAAGTACTCAAACAGATATCCTGAAAATTAAAAATGCCATTAAAAGCTGGCAAAACCACTTGAACAAAAATGAAGACAGACTTTCAGACCTTGAAGACAGGATTGCACGTAGTCATCATGAAAGGAAAGATCTCTTGAAAATAACAAAAGATCAGGAAATAAAAATTCAACAGCTGCAAGATGAAACAAAGAAAAATAGTATAAGAATAATTGGTGTCAATGAAAATGCATGAGTCAACACAAATTATGTAAATAAAACTATTTTCAGAAATAATAGCAGAAATTTTCCCAAACATGGGAAAAAAATCTGACATACAATTAAGTGAGACATATAGAACTCCAATTAGCTACAATCAAAATAAATCGACACCCAGACATAATAATCAAGATCCCAGAAATTCAGCAAAAGAACAGATTATTAAAATCTGTTAGAGAAATGAAACAGATCATCTATAAATGAAAGCCCATCAGAATCATGGCAGACTCCTCATCACAAAAACTCAAGTCAAAAAGTTTGGAGTGATGTATTTCAAGTCCTGAAACAAAACACCTTCCAACCCAAATTGATGTACCCTGCAAAACTATCTTTCAAAATTGATGGAGAAATAAGATACTTCCATGATAAAGAACAATTGAAGAAATTCATGACCACCAAACCAACACCACAGAGCATACTGAAAGATATTCTGGACAGAGATAAAATTGACCACAATTCCAAGAAAAACAACACAAAGAAACCACAAGCAAACAATTAAACAGAGGCAAAAGTAGGAAAACAACAGCAGGAAAATAGCACGACAAAGATAAGCCAATACATATCAGTTATAACTATCAATGTAAATTGACCTCAATTCACCAATCAAAACAAACAGGTTGGCAGGATAGATCAAGAAATGAGATCCACCAATATGCTGTATACAAGAAACACATTTAACTCAAAAAGAAACTCATTTACTGAAAGTCAAAGGATGGAAAAATATTCTCCATATAACAGGAACCCAGAAAAAAGCAGGGGTAGCTATTCTGTTTGTGGACAATTTGAACTTTAAACCAAGAATGAGCAAAACAGATAAAAAAGACCACTACATACTTATTAGGAGAAAAATTCAAAAGGAAGTGATAACAATCATAAAAGTATTTGTACCAAATAGAGGACCACCCAACTATATAAGACAAACATTAATAGACATGAAAAATCAAATAGGCAATAACACGATTGCAATAGGGGACATTAATACCCCATTGTCACAAAGAAGTAGATCAGCTAGACAAAAAAACAGCAAAGAAATAACAGAACTGATCCAAACCTGTGAACAAATGGACTTAGTAGACCTCAACAGAGTGTTCCACCCAACAGCATCAGTATATACATTCTTCTCAGTTGCACCCAGGACATTCTTTAAAATAGACCATATATTAGTCAAAGAACATGCTTAAGTACATGCAAAGGAATTGAAATTATGCTTTGCATATTATCTGACCATAGTTCAATGAAACTGAAAATTAATGACAAAAGAAACCACAAAAACTCCTTAAACACATGGAAATTTAAATAACACCCTCCTGAACAACCAATGGGTCAGAGATGAAATTACAAAAATTAAACAGTATCTACAATCAAACAAAAATGCCAATACAACATACCGGAACCTATGAGATGCAATGAAAGCAGCCCTAAGAGGAAAATTTATAGCAGTGTATTCTCACACCAGGGAAATAGATTGAGCACAAACAACCTAATATTGCACCTCAAGCTTCTAGATAAAGAAGAGGAAGTTGGACCTGTGAGATAGGTCAGTGGCATAAGTGCCTGCCTGGCAAGTGCGAGGTCCTCAGTTTGAATCCCTGTACTCACATAAAAGGGAAAAATGGGCCAGTGTTATCACTCAGCAGCATAAGTGCCTGCTGGCAAGCGCAAGGTCCTGAGTTCAACCCATGGTACCCACATTAAAAAAAAAAAAAAGAGGAAGTCAAACCCGAAGCCCATACAAAGGATCAAATTATAAAGATAAGAGCAGAAATTAATGTAATTGAGTCTAGGGAAACAATACAAAGATTTAATGAATTGAAGGATTCTTTCTTTGAAAGAATAAACAAAATTGATAAACCTCTAGAAAACCTTATCAAAAAAAGAAATAAATATCTCAAATTCATGCAATAAGGAATGAAAAGTATGAAATCACTAGAGATCTTGTGGAAATTCAGATCATCAATACCTACTTCAAAAATATTTACTCACATAGGATGGAAAACACAGAAGGAATGGACAAATTCCTAGAAATGTATGAATTATGATAACTCTATCAAGAAGATATAAATATTCTGAATAACCTAATATCAGTTAATGAAATTGAAAACAGATTTAAAACTTGCCAACAAAGAAATGCTCAGGTCCTGATGGATTCACAGCTGAATTCTACAAGAAATTTAGAGAAGATTTAATGTCAATACTCCTCAAACGCTAATGAAATTGAAAGGGAAGCAATTCTCCCTAATTCCTTCCTGGAGTGAGTATCATCCTGATACCAAAACCAGAGAAAATCACAAGCAGATAATAGAACTACAGGCTACTCTTCCTAATGAACATAGATGCAAAAATCCTCAATAAAATACTAGTTAACAGAATGCAACAAATCATCAAGAAGATTATACACCATGGCCTAGTGGGATTCATCCCAGGAATGCAGGGATGGTTCAACATATGCAAATCAATTAAGATAACACACCATAGCAACAGAGTCAAAGACAAAAATCACATGATCTTCTCAATAGATGCATAAAAATCTTTTGATAATGTCCAACACTCATTCATGATAAAAACCATACTGAAAAAAGTAATTGATTGTCTGTACATCAATCTCATAAAACCATCGATAACAAACCAACAGCCAACATCATAATAAATGGACTAAAACTGAAAGCTTTCCATCTCAATTCAGGAACAAGTCACAGATATCCAGTATCACCACTCCTATTCAATACAGTCCTGGAAACATTGTCCATAACAATTATACAAGAAATAGAAATAAAAGGAATAAGAATAGGAAAGGAAGAAGTTTAACTATAATTATTTGCAGATGACATGATACTATACATAGAAGACCTCAAAAACTCCACCAAAAAACTTCTAGAATTAATAACCAAATTCAGTAGTGTAGGTGTATACGGTGTCAACAGTCAAAAATCAATAGTATTCCTGTACACAAACAACAAACCCACAGAGAGAAAAATTAGTAAAACCACACCCTTCACAATAGCAACTGAAAAAATGATATTCTTAGGAATCAATCAAAAAAGGAAGTAAAAATGTATACATTGAAAATTGCAGTACTCTGAAAAAAGAGATCAAAGAGGATAACAGAAAATTGAAAGATATCATTTGCGCGTGGATAGGAAGAACCAACATTGTGGAAATGACCATACTTCCAAAATTGTTATACAGATTTAATGCAATCCCAAACAAAATAACATTAGCATACCTCACAGATCTAGAGAAAACATTCCTAAAATTCATTTGGAAACAGAAGAGATTTAGAATAGCAAAAGCAACACTTGGCAACAAAGGCAAGGCAAGAGGCATCACAACCCTCACTTGAAATTATGCTGCAAAGCTTCTGTGATAAAATCTGCATGGTACTGGCAAAGAAAAAGACCTGAGGATCAATGCAAAAGATTAGAAGATGAAGACACAACTCCAAACACACTCATCCACCTTATCTTTGACAAAGAAGCCAAACATGTTCACTGAAAGAAAGATAGCCTCCTTAATAAGTGGTGCTGTATAAACTGGCTTTCCACCTGCTGAAGACTAAAATTAAACCCATCTCTTTCACCATGTAGTAAACTAAAGTCAAAATGGTTGAAAGATCTAAATGTTAAAATGGAAACACTAAAACTACTTGAAGACAAAGGAGATTGAAATCTTGAAGAAATAAATGTAGGCAGAAGGTTCATGAACAAAACACAAACTGCTCAGGAAGTACTTCAAAGAATCAACAAGTGGGATCTAATGTTATTAAAATGTTTTTGCACATCAAAAGAAATCAGCAACAGAGTGAAAAGAATAACCACGGATTGAGAAAATATTTTAACCATCTGTCCCCCAAACAAAGGAATTTTATGGAGAACATATAAATAATTGAAAAAATCAGGGCCCCAATATTGAAAGACCCAATCTAAAATGGGCATCTGAGATGAATTCACAATTCACGGATGAAGAAATACACATGGCAAATAAAGATATTAAAAATTGTTCAACATCATTGGTCATTTGAGAAATGCAAATTAAAACATATTTAGATTCTATCTCACTCCAGAAAGAATGGCTGTCATCCAAAAATTAATCAATAACAAATGCTGAAGGGGCTGTGGGGAAAAAGGAACACTTCTCCACTGTTGGTGGGAGTGTAGACTGGTGCAACCACTGTGGAAATCAGTATGGAGATTCCTCAATAATCTAGGATTAGAGGTCCCTTTTGACCTGGCTATTCCACTTCTGGTTATTTTCCCAGAATAATTAAAAACACCATACCACAGGGATATATGCACACCCATATTTATTTCAGAACAATTTGTAATAGCTAAATCTTTTAATCAACCCAAATGCCCATCAACTGAAAAATGGATAAAAAGATTTTGTGGTGTTTTTATACAATGGAGTACTACTCAGCTATAAAGAAGGATAAACTCAAGGCTTTTACAGGTAAATGGATGCAACTAGAGATCATACTTATAAGTGAAATAAATCAGGCTCAAATGTGTAAACAGCATATTTTCTCCCTAGTGCAAGAAACTGAAAAAGTAAATGAGTTCCAAAATCTACAACAGATATTGTGAAAGGGAAAGAAACTGTTGAAAAGTAAAGACCACCTGGGATGGGGGAAAGAAGAAAAGAAAGAAGGAAAAATTTATATATATATATATATATATATATATATATATATATATATACACAAGATAGCTAAGATAATTGTGCTGCTAATTTCTATTAGTTCATTGAAAAGAACAGTTTGTGCTCATATTGTTTGGTCAATTTTGCATGCCTATATCTTGTAATCTGAGCAACTAGTTTGAAAATAAAAAGATGCACTATATTAACCATTGTTAATTTCCTACTATATTGTTATGAAATTCTGTAACATTTTTATTTATTTCTCTTTAAAAGAATAAAAATTAAAAATTAAAATAGAATACCCAAAAAACAATTATGTGTGCCCCGTATATAAAATGACATGCTATATTAATTGAATGACAATATGCTTTGTTGTGCATCACTTAGAAATGGAATTATGTACAGTATTTTCAGGTTGGTTATGGTAGTGAAACAATCAATGTGAGATATTAAACATGATATATGATCACAAGGGACAATTGTACCAATGAAGCAAGGTCTCAGAAAGTATGGGATGGGAGTTTTCTTCTTTTTTCTTTTTCAACATAATAGTACTCTTTACTACTGTGTAAGTTGTGGGTGTGCATGAGAGGGAGAGAGAGAGACAGAGACAAAAGATATTTTCTTGTTATTATTATTTCACAACTATTTGGGAACTAAAGTCCAATAACTAAGAGTACAGCAATTGATTCTTGTTAATTAGAAAATGAAAATTGTATAATCTCTAAGCAAACCGAATTTCATCTGTTGTGTTTACTTAAAAATCTTAAACTAATTCACATATATTTGACTGTTGATTTTCAACCTGCCTCTGCCATTTCTGATATTAAAATGGGAGATCATTCTGTTACATATCATAGAAACATTGCTGGGAAAATGAATGTACTTATTACATTGAACTGTTATTTCATTTTAATTGTGACATCCCTCAATAGTATAAGAAGATCAATTCTTTCCAAGTTAACCACTACATTTAATGTAATATAATTTAAAATAATCTCAAAGGAGATTTGTAGATCTCAACTTCATAATGTTGAAGTAATTGTCCAAGAATAGACAAGGTCAACTTGTTGAAGAATAAGGAAGGAGACTATCCTACTGTTGGTAATACTTAGTATAACACTATATTAACTAAAACACTGTGTCTTTGACACAGGGATTGAAATAGTAAAACAAAATAAAGAGCATGGAGACAGATCCAACAGCAATGTGAAAACTTGGAATATTACAAAATTCACATAGTAATCACTAGAAAAATGATGGACATTTTAAACAATGATGATAACAAAATTGTACATATTAGTAATAATATAATTTTAATTTCCACTATACACATATATGTAAGTAAACTACAAAACTGTTCATGACTTAAGTGCAAAACATCAATTTTAAAATTATTAAAAATCACACAGGTCTAGAAACCAAAAGGTGGAGCAAAGGTTTTAACTTGAGGGTTGTTTCTTTGTTGGTAAAATGTGTTTACTTCATTTATGTAAGGTTTTAATATAATTGTAATATTTTCAATGAATTGTACATTTGTGAATTAGAAATTCATAATTTTGTCATCGTAGTATGCTAATTTAATGGAAAAGAATATTTATATTTTATGGCTTTAGTCAATTGGTTTACATGTGGAGAATAATTATATTTGTCCCTAATAGCCAGTGCACAATGTAGGGCTTCTCCCCACTCCAATCCAATAGCAAGGTCATCTTAGATAATCTTAATATTCTGTCTAAAGAAAGTGACATATTAGAATGCAGTGAATGAAGTCACAGATAGTAATTGCCTATTCCTCTTTTACAAATTTATCTTAAGATATCCTTTTGAAAGTCTAGAGATGTTGAAGATATTTTTTGGCTAAAGTGTTTGTGACTTTCTTTAGCCCATAGCTTAAATATGACTGGAACTTGATTTATAAGTTTAATTTATAATGATATATAGAATAGTAGTCATGTATTAAAGTGTGAGGAGAAAAGATAGGATGCCTTCTTCTGTGTGTTCAATCTCATTACAGATTTTTCTTCTTATTGTATTTTTCATGACTACCATAAAACTAATTGGTACTGGTCTGTTTCCACAAGACCATGACCTCTAAATGAAACCTTATGTTTATTGGCTTATTAACTCTTAGGATGAACTCATTAGAAATATTAGGCTACTCTTCCTCTTTCTCCAAATATTTAATATATATTTAATGAAGAAAATGCAATTTACTATTAAAAGGTATAGCCGGTGAGATGGCTCAGCAGCTTAAGCGCCTGCCCTGCAAGCGCGAGGGCCCGAGTTCAACTCCCGGAACCCACATACGAAAAAGGGGCCGGTGATATCGCTCAGTGGCACGGGCGCCTGCTGGCGCACGAGGTCCTGAGGTCGACCCCCCGGTACCCACAAAAAAAAAATAAATAAAAAAATAAAAGGTATATACATACATAATTTCTAACATCTATGTACATTCCTATATGAAATGATGAGTACAACATAAATAGGCCCAATTATCTCACAATTCTCACTTAAATCTCCAAAGTAATACAACCATTCAAAATCCTTTCAAAACTCATTAAATTATGCAAACAATTTCCTGGGCCAGTTAGATGGCACAGTGGCATAAGTGCCTGCCTGGGAAGCAGGAGGGCCCAAGTTCAACTCCCAGATCCCACATATGAAAAATAGGGCCAGTGATATCGCTCAGCAGCATGGGCGCCTGCTGGCATGCGAGGTCCTGAGGTCGACCCCCGGTACCCACACACACACACACAAAAACATTAACGTATGGTGGGTTCAATGTTTCTTCATACAGACTCAACAAATGAGTCCTGAAGAATTGAAAGATTGTAGAGAATCAGAGTCTAGCAAGATAGATCAGGAAATACTCTACAAATAAATACTCTACACTACAATTAAATACAATCCAAATAAATACTCTACAAATAAGTTGAGTGTCATTGAAAATTTAGAAGAAAACATGAATATGGTTTGGAGACTGCATAGGCTAAAGGAAATAGTACATGAATGAAGAAAACATACTTATAATAAAGAAAATTTAATAGAGAATTCTAAAATATTTCCCGTGAGAGCTGGTAATTACAGAACCAGAACCTTATAAGTTATTATATAGAGAAGTGGACTTCAAATAAAAATAAATACCTTAAAATATGAAGCAATAAGTATAACAATTAGTTGAACATCATGCAAGAATTGTTGCATGCACATAAATATTCATAGTTGGCCTGTACAATAGGAAGGACATTTTATTATTTATTTATATTTATATGCAGGTACCAGGAGTCGAACTCAGGACCTCGCACTTGCCTGGCAGGCGCTTATGCCACTGAGCTAAGGAAGGACATTTTAAATACAGTTTATAGTTGAATGTATTAATACAACATAAATTTTTCAGTATATAACTTTGTATTTATAGAACTAAAATGTATCATAAGTGAGGTTCAAACATAGGTTTATGTGTTGTGTATGTTTCAAATTCTAGTTCATTTTCCTCTTGCTATAAAGAAAGAGGAAACTTCCTATAGTGACATCTATATCATTAGTATGATCAAATTATCTCAGCAATATACAGTATCAGATAATAATTGCAAAGAAGTTATGTAATGCAGTAGTGCAACTATATCTACTTTCAAGTCATGTTTTCCTCTGATGCCATAGATTGCTTTAATCAACTAGGATTAGCAATGATTAACAATTCAATCTATGTTTTAAAATATGTAACATGTTTATATGCTGGAGATATGGTTTAAACTGAAATAAGAAATAATACACGAACTGTTTATTGAGTATATATTTTTATTATGGTTCTAAGATAGGTGTTGAATGATATAAATATTTGTAGAATGTGTACTCATGATGTACCCTCTTGAAAAGTTAACTTCAAATTCATGGAAATATATGTATATTTTTGTGTTGACCTTTACCTTACATACCATGTTTGGCATGCAGTGAAACATTTCCCAACCCACACACCCACAACCCATTTTGTTCAGTTCTACTCTGTTTTTATCTGTTGTTCTGTTAGCCTAAAATTTGCACTAGATTTGGAAATAGATAATGTATAATCTAGACCAGTGGTGGGAAACCTATGGCACACATGTGCTGCAGCCAGATGTTTGCTATCATTGAAAGCCATACAAGGTTCACCATCATTGATCTAGGATGTCAACTTGATTGGCATGAGAGACACCTAGAAGATTAATAAAGCACACTTCTGAAAGTGTCTCTGCAGGTCATGGAGTTGTGATATTGAAGACTATATCTAGTCCCTGATCCCTTCCTTTCTGGTACTCTTTCCTTGTCTCTATGATTTCCAACACCATGAATTGAGCAATTCTGCTCCAATAAGTCCTTCTTTCATGATGTCCCTGCCTTGGTGTCAGCCAATCATGGACTAGGAGCCTCTAAATCTAGAAGCAAAATTAACCCCTTATCCTCCAAGTTACAGTTTTAGGATATTTTGTCCCAGCTAATCAAAACTTGAAAAATATAGCTACTCTTACCTTCATACCTCCACTAAAATATTGTTACCTCAATAAAGTTATTGTATTTTATGAAGTTGCTATCCCATCAATTGTATCACTTGCTTTAAAGTATGTATTTACATAACAATTACAATGTATAGTTTACCTGACATAATTTGTATGTTATAAATACAATATATATTTGTAAGTATGTTTACAAACATACTAAAAGTTTTCAAGAATAATATAAGGATCCCTAGATATTCTATACCTAGATTTATATATTATTTATATTTTCTCCATTTGTCTTATGTTTGTATACAAATACATAGAGACAAATTATTTTTTTGAAAACTTTTAAAGTAATTTTGAGGGCCATGCATGGTGGTACACCCCTGCAATTCCAGGACTCTGTGAGGCTGAGGCAGGAGGAACACAGCTTGAAGTCAGCCTGGGCAACTTAATGATTTAAGGAGATCCTGTCTCAAAAGAAAAATCAAACTCTCTGGGAACTTCGCTCAGTGCAAAGCCTTGGGATCAATCCCCAGTACTAAAAAACAAACAAACAAACAAACAAACAAACAAATGAATGTTAAATTTGTTCTGATACATTCTACCCTTTACTCATAAAATTTTTAATAATTTCCCTGAGAGGGGAAAATAATTTATATAATCATAGTACAGTTTCAAAAATTTAATTAATTTTATAATTAAGAGAATACTAATTGTATGTTGGAGCTAGATGATTATTGAACTTTAAATATTTTACAAGTCCTTTCTAAAGTGTTAGTACCTTGAAATCAGTTATAGTGTGAGTACTTAGTTCAGTGGAATTCATAAAAACTACAATTTAAGGATTCTATTTTGAAATGCTCTTTTAATAGCACACCATCAACTTTAAACTTAAGCTCATATTAAAATTTTGTATGGTATCCCAATATTTTCCTTTTATTTATTTATTTCCTCTTTTTTTTGTACTGGAAATCGAATTCAGGACCTTGCACTTCCCAGGCAGGCATTTGTGCCACTGAGCAATATCACAGGCCCATATTTTCCCTTTAGTTATTTATTTTTCTCAACCTATTTTCACTTCAAGATGACTCATACATTTATTGTTTGTTGTACTATTTTGCTCTGTTTTAAACTGGAATTTTTTTTCCTACTTTTACTTTTGCTTCCTGACCTTGATATTTTGGACTATATAAGTTTTCATTCTCTGTTTTTTATTTGTTTATTTGTTTGGTTCATAGATTTTAGTCAGTTTGTCAAATGTTTCCAAGTGATTAAGTTTTGTTGTGCAATTTTTTCAAGAATATCACAAACTCTTTTTGCAAAAACATCACAATGCTTTGTCTTTTTTTAGCACATTTAGAAGATACATGAGGATGGTCTGCTTCAAAATTAATAGCATCAAACATTTGATTAAAGTGATATCTACTGGGGTTTCTCTCTGTAAAGTTACTATTTTTTTGTAACTAATAAGAAATATATTTTTGAAAACACTTCTATAAACTAGCGTATGTAACTTTCAAGCAACTTTTTGGATGTGAATTTTAGAGTCCAGTACATATGTAATCTACATACGGTCCCAGGAGTTTTCAAATATTTTTCTGTGTGTGTGTGTGTGTACCGGGGGGTCAACCTCAGGACCTCGCATGCCAACAGGCACCCGTGCCACTGAGCGATATCACCGGCCCCTTTTTTGTATGTGGGTTCCGGGAGTTGAACTCGGGCCCTCGTGCTTGCATGGCAGGCGCTTACACCGCTGAGCCATCTCACCGGCCCTGAAATATTTTTGAAGTTATTTAAATTTCAAGAAAGTTTCTTCTACCCTCTTACCAATGATCACATCCAGAAAAAAAGTCTTCCCATTTTTATCACGATATTTTGTTTTTGATTATACTAAAATTTCATTTAACTGGAAAAATACAACACATATATTTTTACCCTACTTCATTTTCTCACCAAAACGTCTGCTAGTTTTGCACAAACTATTATATACATTAAATTTTAATGCTAAGTTTATTAATTTTTCTGGTATTATACCTTTCTGTTGTTTCCAGTATCGAGCCATTATGACTAAAGTTGCTATAAGTATTTATATGTTTTTATTTTTGTGGGCATAAGTTTTGTTGCTTCTTGAATAAACATATGTATACAAAATTGTGAGGTCATAATGTAGGTGTAGAATTATATTTTGTTAAGATAAAAATCACATACCATAAAATTCATCATTTTAACTTCTTTAAAGTATACAATTCAGTGGCTTTTAGTACACTGGCAGTGCCATGCAACCATCAAGACTAGTTAATTGAGAACTTCAGATATATTGTTCTCTATTTTTCTCTTATACTGTCTTTGACTTTGGTATCAAAGTAATGCTGGTCTCAGAGAAGGAGCAAGGGCAGGAGGTACTTCTATGATTTGAATGTCCTCTACAAAACTCGTGTTGAAATTTAATTGCCATTGTAGCAGTATGAAAAGGAGAGACATATAAGAAATGATTAAGTAATGAGGGATCTGCCTTCATGAATCTATACAGGTCATTATTATGTGAGTGAAATAGTTATTAAAAGCCTGGGTTTATTACAAAATTTAGTTCACTGTCATGCATATTCTCTAGCTTAGGCCTTCTCTTTCTTACATGCTGTCTTGTAAGTGATTTCCATCCTTCTATTGTGATGTACCAAGGTCTTCACTATGTGCAGCCCATCAATCTTAAACTTTCCAACCTCCACACTAAGGGGAAAAATATTTTGTTTGTGATATTCTTTTATAGGAGCAGAAAATTTATTAATATAGTTTCTTTAGCCAGTGTGTTGGCACACACTTGTAATCCCAGTCCCCTGGGAGGTTAAGGCAAGAGCGGTTGACATGTTTGAATGTAGCCTGGGCAGATAAGGGGCTTAGTGATGTCCTGCCTAAAAATAAAAATGAACAAGAGCTAGGCACTGTAGCCCAGTGCAAAGACCCTGATTTCAATCAGGAGTACCAAACACACAAACACAAAAGTTTCTTTCCCTTCAAATTTTGGAAGAATGTCAGAAAGATTGGCATTAATACTTCAAATGTTTGGTACACATTCTCCAGTGAAATCATATATCTTGACCTGAGCTTTTCTTTGTTGGAGATTCATTAAATGTGTTCTCACAAATGCATAATGACAAATATCTACCATTACACATACAGAATACTTTCCATATTCTAATAACCCTGAGAACGATCTATTTATCCTTCCCCTACCCCAAATCTCTAGTAGTCGCTGATCCATAAATTTCCTCTTTGTCTTCTCATGGTTTGATAATTAATTTCATCACTGAATAATATATCACTTTATGGATGTACCACAATTTGTGCTTTCATTTGCCTATAAATGGACATATTTGTTTCATCCAAATGTTAGTCATTATGAATAAATTTACCACAAATATTAATGGCAATATTTTGTGAATAGAACTGGATTTTCATTCTTTGAGAAAATGTCAAGGGGCATGATTTCTTGACCATATGATAAAAGCATATTAAAAATAAGATGCCAAAATTGTTTCCTAAGTGACTGTACAGTTTTTAATTTCCACCACCAATGAATGAATTGCATTTTATAATCTTAGTGTTTCAGATTTTAGGCATTTTACATGTGTAGTTGCTTTCTCATTGTTTAGAATTTTATTTACTTAATGGCATACGATATGAATCATCTTTTCATATGTTTAATTGTCATCTATTTAATATCTCTTGTGAGACATTTGTTCAGATATTTGCCCATGTTATAATTAGGTAGTTTCTTTTTTTCTGTTGAGTTTACATTGTTCATTATGCATTCTGCTTGTACATTTTCAGATACTGTATATGATTGGAAAACCTCTCTCAGACTAACACTTATATGTTTTTTAAAAATAATGCTTTTAATGGAGCCAAATTTGTAAATTTTAATGAAGTCCAGCTTATATATGTTTATCTTTTGAGGAGTATGCTTTTGTGTTTTACCTAAAAAGTCAGGCACTTACATTGCCACTTAGATTTTTTTTTATTTTGTTTAGAAGTTTTATATTTGTATATAAATCTATAATCTTTTTTGAATGAATTTTTATGAAAGATATAAAAATCTTGGGTTATTTTTCATATATATATCATCAACTAGAATGTATATATATATAAATACTAATGTTTTATTTTAGCCTGTGACTTGCCTATTCATTTTTTTTTTTGTGGGTACCGAGGGTCAACCTCAGGACCTCACTCACCAGCAGGCACCTGTGCCGCTGAGCGACATCACAGCCCTTTTTTCGTATGTGGGTTCTGGGAGTCGAACTTGGGCCCTCGCGTCTTGCCAGGCAGGCGCTTATGCTGCTGAGCCATCTCACCAGCCCCGCCTATTCATTCTTAATACTCTTTTTGTTAGAAGGAAATTAATGAAGACTAATTCACAGTTTGCTATGATTATTATTTCTGTCCCATCTGAGTATTATTTGCCGCTTTCAAAGTAACAAAAATATTCTAATTATTAATTGTTCTAAAATTTTAATATTAGCTTCTACATGTCATTTTTCTCAAATTAATTTGTCTACATTGGAGTTTTTATTTTTCTTCCATTTGAACATTGAGTTTTGTCAATATTATTTTTTGCAAATATTTACCTTTTCCTACATTATTTATTCAATGCCTGTACATAAAATCAATTTATCATATAACAAGCAGTTTATTAACACGATCTTCTGTTCCATACATCTCTTTTTCTACCTTGTGCTAGCACTGCTTTTTGTTGATAATGGCAGTTTTAAAATCATGTATAAATCCACAATTAATGCTACCATTTTAAAAGAAGGTTTAGGTTGCAGTAGACAATTTAAATATTCATGAAACTTTGACAAATCAGTTTCATAAATTTGTATTTATAAAAGCCTCTCTCTCATTGAACTTTGGCAACAGAAGAAATTTATATAAGTGGAACCACACAGTATATAGCTTTCAAGATTGACTTTCTTTATTAAGTATAATTTCCTTTTAAAGCATGCAAATTATTGCAAGTATCAATAGTGTATGTTTTTATAGCCTAACAGCAGTCTATACTGTGGATATATTACAATTTATTTAACTATTAACCAATTGAGAGATATTTTGTGAAGTTTTTTTTAAAGGTTTTGGCTATTTCAAATATATCTGCTATGAAGAATTTTGCACAAGTCTTTGTGTAGATAAAGCTATTATTTTTCTTGAATAAATGCCAAGGAATGCACTAGCTGGTCTCTATGTCAAAAGTATATGAAAATATAGCAGTATTTTTCAGTTTGGCTTTATCTTTTTACTTAAAATTTAGCAATAAAATTGAGATCTAATTTATCCACATATTATGGATTGTATCTAGATGTCCCCCCAAAGCTTCATGTGCTCTTAGGTGGAACTTTTGGGAGGTAACTGGATCATAGGTGTGACATACACATCACTGTATTAGTCCATTGATGGGTTTATAGCTGGGTGTTTTGTTGGAAGCTGAAGCCTGGGGAGAGGGGAAGGCTCATGGTGGGTGTGGCCTGGTAAGTTGTATACATCTCTCCTCCACCCTTGGCCCCTCTCTGCTTCTGCTTGCCATGCCATGAACTTTTTCTCTTCTGTGATGCTCCTCTGCCATGCTGCCCTGCCTTATAGCCAGTTGACTACAGACTGAAACCACTATAAACTGTCTTCCAAAATTAATTTCTCCTCCTTCAATTCGTGGGTGTTGTGTATTTTCTGTTAGCAATGAGAAAGTAACTAAGAAAACAACCTTCAAAACTTGGTTTTGTCAGTATCTTTTACACGTTCTAAAGTAGATGTATAATGTTATAATGATCTTGATTTGTACTTCTCTAACTGCAATTTATATTGTCCTTTCCATGAGCTCATTTGCTATTTTCTTTTCATATATAGTGAATTATTTTTATTTTCTTCAACAATTTTCTAATTTTATTTATCATTGTACACTTTGAGGGTCTTTAATATGTTCTGCGTATGAGTTCATTTTCAATATATGATCTGTGTTTCTTCTATTCCATAGTGTGTACTTTTACTCTCTGAAATAAGATTTTCAAGGGAATATTTCTGTTCTGATAAATATCAACTTCATTTTCTGATGATTATGTTTTAGTGTCATGTGTAAGAACTGTTCACTGAGCCTGCATCTCAAGATGTTTCTAAATGTTAGATTCTAAGCATTTGATAACTTCACATTTTATATCTATACCTATCATCAATTTTGAGTAACTCTTTGCTTAAGACATGAGGTTTAAGAGATTTATTCTTCCCCCTATGGATATTCAAATACTCCAGCATCATTTGTTGAAAGGATTATGCATCCTTTATTAAATTACTTTTTTAGCTCTGTGAAAATAAAATAAAAAGGGTATACCTGTTATGGTGATATTTCTGGTATTTCTGTTTCCCTGTATTGATTTATGTGTCTGTTCCATTGACAACACCACAACAGTCTTGATAACTGAAACTATGTAAATTTTCTCCAAATCATGCAAAATAATTCAATTTAATCATTTTTCAAAATTTTGTCTTTTTTATTCTTGTGAATTTACATAGCTATTAGAAAAACAGCCCATATTTACCAAACTTTGCAGGGATTTTAATGAAAACTGTTAAAACTGGATATCCAATTGAGGAGAATGATTTCTTTACTCTGTGGAATCTTGCAGTCCACATATATACAGTATATTTCTCCATTTAATGAGAACTTGGAGATATTAAATCAATATTTTGTAGTTTTCAGCATAAGTCCTATAGATCTTATATGAAATTTTCACCTAAGTATTTCTTTATATAGGGATTATAAGTGATATTGTGTTTTGAATTTTAACACTCAAACATTTACTGCTAGTATGTAGAAATGCAATTACTATTTCATGTTGATCTTGCAGCCTGTAACAACGGTAAACACTAGAAGTTTATTTTAGGAGGGTTTTGTTGTGTGCTCGTAAATTCATTTGGATTTTCTATGTAGACACTTACATCATCTGTAAATAAAGTCATTTTATTTTTCTGCTTCACTCTGTACATCTTTTATTTTCTTATTGGATTGCCTAAATCATCAATTTCTGTTTAAATAAAGGTAGTGAAATCAGTACTGTTGCCTTGTTTACAAATTTAAGAGGAATGGATTCAGTGTTTTGCCATTAAGTATGATGCTCTTTATCACATTGAGTGAGGTACCCTCTCATCTTAAAAATAATTCATGAGTACTATTGAATTTTTCAAATGTTTTCTCTACAAGTGATATCATCTAGTGTTTTTTTTTTAAATTATTGTACACTTTTGTTAGTATGGTAGGTTACACTGATAGATTTTCAGATCTGGAATCAGTATTGCATCCTTGTAGCAAATTTCTCTTAATTATATTTTTCTCCCACAATTGTGATTTTCATTTATCAATATTTGGTTAGGATATTTTACATCAATATTTTTGAAATATGTTGGTGCATAATTTTTGTTGTATGCTGCATTTATCCAATTTTGGTATCAGGGTAATACTAGCTTAACAAAAATGTGTACTGGAGTGTTCATTTCTCTGTGGAAGTGATTGCATAGAATTAATGGTCATTCTGTTATAAATAGAATTCTCGTAGAATTCTCTAGTAAAATCTGCTTGGCCTAAAGATTTCTTGGGTTTATTTTTTATCAATTTTAATTGAGAATTTAGTTCCTTTAATGACTGTCTAATCAAATGACTTATTTTATCTTAAATTATTTGTGGTAATTTATACTTTTGAAAAATTAATTAATTTCATTTAAATTGTCTAATTTAAATCTTTACGGTTGTTTATAATATTCTCTTACTAACTTTTGGATGTTTTCAAAGGTGTGTGGTAATATTTTCTATCTCATTCTTAATATTGGAAATTTATATCTTTTTATTTTATTTGCCAATCTAACAATAAGGTAACAATCTCATTGATTTATTTGAAAAATTAGATTTTTATTTCATTGATTTTATTTCATTAATTTATGACATCATATTTATTAACTTCATTATTCTTATTTCTCCCTGAACATTCCATTGGCTTGAGCTTAGATTATTGATTTCAGATCTCTATTCTTTAATTTTCTTCTAAGGATATTTTTAATTTTAATGAAATTTCTTTGATTAGTTGTATTTTTAAAATCTATGGTTCTAATATTAAAATAGCCATTCCTGTTTATTTTTGTGAAGGTTTTCATGGTGCGACTTTTTTCCAATCTTTCATTAACACATAACCATACTAAGTAAAATTATAATCAGATTCATCCAGTCATGAAAAAACTGAGTAATTTTAAAAATGTACTCTGTCAATGTCTGTCTTTAAAAGGTCTGTTATACCACTTATGCTTGATGTATTTTTTGATAGGTAAGGCTTAAATCTTCATTGTATTTTTTGTATTCTGTTGGTATTGACTCTTTTTACTGCATTTGTGTAAGCTTATTGAATATTTCTAGAATTCCATATTGATCATGCATGGTGTTTTTAAATGCACATATTTGTATGGTTTTCTGTGATCATTGTAGGTATTGCACTGTTTTATTACATTCTACTTGTGGTGATATTTACTAATTTGTGTAAAGTGTAATAATGAAACATATTCCTGTGAGTATTTCTATTACTGGAAATATGGAGTAGATAAATGATATGTTTTTCTTCTTTTTAAGCATGATTAAAATCACCATACATTATATATAAAACAACCATATGAAAACTCTGAAAAATGGAAAGAAGGTAGACTGGCTGGCGAATTTAGGTCCTTCTATAGACTGAATTGTGTCAACCCAACATTTATGTGTTGAATAGCTAATCCCCAATGGACTTGCATCTGAAGGTAAGGACTTTATAGAAGTAATTATGTTTAAATGAGGTCAAAAGTGTGGTGCCCAAATCTGATAGAACTGTGACCATATTAAAGGAGATTTCTCTTTCTCTTCCATGTGAGGACACATGAGAAGGCAAACATCTTCAAGCCAGAAAGAACACCCTTCCAGAATTCAGCCATACCATATCTCTACTCTAGGATTAAGCCCCCAAAACTGTGAGAAAATTAAATCTGTTGTCTAATTTACCAAGTTTATGGTATTTTGTTATGTAAATTCAAGTAGACTAATAGAAGTAATGGTGTAGTAAAAGGAATGTTGGACCATTAGGAAGGAAGAAGTGAAAGAATAACACTACATTAAAATCAACTAGACTTTACTTTTATTCTTGAGTTTCTTTAAATTATGTTTACAGATGAAGCAAAATTTTAAAAAATTCACAATTTCTAATATGGCAGTATTTTATGTATAATAAGTACTTAAAACAAATATATTATAAATGAAGAGACAACCTTTTGTAGTTAAACATACCTGTAATCCCTGCAGTAGAAAACCTGAAGCAGTATGATGACTGTGAGTTTGAGGCCAGAATGGGTTACATAGTGAGTTCTAGGCCAGCCTGTACCACATAGAAAGACCCTGTCCAAGAAAGCTAAAAAACATGAATGAGATTATATGATGTATTATAGACTACATTTTTAAAATTATAGGTTTATTAAGATATGATCAACATAGCATATGTTGAAAAAATACAATTAAAAATAAAATATTGGCCAACACCAAAACTCTCCACAAAGTAGAAGAGTGAAAAATCTATGTTACTATTTCATAAGCATTAAACTAAAATGTTATACACATCACACAATCTGCTAAAAAGATTAAAAAGTCAGGAATTTTACCAGTTTATATAGTCAACCATATACAGCATTTTTAATATGCTTTGGCAAGATAAAAAATAACTATTACTTAGGAGAATTTAAGCTCATAATTTGAAATATATACTGTATCCTAAGTTTAATTTGTAATAGATGCAGTCATCTGCACTTTTTAATTATCTTTACAAATGAAAAAATAACTTACTCATATCATTATGATAGGAGATTGATTTGCGAATTGGAGTTATGCCCTTATCTTCCCACAGAAACATGGGAGATAGAGGCACTCCCTTCTTTGATCTAATTATTTTAAAGAGATGGCTTCTATGTTCTTGACAGTAATTTCTGGGAAAAGGGTTATTTTGCTTTAAAAAATTTCCATCTAGGGCCGGTGAGATGGCTCAGTGGCGTAAGCGCCTGCCTTGCAAGCGCGAGGGCCCGAGTTCGACTCCCGGATCCCACATACGAAAAAGGGGCCGGTGATATCGCTCAGCGGCACGGGTGCCTGTTGGCACGCGAGGTCCTGAGGTCGACCCCCCGGTACACACACACACACACAAAAAAATTTCCGTCTATATTTAAGAGAGACAAAGAATTCTCACCTTTACGATTAAGTGAATATTGTAATAATAAAAGGGAGTAAATCTCTTTTTGTGCTTGTGCCCTTAAGAATTAAATATTATTTATTCTTTTTCTTAATTTGTATTTACTTCATACATTTGATGTACTCAATTAAAGTATATAGTTTATAGGTTTTAGTATAATAAGATTTTAAAAATTACCACAATCAATTTAGAACATGTTTAACACTTCTTAGAAGATTCAGTTTCCTATCAGCACTACATCTCATTCAAAATTTCCCCTTTCAGACCTAGATGACAAGTAGTCTATTGTATATACATATGCTTTTGAATATTCTAATTACTTTTGCAGAAGAAATCATACAATATGTGATTGTCACTTATTTTGCTCATTAAATGTCATTTTTAATGGTTCATTTTAAATAGTTGTAACAGGTATCAATATTCCTTTTTTTATTGCTGGATAATATTTGGTGGCATAGATACACATGTTCATCTATTCATCAGTAATACTACTATGAACATTCATGTACAAGTTCCTGTGTGGGAATATGTTTTCATTTGTCTTCGGTGTATCTAGAACTGAAATTTCTGTTTCATAGCTTTATCCTTTTGAGGACCTGCTTAACCATTTTCCCAAGTGGCTGCATTATTTTCTATTCCCATCAGCAGTACATGAATGTTCCATTTCTCAATATCATGGAAAATACCTATTATCTGCATTTTCTATTTTCTCTATTTGCATTTTGTTGCTGTCTATTGATATTTGACATCTTTCCACATACATTTTGCCCAATTGTACTTATTTGTTAGAATATTATATATTTAGATCATTTGTGCATTTTAATTATTTGATTTTACATATTTCAGATGTAAGATTTTCTTTTATGTTCCAGATGTGAGTCCTTCTTCAGGACTTATTAGGAGAGAATGTATAAAAATTTTAATGGAATTGGACTGGTACACTAAATATATTCACTTAATGCAAAAGAAGATAATAAAAGAGAAGTAGGGAAATACTGCCTTGAAATATATAGAAAACAAAAAGCAAAGTGACAGATCTAAATTAAATAATATAAATAAAGCATTAAATTTGCATGAATTGAATAATCCAATTAAAATGCAATAATTGTCAGACTGAATGAAAGAAAAAATATGATTCAGCTATATTTTCTTTATAGGAGATACACTTTGTATTCAAAGATACAAATAAATTAAAAGCAAATATAAAATCTTGTTTGGCTAGTGCCTCTGTTCCATCTAATATTGTGAGGAAAATAATAAATTAATAGAATAGACATATTGAATAATGACACATATAATCTCTCCCTTTGAAATTCAAGTCTCATATTTATAATATTTACACATTCATCTTAACACCCTGTAAGGAGATTTACAAATTACAATCAAAATGCTTTAGTGCCTGCTGAAGGACTTCTATCTGAAAGAAGTAAAAACTACAGCAAGTTGAGAAGAAAGGTTTAAATAAGGGCACTTTGAAATTATACTAAGGATTCTGAAATTTAAGGAAAATATGTTTAACTGTTTAAAACAAGATGTACCCACAATGGAGCTGGATATTTTTCAAGAGATCATGATCATTCTAATGCAAAGTTGGAGGATTATTTTGTATAAAAGTTCTTGAATTATTACTGTGGCAAAATTCATAAAAGCAAGTGCTGCATGCTTCCTAAACCATAAGGAAAGCAGGAGAATTTTTTGGAAAATTCTTAATATCTACTTTAAACACTACAAATATGTTCAATTTTTTGTACTCCATAGGAATTTACTGTTCTCTGATTATATGTTTTTATTTTTATCCTGGGGTGTGAAGACACAGAATTATGAAATAGTAAACAAAATTTTAATGTGAATTTTAGAAATATTAATTTACCAAGGTCTTAGATTATCTACCATATGACACCTTGATTACCTATTTTCATTACATACATCAGTGGATGTAGAAAATATCAGAGAAATGTGGAGTTAAATACATTTGAGTTCCCCTCTGAACTAATGTATTATTTATACCTAAGACCTACCTGTTAATGAATTTTTTTCTGTACCATTTTCAGGGCTGATGACTGCCACAGGAAGTACTGTCCCTATTGGAACTCTTATCCCAATTCCTCTCCTTTCATTCCCATCAGAGAAATTATATCTATGACAATTCTCTGTTCAAATATCACTTCTCGATACAACTGAGTCTACATTAGAATGTAATTTGACATTATTTTAATAACAAGTATAATTGCCTTGAATTTGTTTCTTTTGTTGAGCATCCTCCATGCTCTCTAAGAAATGATCTATTGGGCCGGTGAGATGGCTCAGCGGCTTAAGTGCCTGCCCGGCAAGCACGAGGGCCTGAGTTCGACTCCCGGAACCCACATATGAAAAAGAGGCTGGTGATATCGCTCAGCGGCACGGGCGCCTGCTGGTGCGTGAGCTCCTGAGGTCGACCCCCCGGTACCCACAAAAAAAAAAAGAAATGATCTATTATCTTACTTGCTTAATTGTACAAATAACATATCACATTATTTTCAGAGTCCAAATAGGCCATAAAAATTTGCAACCTATCTACAAAGTTTTAGTAACAACAGATTTCACAATTTTTCCACTCAAAATATTTGTCAAGAATAATTGCACTGATTATATTAGATCCTATGAAGGCACAAGGCTTTTAAGGTACTTTGAATTTTCTTTGTCAAGATTTCTACTGGGCTAGCTGGTTTGGTGTTTGTTATGCTGGTCTATAAAGTAGATCTGACTGAGAAACATCCACTCATTCTGACATGGGACAAAATGCAGAATTTTAAGAATGTCCCTACAGGGATATACAAAATTATGAAAATATTACATAAGTATTGCTTTACTAATTACTATAAAAAGTAGGCACCATACAATAGGCTTTCTGCTGTTATTGGATTTCCTATTTAAATTATGACCATTTCTCCCCATATAATTCTACCTGAATTAAAGTTATGGTACTTTGTGTCACTGAAATAAACATATAAGTGAGTAAATAATTTTGGCTCAGGTCACAATGAACATGTAGTACTTGTTACATTTGAACTTAGATTTAGTATACATTTAGGTTCATTTTTCTAACTTCCAAATTCAGTTAGAATATTTACCATCTATAATCATAATATCCTCATGCTTTTCCATAATTCTTATTAATAGTGCTCATACACCTCTGTTTCCCTAAACTATTATTTCTTAATTGAATTGATCAATCCCTTTTGTGTTTACTTAAATTAGTTTCTTATTTTGATCTATAAAATTGTATCTCTGTCTATTCAAAAATCTTCCTTAACTTTTCTCTCTCATTCAACTCTAGACTTTTTTTTTTTCTTTGTTCAAGACTTGGTAAGACTTGTGGATAAAAAGCAAATAACTGTAGTTATCAAAGAATACATATATGTACTCCGGTGACAAGTTCAAAACCATTTGTATGGGTGTGATTACCTATCATTCTATCCATTATAAATAGGAAATATTAATATAAAATACAATCATTCATCTTTGCATATATTATTAGTTCTTATTATCTGTGGATTCGTAATTGCGAATTGCTTACTTACCTATATTTATGTGTAGCACCAACATCAATCACTGTCTTCAGTTGTATCTTGTAAATCAGTGAACATTTTGTCACTCATTTTTTTTTTGTTGGTACTGGGGGGTTGACCTCAGGACCTCGCATACCAGCAGGCACCCGTGCCGCTGAGCGATATCCCCGGCCCCTTTTTCATATGTGGGTTCCGGGAGTCGAACCCGGGCCTTCACGCTTTCCGGGCAGGCGCTTAAGCCACTGAGCCATCTCACCGGCCCTATTTTGTCACTCATTATGTGACTTTCCAGTTAAGATTGAATCAGGCCCCACTCTGCCTTCTTGTTTCAGTTTTTATATTATAAATAAGTGTTCTTTTGTGTGTACATTTAGTGCCATATCTTGTTCATAGTTTTGTGCTTTTATGGTGGCAATTTGCTGTATAAAATAGCACTCAAACATAATGTTGAAGAGTTAGATGAAAAAAGTCTCAATGTGCTATGTGTAGGGAATGAGATAATGTACTTTTTTTGCAACTTTGGCATTAATGAATCAACAATATAAATTATATAAGATGTCTTTAAACAGAAACACACAAAAAGTAAAGTTATGTATTTATCAATTGATAAAATGTAGCAAGGGGCTTTAAGAACCTAATTTTCTATTTTGCCTACGAGCAACGTTTTAGTATTCCCTAATTCCATTTCTTCAGAAACTCTATAGCAGCCATGGGAAATGAGCGTTGGTTAGATGTATAAAGAGAGCAAGACAATAAACTCTATTCTAGCTTATATCTGATGCAGTGAACCCATCAGTAGAAAACAGTGCAAATTTGTTTTCAATCTACATGCCAAAAAGGAAAGTTGAAATCCTTCAAAATCTAAGCTTTCTTTATAGCTCCCTATTTCCACTCCTTAAGTGAGTAGTGAGTAGATTGTATGCTTTGGAATCATTAAGAATAAGCTGTTTCTCCCCAGAGGTGGAGAAGAAAGCTAAAGTTTTGTGTTGAAGAAGTTGAAGAATACAGGCCTATATGTGGCTTATAGTACACTTTAGGACGAGGCCTCTGTTGGAGAGGACACATATCTAGATTATATACCAGCAACCCTGGATATAGACACCTAACTAAAATGATAGTGGGTGAATGTCTGAAGTATGAATACCAAGCAGTAGTGGACCCAAAGGAAAAGAGTCCAATCCAAATATATGGTAAGGGCAAAAGTGGAGCAATTTACCACTGAGCAGATAACTAATAGAGGCTTTGATAAATCCTTCAGTGAGGACTGCAATACTATGAATATGTGAGACACTTTTCCCTCCAAATTTTAAACTTTTATTTTATTATTTGACATGTTGTTCAAGCCCTTCCGAACTTCTGTGAGACACCACTATGTACTGGATTTATCCTGGGAAATGCAGAACAAAATTATACACATCGGCACACAGACACATGTCTCATGTTTGCAGCTCCAGGTTTTGCAAAGCTATTATAGTCACATTGCCTTTGGTCAGATCAACTGTGAATCCAATAAACTTGGAGCTGCTTCCCTTTAAAGAATAAGGGAGGACAATATATAATTAAGACTCCACAAATATCGCACCTCGTGTGAACTCTCTACACTACTGGTGTTCCAAGTAGGCCATGGTAAAATAATTTAATTACATCCCATCCTCTCCAGTAAAAAAATAATTCTGATGTATATTTCTGATTATTTTACCTCAATTAGAATCAAGCTATTTTCTGAGTAAATTATTTTCTCATTTGCCAGTTTCTTTTGTAACAAAGAGATGCTGAAAATTTTATGCTAATTCATTTTTACTACTGCTTAAATATGAAAAAGTAATACACAGTTCATTGCAACTATACTGTAGAAAATTTTGATAACTATCAACTATCAAAATAGGTCTTTAATGTTTTTATTTATTTTTCATAAATATTTAATAACTACTAAATATAATGCACTTACACTAAAGCATGGTTTATTTTTTATACAGGACAATTTTATTTTATAATTGTTCCAATTATTTTAGAAACATAAAATTGATTATATTTAGTAATTTTCTCTTAATCAGGTAATCTCCATTTATTTTATTTTTTAGTGAAGCTGAAATAATTCTACATAATTAAAATATACAGGTGTTTAAGAATATTGAATAAATTATACTATCAATAATTATTGAAAAACAATAAATATTCTTTATTCTGGTAAAACTTATTAAAATAATAAAGACCTTACTACCCTTTCAATCTCTTCTTATTCATAAGTCATTCATACACAAAAACACCAAGTATGAATTTTAACAACAGCAAAATACTGAATAAAAATTTGTTTTTTTCTCATTTTAGTAATCTTACCCAAGTGACAATTCTACTGTCTTGTCATTTTATATTGAAATTATGTTTTAACCATTATACTTTTTTTCACATTTTTGGGGGGTATATGTTTGTGATACATAATAATAACAATCATCTTGGGGAACTGGTAAAGGTACCCATCACACATTAGTCATTTTTATTTCTCCTTCCTCTCCTCCTACTCCCCACTCCCTGCATCCTAAATCCCCTTCCCATCTATTACCTTTTTCCTATCATCTCTCTTCTTTTTCCCCTTTTAAATTACTTACATTTAGTGTTTCTCACATAGAGAAACAATCCAGTATTTCCATTTCTATTTCTTGTTTATTTCACTTAGCATCATGCTCTCAACATAAATCCATTTTCCTACAAATGATTCAAATCTATAATTCTTTTTGGGTGAATAATACTCCATTTTGTGTATGTACCACTTTTTATTCATTCATATTTTGATGGACATGTAGGATGTTTTCAAGATCTAGATATTATGAATAGTCCTGCAGTAAGCATGGGGATATCACTGTAATGTGATGTCCTTAAGTCTTTTGAGAAGATTTGTGGAAGAGGTATACATGGGTCAAGCGGACTTTTTTTTTGATAAATCTTCACATTGATGTCTATAATGGTTGTACTAACAAAAAATTTTTATGTGGGTCTGTATTTCCTTTACAGATATTTTTAAGTGTTTAAAGTGTGAATTTCACAAAAAATAGAGATCATTTAGAATTATAATGTTCCCAGGGGACTTTTCATTTATTAAGTATTATAAAATTGTTTTCTTTAAAGTACTGTTATCTATGATAACCATCAAGTTTTACAGGATATTTCCTGTTTGATTTTAAACATATTACAAAATATATTGAGGAATCATAGAAGTTATATGTTACTGTAGGTTTCCATAGTTTATTTCATTCATTGTCAGTTTACATCATTATGTTTTGGAATGTAATTTAATCATTTTAATATGAGTAGTGAGTATTTAATGTCATGGTAACCTTAAAGCATCCAGTATATCCATTTTATTTGCATTCTTCTACTTACAGGAACATAGGTAATAGGGCATCCTTTAAAATGGAGACAAGCCAAACCACAGGACTTAATGTCATTTCTCCAGAGATTCATTTTTCATGGTATGTTGAAAGAAAGTTATTTTCCTTTTTCTGTTGGGAAACAATCAAGTCTTCTAGTAGGCAATCCATCAAGCTTACCAAAACCATCATATTATGATAAAAGTCTATTCTTTAAGTGAAGGTCAAATGTTTATAAGTATTTTGAATAAGCAAACTTTAACATAGCTATAATATATATCAAAATTATGATCTGTTAAATATAAAATGAACTTAATTGTTGTAAGCCAGATTTCATTTTTTACTCTTAATTTTTGAAGATGATGTTAATTAGTAAACAAGTATTAATATTAGTAAAGATAGCAAATGTGTGATATTGAAGACAAAATACCTATATTTAAGAACAATATGTAAATGTAAATAAATCCCTTTATTTTAAAACTATCAATTACATATTGTTTCACAGCTATTGGCTTATTATATTAAGAGGAGGCCTATAAATAAATGACACCTGGGTACATTAAGCCATGAAATGCTCAAATGACTGATTTAAAATATAATTTCTTCATTATGTATATAAACAGTACAGAATAGAATAGTAAGTATGTAGTTATTACAGTATTATTATACGATAATACTTTAAAAACTACATATTAGTTTTGCCTTTCCATTATTTTTGCTTAAAAAATTTATTTATTTGAAGTGGTGGTAAAGGGTTTTGATATATCCATAAGGGCTACAAAAATATTTTTAAAGTATTGTAGTGAAATTATTTATTATGAATTTTATCAATATTTCTTTGTAATTCTTTAATTTTTTTAGTTGGAATAATAAAGATTTTCTACATGAATTTTCATGTAAATTTATATGTTTCTTTGGCAACAGAAATATAATTCAAAACATTCCCATGTTCTTTGGAGAACTACTCACAACAGACAAGATGTGGAAACAACTGAAGTGCCTGTCAATAGATTAATAGATTTTAAAATGTGATATAAATAAACAACCAAATACTATTCAGACTTTTAAAAAGAGGAAATTCTGTTGTTGCAACAATGTGGATCAACCCAGAGAACATTAAGCTAAGTAAAATAAAAAGGTTTAGAAAGATAATTGCCATAAGATCTCATTTATAAGTGGAGTTTTAAATAGTTCAACTCAGAATTATTGAGAATGATTGTCAGAGGCTGGGAAGGGTAGAAGAGGAAAAGCAAGATAATGGTCAACTTTAAAAAGATTCAGTGGGCCGGTGAGATGGCTCACCGGCATAAGCGCCTGCCTGGCAAGTGTTAGGGCCTGAGTTCGACTCCCAGAACCCACATACGAAAAAAGGGCCAGTGATATCACTCAGAGGCACAGGCGCTTGCTGCTGCACGAGGTCCTGAAGTCGATCCTCGGTACCCACAAAAAAATAAATAAATAAATAAAAAGATTCAGCAATACAAGAAGATTGAGTTCTAGTGTTCTGTTTTACAGCCCAGTGAATGTAGTTAGCAATAATATGTTGCATATTTCAAATTTTCTAAAGGAGGCCTCAAATGATTCCACTGCAGAGAAATGATAAATATATGAGGTGGCAGTTATCCTAATTAGTTTCATTTGATCACTCTGCTATGTGTATATGTATAGAAACATCACATTATAACACATAATTTTATACAATCATTTTTGTGAAGGATAAACTTGAGTAATATGTAGGAAAATGGGTGTGCCTTGAGAACATAATGTTAAGTGAAACAAATCAGACCCTCAAGGTTAATATCACATGTTTTGTCTTATATGAGACACTCAAAATATAAATAAAGAGCTGGTTAAAAGATAGATAGCAGGAAATAGGGAGATACATACTGTATTTTGCAAAAGTGAGGAAGACAAATTATGGAAGGAAGGGGAAAAGAAGTAAGAGAATGGGAACAAAAAAGAATGAAGATGTTTTTGTACATGTGCAGACTGCCCATGGTGAATGAGATCATTATGTACAGAAAACATGTACTAACACAAATAAAAAGTGAAAATAAAATAAGTTAAAACTTTAAAAACCAAAGAAATATGGAAACTAGAGCTAATGTTCCAATATACCATATTTTAATGCAAAAACATATGTCCTCATAGCAAGCTAAATATCGTCTTGCTCATAGAATCTAAATGAATGCTTTAATATGTTAAATTGCATTAAAACTGTAACTACATATATAAACTAGCAGACATTTCAGCAAAATTCTCTTGTATTTATTTTGTGACTGTGCCAAGTCTGAACAGAACAGTTGGGATTTAATTTTTAAAATGGCCATCTCTTTGAGGAAATTTCTTCCATGTAATACTCTCAGGAGTGGTTAAATGCTGAGGCATGGGTTAGGATGCCAAAGTAATTATTTTATCCAGTGCATGTAAAAAATGTTTCTTTGGCTCTGATGAATTACATTTGAAAATTATTGAATGGGCTTTTCTTTGGCAAATCAAAATGTCTTCTTCCAAAGAACTAACAATCACTAATTTTTGGACCTGGCACCCTTATCAAATATCCCGAAGCAAGTGTTATGTACTTTAATTAAATTTATTTACCATGTAGGAAAGTCTGTTTAATAAATAATTAATTTACATCTTCAGAATGGCCTCTGCAGGCTCTTCAAATATTGTAGATAATTAAATTATTCAGGTTTCAAGAAATATACAAAATAAAATTGTTATAATGCGTCAGACAGTTAATGCTTTCAAACAATAAAATTATATACGCATGAAAATAGCAAAACAGTAAACTTCTCACTTGTACTCAATCAGAACCTAGATGGTTGTGTACCAGGGATCAATTCATTGACTATTAAACGATGTAATTTCTAATTACATTGTTGTGCAACTAGGTAGTAAAACTGATTGTAAAGAGGACTCTTTTTATTCTTATAAAACGTTATATAATAACCTTTTTTTGTACATATTTGGAGTACACGATGCTTGCATTCATGAAAGGGAATGGGTACATGCAGTTAAAATATACTAATTTTTTTATTCCCCATTCCCTAACCACCCACATCCCTCCCACCTTATCTAGATGCATATTCCTCATTTTCATTATTATTATTATTATCATTTTAGTTTATATTTGGGACATATAAAGATTATGTTAATTGTGGATTGTTGGCTTATGGACATGACACATTTAAATCATTTTTGTCCCCTTCCACTCTCCCATCACCCACTCTCAGATGCTTAGTAGTCCCTATGTGGAAAAGATATACCTCCTTGTTTTATTTTATCAGTTTCTTTATTTTTCTCATTGTTTGTACTTTGGATTACTCAAATGAGAGAAAGCATGCAGTGTTTAAATTAATATGTCTGGTTTATTTAGCTTAACATTATATTTTCAAGACACATACATTTTCCAACAAATGTGTAAAATTTATCCTTCCTTATAGGTGAGTACTATTGCATTATATATAGATACCATATTATCTTTATCCATTCATCTGCTGATGGATATATAGGCTGCTCACAAGATTTAGCTATTATGAATTATCCTGCTATAAATATTTGTATGCATGTATCTCTGCAATATGATGTCTTCAGCTACTTTGAAAAGATACCCAGAGGAGGAACAGCTGGGACAAATGCAATTTTTACTTTTAGCTTTTTGAGAATTCTCCATGCAGATTTCTATAATGGTTTTTTTAGTTAACACTGCCACTCATAATGTAGAAATGTTCTTTTTCACCACAGCCCATGCTGCATTTGATATTATTTGAGATTTTGATGATTGTCATTCTTCTAGCATGAGATAAAATTCTTAATATTTTCTTAATTTGTGTTTCTATGTTGGCCAAAGATGTTGAACAACTTTCATATAATTATTGGCCATTTTACTCCTTGATCTAAGTGTTTATACATTTCATTTTCTGTTTTTGATTTGGCCTTTTATTTTGGGACATGTAACTTTTTTTTTTTGTGGGTACCGGGGGTTCGACCTCAGGACCTCACGCGCCAGCAGGTGCCCATGCCGCTGAGTGATATCACCGGCCCCTTTTACATATGTGGGTTCCGGGAGTTGAACTCGGGCCCTCGAGCTTGCTGGGCAGGCGCTTACACCGCTGAGCCATCTCACCGGCCCGGTACATCTAACTTTTTAAGTTCTTTAAATATTCTAAATATAAGAATATCTGTCCCTTGAGGAACAGCTAGCAAAAATTTTCCCATTTGGCATGTTGTCTCTTTTGTCTGTTTTTTGTTTCCTTTGCTAGGCAAAGCTTTTTCTAATATATATATATAATTTTATATATATATATAAATATATATATAATTTTAAAGAGAAAAAAATAAAACCAAATTTTGAAACAAGATAATAGGTGGGTACCAATTGTTAATGCATTGTTATCTTTTCATTAGTTACTCAGAGTACAAAGTATAGAAATTTAATTATCTAAACAATATTGGCACAGACCTTTCTTTTCAATGAACTAAGAGAAATCAGTAATATAACTATCTTAACTATCATATATATATATATATATATATATTTTTTTTTTGCTTTTCACTTCCTTCTTTTCTCCTTTCCCCCAATCCCAGTTTCTCTTTCCTTTAGAACTGTTTCTTACCATTACCCAATATCTATTGTACATTTTGGATCTTATTTACTCTTTCAGATTCTCAAACAGGAGAGATAATACTCTATTTCTGTCAGGAATACTGTAGAAATAATGACTGAGATTGCATTAAATCTATATATCACTTTTAGAAGAATTGCCATTTTTACAGTGTTAGTTCTGTCTATCCAGGAACAGTGTATATCTTCTCATTTTCTAAAGTCCCCTCAAATCTCTTTTTTCAGAGTTTCAGCTTCAGACGTCTTTCAGTGCATTGGTTAGATTAATTCTTAGGTATTTAATTTTTCTTGATGTTATTGTGAATTGTATAGCTTTCCTAATTTCTTTCTCAGTGAGTTCATTATTGATAAAGGAATGTTAAAGATTTTTGTGTTTTGTTTTTGTATTGTTATATTCTAAATTTTGTTATTAATTCTAGGAGCTTTGAGGTGAGATATTTTGGGTCTTCTATGCAAAGGTTTGTATCATCTGAAAATAATGATAATTTGAATTCTTCCTTCTTTTACATATCCCTTTTAATTCTTTCTCTTGCCTGATTGTTCTAATGTCTCACGTACTATGTTGAACAGAAGTTGTCATCATGGGCATTCTTTACTTGTTCCTGATTTTAGAGGGAAAGTTTTCAGTTTTTCCCCGTTTAATATCATGTTGCCATTGGTTTATCATTAATGGCTTTTTATAGATTGAGGTAAGGTCCTTCTATACCTATTTTCTTCATGATTTCTTTTAATCAAGATTGTGTTTTGTATTTTGTCCAATGCTTTTCCTGTATCTGTGATATGAATATGTATATTTTCTTGCTTCTATTTATGTGTTGTATTACATTTATTTATTGTATATGTTGAACCATCCTTCCAACCATGAGATGAAACCTACTTGGCCATGTTGTATGATCATTTCTATGATTTGTTACATTCTATTTGTCCGTATCTTATTAATGATTTTTGTACCTATATTCAGTAAGGACATTGGCCTATAGTTTTCCTTTTTTGTCGGGTCTTTGGTTTTGTGATCAGGGTGATTCTGTGTTCCAGGAATGGAGTTGGAAACACTCTTCACTTTTTCATTGTAAAGAAATGTTTGAGGAGTACAGTATTGGTGTTATAAAGTTTTTAAAGGTCTTGAAGAATTCAACAGTGAATCAGTCAGGTTCTGGGCTTTTATTAAGACAATGCACATCAAATAAAAGCTCTACTCATACAGATCATAATAGTATACTTTAGCAGTATGGGGAAAGACTTCAACATGCAGGTAAGCAAGATTGATAATGCCAACCATGATGAGAAAAAAGGCTGTCCAGGACACATCTTAGTCAAAATTCAAGATGTCCAACAGACAGAATCTTAAAATCTGTCAGAAAAAAGCAAAAATAAATCTTATATAAAGTAAATCCTTTAGGATTATAGCAGACTTCTTAACATGAAATTAAAAAGCCAGGAATGGTTATAGTAAAGTATTTTAGGCTGTACAATTAAACAACTTCCAACCCATACTATTATATCAAGCAAAACTTTCTTTCAAAATAGACTGAGAAATAAGGACATTCCATGAAAAAGAATAAGTTAAGAGATTCATAAACACTAAACTAGCATTCCAAAAAATACCCAAGAATATCTTAGACAGAGATATTGAGCCAATAAAGCCAAATATTCAGATGGAATGAGTATATCAAGCAAGGCAAATAGATTAAAAAAAAGAAGAATGGTGTCACCAACAGAAAAAGATATAATATCAGGAATAAATCAAAACCTTTCTAAAGTAACTGTCAATGTTAATGGCATCAGTTCCCCTGTTAAAAGACACAGATTTCCATACTGGATCAAAAATCAAAATTAAGCACTCTTGCATTCAAGAAACTCATCCAGTCAAAAACATATTCATAGACTAAAAATTAAGTGATGAAAAACTTTATTCCATGTGCCATAACCCTGAAAGCAAGCAACAGTAGCAATTTTATTCTCAAAGTAAACATCAAGGTAAAACTGATCAGAAGAGGCATATGATGGTGAATATTTGTTGAGTGAACAATCCTATTGGAAGTGATAACACTTGTACATATATATGCACCGTGTGCTGGAGCACCTATCTTCATAAGACAAATACTCCTGGACATAAAAGATCAAATAAACACCAACACAATTATAATGGCTTGCTGCAATACCCCATTTTCACAGAGACAAATTAACTAAACAAAATTCAACAAATGTGTATCAGACCTGAACCACACCTTTGAACAAATTTACTCTATTATAACAGTTTGCACATTCTTCTCAGCAATGAATGGAACATTTTCCAAAATACACCACATAGTATTCCACAAATCGTGCTTAAATAAATACAAAATATCAAAATAACAATGTTAACTCTTAGACCATTTTGCACTCGAACTAGAATGGAATCACAGAAAATGCCACAGAACATTTATAAACACTCGGAAAATTAATAACACTCCTGAACACCCAATGCATCAAAGAAGAAATTAAGGACAAAGTTAAACAATTTCTGGAATCAAATGACAATGGCCTCAATTCCCATATTAAAGTACAACACACCAGAACCTTTGGAACATAATGAAAGCAGTGGTAAAAGGGAAGTTTATTGCAATAAATATTCATATTAGAAAAACCTAGCATTCTCAGTCAGTTTTACTCAAATGAATAATTTAATAATGAACCTCAGCCCAAATAACTTAATAATGATCCTCAATCCAACAACAACCACAACCCAACCCAAATTTAAGGAAGTAAATTAGAAATATTAGAGTGAAAATTAATGAAATTAAGACAAACAAATACAAAGAATCAATGAATCAAAGAGCTTGTCCTTTAAATCAATAAACATATTAGACAAATCATTAGCCAAATTTACCAAAAGAGGTCAAAGATACATATTAATGTAATTTGAAATAACAGAAGTGAAATCACAACAGACATCATTGTAATTCAGAAATAGTAAATGCTATGAAAAATTGTATTCCAACAAATTGGAAAATATTGAAAAAATGAACAGGTTCCACGATTTATACAAATTACCAAAACTAAATCAAGAAGACATAAAAATTCTGAACAATCCACTAATGAGCAACAAAACTGACTGTCTTATATTAAATATAAACCTTGAAATTTCAAATAGGTACTAGTCTTTATTACAATATGTAAGAGGCACATTGTCGTCATTATTATTATATTTTTTCAGGAAGGAAGTTTGCGCTTCTGATTTCAGGATTGTGTCTTATTCTTGTGTCCTAGGAAAGTCAACTGTACCCATATTGTTCAAAACCCCTATTCTATGTGAGAAGCATTAAATCAGAACCTGGATGGTTGTCAACTAAAGATCTACTGACATGATGTTTTCAACTTTACCCCCAAAGACTGAGCTTCTTGAGTGTATGAAAGTACTGTTGAAATAAACTTGAAATTTGCTATCACCATAATTACTTTCAATTTTTGTCTATTTAAGGAACAGAGTTCTATCCTATCCCATACACTGTTTAAGGAAGGAACTAAAGGAAATCAGACTCAAGTGATTAGAACATGGAATTATTCCAGAAGTATCAAATATCCAGTTACTTGTACAGAATTGCCTTGAGATAAGTATCCAGATGATATGGCATTTTAGATGATCCATCAATTTTTATATTCCCCTTTAATTTGGTTATCTTTCTCTAAAGAGAAATATATACAGTATATCTCACATATGGGGGAATAACTCAGTACTTTTTATAAGCACTACAGAAAACTTATACCCAAATATTCTGAGTTCTTCTGATAAGTATGTACATTAATAAATCAATTGATTCTTTTATGGAATTATCTTCAGTTTGTAATACAACATACTTATTACCATACTATCTGCAATAAGTATTTATAGTGTATATTTTTGTGTACTAATTACCTACATATCATATGTAGCCAAGTTGTGAAAGTCTATAATTTGTGTTAAAATTTTTTGAAACCAGTCATCTCTTTGCACTCAGTTTTTTTAAGAAGATGCCATACCTTTTCAACCCTGTGAATACACCCATCCGAATTACCTTTGAACATATTTCTAGAATTAATTTGGCAGCACATTGCAAGTGTGATTAAGACAAAAGAAAAAACACAAAGAGCACAATACACAGCAGAAACCAGAGAAAAACCTGTATGTAGTAACTGCATATGCATGTAACTGAAAAAAGAAGAAAAATATCATTCATTCTTCACAATAGCTTCTTAAATTCATGAAAGATATTTCAAAGAAATTCAAAAGAAATTATTGTTTTCCATAGCACAGCATAAATTCTTTCATGAAAATGGTTCTTCAGAATTACCTGCAGCCTGACTTTGGTAGATTTTTGATATTCATTACTTGTTCCATAATCTTTTAATATTTTTATTATGACTAAGATAATTTAGAATATTGGTGTGATTTTTGACATTTGTTTCTACTGTTTTCCTCCCAAGAGTGATTTGGGTGGCTCAGTTTCTTTTAATTATGAATGCTCTGTTACTGCCCATTGGCACTAGTTACGTTTTAGCCATGAGGATAAACTTCAGATTTTTCCTTTTGGAGATTTCGCTTTTGTTGCATCTTAAAAGCACAAAGAGAGTAAATTGAATAGAGCAGCCTCTTCCTATTTAATTCAAGTTGCTTTCCCTTGAGCATTCTTGATTTGAGACCTCAACATTCTTACCTTCTTTCTATTCATTTATTTCTCCCTTTTGTTAAGTGAAAAGAAAATAGAAAATAACTCACATATTTTATTCTGTATCACACATTCTCACTTCAAGAAATCACAGAAATAAATAAATTATATATATACATATATCTTACATTAGATATTTGAGACATGACCTCTATAAAATTGGAAAATTTTGCTTATTATTCAACTTGGACAAGTTACATTCTTGAAAAATGAATAGTATAAATAATTTGCATATGAAATTCAATATATTATCTATGTGCAATTAAATAGATTTTTGCTGAATGACCATTTCACAGACCTAATATATATTGAGGGCACCTCCAAAGCAAATGTGCACTAAAATAATAAAATAATTAAAAACTAAACCAGTATTTGATATATTTAAGTTTAAAGTTGGTAATTATAAGAATGGTTAGATATTTCTGGACACTTACAAATTTATTTTATGGTGCAACTTTTTTTAAAGTTCATAATATCATGTTGACAGTGTGGGCTTGGAATGGTTAACTAATGATATCATTTGAGTACTTATATCTTCAAAAAAAATAATCCATCCCTGAAAAAATATTGATCAAAATTTATTATGATTTAACTTTTTATTCTATAAACTCTTTGTTTCAGAGAAAAATAGAACAGATAAATAAATGTTCTACATTTAGGGAATAAAAATATAAATGTGTTTACATTTTTCACAATTAATTTACAATTTTCAAAAAATCCGAGGTCAGGATGATACATAGGTATTGATCATTACAGATTATTGTTTTGGAAGCACTTACATAAGTATGCTGCACTTTTTGCCATGATTTTGAAGTCCTCATTTTGTGCATGCCTTGATTTATAGTTGTGTTATTATAATCTCATAAACAGGAAGTTTTGAAGTCTAAGTCAGGTCATTAATTCACCTCAGGCAAATTTCTAAAGAAAGAATAACTGTTGTAATAGCTAATATCTAATGATTTCTTTCTGTGCACTAGTTTTAGCACAAAGCATTTTGCTACGGTACCTTATTTCATTCTCAAATTATTCCTATAAAATTAAGAAAGCAGCATGAATAGCTTACAAAATGAATCCAGCTAGGAAGAATTGTAATTGAGATTTTTACCCATGTAAAACAATCTTAGGAGTCATGAATTTCAATCATAGAATTTCTCTCAAAGTACACCTATTTAAATACTCTGTTCAGTATCTACGTATAAGTATATTTACACTGACTGATATTTTGCCTGTGATCAGTATCATATAAAAAGTGGTACTCTAATTTCCTGAATAAAATATTATTTAAAACCACAGTGATCAGCCAGGCATAGTGGCACATGTAATCCCAGCACATGGGAGGACAAGGCAGAAGGATTGCTGTGAGTTTGAGGCTAGTCTGTGCTTCATAGTGAGTTCAAAACCAACCTGAGCTGTACAATGAGACCCTGTCTCAAAAAACAAAAACAAACAAACAAAAAAAACACACAGACCCCCCCAAAAAATCCTAAAAGATCTCTAAAAAAATCACATGTATATACTCCTGTAGTATCTATCTCAAATTTCACTTTAGTGGTAGATTGTGTTGTTGGTGGATAGTTGCAGTGATGAATATCTTATTCCATGTGCTTTTCTCAATATGTGAAAGTCATTTTTCCTCCATCATAGGTGGAGTTCGTGTTTCTCCCCATGAACATAGGCTGAGTATTATAACATTCCTGACCAAGAGAATTTGGCAGGATTGAAGATTCCCATCCTCTATCACTTATTCCATTCCTTGGGATCCATGAACCAATATACGAGAATTTTAGCGACCCTGACCACTATGTTATCTTTATCACCAAGAAGAAGCAAATAGAGATAGATAGAGCTGAGGAATTCCAAATGTTCCTGTTGCAAGAATTCCAGCTATGCCATCTCAGGCACCAAGAGTTAGACTGAAGAAGCCTTCAAGATATTTCTGGTCACAGCCACTGTGACTTCGACCCTTTGAGACACTGTAAACAAGAACTAGTCAGTTCAACTCCTTTTCAATTTCTGATTGTTATTTTTTTTTTTTTGTGGGTACCAGGGGGTTGACCTCAGGACCTCGTGCACCAACAGGCACCCGTGACGCTGAGCGATATCACCGGCCCCTTTTTCATATGTGGGATCCGGGAGTCAAACTCGGGCCCTTGTGCTTGCAAGGCAGGCGCTTATGCCGCTGAGCCATCTCACCGGCCGCTGATTGTTATTGTTTTAAACCAATAATTTTGGGGGATAACTTATAGAGTATTATACATTTAGAAAAAAACCTTCACAAATCCTCTAGAAATTCCTTCCATACTGCATGATAGATTAGCCCTCAGCATTTTTCCATATTGGTTTTCTAAAGTAGATATTCCAATTTTGGAAAGCATATGTAGTTCCACTCACTGGATGAATATGTAATGCTAATGCCAAAAACTACAGAATTTATTGAAAATTTAAAACTTAGGAAGCAAAAATTGTCCACCTGAAAGTAGAATATTGATTACTAGAGATTAGTAAGGGTGTGTGTGTTGAGAGTTGAGGGGGCTAAAAAAGGAAATGTTGGATTTGATCAGTGCATGTTGTACACATGTATGGAAATATCACACTGAGCTTTACTAATATATACAATTAGTATGTGTTAATAAATGCAGGAACTGTTGCTTCAGAGATATTAAATAAGCATAATAATTAATACTTGTTATGGCCTATTACAAGGAACTTAATGAGATGACGTTAGTGAAACATTAGACTGAGTGCTAACCAGGATGTTTTCAAAAGTGAGATACTGGGTACCATGAAGAAAATCCTATAAATCTACTGGATTTGTACTACTTGGTAACAACCCATTGTTCATTTCTTGTTTACAAGTTTACTGAGAGAAACAGTTCTGGGGAAAGAAACAGAAATAGAAATAATTACAAAAGCTTGAAAACTTTGGTAACTTGTAATGCAAATTAACAGATTAACAATGAGTGAGGTGACCATGTAACAGTATGAAGTTGAAGTTCAGAGACACTAAACTAAATGGTTTGAGGGGAACTGGTATCTGAGCTTGCATATGTGATCAGTTGGTTGTAGTTTTGATGGTTCTGATTCAGCCTCAGAAGTATATTGAAAGACTAGCTTAGTAGATTGACTTTTCAAGTTAGCCCACATTGAGAATATTGATTTAAGAGAGTCAAGATAAATTTATTTTAGTTTTTATTTTTTACTAGTTAATATTTGCATTACATAATGGTTATATTCCTTGTGGGGAGTTGGAACATGTACATAACACATTTCAATTTGTTTTTTCTTCCCTTTTTCCTCCCTTCCCTACTCCTTACATCCCTTGATCCCTTTACCAGTTGCGAAAAAGTTATCTCTCTACTTCCTGGTATCTATCTTTTGTTTTACCCTTGTTTTTATTTTTGGTTTTTATGCACTATAGAATATACTTTGCCCTAAAGAAGAATAAACTTGGGTCATTTGTAGGAAAATGGATGTATCCATGAAACCATAATGCTAAGTGAAATAGATACAGGAGGTAAAATTTTGAGTGAAGTTTAACTTTAGAAGCCAACATAACAGATGCAATGACAAATATGGAAGGAAGAGGGAGAACAATTTGTGAAAAACTAAACCAAGATTGGGAAAATGAATTCGAGTAGAAATAGACTATAATCAAGGAGGGCAATGTAATGTCTTCATGGCAGTGAACCATGCATGCATGATGGTAAATACATGCTATTATGGTGTATCAGCTGGTTGAAAGAAGTAGTCAAGGGCCGGTGAGATGGCTCAGCGGCTTAAGCGCCTGCCTGCCAAGTGCGAGGGCCTGAGTTCGACTCCCAGAACCCACATACGAAAAAGGGGCCAGTGATATCGCTCAGCGGCATGGGTGCCTGCTGGCGCACGAGGTCCTGAGGTCGACCCCCCAGTACACACACACACAAAAAAAGAAAGAAGTAGTCAAGATGTTGAACCACAGATCTAAGGACAGAACTGGGACTGGAGAACATCTTCAAATCACAGTTATGGCTAATCTTATAACCCAAGGCAAACACTGTGGGCTTTGGTTTTCAAATCTTTGTGGCCCAGGTATATTTTTCTTTATATTTTATTACTTTCCATGGGTATCAAGTTTAAGATTTCCTATACATAGCTCATGCATGAGTAAAATGGAGTTATAGAGACATAAGTGAGAGTGGAAAGAACCTGAGGAAAATAAATATAAAGTTTAGAATGCACATTTATTATGTGATGTAGACATTAAACACCTGAGCATTTATCTCACAGAAATGAAAACATACGTTGACACAAATCTTGTGCATATGAGTTCATATAACCTAAGTTGCAATAAAATAAATAAAACTAGACACAATGAAAATGTCCTAAATGAATGTGTGCTTAACTAACTATGGTATATCCGTACCACATGACACTATGCAGCACAGAAAGAAATTATATAGATACAGTAATATGGATGGATTTCAAGGGTGTGATGCTCAATGAAAAAAGACAATATTGAGAATTTTCATGCTATGTGATTCATTTACAAAATATTTTAGAAGTAACAAAATTATAGAAATGGAAAGTAGATAAGAGTTTGACAGAGATTATGAATGATGGAATGCAGAGTGGTACATGTGCTATAAAGGTGTAGCCTAAGGGAGTTTCTTGTAATGATGGACTAATTTTTTGTCTTGCACACCATGGTATATATACAGATTTACACATGTAACAAAATTGTATAAAACTGTACAAACACATTGTACCAAGTAATTTTTATAACTTTAATTTTGTAGATTTGTTATGTAAATGCAGACACTATAGGAATCTAAATGGAAGGTACAGAAAGACATTTCTGTAATATTTTTGCAACTTCCTGATGATTGTATAATTATTTCAAAATTAAAAGTTTATGAGCATTTGTCTCAAATGGATGGATTATGTAAAGCAGTATAGATTCTAATGTAAAATTAGTACTTCAGAGGACTAAGGTCTGTGTGATTTTGTGTGTCTATGGCTATTTTCTATAGTGCTATATTTTAGAAGCATTATCCATCATCTATCTCTCTAGTAAACATATAATTATATATAATTATATTAATTAATTGTATAATTGTATATATATATAATACATGTATGTAAAAGCTGAAATCACAACAAATAAGTGGTCAGAACACCAATGCCATGATGATGATAAAATTTAGTAAAATCACATATAGCTACACTTTTAAGTGTGAATAACACATGAGTACATTTTTGATACCTCTAAATTACACAGAGAAACACACAAAGTAAATGCTACCTTGTAATCAAAACCTCATGTCTACTCACTGTTAGTGTGCCAGCACATGAATTGAGAAAAATGGAAGTGGATCTTTGGATAAAGCTATAAGTAACAAGGTACAATTCAGCAAGAAAAAAGAGTATACAAGGCAAGATCAGGGTGTTTTGGAAATAACTGGTACATATTATGTCAACTGTGAAACTAATACCCCAAAACAAAAAGAAACCAAGAAGCATTCAACACACATGGTTAAACTCTTCATTCTTTTTGAATTAGTGTATGATTAAATTAAAGGCAAACTCTCATTTGTCTGACTCCAAAGATGGGTCTTCATTTACATCTTAGGGTCTTCCTTGAAGAAAAATAAATGGGTCAATAATAGAGCAGGGCAAAGTAATGAAGTATTACTTTCCTGAAAAATGGGAAGAAACCCCTAAAAGAAGTTAGCATAAACAAATATTTCTTAATGCTTTCTTTGTGTGTAAACATGCGACAGAGAGAAATTAAATGGGATATGGAAAGTAAATGGTATAAGGAACAAATTTGTTTCAGCAGATTTCTTTTACAAATTTGATTCTATTGCTCTGTTCATTGTCCTCATTCTAATCCTAACACATTAGTTTCCACTTTATTGTGACTTTATCTCCATGACATCAAAACACTACTCACTTTATTAGAATAGCATCAGTGCAATCAAGGGTCATGAAGAGTTTATGGTTTTCTCCTCAAATGTATAAATGTGTGTGTGTTTGTATGTGTGGCTAAATTTGTGAGTATGTATGTCTGTGTGTGTGACTTTGATTGGAGTTTTGAATTAGACTTTCCAATACCAGTATATTTTTAACAATTTGATGTAAGTCATACCCACAAAAGTCTCATCAGTATCTTGTAACTTTTGAAGATAAAATTTTAATATTTTTTAAAAAATAGTCTTTCATAAATGTGACTTTATACTTCCATTCTCCTCTAAGTTTACTATCAAAAAACATCAATTTAATAAAGACTTATTCACTTTTTATCTCTGTTGATGATAGAAAATCGAACATTTTAATGAGCCAAAACCTGTTATGCTTTATGATTACCTGGTGCTGTCATTGTCTTTTTGTCTGAAGAAGCTGAAAAAATAAAAGTGCACTTCATTCAGTTTAACAATGCATAACAAAGAGATGCCTTTGGAGGTAAAAGATGTCCACAATAACTAGTATTCTTCAAACACTGAGATATCTGTTGTAATTCTTAACAGCATGTTGTAAAGATAGTCAATTTTAATATTACATGTGGTTTTCTTAATAACAGCTTTATTTAACTAAAATTTGCATACTTTATTATTTATAAACCTAAAGTGTATGATGCAGTAGATTTCAGCACATTGATAGAGTGGTGCAATTATAACCACAATCAAATCTAGATCATTTTTGTTATTCCAAAAGAAAACACTCTACCCACTAGCTATCATCTACCAACCTGTCCCCACTAAATCTAGGTAATCACTGTGCTGTTATCCATAGATTGGAAAAGTTAGGTAGAAGGAGAGAGTGGATGACTTGGTTTTATTTATAATACCAGTTTGAGGAAAAAATTCTATCTAAAGAGTGTTTTTGTTGGAGTGAATCAAACTGATCATATTGATTAGTTAAACTCTAGTCTATTAATTTTTATTACTTCCATTTCTTAAATATATACCATCATTTTTTCCTCTTGTCTGTATTCAACAAGACAGCATGTACAAATATATTTGAATAGTCATCTATATTAGCAGAGAAGAGTGTATAGGGTTAATGTTACTGAATGTACATTAGGTTTACTACACCTAACCACTGCATAATAGTTTTCTATTCATTAGCAATACATATTTAGTTTTGATAATATTTATTACTTTCATCAATGCAGTAATAAACACACATGTAGCTATATTGACTTTTGCTCTAATTTCCCTTGGAAACACTTAGGATGTGATTGATATTATATATTGGATGATACTGTCTCCCAGTTTATCCAGAATAATCCCAATTTATGACAATTTTCCTAGGGGAGTTATGAAGTGTCAGTTTTTATGATAAATTGTAAAATCTCACACATGGGATGAATGCACATTTAATATAACTAAGTACTTCCAAAATGCTCTCCAGATTACCTCTAACACTGTACTTCTTGCAAAACATCAGGCTTTTTATTTCAACGCATTCTTTCAAGATTTAGCTTTAGCTGACTTTCAGATTTTTGCAACTCTGATGGCTATAAGTGGTCCTTGTTTGCTATTTTAATTTGCATTTGTCTAATTGCTGCTGAGATTTGATTGCACTTTTATTTATTTAGTTTTAGCCTTTTAGTATTCTCTAGTTGTGAATTAACTATTTATTGTCTGTGTTATTTTTTTTTTGTGGGTACCGGGGGGTCGACCTCAGGACCTCGCGCTCCAGCAGGCGCCCATGCCACTGAGTGATATCACTGGCCCCTTTTTCGTATATGGGTTCCGGGAGTCAAACTTGGGCCCTCGCGCTTGCCAGGCAGGCACTTAAGCTGCTGAGCCATCTCACCGGCCCTGTCTGTGTTAATTTTATACTGGTTTATCTGCCTTTTTAAGACTAAACATTAACAACCTTTCAGTTTTAAATATTATAAATGTCATTTGTTCTTTTAAATATCCATCATCCTTGCATATGATGTCTTTCACTGAATAAAAATCTATAATTGTTGATGCATGTGAAGTGCATGAAAATTTGGTCTATTTTCTATTTTAGATTATTTTAGAAGTCTATCCACATTCCAAGTTTACAAAGTCATTTTCTTATAATTCAGATCATTATTAATGTGAATTTTCCTACATTTCATATTCAGATTTTTAATTCATCTCAATCAATTTTGAATAATACCATATTGATCCAAATTTCCCAAACCAACCAAAAGCAATACAATATTTACACATCAATTTGTGGTAGCCCATTGTAATATATTCATCTCTGCATATACATGACACTGTGCTTGAATATTTATTCCTTCCATTGTTGTATTTGCTCATTCATGCACTTCAGTCACCTTGTGTGTGTGTGTGTTTTTGTGTGTGGGTACCGGGGATCGACCTCAGGACCACACGTACCAGCAGGCACCCATGCCGCTGAGTGATATCACAGGCCCTTTTTTCGTATGTGTGTTCCGGGAGTTGAACTCGTGCCCTCATGCTTGCCAGGCAGGCACTTACACCACTGAGCCATCTCACCGGCCCTGTTTTGTTTTTTATTGTCCATGTGACTTTACAGATCATTGCAAGATATGTTGTAGACAGCCTTTATTTCAACATTTTAGGTATTTTTCCAAATGAAGTATTTATGTGTACCTAGTTTTTCAAAAAAAGTCTATGTTGCTTTTTGGAGTCCTAAAACATCAACTGTTAGCATGAACACAGAAAGGAAAATAATCTTGAAATTTTGCTCTATTCTGTATTTGGAGTCAATTGTTTAGATATTGATTTTGTTCCATTTTCTACATAAATAATTACCTCATCTGAGAATAGAATGTTTCTGCCCTTCCTCTTTGTTTTAAAATTTTTTTTAATTTTTCTAACTCTGTGTTTGTGATACATCATAGGTACATTTTGGGTGGATTGTTCCATATATATAGCATATCTCAATTATATTCAATCTCTTTATACACACTCCATATCTTTGCTCCTCCTCATGATTCCCTCCTCTTTGCCCAGCAAGTCTGCCTTTTTGTTTCCTACTATATCTCTTATGATTTACTCTTTCACCTATTTAGGTTTTAGGTTTCTGATATAAAAGCAACTGTATGATATTAAACATTCTATGTCTGACTTCTTTTACTTAATGTTATGGTCTCAAGTTCCATTAATTTTCCTAAAAATCATATGATTTCATTCTTTATAAAGATGAGTAATATTCCAGTGTGTGTATGTACTACACCTTTTGTCCATTCTTCTTTTGATGGACATCTGAGTCAGTGATGGTGAATCTTTTAGAGCTTTCAATGATATAAACAGCCTGCTGCACCATGTGTGCCATAGGTTTATCACCACTGATCTAGATCATTTCTAGGGCAATTTATTTCTTTATGCATTGACTAGGACCACAAATTTTATATCACATAGAAGTGACAGCAGCATTTCTAGTTGTTCATAATTATCACTTTTCTTTTTTTTGTGGGTACCGGGGGATCGACTTCAGGACCCTGCGCGCCAACAGGCACCCATGCTGCTGAGTGATATCACCGGCCCCTTTTTCGTATGTGGGTTCTGGGAGTCGAACTCGGGCCCTCGCGTTTGCAAGGTAGGCGCTTATGCCACTGAGCCATCTCACCGGCCCTCACTTTTCTAATGTAATACATTTTATGAGTATTTTTGAAATTAAATTCAATATAGTTTATTGTGAAAAGAAATGTATTAGTTTATGTTACTAAGAATTCCAAAAATGTCATTGACATCAGGCATAGCTGGATCCAGTGTCTTAAGCAACATTAATAACATTTCCACTTTTTAGTGATCTCTACATGCATATGCTGTTTTCACAGATTGGGGAAATTAGCCCTATAAATCCTCAAGTCCACACCTTAAGATCTATGAAGAAAAAAATACATAGAACTTTATGGAAAGATCTCAGGTTGCTTTAAAATAAATATAAGCTGCTTTGTGTCTGTAGTTCCAGTTCACCATCATGGACTGGTAGCTCATTGATGAAAGGACTCAGTACTTTCTCAAAGAATGGGTTGTTGACAGATGTAAGTCCCAAGCATATTATCAGTGAAGTATTTCTGTAAAATTCAATACTTGAAATGAAAATGCAGGTAAGTAGTTTTCACATTTTGAATTTTGATGGATTCTATAAATTTGTTTTCCTGAAATGCTTTACTCATTTACACTTCCATCTATAATGTGAAAGAGCATATGCTTCTTCATGTCTTTGTGCAAACTTCACATGATTAAATTTTTTAATTGTGCCAATATATTGGATAAGAATAGTAAGGCTTTGTTATTTAATTTTTGTGTATTGATTACAAATTATTTTTAAAATTTGTGCATATTTGCAGTACATAATGTTTCTATTCCCTGTGTGGAGTTGGTACATGTATATAATACATCTTAATTCCATTTTACATCCTCCTCCTCTTCCCTCCCTACCCCATCTCTGCAACTCCTGGTCCCCTTCCATTTGAGAAAGAACTATCTCCTACTTCCTATTATCAATCTTATATTTTGTTCTTTATTTAGAATTTGGGTTTCTCATGCAAGAGATATGATGTGATGTTTAAGCTTATGTGTCTGATTTATTTCACTTAACATTATGTTCTCAAGGTGTATCTACTTCCCTACAAGTGAATAAAACTTATTTTTCTTTATGGCAGAGTAGTACTCCATTGTGTGTAAATAACACATTTTCTTTATCCTTTCATCTGTTCATGGACACATAGGTTGCTTCCAAGATTTAGCTATTATGAACTGTGCTGCTATATACATGGGTATTCATCGATCACTGTAATATGATGAGTGTTTCAAGAAAATACCTAGAAGCTGTGTGAAATGGAATTTTTGGTTTTAGTTTTTTGAATAATCTCCATAGTGATATTAAATATAAGTTAATGACACTTCTAGATTTCTACTTCTGTAGTGGTTTAGTTTTGTGATTTCTATCTTTATATTTGCAATGATTATCTTATAAAATTTCTTCTTGAAGAAGAGGCAAACCAGATTTTTAAAAATACTTCATTTGCTTTAGAAAAAATTTTTAGATATTTGCTGTTCATGCAAATGTCTATGTAAAAACACTCTTTTTGTGTACATTGTTAGAATTTTTTCCCTTGGCTTTGCTCATACTTTAACAGGGAGGGGTTCATAGAGATATAGTATACACTGTTATGTTTTGCTTGTAGAACTTTGCTCCTGCTCTAAAATTGAGCAGTTAATTTCCCATGTGAAATGGATACGCACATAATGCTTTTCTGCTGGATTGCAATGTTCTTTTTTCCTCGCCCTTATAGTTTAATACTCAAAACTTTGAGAGATCAAATGCATAAAATAAAGTTGCCCAAATGCACTGTAAACCAGATAGCTTCCTATCTTTTCTCTCATCTCTAATGTTTTACTTGCTAGAACTATATCTCTTAGGATATAATGCATGATGTAGAAGAATCCTTTCTCACTTCTGTATAAAGAGAAATATAGAAAAATAAAAATGAAAGAAGGAAGGGAAGAAGTATAGAAAGAAGGAAGGAAGAAAAAAAAAGGAAGAAGGAAAGAGGTAGAGAAAGAAACAAACAAACAAAGAGAGGGAGGAAGGGGAAAGGAGTTTGGCAGGGAAATTTGGTTTTCATGAATCCTTCTATTAACCTAGTCCTTAATCAGTAGATCACATTTTAGTAATGCTTTCTAGACATGTAGAATTTTCTTGATTATTTTCATTCTTCTTTTGTGACTTCTATACTATTAAAATAATTTAACAAGGATATTATCGAGACAGATTACACTATTTTTATGTGCTTTCCATATATAAATATGTACCCCTATGTTCAAAACAAATATATTACAAACATGGATTTAGAGATAAGTCTGAAGGATGTGGAAATAATGAGAAAAGATCCATAATAGCATAATTTAACCATTCCTCTATTTTCCACAGTAATTCTTTCCAGTCCCGAAATTTCCATCATCTATGCACACAAACAAAAGCAAATAAACTCCAAAGTTATTGACTCAAATTAACATTTCTTGAACTCAATTTATTTATTTCTATGTTAAAGAAGGCTGATATCTTTATAATATCTATACTAAATGTCATGTCAAAATATCTGCATGACAGGCAGTCACATCGAAGCAAACCAGAGGACAGTAGTTAAATCGGTAAAAGCAGATGGCATTCAGGACTGTTGCAATAGTGGGTAAAAGACCTCAGTGTGGAATTGGGCTCAATCTAAATACAGCATGGGCCAGTGAGAATTAATACCCAACAAGCAAGTTGGAGATGGCTGACTAATAAATAATACAGTATTTTAATTTTTATTATTTGGGATCCTTATCTAATATTAATATGCATTATTAGTACGTTTCTGTGTATTTCCTCTCCTGACTCCTCATATGTTTAATGTCCTATGTTATCCTCTTTCAACTTTAAGAAATTTATTATAGGACATTATTTGCATTTTTCAATATCAAACATTTCAAACATTCTAAAACATGTAAGATAATTGATGTCTGAAATAAAAATAAACCAACTGATCTATATATCATTTAACATTTGAATACAATCTAAAAGAGCAACATTACTCTTGAGTGAAGTGTTTTTATTAGAATAAAATATATATTGATATCATAAAGCCCATTTTTGTAGTAATGTTTCATACAAAGATGAAAATGTATTATTTATGTGAACATGAAATTCAACTTCTTTTTAGAATTTTAGAGATTTGTCCACCAACTGAAGTAAAATGGATTCAAAGTCTAAACTTTGACATGGTGGAAAACTCTCCCTACCTTTAGAAGTCACTTAAGATGATTTAACAGTAAAATGTGTTCAGTGGATGGAATATTAGTAAAAGAAATTACCAAAACTAAGGGATTTTCTGGCCAAAGTAACCAAACAGCATTCTTTCTGAAGAAAGGCCAGAGTAGTGAGACATCACCTGGGGATGTTAGAGGATGAAGAACCCAATCAGCTGTCAAGGTCAAGGTTTGTTGCCAAACATATTAAATAGGATCACTACAACTAAATTTTTTTTTGTGGTGAATTAACTGTCATGTATGGTATCTGCACCTTTAAGGAAAGTATATGTAAAAATGCCCCATCTCTTAGTGCTTATGTCATACAGAATTGATGCTTATTTCAGAATCATCATAGATTCCCCTATTACTTGAAGTAATTGTTTACAAAAGCAGCCAACGTTTTGTTGGGGGAATCAAAAAAAATCATAAATAGTTTTATGCTAGATATATAAGAAAAGAACTAATCATAATTTGCCTACTTTCCTACTGTCTGGAACATCAAATTCAATTAAGATGGAGTAATTTAATAGACTGAATAGAGCAGGAAGGAAGATTAATTAATATTTTCTTCAGTGAAAAGCTAATGGGCTTGTAGAATTCCATTTGTGAAAAATTAAGCAGTTGGGACCACTGAAAAATAAGACCCTATGGTTTGTGGCAGTGTAATAATTCTACTAGCTATAATTAAAAATAAAAAAGCAAATGGCTGGATGTATGTTATACACATTGAAATAAATAATAGAAATATTTCACACCTAGGTCAGATTTGGGAGAAGAAAATGAAGGTGTCATTTCATATTCCTCTAACATGACATTTGGATTTGATTCCATTTGAATGTATTAAATCAAGCCACAGAACTACCCAAACCAAAATTTTCAACAAAAGACAGAACTGGCATTTTATTCTCTCTAGCCTTTGCTTTTTGATAATTCCACAGTTCATGAGGCATGGGATTTTCTTTCTGTCAGAGAAGAAATACAAAGAAATTAGTCAACCAAAAAATGCCTATAAAATAACAGGAGAGACTTCTCTGCAATGTAAACCATAAGGAAACAAAATTTTACAAAAGTCTGCCAAGAATTTGACAGAGAATGTCTTAACAATTACAATAGATTTCTACAATTTCATTATAAATTCATGAACTTACTTGAAAATTACAGCTAAAATACTTTGTGAAGAACCTTCTAGGCATTTTGATAATTTTCATTCTTTAATTTTTTGAGATGGAAACATTTTTATCACTTTTAAAGTTAAAGTATATCCGTTCACGCCATTGTTTATTTTTTGGATTAATAGACTAATTATAAATATTAGCAAAAAAACACTTATATAAAATTCTCAAATATTGTGACTAAATTGTTCACAAAATTACTTTTTGTTTAAAATGATCACAAAATATTAGTTTACACTTGAAAAATGAACTGCTATGTTATTCTTTTTTTTTTTTGTGGGTACCGGGGGGTCGACCTCAGGACCTCGCGCGCCAACAGGCACCCGTGCCACTGAGCGATATCACCGGCCCCTTTTCCGTATGTGGGTTCCGGGAGTTGAACTCGGGCCCTCGCGTTTGCAAGGCAGGCGCTTACGCCGCTGAGCCATCTCACCAGCCCTGCTATGTTATTCTTTGAGGATTAGTTCTTGGAAGCTAAAGAAGGAAGTCTAATGGTACAGTTATGTTACACTGACCAATGGCTTAATTCAAAAATACTTGAAAGAAATAAACAGGGACACAAAGATCTTTTATATTTGATAGTCTATATATAATCACAATAAGATTTATTTCACACAACTAATATTCCAGAGTTCATGTGTGTGGTTTGGCTTGGTGTGTATATGTGTGTGTGTTCATAATTACACAAGCCTGTAAAATTCTGATTAATTCTCTTCTTGTTCCATTCCAATTCATTTTCAAACTTTTTACATTTATTTATCATTTAATATTTATCTGTGAAAGAGTCTCTATCATATAGTACTCCTGAAAGATACTTTGAAGATTGATAAAAATATTTGCTTGAAATATTTTCCAATATTTTTGATTATGATGAAGCTATATATTTTCTCACTTCTTATAAGAAACAGCCCTGTTTTGGAAATTTGGATTATTTTGTTATAGACAAAATAATAAATTTAAAACTTTTCTTTCAGGGCAAACTATTATTCTTTTTTTTTTTTTTTTTTATTGTGGGTGCCGGGGGTCGACCTCAGGACCTTGCGCGCCAACAGGTGCCCGTGCCGCTGAGCAATATCACCGGCCCCTTTTTCGTATGTGGGATCCGGGAGTCGAACTCGGGCCCTCGCGCTTGCAAGGCAGGCGCTTATGCCGCTGAGCCATCTCACCGGCCCCTATTATTCTTTTTGTGAGAAGATTGTCACAAAATTTAAAATTAGAGAATTATAATCTGAGGTTTGTTTATCACCTTAGTAAGAAGTAGAATAAATCTATATAGATGAGTGCAACCTCTGATAACAGCAAAAATTAGATTTGGCAGTTGTCCCAAAAGTATGAAAAATGTATCCATAGATGATCTGTGAAATGTTGCCATCATTTAATTTGAATGTATGGAATAGGCAAATGACTAAAGAAGTCTAAAATTATCATTTTACACTAAGGAAATTATCAGTAAAAGAATAATCCATCAAATCCAAGAGCACTTTGAAAATTTAATTTTCTTCTTCAAAAGTCCTGGAGAAATATGAAAAGGTCATAAACTGTATGGACAGCATTAACAGTGGATAAAGCAAAATATTTAATTGGACAATTAAACTCTGGTATTTTATAAAGGTAACAAAATTTTCTTTTAATCATAAATCAAAATCAGTCCACCAGCTATTTCGGTTCAGTATTTTCATTTCTGTCTATTACAAAAATCATTTTGTTTCAAGTGACTTTATCCTTTCTAATGGTTGTTGAAGAATGAATTAATATAAAATAAACAAGTTGAATTTATTGAAATATTATGAATATCCAAGGATAGCTAGTTACATGTTCTTGAAAATTTCTTTGCTTTTATAATAATTATAAATAAATACTTCAATAGGTATTTTGCCAAGTTAATTTGTAAAGATAATGCAATTCTGACACATTGCAAATTTGATGTGATTATAAAATATTAATGACAAGTGGATATTATCAAATCTTAGAAAATGTATTAAACTTTTATTAAATTATAATTAAGGAAACCTAGTTGTTTAAGCATTAAGAAATTAATTTGGAAAAATAACAGTATATATAATTTTTAATAAATACAGCACATTATTAATAGTAAGAATGAGCTAAATCAAAAGTAATCAATTTAGATATATCAACATAAAGATTTTAAAAGAAAGTATATCTTATTAGATGTGGATGCTCAACATAAAAGCATCAGTATAAAATTTGTGTTACAATTTGTAATAGCCAGATCTTGGAAACAACCCAAATGCCCATCAACTGAGGAATGGATAAGAAAGATGTGGTATTTTTATACAATAGAGTACTATTCAGCCATAAAGAAGGATAAACTGGAGACTTTTATAGGTAAATTGATGCAACTTGAGAAAATACTCATAAGTGAAATAAACTGGATGCACATGTGCAAGCATCGTATTGTCTCTCTCGTATGAGAAACTGAAAGAGTAAATAAGATCCAAAATGTACAATAGACATGGTGAATCAAAAAAAAACTGGTGAAAAGTAAAGAGAGACTGGAATAGGGGAATAGGGAAAATAAAGAAGGGAAAGTGAAAAAATTGTATATATATATGATGGTTAAGATAGATACACTACTAATTTTACTTAGTTCATTGAAGAGTAAGGTTTGTGCCAATAATGTTTGGACAATTGAATGCTAATATCTGGTATCCTGAATAACTAATTTAAAGATAATAATACATAATGCATTAACCATTCTTACCCTCCTATTATGTTGTTTTAAAAATTTGTTCTTTTTTGATTTGTTTTGTTTTTTCTTCTCTTTAAAAAAATTTGTGTTAATTTTCTGTTAACATTGGGAAATCTGTTCCATTTTGTTGATGATTTCTAAATAACTTGCACATAATTTCCTTCTTTAGTAATCTGATGGTGCTCATAAATTTTAATATTTTTATTTATTTTTACTTGTTATTTTATAAAAAATAGAATATAATTTCATAACAAAGAATAATGGGTAACAATTTTGTCATAAAAGTGCATTATTGAGTATGTATAATACCCACATTTATTCTTCAGAATATTTCTATTGCTCAATTATTAATTTTAATTTTATGAGCTTTAGTATATTAAACAATGAGTACTTACCAGAAAAAAATATCTAAACTATGAAGTATTCAATTTTTAATATTTATTGAGTTTTTTGAAAAGCATCAAAATTTTCAACATCGACTGTTTTTGGTATACTAAGTTTAAAAAACAACAACACAAATAAATTCTTATAAGAACTGCAATAAAAATACCAATAGAACTCTACAACAAAATAATATTTGCTTCAATTGCCACACCCAACGCAGTCTTCACAAATAAGAATTGCATGCTAAATGCACATGTCTCATTTACACTGACAGCACAGGTGCTTAGTTTTCCTTTCCTATGTGGCAGAGCATTCTTGTCACCTCTCTTGTCTTCTTATTCTCTCAGGAGCTTCTTGCTATATTGTAAAATGTTCACTTAGCTGGAAAATAAGATATTCATAAAATAAAATATCAAATATGTAATGAGTGCTTAAAATAAACACCAACATTTTCACATCGGCTGTTTACTTGCTCACAAAACCTAAAAGATAACATCAAAAGTAAAAACTGATGTGAACTACAATGTAAATAGAAATAAAAATCCATCACAGAAATAATCTTTGCTTCAACTGTCACACCCAAGGCAGTCTTTGCACATGAAAACTGCATGTTCCATACACAAGTATCACCTACACTGATAGTATGTATGGTTTGTTTTCCTGTCACTTCCTGTAGGGAACAGTTGACCTCTTTTTGGTTTTCCTGTTGTCATAACAGGTCTGTGTGATGCTGTGGCTGCCTGTTCACCTCTCAGCTCACTAGTGTGCTCCACAATTTTTCTTTTTTTTGCATAGTTCCCTGGGCAGAAACATTTTGTTTTTCCTCTGATGCTATTGATCTCTTGTGACTTCTGGTACCAAACTTCTAAGAAAATTTCTCCATGATATTTTGCACTTGTTATTTTCTTTTTAAACTATCAAATACTTATGCCACACATGTTTAGGATAGACTAAATCGCAACCATTGGGCAATGATTTGTGTTTCAAGGGACATCATAATTGCTGGATAACTCATGAAAATGTCTCCTCCACATTAGGTTTTGTTGTAGAAAGTTTCTATCTCATGATTCCATTTTGGTGAGTTTTCCCTATCAATATTTCTATCATGGTGAAATGTTGCCACCAACAGTACCAATTTGTTATTCTTTGCCATATACAAGGCCAATGTTACATCTTTCTAAACTCCAAAGATTGTATTGTACAATTCTCTGTTCTGAAATTGCAACATTCCATTTGTTACTGCTGCTTTGTTCCTTCATATAGTTCCTATGCTGTTCAACTACTTCTACCAGAAAAAATCAAAAGAAAACTTTTTGAAAAACAAATCCAAAATTGACAGTAATTTAGCAATGAGCATTTCATGGGTAAAATTCACTTGTTGCTGCTTGGGATTTCCTGTATACACCTTGCCATTTGTCTGCCAAATGTGTGAATGCACAAATGGGCTTTGCTTTTTTTAGGTGCACCTACTGTGAGTCACACCCACATTCCATTTATGGTAAAATATATGTTTATAGAACAGAAGAGTGGTGCAGGTGTATTTTACCCCCTGTGATGCTCAGGTATGCATACATAAAAGTTGTAATAGCTTAATGTGAGTAAAATTCCCAGTATGACACTTGTGCACACAGGCCCACATCTTACTCTTATCATACCAAGTGGGTAAACACAAAGATTGCTTCCTGTACACCGCAGACACAGCTACTGAGATGCACAACAGGTTACTGTTTTGCTAAAGTAAGAATTTACAGTAGAAAATATGGGATGGGTTGTTGTAACCTAGTGATATGTCCCATATATCATTATCTTCAAAGTAATTATTCAAAGTAAAAGACATAGACAAAAAGTTCTCCTTTACAAAGAACAAACAAACAAACAGATATTAGCACAAAACTCGGCCACATAGTGAGTTCAAGGCCATCCTAGATTACAGAGTGAGACCCTGTCTCAAAAAAGCAAAAAGAAAAAAAAGTTATTTTAAAATTTATCTACAAAAGAAATGAATTTGCTTCATTTTAAATTCGAAACTTACAGCTTTCTTTTTCAAAAAATATTGGTATATTTTTGCTATACATAAGAATCATATTCACCTTGAAAAACAGGTATGTATACATATTGTATTTTAATTATTTCTCTTTTCATTCCCCTCTTGCACCCCCATTCTCAGATCCCCTCCCCATCTGAACACATTCTACCACCCTGTTTCCTATCACCTCTCTTTTATTTTGATCTTTAACTCATTTTTATTTTGGGGTAACTCATAAAACAAAAACCATCTGATATTTAATCTTTTATGTCTGATTTATTTTACTTAACATTATGGTATCAAGATGCATACATTTTCCTACAAATTTCTCAAATTCATCCTTCTCTCTGAATGTTCTTTATCTGTTCATCTGTTTATGGGCATATACACTGCTTCCAAAATGTAGCTGCTATCAATTATGGTGCTATAGATATGGGTATGTAGTTATCACTGTAATATTATGTCTTTAACTCTTTCAGGATGAAACCTAGCAAAGTCTGACATAAATATTTATACTCTAGATCAGCACTATTCAGTAGAATTTTTTACCTACCTACTAGAATTTCCAAAATAAAAAGATTTGCACCTACAAATGTTGGCCAGCACACAGAGCAAGTGAAATTTTAATATATGTTTGATGGGAATGTGAAATGGTAAATCAACTTGAAAATCACTCTGGGAGTTTGCCATTAGCTTAACAAAACATCTAAAGTATGATCAAGCAACTCTACTTCTATATATTTACCCAAGGGAAATGAAAGCATATGTCTACAAAAATCATGCTTAAGAATATTCCAAACTACTTGATTTTCAAGACTGATATTCCCTGTTTCTAACACAGGCATGATAGCTTTCTCAAAAATCTATCGCTTGTCAGTTTCATAAGAGGAGTAATCAAAGTTTGCATCTTTATTGTTTATATAGGCCATAAGATTATAATTAATTCTATTCATATTCTATTCATAATAACAATATATCTAATTAAGTCAAGGTTCTTTTCACTAATCATACAAAGAAGTGAAGGACATGTTTATGACTGACATTGATTTCTGTCTCATTACATGATGACTATCTCCCTGTACAGTTTAACTCTATTGATGCCTAAGTTAATTATCAGTACTGCAGAAAATTTGCAAATGGGAAACTCAGGAGTAAAAACAAAATCAGGGAACATAATTAAGCTGATAAAATTTTAAGATTCATATAATTGTTTGCAAATTATTTACCAATAATGACTAATTAATTAGTAGTAAGCTGTATTTTATAGGTCATTTTGGCAATAGCACATAGCATTCAAAATAAAAATATATTATTTTGTTTTAGTATTCATTTTGAGTAGTTTTAATGTGAAATGTAATGAATATTCACTCCATAGCCCATATTCTATCTGGCTTTTCTAACATTTGAATTGAATAAACAATTGTTACTCTCCAGCAGAACTCATAATTGTATATTGGTCGCCATTACATTTATACTCCATAATACTAGGGGAGTATCAATCACTGCCATGTAAGACTTTGTGAAAAATTACTCTCAGTGATAATTCAGAATGCACCAATCACTTAACAATCATGAAAATTTTAAAACTGATTGAATGATGAGGAAAAAGGTAAGTTGGATAGAGAAATGCTTACTGTATTATTAACCACTCTTAGATAATAGAACTAAACTGGCAAACAAAAAGTCTTTATATAGAAGTAATAATATCTGGTATTCCACAGCAGAGTGGGAGGATTATAGCTTACCATATCCTATTCTATGTCTGATGAATAATTAGGAGAAAAATACTTGAAAATTATAAACATTGTGTTAGAAAAAAGAGATGGAAACATTAATTGCCTAGATCTGATCAGTACATATATACACATTGAAATATCACACTGTAACCAATCATTATGTATAATTAATACATGTCAATAAAAACTTTCAAAAATTGAAAGGTCATGGAAATATTAACTACCCTTATTTAGTCATCACAAATTATAAACCATAAGTTCATTATTTGCAGGAAAATTGATGGAACTATATTTCATCATATTAAGTGAGATAAGACAGGCTCAGAAACACAAATGTCACATGTTATCTCTCATATTTTATTTCTAGAAAAAACAGAGCGATATGACATAAAATAGAAGGGGAACTATTAGAAATGAGGATGGGTATAGCTGATATGAGGAAAGGTAAAGGGGATTAATGGGGTGCAGACAATCAAAGGATTTTACATGCAAGTATGAATTGGCCAAAATGAAACTCATTAAGCTGTATAAAAAATATACACTTAGAAAGATAATATTTTTAAAATTGTAATTTAATTTAAAATTTTATTTACAAATTAAGGAACATTATCTTTTGTCAAAATAATTTTGTGAATCTTGATTTTAATGAGGAAGTACTTTATTCAGCAAAACTATTTCCATAGAAAAATGTTTAAAACATAAGACAGAAAGGTCTCAAGAAAGGAGTGTTTCAGTACAGCTTTTATGTTCAAGAACTGGGTGACTAAAGAAAAAAGGAAGCATTTTAAAGCCTACTAGTTGAATGCCTTAAAACTTAACAAATTTCTCAAGTAATCTAATAAGGGGAAATTTGAGGTGCATAGGGAAAATATTTGGGCCATATCAAAAGTTTATTTTGAAACTGTCTTAGTTAAAACAGCTAGCTTAAATGCATCAAGCACTGCATTTAACAGCCTTATAAATTTCTTCTCATATTCAAATCAGACTCAGAGATACTGTTCTTGCACGGCTCAGTGAAAGAAAAATCTGAAGTAGGAAATGCCTAAATGACAGAGTTATCAGAGTCAGATTTTTTCTTTGTGTTATCTATCGATTTTATGGCTTGTGTCTAGATGTCTCCCTAAAGCCTCATGCACTCATAGGTGGGGTTTTTCAGAGGTGACTGAATCTATGGCTTTGGTGGTGAACATGTGGCATATGTGCTTAAGTGGGCATTCAGAGCCCTCTATGTCCGCATGTGAGCCAAATAATCCCAGCCAAGGTTTGAAAAATTATCAACATGGATACAACAGCAAAGATCACATTAATTGTACAAAAGCATGCCAAGTGCAAAATTTTACCTTTCAGTAAAAAGCTCCTTTTATCATTGAAAGCTTTGTTATTGTGTTTTTATATTAAGGTGAAAGATGGTAATGTATGAGTTATTTTCTAACCTTAAACCTCAGTATTCAGGTTTAATTGCAGTGTTGGCACTTTGTGATAAATAAGCAGGTTTTGGATTGTAGTTTGGACATTTCATATCTAAAAGTTTCAGCATCACTATCTAGGATGTGTGATACTAGGATTAAGGGTGTATGTTACTGGATTAGTCCACTAATTGGTATATCATAGTTCTGGGTGTGCATAGGGGAAGGCCTACCCTGGTTGTGGGTGGCACCACCCAAAAGGCTTGTACCCTGGATGAGACAAATGGGAAAGAAAAGCTTGCTGCTGTGGCCTGCTGCTATAACTGCCCCCTAGCTGGTCTACCATGGACACTTTCTCTTCTCTGATGCCTCTCTGCCATGCCACCCTACCTTGGAGCCAGATGAATATGGACCAAAATCTTTACTAACCGTAAGCTATAATAAACCTTTGGTCCTTTAACTTTTGGATGTCTTGTATCTTGTCCCAGCAATGAAAAAGTAACTAAGACAATGGAGAACCAGTTTTACCCTCTCTTGGGCATGCTACATGACAGATCTACACAGTGTGATAAAAAATGTTATGGTGAATGTTTAATTAAAAATATTACAGTAGAAAGCACATTGTCTTTAACATAATCCTCTACACTGCAAATATACTTAGCCCATCATTTCCACTATATTTTGATGCAGCTCTGGAAATCATCTTTCAATAGTTGCACCACTGTGGCTGCCTCACTATCCTTAGTAGAGTACAAAGTGGTTATATTTTATGTTCATTTTGACATTGGAGAAAAGCAAGAAGTCAACTGTGACAGAACTGGTGAATGAGGTGCGTGAGGACACATTGTATATTTTTTATCATACTTCGTAAAGACACCCCCTGTATATATGAGTTATTTTTAAGTAGAATATTATGCATACAAATCTGTTATTTTCACCACTTACATCATGCACAAGAATGGAGTGGGATGGCAATCTGTGATTTGTGTGACAGTGATTTATGTTTTTATTTATTTTACTGTAATAAAGTTTTAAACACACATCATATGTTTTGATTAGCCCTTGTATGTCAGGATATTCTGTTGAGGAGAAACTTGATCAAGAGAATTTTGTAAAAATAAATATAAGAAGAAAGATTAATAGATGGATGAAAGATTAAAAGTAAAACTTCATATTAAGAGACAGTCAATCAAATGGATTTCAAAACATGGTTGATGAAGGATCTCTTATTGATGGTATAAGAAGAACTTTGGTGATGTGATGAACTCCCCACTTTGAATACACAGGCTCATCTATGATGAAAATGACCCAATGTAATTAACATACCACTGAAGAACTGTCTGATCACCCCAGGAAATGTTGTCATATTGGGAAGTTGATGTTGATCTCTGCTTTTCGCAGATTGAGTAGTCAAAAGTGGCTATAAACTGGTCAAACTTAATTAGTTTCTAAGCTTTTACTGAGCTTCCATCCCTGCCACCATGGCCACTTTGCTCATAAGCCAATTAGGCAATGAGAGCAATAGTTAGGGAAAAGTACTGACTTGAATTCATAGAACAGATCATCCTACCCAATTGATTGTTAAAATTTTTGACTGCTGAGATAAACCTTTTTTGACGATTCACATAAGCCATAAAATATTTTTCTTGTTCAGGAAGGAGATCCACATATCAGTTACTTTTTCAGTGCTGGGATATAATGCTTGACATGTACAATTGAAGAGGAAGAAAGGTTTATTTGTCTTATGGCTTCAGAGGTTTCAGTCCATGATTGTCCAGCTCCAAGGCAGAAGCCACATGACAGAAAGTCATATTGGAGGAAAGCTGCTCAATCCATATCAGCCAAGAAGCACAGATAAGAAGAAGAGACAGAGAAAGATATATGCCCTCCAAAGACACATCACCAGTGAACAAACTCCTCTAACCAGGTAACACATGCTAACATTACAGCAAAATATGAATTAATCAGTGCATTAGTTTACTGATGAATAAGGCACCATCATGATCCAATTTACTTTCAGAAAACCCACCTCTAAACACATGAGACTTCTGCAAATATTTTAGGTGTAAGTCACAGCAATCCACATAACACTTCTAAATTTGCATCTTACAAATTTTGGAACCATGTTCCTTCCAACTCCCTGACAATTTAAAATTGTGAACAACCCATAATCTAATATCTATCTAATTTTCTTTCCAGGCAAAGTGTTTATTCAGATTCAAGTTGCTGGCCACTCAGAGAATTTTACTTTATCTCCTCTCTTCAAGGGTGTCCCAGAGACAAGCTGTAGTGTTGCTGTTGTCCCTTTTCATGTGATATGTGATTATCATGCAGAACAATCAGAAAACCACACCTGAGATTTTACACTTTCTGTCAACTGATCATAAATACTTCCCACAAGTACTTAAGTAAGACTTCAAAAATAAAACAATGTGCCAAGAATTAGCTCATGGCCATCTGGGCCTTTTTTTCATGTACCCTGAGTTTTCAGAAATTGTTGAGTTTCAATCTTGTGTATAGTACTTCCATTTGATGAAAAAAGTGCTGCTTTATACACTTAACCACATGGAGAGTTGGATCAGATAACATCCAGGTTGTGATGGTCAGAAAAGTACTATAGCAACTTAGTGAACAATCATTAAATGTTCATTCTCCACTAAAGATAGGTAGCAAGCCAAAAACACTTTCTAAAAAATGAGTAGTTATAAACAAAGTTTTGCATTGCTTTGGATCAAAATCTTGAGAGCCCAAACTGTGGTTCATATTTAGAAGCCTCAAAAAGACTTCAATTACAGCCTTATTTATTACCAACAGTATAAAAACAATTTGATGTGCTAGATCACATGATCCAAAGAACACAGCATTGTGAAGAACAACTGGGTCTGTGGCAGAGCCTTCTGTTATTCTTGGCTCAATTTAAAACTAGCAGCTTTTAAAGTATTACCCTGGTACCAAGACCATCAAAGAACCCAACCAAAATAGAGAACTATGGGCCAATCTCTTTAATGAACATAAACACAAAAATCCTCAGTAAGATACTGGCAAACAGAATACAACAATTCATCAAGAAGTTTATTCACCATGACCAAGTAAGATTCATCCCAGGAATGCAGGGCTTGTTCAACATATGCAAATTAATAAATGTAATACATCGTGTAAACAGAGCCAAAGACAAAAATCACAACATCATCTCAATAGACACAGAAAATGCATTTCACAAATTCTAAAATCTATTCATGATAAAAAAAACTACAAAAAATTTGAATAGATGGTCTTTAACTCAATCTGATAAAAAGCATCTATGACAAACTAACAGCCAAAATCATACTAAACGGTCAAAAACTCAAAGCTTTCAATTTAAAATCAGGAAGAAGACAAGGATGTCCACTATCACCACTCTTATTTAATATAGTACTAAAAACATTAGCTACAGCAATTAGACAAGAACAAGAAACAAAAGGAATAAGGATAGGAAAGGAAGAAATTAAATTGTCATTATTTGCAGATAATGTGATACTGTATATAGGAGTCCCCAAAAACTCCACCAAAAGACTCCTACATTTAATTACCAAATTCAGTAGCATATCTAGATACAAATTAAACACTCAAAAATCAATAACATTCCTGTACACAAACAACAAACACACTGAGAGAGATATTAAGTAAACAACTCCTTTCATAATATCAAAAAAAAATGAAATCCTTAGGAATTACTTAGGAATCAATCTAACAAAGGAAGTAAAAATCCATACATTGAAAATTACACTATTCTGAAAATAGAGATCAAAGAGGATGTCCCTTGCTCATAGGTAGGAAGAAACAATAGTGAAAATATTCATATCCCAAAATTGTTATACAGATTTAATTCAATCCCAATCAAAATACCACTAGCATACCTCACAGAATTAGAGAAAACAATACGAAAATTCAATTGAAACCAGAAGAAAACTTAAATAGAATAAATAATTCTCAGCAACAAAGGCAAGGCAGGGGTCAATACAATTCCAGATTGAAATTATACTATAGAGCTACTGTGATAAAAACAGCATGGTATTGACAAAAAAACAGACCTGAGGATCAGTGGAGCAGATTAGAAGATGCAGAAACAACTTCAAACGCACTCAGACAACTTACCTTTGACAAAGGGGCCAAAAATATTCACTGGAAGAAAGATATCCTCTTTAATAAACAGTGCTAAAAAAATGACTTTTCACATGCCAAAGACTAAAACTAGACACATGTCTATCACTGTGCACTAAACTAAAATCAAAATGGATCAAAGGTCTCAATATTAAAAAAGCAACACTCAATCTGCTGGAAGATAGAGTAGGTAGAATTTCTGAAGACATAGGTGTAGGCAAAGATTTCATGAACAAAACCCCAATCACACAAGAAATAATACAAATAATCAATAACTGGGATCTCATCCTGTTAAAAACTTTTGCACCACAAAATCATTACCAATAGAGTGAAAAAACAACCTACAGAGTGGCAAAAATATTTTAGCCAGTTGTTCCTCAGAGGATTAATATGTAGAACATATAAATAGTTGAAAGAAATCAGACACCCCAAATTTAAAGACACAATCCAAAAGGAATAGAATCTTCTCAGAAGTGCAAATGACAAATAAATATATGAAAAAATGTTCAACATCACTGATCATTTGAGAGATGCAAACTAAAACAATGATGAGATTCCATCTCACTGTAGAAAGAATGGCTATCATAAAGAAATCAACGAGTAACAAATGCTGGCAAGCCTGCGGGGAAAAAAAAGAACTGCCCTCCACTGTTGATGGGAGTGTAGACTTGTGCAACCACTGTGGAAATCAGTGTGGAGATTCCTCCAGAAACTAGGAATAGAGGTCCCGTTTCACCCAGCTATTCCCCTTCTGGGTATCTTCCTAGAAAAATTAAAATCATCATACCACAGTGATATATGCTCACCCATTTTTATTTCAGTACAATTTGTAATAGCTAGATCTTGGAAACAACCTAAATGCCCATCAACAGAGGAATGGATTAAAAGATGCTATTTTTTAATACAATGTACTACTACTGAGCCATAAAGAAGGATAAACTTATGACATTTCTAGTTAAATGGATGCATCTGGAGACCATACCATCAAGTCAAATAAATAGGGCACACATGTGTAAATATTGTATTGTTTCTCTGGTGTGAGAAACAAAAAGTGTAAATAAGATCTAAAATGTATAATAGGTATTGCAAAATAGGAAGAAATCATTCAAAAAAATCAGAACTGGGGAGTGGGGAATGGGGAAAGGGAGGAAGGGAAAAGAAACAAAATGATAAAAGAAGGATAAAATGGGGGAAACCTTTGTAAGTAAGAAGGGGAAGAAGGATTGAAGGGAGGGAAGGGGACTGGAAAAAAAGAGGAATCAATATCATATACAGGTTCAAATTCCCTATGATGGATATGATCATTATGTACATCTGAATTTTACCAATAAAATTTATAAATAAAAGAAAAGGAAATGAAGGGAAAGGAAAGGAAAGAAAAGAAAAAAAGAAAAAAAGGGGCCAGGCATAAAAAGACAAAGAAAAATAAAAAAACTAATCACAGACCTAAATGTAAAATCTTAAACCATAAAAATTCTAGAAGAAAACCTAAAACAAAATTGTTGTGATCTTAGGTCAAATAAATATTTCTTAGATAAGTGCCAAAAGCAGAATTCATAAAAGAAAATATTGACAAACTGGACTACAAATTTTTAGCATATTTTTCTTCAAGTGAAACCACAATAAGATGAATAGAAAAAAGGTAGAAAATATTTGCAAATCATATATATGATACACATTAATTATATATATGTGTGTCACATATATGATAAAGGACATGTATCCAAGACATATAAAAACTCTTGTATATAGGTCAATATATATTTATATCTATATATATATATAGATTTTTTTTGGTGGGTACCGCGGCTGACCTCAGCGCCTCGCACACCAGCGGGCACCTGTGCCGCTGAGTGATATCACTGACCCTTTTTTTTGTATGTAGGTTCTGGGAGTCGAAATCGGGCCCTCGCACTTGTCAGGCAGGCGCATATGCCGCTGAGCCATCTCATCAGCCCTATAGCGCAATATTAAAAGGCAAACAAGCCTGTTGAAACATCATCACTAAAGAAGATATATGAATGCCTCATAAGTACTTGAAGACATGCTCACTCTTAGCAGCCATCATGGAAATGCAAATTAAAACTACAATGAGATACACATTCATTAGAAGAGCTATATGAAAAAAAAAACTAATAATACCAAAAGTTGGGGAAAATGTGGAAAGGCTGTTATACATTGCTCATGGGAATTTAAAATGATGCAACTATTTTGAAAGTTAATTCAGCAATTTCTGAGTTAAACACATTCTTTACTATTTGACCCACCAATTCCACACAAAGTTGTGTACATGAATGTTCACAGCAGCATTATTAATGTACTACTGTTATGGCAAAATCATAAGATTCACTCACAGAAAGACGAGATTCGAGAACCAAATGAATTCTTTAATTGAACCTGGCCAGGGACAGCAGATGCTGACCCCAAGCTTTTGTGTCCCCCTCCTTAAATACACATTTGGAGGCCTTACAAATGTCCTTGTTTACCGTAGAAACTGCATTCTTTACTACATCATTTCTCCAGACCTTTACAAAGTTCTTCTCAAATGTCAGGTAAATTAACACAGGGAATGGAGGTAACAAGTACCATCCTGTGCTAAAACCATTTGTCTCCCCTTCTATGGTTTTATGACCACAGGACAGTGATAAAAAACCATTTGTGATAGCGCCATTTGTTTCTCCTTTTTATAGATTTATGGCTACAGAAAGGGCAGTGGGACTAAAGTTCATCTAAATGTTTTACCTATTAGTTAAATTCAAAGCAAAGAAACAAAATGGAGATACTCTTACCCTAATACTACCCCAAAACTGAGAACAATTCTAATGTCCTTTAATGGATGAAGAGATGAACACAAGATGGTATATCTATACAATGAAATATTAATCCACAATAAAAGGAGCAAATTACAGATACATGTTACCACTGGATGAGCCTCAAAATTTTTTTTCAAGTGAGAAAAAGCCAGATGCAAAACTATGTACTGTGTAATTCCATTTATTTGAAATTTGTAGAAAAATTCAAATCTTTATAGAAATAAGCAAGTTAGTAGTTGCCTGAGGTTGGAGGTAGGAATTGTTTGTAAATGGCCAAGAGAAAACATTTTGAAGTGATATAAATATTATACATTGGTTGTTGGTGATGATCATGTAACTACACAGATTTACTAAAAATTATGGTACTGTACCTTACAATGAGTAAAATTTATGGTATTCAAATTATACCTCAATAAAAAGATGTTTAATGTGAAAAAAACAAAAACAAAACAAAACAAAACAAAAAAAAAAACTAGCAGCTTTTTAGGTCATTCAACAAATAAGGTTGAGTAACTCATCCAAATATGGAATACTTAACTTTCAAAATACATTTGGCCATAATGTTATTGTAGGAAAGGCTATCACAACTTACATTTCTTGTAAAAGGGACATCTTGACCTTCCACGTTCATTGAATACCTAGGAATTTCACTGAGGTATAATTCTCAAGAAGTTTTTCAGATTTATTTTCCATTTTCTGAAACATCGATAGTAGTTGCTAATTCTTGTTCATTAGGTCCAGTCAGCATAATATCATCTGTATAATGGACCCATATAATATCTTGGGGAAGGGAAACACTATTTAAATTTTTGTAATGTTTATCAGCCTGATGGAATGATGTAAAGTTGTCTTAGCCAAAACCTGGACAGTTTGTAATTGTGTATAAGTGACCCCTTGCCAAGAGCTGCTATTATAGATAAAGGAATGGAAAGCCTTGTGTACTGAGGGTGTACCAAATCAGCTAGGGAGATTGCATACTGTAACACATATTTCTTCTTACTCTTGTCTTCTGCAAGTTCAATCATGACAGAAAATCCAGAAGGCAGTGTAAAACAGATAATTCAGAGAACTTCATAGAGAATAGAGTAGGGCAGAGAAAGCTCTATTTGAAAATGTGAAAAGAGAATATCTAGCATGATAAGATAGTCTTCTATTATAGATGGCAGTCTTCTATTTCATTGTTGTTGTTTTATTTTGTTTTAACAGGCTAAAATGATATTTGGTTGCCTGAAAGAGATATTCTTTGATCTCTGTCTTAGGAGCCTGAAAAACTTAGATGGCATCAATTACTGTCTATCTATCAAAGATTTGTTTATACAAGTTCCCTAAATACTGACACAGTGTGAATAAAAGTTACACAGGTAGTGTTTGCATCTGTCAGAATTGTGGGTCCTCAAATGTATTGACACTGGGATGTTGGAGACACTAAAGGAACTAAAATGGGGTCTCATTAGCCAGTGGATTAAAGCATATTCCTGAGGACACTTAATATGTGTAATTTGAATCCTTAGTGAACATATCTAGTGTAAAATTTAATATTATTTTTTGAAATTCACCATGGATATGTAAATAGATGCCCAGATAAAAATAAGTACAAGCTTACATATATACAAATATGTATATGTAGCACAATAATGTGGTTTTCAATTTTTGCTCACATTTCTAAATCAAACAGAAATGTACTTCTCCAAAAATATTACTGCAAATCTTGGAAATTATGATAAGAATAATTTCATACAGAATTCAAACTTTTGTTAACATCATAGAAAGTAAATGAATACTGAAAAATAATAAGGAAATAGTACATGCTAAATTTGGAAAAAAAATAAGTGAACAACAATGTCATTTTTGTGACTGAAATTTCTTTGTAAGTTCACATATACTATGTATTGATGATTTTTTCCTATAATGATCAATAGTTCTAATATCATATTTTGATGCATACAGAAAAAGTTCTTGTTTTTGTTTTTTGAAACTTTGGCGTGTATGGATTTTTAAAAGCATAAAATAAAAATTTCCCAGGAGAGAGAGAGCATATTTTCCTCAGAAACTTCAAGTGCTCACCTATTTTTATGAGTGCAATAATGACAGATAATAACAATAATGATGCTATGTAGTTCATTTCCTCCCACCCATATTCCCATGACAACTAAAAATCATTCACATTTATGAAAATATTATGAAGATAAGTGAACCATAATTACCTTGAAATTTCTTATCATATAAAAGACAGAAAACTAATAATGAATCATTGGTAAAACTAAGAATCTATCTCCTATTATTTCATTTTTACTATAATTTTCTCATTAGTTTATTAACAAATATCACCAAATTTTTAAGTGATTCTTTTAATGTAATGTCTATCAATGCTAGAAATATCTTATTTTAACTTTTTTTTTTTTTTTTGAGTACCGGGGGGTCGACCTCAGGACCTCATGCGCCAGTAGGCTCCCATGCCACTGAGCGATATCACCGGCCCTTTTTTCGTATGTGGGATCCGGGAGTCGAACTCGGGCCCTCGCGCTTGACAGGCAGGTGCTTATGCCGCTGAGCCATCTCACCGGCCCTTATTTTAACTTCTTGCCCCCAAAATTAAAGTATTTGATTTTTATTAATTTTATTCCTTTTCAAATTGCAACTCTTGCATAAAAACATTATGTAGTATTATGTGATGTTTTGATGCATGAACATTTTGTAAGATTTAAATAATGAAAAATAAATATATGCTCTCAAACAATTACCATTTCTTTTTTGGGGTGTTACTGGGAATCGAACTCTGGACCTCACACTTGCTAGACAGGCGCTGCGCTGCTGAGCTATATCCCCAGCCCTACAATTTCTTTTTTTTTTTGCTACCAGGGGTCGACCTCAGGACCTCATGCACCAGCAGGTGCCCATGTGGCTGAGAGATATCACCGGCCCTTTTTTCCTATGTGGGTTCTGGGAGTCAAACTCAGGCCTTTGCACTTGCCAGGCAGGCACTTACACTGCTGAGCCATCTCACCAGCCCCCTACCATTTCTTTATGGCTAACATATTAAAATATTTTTGTCTAGATTTAAATATATATTATATATTACATCATCATTACCTATAACTGAACTGTGCAACAGAAAACCAAGTTTCTTGCTCCTAATTAACTGTAATTTTGTACTCATTGATCAACTTTATCTTGTTTCCCTTCCTCCATATTACGTAGGCCCTGGTAAAATTACTCACAACTTCTATGACATCAACTTTTTTAGATTTTACATATGAATGAGATTATGTGGTAATCCTATATGCCTATTATAGTCCTTTTTCACATTATGCAATGACCTCCATTTCTATTCAGATTAACACAAATGATAACATTTCATTTTTATGACTAAATGTAACAACATAATATATTGTGTTTATATACCATATTTTCTTTATTTATTCGTGGCTTTATGAACATTTATCATGTTTGCATTGTTTGGATGTTGTCAATAGTGCTACAATGAACATGAAAATGAAGGTTTTCCTTGAACAGTCTTTTTTCATTTCCTTTGGATATATACCCAGTACTGGGAATAATGGATATTATAGTATTTCCATTTTTTGCTTTTCTGAGGAACTGCCATATGATTTCCTAAAACAGCTGCACTAATATGCATTCCTGTCAACACTTTCCCCATCCTCACCAAGATATCTAAACCATCATGTTTTTTATAATAACCATTCTTGCTGGAGTAGTATTTTTTATTTTGATGTGCCTTTCCCTCATAACAAAAGCAAGTATTTCCTCATGTACCTGTTGACCATTTGTATAAATGTCTATTTAGAGCTATTGCCCATTTTTTCATCAGGACATTTGGTTATTTTGTCATAGTGATTTCAGAGTTCCTTATATATTCTTGATGTTATCCCCTTATTAGATGCATGGAATGCAAATATTTTCCCCCATTCCTTCGGTTGTCTTTACACTCTCTTGTTTGTTCCCCTTTACTGCACTGAGCTTTTCAGTTTGGTGTAATCCTAATAGATTTTGCTTTTGCTTCTTGTACTTTGGGATATTATCCAAATCTTTGCCCATGCCCCTGTCCTGAAGAATTTCAACCAAGTTTTCATCGAGTAGTTTCATAATTTCTGGTCTTATGTTTAGTCTTTTGAGTTGTATTCTGTAACTTCTGAGAAACAGAGCTTTACTTTTATTTATCTGTATTTCAATATCCAATTTTTTTCAGCACCATTTGTTGAAAAGACTGTCCTAACTGCAGCAAGCATTTTTAGGACCTTTGTCAAAATTCTGTTGGTTATAGCTGTGTGGGTTTACTGTTAAGATTGTCACTCTGTTCCACTGGTTTATGTCTCTCTTTTTATGTCATTACCTTGTTATTTTAATTACTATAGAATGTCAGTACCTTTAGAAATCAGGTAGTGTAATTGTATTAGTTAGCTTTCCTGTTTCTGGAACAATATATTCAACATCCACAGCTTAAAGGAGAAACAGTTTATTTTGGCTCTATGTTTCCACTGGTTCAGTTCATGGTCCACCTGCACCAAGGCAGGAACTGAATGATGGAAGGGCCTGTTGGAGGAAAGCTGCTCATATCATTGTGGTGATGAAGTAGAAAGTAGAGAGAAAAGAGAGGGGCTGGGGACTAAAATATGCCCCTCATGGTCATGCCCTCAGTGACCTATGTCCAATGAGACCCCACCTCTGAAGAGCACATTCAGCAACTGAATTCATGCATGGATGAATCTACTGAGAATTACAGCACACCTATGTCCCAATCACCATTGAAACACATGAGAAAATGTGAGGGACATTTTAAATTTAAAACATATCTCTAAGCCATTTGCTTTTATTTGTGTGTTCTAGCTGGGTTTGGTTAGTTTGTGTGTGTGTGTGTGTCTGTGTGTGTCCATATAAACTTTAGAATCATTTTTCCTAGTCCTGGTGAGAATAAAATTGGCATTTTGTAAAGGATTGCATTGCATTTTAAATTGTATTATTTACTATGGACATTTACTCAATACTAACTATATTGAAGGCTGGAAGAGAAAAATGTTAAGTCTCTTGTAAAAGCAAACACATCAGAATAACAGCACATTTCTCAGTTGAGAATATAAATGCCAGCATGGTAGGGAATGATTTATTTCAGACTCTGAAAAAGCTGCCAATCTAAATTATTATATCCAGCAAAGTTATCCTTTAGAATTGCAGAAGTAAAATCTTCTAAGATAAGCATAATATAAAGGAACTTATGACCACCAAGTGTATTGGTTAATGTTCTCTAGAGGAACAGAATCAATAGACTATTTACTGTCTTCATATAATAGTATTCTAGAATTCTGAGCTCAGGACAGAATTGCCCACCACACTCTGCTTACCACAGTCTAGAGCTTCTCTACCTGGCAGTGTCAAGCCTTTCTGTGGTAGACTAATTAATGTTCAACTTGAGTGGGAATGCCTAGGTGAACAGAGTCAGCATCATTCTAGGAGTGGATGATTCACCTGGGGATTGCTGATAAAATGACATAAAAGGAGAATGGGAGGGGAAGATTGCATGCTGTTGATTTTCCTGGAGAAGCTTGCCATGGCAAGTTTTCCTGGTGCAAACTCAGCTGTTCTCATTGGAGGCGCTTAGATCCTTGCTGTCACTGGGGATGGCTGCTTTATTTTGCAGGGGGGAGCTCTGGTCTTCACCTTGAGTGTTGTTTCCTGGCTCTGGTGCAGATCCTTCAGCCTGTTGGCAGATCTTCACCCTGTGGGCACAGACTTTCTAGATTCCACCACTGGCCTATGGGTCTTCCTGGTGCATATCCTTGAAATGGTCTTGCATGAGACATTGCTGTGGGCTGTAGTCCTTCAGCTGGACTCATTCAGAATATTGCCATGTGATCCAGGCCCTTGGCTGGATTCTTCAGATCCCTAGCATGCAAACAGATCTCTTGCACTCTTTTGCATTTGATTTTTGGGTGAATATTATAAAATAATGCTATAAATTATGTGTCCAGTATTAAATCTATTCCCTTAAAACACTGACTATAACACTCTCCAAATTCCTCCAACAATTTTTGGTTGAGTTAAAAGAAGAAACATCATGATAGAGGAGCATGCTGAAGCAATGATGTTTAGTACATGGCAGCTGGGATGCAGAACATTGGAAAAACATGAGAGGAAAGGGGCCACTGACCATGTATAATACACAAGTTCATACCTTGAGTACCAACCCAGATGCACCAAAAAGTATACAGTACTTTACTAATATGCTAGGCGTCTCTTAATCCTATCAAACTGATCTAATTAGGATTAACAATCACAAAAGTGGAGATAGAGCTGGAGAGACATATACAGATTAAAAAAATTGAAAACTAGTTCAGAATGGCTTAGTCAGATTTAGCTACATAACAAGTAACTCCAAAATTTCAGAGCTGCAAAAAAATATTGTTTTCTTCCCACTACTTATCTATTACACCTTAGTTAATAAGCTGTGCTTGTATTGGTCATTTAAGAAATACTCAAGGAACCCGGATGATTGAGTCTCACTTGTGCCATACACTTCACCATTCACAAAAGCAGGGAGTGTGATGAACAATGTGAAGGTTTTAAAGCTTCTTTAGTGAAGTGACACACGTCACTTCCTTATTATCTCCTTGATTAAGACAAGTCAACTGATCCAAACTATTTCACACAATAGGATCCTCATCTGACATTGAAATGCATGAACTAATATTTCTGAACATCCCAAATAAATACAGCACTAGGTAACACATATCACACATTTTCTTGCCCAGTGGGAAACATATATTTATATAGCACAGCAAAAAATCTTTTTTACTATGGTTTATGAAAATGATTCAAAATAAAACTAAAACATACATTCTGTTAAATAAATGGTGGAATAAAGAAGAATGTGAGCTTGAAAAAAACAGACAAAAATTTGGGTTCCAATTCCCATCTCTAGTTTTTATGTTTTGGGGATACAAGAATTTTGTTCTGCCTCATGAAGAACATATTATAGACAAATGAATATAGTGATTTATTATACAAGAACAACTCCTGGTATCATTCTGATGTGAATAAGTATATAATGTCCCATTGGCCTCCAATACAATGAAAGAAATTTGAAACTCTAAAATAAGGCTGTTAAGAATATAGTTAGGATAAGCTATGGCTATTTTAAAAGTAAAGAATTACAACTTTTCATACTCTTCAACTTCACTGAAATGGTGATCAAAAAAAAAAGACATTTTCATGGAATCCAAAGAAGCCAAAAGTTGTCATGATGATGGGAAGCCTCTTATCTCTCTGTACATGAGCCATTTGAAGTCAAACTTCTACCATTTGCCTACATATTACCTTAGAGAGAAGCTGAGTTCAGGAAAGCAATTATCAAAAAATATGAGTTTTACTCAGAATTAATACATATTCCTGTAAATATAATGAGTACTTTTTATGCTGGGAGTTCTTAAACTTTTGTCTTTGGGTTCCAGCAGTTTTATTCTCATATACCTTGGTGTCCCCTTTTCATCTTTCCTACTAAGGTATAAAAGCAATACTTGAATCAATGGAGTTGATATCATTTTTGGTTTGGGAATTTTCTCAGCAAGTATCTCTTAATTACTCCTTTGGATCTATGTCCTCTGTTGTCTCCTCTGGGAAACCTATTAGCTATAAAATATAAAGTTTCATTATTTTCTGTACTTATTTGATGTGTACAATCCATATCTTTTAATTCTTCTATACATATTTTCTCTGATCTAACTTCTAGTTTATTAATTTTCTATTAAGTATTTTTAGTCTGCTTTTAAACACATTATGGAGGTGCTAATTTCATTTATTATCACTTAAGCTTATAATATGATTCTAATTTTACAGTAAACAATCATATCTATCTTATCCTTAAGATTCCTGACCATAAAAATTAGCTATCTTATATTTTCAGTCAGATAATCCTATTATTTCTGTATCTTGTGAATCTCTTTCTACAAGTATTTCTGTTTCCTTTTTTAAAAATCAAGCATTGTCTTCTCACACATAGTATTTACACTGGTTTTTCATTGACTGATGAAAATTAGATCAGGTATTCCTATTCTTACCTTCATCCAGAGAATATTTCATTTTGATTCCAGCATGCAGCTACCACTCTAGGGGCACTAGAAATGCCCAGTCACTTTAATTCACTCAGATGTTGATATAATACAAAGATTAATTTCAATCACGGTGTGACCCTGTGTATTTCTATTTCAGTCTTATTTACATAGTTTACTTTTGTGTATCAATTTAAAGCAATGTTTATCTGATTTCTATTTTCCCAGCATCCTGAGTCAAACAAAAATCCCTGTTGATCATCTAAATTCTTTACTACTGATTCAGCAATTGGAAGATAACTTGAGGAGAAACATGAGTGTCACCAGATACTACTTGCACTTGACTTGCTTTTTTTTTGTCCTCTGAACATGGCCCTGAAAATGCTTACAATTCACTAGCTTTTTAATTATCTCTGATATGTTCAAAATTATAAGAATGCTTTTGTCTTTGTCTAGTAGTTTTCAGCTTTTTGGCTAATCTAAAACAAAGTATTCCACTATTGTTCTCACATTAAATTTTGGGAAAATAATGCAGAATCAGCTCAAAAAACTGAGTACATGGTGAGGTATCTTTTCCAAGCCAAAGGAAAAAAAAAATCAGTACAAAAAGGCTTTTTTTAGTGACAGTAAGATCTTGTATTTAGAGCTTGTTGAATTTCAAATTAATAGACTTTCTAAAAAGTGGGTAAACAAGGGTAAGAAGACAAATTAGTTTGGTTTTCCAATAACCATGAGATAGTGATCTCATGATAGAAAACAGGTTTAAAAGCCTACTCCTGAAAGGCCTTTTATTAAGACATAATTCCCATCATGAAAATGAAGACTACATGGCTATTCAACTCTCACAGGTCCTATTTCATAATTCTGCTACAGCATGAAAATTAATTCAACATGAGTTTTAGAGATGCTTTGTATTTTAAAGGTTTCATAGTGAAAAGCTTCAAAATACTCTAAAAAATGGGAAGGCTTAGAGAAACTTTTTAACAAGATTACTGGGCAACTTAGTGGCTTAGCAAGAACCCATGTCAAAATTAAAGGAAGGAAACAAAGAGAGAGAGCCTACAAATGTAGCTCCATACAAAAGCTCTAGGTTCAATCTAAGTAGTACAAAAATAAACAAGTAAATAATAAAAATATATTCAAAAAATGAGTGCAAGTAAGAGAAAAAATGACAATGTAAAGAGGCAAATTTCAACACATATAAGGTAAAAATATCACATTTTTGCGGGGAGGAATGCCTTGATATGATATTTTCTCTATATGTATCACAATCTTCATATACTAAACACACACACACACACACATTGATGAATGTTGCAAGGCTGTCTTTTGTGTATTTTGTAACTTCACACTCTGAGTGACTTGTCTTATACCTTCTCTCCATATATTATTGGAATGTTTACTGCCTGACAATAATGACACATGTTGGCATTTCAATTTTTAACAAATAATCCTAGTTTGGTAAATGACTATGATGAAATAGTTCTTGAGCTCATGAATCACTATAAAGATGTTTAATGAAGCCACTTCCTCAATAATGCTTCATTTTAAAATGACCTGGCCAGAAGCACTGAGATGGGATAAATATAAAATAGCTATTCCATTTAAAGGAATGGAAATTTTAAGTATAAATAGGACAATCTTATATCCTCTAACTAATATTTTATTCACTATTGACTTCATCAAGCAGGTACCGGTTGGATTCACATTTTTCTTTGTTATCAGGCAGTTTACATAAAACAAGAATTTTCAAATAATAAATGTTCTAAACATAAAATTGTATTTTAGCTGGGCATGGTGGTGCATTCCTGTAATACCAGCACTTGGGAGGCTGAGTCAGGAGGATTGCTGCATGTTTGAGGCCACCATTGGCTACAAAGTGAGTTCAAGGTCATCCTGAACTACATAAGGAAAACCTGTCTCAAAAAAAAATCAAGTTAATAAATCTCTGAGTTTAAGCCCCTTCACTTATAAAGTAGTATTACAAAGATCTACCCTAGTGACATATTGTGAAGCTAAAAGGATTGCAAATGGTTATAAATTTGTATCTAACTGATGAGATTTGAACATTCTCTGTAAGTTACCAATTTTATGGTTGTTATTTATTTATGCACAATGATGACATTGGGCACACTGTGGAATAGATGCATTGACTCTGACTGTATATTTTTTGAAAGACATAAAACTTTATAATTATTTCAAAATGAAATATTTTAAAAAGTAGGATGTCATATAGCTAAACTTGATTGTCAACGTGAGTAGTTGAGAGATGTCTAGATAAGTAGGAGACACTTCAGAAGGTTTCTGAGTGTGTTAGGGAGGCATGGCCTTGGGGACCACATCTAGTGCTTGGCCTGCTTCACAGCACTCTACTCCTGTGCTCTGTTTCCCAGCTGCTATGAAATGAGCAGCTTTGCTCCATCATGCCTTTCTACAATGAGCTTTCTGCTGTGGAGCCAGCACACCATAGACTGAAGTCTCTGATTCCACGAACCAAAACAAACCTCTCTTCCTTTAGGTTAAAAGTCTAAGGTGTTTTGTCCCAATTATGGCAATGCTCAGTAATACAGATACTAATTGTTTAGTTGAAAAAAATATTATATGTCCCTAAAAGTGTAAAGATTCACCTAGATTCTAATACCTGGAGATAAATGGAGTAGTTTAACATTTTAACTCCAATAATTGAAACTAATTTCATAGTTGTTGGACTGAAAAAGTCTTCTCATACCTAGGGAAAATTAATTATGATTTTAATTCTATCTTTGAATATAATTTCTGACTGTACAGGTGGATGATTTTAGCTTTGCCACTTGGGTCATTTTTAGAGAGTCCAAGCGATATACTAATACAAAAAAAGGTATAATTATAGTTAAGTAAAATTATTGCCTTATGAGAAAATAGGGAGAATTATTTTCCAGGGGTTAGTATCAGACATGGCAGGAGAAGATGGTGATACACATTACAGTGAGAGACATTTTGACGGTATTTACATATGCAAAAATTATTTAATGTTTTGAGTTCAAGAGTGAATTTTTTATTTGGTGTGGTGAATACCCATCACTGGGCATGTTCCAACAGAACAAAGAACATACCCTGTTTTGTACAAAGTTTTCTCTGTCCCCTTGAATTTTATTATAACTTAGAAAGGGTCCATTTTTTAATGAGCAAATAGATACTAACTGAATGATTGACTAGTAATGAGTGAAATAATTTGTAGAAAGGACACTTAAAAGGAGAAGACATTGGCAAGATATGGTTTCTATAATTCAGTATAGCTGCAAATATCTCCAAGTCAATACATGGATATTGAAAATATAGGAAGAAAAACATTGAAATTGGAATGTGGAATCCAAAGCAGTTATACTTGTACCGAAAGACTCACCAAGCGTGTCAAAAATAAGTTTCAAATACAGAAAAATATGAGAAAAGAAACAGAGGTATGTGGGAAGGATAGAAATGCAATAGTCAGAAAGTTAACAAAAATTATATAACCTGCTCCAGAGACCACCATTACTTTTACATCCTTTGTCAGCAGCAAGATTCCCAAGGCCACACTGGGAAATGAAGCTTAAAGCAATACTAGAACAATGCCAGTGAAGCCAGTAGAGAATATTCCTCCAAGTAATGTTTACTCTGTTGGATCTGGTTGAATGTGCTTCCTTTCTCATATAGAAATTAATTCTAAGAGAAAACTAAAGTTTAAAGTAAGATCGAACACTAGAATTTGTCAAATTCTTATTTCATGTTCTCATTTGTCAAAATGAAGCACTTCACCTGGGGACATGAACAAGGAAGGAACTTCACTGCCTGAAATGAACATTATATAAACTGTCACTCCCTAATCATAGGTGTGGATGGACCTGAAAAATAAGTATGTGAGAAATAAACTCACAACAGCCAATGTCACTTAGATAATCAGTCTAACACTCAAATGTTTCCTGCCTAAAGAGACCTAGCAGTAAATCTGTTCACAGTATCACTAAAAGCTTTGGAAAAGAACACTCCCTCAAAACTAAAAATAAAAATTTTTTTTGAAAAAACAACAGAAATAAAATGTAGGTATTTTGTGAATTGACAACCATTATTATTGGCAATGTAATATTTCCTCTAGAAGACCACAGATTGTCAAAGGTACATTGAGAATATTCTACATTTGAAATTGTATTCCTTAAATAATTAATTCCTATTTTTTGGATATATTTCCCTAGTGATTTGATCCATAGTTTCTAGAATTGAATTGCTTCTTTTCACACTATGGTTCTCCATTGATTATCAATATGAATTACTTAATGTTTACAATAAACCAGTGAAGTCATTACCCCTATTTTATATATATGGAAACAGAGATTTACTGCTTATGATCAAGTTAATAATAAATGGAATCACCCGACACTTCTGAACAAGAAGGATCACCATAGATCAGTTTTATATTTTTCATTGAAACATACATAAAATAGGCAAAATATATGAATAGACAAATTTTACACCATTCATCAGGCAAGGAAGAACATTGATTCCACTGAGATGAGAATAAAATGCATTGAGCTCTACTCACCCCAGATTATTGTATTAAGAGAGTTTCCTTGACACAGTATAAAAGAAAGAATGCTGACAAGCTCAGGAGTCACCCTGAGGTAAGAAGATAGAGTTAGGTGCCAGTGAGATGGCTCAGCGGCATAAGCGCCTGCCTGGCAAGCGTAAGGGCCCGAGTTCAACTCCCGGAACCCACATATGAAAAAAGGGCCGGTGATATCGCTCAGCGGCACGGGCGCCTGCTGGCACGCGAGGTCCTGAGGTCGACACCCAGTACCCACAAAAAAAAGAAGATAGAGTTAAATGTCTGAGAAAACTAAAACACATATAATTTAACATACAAAACCAGAAAGATAGCTTCAAAAACAAAGTAAATTCCAAATATTTGCAGTATTCCCTTGAATCAAGAATTTTGGAGCAATACACAAATATCCATCTGAGAATTAATTAGCATTTGTGTGTAAGGAAATAGTTGGAGATTACAGAAAATATATAAAAAAGTATTGGCAGAAACAATACCTGATTCCCATACTGGGGAGAGAACAGTGCTTTTTTTTTCACGTGAAGCACAGGGAATTCTCATAATCTGTGGATCACTGTGTAGAGAACACAGCAGAATCCTCTCTTTGTGGGGAGTATACATTAGGGCTACCATAAAACAAATCACAGTATTAATGGCTTAAACAACAGACATTTATTTTGTCACAGTTCTGGAGGACAGAAATTCATGATCAAGGTCATACCCTTCTAAAAGTATGGTTCTAAAAGTAGAACTATTTCACCCCTTACAACATGTGTGGATACAGAGAGAAGACCAATATCTGTGAACCAAAAAGTGGGCTCTGATCAGATACCAAATGTGCTCATCACTTGATCTGAGAATTCCCCCTTTTCAAGACATGAATAATATATTCCTGCTATTTACTAACTACCATCTTTGTTATTGCATTCTCACCAAATTACGACAGTCTTCAATAAATGAAATATAGGGGTCACAATTTAGTCCATAAGAGAGGAAATATTTAACCATATATTGAGTCATGTCCTCAACTCTCCTACATTTTTATGAGTAAATCTGAAAGAAACAAATTATATCCAAGTTATTTACCCAAGTCCAAAAACAAAAAAAAAATCAAGAATATTCTTCAAGTATAAAAATCCCCAGATTCCAGAACAATAAAATTCAGAACAAGCATCCAAAGATACAGGTAAATGTAATTCATTATAAGGAGAGTAAGCAATTAAATCAGTCCAACACTGAGTGACATCACTGAAAACAATGAAATCAAGTAATCCAATGAAAGATCTTTCCATATACACCAAAACAAGGAGTGGAACCTGAATCAATTTTGTTGAAAGTCTGTAATTTTTTTCAAATATTAATGCCATAACAGTAAATACTTATGAAACAGGTGACTGCAACGTAACAGAATATTTTTGTGCGGTTTCAACTTACCCTTCTCTATGACCCTCTCTGGCTTGGTAAATTATTGAATATTAGAGTCTATATTCTTGTCCTGGGATCCAAGATCAGTAAGGATTAGAATATACCATGTTCTCAAGGAATTGCATTTATCTGTTTTGATCTGTCTGAGGCTGAAATGATTTTTAATGCAAAAAGCTTACAATTGTTTTCCCATTGTGGAAATTTCTGAGAGTAGAAAATAAGAGAAGCAGGTAACATGCCCCAAATATATCAAATGCAACTGAGCAAGTCCCTACTGTCTAAAAATACAGCTTAGGAGAAGAGTGGTTGCTTAAGATTCATAAACTGCTAGGTTCTATCCCAGCACACACACAAAAAAAACTAGCTTTAACATTTGGCTAAATATAAAAATTGATTCAAATAATATATACACAGAAAGGGTATAAGGAAAAGCTTGGGAGTGAGATAAAGATGTAAGAGTTAGAAAATCTTCCATCTATATTGACTATTTAAGGAAGAAGATACAATTCAGAAAACATGATAAGACCATAAGCTTTCAAATATGGCTGATAATTAGGTTTATTTTAAACAAGACGTGAAGGCTAATACAGTGCTGAAATCAGCATGGCTAAGTATTGAAGGAGTGACATGACAAAAAGCCAAACATTATACTCCTGGAAAGTGTTTTATTTTTTGCTCCAGATGTTTAATAAAGTCTAACAAAACTCTAAATTTTCACTAACCTAAAAGATGAGAGATTTCAAATAACATACAAGACAAAATATGCATTCTGAACAAAATAGTTTGGAAGTCTGTAAATAACAACAAATGAAACACAACAAACAACAACAAATAATATGAAGTTGGAATGTCTGGTCTGCATAGTTACTATGCCTTAATTTTCAAAATTTTATTTTCAACAACAAGAACAAATAATAATGCAGAGAAACAGCATGGTCCAAATAAAAAGGAAGATAAATTACTGAGAACTGTCCATAGGAAGCCTACATATTACACTTACTAGATAAAAATTTATATCAACTATTTTCTTATGTTTAAAGGGTCAAAGGAAACTCAGGACAAAGGAATAATGGAAATGTGAGTAAAAACATCACAAAATAGAAAATATCAGTAAGTAGATAGAAATTTAAAATGGAACCACATATAAATTTGTACATCTGAAAAATACATGAATTAAAATTTAAAAATGCTAGTGTTTCAATGAAGACCTGTGGAGTCAATGGAAAGAATCTGTGAATTTGAAAATAGATCAGTCTAATTTCTGAAGGGCCAAAAGTAAAAAAGAATGAAGAGAAGTAAATATAGCCTAAGAAACTAGTAGGATTTCATCAAGTATCAATCAAAATATACAGTATGAATCCAAGAATATAAGGACAGAAAAATATAAGTAAATTAATAGTTTTTGAAGCAATAATGACACAAGAACTCTCAAATTTGATAAATGAATGAAATCTACATATTCAAAATGCTCAACTAGGAGTATCTCAAAGTATGATAAAGAAATTTACAAAACACATTATAAACAAAGTGATGAAAAAGAAAAAGTAAGAATCTTGAAAGCAGCAAAAAGACAATTATTTCTCCTCTACAAATCTTTCTTGTTCAAATAATGAGCTCATTTCCAATGGAAAATCAAAAACATCAAAAATCTGTTAGCATCATTAAGCAAATTCAGCAGAATAGTAATACATAAGATGAGCATTCACAAATGACTTACATTTCTATACATTAGCAATGAATAATCTTAAAAGTAAATAAAGAAAGGAAATCTACCTCTTCATCTAAGAAGTACATATTCATCTCAGATGCCCATTTTTGTATTGGGTCTTTGAATTTGGCGGGTCTGATTTTCTTTGATTCTTTATATATTCTAGATATAAGTCCAATGCTGAGGGACAACTGACTAAAATTTCTCCCACTCTATGGGGTTTTTTTTCACTCTTTTGGTGATTTTTGCTGTGCAAAATCTTTTTAATAAGATGAGATCCCAGTTGTTGATTCTTTGTAGTTATCCCATGTGATCTGGGTTTTGTTAATGAAGTCTCTGCCTACACTTATCTCTTAATGATATTTACCTATTTTCTCTTCCTGTAGATTTAGTGTTTCTGTTTTAATATTCAGATCTTTGATCCATTTTGACTTTAGTGCATGCTCACAAAACTAGACATGGTTCTAGTTTTAGTTTTTGGCATATGCAAAGCCAGGTTTTCCAACACCATTTATTAATGGGGCTGTTTTTCTTCCAGGGAATGTTTTTGGTTTCTTTCTCAAAGATCAGGTGGCTGAGTGTGTTTGGTGTTGTTTCTTAATTTTCTAATCTGTTCTACTGATCCTCAGGTCTGTTTTATTTCTTTCTTTTTTTTTTTTCCAGTACCATGCTGTTTTTATCACAGTAGCTGTATAATATAATTTCAAGTCAGGCATTGTGATGCCTCCTGACTTGCCTTTGCCCAGAATTGCATTCACTATTCCAGGTCTCTTCTGGTTCCAAATGAATTTTAGGATTGTTTTCTCTAATTCTGTGAGGTATGCTAATGGTATTTTGTTTGGGATTGTATTAAATCTGTATAACAACTTTGGGAGTATGGTCATTTTCACTATGCTGGTACTTCCAATCCATGATCAAGGGATATATTTCCATTTTCTGATATCCTGTTTGGTCTCCTTTCTCATAGTAGTATAATTTTCAATGTATATATCTTTTGCTTCCTTTGATAGATTGACTCCTAAGTATTTCACTATTTTAAATGTAATGTGAAATGTGTGGTTTCCCTAATTTCTCTCTCATAGAGTTTGTTGTTTGTGTACAAGAATGCTTTTTGTTTTTGAATGCTGATGTATTCAGCTTCACTTCTGAATTTGGTTATTAAATCTACAAGCAATGGTATCAATATAAATAAAATATTTATGTTAAACAATGGATTACAAATCTCATGCACTGGAAACTGTAAAATACAACCAGCATAAATTAAAGGAGGCCTAAAATATTGAAAGACATCCTGTGTACATGGATTGGAGGACTTAATGTTGTGTAGATGAAAATACCTCCCAAATTTAGAGAAATAGAGAAGCTTTAGTAATTAATAAACAGCCAACAGGAAAGTTAGAAACCACAGAAAAAATTAAGACACAGTAGAGAAATGATCAAAGCAGTCTGGAATGCTAACTCCAGCTTCTGGAAAGGGGACCTATCTCCAAAAAGACAAAGGACAAGGCTCAGCTTAGACATTTTCCATATTTCAGGGTGTATGTAGAGAGAGGACATTGGAGCACCTGGGGTGACTCATGAACCCACAGGCTGTAAAAGTGACAGAGATAGCCATTACTCAGGGCACAAATAGATCAGAACTACTAAAATCTGTTGGAGCAAACACAATGCTGAGACAATACAGCATTGATTGACTCCACCAGTTTAGGAGGGAAGGGAAGGACAGAATATTCACACAACAAAATGTAGGTCTGGAAATAGAATAGGCCTTAATTGTGATGAATTATCCTTCTCCTGTATCTGTTGGGTTTCAAAATTGTAGACCCTGAAAAACAACTATTCACATGAGCACTTCAGCATATGGAAATTGTTTGGACACATTTCTCCTTTTCTTTCTTTGTTTTTGTTTTTTGATTTATTTTTCTGATTTATACTTTGTGTTATTGTTTTTCTTTATTCTTGCATATTTTTCTGTTACTTTTACCTAGTTTGATTTACATTCTTTTATTCTTTTGTTCAATTTTTTCACCTTACTTTTCTCTCCTCTTCCTTTTCATTTTCCTTTTGCTTATTGTTCCTAATTTATATATATATATATATATATATATATATATATATATATATATTTCCTTTTTCTATTTCTCCACTGCCCCATTTTTATTACTATTACTATTAGGTTTTATTAATTTTATTTATTTTGTTTACTTTATACTGTTCTTACTAATTTCTTTTTTATCATTAATGGTGATATGATTGTTGCTTTCAGTAGATATTGACTGTATGTCAATATCCAAATTGACTTTGTCTCTATATTTTCATTGCATATCTCCTTCCTATTGTTAAGGGTGGTATAGTTGTAGCTTTCTGGTTCTTATATCAATATTTGGTTTATATTATAATTGTTCATTTTTTTCTTTTGTTATTGTTGGCATAATTGTTAGTTTTGTTTTTTATCATATGCTAATATCTGGTTTGTATTTTTTTTATCAATACTACTGAGGTTCATTTCATCCTCTGTGAGTGGTGCTGGGGATCAAACACCCAGAAGAAGGTTGGCCACTAATATCAAATATTACATTTAGTAGGTTGAAACATAGCCAAACCAGAGTGCACATCACAGGGATACAATATCTAAGTAAAGATATCTCCACAGTAGTGATGGAGTTTCTGCACTGATTTTCAGCCTGCAGCAGAAAAGCAATAGTAAAAGAAGAAAGCATGACAACAAGCTACCTCCAAACACTCTAACTCTTCAAAAGCTGATTCCATGGTCACTGAGGTAGAGGAAGATTTAGGCAAAGAATTTTTAAAAAATAGGCAAAATGTTTGAGGTGATCAAAGAAGACAAATGTTAGCAACAATTCATAAGAAGTTTAGTGAGCTTAGACAGGATTTAAGTAAATAGATAAGGGATTGAATGAACAAAAAGTTCAGTGAGATTAAAGAAGAAATAATATGCTGATTAAGTTAAATGAGACAATAAAGGACCATTTGGTTAAAAACTTATAAATTATGAAATAAATAATACAAGAATTTAGAATATGATAAATTCAATGGAAATCATGGTTAGAAGATGCAACCAACATGTGAACAGAGTATCAAAAAGTGAAGACAAGGTCAATGTAGTAGATGATGTCCTCAGTACAACTTAAAACAAGACATCATGGAAGCTGAATCCAAGAGGTCATAGATGACTCCAAAAATCCAAACTCAGAACTGAAGAAATAAAGGAAAAAATAGAACATGACTCAAAATATGTAAAAGTTTATTCATTGAAATTATAGAAAATTTTTCATAATCTAGGAAACAAATTCAATATTCACATACAAGAAGTATATACTCTATATAGAACCCCAGGTAGACATGGCTCAGGAAATCATAAAATCCTCTGTATGACACATCATTATCAAAATTCCAGAAACTATACCAACAGAGACAACATGTAAGTTGATAAACCTGTAATCCATAAAGGCAACCCTATCAGAATTACAAAATATTTTCTCAAGACAAAGCCCAAAAGTCATTACACCCTAGATGAAATTATTTCAAGCCCTAAAGGAAAATAATTATTGACAAACCAAGGCCCCTGCTGGAGAGGGCATACATGCCAGACAAACCCAGGTAGGAACCCCCGGCGATTGACCAAGGCCCCAGCAGGGGCACTCACACCAGCAGTTGGTAAAGTAGGTGAACCAGCCTTGTGCTTGGGCACACAGTCGCATGGAATAGAAGTGGGTGGGTGGGGCCACCACTTCTTTTTATCAAAAAGCTTGGGGAGAACTTCAGCAACAGAACACCCATCCCAGCCCCCACATCCAGAGGACATAATCAGCCCCTATACCCAGCAAAAGAAAATAATTGTTAACTCAAACTCCTATATCCTGCAAAATTACCCTTCAAAATTGACAGGAAACAAAGCCTTTCCATGACAAGAGAATACTAAGAAATCTATAACCACTAAAGCAGCATTGCAAAAAATATTTAAGGTTATCTTATGCAGAAACAGGGAGGCCAGTAGTATTAAAGGACTGAAGGAAAGTATATATCTAACTGTGAGAATAGATATTGAAGAAAATAAAAAAGAGAGAGAAAGGAATCAGCAATGAAAAAAGAATGAAATGACAGGATTCAGTGAACAATTTATAAAAGTAATTCACAATGTTAATGGTCTTAACTCTACAATTGAAAGACACAAACTGACACATTGAATCAAAAATCATAATATAACCCTATGTTTCTTGAAAGAGACACACATCATCCAAAAGAATGACATGGACTCTAAAGAAAAGTGTAGAAAATAAAAATCCATATAACTGGAGACCAAAAGCAAGCCAGAGTAGCTACTTTATTTTCAGAAACAGGAGACATCAAGCAAAGCAGAGAATAAGACACAGAGATAACTTGTACACACAGGTAGAGATTAATAAAATGATAAACATTATTTACAATATTTACACCAAATGTTGGCACACCTAAATTCATAAATCAAAAATTAAAGAACATAAATAGACAGATAGACACCAATACAGTCATAGTGAGGGATATCCATAACTACTCTCACAGATAGATCAACTAAACAAAAAATCAATTAAGAAATATGAGATTCAAACCACACAAATGAAAAGTAGTATTAAAATATATCTACAGAGTGTTTCATCAAACAATACTCATTTTTCTCAGCAGCTCATAGAACTTTTGCCAAAGTAGACCATATCTTAGGCCATGGAGAATATTACATAAATACAAATGAATTTAATAATCCCTTGCATACTATTGGATTATAGGAGAATGAAACAAGAAATCAATAGCAGGGGAAACCACAAAAAATACAGAATAACTTGGAGACTAAATAATATATTATCTGATAATCAGTGGACCACATAAGAAATCAGGGAAGAAATGTAAAAGTTTCTAAAATCATTTTCATCCTATTTCACAATATGTATTACACATTTTGGTCCTCATTTACTCTTTGTTTCTCACACCAGAGACACAATGTGGTGTTTAAACATGTATGTCCAATTATTTCTCTTGAGGGTGCGGCCTCAATATTCAACCAATTAGCTAGAAATAGATTGAAAATGTTCAAAATGTGAAGGGGAACTAGTGAGGGGGGAGGCTAAAAAGGACTGGAAAAGAAAAAATGAGAGAAGGAAAAAATGAAAACCAAGCTTTTGTAAATAATGAGGGAAGAGGAGTAGAAGGGAGGGTAGGGGAATTGGAAATAAAAAATCAATTATATCACATACAGTTACAAATTCCCTATGATGGATGTGGTCATAATGTGTACCTAAAATATACCAATAAACTTAATAATTGTTTAAAAGTTTCTAAAATCAAAGGACAATGGAAACATGACATACTAAAACCTATGGGACACAATAAAACCAGGTCTTGCAAGAAAGTTTATAGCTGTGAATGCATGCATTACAAGAATAGATCTATCCCAAATAACCTAACAATGCATCTTATGGTCCTAAGGAAAACAACATTCAAATCTGAAAATGGTAGTACAATAGAAATTATAAAGAACATAATGAAAATTTATGACATAGATTAAGAAAGCAATACAAAGAATTGGCGAATCAAAGATTTGGTTCCTTGAAAGGAAAAACAATACTGATAAATCATTAAGCAAACTTTCAAGAGAAGGAAAAAATAACTATATCAATGCAATTTTAGAATTTAAAAAGGCAAATCAACACAGACACTGCCAAAATGCAGGGATAATTAGAATGTATTTCAAAAACTTATATCACAAAGCATTGGATAACCAACAAAAAATGGAGAAATTCCTGACACTTATGAATTACCAAAATCAAGCAAAAAACTGTGGACAATGTATATAGAATTGAATCTTAACTTCGTACAATAGTCCTACATGTTTTATAAGATTTTGGCTTATTATTCTGGTTTTTAATTTGCATATATAATGATTAACTTTATAAGGTCTTATAAGACAAATAAATGAATCAAATGTGGCAAAATTAATGGAGAGTAGAGGGAAGGAGAAAAGTGGAAAAGAAGAAAAAAAAAGAATTAAAATGTGTTATGTACATGTACGAATTCCCTACAATGAATGTAATCATTATGTACTGGAAATATGTACCAATAAAAGTAAAAAAAATTGAAACAAATGATACAAAAAGCCTGAATGAACCAATAATTGTCAATGAAATGAAGGAAGTAGTAAAAACCCTACCGAGTAAGAAAATCTCAGGACCTGGTAGATTTAAGGCAAAATGTTTCCAGAACTTCAAGGAAGATCTAACATCAATATTCCTCAAACTATTCTATGAAAGTGAAAGGGAAGGAACACTCCCAACATCTTTGGCCATCAGAAAATATGTGAATCAAAGCAACACTGAGATTTTATTTTTATGTGAGAAAGAATGGATGTCATCAAGAACAGAGAAAACAGCAAAACCTGGCAAACTTTTGGGGAAAAGGAACACTTCTATACTGTTCGTGGGAACATGAACTAGTACAACTACTGTGGAAATCATTATGGAGACTCGCCAAAAAACACAAAGTAGAAATTCCATTTGATCCAGCTAAACCACTTCTGAATATCTTACTGAAAGTGTTAAAGGAGTCATATTACAATGACCTACTCATGTTCATAGCAGCAGAATTCATAATAACTAAATAGTGGAAGCAGCCTACATGCCCATGAACAGATGAATGGATAAAGGAAATGTGATAACTATATTTGATGCATTAGTACTTATCTATAAAGAAGGATAATTTTGTCAGAGGTAAAAGGGTAATAAATAGAAACATAAAAATAAAAGAATGAAGAACATTGAAAGTAATAGTCACTTGGATAAATGCATATTTTTATTTTTATTTCAATCTGTTAAAAGGTAATATACTAAATAAAATTAATCATATTATGTTATGAGGTTTTTAACATGAATGATAAATATTGCACAAATATTAGTAGAGTAGTAATGGATGCCTGGTATGATAGTTGTCATGCTAACTTATAATATTTATATTATCATGACAGTGTATACTGTGATAAATAAAAGATAGTTGCACATGCCCTCAGGCAGGACCAGAGACAGCAGGCCCAGGCTCAGGCACAGACACCAGCAGAGGGGACCAGTGGTGTGAAAAATTCTGAAGCAGCAGTGAGAATATGAGCCAGCAGTTGATAAGTTAGGTGAACCAGTGTTGTTCTCCAGCACACAGACATGCAGAGCAGAAGCAGGCAGGGACCCCAATCTATACCAAAGAGTTCTGGAGCAACAGAAGACCAGTCCCAGTCCCCACATCCAGAGGACAAGATCAGTCCCAAACCCAGCACGAATCCCATGGCAAACTTGGCTGGAGTACAGAGCACATTTCTGGAATTCAACTTGGACACTACCACAGAACTGTGGACACCAGAGGAATTTTATTACAGTTATTTTTCTTTATATTTCTGATTGGTTATCCATTTTCTCTCTGGTTGGGGTGTTTTTTGTTATTTGTTTTTTTGTGGTCAATAGCATTCATGTACACAAACAACAAACTCACTGAGAGAGAAATAAGGGAAACTACATGCTTCATAATATCATCCAAGAAAATGAAATATTTAGGAATAAATCTAACAAAGGAAGTAAAAGATATATATATTGAAAATTACATTACTCTAACAGTGAGATCAAAGAGGATAGCAGAAAATGGAAAGATACCCCTTGTTCATGGATAGGAAGGACCGACACAGTGAAAATGGCCATACTCTCAAAATTGTTATGCAGATTTAATGCAATCTAATAAAAATACCATTAGCATACCTCACAGAATTAGAGAAGACAATCCAAAAATTCATTTGTAACCAGAAAGACCTAGAACAGCAGAATAAAAATTCTTGGCAACAAATGGAAGACTGGGGCATTACAATTCATGACTTGAAATTATACTACAAAGCTACTATGATAAAAATACCATGGTATGGGAAAATAAAAACAAAGAAAAAGAAAAACAGACCTGAGGATCAGTGGAACAGATTAGAAGATGAAGAAACAACTCCAAGTACACTCATCAGCTTACATTTGACAAAGGAGCCAAACATGTTCACTGGAAGAAAAATAGTCTCTTTAATAAATAGTGCTGGAAAAACTGGCTTTCCACATGGTGAAGACTAAAACTAGACCCATGTCTATCACCATGCACTAAACTAAAGTCAAAATAGATCAAATATCTAAGTATTAAAACAGAAACACTAAATCTTCTGGAAAAGTGAATAGCCAGAACTCTTGAAGACATAGGTGTAGACAAAGATTTCATGAAAAAAACCCCAATCTCACAGGAAATAGTAAAAAGAATAATTAACAGGTATCTGATAGTATTAAAAAAAAAAACTTTTGCACAGCAAAAGAAATCACCAACAGAGTGAAAAGATAACTGACAGAGTGGAAAAAATTTTAATCAGTTTTTCTTCAGACAAAAAACTTATATCTAGACATATAAATAATTGAAAAAATCAGACTCCTCAGATTTAAAGACCAAATCCAAAACTGGGCATCTGTGATGAATGTGCACTGCTCAGATGAAGAAATACAAATAGCAAATGAATATATGAAAGAATATTTAACATCACTGGATGTTAGAGAGATCCAAATTAAAACAACACTGAGATTCCATCTCATTTCAGAAAGAATGGCTATCATCAAGAAATCAACCAATAACAAATGCTGGTGGGGCTGCAGAGAAAAAGGAACACTTCTCCACTGTTGGTGGGAGTGAAGACTGGTGCAAACACTGTGGAAATAAGTATGGAGACTCCTCAAAAAACTAGGATTAGAGGTCATGTTTGACCAGCTATTCCCCATGTGGGTATCTTGCTGGAAGAATTAAAAACCTCATACCACAGTGGTATATGCACACCCATGTTTATAGCAGTACAATTTGTAAATCTGATTAGCACAATAGCTAAACCTTGGAAACAACCCAAATGCCCATCAACTGAGGAATGGATAAAAAAGATGTGATCTTTTTGTATAATGAAGTACTACTCAAAGAAGGATAAACTTCAGACATTTCTAGCTAAATGGATGCAATTTGAGACCTTACTCATAAGTGAAATAAATCAGACTCACATATGTAAGCATCACATTGTCTCTCTGGTGTGAGGAACCAAAAGAGTAAATAAGGACCAAAACGTGCAATACATACTGTGAAATGGGAAGAAATTATTGAGAAAGAAAGAGGAACTAGGGTAGGGGAAAGAAAGGAAGGGAAAAGAAAAAAATAATAAAAAAGGATATATTGGAACAGAGCTTTGTTAATAGGGACGGGAAGAGGAGTTGAAGTGAGGAGAGGGGATTGGGAAAAAAAGCAGAATCAAAATAAATCATGTACAGGTTCAAATACCCTGTGATGAATGTGGTTGGTATATATATCTAAATTGTACCAATAAACTTAAAGAAAAAAGATGGTAAGTATTAAGTAATTTGCCTAAATCCATATATGTGTAAAAACCTTATTTTCTTCTTCACAGCCAGCCTGTCATTCCTAAAATTACATTATCTTCTCTGAATAAAAATAGTCTGTAATTTTCAGCTTGTCACATGTCTGTCTAGATACTGAACTAGCATGAGTTTATTTTCTTCCTCCCTAGTTCAATTGGCATAAGACTCTAAACAACTATTTCTCACTAAGAGTAATGAAATTATGCAAAAGATTGGTCCCCTAGAAGACAAGATTCAGTATACAGTGTTTAAGAAGGAAAGGAGAAAATGCAGTAATGCATTTCATCCAATAAAGGACTAGAATGATATGTGATGCATCTTAGTAAGATTTTATTTTTTATTCACACAAATTACTCTTTAGTGCCAGAATTTCTGGATGATACCAATGGAAGGGAGACAGGTAATAATGTTTTTTACAAGGTTATTTATAGTTCCCTTTTAATCATTTACTTTTATAGCATATGGTCATTGTTACTGACACTGGAGTGGCAGAACAAAAAAATGTACTTAAAAGCAATATGCAAAATCTTTCCTGTATAGGCCTGAAGGCACATCAATGCATTGAAATTAAAAGCAAAATAATATAACTGGTGCATCAAATTTCAATGTCATTTTTGCTTTTTCCCACTAATTTATTTCTGTACCTTTTTTTTCCAATTGGTTTATTTGCCCCACCCTCTCTATTGGACTTCAGCTTAGCTGCAAATTTAATAAGACACAGGCACTAGATATATTCTTAAATGTTGGTACATAATTGTTATTCTGAAAAGATTAATAGCATCTATTGATTCTAGTCTTTAACTTGACTTGACAGCTCTATGGATGGGACAAATTATTGGTTTCCAGACAACATTTATTTAGTTTCTATTTTTGATTAAAGAAACTTTTCTTTCCTGCTAATACTACAGAGGTATATTTACAGTAAATACCTATTTAACGGATTAGCCAGAGATTTCAGTCTATGAAATATTTTACAAACAAGATGTACAATAGTTACTAGAAATGCTGGGCCGGTGAGATGGCTCAGTGGCATAAGCTCCTGCCCGGCAAGTGCGAGATCCTGAGTTTGACTCCCGGAACCCACATAAAGGAAAAAAAGGGCTGGTGATATCGCTCAGTGGCATAAGCGCCTGCTGGCAAGCGCGAGGTCCTGAGGCTGACTCCTGGTACACATATGAAAGAGAAAAAAAAAAAAAAAAAGAAATGCGGGTAAATGCCTTTCATTGTTTATAAGTGACAATTATAGATGAAGTAAAATGTAGAATGAATGTCTGTCAATAAATTAAATATATGGTTCCAGGCTTAGTATATGAACTGGCTTCCAGGATGCAGATTAAATTCAAATAAGAATATTATGATAATAACTGATATATTCTCAATTGTATTAAGCCATTGGTAACTCAACAATAGTAATATATTCATAGTGGATGTTACCTCAACTATATGGACTTTGAAGAATATATATTTATCCTAATGAAAAATATTATATAGTAGACATTTTTTCATAGCTTTATATTTTAATGCACCAATTACTTTCTTTATTACACAATATTTGTTGAATATTACTGATCATCCATAATATCTTCCTCAGTTTGTTCCCGATTTCATAGCTCAGACTTATATGTGAGTGAACTATCATGAAATCCTTCTAGAAAATCTTTCATTATTTTCTCACTCATTTGATATAAAATCTTGATTTAAGCTAAGATAAATATTTTAAATTTCAGTAAGAAATAAAGTAAAACAAAGAATTTAAGCTATGTAGTAGATCTGTACACTGGTTTATCTTTCCATAACACTAAATCCCAAAGTGTATGAATTTTAAAATAAGATTCTGCTGTGTTTTAATATTAAATTATTTCTAGTTTTACAATTGCAATATGTCACTTTTATCTATTCTTCTTATGGTCATAAAATTTTTGTATTAAAGCATTTGAGCCTTACAGTAAGAAATACATCATAATTTACACACACACACACACATATTTCTCTGAATGAAAAGAAAATTTTATAAATTATCCCCTTAGTATGGCCAAGAGCTTTTATATTGTCTTCTGTTCCATACTATTTCATCATTTTCTCTCCCATTTTACTTGAGATACACTTACTAAAACTCACTAGATTTAATTTCAGAACACATTATCTGGCCTAGCAGTTGAAAATTTCATTTAATAAATACTACTGAAAACACATCAGATTAACATATGAGCCAGGGAAAGAAATTTATATAGACAGTTCTTTAACTTTAATAGTGGAAATTCTAGATACTTTTACTCATTAATAAATTGATAAATTCCACTCCTCTATTCACTCTTTCACCAATTGCTATAAAACATGGGCCATAATAAGTTTACATTGAAATGAGCTCAATTTCTTGGTGATGTGAAAACAAAACAATGGATATTGAGGACTTGTATTGCAACTCTTTTGTGCTATCTATTTCCACCAGTAGAAATCTTGCAATGAAACAATTTGATTTGATGAGCATTAGAAATATTTGGTTATTTTCAACCATTCTGTATAAGATCATGGGACCCTGTATTCAAGAACAATTCACTATGAGTTAATGGCTGGGTCAAAAGTTAAAGGAAAACTATACTCAATACTTCAAGGAAGTCCATAAGTAGAGTGAAATTCTTAAAAGTGGTCTTATGTCTCCTCTGCATGGTTAGTGACTATGGATTACTGTATTATCTATCATATCTATGTGCTATATACACTTTTCCATCAATCTATCTGAACAGAGAATGTCAATGTTAAAAAAAACATAGTAAGAACTTCAAATTGTTAGAAATTTCAGGAAAATGTCAGCAATAATTTCTATGTCATTCAAATTTAGTGCTTTTTTTTAGTGTGTTTGTGTGTATGTCCATGATCATACATATTTCATCCTGACATTTTACTTATAACAAAATGAATATGAAGTACTTTTCTAAAAGTAATCCAAAACCATTTGAATTACTTTTTAGCTATTTTATCTTTTGTTTTATTCTTTCCTTTTGTTTTAAGGAGAAGGAAAAATCTTAAATGAGAAAGAGGAAAACAGAATATGAATTCCGCTTTACAATAGGACACATAAATTCTTAAAAGCATTATTGAGGTATAGGAAAAGAGTGTTGCAGTCTACTTTATGTTGGGTCCATATAAATTTTTTATAGCAATTACACATAAATTTTTATGTGAGAAAATATGGATAGAAATGCCATGTTAGTACAGTGGTATAATTTACTGATTCATGTGCTATCCTAATAAACTCAACTAAATATAGATTATCACTAATATACTCTTCATCACCATAGTCCTTACTATTAGTTGTGATCATCAGCGATTTACTGATCAGTTCTGGTGTGTCAGATAGCAATTGGAATGTCCATAATTTGTGATATGTTGAAGCACAGAAACATATGCTACACTGCCAACTCATGACTAATCTATGATTCATAAACATTCCCCATTTTCTTATAGAATTATTACTTTCTTAACATCTCTTACTCAATTTTTACATGTTTAAATCTTATCCTTTATATATCTTACATGAAATATGCCTGTTCTCCATGTCTACTACAAAATTATGCTTTAAATGCAAAAAAATTACATTCATCCATAGCAAATGTTACTCCTGTACTCTATTCAAAGCACAGTTATTGGTGTGATAAAGAATCAGGGCTGAATAAGACATAGCTGTCGTCCTCTAGGTGCTCACAGTTTACAATTGACATAGATCTAGTGCTGCATTTGCCTAAATATAAGGTGTGATCAAAATATATAGTGACTGTTTCAATAAAAGTTTATTAGAGTAAAAGCACACTGCCATTAATTCCCCTGAAAACACTCCCACTGTCTTCAAGCCCACTTATCCCATTGCTCTTGCCATATTCTGAAGTAGTTCTGGAAATCCTCTTTTGTGACTATCTTTAGAAGGGTGTTAAAATTTTGTATGGTAAATACACCCAACTGAAAGCCATCTAGTTGGGAAGGCAGGCTAATAAAATATTACGTTGTGTCTTCATCTTAATCACCGGGTTTGGTATCATGTGACTTCTGCATTTCTCCAAATTCAAAAGGAGTGTGAAAAATAAACATTTTGAATTGATTGAAGACCTCAAGACAGTCATGACACTGCACTAAAATCACTCACCAATAGGATTTATAGAACTGCAACAGAAAGTGGCAAAAATGTTGGGATGTGTTTGATGTGAGGGGGAACCCTTTGAGGAAGATTAATGGCAATGCATCTTTTACTGTAATAAGTCTTTTAATTCAAACATTGACAGTGATTTCCTTGTTCCTTTTGAAAAACATTTAATAGCTTTGCAATACATAATAAGCACATTCCACCATGGAGCATTGGTACATATATATATGATATCTTCATCATTTTTACTTGTCCCTCCACCCCCCTGTTTCCCATCTCCCCCATCTTCAGATTTCCCTTCCCATCTCCACAAAAACTTGTTCCCTGTTTCCTATCTTCTATCCTTTATATTTTTCTTTAAATAATTTATATTTTAGGCTTCTTGGTTAAGAGAAACCATGCTGTATATTTTTACCACACTATGTGACTACAGTTGTACTTTTGAAATTCTTAATTGTGACTCAATTATACTTGGTAAAGCCAATTTAGTGATTCTAAATCAACATTTTAAAAAAGGACAGAAATAGGAGATGATAGAATGGAAAAAAAAAACAAACAGCCTTTCATGCATGAAAAATCATATAGCATTTTGGAATGTTTTTTTGTAAAAATAAACACAAGGAATGTAAACAAAATGTACTGCAAACAGGAACAGAAAAAAGGAAAGGGGTCGAGAGACAGGTGGAAAGTGGAAGGAGAGAAGGGAAAAGGAATGAAAAAAGGAAGTAAGATGCATCATGTAAATGTAAAAATCCCCCACATGGAGTGTAAACTTTATGCCTTACAAAAAGTTACTAATAAAAACAAAAGAATAAAAAAAGCATGCTTATTATGGACAGTGAAGTAAAATATATTTTATACTCTATTTCACATTTGTTTCAAAATGTGTGAAAATACTTATTTGAAATATTTATTTTCTCGCATATTTTCAGATATCTATAACTAATAAATGAAAATACTAGCAAATACTATGCATGTGGATACTATGTTAATTATTTCTGTACAATAATTCATTTATTCTTTACAACAGAAGATATAATAATTTGATATATTAGTTATGTCATATTCCAGTGCTAAAATTAAAAATGGATGTGTCAAAATTGAAAACTGGGTTGCTTACTAAAATAGAAAACATAATTTGCACAATTAATGTGAAAGGTTAATGATATGAAATGTGTAAGACAGTATGGAAATGTGAGATCTTATTCAGATAAACAAAATACAAATTCTATTTTAGTTATATAGTTAACAACATGATTTAACTATAAAAATACTATTGATATTTACATGGTTTCTAATGGAAGAAACACATATTTTCCATCTATGGTCATAATTTTAGGAAATCTTTGTTCATTTCCTTTGGCAGACTAATGTCTTAATAATACTATTTAAATTAGTTGAGGATCTTTGCACACATCTTTAATTATCATTATAATTTCCAAAGTATTCTAGACTGTCTACAGAATTAATTGTCTTTTAGATTGCATGTGATCTTTACTTTCTTCCTTTCTTTCTTTTTTTTTTTTTGAGGCAGGATCTAACTATGTACCCCAGGATGACCTCAAACTCACATGGATGCTCCTGCCTCACCCTCCTGAATGCTGGGATTAGAGGTGTGTGCCACCATACCCGGCTTTACACCTCATCTTCCAAAAAGCAACTTTATCCTGTATATTACAGTCAAATAATAACAGTGAACTTCCAAATGTAGTGGCATATATCCACATATTAACTATATCTTCAGTTTGTGCTCTTAAATATGGTACATTTGAAAAAAAATGATATATGACCAATCCACTGTTGAAAATTATTTTGACAAGTTATTATATTTTAAATGTATTTACATAAACTATATTAATCCCACTTGGATTCAAGGATATGTGTCAAAAGTGAAAAAAATCAATTCATTCCTAAAGATATTTGCAATAATATGAAACCACAGTGGACTCAGAAATTGAAATTTAATGCTACATTTTACAGTTAGGCAAATATGCCTTAAGGTAGGGATGGATACTGATTTTTTTATATGAGTGAAACATATGGAGACATCCAAAATATTTTATGCTTCCCCAAATAGGATTAAAATTATAAATTCAGAATCATAAATATTAAGACAATAAGATTATTTATCCAGTAAGTTTTCTTCTAAGTAGCTAAATTTTTGGCACAAAATGTTTAAGGATATGATTATAAGTTCTTGTTAGCCTTTCTCAAGTCATTACACTTGCCATATTCCATATCCCGCTTTTCTGCAGGAAATTCACTTTAAAATTTATATCTTTCTTATGCATGGTATTACTAACAAAAGAGATGATATGAAAGAAACTTGTAAATTACAAATTTGCTATCCATTGTAATAACAATAGATCCTATACCACATGCAAAAATGTAATCTTTTTTGAGATTTCTGTATCATGACAAAATTCAAAGAAAAACAGTCATAATATATAGTAAATAAATCGGTTAATTTTTATATTTGAAAATGATACCATCTTATGTCTTTCTTCTGAATTGGCAAACACTTATAAGACCTTTATTAGGATAATTTTAAGCTTCTGCTGGACAATTTAAATGTAAATTGAGGACCAGAAGGTTTTAAGCTAAAAGAAAGAGGATAAATGTCCACTGTTATTGGACTAATGTAGAACATGTTTAACTCAGTTTCCCATATTAACTTTTACCTTTCACAAAGGCACCCTATCATTTTTCAAGTGTTTCACAAAGTGTTGTCCAAAAACCAATTACATCAGATTCACCTGCACCAGTTAGAAAAAACTGAGATTCCTAAACCCCACTTCAATCTACCAAGTTAGAATCTCTGGAAGTTAGGACAAAGAATTTGTAATTACTATAAACTTCTGGTGTTAAATTTATGAATACAAGCCTCATGAATTTTTATCCCAGAAAATAATTTGAATTCTTAGATTATTTGGTATAGGGCTTTCCTACATACAAAAGTTAGGAAAATTTTCAGGAAAGTATCAGTTGTAATGATTGAGGTGCACTGCTGGATTTGAGCAGATAAGTCTAGAATCCTAGATACTTTGAAATGTGTGCAGTAGTTCTTCACTATGTAGAGCTGTCACACACTGGGGACAAATTCAGTGCTGAACATGAATGTAAGCACTATATATCATTTGATCACAGAACCCATTTTTGTCTTTCCTAAAAACACAGCTTTTTGCACATTTTGATACACTCAATTTTCTTGGAATCACTTCTGTATAAATAGAAAAGGGTTTTTACATAGTTTTGTTCAAATTTTTATTAAACTATCAACTATTTCAGAAAATTGCATCAGTCATGGTAATTCTGCTCACATATTTGAGCTACCAACTAGGCATTTATCTTTCAGTCTACATTTGTAGCTGTTGTATTTATGGAAATTCCAAGTATAGGCAAAACAATGTAACTGTTGCATTATATATTCTAGTGTTATCAAGCTTGAGTATAAACATATTGAAATAGGTGTAATTAGTATTATAAGTTACTTTTCTCTTATTACCACTGCTCTTATATAGCTAAGTTGTTTTTTCTTTTTTAAGAACACTAACACTTACTTGGGGATAGTAAAGGAAATCTTAATAAAACGTTTTCCCCAAAATTTTCATATGGAATCTGATACAGCTGAAAAACTGATAGTTATGCCATACCAGTCTAGTTAACAACTACTTAGCAAGAAGAATTTCACAATTTCTAGGGAGCAATTTGAATTCTTATCCATAAGCTTGAGCAACAATCTGTAACCTGTAAATGAGATTAAGAATTTATGGGACCTAAGAAAACCCATTTACCTGGCTAATATAAATATGTGTTATCTTGTATCTAATACAGTGGTTAGATAACCTTAATTAAGGGCAATTTCCCACCAAGGGAAATTTGACATCTAGATATATTTTAGTTTGTCACAACTGTGAGTGCTAATGACACCATGTGGGTAGAGACTAGGAATGCCATAAACATCTTACACCACAAAAATAATTATCTAGATACAAATGGTTATGTGCCTAGGGCAGAAAAACATTCCAACTTCTTTTTTTCTGTGAAATGTTAACACAAAAAGTGAATTTTTGAAGTTGTCCAATCTAATACTTTGTCCCTTAATACAGGATTAAAATAAATTTTAAATGATTTTGTATATAGTTCATTTGAAAGTTGTTTCAACTAAAGCTGATTTATTTTCATACTATTTAAAGTACCTACACCTGAGGAAGCTAAGTATGAAGATCAAAAGATGTTGTAAAGTTGTAAAGCTTCAAGTTATTACTATGGTCTTATTTATTTTTATGTTCAGGAGTGAAAAGAAATTGTGTCAAAATATATTGGTATGTACTACTAGGACTATAAGGTAGTTAGTAAACAAGAAATTATACTAAGCCAGGTTAAAAAATTAAGGCTTGGGAAAAAGACATAAATCAAGAAATTAAAGTTTAGAAAATGTGGAGGAAGAGAAGTTGTTTAAATTGTCAATTACATCTGGAGGATTTGTAAATAATGCCAAAATTGCAAGCTTTACATTGCTAATAAGAATGCTAAAAAGTTAAAAAGAAAAACTCAAGCCAGAAGTAAAGCTCAGCAGCACGGTGCCTGCCTGGCAAGAGTGAGATCATGAGTTGGATACCTGGTACCCCCCCAAAAAAAAACAGCACTCTTTTGATTCAATTTAAATGATGATTATTTATGCAAAACAATATGTAAAACTATGCATTTTCCCATATTTTAAATATCCAGGTTAAGGTCTCATCTTTGAAGGCAAACAGGACCAAATTCTTATATTATTCTCATTTTTTTGTGAGGAGACCAGCACTATACAGCCTTCCAAAGAATGGAGATTGGGCAAGGCATTTGGGACCACTTCTGTCTCTCAGGACCTATTCCTATTCCCCATTCCTATTCTCCAATAAATTTTCCTACTCTTGAAAAAATGGAGATTTAAGATATAAAAGTAGTGCTGACTTTTACGGGGCTTGTGAAAATATCCAAATGATGCTTAATTACAAATTGTTACTCTCCTATTATCTTGTTTTGAAATTTTGTTTCATTGTTTTTTCTCTTTAAAATAAAAATAAATTAAGGAGTGGAAGAGCTGGTTCTTTGAAAGAATAAACAAAATAGAAGAAGGCTTAGCCAATCTTACAGTAAAAGGAAAGACAAGATCCATATCAATGCAATTAAACAAAAAGGGTGAAATCACAATGGTATAGAAGGACCTTATCTCAATATTTCAAAAGCCATTCATGACAAATCTGTGGCAAACATCATATTAAATGGGGAATAATTAGAAGCTTTTCCTCTAAAATAAGGACTAAAGGCTGGTGAGATGGCTCAGTGACGTAAGCGCCTGCCAGGCAAGCGTGAAGGCCCGAGTTCTACTCCTGGAACACACATAAAAAAAGGGCCTGTGATATCGCTCAGTGGCACCGGCACCTGCTGGCGCATGAGGTCCTGAGGTTGACCCCCAGTACCCACAAAAATAAAATAAGGACTAAGGCAAGCATTTTCACTATCATCATTCCTGTTCAATATAGTACTCAAATCTTTAGCCAGAGCTTTCAGGCAAAAGAAAGAAATAAAAAGGATACATAGAAGAAAGAAAGAAGTCAAACTATTCTTATTCACAGATGATATGATCCTCTACACTGAAGACCCTACAAGCCCATGAGGAGACTCCTAGAATTAATAACTAAATGCAGCAATGGAGCAGGATATTAATTCTACACACAAAAATAGATAGGGTTTCTGTACACCAGCAATGAACCCATTGAGAAAGATATAAGGAAAATAATACCACACAGAATATCACCAAGAAAAATTAAATACTACTTGAGAATTAACCTAACCAAGGAAGTGAAAGACCTCCACAACAAAAATTATAGTACTCTGGATAAGGAGAACAATGACATCAGAAAATGTAAAGATATAAACTCTTCTTGTATAGGTAGGATCATATTGCCAAATGGCCATAGTTCCAAAACTGATATATAGATTTAATTCAATCCTAACTAAAATACCAACAGCATTCCTCACAGGACTAAATGAAGCAATCCTAGAATTCGTATGGAACCGGAAAAGAACTACAGTAGTAAAAGGAATCCTGAGCAATTAGCAAACCAGAAGGCATCACAATCCTGTATCAAGTAGTATTACAAAGCTACGATGACAAAACAGAATGGTACTTTAAGAAAAACAAACTTGTTGATCAATGGAATGGAACAATGAATTTAGAATTAATCCCAGACACATTCAGCCATCATATCTTTGACAAAGGGGCCAAAGCCATGCACTGAAGGAAAGATATACTCTTTAAAAAGGGGTGCTTGGAAAACTGGCTTTATACCAGCAAAAGATTGCATATAGAACCATATCTCTCACCATGCACTAAACTAAAATCAAAATGGATCAAAGATCTAAATATTAAAACAGAAACAGTCTAGTAGAAGATAAAACAGGTAACCCTCTTGAAGACATAGGCATAAGCAAGGACCTTATAAACAGAACCCAAATTGCAAAAGAAATAACAACAACAATCAACAAATGGGATTACATGAAATTACAAACCTGTGTAGCAAAGGAAACAACCAACCGAGCAAAGAGAAAGAAAATTTGCTGGCTACTCTTTGGACAAAGGACTAATGTCTAGAATACATAAAGAACTGAAAAATAAAAATAGACACCCCCAGAATAAAAGACCCAATGAAAAACTAGGTAAATGAAATGAATAAACACTCTTCAGAAGAAGAAATACAAAGAACCAATGAATACATGAATAAAATTTTCAACATCTGTGGCATTAGAGAAATGCAAATCAAAACAAAACTGAGATTCCATTCTTACTCCAGAATGACTATCATCAAGAAATCAAATAGCAACAAATCCTGGCAAGACTGAAGGGGATAGGCACCCATCTACATTGATGGGAATGTAAACTACTACAACCAATATGGAGATCAGTGTGTTTACTCAAAAAACTAAAAATAGAAATGCATCTGACCCTGATATTCCTTTTCTAAATATCTTCCCCAAAGAGTTAACAACATCATATTACAGTAATACATAAATACCTATGTTTAGAGAAGCACAGCTCATAATTGCTAAAACCTAGAAGCAGCTTATGTGTCAACAGTTGAATGGATAAAGAAAATATTGTATTTATACTCAGTAGGATACTACTCTGCCTTAAGGACAGATACATTTGAGATATTTGTAGGAAAATGGATTCACCTCCAGACAATAATATGTGACACAAATCACACAGACAAGCTTAAATATCAAATTTTCTTTTAAATAAGAAATGCAAAGTGCAAATAATTTAAAGAGAAAAATAAAAGAACATTATAGAAAACAGGGATAGAGATCTTTTGCAAAAGGTCTTTTGCAAAAAGACCAAGAAATGGGAGAGTGAAGGGGTGTGGAAGTGGAAGTTAAAAGGTTTAAGATTTGTTATATACATGCAGTACTCCCCAAAATGAATGTAATCATTATGTATTGCAAACATGTACTAATAAAAAAATTTTTAAACATGAAAGACCCTTAAAAGGAAATAAAATTTCTGAGTTTTATGACCAAAAAAAAACATAGCTATAAATTATATTATTGAGAAATTTGCATAATTGGGACATAGACTGTATCTTTGACAGTAATATTGTATCAGTTAGAAATTTCCTGACATCGATAATTTTGGTATAGTTATGAAATGAAATCTGATAGATTTTTTAAATACACATGAACTTTTTATGAATAAAGAATTTTTATATGTATAATTTACTCTCAAATGTTTAGTGATAATAAATGTTATTGTTGCTTCTCTCATCATTTTTTTATGTATTAGTGTTATTAGGATATTCAGTGGGTAACTGATGCTTCAAATGAGGGTTGTCTTCAGTATGAAGCACCTTTCCCACAGTTACTAGGAATATCAGCTGACAATTCTTAAGACCATGTAATTCTCTGGGAGTTGCACTGAGCTGCAGGGAAATGCCATGTTCTAGAGAGCCTCTGGGTAACATCCATTGGCCAATGACTGGTTAGGGTGGTAATTAAAAAGGTTCTGACCTCTCTCCTTTAATTTCTGCCAATACAGAAGGACCTTCCATCTTTAAAACTCCCTATAGGACTGACAAAGACTTTAGCAGCAATGGAAATATAGGACAGTAACGATATGGGATTTTAACACTCTATGAAGGGCTCTAAGTGAAGGTAGTAACATGCTACAAAGATGGTTTTTGTGATATTGGAAAAACCTTAAAGACTTCACTAACCTGACATGACTGAAGTGTTATTACAGGCAGTGAGACAAGGGATTAAATGACTGAGAGAAATATGTATGCTAGACAAATATCCTTAATATTGAAATACACACCTGATGATTATTTGAAAGGAAAGCCTAGAGTATACTCCACTGAGCAGCATGCTAAAAAAATGCACCAGTATGAGGGGCAAGCGCACTGTTCAGCAATTCAGTACTGAGCATCTTTAATGGAGGGCTGGTGTCTCTTGCTGGCCTTCCAAAGATGTGATAATGATAAAAGATTTATTACAGAATTCAGTTCTCTTATAGCAGTGGTTAAGATAGGAATCCAAATGTGCCCTCATGTGCTATAGCTGGAAACAGTTATTGCCCTGAATGGCAGTGTCAGTGGTTGCCAAGAGAACTAAGGAGATGTTTAATAGAATATTTTAGTCCTAGAGTGAAGACGTATAGACAATGAGATTATTTTATTGATAATATTGTTAATATATATAATAAAAAGGAATTCAGAATAATTTATCAAGAGGTTGAAGGTAGTTGTTCTTCCAAAATCATATTCCTTTGTATAATTCCTAGAACTAAATCAATTTTAAGATTTGGTACTCATGGCTAAAGGAGATATTTTTTCCTGTGTAGGACACATGGTCCTGCATTACCCTAATAAATATATTCATTAGAAATTTCCTCAGTCTTTTTCTAATTCTATCTATAACTATAAATTAAGATAATTGGGGAAAGGGCCAAACCTAGATCATGAGAGTGGTTGGATAAAAGATGATATCCAGGGACTCAAAGTACTACCATGGAACACCAGCGAATGAGTTATCTTTTGTTGCCCAGCAAATCACTCCAAAACTTAGTGACTTAAATTGCTGCTGTTGTTGTTGTTATTGTTATTATCTCATGATATGTGTGAGTGGATAATACACAAATACAGTAGGCAAGTGGTTTGGTTTGCAGTTTTCCCTGAAGTTCCAACTATTTCAAATCATGACTGGAGCTAGAGTATCCACTTCTAAGGTGAGTGTCTTAGTTCACTCAGTTTGCAATAACAAAAATATTATTCCTCAAATGACAAATACATATTTTTTCAGTAATGATCAAGTCACTGGAAGATCCAGAATATTATGAGGGCCAGGTTCCTGGCTTGTAGTCAACTGCAGGATGAGAGTGAAAGACGGAGGGAGACAGAGGAGGAAAGGGAAAGAGAGAGAGAAGGGGGAGAGTGGTAGGAAGAGGGAGGGGGAGAAGGAGAGAGAAAGGAAAGGGAAGAAGATAAGGAAAAGAAAAGAGAAAGGGAAAAGGAATAGAAGAAGCCTATCATCAAAAGTGAAATGTGATGATTGCTCTTGGGTGTTCCCATTTACTCCTCCCTCCATCTTTTCTCAACTGCTTCAAGTACATCCCAACAGCTAAGTATAGAACCAGTGATCAGATCCAACCCCCTTGCTGACCTTTTTAAACCCTTTCTCATTAATTTCATTTTGCCAAATAGTTTATTGAATCAAATGAAAACAGTTGAGAGAAGTGACAGTCCTTGAATTCCCAAGCTTTCCATTACACCAGACTGACCCAATTCATAGAATTCCCACCATGAGATTAGTAATACTTGATTGGGTAGAAATTCCAATGTGTCAGTGTGAGATAGCCTATGAACTGGGACTCATCTGGAATGTTCCAAAATAGTACTAAACCTGTTCAATCATACAGTCTCATTTGCCAGAACTGGATTTGACAGCCTACTTTATTTTTAAAGTATTTATACATATTACAACAAGATACATACTAAAAATCACATACAAGTTCACATTACAATCTGAAAATAAATGCTACACAACATGAACAATAGTGTCCTTACATTAGGTGTAAATACGGTGCTAAAAATATATGGTGAATATTTAAGTTTAAAAATTTTGAGGCAGTAATAGGGATCTAGAAGGAGGGAGAGGAGAGGAAAAGGAAGGGGAAGGCAGAGAGCAAGGGAGAGAAGGAGAGACAAGGAGATGAAGGTGGGAGGGAGGGAGAGAGAGAGACTTATATGTCTTTTCTTCTAAGGTCATTAATCCCATTAGAGCTCCAACTTCACAATATGATTATAGTACTTCCAAAGGGCCGCAGCTTCAAATGCTGTGCCCCTGGATTTCATGGTTTCCATATATGAATTTGGTGCTGGACACAAACATGCAGTGTATAACTGTGACTAACACACATCACCACCACATTAGTACTAGACATTTGTGGGGAAGAATCAAACATTCCCCATGTGGTTATAAGCAATTCACTAGATACAGCATACATTTATAGAAAGGAAATTAGACTATGCATTTTTTTTTGTGGGTACGGGGGGTCGACCTCAGGACCTCGTGCACCAGCAGGCACCAGTGCCGCTGAGCGGTATCACCGGCCCTTTTTTCGTATGTGGGTTCCGGGAGTCGAACTCGGGCCCTCGCGCTTGCCAGGCAGGCACGTACACCGCTGAGCCATCACATTGGCCCAGACTATGCATTTTTAAGACACGGGTATCAACTAATATGTGGACATTTTTAAACTTCAACAAAACTTTCAAAATGGGACACCATGATAGTCAGACTCATTTGGTTGTCATTTCCCCCTATTCCATTCCTTTCCCCCTGTTTTACTTGGTTGCCATTTTTCAAGTACTTAACTAAAATGAACTTACTTGATTCAGTAATTGGGAGAATCCTCATATTGATTTCTTGATTTGCAAAGTAAAACCTGTTGCATTAAAAAAAAAAAGGCCAATTTATATGATCAACCTTACCAGATGATACTATCAATCAATAGTAACACTTTATCCTGGAAAAAGGGTAAATATTAGTAGCACACTTTAAAACAATTTAGCCATGGTAGCACCTAAAACAATGAACTAATCATGAATTAAAACAAAAATAAATCGCATTTGAAACTGTTGATCTGGATGTGTCTCTGCTATGGAAAATTAACATGGATTGTAGTATGTGTTATGAAGCTTCTGTTCTAGCAAATGTGTTCTTTTACATCCTCATCAGAAAGGAAGATCAGAAATATTTCATATTCAGTTGGCAGTGACATAGTATATACTAATGGCCATGCCCCAAGGCTTACACTAACTGGGTTTCCTGAATAGTAATAATAATAACAACAAATATTAATACACACATGGGCCATGAGTCATGTAGACATCCTGCAAATCATTGAATTACTGCAGTATTTTAGTTATCATGTCCTCCTGGTACTACAGATTCATTTTAAATAGATCATTCCACTACTTTTTATTTGTCAATACATTCTCAGTTGTGAAGTACATGATAAAAACACTGAATTCCATGGCTATATGACACTGATGTACCACATTTGCTTTTGCTTTTCCTGATCATAGGTTAACTTACATGTTATGAGCTATATCTAGAAATCATATACTCTAAATTCCGAGATAGTGGTTTTGGCCTATGCTTTTATGGTGGAACATGTAAAACCATTCTTACTTTGAAGGTCCTGGTGTTTTTCTGGCAGAAGGCTTAGCTGGAATCTCATTGATTCTTGCCTGATTACTCGGACTCCTTTTCTGCAAAAATGACCAGCAGGCAAGAGAAGCAGTAACCACACTGGCTAGGGTAATAGTCTTGAATTCAAGAGGGGACAGGATTTTTGCTACAATAATATCTGCAGGGGATAACAAGATGAGTGATTCACTGGAGGTCTCTTGATGTTTCCATGGACAATTTTAACAGTAAATAGAGAAGCAAGACAGCTGTAGTCTAAAAATGGCATACTAACCAGTGGTTCACCCCCTCCCATAGAGTTCTAGGTCACCGAATCACGCAAGCATCTTTATCAAGGAGAATTGCCTATTGAGATTGAGTAAAATCTAAAATAAGTGTGGGAAGAGAAAAATATTATTTATGGGTTTAGGAACAACTGTAATAGTGATGATATTATTTATCTCATTAATCTTCATGTTATACATTTATCCAGGAACTGTGACTCTACAGACTGCCATTACTAGATAGAGTAAGTTTGAATTGAAAAATTAACAGAATATGCAGTGCCAGTGGCAAAGGGAAGGGCATTGCTGGATGCCATTTGATGCTATACCAAAAGCCAATTAACTAGAAATGGTATATTTCAGCTGTTGTGAAAGTTGGTTGCTAACTAATATCATACATCTGCACCCTTTGCCAGAGAATTACCCTGACTGGTGCTAGTTTACCTTGCATCTGAAAGTTTATCTTTCTACCCTACTCACTCTCTTTTTCTAAAAAGCTGATAATAAACTGATTCAAAGATGCATAAACTGGGTCTCCTTGTCTCAAGTCAGAGCAGTTCTATGGTATTATTTATGTTCCAGATGTACATGATCACTCCAGTTTAGCAGATCTAGCTAGCCCTAGATTTTAGGTGACACTGAATCCTTGATGTGTCATTTCCTTGCCATTATGCTGTTTCTTTAACTCTTCCTTGAAGTCTACCTCAAAAGTACATCCTCAGTAAAACATATACATCTGAACCTCAGCCTCTGCTTCAGAGGAACAGAAAGTAAGACCCTGACAGAGGGTGAGCTTTCAGTATTCTTTTTCATTGTTTGTTTGTTTCTTTGTTTGGCAAAACCCATGAGAAATGAGTGAGTAAAATTGATATATGAATAAAAAATATGTAAAAGAAATCATGGTGAATGCAAGTAGAGAGTATTTCTTTTTAGCTCTATAAAAATGCAAGTTGAAACAAGTTCATTAGGTAAAACCCTCAGGGAAGGTATAAAGATTTTTAATCTTATTTAAAGTGTCAGAGTAAGAATAGGAATGACAAAATTGTGAAAGACTAGGAAACTAAGTTTTATTTTAATAGTGTAGAGTAAGGACATACATGTTTTATTCTTCAATAGTGGACTTGGGGCACTATGATTGCTTTACAAGTATTAAACAGTCAGAATAACCAAGAGTCTTTTTAAAATGATGTATTATAAAGCTATACATTACATGAGTGTTTGATCGCATTATTAGAATTAAAGCAGCTGATGTAAGATTTACATATGCTTAATATTTTGGATTATTTTCCTTTAGTTTTCCCTTAAATATTTTTGGAATTATTAAATTGTAGGATATAAAGGGATCTTGACAATCATCAAAATTTACACCTTTCTTTTGCAGAAAAAAGAAACACCTAGAAAATATATACAGTTTAACTAAATCCACATAAATGTCTTCTTATCCACAATTTTCTATATGCATTATATTTGAGCAATTATTGTCATTTGATCTAGACTTAAATATTTTACAGTAAACCCACCCTTTGGAATGGAAAAATATATCAGTAGACCATATACTTAATAATGGAGTAATATGCAAAATATAAAGTAATTCTTTTAAATGAATAACATAATATTAATGATCTGATTTTAAAATGGGCAGTGGACTTGAATTGGCATTTCTCCAAAGAAGACATACAAATGGCCAACAGGTGTATAAACAAAGTGCTCTACAACACTAAACATCAGGGAAATGCAAATCTAAACTATAACAGTTATCACTTTTTAATAGAAAGTATATGTTTAGATAGTTTTCCAAGCTGTAATACTTTCCAGGTTAGTAAAAGCAACTTCTTTTCAGGGAGAAACACATGTCTCAAGTAATTAATAAGTTTGATTAGGAATAAAATTTTTGTGTTATGGGTTAAAACACTGAATTTAGTAACCTAGTCTGTGAAAGACTGGTGATACATATATACTTTAATATATGATAGATTAACTCACAAAATACAGGAGAGTACACAGTCCTAGTTCAGAAACCTCAAGGCAACTGTTACAGTTGAATAACTTGTGTGCTGCACAGTTCTACGTGTTGCCATTCGCTTAGTTGCCATTAGTCCATTTGAATGATGTCTTCTAGATTTCTGTAGGATGTGACTGGCATAACTCTACATAGTGGGCTTAGGTAGGCAGACAATTTGACACTTTTCAGAAGGGCAACTAACATAAGTATAATGGAGGAGTTTCCTAATAAAGAAAAGGAAAAAACCTTGAGAATATTGAAGTCTGTGAATGATTTGATCTAGTAAGGCACTGCATTTGGGATTACAATAATAAAGTTTATATAAGCCACCAAATTTCAGACAATTTATAATAGATGTTAGACCATGAAGATAAAGACATTCATTTAAGACAAATACAGAGTTGGATATATATATATATATATATATCCTTGTGAAATTATTATTAAAAAATTAATAAATTTTAGTTTGTAAACTGTATTGCTGTGGAATACAAGTATTCCCCCTCACACTCAATAAGACTGAAATTATTGTATTTATTGCAAATTTCAAATTATAATGGAGATGTAATGACAGTGAATTTTGTCTGTTGAGTTTAACATTCCTAATAATAATATAAATCATGGGTTATAGGAAAAATACTTTTAATTTCAGGGATAAAAACTTATTATTTGGTTAGACTTAGGTCTTGATGGATGAGAATGATATGAATGAAGGGTTTTTTACAGAGAGGAAAAATCAAAAGGAACATAATGCAACTATAAAGGGCTGGTCTACTGTCAAGAAATAAGAATATGTCTTTATTTATTTAACTCATATATAGTAAGATGAATCTCATGTGTATTTATATTAAAGAGACAAACTTAGTTGAGAAAGTGATAATTGGGCAAAATTTCAAAGGTACATGTTGATTTAAAAGCTGTTATTTTTATCTTAATATTAAAGTTGAACTACTCTTTCATTTTGTTAAAGTGCACATAAAAACAAAGACCTTATATATAAATAAGTCAGATATGCTATTATATATGTATAGGTTATGACAATAAGTTTTTAGATACATCTTCTTCATTATGTTACATCTCCATTTTGTAACCATCTTGTATACTCAGTGAAACAAAAGCTGGAGGCTGAACCAATAATCAAAAAAAGTAACAGTAGAAATGAAACAGCTTCACTCTCCAATCCAAATGATTGTCAACACAATTAACTCCTGTCTCAAAGGCCAGAAGACTCCTGAAGGGGGAGCACAATTAATCTATAGAATCTTCTAGCTAGGAGCAGGGTTCACTCAAAAGAGTTTTCCTAGGGAACAATAGCAGCTTCTTTTCATTACATTACATGGAAATAATGAATTTAATTTTCATGCACACTCCGAAGAGGTTATATACAATAGTAGAGCCAGGTGAATCAGTCCTCTTACCTGAGCAACTGCACCTGTCAGTTCACCACACAAATGGTAATGTAAGTGATGTGTATTATGAGGATGGGTACACTCACCTGAAAGAATCAGTTCTAGTGTTGTAAATGCTCAGGTAAAATATGCCAGCAAGGTGCATTTATTTAGATAGGAAGAACTGAAGGCTCTCTTGATGGGGAAGAATATTCCATTTATACAAATATATGACATATATCCATTTCTTTTCTTTTCTTTTTTTTTTTTTTTTTTTTGTGGGTACCGGGGATCGACCTCAGGACCTTGCACACCAGCAGGTGCCCGTGCTGGTGAGCGATATCACCAGCCCTTTTTTCGTGTGTGGGTTCCAGGAGTCGAACTCGGGCCCTCGTGCTTGCCATGCAGGCACTTACACTGCTGAGCCATCTCACCGGCCCCCATATATCCATTTCTGAAATACAATATTGAAAACACAGGCAACAGACTCTGAACTTCTATACAATAATCTGTACTGATTCTCTAATTTTGTGCTAAAAAGAATTACATGGACAGTGCATCAAAATACTGATACACTTACATTCTGATTCTTTACACAGGAATTGGTAACAGACATCTGAATTTTTGAAAAATAAAAAAAAAAATAAGGCACCTTCCCTTAATGATTCAAATTCTTGTCAAATTGTAGAAAAACTCCAAACAAATCTTTGCCTTTGTATTTTAAAGGAAACTTTCCTAAATTAATGAAGGTGTTTCTTTGAACAATAAATGATATTTTCCTTGCTTTGTTCACATCTAAGATTTTTGACTGAAGATTTTCTAGCATGTAGAGGAATTAAATGACTTGTACAATGTTGTGTCATGCCTGAAGTTAAGGTTGGAGAGATGTGTATAGGAAACCTGCGAAGTTCCTTGCCCTATGTACTTAGGAAGAAGTCATAGCACATATACACTGTAAATTGTCCTTCTGCATGTTGAATTTGGTGGTGGTGGTGTTGATATCCTCAAACCTTCAGTAAAGTATTACAGATTGATATACTTTGCAGCTCTGCTGTGAGGAACAAATATCTGGACAAGTGTCCATGAACAGGGAAAATGAATAGAAGAGGAATTATAACAGAGGTGAAATGACAATTACCAAGGCAAGAAGTGATAAAAAAAAATAGAGAAGTCAGGGTCCACAAAACTGGCTGAAGTAAAAATCCACAATCAGGACTTTTTTATATGGAACATGGCATATCTTTGGCATTTCTAGGAAAATAGGTGAAGATCATCTGGTGAAAATCTGGAATTTCAAATTAAGTGATATGAAGACAAACTCTGGGAGGTGAAAATGCAGATCAATGCTAAGTGTAAAAGTATGGCAATGATTAGATTGAATTTAACTTCTTAACTGGTTATATTTCCAAATTGGGTACTTTCTCTACCAATATTGAAATTTTGACATTGATCTTCCTTATATGTTATTGACAAAAAAGATTGTTTCTTTGAGGGAGATGCTTCTTCAAGTAAATTTACTCAGGATGGAGACAAAAGGGTTTCTGAGTAAAGAAGAAAAGATTATTTAGCCAGACAGATAAGCCAAATTAATTCATTTCTCTCTCTCCACCTCTCTCTCTCCTAACTCATTCCCTCCTTCTCTCCTTTTTAACTTATTTCCCCTTCCTTGCCCCCCTCTTTCCCTCCATGCTTTCTTCTTCTCTTCTTTCCTTTCTTTGTTGCAAATATTTATTTTTGCCAACTCGGTACTGGGCACTAGTATAAGGGCTGTCACTACTCCTAGAATGAGTCACCATCTCATTCTCTTGGTTTATTCCAATTGCTTCCCAATAGTATGTATATATATATATGCTTGTTCATAACATGTAACCAATACAGTTTGTGGGGATTATGGACATTGAACAGAGTGCCTCAGGCATGCTAAGCATATGCTCTACCACTGAGACACAGCCACAATTATTTAATCAATAATCATGTTAATATATATTTTCCTGGGCCGGTGAGATGGCTCAGTGGCTTAAGCGCCTGCCCGGCAAGCGCGAGGGCCCGAGTTCGACTCCCAGAACCCACATATGAGAAAAGGGGCCGGTGATATCGCTCAGCGGCACGGGCGCCTGCTGGCACGCGAGGTCCTGAGGTCGACCCCCTGGTACCCACACACACACACAAAAAAAAAAAAAAAAAAAAAAAAATATATATATATATATATATATATATATATATATATTTTTTTTTTTTCCTTCCAGGAAAATAGTTTAGACAACCAACCAGTTGTCTTCTATTTCATCCATTTCCTGCAATATTCAGAACCTTAGAAGAGCATCTGTTCTATTTCCTATGATATTTAAATTTTTCATATAGAAAGATTCTAGATTCTATGCATACAGTGTCTAAATTCTATAATACAACATAAAATACAAGAATAAAAATAAATTAATAAGGTGTGTTTCCACTCATTTTCTTCAGCATTTTACTCTAAATACAGACTTGTCCTGTTGAAGTCTTAAAAGCAAGTGGCTTCTCTGCTAAATACCTGCCTATAGCTTCTCATATCACTCATTTTAACAGACTAAAGTCTTGCCAGGCTTTTACAAGGCTTTCAGAGTTTAGATCCTATTTGTCTTCAACCTCATTTCCTCCCTCAACTTCACTGACCTTTCTCCAACCATTCTGATCTCCTTGTTTAACTCCTTCAAACCAGGGGGCTGCTTGCCTCTGGGCTTTAGTTCTTTTGAATTCCTCTGTCATGAACTCTTTGTTTAGTTATGAAATGGTTTGCTCTCTTATTTCCCTTGGGTTTTGGTCAAATGGCATCTTCTCATGGTGGCTTCTTTGGTAATCTTATTCAAAACTTAGTACCTCCTACATTTTCCCCTGCTTTATCACTGTGGAAGTTATTATAACATATTTTATATTTTACCTGTATGTTTTTATTTATTCTATCTTCTTTCTTCACAAGACTATAAGCTCCTCCTGCATCTGTGTTTGCTTTATTGATTACTTTAACAATCTACTTGCTCCTGACACATATTTGTTGCCTGAGGAAAGTTTGTTTCTAAAGTCCTTGAATGAATTCTACTTTGGGCAGTATTATTCTATATAACATTGTTACAATTGCTGTGAAAACCTTAGAAAAGTATCCTTTATATTCACTTGAAAATGAAATATTAGCACATCATGTTTTATTTATTTCACTCATATTTACTATCAAATGAATCAAGGTTATATTTGTAATAGATACTTTATTAACCAGAAAAAAAATTCCTGCCACAAGTTTCTTTTGGAAAGTAAACTTTGTGACAATGCATTATTAATTTTCTTTTTGTTTAGAAGATTATTTTCCTTATTACAAAAAAATTGTATGACCTGAAGCTGTTAAGAATATTTTAGAAATCTCTAGGCTACTTTGAAGCAATTTTCCCTCATCATCCATTGATTCTTATTCTAACATAGGATTCACATGGCAAATTGAACAAAAGAACAGATGGAGTTACAACCTGTGGATGTTTCATTAGTGTCTTCTTATTCAGAGGTGCTTATTTATTATCCTCCAGATAGATTGCTTGCAATAATGTGTAGAAGGTTGGACAAACCTGATAAGTTAATATACTCAGATATTGTCATTTTTCCCTGAAATTAATTTTTACTCTTAGAATGATACTATTTTGTACATTTAGTTCTTGCTATAAAGAAAGAATGACAGGACACAGCTGGATATAGTTGCTTGTATTTCATAAAAAAAATTCAAATATGTTTCCATGTGTTATGCTTTGTGCCTAGATGTCCCCTCAAATCCTCTTGCAGTCAAGGGGGCAGGCTTCTAGAGTTTGTGATTGATACATTGCTAGTGCTGGGATTATGGGCATGAGTGCTAAACCTACCCTGGAGTGGGTAGCCTGCATACAATATAAGGGAGGGAAAGAGACTTGCTCTCTCAAGCTCCTCCCTTTTTGCTCTTGCTGCTTTTGCTGTCTTCCTCTGCTATGAACTATTGCCCTCTGCCTTGGAGCAGGCTGATTATGGATTGAAACCTCCACAAACTGTGAGCTAAATAAATGTTTCCTTCCTTAATTTTGGGCATCAGGTATTTTGTCTCAGAAATGAGAGAAAAGTAACCAAGACACCATGTGTGAGAGTTACAGAAACATTAAGAAAATTAATCCATAACATCACTGTGGCATCAGATCATTCATTCTGGAATACTTCTTTTCTTTCTCCTTAAAAATACTATTGCAAAAACAATTCTACTGCTACCTGACTGTTTGCAATTATTTTCTGTATTCCTGTGTTTACATATTCATTTTGAAATTTTATTCCTTTAAATATCTATAGATGGTCCGGTGATATAGCTCAGCAGCATAAGCGCCTGCCTGGCAAGCACAAGGTCCTGAGTTTGACTCCCGGTACCTACATTAAAAAAAAATCTATTACCATTTAGATTATTCACCTGAATTTCATAAAACAGAATTTGTTTTTAAAAGAGCAAGGTAATGGATGCTATTTACTTTCTTTACTGACATTTCCATGAGATTTTGAATATTGCTTTTTGGTTTGAATTTTTCTTAGTATTTTCCTACATATATGAAAATACCTTCTTTCTGTGATTAAGTTTTTTTAATAAAGAAAAATCAATAAACTAATTTATGAATTTACAACCTACACAAGATTTTATGTTTCAGCCTTTCTACTACCCTTTAGTGTCTTCAGAAAATTCTATTGTAAAACTGACCTTAACTATGCGTTTATTTATGTCTCTGTTTTAAGACTGTTATCTTAGCCCTAAGATTGTACCTCATCACACAAAGTACTGTTTCAAGTTCTTAACAAATAATTTTGTAGTGAGTGAATATACAATGAGTCCGTTTTGTAGTACATAGTTTCATTCATGAATCTTAGGTTTTACCATTATAGAATCCCTTTGTTATAAGTTATACACTCTTATTCCTTTGTATACACCATTTGATTTCCAAATCCAAGGTCTAATTTTCAACCTGATACCATACAGAATTATTACACACTTCCCAGTAATCTATCTTATTGTAGTTCTCCTTGAAAACTTTGACCCATGTAATAAAATACATTTTAATTTAAAATGCAAAAATATTCTACCAGGGAAAAATAATTACAAATTGTTTGTTTGTAAATATTTTCTTGGTTAATATTTATAATATTTTTGTTGAATTTAAGGGCCCAAAACACAGAAAAATGCACTAAACTCTTTATTTTTAGATGACACTTTTTAAAATCATGAATGAGAAAAGACCTGAAATTTCTCACAAAAGGTAAATCACAAATTTGTTTTGTGTGCATTATAATCTCTTATATCTCTTACTGGGAAGAAAATGCACAGTTATACATTGTAAACGCCTAGACGTTGAGAGCAACAGTATCTTTAATGTCAACAGAAGTGAGTGAAAAGAAAATATGGTGGACAACCAAAATTTGCGGGGGTTACATTCCTAGAGCACCCGTGAATTGTGAAAAACTGCAAATTTCAGATATGGTTAGGAAAATGCCTATAAATGCCTATTTTTATAGCTTAAACACTAAATATACTATATGTCCCACAGTTATGTATCTTAATTTAATAATATACTGTATTAATAAAGACTTAGAAGGTGCAGGGCGTTTTAGTGGCCTCTTAGGGATCTTAGCGCTTTAAGAACAAAGCTGAGAACACTCCAGATATCTACAGGAGGTACAGCAACCTGTTATGTTGCAGGAATGTTGGTGCATCTGACAGAGGTGGGTTACAGGGCAGTAGTAAGGAGAACTGAATAACACTCTTGGGTTGGCTACTTGCAAACCCTGGCAAAAAAAAAAAAAACAATTGCGGAGGATATTTGCGGTTTCTGTGAAATTACAGGAGTTCTTGGGAACAATTATTAGGTTCTAAGGAAAAATCCAATGACTGAGGCATTGAACTTTGAACCACAACTTCATGAGGTTTTACTGTATTACGTGTTTTGTTAATACTCTAATCATCGTGGTCAATATGAGTACATTCAGTAGATTAAATATGTTTAAATTTTTATTTTGGACAAGAAGATGAATCAAGATTTAAATCTATAGAGTTCAAAAGTGATTCAATAACAATTTCCTGATTGCTTCATGTTAAATAAAATCACAATATATTGGAGATATTATTGCATATTTATACACACAGCATTTTTCCTCCAGTATTCCAAACAGAGACAAAGAAAATGGAGAGGGACAGCATTTTTCTACTCTTCCATGACTTATCTTAAAACTTAACCCAAAGGCAAAGAATTCTTGGTCAGAAGTAGTTAAAATCCTAGGAGCTTACTCCTTGTAGATGTGCACAGTACATTCCTGTTGTTTCTCCCACTAATTTAATTTAAGGATAAAGTACAAATTGACCAAGGGTGTGGTTTATTTACCGTAGCATTTACTTATTTATTTACAGTGCATACAGGGTGGATAGTGGTTCTGCTTCCTGACCTGAACTTCCTTGAATCTATAAATACTGACTTCCAGGAGGTATTTCTGCCTTGTACCAGATGAAAAATCCAATTTCTTCTTATTTACTGCTTGGGCTGTCAGTCAAACTTTCTCCCCTCTGCTTTCCTGACTAACATGTTTCCTGTTCCAGCATCTCTCTGCAATTTACATTGTGGGGTTTCTCACATAAGGAAATATCAAGAGCTGAATGTGTGGTTTCTTACATGTAACTGACAGATCATTTTCTTGCCCATAATTGCACTTACAATGTTTCATACCATTCCCACTCCAAATTCCAACCACATAATAAACTGATTAATTTTGGGATTTCTCATTACTGTTTTAATAAACCTTGCTTTTTCTATGAATAGCTTTAGAATCAACACATTACTTCCCTAGTGTTTTCCTCATTGAATAAGCCCTGATCATCTAAAATTTCTAGAACTAATTAAAGTCTGAAATATCTTTTAATAAAAGTCTTCATTTTATCTTCCAATGTGGCCTTATTTTCTTTAATTCTATTATATGGTAATCAAGGTGTGTTTATTTTTATGTTCTGCTTATTTCCTATTAGTAACTTTTAATACTTTATCTCATTTATAAATCCAGAGAATCCGTCTTGTAATTTATTAAATATACTAGATCCTCACTAAAGTTTTCTAACAAGATAATAATTACTTTTGTTGCTAAGAATACATACCTTTTTCTTTCATATATGTCAAAGCTGGCTTTCATTTTTTTATTCTTCTAGTAATACCTCTTAATAAAAGATCAAGTCTGTGAAAAATCTTTTAAGTGCATAATACAGTACTGTTCATATAGGGAAATTTTTTTATGAGACATCTTTAGAACTTCCTCATCTTGTACATCTGAAAATGTATAACCTTTGAACAGCATCTCCTCATTCTCCCACCCCTGAGCCACTGACAGCTACCATTCTACTCTCTGTTTCTATAAGTTTGACTATTTTAGACATCTCATATATGTGGAATTATGTAGTGTTTTTCTTTCTGTGGTTGGCTTATCGCACTAAGTGCGATGTCCTCCAGTTCATTCATGTTGTTACAGATGGCAAGAATTTCTTCACTTTTTTAAGGTTAAATAACATTGCATTGAATGTATATATTTAATTAAACATTTACTTGATTAACATTTAGGTTGTTTCTATGTCTTTGCTATGGGGCAAAGAACTTGAATAGGTATTTCTTAAGAAATACAAATGGCAAAATGTATATGACCAGTTGCTCAGCTTCACCAATAATCAGGGAAATGCAAATCAAAGTGACAATGAAAGGACTGGTGATAGAGCCCTTGCCTAGCATGTGTGGATCCCTGAATTCAATTGCCAGCACCATCAAACACACACACACACACACACACACACACACAAACACACACACACATGCATATATATAGCAATTTAGATTCCTTTCTAAACCAGAATACTTCTGCAAATTATTCATTTTCTTATATCAGATCAAGCTAATTAGTAGTTTCCGTTCTTTAATTCTGTGGGGAAATTGTCCTTGGAGCAACATATCTCTCATTAATATAGAGGAGTGCAAGTATGGGTTGAGTGCTTTCTCTAGGGTAATCCATCTTTGCTCTAACCTGCCTGCTCCTTAAACTGGGTTCAAATCCTGTGCAGGTCATAAGGTTCTCCAGCAGTAAAATCCTGGGGTATCTATGTTGTGAATAGGCTTTGTGGGTAACTTCTTGTTTTCCATTCCCTCCTGAGAAAAATACCTTTTGCTTCAAGGTTGATCTTGAGACATGAGATGAAAAATATACTCTGCTTATTTTCTTTCTTTATAAGGTCATGTGTATATCTTCATGCTCTCTGACAAGTCTGCCATGTCCCCATTGCATTCTAGCACCTTGCTTTAAACACTCCAGTGAGATAGCTGCTGTTTCCCATGTGTTTTGGCACTTTTTGGTGGAGAGAAGTATACCTATCACTTCTAGTCTGCCAACATGCTAATGTCACTCTCCAGTGTAGTTATTATTTTTAACTACTATAATTTTATTATAGATATATGTGTGTGTGCTATTTGCTTATTCTTTTTTATAATTGTATTATATGAATACATATGTAGCATTATTTATCATGATTACATTTTATCATGATTAATTTTAATTACTAACAGTTAAAATAATTATGCTATTGATGCTATGTGCTCTTTTTTTTTGTGGGTACAGGGGGGGCGACCTCAGGACCTCACATGCCAACAGGCACCCGTGCTGCTGAGCGATATCACCGGCCCCTTTTTCATATGTGGGTTCCAGGAGTCAAACTCAGGCCCTCACGCTTGCAAGGCAGGCACTTACGCCGCTGAGCCATCTCACCGGCCCAATGCTATGTGCTCTTCATTTGGATTTTTCTTTCAAAATAAACATAAGTTATGTTGAAGAATTTTCCTATTGAGTTTATGTTCTCCTAGGATATTACATAAATGTTCCATAATCGGATACAAGAATGTGTCCTTGAAAGATGCCAAGATCCAAATTTATTATTTGTTAGTAAAATGTATCTAGTGAAAGGAAAGTATCTTAGTTCCAGGTAGAAAGTTTAATGAATGGTAAAATTACTTTTTAAAATAAAAATTTTAAGACATCATATTACAATGATACATACTTATCCACATTTCTAACAGCACCACTCATACAAGCAACATCTTGAAAGTGACCTATATGTCTATCAACAGATGCATGGATTATATAAAATGGAGTATGACTCAGCCATAAGTAAGGATAAATTTCAGTCTTTTGTAGAAAAATGAATGCTAGTTGAGACCATAGTATTAAGTTACATACACAAGCTTAAATATTGCATGGTTTCTCTTATATGAAAAACATAAAGTACAAATAATTTGAAGAGCAAAATAAAAGATAGATAAAAGGAAACAGGGAGACAGATCTTTTGGAAATGGAAATGGGATCTACAGTTGGAGAGAGGTGGGGGGAGCAGAGGGCAAGGGGAAGTAAAAACAAACAAGATGTGTTCTGCACTTATACCAGCTCCCCGTAATGAATGTAACCATCATGTACAGCAAACATGTACTAATAAACATTTAAAAATAAAGTAAAATGAAAATTTTTTCAATTAAAATACATACAGAAAATTATATTATTTACATGATGATTTCAATAATTATTCTTTAATAAAATGAACATACTCGCTGGGCACGGTGGCACATGCCTGTAATTCCAGAAAGCTGGGATGCTGAGGAAGAAGGATTGCAACTTGAAGCCCAACCTTGTCAGTTAAGTGACTTAGTGAGACCCTGTCTCTAAATAAATAAATAAATAAGTAAATAAATAAGTTTTGGTATAGCTTAGTGCAAAGATCTGGGATTCATTCACAAGTACTACAAAAAAGGCAAAAATGTAATTAAGACTTAGATTTTTTTTTTTTTTTCCGTGGGTACCAGGAGTCAAACTCAGGACCTCGCACTTGCCAGGCAGGCGCTTATGCCGCTGAGCTATCTCACCGGCCCTAAGACTTAGATTTTGAGAGTATTACCACAGAGCTTGATCCCCTTGGTGATTCTTCATTGTGACTATGATACATAAGCTGATAATCTCAACAGTGCACTAGCATATGGTAAAAAAAAAATGAACTATTTCCATGTGTAAAGAAAAAGATAAGGGCTGGTGAGATAGCTCAGCAGCATAAGTGCCTGCCTGGCAAGCACAAGGTCCTGAGTTTGAATCCCGGTACCCACATACGAAAAAAGAGCCAGTGATATCACTCAGCGGCACGGGTGCCTGCTGGCATGCGAGGTCCTGAGGTCAAACCCCAGTACTCACACACACACACACAAAAATACAAAGATAAGTTCTATAAAAAAATGCAGATAAGCTAGAAACAAAATAATACATTTTAATCCAATAATATTATTAGATTTAAATGAAAGTCAAAAACAACCAGACCAAATTGGTAATGTTAAAGGCAATTGTAGCTCTTGAAATATGTACCTTCTTCCTGCTACAGTAGAATGTAACCTTGTTATAACTGAAGCAAATACATATGGATAGATCTCTTTGTGATCTTTCCACTATATTCTCTTGTTCCTACTTTAAAGTCTTTAAAACAATGAATAACACATTGTTTTAATCACTGTAAAATAAACAAATAAAATAAATCTTAATACTTAGTGTCTATTTGCTAGCTTTACTTTTAATCTTTAAAATTGTCTTATTGTGAATTATCCATTGCATTTAGCTGAGAATACATTTAATTTAGTGGCCAAATTTTTAGAAGAATTACACTTACGCCATGATAAGGCCCATTTATACGTTTAGAATATTTATCCATTTATTTAAGTACTCTTAAGTAATCCTGAATTATATTATTTTAAATTTTTTCATCATGTGTATATTGCACAGATTTTGTTTGATTTACATGTAGACATTGGTATTCAATTATGTTACAATGCTATCTTTCTAAAAAGTTCCTTTTTATGTACTACTGCCATGTAGAAATATAGCCAAATGTTCTATACTGACATTGTGTTCTATGAACTTCCCAAATTTACTAAGAAATTTTAATTTATGCATGCAGAATTATGCTACCTGCAGGTAATTAAAATTTTTTTCATTCTAAATGTTAAAAATTTCCCCCAAAATATACTTTTCAGACCATGTGAACTATGTTGAATACTAGTAAATATCACATATGTACTGTTCATTTTTTGGTTCTTCAAAGTAAAAAAATCAACTTAATTTTATTAAGTATAAATGCAATTTAGTTTTTTTAAATACTTTGCTTTTTTTTCCAAAATAAGAAAAATTTTTACTCTTGGTTTGCTATTAGTTTTTATTATCTATTGACATTTTTTGTGTGTGGGTACTGGGGGTTGACCACAGGACCTCCCACACCAGCAGGCACCCGTGCCGCTGAGCGATATCACCGGCCCTTTTTTCGTATGTGGGTTCCAAGAGTTGAACTCGGGCCCTCGTGCTTGCCAGGCAGGCGCTTATGCCGCTGAGCTATTTCACCAGCCCTATTGACATTCTTTAATATTGAATATTATCAACTTTTCTGAGACTTTTCTAGCAACTGTAGGACAATTCTTTCTTTTTATTTCTCTTTTAACATAAATTATATTGATTGATTTTCAGTTCATTGATATTTATTTAGAAATTTGTATCATTTTTCATGTGAAAGGCTTTATTATGTGGGTTTCATAGATCTCATAATATACATTGAAATCTGTCCCCCTCATACCTCTTCACTGTCTAGATGAGTACAGTAGTTTTTCTTTCATAAATGTTTGATAGTATCAAACAGTAAAACCATTGGATGTAGAGTTTTCTTTTTACAAAATCTTACACTACAGACTGGGATTATGTGGTAGATATGAAACTATGCTGATAAGGTATTTTTTGTTGTACCAGTTTTAATAAGGTGTGTGTTTCTGGTACTATTAACTATATAAATAATCATATATATTGAAAAATTTTGTCCATGAAATATTCTTATTTCATTTGTTAAATCTGTAGAATCATTATTTATAGACAGCTTTTCATTTCTGATTGTAGTTATCTGTTCTTTTGTGTATATTTTGAGAAGAAAACTCTGTTTTCCGATGTTTCTCATTTAATTTTTTGCATTTTTATTTTATTAGTACATGTTAGATATACATAATGATAACATTCATCATAGGGAAATTTTTTTTTGTGGGTACGGGGGGGTCGACCTTAGGACCTCGCGCGCCAACAGGCACCCGTGCCGCTGAGCGATATCACCGGCCCCTTTTTCATATGTGGGATCCGGGAGTCGAACTTGGGCCCTCGCGCTTGCAAGGCAGGCGCTTATGCCGTTGAGCCATCTCACCGGCCCCATCATAGGGAATTTGTACCTGTACATGATATATCTTTCTTCTTTTTTTCCCATTCTCCTCCCCTCCCATTGAATATCACTTTTAGTAGTTTTACTATTAAGTGCAAAAAATGTGGGTTTCTTTGTATTTACTCTACTTGAAATGTAGAATTTTTTATGTTTGTGTTTAGATATCATTAATTAGTTTTGGAAAATCTCAGCCATTACATTCCACAGTATCGCTCTGCACTTTTCTGGCGTCTGTCCTTCATGGCTCCTGCTACATTACATTAATCATTTTCACTGTGCCCCACATGGCTCTATTCTCTATTTTTCATTGTTTTCACTCTGTTTCACCCTGATATATTGGCAAGATAATTTCAATAAGTATTATACGTGTTTTTCTTTTGTTTGTCATATTTTTCTTTTGGTCTTGATTTATGGAACACTTGGAAAATTTTCTATTAGATTCATGATATTGTACTAAGAACTGTTAAGTCTTTTCACTGTGATATTTTCCTGTAGAGACAGTTTATTACACACACTCCAGTAAAATACAGGTAAGGTGATCCTAAATCACACAGCAACTCAACAAACCAAAACTGGAGTGTTCTTGATGATAGGCTTTTTCTGAGTTTTGTTCTTACCTGCTCGCCAGTTTAGTCCTATTGCAGTCCTAGCTGATAACCTAGGACATTTATTAGGATCTCTGCTTCTTTGGTGTGTTCTGAAAACAATTTTTGGCTTTTCACCATCAGATTGTTGAAATTTTCACTACCCAGCTTGTAGCAGCTTTCAGTGTAATTTCTCTGCTTTTGGTCATGAAATAGTAATAACTACCTGATGCCTTCATATGAAATTTGACTTCTAACTCTGCCCCTTCTTTTTCATTAGAGATGTTAATCTATCAATTTGTGGTTGCCTTGGCAGCTACATTCTTCAATTTTTGTCTTTCCTCCTTTGTAGGATTGCTAAATATTCTGATAATTTTTCTTCCTCAATTACTACTTGACAAGATTTGTAGCATCTTTCCTCATGAAATTAGCATGTGTTCATAAGAAAATTCAGAATTCAACTCAATAAATGCTCACTTCACTGAAGTGCAGTTTCTTTTTTTTTCCTATGAATTTGATTCCTTAATGTCTGTGGGGTTAAATTGTAATCTGATTAGATGCTTTTGAAGCTGTTTGTTAGAATAGATATATTTCTACAAGATCTGGATCTTTAAGATGTTTCATGACAGTAACATTGTCTTTTATAACCTACTTCATTATAGGGAGCAGCATAAGTCTCTACAAGTCAACATGGTTAACTTTTGGGTGCCATCCCACTAGACAACAGATATAGTCATTACAATTACCTTTAAAGCAGCAGTCCCCAGCCTTTTTGGTGCCAGGGACCAGCTTCATGGAAAACAATTTTTCCATAAGTTGGGGGGGAAATGGTTTTAAGAAGATTTAAGTGCATTAGATGTATTGTGTTCATTATTTCTTTTATTATCACATTGTAATATATAATGAAACAATTATACTACTCACCATAATCAGCGGGAACCTTCAGCTTGTTTTCCTGCAGTCAGATAGTACCATCTGGGGGTAATGCGAGACAATGACACCTAAAGTATGTTCCTTATGTGCATTCTATTCTGTAATCTTGTTCTGATTGCTGTTACTGCAGAAAAATTTGCTTCACAATGATAGGATATTGAAAAGGAAAGCAGGTTTTTCAGTGCTTTTGTGGTAATCTTAGAACATACTGTCTTGTCTTTAATCCAGAATATCTGGGGATTTGAAGTTGTCTCAAACATACTTTTAAAACCATTGTCATCTGTAATCTTAAGCAGTTGATCCTTTTCTAGCACAAAGTCAATTCAACTGGCTTATTCAAAATGGGTTGTGGATCCATTCATTCCAGTTCCCGGATCTTTTGTGATTGGGAAGTAATGTTCAGACTCTTAAAATCTGAGATAAGTGATCATGCATCTGCTGTGATAAAGGCCTTGTGGCTCAGTCTCTTTCAAAATCTCTGCTAATGTTTGAAAAATATAAAAAATCCCAATGTTCACTTGCCACACCTGTATTTCCAGTTTGGCTTTGAATGCAGCCACTTTATGTGCTAACTTGAACAGTTTTCATTATCCCCTGAAGTGACAGGTTGAGTTTATTGAGCAAGTGGAATATGTCATACAAGTGAGCAAGTTTTGTTACCTATTCTGTGTCTCTAAAATATGCTGCCAGTGGTGACTGTTTTTCTAAAAGATATCTCTGGAGTGGCTCTCATAACTCAAAACTTCTGGCCAGTGATCTACCTTTAGAAAACTATTTCACTTCTGTAAATAAGAGAAAACATTTTTGCTCTGTGTCCTCTTTACAGAGCTGCACAAATGGATGTGAGTTAAGGGCATGTACATTGATGTGTTTAGTAATTATATTCATACACTGCAAACTTTGCTAAGTTCACATGGCATATTTCACTCATTCAGCATTTATCAATGCGTAACACAGGTTATATACTCACCTGCAGAAGCAATATCTTTGACCCAAATTGTGAACCAGAAAGCCATCCAGTCATGGCAGCTGCTCTACCCATGCATATACCAACACAACATGACCAATGCAGTTTTGCTGAAATGTAATCATTCAAAGACTTGAATAGTTCTGCAGCTGTGCTATTGGTTGGCAAAACAATGGGCACATAATATATTTTCATGCACATTCTCCTAAAATATATTTCATGGTAACTTATTAATCCTCTATAGAAAATGTGCTTCAGTATCCTCTGCTATGTCATCAATTCATTTATTTATGGTGCTAACTGAACGAGAAACATGTGGTGCACTTTGAACTGCAGGCTCTCCTAAAAGTTTATGGCAAATGTGGTTAGCAAAAGGCAAGAGCAGGGGCCAGTGAGATAGCTCAGCATCATAAGTGCCTGACTGGCAAGCGCTAGGTCCTGAGTTCAACTCCTGGTACCCACATACAAAAAAGGGCCGGTGATATCACTCAGCGGCACGGGCACCTGCTGGTGCGTGACATCCTGAGGTCGATCCCTGGTACCCACAAAAAAAAAAGGGCAAGAGCAACTCTTTACCAATTGTAAAAGGTTTCCTAGATTTAGCAATGTAGTTAGGTATTAAAAATGATGTAGTGCAGACATATTGCACGAATTGCTAGCCTTCAGTAATCGTTCCTGTTCTAGATGCAACTTCATTTTTATTTATTATGATCTCTGTACTATTATTCTGCATTTGCAACCACTGTTCATAGCTGGCATCACTGCCTCAGCTCTACTTCAGATCATCAGATATTAGATTCTTATAAGGAGCATTCAACCTAGAATCCTCACATGAGCATTTTACAGTAGGGTTCACATTATCATGAGAATCTAATACTGCTTTTTATCTGACAGGAGGTAGAGCTCAGGTAGTAATTCACAAAAAAGGCAGTGGCTGTAAATATAGACGATGTGATGTTCTACTCATGCACCCATTACTCACCTCTTGTGAATCATAACAGGCTGTGGACCAGTACCATTTCATGGCTGGGGGTAAAGGACCCTGCTTTAAAGCCTAAGGATCAGTCAATATCAGAAGCTATCACATTTTCTGGTTTCAATGGAAGGAGTTGAGAAAGTGGCTGAAGATGACTAGAAAACCTTCACAAATGGTCATGAACTTCCTATTTCATCAGGGCTTTGTGTTACCTCTGGTGGTAGCACTGGTCACCATTTATCAGATTGAGGAGCATGTTAAAATTGTCTCAAGGCAATTAGAAGCAATAACCACAGCAGAAGTTTTAAAGTTCTTCATTACAACCTCGTTCTTGTACCATCAACTCAGTTTCTCTGACTCAATTTCTTATAATTCCAGATCCAGTTGGGGATCTACCTTGTTAGCATTTTCTATCAGCTTTCTTTCTACCTACTTCAAATGGATCTATGTTTTATTTTTTTTTTACCGTCAGGGAAATGAAAATAATACCATGATGGTTAAATATTGGATACTGGGTCTGAAATGACAGTAATGATAGGAGACCCAAAATGTCACTGTGTCACTGTGGTCCACTACTCAGACAAGAGCTTACAGAGGCTAGGTAATTAATGGAATTTTAGCTCATCCTCACCATGGATCTAGATGTTTCCCCATCTTTTAGTTTTACCTATATTGGGAGTGTGTAAGTGGATTATTTATCCCCAGTACAGGCAAAATCCAATGAAAGTTTCCTAAATTGTCATGTGAGGTATATTAAAGTATGAAGGGCCAACACAAAGCTACAAGAATTGGCTCTACCTAGGAAAGCCCAAAATGATAACCCATTGTTAAGGTATTGCTAATGTACATTAAGCAAGTAATCATTACCTGCTGAGTAGCTTGCTGAGCACAATAAAAATATGGTAAGTGCAGTAGATTAGTTATAAATACCAATGATAATAGGTGACCAGTTGGAGAAATGAGCATTTCTTCCTTATACTTTTATAAATATCTTTATGGCTGTATATAATAAATATGTACCAAGTACTTTATTATTGCCACTGTTTTATTCACTTATCATCTAACATAAGATGCATTAATAGTTACATTTTGTTCATGATATTTTAAGTTACTGTATATCAATCAGAAAAATTATGACTGCCCAATAATTTTGAATCCCTTCTGGGAAAAGAATTAGCATTTTTTTGCTTACCAAGATCACTGTATCATGTTATATAGAAGTATGGCATTGCTATTATATTTATGTGGAGATTCATAATGTTTAAGGAATACTTATTGAAAGAATACCACATTGGCAAGAGATAGGCTGTCATTGTTAGTTTTCTGTGTTAACTTGTCTAGGATATAATAGTCAATTATTCAAAGACAAATCTTGGTGTTGCTATCAAGGTATTTCACACTTGAAGTTAACATCTATAATCAATTTGCTTTAAGCGAAGGAGAATATACTTGATAATTTGGATGGAGCTCATGAAATTTGTTGTAAGTCCTTAATAGAAAAACTGAGTTTTCACTCAAAAAAGGAGAAATCTACCTCAAAATTGCAACATTAACTCCTGCCTATGAGTTTCTAATTTTTCAGCCAGCCCAACAGATGTCAGACTTGCCAGCTCTCAAAATCACTTGCTTAAATTCTTTAAATCTCTCTCTCTCATCATCTGTCTATCAATCACCATCTATCATCTACCCATCTATCTATTTATCCATCCATCCATCTACCCAAACACCCATTCATCCACCCACCCACTCACTTCCACCCACAAAAATATTGGTTTCTTTATCTCTGGAGAGCCCTAACACACTGTTCCTGGATTGTTGTTATTATATTAGATACCTATTGATATACATGTTTTGTACAATTTTTTTCTGGCCCTTGGTACTATTTATGTACATTCAGGATAAATAAAAATGCTCACAAGTCTTGAACTTAGTGGAGAGTTGTATTCCTCTTCAAACAAACCATTCTTCTCTTATGCTATTCTTTCCTTGGAAGGCAAATTATGGAAATACTTTCAGGTAAATTATGCTGGTTACCCGAAAATCATGAAGGCAGATCTAAAATTTTTAACCATATTGACTTCATGGACCTCAGATAGAACAGTCTATATATATGCATGTAGCAAAGCATGTTTAGTCAGATATCATGAAAGATAGAATATCATTTAAATTGAAATGTTGATGAAATAGTCAACCTTTCAAAAAAATTGTCAATCAGCTTACTATAGTCATTGATTTATGTTGTTCTGCTTTTCATGTAATTATAGCATCTTAATTCTAATCATATTTCTATTTTCTGATATACTTAGCTAATTTAAGTATTAAATAATATAAATTGACTGTATTGGGCCGGTGAGATGGCTCAGCGGCTTAAGCGCCTGCCTTGCAAGCGCGAAGGCCCGAGTTCGACTCCCGGATCCCACATACGAAAAAAGGGGCCGGTGATATCGCTCAGCGGCACGGGCGCCTGTTGGCGCGCGAGGTCCTGAGGTCGTCCCCCCGGTACCCACAAAAAAAAAAAAAAAAAAAAAAAAAATTGACTGTATTGATTGAATATACCCTCCCAGTCACAAACCTCAGATGCTGTTACCTTCAATTACTTCATTATAAAAAATTTTAACATGCTTAATTTGAAAGCTTCAATAGTATTAAAGACAATTTTGAAAAAAAATAGAAAGAAAATCAGTCATGGTCTCACCAGCTAAACACAATTGTTTCTACTTTTGCACATAGTTCTCTCTTTTTCTTATGTACATGAATACTTGGTGCAACCTCCTCAATAGTATATAAAACATATGCAGTATAATTCTATGTAACTACATATTCCATAATTATTCATTTAAAGGCTGCATATAAACAAAGGACTAGATGGGAGGAGAGATGGGGGTCTCACTAAAGAATGGGGCATTAACTTCGTAGCAATAATTTTCAAAATCTATTATTTTGGTGTATATAACATAATTTGCTATGCAATATCCATATTAGTGTTTTTTCTATTTTTATGAAAGCTATATTTTGGCATATTATAGGTAGGAATAGCTCATGGCTCTTCAGAAACCTAAATGCAATGTCTTTTTAAAATTTTATTTATTTGTTATTAGTACACAAGAAACATTTTACATTCAATTCAAGGCTAATTGTGGGGAGCGGCTGAGCTAAGGCTGAGTTGGAGGTCAGTGAACTCCTTGGGACTGGAGCAAAGCCAGCCCAACAGGTGTCCGGCCTTGGTGTTCCTCCCTGTCAACCACAGCACAGATGGCTTTGAGAATGTTTTGCTTTCAGTGTTCTCAGCAAAACACTGAGACCTTGCACTTTTGACTCTATCATGTGCTTGCCCCCATTTTATGGTGTATAAATAAAGAGGCAGACTGTGCTGGGTTGTCACTGCCTCTCCATCAGAGAGGTCAGGTCCCACCCAGTTCCAGCTTTCCTTTTACTATGTGTTCAGTTTTTTCTTAATCTCCTGTCACCCCATCAGGACCCCACTGGCTGCGAAGGTCATGGCAGCTAATCTTTTGTTCTAAGAAGATATCAGATACTTAGACTTTTTCTGTCTTCTACCTTTATATTTTTTGCATGGCACTGAAATTCTCAATCATAAGATGACTGCAGGACACCCACCTATCATGGCTAATGCCAGACAAAGATCCATCAATTGTTGTTTGAAAGATTTCCAAATTTTCATGTTTATAACTGGTGAGTATGTTTACACATGTTATATCCAAGTATAATTAAATAAGTAATTACAGTTATAGGAGCAAATATATATGAAAAGCTGGCATAACTAAAATTAAGTTATTGTAGCTGTAGCTACACATATATATGGAAAGATATCACTAAAGTAAAATACTTAAAGTTGGCCATTCAGTACAAAAAAGTACAATAATTTAGGAAGCCAAATGCACCATTTGGTAAAAAACTTTTATGACTACAGTTCTATTCATTCCAGTAGATTGAAGATGATGCCTTCCCTGATGCCCTAGAGATAATGCTGTTCCTCTTAAGACTTGTAGGAAAAGTGAAGATACCCAAAAATTGAAATTTTAGAATGAGGCAAGAATTGCCTTCTATGAGAAACATGCGTATTTAACTTGTTTTTATATTGCAAGGACAATTAACCAGTAACTATGTGAGATTTACTCAGGGTAATAAAGAGTAGCCAAAATTTCTCAGCTAATAATTTGTTATGATAACACAGATGTGGACAAAAACATTTCAAACAAAGACAATGAGAGGTGAAAAAGAAAAAAATGAAGTAATTAAGAAAAAATTTTAAGGGCCGGTGAGTTAGCTCAGCGGCATGAGCGCCTGCCTGGCAAGCATGAGGTCCTGAGTTCGACTCCCGGTACCCACACACACAAAAAAAGGGCCAGTGATATCGCTCAGTGGCACAGGTGCCTGCAGGCACCCCAGGTCCTGAGTTCAACCCCTGGTACCCACAAAAAAAAAAAGAAAAAAATTTTAGGAACAGATTCTTTTTTGTGTGTGTATGGGTACCAGGGGTCGACCTCAGGACCTCGTGCCGCAGCAGATGCCTGTGCCACTGAGCAATATCACCAGCCCTTTTTTTGTATGTGGTCTCCGGGAGTTGAACTTGGCCCCTCATGCTTGCCAAGGCTGGTGCTTATGCCCCTGAGCCATCTCACCAGCCAAAGAAGAGAGTCTTTAAATAATCAATATACTGAGAACAAATTAAATAAGTCAAATTTCCAACTTTACCAAGAATATGACACATTTATGTGCAAGAATATGGTGGTATTTATATTTGGAATATCTTAGGAAATAATTCCTTAAATGAAAAGCATTAGTATACATGAACTTGAAGTATTGCCTATAGGTTGTACCTTTGATATATTTATATTAAAATGATGTTCAAATGTTAAAATTTAGTATATTCTTATTGGTTGATATCATCAAACTCTTCCTTCAGTTTTCTCTAGCTGGTAAGGTGTAACTTGGAACCTATTGTATTCTTTGTTGTTAGAATATGAAAACCACATTTGGAAATCTCAAATGGCCAAGCATGCATTTTAAAGCGTTCAGATTTCTACAAAGTGTCAAGGCTATTGTTTCTAGTTTCTTTACTGAAAATAGCATCATAGTAAATGATTTGAAACCTCCAATTGATTATTTTTGCCTTGTTTAGACAAGAATGTTTTAATGCAATAAAGGCATCCCTCTGACAGCCTGTAAGTGAAGCAAGCCTGCTTTGAAAATTTCATTTTATTCCATATCATGAGTGATTTGTGAAAGAACTGATGAAATTCTACCAAATCATTTTTAAATCTATTTTGCAAAAATGTCTCGTTGCATAGATCAGTATTAGATACTTGGAAAATTGCAGAGAAAGCTGTTTCATTATAGTCTTTTTGAAATATAAGATTAAAAATATTGGGCCGGTGAGATGGCTCATCGGCATAAGCACCTGCCTGTTAAGCGCGAGGGCCCGAGTTTGATTCCCGGATCCCACATACCAAAAAAGGGCCGCTGATATCGCTCAGCTGCACGGGCACCTGCTGGCATGTGAGGTCCTGAGGTCGACCCCTGGTATCCACAAAAAAAAGATTAAAAATATTTTTGGGGCCGGTGAGATGGCTCAGCGGCGTAAGCGCCTGCCTTGCAAGCGCGAGGGCCCGAGTTCGACTCCCGGATCCCACATACGAAAAAGGGGCCGGTGATATTGCTCAGCGGCACGGGTGCCTGTTGACGCGCGAGGTCCTGAGGTCGACCCCCCGGTACCCACAAAAAAATATATATATATTTTTGGCTTGATTTTTCACAATTATTTATCTTTTACTTTGCTCTTCACTTCTAATTTGGGTTCTTATGTAAGAGAAACAAAGTGATACTATATTTGTGCCATTTCACTTAGCATTATGGTTTTAAGATGTGTCCATTTTTGCTACAAATGACTTCAAGTTATCTTTTTTATGACAGAATATTACTCCAATATTTTTTATCCAGTCATCAGTTGATGGACATATAAGCAATTTCCAAGGTTTAGCTACATTCCCACCAAAAATATAGAAGATTCATTTATCCCCACAGCCTAATTAGCACTTATTTGATACCTTGATGGTCATTCTTTCTGGGGTAAAATGGAATCTCACTGTTGATTTAAATTTCTTTTTTCTAATGACCAGCAATTATGAACTTTTCTTAATGTATCTATTGGACATTTGTACTTCTTCTAAGTGTCTATGTATTTCATTTGGCAAGTTTTTAATTGGGTCTTTTTATTACAGGTGTCTAAATTTTGAGTTCTTTATATATCCTGGATACTAGTCCTCTATCTGAGGGATAGCTGGCGAAATTGTTTTGTCCCAGTCTGTATGTTGTCCTTTCATGCTATTGGTTGATTCTTTTGTAGTGAAGATACTTGTAATTTAATATGACCTCATTTGTTGATTCTTGCCACTACTTCCTGTCCAATCAAAACTCTGTTCAGAATTTTCTTGCCTAAGCCTATTACTGCAAGAGTTTAACCTATTTTTATCTTCCAGATGTTTAAGTGTTTTTGTTTTATCATTTAGTTTTTTTATGCACTCTGAGTTTTGTTTAATGCACAGCGAGAGATATGTATGTAGATTTACTCTTCTGCATGTGGATAACCAGTTTTCCCAACACCATTTATTAAAGAGCCTATTTTTTTTGTACCAGGAATCAAACTCAGGACCTTGCTCTTGCCAGGCAGGTGCTGTGCAGCTGAGCTATATCCCTGTGCCTAAAGAGTCTATCTTTCCTCCATTGCATGTTTTTGAACCCTTTGTCAAAAATCAAATAGTTGAATATGCTTGGGGTTGTTTCTGTATCCTCTATTCTGTTCCATTGATTCTCATGTCTGTTTTTATGCCAGTACCATGCTGATTTAATCACTGTAGCTTTGTAATATAACTTGAAGCCTGGGACTTTGATGGCTCCAGCTTTGCTTTGTTAAACAGGGTTGCTTTTGCTATTCTGTTTCTTCCAGTTCCTTATTAAATTTAGGATTGTTTTTTTTCCAGTTCTGTGAAGAATGCTGTTGGTGCAATGCAGTGGATTGACAACTGGTGATCAACTCGTAACACCCAGCTGAACTGAATCAGTGTGGTCCTGGGTATGGAGAGCCCACAAGAGGATTGTTGCCAACAGCATAAAAAGAGAACAGGAGGAGAAGGAGTTGCATGCTGTTGGTTCTCCTGGAGGAGATTGTCATGCTGGCTTTCCTGATGTGAACTCAGCTGTTTTCATCATCAGAAGAGCTTGGCAACTTGCTATTGCTGAGGATGGCTGTGGTTCATTTTAGGGGAGCTCTGGTCCTTACTTTGTGTTACTTTCTGGCTCTGGTGCAGATTACTCAGCCTGCTGGCACAGATCCTTCATTCAACTGGCACAGACTACCTAGCTTCCACCACTGTCCTTTGTGCCTTCCCAGTGCAGATCCTTGATACAGACTTGCATGAGACATTGTCCTGGGCTCTGGGCCTCCAGCTGGACTTGTGGAGGACATTGACATGGGTTCTAGGTCTTCAGCTGGATTCGTGCAGGGCATTGTTGTGGGATCCAGCCCCTCAGCTGGATTCTTTGGGTCTCTAGTGTGTGGACAGATCTCCTGCACTCTTTTTACATTTGACTCTTTTTGGTGAATATTATGAAATAATTCTATAATTTATGTGTCATCTATTAAATTGTTTCCCTTGCAAACCCTGATTACAACATACAATTTGATTGGAACTGTGCTAAATCTGTATAAAAAATTTTGCAAGTATGGCCATTTTGATTATATTGCTTCTATCTATCCAGGAACAGAGGATATCTTTTCATTTTCTGATGTCTTCTTCAATTTCCCATTTCAGAATACTGAACTTTTGGTGGTAGATGTCTTTCACTTTCCTAGTTAGGTTAATTTCTAAGTTTTTAATTTTTCTTGAATGGTATTTTTGCTTTTTTATTTTTTATTGGGTTCAGTTTTAATGTACAGGAACACTATAACTATTTGTGTGTTGATTTTGTTTATGATATATTGCTGAATTCTTTTTTAACCCTAGGAGTCTTTTGGTGGACTTTCTTGGGTCTTCTATGAAGAGGATCATGTCATCTACACCAGAACTCATTGGACACAATTAAAACTGTCCTAAGAGGGAAATTTACAGTTGTGAATACCCACATTACAAAAACAGAGTAAGCCCAAATAAATTATCCAGGAATGTACTACAAGGTCCTAGAAAAACAATAAATCTCCAAACCCAAAACTAGTATATGGGGGGAAATTTTAAAGATCAGAGCATAAATCAATAAAATTGAGACTAAAAAAATTCAAATAATGAATGATTCAAAAAGTTGATTCTTTGAAAGAATAAATAAAATAGACAAACCCTTAGGCAATCTAACCAAAAATGAGAGAAAAGACCCAAGTTAATGCTATAAAAATGAAAAGTGAAATAATAACAGACACTGCCAAAATCAAAACAGATTAGCAATATCTACTTTGCATACCTATACACCAATAATTTGGAGAATTCAGAAGAAACGTATACATTCCTAGATGCATGTGAAATACCAAAACTGAACCAAGATTTAAAAACTCTGAATGATCCAATAACAGGCAATAAAATTAACTCAGTAATAGAAAAACCTACCAACTCAAAAAGCCTGTGACTAGATGGATTCACTGCTGAATTCTACAAAAACTTCAGGAAAGATCTAACACCAACACTCCTCAAGAACTTTAATGAAATTATAAGGCAAGGTGTAGTCCCAAAGTCATTCCTGAAAGGCATCATTACCCTGATTCTATAACCAGACAATGGTCCAAGAAGAAAAGAGAACTATAGACCAATTTATTTAATGAATACAGGTGCAAAAATCCTCAACAAGATCCTGGCAACACAATGCAATGAATCATCAAAATGATCAAACATCATGTGTAAGTAGGCTTCATCCCAGGGATGAAAGGATGCTTCGACATATGCAAATCAATAAATTTAGCACATCACATAAACAGAAGCAATTACAAAACCCTTTGATCATCCCAGTAGACACACAAAAAATCCTTTGATAAAACCCAACATCCTTTTATGAAAAAAAAATAAAAATAATTAGTATAGAAGAACCTAATCTCAATCTCATAAAAGCCATTTATGACCAACCTACTGTCAATATAAAGAAGTGTGGGTGGGCCAGTGAGATGGCTCAGCAGCATAAGCGCCTGCCTGGAAAGCACGAGGTCCTGAGTTCGACTCCCGATACCTACATATGAAAAAAGGGCCAGTGATATCACTCAGCAGCACGGGCGCCTACTGGCACATGAGGCCCTGAGGTCGACCCACAGTACCCACAAAAAAAAGAAAGAAAAAAGAAAAGAAGTGTGGAAAACATCAAAGCTTTTCTTTTAAAATGAGGAACAAGGTGTGGATGTCCACTATCATCACTCCTCTCCAACATAGTACTGGAAACATTAGTGAAAGCAATTATACAAGAAAAGGAAATAACAGGTATATGTATAGGGAAGGAAGAATTCAAATCACCATTATGTTGAGTTTCTTAACAATATGATTTGGCAGAAAAATACATTCCAAATTATAGGAAATCTCAAATGTATAGAAATAGTTTTCTTCCAACATTTTAAATTAATTTTGATTTTTGATAAAATTGAAATTATCATTCTCGAGATGATAACTTTTAAGATGTAACTCCTAAGGAATGTTTTACATAATACCTACCTCGTATAAATATGGCTATCAGAAATAGGCCAGGTGGAAATTTTTGTACCATATTGAGCAAATTTATTAACACTCATCTTAAAGGAGCAAGGACTATTCAATGAAATGAGTATAGCAATCACCCAGAAAGGACAGAATTAATCACACATGGTCTGCACAACTACATAGTTTAAATATACAGCCTTAAAAAATAAAAAAGAAAGTCCATTTTAACAAGTGGGTTTTATACTGTTATTTCAATCCATAAATTATTTAAATGACTGCTCATTATTTTCTATAAGAGAACAATTATTATCAGAGGATCATACATTTTTATTCATTGCTTTTGCTTTGATATTTAATATTTGATATCTTTTGAAATGTTTAAGTTCTATACAAATGAAGTGCATTAATGTATGTGTTAAAGCAGGTTTAAAATTTAATTTTTTTTTTTGTGGGTACCAGGGGGACGACCTCAGGACATCGCGCGCCAACAGGCACCCGTGCCGCTGAGAGATATCACCGGCCCCTTTTTCGTATGTGGGTTCCGGGAGTCGAACTCGGGCCTTCGTGCTTGCAAGGCAGGCGCTTATGCCGCTAAGCCATCCCACCGGCCCAAATTTAATTTTTTTTAGGGAATTCCCTTTCTGCTTTTTCACTTCTCATGGAAAAATTAAATTAAGTTTTTTAAACAACAAGCAGATATTTTTGCTTATCCCAGAATAGTCAATGGCTTATTTTTAAGGTATATTTTAAAAATATTTTAACATTTTTTTACCATGATTATTTTGATATTTTGGTGTTGTCTAGGAGTTTTTGCTTCATGTGTGTCATTACTTCTTCGTTACATAAAATTTAAGAGTTTTATATAATCTCTTTATTCTGTGTGCTAGTGGAGAAAACTGTATTCATCTAATATTGCTGTTGTAACAAATAACTATAAACTCAAGGTCTTAAAATAATGGGTATTTATTAACTTGTAGTCAGAAATTGGAAGTCTTACACTGGTCTCAATGGATTTAAATTAATTGTTTTCTTTCTACGACCCTAAGGAAACTAAGTTGTTTCAACTTTTTCAAAATCTAAAAGCCAGCCACATTCTTTGCCCTAAGCTCTCTTCTTTTCAAAGTGAATAACATTGCCTCTCTTCAGCCTTCTGTCATCACATATAGCTCTGAACACAGCCAAGAAGTGTTCTTTATTTTGAAAGACTCACATGATTAGATGGAGCCTGCTAGCATAATGCAAAATGTACTCAGTTTCTGCCAGTTTTATCCTTAATCACATTTGCAGTCTCTTTTTTAGTATAAGGGATTAAGGCACATATGTATAGTTTCAGGGATGAGGACATGCCAATATCAGGGTGGGAGAAATCTGCTTATTATCATATCCCCTTTTGTCCTAATTAAGATTTCAGTTCTGACACTGGATGCTATCTTTTATGATGTGAATATTGCTTCTTCTCATTAAATTTTGTTCATATTTGTCGAGTGAATCATTCCCTATTCTTTATTTTCTCACTGTCTGTGTTACAATGTTAAAATGTCATTTTGACTAAGTATTTGCCAGAGTATTTATTTTTCTCAACTTTACGTCTGGATTTAATAAAGGAATTAGTATATAATAACTTATTGTGTGTAACATATAATTTATTTGATTTTATCATCTTATTTAATGTAATCCACCTGACAATTTTTTTTTACTAACATCCCATAAAAGTAGACACCTCCTATGTATTTTGATTAGGATTAATTCATTTCATTAGGCTTGTATAACTCTGGAGATGCCTCAGATTTAGAGATACTCCATATCCAATTGGCCAACATTGTTGAATAGTAGGAGGTTTTCAGTGAATATATGTATTTGGCAAGCTTCTCATTTATGGAGCAATTGAAACCATGATACTAGGTAAATACATTACATCATAGAGGAGTCTATGTAGCAGGAGAATGAAAAGACAATAATTTCCAGAGTTCAAAACAATGCTAGTTTTAAGAGTAAGTAGTGAGTCTCATTAAATGAATATGATCTGTGAGTTTCAAAATGGGGAGAAACTCAAGAATTTGATAAAATAAAAACAAAGAAAATATATGATTGATGGGCAGAGTTTGCTTCTCACTTAATAGTAATACTCTTCTACATAAATTATAGAATCTAAATCATTTTCAGTCAACAATATTCCCAGAGAATGGTGAAGATATCTTCACCCCTCCCATATGAATAATGAAGGTTCAAATAAAATATGTTAATGTATACTCCTCTAGTGGCATTTATTTTATAGATTGACTTGTGACTGGGAGAGTTGAAAAAGGACTAAAGATCTATGATGGTGTAAGAGACAATTATGTTTCTGTTGTTTTTATTCACTATTAGTGATTCTTCTCATTTTTAGCTAAATGTCTCTTACTTGATAAACACTTCGATTACTGAAAATTGAGTGGTATAACAATAATGTCTAATTGGTGGAATATATATGATTAACTGAGGTGAGTTGGAGACAAATGATGACTCATCTCAGGCTGGGGAACTTTTTAACTTTCATATATGGAAACAATGAATAAAGTTTTTTCCTGATACAGTCTGCAGTGCAGACTACACATCAAATAGTGACATACAATAAGAAGTGGGTTGGAATTTCAGGATATTGTGCCAAGTTATCCTTTACTTACTTCAGTGGAGAGACAGTGCTATTTAGGTTAAATATGGATAATTTAAAAGAGAGGTATGAAACAAAACTTTATTCAGAGTGGTACTCTCTGTCTTTAACTAGTGCTAAATCTAGAAGTAGGAAGCCATTAGCGTGAGGCTGTCTTCATATTTTGAATTCAAAATAATGAACCGTATCCTTATTTAGGATGCAAATAAGTCAAAATCTGACTATGAGTATATTTTTGTAACAAATAGTTAACTTTCAATTAATCATGAAAAGCCATGCTTCAGACCATTGTATGTAGCTGATTGATCATGCCATATGCAATAAAGCAGATGCCTAAATGCATCATGCCAAAATAAGATACGCTCCTGTCTGTTGCCAAAAATGTGACTTCTGTTCTTTGCTTCTGTTTGGCCTATAAAAGTTTGATTTCATCCTGCTGGACAAAGCTCTCTAAACTTCTTCTGGTGCTACCCAACTCATAAATCATTCTTTGCTCAAATCAATTATATTAAATATATTGTATCAAAAGTTTTTAAAACTAAAATTTTGATTTGGCTTAATTTGCCATGTTGAAAAAGTACCACACTAATACTAATGCAAGAAAAATTTTAGAAGCCATAGATTGGAACAAGACCAACATTCAGTACATACGTTTCTAACATACAGCTTCCATTAATTATTTTCTCTGAGAAAAAGAGGCAGAATCTACTGGCAAAGATCTGAAAAGTGGTAGCTCCACAGTAACTAAGGCTACTGTTTCAAAATAAGAAAAATGTTGACAAACTGAAAATCAACAACTTTTCTTAAGTCTATTAAAGAATTGATATTACAGTATAAAGTGCTTCACTGAAAATTAGAGAGAGGATGAGGGAGAGAGGGAGGAAGGAGAGGGAGAGACAGTGAGAATAAATAGAATAACAACACTTTCGGAGCAGAAACCACTAGTTCTATGAACTTCTAGTGATATTTAGGTAATAATTGATTTATTGATGGACACTGAGCACAGACAAGCTTGAAAATTTAAAAATCCTGTGGCATGCATCTAAGCAGAGGTTCACTTCTGTGAGTTTACCACACATAGCACCACTAAGTTGTCATGATAAAAATTTGAGAAAATTTGGTCTTACATCCAACAAAAAGAGGAAAGAAATAATCACCTTAAAACATTCCGAAGGGAAAAATAACTAGTTTCATGTATACCCATATTTTCTTTTTAACAAATATCTGCCTTTGACAGAAAATATATTATCATAGCCTGATTTGACTTAGGGAATTGGCACCTAGACAATTTACCCCCTTGTTAATTTCTGCCTCACACAAGGTGGGCAAAAATATAAGAAGCTCTCCTGATGGTCATACTTCATGGATTCAGACCTACTAAATATTTAAATTAAATCACAGAATTATAGACTGCATTCTGTTCAAAATACTTTGCCACTACATGAACAAATCTCAGGAATAGTAACAGTGAATTGGACCACTAAGATATTAAAGACACAGATTAATTTTAGGAATGATTTTCTAGGGAAACCCAAAATCAACATGGTAGACAACACTAGGAAAATTACAGCTTTTGACACCTACAGCTATAGCAAATACAGTAGTAAACATGGCCTTCAACAGTCATGTTAAAGGCCTAAATATCTCAATTCCAACTATCAAATACATTATGTCCAGCATTCAGTGAAAAGTATACAGCATTCTATAAGACAAAAAAAAATTATTCGGAGACAAACCAAACATCAGACCATAATCAGTTATAGCACTGATTTTTGAATAATTAGATGGGAAATTTGAAATAACTAATATACTAAGGTATCTAATGGGAAAAGTGGACAACATGCAAGAAGATTTGAATAATATAAGAGAGAAAATAACTATTAAGGAAACAAAATAAAATTCTGGAGATAAGACTATAACAGAAAAAAGAATGTCTTTGACAGGTTTATCTGTAGGCTGGACATCACTGAGGTAAGAATCAGTATACTTGTAGATAGAAAATAAAAGCTGTTCAAACGGAAAATCAAACAAAAATAAATTTTAGTAAAATGTGAAATATGAGAGCTGAGGGACAATTACAAATACTGAGAAAATTACAAATATAATACACATACTGAGAATACCAAAATGAGAAAGTGTTAAAATAACAGCAGAAAAATTTTCCAAAATTAATAGCAAACATGACATGAGAGATCCAGGAAATTCCTAAAGCATCAAAAAGTTCAAATTTTAATATTTATACCTCTATATATTATAATCCAAGTGGAGAAAAACAAATACAAACAAATTCTCAAAGTAAATCAGTAGGGGGAAAACAACTTACATTATCAATAGTGGAACAAGTGTAAAAATATAGTATTTCTCTTCAGAAACCATAAAAGCAAGAAAATATTTTAAACATTAAAATAAATAAAAATCACCAACCCAGAAATCTGCATACACTGAAATTTTCCTTCAAAAGTAAAGAATATGTCAACTTCAATGAAAATAACAGAATAAGTATCTCCAAATTTCTAACACTGTAAAGAAACATCAAAAAAACAATAAAATTGCCAGATCAACTCTGTCAGAACTCTGGAAAACTATCAAAGATTTACACCAACTAAGCAAATATCAAACAAATAAATATACAACTTAAAAATGGTAGGGATTTCTACACTGATTTCCACAGTGGTTGCACCACCCTACACTCCCACCAACATTGGCAAAGGTTTCCTTTTTCCCCACATCCCCACCAGCATTTGTTCTTGATTGATTTTTCTCAAGAGAGATGGAAACTCAGCATTGTTTTAATTTGCATCTCTTGAATGACCAGTGATGTTGCAATTTTTTTATATATTTATTTCCATTTATACTGCTTTGTCTGAGAAGTGTGTATTCAACTCAGATGCCCATTTTTTGATTGGGTCTTTTAATTTGTGGGTCTAATTATTTTTTGAGTTCTTTATGTATTCTAGATGTTAGCTCTTTTTTTGAGGAACAGCAGACAAAAATATATTCCCACTCTGTGGGTTGTCTCTTCACTCTGTTGGTGTTATCATTTGCTTAGCAAAAGTTCTTCAATAAGATCAGAGCCCACTTGTTGATTCTTTATGATATTTCCTGTATGATTGGAGTTTTGTTCATAAAGTCTTTGTCTACATCTATATCTCCAAGAGTTCTACCTATTTTATCTTCCAATATATTTAGGGGTTTTGTTTTAATATTTAGGTCTTTGATCCATGTTGCTTTTAGGTTAGTGCATGGTGAGAGATATTTGTCTAAGTTTAATATTTGGCATATGGGAAAACACTTTTTCCAGCACCATTAAAGAGGTTTTCTTCCAGTGAAGGGGTTCGGTCCCTTTGTCAAAAATAAGGTGGCTGAGTATGTTTGCAGTTGTTTCTGTATCTTCTAATCTGTTCCATTGACCCTTGGGTCCGGTTTTTTGTTTTGTTTTCTTTGTTTGTCTGTTGACAGTACCATGATATTTTTATCAGGATAGTTTTAAGTGTAATTTTAAGTGAGGGATTGTGATGACCCCTGCCTTGCCTTTGTTGCCCAGAATTGCTTTAGGTATTCTGATCCAGCCCATGGATCAACTCGTGGGTCCCACCTGGAGGAGAAAAGGGATGGGGGGACAGGGCAAGAGGAGAGAGAAATGGAGACAAGATGAAGGGTTCCAATCAAGTCTCGTTTATTGAGGAAGTGTCTAAGGCACTTATAGAAATGGGGGTGGAAGCTCTCATCTCACGGGGAATGTAGTGAGCATGGATAGGTCGTTGTCATTTCCGGATTAGGCTGGAGAGGATTATGGGGGATGTAGGCTGGCACACCAGATGCCCTCAGGAGGGGGAGGCGGGTCGGCAACCGTGAAAGTGTCTCATCTCTCCCTACATCTCCTCCCTTATTATTTTATAAGATCAGGAGTATGGCAGGCCCTGTGAGGACAGCGCCTGTCTTAGGTCAAGAACTCTCCATATGAATCCAATCATGCCTTACCCATCATGGGCATACAGGACAGCAATTGGTCCTGTGCCTGTCTTAGGTGGCTGATGGCATAACATATGTGTCCTAGTTGCCCGTCTCTGGCTGCCTGTCCAGTGCCTCAGGGCAGTTGGCCTCTATCATCATACGGGCCATTTGTGGAGATTGTCTCTCGAAAAGTTTGTTGATCTGCCATTTCCAACTGGTGATAATGTACCTGAATGGGCTTGGCCAGGAGTGTGTCAACCCTGTTGTTAAGGAGTGTCTTTAAATCAGAAATCCTCATTGTTTTGTTGACGATGACCAATGTAAACATATTAAAATAATATATTTTGTCTAACAATTTTTGATGACCTATGAAAACCAGATCATTTAACACATTATTTTGAACAACAAGAAACTCTCAAAACATAATACAACAATAAACAATAAACAATAAACAAAACATGTATTACATTTATAGAACCAATTTTAACATCATTTTGGCCAGCTGGCAAATTTTGGTGGAGGCATACCAGACAAACATTTTAAAAATCCAAAAATGCAAAAAGAAAATTTGTTGAGCTCAAATAGAACGGCTGTTTACAGGTTGGGCACGCAGAAAAACAAAACATACAGACAAATTTTTTTTTTAAAAATCAGAGTGCACTCATATATATATATATATATATATATATTGGCCAAATTAAATTATAGTAACTCTTCTATAATTTTAGAAGTTTGTAATTACAAATAGACTAGTCAGAATTATTTGTAGGTCAATAGCAGAGATCTCTTATAAGAATTTGGAAGAAACAAAAATAATTTTTTTTATAAAAATACTGACAACTTTTATGTTTTTTTAAGTAGCTTCCAGCTCAGTCATCTCCATACTCTCTGTCACATACTCAAACCTTTTTTTATTCTATTAGCATTTTCTCTGTAAGAATATCATTTATGTAAATTTTCTTTGATATATCTTTGTCAAAGCTTATTTTGACCCCTTGTTCCTGGGTTGTTACAATTACGCCCAGTTTCCTGCTAGCTGCAAATGTTGCAGCCATTTGTGATTTAAGAGCAGAGACCCTCTTTGTGTGCAGAGAAAGAGAAAAGCACGCATTAGGATAAGGTTTTTGTCCCAGGTGTTTTGAGCCAGGGCACCCAGCTTGTGTTTTCTATTGTGGTTTACTCAGCTTACTCGATGTTTTGACAAAGCAGGCATTTACATTTCTCCTGTAAAACTTTTTTAGATGCTTGTAGGCAGCGCCAGGCTGGTGATGTACAGGCTGGCCATTGGGGCAGCACTGGCACCACATATAACTAGGAGTTTATATATGGAAACTAATTTGGGTGCTCAGGCTTTCTGGTGACAATATTTTATACTCTATTGATTACCTGGGGGTGGAGCAACCCTTTAGCTAATCATCCCACATTGAATGTGGGCCACTCAAGCTCACAGAAGTTTTGGAGCTTTACTTTTTATCTTAATTTTATAATCCCCTTTGAACTCATCAAAATTGTTAAGCATACATTTTAAAACAGTTGGCTTATTACCAGCACAACCCCATTATATCAATGACTTGTACAATATAGCAACCCATAGTTACAATTTATCTAAGCAAGTTCTGTCTCCCCCACTCAATCTGAAATGCAAACGAAATTTGAGAATAACAAATGGTCTCTCGTGGGCAGGTTGAATTCCTCTGGTAACAGTGACTTGGAAGCATAGGCGCAGGGTGGGTGACATAGATGTAACACGGCAGAAACACACAAACAGACAATCCTGGGAACAATAACCACACCGCTCCCAACCTCAAATTTAGAGCCTTGCATCCTGCCCTGCAGCTGATCTGGGGGGACCAGCTGAAGATCAGCTTTTTGGCACCTTGGCCCCCCAAGAGTTAGCTGCCAGGCAAGGAGGCACTGAGGCCCACTCCTTAAATACACTTTTGGAGGCCTTACAAAGTCCTTGGTTGCCATGGAAACTGCATTTTTTACCTTATCACCTCTCGGAAATAGCCCTCTGTTTTTTCTGTTCAAGGTGGACCTGTTTTTCTAGATCATTAATTTTAGCCTTTAAGGTTAGAAGAGTAGAGGATGGACCAGGCGGCTTTTGGGTATCAGACTGGGGCTTAGTTGTTAAGGCAGGAGCCACAAAAGGAGGGTTATGATAGGTAGTAGCCTCCTCTGCCAGCTGAGACCAATCAATCTCTTGGAAGTCAGAAAGGTCAGGGTATATAGATGGGTATTGAGGAGGAGGCATGGTGGCGCCAGGTTCCAGGGAGCCATTTTGAGAGGGGTTGCCATTTTGAGGGTCCTCGTGAGCCTCACAAAGAGGAAGTGGTGGCAGGTCGCCATTTTGAGGGGGCTCCGGAATATCAAGAATTACAGAGCCAGGGGAATTGGGCTTAGCGGTAGGACTACGGGAGGAGCACAATGTAGCCTCACCTTGAGAAAGCATCTCAGCAACTTGGGGATCTGAATAGCTTTGAGTTAGCAGTTCCGAAATTAAAGTTCAATAGGCAAAAGCAGTCACCGGAACCTTTTTGGGACCAAAGACCCTATAAAAATCTTTGAGGGCATCTCCCACCCTATTCCATTGATTAATGTCAATGGAACCCTCTAGAGGGAAACAGGGGCAGACTTTATGTATGAATTGAAAATATAGAAATAAATCTTTAGTTGTAACCTTAATTCCTCTCACCTTGAGGGCCTTACTGAGGCCATTAACGAACAACTCATGTTCACTTAATGCTTGACCCATGAAATAAATCTTTAGTTGTAACCTTTATTTCTCTCACCTTGAGGGCCTTACTGAGGCCGTTAACGAACAACTCATGTTCACTTAATGCTTGACCCAGGTCAAGGGGGAAAAGGAAGTGGATGCCGTTCACTTACCATGATTCAGGCGAGACTTAAGGCGGCCGTCTGCACGGATCACAGGGATGGAGTCCCGGAAAGAGTACCTTGGCCAAGGCTTTAATGGCGAACAGTCCTGTTGGAAGGCATCCTCTCTGGGTGGGCCCCACGTTGGGCGCCACTTGATCCGGCCTGCAGATCAACTCGTGGGTCCCACCTGGAGGAGAAATGGGATGGGGGGACAGGGAAAGAGGAGAGAGAAATGGAGACAAGATGAAGGGTTCCAATCAAGTCTCGTTTATTGAGGAAGTGTCTAAGGCACTTATAGAAATGGGGGCGGAAGCTCTCATCTCACGGGGAATGTAGTGAGCATGGATAGGTCGTCGTCATTTCCGGATTAGGCTGGAGAGGATTATGGGGGATGTAGGCTGGCACACCGAATGCCCTCAGGAGGGGGAGGTGGTGCGGCAACCGTGAAATTGTCTCATCGCTCCCTACAGTATTCCAGGTCTCTTCTGTTTCCAAATGAGTTTTAAGATTGTTTTCTCTAATTCTGTAAGGCATTCTGTTGTTATTTTGATTGGAATTTAATTAAATCTGTATAGAAATCTAAAACTAGAGCTTCTATTTGATTCAGCTGTTCACCTTCTTGGTGTCTTCCTGAAAGAGTTAAAAGCATCAAACCAAAATGATATAAACACATTCATGTTTATAGCAGCACAATTTGTAATTGCTAAATATTGGAGTCAGCCCAAATATCCATCAGTGGATGAATGGATAGAGAAGATGTGGTATTTTTATACAGTGGAGTACCACTCTGCTATAAAGAAGGATAAACTACAAGCATTTATATGTAAATGAATGCACCTTGAGGCCATACACTAAAGTGAAATAAATCGGACACATATGTGTAAATATCTCAATGTTTCTCTGGTGTAAGAAACCAAAAGTGTAAATAAGGACTGAAATGTATAATAGATATTGGAAAATGGGAAGAAAATCTTCATATGGGAAGGGGAACAATGGAGGGGAGAGGGGGAAAAGAAAATAGAAAATAGGAGGAAAAGTGGAAACAAAGGTTTTGTTAATTAGATGGGGGAAGATGGGTCATGGGGAGGGGAGGGAATGGGGGAAAATGTTGAATCAGGATATATCATATAGAGGTACAAATTCCCTGTGATGAATATTATCACTATGTATATCTAAAATGTTCTGGTAAAAACGGTAGGAATGTTTGTGGTATTTTTATTTGCCTTATGCCCAATCATCTCCATGTTTCAGCAGTGATACTGAAGGCAAAGTTCTAGTCTTAGTTTGGAATTCTGAACCTTTGTTCTCCAGTGAATAGTATAGACCTTATTCACAAATAATTTTTTCCAAGTAACTTGTCGGCTGTTTAGCTTATGAATAGACAAAACATGATTGTGGTGCCTAAGTCAGGAGTCAAATGGGGAAATGAAAGAAGTTTCTCAATAACATAATAAGGTTGTTGAATAACACTGGGGCAGAAGATTATTGTTGATATATACAATAGTGCAACAAAAATCAAGAGAAGAAAACCTGGAGTGCTTATTTGGGAAATTAGAGCATCCAAAATTACCCATGTATACTTAGGAATACAGAAGGTGATATACATACCTAAGCAGAATGTATGCTCAGGAAAGATCTGAGAATATCCTAAACTGTCAATTCTGACTACTTCCTAAGCTCAGTATAAGTAGAATGTGGAAGGAAAAAAATCATTGAAAATGGCCTGGTGAATCATTGTAGAATCTTTCAACAAAAGGTTAATTTGTAAAGACTAGTAGAAGAAAATTCTGAAAAACCTACAGGAAATGATATTTGCTTTCATCATAAAAATTCTATTAAAAATTCTTGCTAAATAATTAGGGGAGAGACAGAGAGATGAAAAAGGAGGAGAGGAGCAGGGGATGGAGGAAGGAAGAATTGGAGGAAAATAAGGAAGGATGAAAAAAGTGAAGAAGCAAAGAGGGAAGGAATAAAAGCAGAAGGGAGAAAGGAAGGAAGGAAGAGAAAAAGGAAGGAAGAAAAGAAACAATGTATCCATTTTGGAAAAAGATATAATTCTATATAGAGAATAGTTCAAAAAGCATGCATGTGCACACACACATAAAGCCAATGGAGTTAGTAAAAAAGTTCAAAACAATTGTGGATTACAAGGTGATGTTGAAAAATTAATTGTGTTTATATACACCAATAATAAATAATGCAAATTTAAATTCAGAAAAAAATCCATTCACAATACCATTTAAAAAATTAAAATACCTAGCATAAATGACCCAGCAGATGTCAGATCTATACACTGAGAACTACAAACCATTGATAATTTAAAGAATAAATAAATGAAAGGATATATCATATTCATTGATTACAGCACTTCATATTAAGTTGGCATTGCTAAAAATGTAATCTATATGTTCAAGTTAATTCCTATCAAAATTTCTCTGGGCACAGAGGCACAAACTTGTAATTCAAGCTATTCCAGAGGCTGAAGCAAGAATATTACAAGTTCAAGCCTGGCCTTGTCAATTTAGTGAGAACCTGTCTCAGAAAAATGGATAGAATAAAAGGAGTTGGGGATGTAGCTGGACACTCCCTCAATTCTATCCCCAATACTGCAAAAACATTAAAAAAATAAAAATTCCACTGACATTTGGGAGAAATAAAAAGCCAATTGCCAAAATTCATTTGGTATTCTGAAAGGTCTCAAGTAGAAGAAAATATCTTGAAAAATGAAGAACAAATTTGGAGGGCTCATAATTCCTGATATCAAAACTACAAAGATAAGAATCAAAGTAGTACGGCACTATCATAAGGATAGAAATCCTGACCAATGGAAAAAATGGAGAATCCAAAAACAATACATACATCTGTGGTGACAGAATTTTAAAAATGGTGTCAATATGATTCAATAGGTAAAGAATGAGGTCTTGAAAAATAATGCTGCAACTAATGTACGTCAACATGAAAAGGAATGTTTTGTACCCTTCTGTCAAAGAGCAAACAAAAATAAATTCAGAATGGATAAATAATCTCAGCTTGAGAGGTAATATCAGATATCTCTAGAAAACAATATATGAACAAATGTTTATGACCAAGAATTTCAATGTATTCTTAGAGATGATACCATGAGGATGAGTGACAAAAAATTTGGATTAATAAAATTTAGAAACTTCTGAGCATTAAACATTTACAGAACGTGAAAAGACAACTTACAAACTAAAAATATTTTAAATATATATCTGATAAATGACTTTTATCCAAAATATATCAAAGACTCTTACAACTCAGAAATAAAAAATAAACAAAACAATTAATAAATGAATGAAGAGCTGTGCAGAAATTTCTCCAGAGAATATAGACAAATGACCAATGAGTATGTAAGAAAGAATTCCACAATATTACTCTGTCAGGAAATATAAATCAATACCAAAATGGGATAGTTCTTCATAACTACCAAAGTGATTGTGTTTCTTAATTTTTTGTGGCTATAGCAAAATACCTGAATATGGGTATATGGTATATGGTTTATTTAACTCACAGTTTTGAGGCTAGATAGCCATATCATTTTTTCATTCTCTAGTGAGTGCTCTCTGTCTGCAATATAACATGGTAGATGGCATTAGAGCAGGAAAACTTGCAAGAAGCAGAGAAGTGACATGATAGAACAGGGATTGAAAGATCAATAACAGACCAGATTCACTCTTTTTTATTAGTACATATTTGCAGTACACAATGTTCAAAATTCTTATGTGGAATTGCTAAACTTACCTGATACATCTTAATTCTTTTTATTTCCCATCCATTTCCAATAGCTCCCTCCTCCTTCCATTCATCTCTTTTTCTGTACACTTTTGAAACACAATATTTACATTCCTTGTGTGCACTTGATACATATATATAATGCATTTAATTCCTTTCTTCATCTGCTTTCCCTCTCCTCTCACTTCTCTCCCTCCCTGTCTTGATCCCTTTCCCTTTGAGAAGGATCTACTTTTTTAAAACCTGCTATTTCAGGAGCTAATCTATTGCAAGACAGCATCAGTCCACTTATGAGGGTAAAGTCCCATGACCTAATTATCTTTCCCTAGACCCTAACTCTTAAAGGTTTCACAACCTTCACACTACCACACCAAGAAGCAGGCTACTAGGACATGTACCTTTGGGAGACAAACTATGAAATTATAATATAAAAATAGAAAAATAACAAGTGTAAGCAAAAATGTGGAGAAAATGGAACCCTCTATGCATGGTTGGTTGGAATGTGGAGTGGTTCTGTTGCTGTGGAAAATAGTTTGGTAGTTCCTTAAAAAATCTAATATAGAATTATCATCTACATCTGTCACTTCCACAATAGATATACACTGAAAAGAATTGAAAACAGGTACTTAAAGAAGTATATGTACACATATATTCATAGCACTATTTGGAATAGCTAAATGGTGGGAAAAACCCAAATGTACATCACTGGGTGGGTTGATAGAGTGTGAAATATCTGTATAGTGAAATGTTGTTTAATTATAAAATGGAATGAAGTATAGACACATGATAAATTGAATGCATCTTGAAAGAATTGTTATAAATGAAAGACACAAGACACTGCATGTTACATATTGTAGGTTTGTACTTATATGCACTATCCAGAATGAATATATATATATATATATATATATATATAGTCAAAAATCAGATTAGTACTTGTTAGCGACTTGTGGTTAGATGAGAATGAAGAGTGTCTGTTTAGTAAATATGAGTATTTCTTTTGAGGAGATGAAAATGATTTGCAACTAGATAGAGAAAAGTTTGCAAAACATTATAGATATACTAAACACCACTGAATTCTTTAAAATATTTATTTTTATAGTCTGTATATTTCACTTCCATAAAAATTTAAAGTGAATGGCAAATAAAAATTTTCATACAAATAGTGAGGAATTTTGTTGTCAGCAGATGTATCTTGAAAGGGAGGCTAAAATCAGTTTTTCAAAAAACAAAAAAAAAAGGATATAGGTTAAACACTACCCACTTAAAAGTAAATATATTAAAGAATGCATACAGAAATAAAAATATTTTTACTCTTATTAATCTTGTAGAAAACCATTTAAAGTAATTATAGACAATGTATTGAATGATTATAGCTTGTGGATAAGGAAAAATAGTGAAAGCAATACTGAAAGTTATGGGAGATGGGAATTGGAAACAGTGTACTCACTTTAGCCATGAAGAAGTACAGTGTTATTTGGAACTAAATTTAAATATCTCCTAAATATACATATACCGTTGTAGTCAGTTTTTGCAAGGGAATAGATTTAATACAAGACACAATTCATGAGATTATTTTATAATATTCACCAAAAGAGTCAAATGCAAAAAACTGCCAGAGATCTGCCAAACACTAGAGATGCAAAGAATCCAGCTGAGGGCCTGGATCCTATGGCAATGTCCTGCATAATCCAGCTAAAGACCTAGAGCCCATAGCAATGTCCTTCACAAGTCCAGCTGGAGGCCTAGATCCTACAATAATGCATGTAAGTCTGTACCAATGATCCGCACTAGGGAGGCCCATACATCAGTGATGGAAGCAAGAAAGTCTGTGCCAGTGGGATGAAGGACTTGTGCCACCAGGCAAAGGGATCTGCCCTGGAGCCATGAAGTTCAAGGTAAGGACCAGAGCTCCCCCCAAAAGAACTGCAGCCATCCTCAGTGACAGCGAAGACCCGAGATCCGATGATGAGAATAACTGAATTCATATCAGGAAAACTAGTGTGACAAGCTTCTCCAAGAGAATCAATAGCACACCATCTTCCGCTCCAGTTCTGCTTTTATGCTGTTGGCAACAATCCTCAGGCGGGCCTTCCACATCCAGAACCATGCTGATTCAGTTCAGCGGGGGTTACAAGTTGACCATTAGTTAATCCAGCACAATTGCAATCCCTACCAGGTAGGGTTTTGGTATTACTGTACTGTGGCCTTCTGTGCCCAGTTCTTTTTGCACCATCTCGACATACCATTTCCCTCCTTTATTTTCTTAGAGAAAATCAATGAGGTAAACAGCACTTGCTTGTATTTTTCTCAGTCTACTCCTCTCTCAAACTTGTGAAAGATACTTGGTAAAAAAATGAAGAACACTTAAAATAAAATACCCATGCACATAAAAGTAGCACAACTCTCAAAAGAAATATACTTGACATCTAAGAGAGAATAGAAAATGATATTATTTAAAATTATGAATTAAAATCAAAGAACCCCCCAAAAAATAAAGAAAACAAACCAAGGTAAATGAATATGAATTTATTACAAATATGTTGTTAATCCAACTATAAAAATAATTACTTTAAATGTCAGTGATCTACACATACCAATTAAAAGACAGAGACAGACAGAGGGGATGGGACAAGATGCAACTATTTGTTGTGGACACACACATTAAATTAAGGGGCTAAAGAGAGATATATCATGCTGACAATAACCATAGAAACTCACACAGCTTTATTAATTTCAGATAAAACATACTTTAGAACAAGAAAGATTATCAATGGTTAAAAGCATTTCACAATAATAAACTAGTTAGTTCTCTAAAAATCATAGCAAGCCTTAGTGTGTATGCTTTAAATATTAGGCCAGCAAAATTAGTGAGGCAGAAACTGCCTCACTTTGAAGAAAAAAGAGATAAGTCCATTACTATATTTTGGAAGTTCAGTGCCCTTCTATCAGTAATTCATAGATCTGGCAGGGAGAAAATCAGTATAGATATACTTGAACTGAACAATACAATGAATCAATTGGATGTAGTTGACATTTATAGAACATTTCATCCAACAACAGCACAATACATTCTTTCCATACTCACATGGAGTATTCATCTAAATGTATCACATTTAATAATATAAAACACATTTTTACAAATTAAAAATAGAAATGATACAAACTATGTTCACAGATCATGTGTTATGCAACTTTCTATTATGGTAAGTAATGCCAAATTGGTGCCAAGCCTCTACAACATGGGCTTTAGGGGGATATTCCAGACACAAACTATAGAATACCACAATGGAATTGAAGTAAAAAATGACAAAGTAGATGAAAAATCTCAAAATAATTGTGGATAAACAGAACAGTTGAAAAGCATGTGAGTCAAAAACAACATAGGGAAATTTAAAAATATTTTGAACTAAATTAAAAAGAATATAACAGTTATCCAAGTTCCTATGATATAAGAAACATAGAGAATAAGGAGGAATTTATAACATTGAATGTATGCATTAGAAAAGAAGAAATACTTTAATTCAATCTCTAATTTCCCACTTTAGGAAACTAGAGAAGGAAAACAGTATAAACACCAGGAAAGCAGAACAAAAGTGAAAAAGCCTGGAAATTAGAACAAAAATCCATGACATTGTACATAGGAAATCAATAGAGACAATCAATGAAACCAAAATCTGGTTCTTTGGAAAGATCAATTAATTGATAAAATGTTATCCAAGCCAACACAGGGGAAAAAGAGACAAAATTTACTACTATTAGAAAAAAAAGAATATCATTACTGATAACACACTCATTAAATGTCTAATAAAACAATATTATGCATGACTATATGCTTCCATACTTAATAAGTTATAAAAAATAGATCAATTTCTGAAGAGACATGAAAACCACATTTCACAATAGAAAAATGATAGTCTGGGTAAATCTATACTTAAGAAATTTCATTAACAATTAATAACTTTTCTATCAAGAAAGCAACTGATAGATGCATTCACTGGTGAATTCTACCAAACATATAAGGAAGAAATTATATGAATTCTCTGCAGTCTCTGCCAGAAAATATAGAAAAATAAATCACTTTTTATTTTAATTTCTGAAGTCAGCATTTTCCTAATACTATAACTGATAAAGATGTTACAGGAGGAGGAAATTATAATCAATAGTTTTTATGAAAAGTCACATAACTTTAGCAAGTCAATTCTAAAATATAAATATAATTATACACCAAGTAGAATTCATTTTAAATGTGCACGTTTAGTTCAACAGTGACAAATTAATTAATATAAAATACTATCACATTTGATGGGTAAAGATGTCATATGATCATTATCAATAGATGCAGAAACATCATTTGAGAAAATTTAGCAATAATCCAATAGAAAGCTCTCAACAAGCCATGATTACAGAGGAACTTCCTCAAATTCGCAAAAAAATCTATAAAATATGGTGCAGAGAACGTTAAGGTAGATATAATGTAAGTAATATTATAGAGATGTTTTCTTTGATATTGGAAACAACGCAATGCTATCCACTCTTACAACTAGTATTCAGCATGATATGATAGTCCTAACTAATGCAATAAGAAAAGAAGTGAAAATTAAAAATACAAATGTGAGAAGTATAAATAAATTTTTTTCACAGATAACATGGTTTTCTATGTATTGCATCCTTAAAATTTAACTAAAGAAACTTTTAATTGTACTACTTACAAAATTACGTAAGCAATTATGGCAAAGTTTTTAAACACAAGGTTAATAAACAAATGTCATCTGTTTATATATGGAACTAACCATTAAACTAGAGAAATAACTATTAAGATCAATAACTAAATTATAAATATTTTAGGGTTTACAGAAAATATGCTACAAAGATTTTTTTCAGCTTTGCCTTTTAGTTGATTCATTGTGTCAACTTAAGAAGTTTAGAAGCTTAACTAAGTGACTCAGCAAGGGGCCCATGTCCTCATTTTGTAAACATCCTGAGCCTGTGCAAGAAGAGGGCATGGAGATGGTGTGAGTGTTTCACCCTCCTTAGGGCAGGAAGCCTGCATACAATATAAGGGAGGGAAAGAGGCTTGCTGTCTCTCTCCTCTCTTTTTGCTCTTGTCTCTTTTGCTGTTTTCTGCCATTTTGAACTGTTGCACCTCTTCCATGCCACCCTTCCTTGGAGCCAGCTGATTATGGACTGAAACCTCCACAAAGTGTGAGCTAAATAAACCTTTCCTCCATTAACTTATGGTGCCAGGTATTTTGTATGAGCAATGAGAAAAATAACTAACACATTTTCGTTACTAAAACACAGATAAATCAAAACAAAGAAAATAAACCTCAAAAATTTTGAGTAATTTTACTGCAATAGAGTTCAGAAACTTTGAAACCAACAGATTCACTATTCATTCCTTTGGGCCATATCCTGGGAACTAAAACTCTCAACACAGGGAGGAAGCTTTTAAATCAAACAAAAAGGCATTCTTCCCAAACTCCATCTTAACTATGCACATTGAAGATATACCTGTGAATGATCAGTCCACAAAATGGAAATATAAATCGGATGTAGTGGTGCAGGAATGTAATCCCAGCACTCATGGAAGCTAAGGCAATATAGCAAGTGTGATGCCAGCCTGGGCTGCATGCAGAGTTCAAGGCAGACCTAGACAACATAGTAAGATGTCTCAATCAATCAATCAATCAATCAATCAATAAAAAAAACACATTTAAACTCTTCTAGACAGTATATCCAAAGTGCTTACCCCACTGAAAGCAGAGCAGCAATACTAACACTTTCTAGTAAGTTATGAGTCATATTTTGAACTGATAACTATGTTGAATTTCTTTCCCCTCCTCCTGATCAAACACAGTTGTTCTTTTCCTTGTCCATCATTGTATAATGAATAAATTAATACATTAGTGACAAGTAATTTACTTTTATATAGAAATGCCACATCTAGACTTAATGAATAAATACATTGTTCAAACATAATTTACTTTAAGCATGATTTGGTAACTTGAAAACTCTCTGTATATTTCCTAGTTTAAAAGTGTACAAATGTATTGAAAAAATTGTAAAACAAAAATGAATACATATGAGTGTGAAGCAAATGTATAGAAAAGATGAGGAAATAAATACATAAGTCTTCATTAGTGACTTTCCAAAGTTCCATCAGCTGCTTTTCTTCCTTAGTTTATAGAAATCTAATTTGTTCAAGTACAATATGTGTGCCATTATCCAACCTTAGGGAAATCATGATTGACATAAACCAAGGAAAATAATCCCATTATTATTTTGTTAGTATTATTCTTCCTTTTTTCAGGGTGGATACATAATCCACTCATTGTCAAATGTAAACTGAAGCTTTAGAGGAAAATTATACTTTTCCTATAAGGGACATTTATTTTTTGAAAACATCATACATGGAGATGTCTCAGCAATGTTTGGACCTTGAGGGTAGGAACCTAAGATAAATATTCCAAGTGGGAACGTGGGAAATATAAAAAAGAGTTTGGCTGTTTAAGGCTATTGCTGAGGAATTTTGCCAAATTTAGAAACATGCAATTTTCTTGAAATAAGATAATTAAATATCCTTACTGTTGTATTTTCTTTCTCTTACTTATTAATTATGGTATAAGTTGCTCAGCTGTAACAAAAATATAGTAGTAGAAAACAGGTCATTTTATTTCTTTGTATGTAATAGCCCTCAAGCCAATGGGATATCCAGGTTCAATATGCTGCTTGGTTGTTCAATGCCATGAAGGATATGAGGCTTATTCTGTCTTCCTTCTGTCCCATTTCTCCCTCTCATAGCTGTTAGCCTAATCAGCATGGTCAGTATTAACATTACAATCATATCAGTGTTCTAGCCTGCCAAAAGAGAAAAGACAAATTATAGGGAAAGCTATTTTATATTTAAAATAATGTGAGCAGAATATTACACACTTCTCCTTACTGTAAAGTAGCCAAAATTTAAGCAAATTTCCCCATTAGCTTCACATGTAGCATTTGATGAACTTTTTAATAAACAGTTTCTCTGAACAGTCAAATAATTTTGAGACTTTAGTAAGATAAGGAATGGAATTCTATTTTAGATTTTATTTTTAAGAAGTCATTTAATTTGAGGAAAGTATATTAAAATAGCAAAGTGAAAGCAGGGCTACAGTAAATGAATATAAACTATCTTACACAATTTACTGTGAAAAGGTAGAAAATTTTTGAGTATATACATTAAGAATTTTTCTACTATACACTATTATAACTGCTTTCTATTTTAAAATGTACAATAAATGGAGATAGATAAACATTGAAAGATAAAAAACAAATATTACTATCATGAAATGTATTATCAGATATACAAATATTAATCTAACCATGTGCTTTTTTTCACTAAACACAAATAGATGCTATGCTCTCACATATCACTGATAGATGGTAATATTTACTTTAATATTTTTCTTCTACTCGGGGGCCGGTGAGATGGCTCAGCGGCGTAAGCGCCTGCCTGGCAAGCGTGAGGGCCCGAGTTGACTCCCGGAACCCACATATGAAAAAAAGGGGCTGGTGATATCGCTCAGTGGCACGGGTGCCTGCTGGCACACGAGGTCCTGAGTTTACCCCCCAGTACCCACAAAAAAAAAATATTTTTCTTCTACTCATAACAGTTCTAAACTCACTTCTCTATTTATTAAAATGGCTTTATGAGATTTGGGATTAAAAGTTTTACTATCAACATAAAATGAATTGAGAAACAATCCTCCTTCATTTTTAAAATGATTCTTTTAGAATTCAAGTTTTTCTTTCTTAATTGATTGATAGGGTTCTCAAATAAAGACATCTGAGCCCAGAATTTGTGAGTGGGTTAATTATGGATATTTTCTAATTTAAATTTTCTATTTTTGTTTGTTTATATAAAAATTTCAAAATAAAAGGCAAAAATCTATTTATATATTTTATGTTGTTAACATTTCTATGGCATGTCATATAACTCAATTTTATTCCTAATATTGGAACTCCAATTTTTCTTCCATTATTTATTGATTAGTTATATTAAATAGTTACAAATTTTATTCAAGACTTTCCAAGATAGTATTTTTTGATGATTTTATCTATTCTACATTGTTTCCCATTATATTAATTTTTGCTCATATCCAAATTATTTCTATCCTGATTTCCCTACTATACTAATAAACTTGAAAAACAGAAAACCATTTTTACTTTTTATTCTTTCCTCATGTGTGCATTTCAAAGCTATTAATTTGTTTATACACTGTTATAGCTGCATTCTATACCACTAGTCTCATAATATATTCTACTTTATATTTTTTCATCTTCATGTTAACTTCCATACAGGAGTGATGCTTAATTTTTAAAATGTTAAAAATTCCTTATAATTTTGTTTCTTAATTCTGTAGAACAAACATATATATTGATTATAGCTTATCAAACATCTGTAAGACGAGGTGTTTCTGCTTTTAACATTGTCTGGTTTTAAAAGATTTACATTTAAATAAGGATATATCTTCAGTATATTATCTAAGTTTAAATAAGAAATTCACTTATTTTTTATACACACCTTATACACAGAGTCTGAAAGTAATTTTGTACTATATTTTTACTGTTCCTGGATTTTGATTGTGTCCTATAACTTAAGCTCAGGTTTGGAATTTTCCAATTGTAGCATCATTTCAACACTAAAAATTTTTCAAATTTTGGAGCATTTCTAATTTTGAATATTTTTGGATTATGCATGTTAACCATACATAGGATGATTATACTCTTGTGAAATTTGTTGGAATCTAATTTGTATTTAAGCATATAGTCAAATGTAGAAAATGTATAAATTCTGTAACTTTAGAAATGTGTACTGTATTATACTGCATTTTCAACAAGTTCTCTCTGGTATATTTTGTTTATGTAAATTAAAGTTTGATAATTACGTTAAAATTTTAGCACTTTTTTGTACTCCTGATGTTTTTTTTTGCCTAGCTAGTACTTTATTGAGTACCATCTATTAAAATCCCCCAGTTAGATTGTGAACAGTTTTTAGCTTTGTAATTTACATTTTCATATATTTTTGTAATATATAAATCAGAGGACTTAAAGGTTCTGTTAGTTACTTCTCTTGTTGCTGAAACAAAATACCAACAACCAAATTTAAAGTAGGAAAGGTTTATTTTGTCTTCCAGTTTGTAGAGGTTTCAGTCCATAGTCAGTTGGCTCCAAGGCAAGGTGGCATGGCAGTGGAGCATTGCAGAGGAGAAACAGTCTACGTCAAAGCAGGTAAGAGGCAGCAGCAGCAGCAGGAGCAGCAGAAATGACTGTACCTTTCACTTGTATTGCATTGAGGCTACAAACGTTTTCAGTGGTGCCACCCATACCCAGATTGGAGCTTCTCTCTTCAAATAACCTATTCATTCACACTGTGCTAGTTCCAATCACTGGATTAATTTAGTACTATACACACTTAATCCCAGCGTCACACACCCTAGATTCAGCCAGCTCAGAAAAGCCCCACATATGGGCACATGAGGGTTTGAGGGGACTTGTAGATACGAGCCATAACAAGGATAGTTATACATTTCTAGTTATTTAATATTTATCATTATCTGATATCTTTGTAATTAGTAATCTGTCCTGCTATTAAAACAATATGCCCTGAAATCTGTATAGCTACACATGTTTATTTATTTTCATCATATAATTTCACTATGATTTCATTTTAAATTTTTTTCTGTTATATTTAAAAATTGTCTATTTTAAGCAACATACAGTTGAACTTTTATCCCGCCTGAGAATCTTTGCCTATTTAAATTACATGTAATTACTAATATGTTTATTGTTATATCTAGCAACGAACTTTATTTTTGTTTCATATTTTCTCTGTTCTTTTTTGCTATTTTCTCAACTTCTTTTTATGGATCAATATCTGAGCCCTCTATTTTATATTTTATTAGATTGCTAGTTTTATCACTTTTAATGGTTATGCTAGAGATTATAACAGACCTTGTTGATTTATTAATGTCTAACATAAATTTTTAATTTTAACACTTCTCAAATTATGAAAGTATCTTTAAACGTTTGAAATTAATTTAGTTTCCCTACATATAAGTATAATTTTTTCTCAACATTAATTATGCATTTACCTAAAACCTATATACTATTAATATTATGATTTTGTATATTTAACATGATTTTGTATTCACTCACATATTTATCCTTTATGTGGCAGCTCATTATGTTTTACTTCTGTGCTTTGAGCTGGTGTCATTTTTATTGCTTCTGTCTCATGATGTTCCTTTAGAATTGCTTTCATTTAAAGATTACCAGAGAGAGTTATCAAAGTATGTTTTTCCCTTTGACAAAAATATCTTTGTTTCATCTTTCTGTTCAGAGATAATATTTTCCTTTAATTTATAATTCTGTTCCGCCAGTTATTTATAATTATCAATTTAATGTTGTTAACTTATTATCCTAAAAATTTGAAATTTTCTGAGAAGAAATTATCTTTAAACTTTACTTTTGTTCCTAAGTGTTCATATATTTACTTTTCTTAGGTATTTAGAGTCCCTATTCAACTGTGATTTTCTGCAATTTTATTAGCATATGCCTTAGATTTGGGTTCTTCATGATTGTATCACTTGGAGTTTATAAAGATTCTAGAATTTGTGACTAATACATATCTCTTCAGTTAAAACATTTCAAATACATTTTCTCCCTTAATCTAGTACTCCAGTGACTCAAATGTGTGCAGAGACAGAGACAGAGAGATGCAGAGACAGAAAAACACAGAGAAAGAGTGAATCAGAGAGAGAGAGAGAACAGAGGAAAGTGAACATTTAAAAAAGATTTTCACACTATTTCTACTTTAAAAGTTCATTGGAGGTCTCTGCACATTGGTGCTATTTTGATTCATTGACTTCAGACTGAGATAATGGTGTAGAAATCAGTAAAGCAAAGCTCATCACTAATTTGGTCATATTTCATATTGCAATCTTCTTAGTTAAACTGCCTGCTACTTTTGACTTTTAGATAGCTCAAATAATGACGAAATGAACATGAGAGTATAGGTATTTCTTTGAGATCTGACTTCAAAAACCTTTTGAAATATACCGTAATGTGAGATTGATGCATAGTATGGTAATTCTACTTTTACTTTGTTGAGGGAACTTTTTCCAAAATAGAACATTTTCCAAAATGGCTGGTGACCATATTAATAATAATTTAAGTGTTCTTATCACAAAAATTGCTAAAGAAGTGAAGTGATGGCAATATTAGTTAGCTTAAGGAACCTTTCTACAATGTATATCAAAACATCACACTGAACACTATGGATATAAGCAATTAATATTTTAATTAAATAGGCAAGATTAATTTTTTAAATGAAGTTCTAATACCTATCCTATGCATTCTGTCCAAATTTTGCTGTTGTATTCTGTTGGAAAAATTCAATTTAATGAGTTTAATGCATCATACTTAGAAATGGAATTTCTAAATTGTATATTTTACTTCAAGCTTTCTATGATTCTCTTTCTGGTTAGGCCATCTTCTCTCCTTCCCACATCTTTCTTCTTGGGTTTTCTCTTTCTAATTCTCTATTCTTTGAAATAAAGAGAAGCTAATGTTTTCTAATAGTTACATAGAAAATGCAAATTTAGAAAAGAGATAACCTTTTCAAAATACAGATAACAAGGAAAGTTACACAAATTGCAGTAGGGAAATATTTGCAGAAACTCAAAGAGAAGAAGAAAGAACAGAGTAAGTTTTTTAAAAAAATTAAATAATCAGAGTGGGGAAAAACTTTTATTCTTACTTTGAAATTTTTGTTAGTATTTTGGTATACCAAGACAGATCATTAAAAGTATCCAGCAAGTAACAATTCACACAGTGAAAGTCTTAGCTGTATATACTGAATCAAAGAAAAATTTTAGCAAGGCCCACAGCTGTAACAAGAATAGTATTTTAATGCCATATACCTAGTATATACACTGAAGAGGTACATTTTAGACATGATGAAACATATGTTTAGCTTAGAAATTAAGAAAAAGTAAGTGAGCAGTAATATTTAAAAAGTCCAATAATTGTAATTTTTTTAGTTTTGCTTCAATTTTCTAGTCTATTATTTCACAATAAATACAAAAATCACATTATTTACAAAATATTTAGGGGATTTTACTTTCTTTATAAAGTCAATAAATGGAGGAAATACTAAGTTGAATTGTATTGTATACATGCACATAAAAATAAAAATCCAGTAATACCTAGCCCCATTGGACTTTACATTTAAATAGAAATTGTTATTTTAAAAGTTATAAAAGCTGTTTAAAAGCACGAGATGCGAAGGAAAGTCTGAAAGAAATGTATTAGTAATATACTAATAATAGTGCATATGTCTGAAGACACATTAAAATGATAATGAAAGTGAGGTTTATGTTTTATGAAGTATTACTAATTCAATGTCCTGGTCATCATTAAAAAATATATAATTAATTTAGAAGCCTTTATGCTCTAATATTTTAAACTTGTATTTGGTGTTTTGAATTACTTTTGGCAAGTTTCCCTCCTACTACTTCTTGTAATCTTTTTTTTTTTTGTGGGTACCGGGGGGTCGACCTCAGGACCTCATGCGCCAGCAGGCGCCCATGCCGCTGAGTGATATCACCAGCCCCTTTTTTCGTATGTGGGATCCGGGAGTCGAACTCGGGCCCTCGCGCTTGTAAGGCAGGCGCTTATGCCGCTGAGCCATCTCACCGGCCACTCTTCTTGTAATCTTGAAAAAATAATTGAATATTTTCTGCCTCTGTCTGTGTCTCTCTGTCTCTCTGTCTCTGTCTCTCATGTGTGTGTGTGTGTATGTGTGTGCAGGGAGAAAAATAAAATATGCTAAATAATTTTAATTGATGCATAATGATTTTCAGTGACTCTGAACCTTGGAATCACCGATATGATTTATAAATTTGTCATGTACATCAAAAAATATACGGTTAATGTGGTTAATTATTTTGTCATACATATTCTTTGGTATTTTACTGACAATACAGGACTGATGAGCCATACACAGGAAATGTCAAATTAACAAGTAATTTGTAAATTAAAATTTATGATTAATAAATATACCAATTTAATATTTGATATTGATTTTAATATATCATAGCTTATGGGATTTTTGCAATCAATAGCCCCTGGTTTTACAAAAAGTATATAAGTAAATTTTATGAAGGAATTTCTTTTGTTAAAATTAATTTTTATTGCAGAATAAAATAATTATATTATTTTCATACTTTGAACAACTAAGCTACAAAGAGGAGGCATATCACTGTCTTTATCAAACCTACAACAGCACATATTATATAAAACTAGTTCAATAAATAAAGGAAAGAAGGCTTAAAGAGAGAAGATCAAATTCTTTTTTTTTTTTTGGTACAAGGAATCAAACTCAGGACCTTGCACTTGCCAGGCAGGTGCTGTGCTACTGAGCTATGTCCCCAGCCCCATATTCTTTTTAATAACCTTCAATATTACTTCATGAGAATGTATTTCTCACATTTGGAAATAAGAGAAATTATGAAGGAAGACATATTTACCATGAACTGTCATATTCATTGACAAATGCTACTTATTATTTTGAGAATATATTATTATGACTCAAATCCTGACAAAAATGAAGGTGCAGGTGATAGCAGGTAAAATGAACATATATATATTTTTTTGTGGGTACCGGGGGGGTCGACCTCAGGACCTCGCGTGTCAGCAGGCGCCCATGCCGCTGAGCGATATCACCGGCCCCTTTTTCGTATGTGGGTTCCGGGAGTCGAACTCGGGCCCTCGCGCTTAAGCCACTGAGTCATCTCACCGGCCCAACATATTTTTAAAGTGGAAAGAAATGAGCAATGGAAGAAAATATTTTGCAATAGCGATTTAAATGATGAACCAATTGATCATTATTCATAATCATATTTGGACATCAAACTTGCCTTCTAATGCATAACTTTTTTTTAAATGAAGCTGGAGTAGAGTTGCCAAATGATGTGGACGAATATAGAGAAATATTCCTCCCCAGAGGCTGAGTTTGATGTGCAGTTTTCTTGATATTTTCACAATTGTCCACTAATTCACTGATTCTTCATTTGCATGCCAAATACGTGGCATTTTGGAAGACGTATGAAAGACTACTATGTTCAGTCTAATTCAACAAATATTCATTGAATCACTTATGTATTCAAGGCACTGTAAGGAATACAAAAGAGATAATAAAAACTATCCAGTCCTCAAGCAACTTCTAAACTACAGAGGATGACACATGGCACCATTAAATAAGTAATTAACTGCTAAAAAAAACTGGAGCCAAGTTTGAGCACTATAGAATTTCAGCCTAGAGAGAAATAAAAAATGACTTGGATGTCTTCATGAAAAGCAATGTGTTTTTCTGTCACAGATATAAATTTTAAAACAATGATATCCAACCAATATAATTTATACCATCTATTTGTGGGATTCTGTGCTACATGGTGAAGAACATATATAAAAGTTTGTATCATGTCTTCAAAGACCCTACATTCTAGATTGGAATCAGGTGAACTTATAACTGTGATATAAGGCAGAATATTATATGTTACAAATTAAAAAATTGAAATTATAGTAATTTTAAGAAAAATGATATAAGGGGGCAGGTAATATAACTCAATAGCACAGTGCCTGCCTGGCAAGCATGAGGTACTGAGTTCAATTCCTGGTTCCAAGAAAAAAATTTGATTTTCACAAATAATTGAAATCTTCAGAAAAATGGTATCAAATTAAAAACAAATAATTTTTAATGGTGTTCAAAAGAAAGGTTAAAATTTAGTTGTCTGGAACATACCCAAGTATCTCCACCAGTATGAAAGAATACCAACAAAAACCTTCAGGCCTGGAAAATCACAGCACCTATTTTATATGCAGTAAACAAATAGTTAATATGTGAGGAAAGTGTAAGGAATTGTCAAGCTGAAGTTTGGACTGAAATTTGAAGCAACATTTTACCTCTCTTTGTTAGTGAAGAGCAATTAATGATTTAAATGTGGAATGATGTGATTAAATCTGTGATTTAGAAGAACGAGTCAAGTGGAAAGTTTTGATGATGAAACAAAAAGCAAGTATACTTGAATTAGGAAGATAAAGAACTTTTATGTCATGTATTTAGACAATGTTTTGTTTAGATACTTACAAACAACGGATTGAATCTGTTCTTAGAGACTTCTCTTATCATTATGTCTTTCTTTATCTTTCAGAATTTTCCATACTGTAAAGCGTGCTCTGACTGAAATTATTATACTAACTCCGTCTTCTTTTTAATCAACATTTGTATGGTATAGTTCTCTCCATTGCTTTACTTCTAATTTATAAGTGTGTTTATTTTTAAAGTGAGTTTCTTTTAGAAAACACAGGGTTGAGTATTATATTTGACCCACTCTGATAATCTCCATCTTTTACCTGGTATTTTATACAATTGACATTTAACATGATTGCTGATATAGGTAGTTTTACAGTTTTCTTCATATTGTCTGTGTTTTTTAAATTTTCATCTTCTACTTGTCTTCTGCCTTTTGTGATTTTAATAGTGCATTTTATGATTTCATTTTATCTCCTTTTTTAGCACATTGTTTACACCTGTTTTATTGTATTTTTAGCAGTTGCCCTAACATTTGTAATATATATTTACAACTGATGAATGTCAAGTGACACATAATTTTATAATCCTCCCCAGGCATTACCAAGCACAATTTAATACAAAGGATTACTAAGTATTCACTCAAATCCCATCTATTATTATGGACATTCATTCAATTACACATACACTATAATCTTTGCATATGTTTTTGTGATTATTTTGAATAAACTGCTATTTTTAGATCAATTTAAGAAAGAAATTAAGCATTTTTATGTCACCATCATCATTTCCTTCCTGATTCTCTTTTCTTTCATGAAACAAATGTCAGTTTCAGACCTATATGATTTCCTTTTGCTATGAAGTAATTCTCTTTTCTTTCTTTTTTGTTCTTTCTGTATCTCTTTTTAGTACATATCTGCAGTACATGATGATTACATTCACTGCAGGGTATTGGTATATGTACATAGCACATTTCAATTCCCTTTGTTTTCCCCTCTTTGTCCAATTTCTTTTTATTTTTGTTGCATCAGATTAATTTATATTTATCTTATAAACCTTATAAAGTTAGTTATCATATATATAGATTGAAAACAATACTAATAGTCCAAAGAAAACACAAAACATGTAAGACAGTTGTACTAGGTTAAAGTAAATTTAGATACATTTTCTGTACTATATTACAATATGATTTTATAAGCCTTTTATTTCATTATCTATAGAGAGATTTTCATGCAAGAGAAATGATATAATATTTAAGCTTATGTGTTTGAGTTCCATCATTTAACATGGTCTCAGGGTACATCCATTTTCCTATAAATGACTCAAATTTATCCTATTTATGGCAGAGTAGTACTCCATTGTATATAAATACCATATTCTTTATTCATTCATCTGTTGATGGACATTTAGGCTATTGCCAAGATTTAGCTCTTGTGAATTTATGAATTTATATTATGAATTTTTTGAGCTATTATGCATACATGGGTAGGCATATATCATTGTGGTATGATGTCTTTAACTCATTTGGGAAGAAACCAGAAGGGATATAGCAGGGACAAATGGAATTTCTACTTTTGGTTTTTTGAAGAATCCCCATACTGATTCCCATAGTGGTTGTATTAGTTACAATCACACCAACAATGGAGAAGTGTTCCTATCTGCACACAGCCTCACCAGTATTTGCTATTGATTGATTTCTTGATGGTAGCCATTGTTTCTGGGGTGGGATAGAACCTCAGTGCTGTTTCATCTTGCATTTCTTATATGGCCAGCAATGTTGAACATTTTTTCATGTATATATTGGCCATTTGTCTTTCTTCAACAGAGAAGTGTCTGTTAACTTCAGATCCCCTTTTTTAATTGGGTCTTTAAATTGGGGGAATATAATATATTCTAGATATTAGTTATTTGTCTGAGAAATACCTGGTAATTCTTTTTTTTCATTCTTTAGGTTGTCTCTACACTCTGTTAGTCATTTCCTTTGCTGTGCAGAAGTTTCTTAATATGACGTGATCCCATTTCTTGATTCTTGGTATTATTTCTTCTTCAAATGGGGTTTTTTTCAGAAAGTCTTTGCCTACACTTGTGTCTTCAAGAGTTCTACATATTTTGTCTACACGTAGATTATTTCTGTTCTTATGTTTAGATCTATGATCCATTTTTATATTAATTCAGTGCCTGTTGATAAATATTAGGATAAGTTCAAATTTTAGCATGTTAATTGCCAGTTTTCCTGACACCATTTGTTAAAGAGGTTATCTTTCAAACAGCAAAGGGATTATGCTGCTTTGTCACAGATACATATCTGGCTATACCTGGAGTTCTTTTCATTTATATTAATTAATTAAGTTTACTGGTTAATTTTAGGTATACATAATTATACCATTCATCATAGTTAATTAGCACCTGTATATTATATAACTTGATACTAGTTTTTCCCAATCCCCTGACCTCCCTTCAACTCCTTGTCCCCTCCTTCTTTATAAAAGCTTTGTTTCTATTTTTTCTTCTATTCATTTTTCTTTTCCTTTCTTTCCTCTCCTAATCTGTCCCTTATTCCCCTTCCCATTTGAAGATTTTCTTCCCCCTTCCCAATATCTATTACACATTTCAGTTCTTATTTACCCTTGAAGTTTCACACACGAGAGAAAAAAAATGCAGTATTTACACATGTGTGTCTGCTTTATTTCACTTAAGAGTATGGTTTCAAGGTACATCCATTTACCTATAAAAGTCTCAACTTCATCCTTCTTTATGGCCAAGTAGTACTCCATTGTATAAAAATACACATCTTCTTTATTCATTCATCAGTTTATGGGCATTTGGGCTGCTTCCAAGATTTAGCTATTACAAACTGTGCTGCTATAAACATGGGCGTGTGTATATCGCTGTAGTATGAGGTTTTTAAGTCTTTCAGGAAGATATCAGGAAGGGGAATAGCAGGGTCAAATGCAACCTCTAGTCCTAGTTTTCTGAGGAATCTCCATACTAATTTCCACAGTGTTTGCAACAGTCTGTACTCCCACCAACAGTGGAGAGATAATGTTTCCTTTTCCCCCACAACTTTGCCAGCATTTGTTATTGGTTGATTTCTTGATGATAGCCATTCTTTTAGGGGTGAGATGGAATCTCAGAGTTGTTTCAATTTGCATATCTTCAATAACTAATGATGTTGAACATTTTTTCATATATTAATTGTCATTTATACTTTTTCATCTGAGAGATGTTTGTTCATTTCAGGTGCTCATTTGTGCATTGGCTCTTTAAAATTGGGGTTTGATTTTTTTTAGTTCTTTATATATTCTAGATAGTAGTCCTTTGTCTGAGGAACACCTGGCAAAATTTTTTCCCACACCGTTGGTTGCCTTTCACTCTGTTGGTGGTTTCTCTTGCTATGCAAAATCTTTTTCATAAGATGAGATTCCAGTTGTTGATTCTTTGTTATAGTTCCTATGCAATTGGTGTTCTGTTCATAAAGTCTTTACCTACACCACTGTCTTTTGGAGTTCTAACTATTCTAACTTCCAGCAGATTTAAAGTTTCTTATTTAATATTTATACTTTTGTTCCACTTAGATTTTATTTTAGTGCATGGTGAAAGATATGGGTCTAGTTTCAATCTTCAGCATGTGGAAAGCTAGTTTTTCCAGCATCATTTATTAAAGAAGCTATCTTTATTCCAGTGAATGTGTTTGGCACCTTTGTCAAAGATAAGGGGGCTGATGGGCCGGTGAGATGGCTCAGTGGCGTAAGCGCCTGCCTTGCAAGCGCGAGGGCCCGAGTTCGACTCCCGGATCCCACATACGGAAAAGGGGCCGGTGATATCGCTCAGCGGCACGGGCGCCTGTTGGCGCGTGAGGTCCTGAGGTCGACCCCCCAGTACCCACAAAAAAAAAAAAAAAAGTTAAGGGGGCTGAGTATGTGTCCAGTAGTTTCTGTCTCTTTTAATCTGTTCCATTGATCCTTGCATTCAGTATTTGGGTCTATTGTTGTTGTTGTTGTTTGCCAGTAACATGTTCTTTTAATCACAGTAGTTTTATAGTATTATTTCAAGTCAGGAATTACAAAGCCCCCTGCCTTGCCTTAGTCACCCATTATTGCCTTTGCTATTCTAGGTCTCTTCTGGTTCCAAATGAATTTTGTTACAGTTTTCTCTAATTTAGTGTGATATGCTGTTGGATTTTTCATCAGAATTGCACTAAATCTGCATAACAATTTTGGAATATGGTCATTTTCACTCTACTGGTTCTTCCTACCCAACAAAAAGAAATATCTTTCCTTTTCTGATATCCTTTTGAGTCTCATTTTTCAGAGTACTGTAGTTTTCAATGTAGAGGTCTTTTACTTTCTTCATTAGATTGATTCCTATGTATTTAATTTTTTTGGTGATACTGTGAAAGGTGTTTTTTCCATAATTTCTCTTTCAGTGAGCTTGTTATGCATGTATGGGAAGGCTATGATTTTTGAGTGTTCACTTTGTATTCAGCTATGCTACTGAATTTGGTTATTAAATATAGAAATCTTTTGTTGGAGTTTTGGGGTCTTCTATGTAAAGTATCACGTCATCTGCAAATAAAGATAACAACTTCTTCCTTTCTTATCCTTATTCCTTTCATTTCTCTCTCTTGTCTAATTGTTCTTGTTAATGTTTCCAGAACTGTAGTGAATAGGAGTGGTGTTAGTGAACATCCTTGTCGTGTTCCTGATTTTAGAGTGAAAGCTTTCAGGTTTTGATCATTTAGCATGATGTTGGTTGTTGGTTTGCCATAGATGGTTTTTATCAGAGGGTGTTTGTAGGGTTTTTATCATGAATGGGTGTTGACTTTGTCAAACGCTTTTGCTGAATGTATTGAGATGGTTTTATGGTTTTTGTCCTTGGCTCTGCTGATATGTTATATTACATTTATTGATTTGTGTATGCTGAACAATCCCTGCATCCCTGGGATCAATCCTACTTGGTCATGGTATGCAATCTTCTTCATGATTTGATGCATTCATGTTTGCCAGTATCTTATTGAAAATTTTTACTTCTAAGTTCATTAGGGAGACTGACCTGTAGTTCTCTTTGTTGGTTGGGCCCTTCTCTGGGTTTGGTATCAGGGAAATGCTTGCTTCAAGGAATGATTTTCAGAGTATTGCTTTCCTTAAAATTTTAGTAAAGAGTTGGAGAAGTAGCAAAGTTAGATCTTATCTAATTTTTCTTATGAAATTCAGCAATGAATCCATCAGAGCCTGGGCTTTTTTTGTTGGTAAATTTTTAACTACATCTTCAATTTCATTACCTGATATAATTTTACTTAAAATATTTATATCTTCTTGATTCAGCTATTTTAATTCGTAGGCATTTAGTTATCTGTCCATTTTTTCTGCATTCCGTATCTTATTAGAATACAAATTCTCAAAGTAGGTGTTGATGATGTTCTGAATTTCTGCAGGATGTGTTTTGATTTCACAATTTTCATTCCTAATTTCATGGATTTGAGTCTTTTCTTTCCTTTTTTTGATAAGGATGGCTAAGTGTTTATCAATTTTATTTAATCATGCAAAGAACCAACTCTTCAATTTGTTGATTCTTTGTATTGATTTCTTAGTCTCCATTGCATTAATTTCTGCTCGGATCTTTATACTTTCCTCACTCATATGGAGCTTTGGGCATGACTTGCTTTTCTTTTTATATAATCTTGAGGTTCATATTAACTTACTTACTTCAGCTTTCTCTGTTTCCCTGATATGGGTATTCACTGCTATGAATTTTCATCATAGGACTCCTTTCACTGTGTCCCATATGTTCTGATATGATGTATTGGCATTGTCTTTTAATTGTAGAAACTGTCTAATATCTTACTTATTTTCATCTCTGACCCATTGGTTGTTCAGGAAGGTGTTATTTAATTTCAAATTTTTTAATGAATTTTGTGTGGTTTCTTTTGCCATTAATTTTCAATTCCATTGCAGTATGATTTGGTAATGTGCATGGGATAATTTAAATTTCTTTGCATTTACTGAAGCATACTCTATGAGCTTGTATATGGTCTATTATGGAGAATGTCCCATGTGCAACTGAGGAGAATGTGTATTCTTATGTTGTGGGTTGGAACACTCTGTAGACATCTACTAAGACTGTTTGTTCCAAAATTTGGTTCAGTTCTTATATTTCACTGTTGACTTTTGTCTACTAGATTTGTCTCTTTGTGAAAGTGGCATTTTGAGGTCCCCATTACAATTGTACTAGTTTGTATATGATTTTTCATATACCCTAATATTTGTTTTATATAGTTGGGTACACAGGTATTTGGTACATAGATATTTATTATTTTTATCTGTTCCTCTTGGATTGTTTTCTTTACAAGAATATAGTGACTTTCTTTATCTCTTAATCAGTCTTGGCTTCAAATCCAATTTGTCTGCAAAAAAAATAGCTACCTCTGCTTTTTTCTGGATTCCTGTCACATGGAGTATTGTTTTCCATCCTTTGACTTTCAGTCTATGAATTTCTTTTTGAATTGACTGTTTCCTGTATGCAGCATATTGTTACATTTGGATTCTTGATCCATTCTGACAGTGTATTTCTTTTGATTGATGAATTGAGATCATTGACTTTGATGGTTATTACTCATATGAATTGACTTATTCTTGTTAAGTTTTCTTTTTTTCCTGTTGCTTGCTCCCATTTTTACACCTGTGTTTAGGTGCTTGCCTTGCATGGTAGATTCATTCTGTTGCTGTTCATGGTGTTACAATCTTTGTTGTATCTTTCTAGATTTTCCTTCAGAGAATTTTCGAGTGCTAGTTTGTTTCTCATGAATTTCCCCTCGTGTTCATTGTCACGGAAGTTTCTTCTTTCTCTATCTATTTTGAAAGATAGTTTTGTGGGTTACATCTGTCTGGGTTAGAGGTTGTTTTCTTTTAGGGCTTGAAATACTTCACTCCATGCTCTTCTTGATTTGAGAGTTTGTATTAAGAAGTCAGCTGTTATTCTGATTGGCTTTCCTTTAAAAGGGATCTGTTTCTTTTCTCTAACAGCTTTTAATATTGTGTTCTAGTGCTGAAATTTTGGAATTTGGTGTATTATAGGCCTTGGTGTAATTTATTATTTTTTTAATCACAGCAATTTGAGTTCTGTAAGCCTCAATTATTTGTATGTCGAGTTCTTTACACATACTTGGGAATTTTTCTTACATGACTTCTGTGAACAGGATTTTATGTCATTTGTGCTATCTCCTGCTACCTCACTGACTCAGATAAATCTTATGTTATTCTTATTTGGATCATCTAACAGCTGCTGAATTGATTTCTCATGGTCTCTTGCTATTTTTAAGAAATCTTTCTTTTCATGTTTCCTAATTGCAATTCTGTCTTCTATATCTGAGATTCTGTCCTCACATTCGCTATTTTTGCTGCATATACTTTCAATGGAATTTTTAATCTCCTGCATATCTGTTTGAATCTGTTTCATTGATTCCATTTCTTTCCTATATTGGGCATTCATAGTATCCATCATTTCCCTAAGCTCATCTACATTTTTATCTGTATCTACTCTAGAGTCATCAAGCATGTCTTTCATTATGGTCACCATCTCTGTAGTCATATGAGACATTATTTTTTACTTGATTTTTTCTAGAGCCTTATTCATCTGCTTTGTTACTTCCACTGTTACTATGTCAGAGAGTACAGGTGGGTGGATTTTGGGTTGTTTTACATCACTGTGCCCTGGGTTTGTCTTTGGTGAGCTGAAAGTCTGGGATTGCATCATAAGTGTCACTTCATTTTTTATCTTTTTAAAATTTTAACACCTAGGTTGATGCTTGCAAATTGCCTATGGCAATAACTTTATTACTAGTATTTAAAACCATTATGAAATGACTACATCTCAGAGGTGTGTTCCATGTGTAGCTGGATTTTGGGTTTTGAGTGTGCTGCAAGATACTACCCCTTCAATTTATTGGAGATGAGAAGTTGCTGCCTCATTGGCCCAGCCTCTGCTTCTTTGACACTTGCCTATATTGTTTTTTATGATCCTTATTCAAACTTTTTCTTGGAACACTGGGAAGATAAACTGGGTAGAACAATTTTGTCACCTTGGCTAAAGTGGTACAATCACCAATAATAAGAACATCAAACATAGACTAGAAAATGACAAACTGAGGTAAATATTAATTTGCCACCTTTAACAATTTGAAATAGATTTTCAGTTATATAGCAAAATCTAAAATGAATCAGAAAATTATTTGCAAAAGGAAGCCCTCAATATGGCAATTTTACTTTCAGGGGAGAAAACTTAAAAGGGGTTAGGGGGATAGTAGAGAAAAAACAGAAGAGGAAGACATTAGAAACAAGGCTGGAGGACAAGGGAAGATCATGCAAACTTTGAAGAAGTGACTACTGGTGACCCCAGAGGCTCCATGTAGAAATTCCCCAAGGGAACAGAGCACCAGATACAGCAGACTGCTGTGACTGTTAAGTTATTCAGGTTCAGATGTCTCAAAGGAGGAGGCAATTGACCAAGAACCATCTGGGAAAGTTGAATAAGACAGGAGGGAAGGAGAAAAGGAAGAAATAAAAACAAGAACAGAACAACAACAAAAATCTAAAAGACATTTTCACACTCATATACAAACAAGAACAAACAATGAAGAAAAAACAAAAGAAAACAAAAAAGAAGAAAAGAGATCAAGAAAATAAAGAAGGAAAAGAAGAAAAACATGTCTACTTCAAGGCTTGTCTCTACTGTCACTGGTAGACAGCATGGGCAGGGTCCAGGTCTGAATTGATTAATCCCAGCAAGGCAGCTCTAACTTTTTGGCAGGGATGTGGATAATCCTAGCAAGCTTGAACCTTAATTTCACTGAAGGAGCTCTTCTCTTTCAATTTCATTAAAAATTTTGAAGAGTACTAACATTAGACCCTCTCTAAAATTCATGTAGAATTCAGCACTGAATCACTTGGCATCTGAGCTTTTCTTAGTTGGTAGGGTTGTTTATTTCTTTATGACTTCTTAAATTTCACTGAATGATATTGGCTTATGCAGGATTCTTGTCTCCTCTGTTCAGCTTTGGTACTTCATAAGTATCTCAGAATTTATCCATTTCCAGTGAAATTTCCATTTTATTAGAGTACGGGTTCTCACAGTAGTTACTAACAATCTTCTGGATTTTAGCAGAATTTGTGGTGATTTTGCCTTTTTTCATGTGAATTTTCTTTCACCGTTTTCCTAAGATAAAATAAGGGTTTGTTTCCTTTTTTATTCTTTGAAAGAATCAACTCTTAAATTCATTGTTTTTTTTTTGTAATTTTTTCTCAATTTCATCGATTTCTGCTCTGATATTTATAATTTCCTCCCACCTATTAACTTGGATTTAGATTGTTCTTGCAAAGCAGGTCTACTGACAACAAATTTCTTAAATTTTTTGACTAAAAAAGTTTTTATTTCTCCTTCATTTTTGAAAGAACTCAGGACCTTGCACTCCAGCAGGCGCCCGTGCCACTGAGCGATATCACCGGCCCTTTTTTTTGTATGTGGGTTCCAGGAGTTGAACTCAGGCCCTCGTGCTTGCTGGGCAGGCGCTTAAGCCGCTGAGCCATCTCACCAGCCCCCAACATACTTCTAAAGGAGAGCAAATTTGGAGATTGGCATGACCCTACTACAAAACTTGCTATAAAACTACATAAATTATTATTGTGATATTGCCCAATAAATAAGCAAACAGGTCTGAAGAGCAAAGTAGTCTAAAAATAGACCCACATAAAAATACTTGATTTATTTCTGAAAAAGTATTAATGAAATAAATTACTTTGAATAATTTATGATTTTCCAAGCAAATGGTGCAAGAACAATTGTGCATGAACAATAAAATCTATATGAACAAGTTATATGTTTTACAAAAATTAATTTAAATTCATCATAGACCTAAATATAACATGAAAAACTGAAAAAAAAACCCGTTAATATAGAAAATATAGATGATTTTGGCATCAGCAAGTATAATTTGATATAACATCAAAAATATAAACCATCCACAAAAAAATATATATAAACCATGGAAAATACAAAAAATTGAAATTCTTTAAAACTAAAATATTTGTTCTGTGAAATACATTGTTAGGAGAATGAAAATTAAGCCACATGGTGCAAAAACATTTGAAGATCATATACAGGGTCAAGGGCTCATATCCAAACATATAAAGAACAGTTGAAACTTAACAATCAGAAAACAAATATCTCAATATAAAATGTGACAGATATCTAAACAGTAAGCTCACCAAAATAAATATAGAAATGGAAATGAAGCATAGTAAATAATGTTCAAAATTATATATCCGTAGAGAGTTTTGAATAAACATGAAAGTAAGACAAACCTGTATAAATATTAGTAGAGCAAACCCAAGAAATTGACATCCCTAAATGCTGGCAAAAATTGCACATGTAATATATGCCATCTCAATGCCAGTGAGAATGCATAATATCATATTTAACTTGGAGGCCAGCCTAAAAATTTATTACAAATCAAAACATTCCCTTACTACATGATACAGAAATTATGCACTTTGTTAGTTTCACAAATGAACTGAAAATTTATCTTCACCAATAAACATTCTAATATTTGTGGAAGCATTATTTATGATTGCTAAAATTTGGAAGCTACCAAGGTATCTTCAATAGGTGGATGGTTAAACAATGTATGATAAATTCATTCAGTGGAGTATTATTTACTGAAAAGAAAAAAAGAATGAATTATGAAACCATAGAAGAACATTGAAAAATTCATACTATTATGTAAAAGAATCCAATTTGAAAAGGCTGCATATCGTGTAATTGCAACTGTATGACATTCTGGAGAAGGCAAAATTATGGAGATGTTAAAAAGGTAAGTGGTTTCCAGGAATCTTCAGAAGTGGAGGATGGAATAAATGTGGTTGAGGGGATAAGGCAGTGATATGCCCATGCTAATATTTAAACACCAATATTAAGACATTTATTTTGTATTTGGTCCTGAGCATTTTTAAGATTTAATTAGATATTATTTTTATATATATTCTTCCTGTAATGTGTAGCGCTTTCCATTTCTATGTCTTTCATATTCTCCAAATGTAAGGAAATCTCAGAATTAATTTTTCCAATGTTTTGTACTGACTTTTTCTTCTATTCTCCTAGAATTCTAATTACAAATTTTTACCATACCATTCACTCTTTCAAATGTCTCCAACAATTATTTTTATTATGTATCATATTTTTTCTCTCAATAGTTTGGAAATTTTCTGCAGGTTTATTTTATAGGCTATGGATGTTCTCTTTAGCTGAGTAATATTATATTTAATCCATTTTTTCTCATATTTACTCGTGTGTTTTGTTACACACTATTCTTTCTTGAAATTTACAGTTTTCTGCTAAAATTTTAACTTGGCATTTTTTGTCATTATTTTAATAAAAAATTATTTCCTTTAGTTTATCTCTTTTTTATTAGTACATGTTTGCAGTACATATAGTTTACTACCATTTTAGGGAATGGGTACATGTATGTAATATGTTTAATTTTCTTTTAATCTTGTTTCCTTTTCTTCTTGACTCCCTCCCTCCTTCTCTAAATCCATCACCTCCATTTTTGTTATTGATGATATAATTAACATTATCTCACTGAGTGTGGTGGCACATGCCTCCAATCCCAGCATTCGTGAGGCTAAGGCTGGAGGATCGCCAAGTGTTTGAGCCCAGTCTGGGATACCTAGTGAATTCAAGGCCAGACAACTACAGAGAAAGACCCTCTCTCAAAAAACAAAACAAACAAATAAAAAATAATTAGCCTTATCTCATGTTAATGACATATTGTATAATGTTTAAATTCATTTAGTTTATTAGGTTCCTATACATGGCATAACTTTATTCAAATTATTTCTCCTCCCCCTTCCCTCTCCTCTCAACAACATTCTCTTCAATCCCTTCCCATTTGCAAGAGATTTGACCCCTTATCTCCTTCTATATATGCTTTATTGTGCTCTTTGCATGTATTTTGTCTTTCTCAAATGAGAGGTACAATATTTAAGCTTGTTTTATTATTTTGCTCAACATTTTATTTTTCAGTTACATACATTTTCCTACAAGAGTCTCTAATTTGTCCTTCTTGATACATGAGCAGTATTCCATCATTTAAATATAATTTCTTCTTTATCAATCATCTGTTTGTTAATGGATAAACAAGCTGCTTCCAGAATTTAACTCTTATAAATTGTGCTGCTATAGTTATTGGTATGCAGCTGTAGAGTGATGTCTTTCACTCTTTGAGGAAGAAATTAAAAGAGAGAGTTGGGTCATGTTTAATTTCTAATTTTAGTTCTTTGAGGAATCTTCATACTGAGTTGCATAATGGCTGCACTTGTTTGCATTCAGATCAATAATATAGAAGGGTACCTTATTCACCACAGCCACACCAGGATTTCTTACTTTTTTTATTTTATTATGATGCTATTCTTTCAGTGTAAGATGAAATCTTAGTGTTCTCTTCATTTGCATTTCTCTAATGGCAAGAGACGTTGAACTTTTTTTCATATATTCGTTGACATTTTTACTTCTGCCTCTTAGAAATGTCTATTTCACTTGTGCATTTCTTAATTGAGTCTTTAAATTTAAGTGGTCCAAGATATTTTTTGGTTTTTTATATATTCCATATATTAGTACTTTATCTGAGCAACAGCTGGCAAAGATTTTTCCCATTCTGTAGATTGTCTCTTCGTGCTACTAACTGATTGCTCTGCAAAAGTTTTTAATTTGAGGGAATCCCATTTGTTGACTCTTGCTCTTATTTCTTTTCCAATTACAATTTTCTTTAAAGAAATCCTTACTTACACTTATGATTTCATGTGTTTTACATATTTTATCTTTCAGTAGATTCAGTATGTCTAAGGTTTAGATCATTGATCCATTTTTAGTTTAGTACATGATGAGATAAATGGGTCTAGTTTCAATTTTCTCTAAACAGATACCCAGTTTTCTCAGCAATATTTTTGAATAGGCTATCTTTATCCAATGTATGCTTTGGGGAAGTTTGTGAAAAAATGAATTGAATTTTTCTTGGGATGTTTCTGTATCTTCTCTTCTGTCACATTGAGTCACATGTCTGTTTTTGTTCAAGCACCATGCAGTTTTCATCACTGTTGCTTTGTAGTACAGCTTGAAGTCAATGTGATGCCTTCTTTCTCCTGAGTGTTGAGCACTTCTTTGATCAGGTCTGTCTGTTGGTTGTCATCTGTGCTGCTGTATGCTGTGGAGACCAGAGGAGTAGGGGTGGTGTTGGCTGTGTGTGATGGACAATGTCCTGATAGTCTCATGGTGTGGAATGTGGACCCAAGTGGGTGGTGCAGGCAGTGACATTGGTTGGGGGTGGGACATCCAGTCCTGGATGCTTCCTTGCTCAGTGCACAAGGCTGTGACCATACTTCTTGAAATATTTTTGCAGATAATTTTGTCTTTGCTGTTATCTTTAGTGTCTGATACATTGTGGGTTAGCTTCAACTGTGTCTTCTTAACTTCATTTTTGCTTATATTATATAATTTCTTGTGTCTGGTTATTTTTTATTCAGTGCAGAATAGTATGCTTTTAAAATGTTCAGACACTTTGAGACACTATCTGATATTAATATATTCTAAATATATTTTCTCTCAAATATGTTCATGGGAATTTTCCTTAATTAAATGGGAATGACCTCAATTTTGGAAGCTGTGCTTGTTGAAGTTGGGTTATTTCAATAGCACCTTAGTGTTAATATTTTGAAGGTGTTATTTTTTGTAGTTAAATTTATCTATGTTTTAGTACTGGAGACTGAACACACATCTTTCAAACTAAGCTATATCCCCAGTCATTTTGTTAAATCTTGATTCAGGGTCTTATTAAATTGCAAAGTTTCCCAAGAGGATGAGCTTAAAATTAGAATCTTCCAGAATGCTGGCATTCCTGACATGAACCACAATGCTTGGCTTCTTAATTGTACTTTTTAACATGTGTTTCTAGTAATTCTGAGAATCTCTGATTTCTTTCATTATTGATCAATTAATTTTAAACAATAATGACACAAATAGATTCCTTGTATTGTTTTAATTAACCTTTAATTTCAATAAATTAATTTACATACCAAAATGACAATAGCTGTCATAATTTATTGGAAAGTTTTTCTACCAAACATTTGGTCATCTCTTATGTATTTCATGATAGATAAGTACAATATCCCAGATATGTCCATTTTCATGTTGAAGGTACTCTCTTCAAATATAACTGCAGAAAATATGATATATATCATAGTTCAACTTATATTAAGCAGGATATAATTTTAAGAATTTATAAATTATGTGGTAAATTGCCTTCCAATTTTTGAATTATACAACAATGATAGCAATGCTGTTCATAATGTAGTTTTGTGTGACTGATATCCTTTATCCAATATCCCCTTGTGTATATGTAAAATGATTTTACTTCACCATTCTAATAATGTAGATTACCCCTAAGCCTTTATTCTCTTTCACCATCACACACTTTCCATGTAGCATTTATTTATTTTATACTGCCTTGTCTATATTTCTATTTTCTATCTACCTTCAAAGTTTCTTTAGACAATTTTCAAATCTGCCTTTTTCATCTTTCTCTGTCCAATTTTAAGCACAGCAAATAGCACATAGTAAACAATACACATTTGGATTTAAAATGTATTAAGTTTATTTTTCCAAATTGTTTACTATGCAACAATAAAGATAGATTTTTCTTAAAACTACATTTTACACTAGTATTGGAGAGCAGCATTTTGGAATGCCTGATTCAAAATTTTTGGTGTTTTCTGCAATTACCTGAAAATGCTTTTCCTGCACCGTTTTTCCTGGAAGCTAGTTATATATAGTTTGAGAGTTTAATGCGGAATTATTATGTGTTCTAGTACAAATTCAGAATATCTCTAGTCTCCAGGACACATATTGCTAAACAAATAATATTTTATTTTTGAGATATAAGATGAATAATGAATAATGCTAATGTAATATTACTAAAATCACAAATAACCATTTTGCCATGCCTGTTTATTGATATTCCAATCCAACCTTCCTTAATCTATAAGCAGCATTTGTTGTATGTATTCTTTTCATAATTTTTAAAAATATTCTAATAATGGCTTTGACAATACTGTCTTGGTTTTACACTCTTCTGACTCCTCTTTGATTTTTTTTTTACTGGATTCTCTTCCTTTTTCTGTAAGTTTCAAAATTCTTTTCTCAAAACTTGCCTTATTGTATTTCTTACATATATTTTGTATTTTGGGAATATCATTAACTATTACATGCTAAGGAATCTTGCATTTATGTCTATTAAACAACTCTTTCTGTCTCTCTCTCTCACTCTCTCACTATCTCTGTTTCTCCCTCTTCTTTTCTCTCCCTCCCTGTACATCTTTATCCCATCTATAACCAATTCCTCCTTTGTTATTTAATTTCAAACTTATATATCAAATGAATTCACTGAGAAGGCAACTGAGTTGAATGTATGCAAAATTTATTTGATAGTCCTTTTTAAATATGCTTCATTTCTAGTCTGTATCTTATTAAATGGTCTCAGGTATGAAGAGGTAAAACATGTGTCATTCTCAATACCTACCTCTTCTTCATTCCCAAAATATCTCTTCTATTGTTAACCTGGATTGGTTGTATTTCCAAGCCACCATCATATTTTTCTGTATGACTCATGTCTCCATCTACAAAACAGAAACCGGAACAATTCTGACAATATATATCAGATTGCCTCACTCTCTGGTTTACACCTAGTCAATAATATTTAATTATATAAATTAGGGAAGATGAATAAGCATTCCAAAACTATCAGAATTTATTATTAACTCTCTAGGCCAATTGTAATTAACTCTCTTGATACCAAATAATTTATTTTATATTTAAAATTTCAGTATTAAAATTAACATCCCTGTTACTATTAATGATACAACATAAAGAATTAATTTCTGATCTACTTGTATTACTAGTTGTTATTAGCTACCAAAACAAATATACAAACTTTTATGTAATAAGAATCATTGGATGTGGATAGAAGTCAAAAGTATAAGTGGAGAAACCTTATATTTTCTGTCTAAATAGCTGTTGAGCCTGGACAGAGATTTTGCCTGTGTTTTTAGTTAGAAGTTCAGACATCAAGATAGAAACAGAAATATGTAATTGAGGTAACAAAAGGCTATTCTCTGCTCCTTATTGTCTGCTTTGTTATTTTTAATCATTTGTGCTCTTATTTCTCACCAAATCCAGAGATGTGGAAATATTCAATTAACATTGTACATTTTTCTGATTTTCACAGATATTTCAATGGCATAAAAATTAAAGTGGAGAAAGGATGACTATTTAACTTCTAATCTAATAATAGCATATTTTATAAAGTACATAGTTTTAAAAATGTCACCTGTATTCTGTTCCTTTCATAGAGAAAAATAATAAAATCTTGACCTTTCAGTCCTGTTGAATACTATTAATGATCAGCTAAATCATGAAAAATCAGTGTCTAAAATTTATGAAATAATCTTGGTAAAGTTTTCTGAATTTTCTCATATATAAGTGAGCTAATAATTATATTTAATAGGGATTTTTCAGATTTTAAGAAGATAAATGAAATTTCTAAAAGAAAATTTATGCCATATAGTAAATACTCAATTAATATCTTTATAATTATGCATTTTGATCAATAAACCTTTATTAATATTAAAACAATACATTTATTCTTGTATTTTGAGATACTTAATAGAATGTATATAGATGCGTATAAAAACATGTGAGTTTTGGTGAAGAGTAAACCTTCAGAAAAATTTATAAACTTCAGAAAAATCATTTTCTAAATTGATGTTATGGTTTACAGTAGATAATATGTACACTTGATAGCATACAGAGGTGTTCATAATATATGGCATAATTTATATTAAAAAATTATTAGAGTAAAAGACTAATTGGCATTGATCACACCCAAAATCCTCCCTCACTTCTGACAATCTTATCTCATCATACTTTCCATGTTTTTAAAAGTTCTGGAAGTCCTCTTTGCTGAATGTATTTGTAATGTATCATTAAAAATACCATGATTGCTGCTGTTGACTGCTATCTAAGGGAAAGACAAGCTCATAAAAACATTAATGGGGACTTCCAGGAAGATAGTAGAACACTAAGCAGCAACAAATCAGCTTCTGCAAGATTTGGAATCCAGACAACAGAAAATAACAACTTACTGAAGAAAAGAAGGAGAGAGGTGGATCCCTGTGACCCAGAAAGGATACGACAGGAAAATTGAAGAATACAGAGGAATTAAAGACACACAGCACAGTGCAGAAAAAAGAAGGAGCAATCAGCACATTTTTGTGGCTCCTGAGAAAGGAAGATCAAATCTGCAGACACAGAGAAAGTGGGTGACTCCAGAGGCCTTCAGAGAGAAATGCACCAGTGAAACAAAGGAGTGGATGCTGTGCTCTACAACAGCTGGTGAGAGACTCCAGTCCAAGCATCAACCATATCCACTGAGAGAGTGCTTGGTCAGACACTATTCTAGGGAGGAACCAACTGAAACTAGAACTCAAAGCAGTCACAGGTGGGCTTCATCTTAGGTCTCCCAGAATTAAACTCCCACAGTTACAGGATGAGGAACAACCAAAAGAGTTATCCATGGTCAAAAAGCCAGGGTCAGACCAACAAGAGAAAACCAGAGTGTTATAAGCTAAATGACTCAGTATCCACTGCCACAATAAGAGGCCAGATTCAAGCTGAATTTCAGTGAATTGGAAATTTACAGAACTGGGACCCCATCCTAATCTTGCTTCCTGCTTGCTGATGATTACCCAGCACAGACCTGGGCTCTGACTGCCTCCTTCTAAGCAAAAGAGCATGGTCAAACCTTGAATTAGACACTGCTGCAAAATTATAGACCTCAGAAGATAAACACAGTCTTGAGACCACAAAAAAACTTTTCTTCTTTGTTTTTGTTTCATTGTTCTTGTTGTAACTGTTGTTCCTTTGTCTTTTTTATTGTTTTTGTTTTTTGTGAGTGTGAGCATTGTTTTTAGTGTTTTGGTTATGATTCATTCTTGTTTTGTGTTTTGCTTTTTTCCTTGCAACTTGTCTTCTTCACCAGTTTCCTGAGGCTTTGGTAATCTTGGTTTGTCCTTCATCCTTACTTCTAATCTCATATTTTTCATTTATTTATGCGTTTTTCTTCTTCTCCATTTCAAGTTTTCCCCCTTAATTACTTCTTTGTTACTGTCTGTATAGGTTTTTCTTTTTTCTCCCTCTGTTTATTTTATCTTCTTTTTCTTCTCAGTTTTTTTGTCATACTTTTACTGAATTCTAGATATCTTTTTACTCCTCAATAAGAACCTCTGTACAACTTCTCTCTCCTACTTCTCATATCATACTGTTTAAAATTTCAGTTTTTCTTTTACATCCCCCATGCCCAAACATTCATTCTTTAATAATATAAACATATATATATATATATATATATATTTAAATTTTTGATAGTTATCTGTAAAATTTGTGTTGAATTTTTTTCTACCTTTAGTGGAGATATAGCTGTTATATTTTGTACATATTAGCTGTAAGTCAGTACCTGGGTGGCCTTAATGTTTACATCATAATTGAATGTTCCCTCTCTAGAATAGTACATAATTGTATATTATGGTATGTTAATATCTAATTTACCTTGGGCAATACTCCTGTAATTGTTTCATTTGATATTAACAGAGTCACAAAATTGTCACTGTTTCTCTGTAAGACAACACTCAGACTACGTTTGTAACATTAACATTAGTAGAGTGCATTCCCAGATAACTTGGTTGCTGGTTGAACTAAAGTGCATTCTCCTTTCCCAAAATAACTAAGGTGTTCAAATGATGGGGCTGTGTCAAAAGATGATAGATAGCCATGCCAAAATTATATCATTGAAAAGCAGCTATAGAGCTCTCCATACTAGCCACAAATTCCTTATACTATAAATCTCAGCATTAAAGAAAATAAAACAATTTGACAAAAAGAATAGAAGCATGGGAAACAAAAGCAAACAAACACCTCTCAAAAACCCCAACTCCCCAATCCAGAGGTTGACAAAGGAATGAATAGTATTAGCCACACTCCTGAATTATTTTCATGCATAGAAGAGGAGGTTAGAAAACAGCTCAAAGTGATACTCCATGGGATTTGAGAAGACCTAACAAAACAGATAATGGAAATAATAGACAAAAAGGTGCAGAAGGTCTCAGAAGAAACTAATAGAAAGTTAGATGAGCTAAACATGATACAAAACATGAAGTACCAATTCACTAAAGAATTAGAATACATGGAGAAATTTTGATCAGAAATTCAGGAGATTAAAAATCATATTGAAAATATGGGCAGCAGGATGGACCAGTGTGAGAACAGAATTTCAGAACTAGAAAAAAACGATGCCATCAAAGACCAACTACTCAAAGGCAGCTAAAAAAAAGCAAGAGAAAATTTTTAAAAATGGAAAAAACAACTGCTAGCTGATACAAAGAAGACTAATCTAAGAATAATTGTAATGAGTGAAAAATCAGAAGACAACACAAAAGATAAGTGAGGAATAGAGAACACCAATTAGCCATGTCCAAAAGAGAATGTCTCCATATCACATTGTATTCAAAATTCCAGAAGTCCATCACCAGGACATAATCTTAAAAACTCTTAGTGAAAGGCAACAAATCATATACAAAGGTAAAGCTGTAAGAATCACAGCAGACTTCTGTACACAAACCTTGAAAGCGAAGAGGGCTTGGAGGGAAATGTTTCAAGCCATAAAGGATAATAACATTCAAACACAATTTGTGTACTCTGAAAAACTTTCCTTTAAGATTAGTGGAGAAGGGCCGGTGAGATGGCTCAGCGGCGTAAGCGCCTGCCTTGCAAGTGCGAGGGCCCGAGTTCGACTCCCGGATCCCACATATGAAAAAGGGGCCGGTGATATCGCTCAGCGGCACGGGTGCCTGTTGATGCGCGAGGTCCTGAGGTCGACCCCCCGGTACCCACAAAAAAAAAAAAAAAGATTAGTGGAGAAGGGCCGGTGAGATGGCTCAGTGGCGTAAGTGCCTGCCTTGCAAGCGCGAGGGCCCGAGTTCGACTCCCGGATCCCACATACGGAAAAGGGGCCGGTGATATCGCTCAGCGGCACGGGCGCCTGTTGGCGCGCGAGGTCCTGAGGTCGACCCCCCGGTACCCACAAAAGAAAAAAGATTAGTGGAGAAATAACATATTTCCAAGACCAGGAGCACCTCGAGAAATTGATGGCCACCAAACAAGCATTACAAAAACTTCCCTAGAATATCCTAGAAAAAGACAATGAAGCTAACTATGTCAATAAGTAAAAAAAAAGAATGAATGTACCTGGTGGGTTTAGCAGCTAAGCAAAAGGGAAAAAATGAGAAAATCAGAAATTGGAAAAAAATGCAATGACAGTAATAAGTCAATATGCTCAGTAGTAACTATCAATATGGTTGGTCTCTATTCCCCAATTAAAAATCAAAAATGGGTTGAATGGATCAAGAAAGAATACTTAACACTATATAGCATACAAGAAACAGATTTAATTAAAAAGTGTACTCACAGATTAAAAGTCAAAGAATGGAAAACAATAAACCTTTGTCAGTAATGCAGAAAAAAGCAGGAGTTGCTATCTCAATTTCAGACAAAGTGGACTTCAAGCTAGGATGGATAAGAGGTGGTAAAGAAGGTCACTACATAATACAGATGGAAATAATTCAACCCTAAACCTAAACATAACCCTAATCAACTAAAAAAATGTACAATGAAATATCAGAGGTGAATCAAACTTTCATGCAAATGGGTTTAATGGACATCTACAGAGTGTTCCATCCAACAACAAAAGAATACACATACTTCTTAGCAGCACATGAGACTCTCCAAAAGAGACCTTGCCATAGTGAGTAAAGTATGCTTAAGTAAATGCAATAGGATTCAAATGTATCACATTCATATTATTGGATAATAGTGCAATGAAAGTAGAAATTAATGACAAAAGAAACCACATAAATTAGTGGAAACAAATGGTAATTAAATAATATTCTCTTCAATAATCAATGGGTTACAGATGAAATTAAAGGATAATTTAGACAGCCTCTACAATGAAATTTTAATGCTAGCATAACACATTAGAACCTATGGGACACAATGAAAGCATCCCTAAGAAGGAGCTTCATAGAATTAAATTTCCACATAAGAAAAATAGAATAAGCTGAAATAAATAACCTAATGATGCAAATTGAGGTCCTAGAAAGACAACAATCCAAACCCAAGCTAAATGAGGGAGAAAACTATAAATACTATCTCAGAAATTAATGATATTGGGGCAAAAAAACAGATACAGGCATCAATCAGAGTTGGTTCTTTGAAAGTTTAAAAAGACAAAATGTTAGACAATTTTACTGAAATAAGGAAAATAGAAAAAATTCAAGGCAATTAGAAATGAAAAATGTGGAATCATAACAGAGACTGGTGAAATTCAGAGAATTATTGGTAACTGCTTTGAGAACCTATACTCTAATAAAATGGGAAATTCAGAGAAAACGGATAAATTTGTAGATACATATGAAATAGCAAACCTGAGCAAAGACATAAAAATCCTGTATAAGACAGTATTGGTCAGTGAAATTGGAGGGAAAAAAATTACAAAATAAGAAAATCTCAGTTACCAAAGAATTCACTGCCAAATTCTACAAGAACATTAGAGATCTCTTAAAACTCTTGAAAGATATGAAAGGTTAGAAATACTGCCAAGTTCATTCCTGGAAGCAAGAATTACCTTTATTCCAAAATCTGCAAAAGACCCAAGCAAAAAAAAAAAATTACATGCCAATGTATATAATGAACACCAAAGCAGAAATCCTCAATAAGATACTGGCAAAAAGAACTCAGCAAATCATCAAAACATCATAAGACAGGACTAATTTGGATTCATTCCAGGGATGCAGGGTTCACCATATACAAACCAATAAATGTCATATACCACATATAATTAGGCAAAGACAAAAATCACACAATCATCTCAATAGATGCAAAGAAAAGCATTTGACAAAATCCAACATCCATTCATGATAAAAAGGCCTGAAGAAAATAAGAATAGAATGTCTTCATCCCAACCTGATGAAAGCCATTTATGACAAACCACCTGCCAACATCATACTACCTGAAGAGAAGCTGAAATGTTTCCATCTAAAGTCAGAAATAAGACATGGATGTTTGCTATCACCAATTATTTTTTTTTACTGTTCTCAAAACATTAGCTAGAACAATAAGAAAAGTGAAATAAATAAAAGGGATATGGATAAGGAAGAATTTAAATGATCATTACTTGCTGATGAAAAAATCCTCTACATAGAAGGCCCCCAAACCACCACCAAATACTTGAACTAATATACAAATTTAGCAGCAAAGCAGGATGCAAATCAATGCTCAAAAATCAAGTGTTCCTATACACCAATAACAAACCCATCAAAAAAGAAATCATGGAGAACATACTGTTCTCAATCGCCTCAAGAAAAATGAAATACTTAGGAATGCACCTAACTAAGGAAGTAATAGAACACTACAATGACAACTACAGTACTCTACCAAAGGAGACTGAAGACAATATCAGAAAATGGAAAGATACCCCATGTTCCTGGATAGGCAGAACCAATATAGGCAAAATGGCAATATTTCCAAAACTGTTAGGCAGATTTAATGTAATCTCAATCAAAGTAGCAATAATTTTCCTTACTGAAATGGAGAAAGCAATCCTAAAATTAACATGGAACCAGAAGTGCAATAGCAATTCTGGGCAACAAGGGCCAGGCAAGGGGCATCATAATTCCAGACTTCATGTTACACCACAAAGCTACAATAGTAAAAACAGCATAGGATTGACAAAAATCACACATGTGCATTAGTGGAACAGAACAGAAAATGTAGAAACAAGTTCAGGCAAACCCAGCTATTTTATGTTTAACAAAGGGGCCAAATATTGCTGGTGGAAGGATAGCCACTTTAAAAAATGGTGCTGCAAAACTGGTTTTCCACATGCTGAAGATTAATACTAGACCCATATCTTTTAAGATTCACTAAACTAAAATCTAAATGGAACAGAGATCTAAATATTTAAAGAGAAATACTAAATCTGTTGGAAGTTAGAAGAGGTAGAACTGTTGAAGATATTGGTGTAGGAAAAGACTTTATGAACAAAACCCCAATCACACAGAACATAACACAAAAAGTCAACACTTGGGATCTCATGTCATTAAAAAGCTTTTGCACAGCAGGAGAAATCATCCACAGAGTGAAAAAATCACCTACTGAGAGAAAGAAAAATCTGCCAGCTTTTCCTCTGTCAAAGGATTAATATCTACCATATATAAAGAACAAAAAAATAAGCCTCCAAATTTTAAAGAGCCAATGCACAAATGGGCATCTGAAAAGAAAAGATAATTATCAGATGAAGAAGTAGAAATGGCAAATATATAAAAAAAGGTTTAGCATCACTGGTGAGTAAATGAGTAAACATTTTTCTTCCCTTTCTGATTACTCCTGTGCCTTCTATTTCACACTTTCACTCCCATATGCTAGTTTCCCAAAACTTGGGTGATCATCATTTGACCTCTAGCCTTGACTCTACTGTATTTGATCTCATTCATCACTTTAGCCTGTTCCTGAACAATTTTAAACCCACTGACCCCAACAAAAAGGAAAAATCACTACACTAAGGGGAAAATCACTGCATAAAATATATGGTACATATTTCTTTTTATTATAACTTCAGAGTTTGCTCCTGTGGTTGGAGGTAGCAGGATAATGGTTACCAAAATTTTTGAGTAATTAAGCTTTACTTGAAACTACTCTTTTTACCAACTGTACTGCTTTAACCCGAATATAATACATGTTATACTCAGTTTTTTCCCTATACGATAACGCTGTGATTGTATGGGGTCCTAATCACCACCACAACCCTGTACAAAGGATTGGGTGCTGAGCCAAACAGTAACTTGCATCCTTTACAAATTGGGAAGGTAAGTTCTTGGGATAGCTATAAAGAACTACCTACATTGAGAGGACATTCCTGAAGAACAGATATCTCTTAGGGGAGCCTAAATACTAGTGATAAAGTCATCACAAGAAATTAGCAAGAATTAACATAGAAAAGAAAAGAAAATAAAAAAGAGAAAATAGGAAATGAAAACATGAAAAGCACAATGGAACCCAAGACCACCACCCCACCGAGGACAATCCCAGAACACAATGTGATAGATGAAATTGGAAGTCAAACACCAGAACTTTCTGAAATGAAAGCAACATAAGTGAAAAAAACAAGGGGAAAAGGCCTTAGAGAAAATAATCTCTCAGGTACAAAAGGAAATGATGCTTAAAATCAGAGATATTAGAGAAGAAATAGACAAAAGAATAGATGAGCTTAAAAAATGATGGAAACAAAAAATGCCCAACATAGGAAAGAAATGGAATCCATGAAACAGATCCAAACAGAAATCTAAGAGATTGAAACATCTAATGAAAATATAGGCAACAGATTGAAAGAGAGGATAGAATATCAGATCTTTAAGACAGAATTGCAGCTAGTGATCATGAGAAGAAACATATATTAAAAACAGCAAAAGACAATGAAAAATCAATCCAACAGCTGCAAGATGATGCAAAGAAGTATAAGATAAGATTGGGGCCAATGAGAAAGCTGGAAACAGCAAAATGCCATAAATAAAACTCTTAACAGAAATAATGGCAGAAAACTTCCCAAGCATGGATAAAGAAAATGACATACCAATAAACAAAGCATATAGAATTCTACACAGCCATGAAAAATATAATACTATATGAAGACATAATTATAAGATTCCAGAAATTCAGAAAAAAAGAAAAAATGAATATTAAAAGCTATTAGAGAAATGAAACAAATCACCTATAAAGAAAAGCCCATCAGAATCGTGGCAGATTTCTTGAACAAACCCTGAAGTCAAAAAGAACTTGGAGTGAAGTTTTATACGTCCTGAAAGAAAACAACTTCCAACCCAGATTGATGCTTTCTGTAAAATTATCTTTCAATACTAAAGGAGAAATAAGATACGTCTATGACAAAGAACAACTAAAGAAATTCATGACCACCAAACGAACCATACAAAGAGAACTGAAAGATATTCTAGATAGAGATAAAAATGACCACAGTTTCAAGAACACCATTGAAAACAAACAACTGGGCAGGGCAAACAATTAAACAGAGGGAACAGCAGGGTAACAACAGCAGGAAAGTATCATGACAAAGATAAGCCAAAACATATCAGTTATAACCATCAAAGTAAATGGCCTCTACTCACCAATCAAAAGAAACAGACTAGAAGGATGAGTCAAGAAGCAAGATCCAAAAATATGCTGTATAAAAGAAACACATTTACCTCAAAAGAAATTCATAGACTGAAAATCAAATGGTGAAAAACAATCTTCCATGAAACACGAACCCAGCAAAAAGCATAGGTAGCTATTCTGTTTGCAGACAATGTGAACTTCAAGCCAAGAATGATCAAAAGAGATAAAGAAGGTCACTGCATACTTGTTAGGGGAGAAATTCAAGAGGAAGTGATAACAATCATAAATATGTATGCACCAAATATGGGAGCACTCAAATATATAAGACAATTATTAATGGTTTTGAAAAATCAAACAAACAATAACAGAATTGTAATGGGAGAAATTGATGACAAATTGAAAAAAAGAATTCAACTAGACCAAAAATCAGCAGAGAAATATCAGAACAGAACCAAACCTGTTTATAATTGTACTTAGTAGAGGTTTTCAGAGTTGTCCACCCAAAATTATCAGAATACACATTCTTTTCAGCTGCACATGGGATGTTCTCTAAAACAGATCACATACTAGCCCATAGAACATGCTTAGGTAAATGCAAAAGAACTGAAATTATCCTATGCATATTATCAGACCACAGTGCAATGATATTGGAAATTAATGGCAAAAGAAATCACAAAAATTTCATAAAAACATGGAAATTAAATAACACCCTCTTAAACAACCAATGGGTTGTAAAAGGTCACAGATGAAATTAAAGAATAAAATAATTAATATCTACAATCAAAAGAGAATGAAGATACACATACAAGATCTTATGGGTCACAATAAAAACAGTCCAAATTGGAAAATTTATAGGGGTGAATTCTCACATCAGGAAAACAGAACAAGCACACATAAACAACTTAATGTTGCACCTCAAACTTCTAAAAAATGAAGAGCAAGACATGCCTAATGCCCATAAAGTGGAGGATATTATAAAGACCAAAGCAGAAATTAATGGAATAGAGACTGACAAAATAATACAAAGAATTGATGAATTGAATAGCTGGTTCTTTCAAAGAATAAATAATATTGATAAACCCTTACACAACATTATCAATAAAAGGGAAGAAAAGACTCAAATTCATTCACCGAGGACTGAAAAGGGTGATACCACAACAGATCCTGCAGAAATTCAGAAGATCATCAATACCTACTTTGAAAATCTTTACTCTCATAGGATGGGAAACACAGAAGAAATGGACAGAATCCTAGATATGTACGAATTACTAAAGCTGAATAAGGAAGATATAAATATTTTGAATAACCAGATATCAGTGAATGAGATTGAAAATGTAATTAAAAACTTGCCAAAAAAGAAAAGCCCATGTCCCGATGGATTCACTACTGAATTCTAAAAGAAATTTAGAGAATAACTAAAACCAATACTCATTAAACTCTTTAATGAAATTGAAAGAAAAGCAAAACTTTCTATCTCATTCCTGGAAGCAAGTATTACCCTGACACCAAAACCAGAGAAAGACCCAACCAAGAGAGACAACTACAGGCCAATCTCCACAATGAACATAGATGCAAAAATCCTCAATAAGATGCTAACAAACAGAATGCAGCAAATCATCAAGAAGATTATACAGCATGGCCCAGTGGAATTCATTCCAGGAATGCAGAAATGGTTTAACATGTGCAAATGAATAAATGTAATACACCATATCAACAGAGCCACAGACAAAAATCACTTGATCATTTCACTAGATGCAGAAAAAGCCAACACTTGTTCATGATTAAAAACCCTACAGAAAATCAGAATAGATGGTCTTTACCTCAATCTGATAATAGCCTTCTATGCCAAACCAACAGCTAACATCATACTAAATGGACAAAAGCTGAAAGATTTCACCATAATTCAGGAACAAGACAAGGATGTCCACTATCAGCACTCTTCAATATAGTTCTGGAATTATTACCCAGAGCAAGTAGACAAGAGAGAGAAACAAATGGATTAAGGATAGGAAAGGAAGAAATTAAATTGTCATTTTTCATGGGTGACATGATACTCTATATAGAAGACCTCAAAAACTCCACCAAAATACGTCTACATTTAAAAACCAAATTCCGTAGCATAGCTGCATAAAAAGTTAATCAAATTTCAATAGCATTTCTGTACACAAATAACAAGAGTGAGAAATTAGGGAAACTAAACCATTCACAATAGCATCCAAAAAAATGAAATACTTGGGAATCAATATAACAAAGGAAGTAAAGGATCTATACATTGAAAATTACAATACTTTGAAAAAGGACATTGATGAGGATATCAGAAAATGGAGATATCACTTGCTCATGGATAGGAAGAACAAACATAGTGAAATGGCCACACTCCCAAAATTGTTGTACAGGTTTAAAGCAATCCCAATCAAAATACCATTGGCATACCTCACAGAACTAGAGAAAATATTCCTAAAGTTCATTTGGAACCAGAAGAAACCTAGAAGAGCAAATGCAATTCTGAGCAACAAAGATAAGGCAGGAGGCATCACAATCCCTGACTTGAAATTATACTACAAAACTACTGTGATAAAATGAGCATGGTACTGGCAAAAAACAGGCCTGAGGGCCAGTGGTGACAGATTAGAAGATGCAGACACAATTACAAACACACTCATCCACTTTATCTTTGACAAAGGGGCCAAACATATTCACCTTAAGAAGGATAGCCTCTTTAATAAATGGTGCTGGAAAAACTGGCTGTCTACATCCTGAAGACTAAACATAGACCCATGTCTATCACCATGCACTAAAGTCAAAATAAAGCAAAGATCTAAATATTAAAACAGAAACACTAAATCTACTGTAAGAGAAAGTACATAGAACTTTTGAAGACATAGGTGTATGCAGAGACTTCATAAGCAAAATCAAACCTCCATGGGAAATATTCCAAAGAATCAACAACTGGCATCTCATCTTATTAAAAAGTGTACACTTCAAAAGAAATCACTAAAGTGCAAAGACAACCCACAGAGTGTGAAAAATAAGTCAACAGTCCCTCAGACAAAGGATTTCTATCTAGAACTTACAAAGAATTGAAAAAAATCAGAACCCCCAAATTCAAAGACGCAATACAAAAATGGGCATCTGAAATGAATACGCTCATCTCAGATGAAGAAATACAGATAGCAAAAGAATATATGAGAAAAATGTTCAACATCAATGGCCATTTGAGAGTTGTAAATTGAAACAACATTGAGATTCTATCTCACCCCAGAAAGAATGGCTGTCATCAAGAAATCAACTAATAACAAATGCTGGCAGGACCATGGGGAAAAGTGTACCTTTCGCCACTTTTGCTGGGAGTGTAGGCTGGTGCAACCACTGTGGAAATCAGTGTGGAGATTCCTCAAAAAACTAGGTTTAGAAGTCGTTTCTACAAAAATATTCCTCTTCTGGGTATCTTCCAGAAGAATTAAAAACGTCATACCACAGCGATATATGTGCACCCATATTTATAGCACCACAATTTGTAATAGCTAAATCTTAGAAACAGCCAAAATGCCCATCAACTGAGGAATGGATAAAATGGTGTGGTATTTTCATACAATGGAGTACTACTCAGCAACAAAGAAAGATAGACTTGAGACTTTTAAAGGTAAATGGATGCAACTAGAGACCATACTCATAAGTGAAATAAATCTGTCTCCCATATGTAAACATCATATTGTCTCCCTAGTGTAAGAAGCTGAAAGAGTAAATAAGATCTAAAATATACAATACGTATTAGGAAATGGGAAGAAACTGTTCAAATGGAAAGAGAAACTGGGATGGGGAAAGCAGAAAAGAAAGAAGGAAAAAGAAATAATTATATAGATAGTTAAGATAGCTATACTGCTATATTCCATTAGTTTATTGAAAAGTAAGTTCTGTCCTTATATTGTTTGATCAATATTTCATGCCTATGTCTTGTAATCTGAGCAACTACTTTGAAGATAACAATAATGAATGTAGTAGCCATTGTTACTCTCTTGCTATCTTGTTTTGACACTTTCTATTAATGGTTTTATTGATTTTATCTTTAATAAAAATAAAATAAATGGTACCAATTAACTTAAATATGTAAAAATCTTAAGGGGAAATCTACTAAGACTAGTTAAGAATACAGAGTACCCACCCAGTGTGGTGGCCCATGCCTGTAATCCCAGCACTTGAGAGGCTGAAGAAGAAGGTTCACTGCAAGTTCAAGGCAAGCCTGGGCTTCAAAGTGATTTCAAGTGCAGCCTAAACTGCATAGTGTAACCCTTTCCCAAAAAGACAAAAGAAGAAGAAGAAGAAGAAGAAGAAGAAGAAGAAGAAGAAGAAGAAGAAGAAGAAGAAGAAGAAGAAGAAGAAGAAGAAGAAGAAGAGGAGGAGGAGGAGGAGGAGGAGGAGGAGGAGGAGGAGTACAGAATACCTTTAAGCATAAAAACAAGAGTAGCCCACATCTATTGACCACTTTTTCTGTGTCTGAAATCGTACTAATTTTACATTCTTTAACTTCTTAACCTTAATAAAAGCATCTTCATGTAGCTCTCATAATGGCCAATTTAATTACATTTTTCAGGTCATAAAGCTAATGAGAGACTGAACTCATTCTCTCCTATTCATATTCACATTTTTTTAACCTGTAGGTTTGTTATTTCTATGGTAGGCCATGAGCAAAACATACCTAATGAGAGTTGAGAATCCAGAGTACAAAAAAAGAATAAAGCACTATGTCTTTTTGTGAATCTAGGCAGGCATGTTAAACACATAATGGGAAACTACTTAGGGTAAGGAATTTAGGCATTAAATTATATGTTATTCATAAACTTGCATTTTGACCATTCTCCAAAAAAGTAAATATTACTTTCAAATCTCCATGATATGAAACATAACTATTTTTCAAAAGTACATTTTCTTTCCTTCTCTAGGTTTTCACTATTGGAACTTTAAACTAAGTTGTATCTGATCTGAATTACTGCATGTAGTTATAATGTGAGAGAATTATTGAAGTCTATCTGGGAATGTACTTATGAAAAGGATTGTTGCCTATTTTCTTCAAAATAAAAATGGTCAATTGTACTATAGGAAATTTAATAAGTAAATAAATATTGCAGATATAATGTGAGAAGTGCATGTCAACTTATGTATGAACAAGACACAAAAATACTTTTTCATTCTTTCTGTTCACATCCTTTCTACTTTTTTGGTTTTAAAATATCTTTTCATTTTTATTCTTCTCCATAATTTTATTTGTTTTTCCTCACCACTTGTTTTGATTTTGCTCTATTCTCCTTTACACTGCAGCATTGTCTGCTCTTTAGAAAAAAACAAAGTCACCTAATATTTATCACTTAATCTTCATAGGGGAAAATGAAGTATGCCCACCCTCACATACATACACACACTCAGAGCCCTAATCTACTCAAAAGCCATATCTTAATATCTATATGCTAATGTATAATTTAGATTTAAACAAGTTCTGTCTTAATATATTTTAGCAATAATCATTATCTTCATAATTTCTATGTGAAGTTCTTAATTTATTCTTATAAAATACACTCAAACTTTTGTATAACTTATTTCCATGCCACACTTCATATTGCACATTTTAGTTTATTTCACAGCATTGGCAAATTTTGGTTCACAAAAATCAAAATTTTCTTCCTCTCAGCCATTCCTCAGTAATTTATTCTTCTCATGTGGGACTATCCAAACATAGCCCAATGGAGGTCATTGCTGGACACCATCCAAGAGGCACAGGCCAGCATCCTGCTGTGATGATTACAGATGTTCTCATTTTTGATGAAAGGAAAAAAGGAAACAACCAACAGATAGCAGTAAATCCCAGTATACCTGCTCATTTGGCTGAGTGTTCAGGAAATCTCAGATTGAAAACTATATGTCCCTAGATATGCATTTGGCCAATTTAGAAAGAGAAAAGTTATAATTTACAATCACATTTTCATCTATATAAGTATGAGATAAAAGCTGCTTTTTTGTCCTAATTAACTTTAATTTGTTTCTTTCTTGGTTATTCCAGATGTACTTAAGCTGCTGCATCAGTTTATATTTCTCTCTCATTTATAGATTTGTGGAATCTGATAAAATCTTTCTAACATACTTCAAAGCCTAAATTTATTCAAAATCTACTCTTCAGAATAATCGGAAAATATATTACAAGTGTATTCAAAAAGAGAGAAGTGATAATATGTTGCAATGAAACTTAGCTTATAATTATTTATTTAAAGGTCATTTTCATCTATTTTCCCCAGTGGTTAACAGAAAACAGAGTCATTCAAATCTCAGCAATAAGTGCCGGTGAGATGGTTCAGTGGCTTAAGCTCCTGCCCGGCAAGTGCGAGGGCCCGAGTTCAACTCCCGGAACCCACATATGAAAAAGGGGCCGGTGATATCGCTCAGCGGCACGGGCGCCTGCTGGCACGCAAGGTCCTGAGGTCGACCCCCCGGTACCCACAAAAAAAAAATCTCAGGAATAATTATAAATAAGGAAAAAGTGCACTAAAGTTCTTGATATTAGATAAAGTATGGAAAAATTTTGCCCTTTGAGATGTATTTTCTTCCATACATAAATTCAAATAAAGATATTTCAGGTAATTTGAATCCATTTCATTTACCATTTTAATAGTCTCTTTGCTATATTTAACATTTTAAAATCTATTTCCTTCGAGATATTGAATATAGTATATTGCTTCATTTAATAGATATTTCAGAATTGATAGACTCTTCATAACATTAAAAATGTACATTCTAAGTTTTTAAATTATTTCTAAGTATAATACATGTGTTCTTCTATGCAAGCAAAGCCAATGAACAATAAAATAAATTTAGTACTTACTGGGTGGAAGCCAAAAATATTTACAATGTTGTTGGGTGGGTTGTATAAGCCAGAATATTTCTACATTCATAAAATGATCAAATAAAATAATTAAAATAATGACAATTGTTATTATTATCAAGCTGCATACCTGAAACACATTCTCATCTTGAGTGGAACCCTAGAAACTTAGAGTTATACAAAAATGTATAGCATAGATTTCTAAACATTTCAAGAGTCAAGATTTATCAACATCTGGTATTACCCCTTTGGTTAGAAAAATCTGTACATTATATATATATATAATTTTGCTTAAGTGCAGTTTATAAAAAAACTGAAAATCTTATAGAGATTCATATTCTAGGTTTAAAACCAATGTCTTAGCTGTAGTCAGATCATATATTTTATAAAATGAATTTCTTGGTTTTAAATTATGGATAAATTATGACATGACCTTCCTTGAATACATCTAGTGAAAGAAAAATGACACTAACATATTTGAGTTTTGGCTAGCTGTAATTGTTAAAAGGAAAATATTTCCCATTTATTTAGCATAAATCTGATCCTTTAGAGTTCTATCTCTTGTCATTTAGTTATGAAATCTCTAGCTACACAGATTAAATATTTTTTCACATAATAGCTTTCATACAGAAATATAGCTACAGTAGCACCATTAGATTTCCTCTTATTGAACCCAAATACCCCCAAACACCCCCAAACACTTTAACAAATCTTTATGAATCCTGGATTAAAGATCCCTTAACAGAGATTACTATCCTCTGAAGGTATCCTAATTTAAAAAATGTCTCCCTTGAATTATGGCAGCCAAAGTAAGTTCACCTGTGATATAGTCAAATAAGAATTTGTTTTCCTCACTTCTGTTTTATTTTTGTTTGTTTTGTTTTGTTTTTTGTTTTATTTTGTTTTTGGCAGAAGGAGAGAGAGAGAGCTAGAGTGTGCTCTGGAGACTTATTTGTTTTCATTTTTTCTTAGTATATGTTTGCATTAGATATTAGTTACATCCCTTGTGTGGAGTTTATACATGTCCACAACACCATTCATATCTTTTTTTTCATCCCCTTTCCTTTCCATCCGCCATCTCTTCATCCCCTATCAATTTGAAAAATATATATATCCATACTTCCTATTGTCAACAGAGTCCACCAGAAAACATATATAACACTTCAGCAGTTTGCCATACTAATAAACATCTAGAAGCTATTGGCCACAACTTTGAGCACCTCTTGTAATTGTAGAAGCCAAAGGTAACTTGTATTAATCTCAAAATATCTCCATAAATTTAGTATTAAAATATTTATACAAGTTTCATTTTCCAATGTATATATCTTTTGGTGGACTCTATATTTTATTTTACTATTTATATTTCTCATATATGGGAAACCATGTAATATTTAAGCTTGTGTGCCTTATTTATTTCACTTAATATTATGGTCTCAAGGCACATCCATTTTCCTCAAAAATATCCTTTTTATGGCTGACTAGTACTCCATTGTTTATAAAAACCATTTTATTCATTCATTTATGTGTCAATGGACATATAGGCTGCTTCCCAGGATTTAGTTATTATGAATTGTGTTGCTATTAACATGGGTATAAAAATTGAGTAAAATATTGGATAACTTCTCCCCAACCCAGTTCTCAAAAATGTAGTTAGCAAGTATCAAACATAAGTAATATTAGAATTTCTTCTCTGTGATTATCAAGAATTTTGAATCAGAAAAAATAAAGCTGTTGGCCTCTCATCTTTCTTAATATTTTAGCCATGAAATCTCTGGAAATCATGACAATAATATAATTGTTGTAAGTAAAAAAATTTTTAAAGTGAAATACATTTTATTCCAAGTGGATAAAAATATTATTAACTGAAAGTGTACTTCATGTTTAATTTTAAAATTTGAGTAAATAACCTGTCAATATTAATTCAATGATTGTTTCTAGAGTGCAGGCTTACCCAGTATGAATGTCTATATATACTATCTTTTAATTTTTTGATTTAGGGCTCATGAAAAATCTTTGTGATTATTCATTTGATTTCTCAGGAACTCTATTACTGGAGAGGAAATGAATTGCTTGTAAGCATTCCAGTCACTGAAATATTATCACATATCAGTTATCAGCACCATTGTTATTGAATACATTCACAGTGATGACTCAACTAAATTTGATTCCATTGAAAGTTAAAAAAATAAATCAGTCTTTTTACCAGGGCATATCTTTTTCATATTACATTTTTCATTTGAATCATTACAAGAAGGACAGAAAATCATTATCAACATGTGACCAAAGTTCTTCTCGACCAAAAACTGATCAAGATATATTAATAGAAACAGTGTTGCACCTGCTAGAAAGTCTAATACAAACACAAAGAAATAATAATGCTGGTTGATGTTGTTGAAATCTCTTCTGTATTCTAAAATTACTATGAACACTCTCATCTTTCATTATTTAAAACATGAATCTTTGTTAGTAAATGTAGATTGGAAAAGACAATATTGACTACCACCAATAGAGATACTGGTGTAATTTTGATAGGTCTCTTGACTTCTGTGTTCATTTTTTGAGGCTATTATAACAAATCACTACACAATTGGTGGTTAAAAAAAAACAGCACTTTGTTCATTCATAGTTTTAAAGACTAAAAGTCTGGAAGCTGGCAGAGTTTCTTTTATCTATTAACTGCGCTGGTATTCTTGGACTGGTGTTTGTGTAAATTTATGGCTTCATCTTCTCTTTGTATAGTATCTGTCTTCTCCTCTATCTTATAAAGACCTACCATTTGATATAAGGTCCACCCAAAGAATCCAGGATTATTTATCTGAAGATCCTTATTTTTAATTACATTTGCAAACAGCATTACTCTAAAAAAATAATATCCACAGGTTCTGGAATCAGGACATGAAAATATCTTTTTGGTGATCACCAATCAGACCATTAATAGCCTCCTAGGCCTTCGTTGCCCTAACCCTTGTTTTACTCTCATCTTACAATTGAATCTGAATGCAATGACACTATTTTCAAGTGAATGGGTTATTAATATTTCCATAGAATCTGGTCAATTTCACTATTAATTATTTCTCCCTGTTGAAGAGCTTGAGGACTTACAGTACTAGAAAATTTTATTTCTTTGGAATGAGCATAAACGTTTGACTATAGCGTTTTTAGATTATAACATTATACCATAGCTATTTCTATTCCTTCATTGAAACAATAGCATCCAGGATCTTCTTTGGACATAAAAAGACTCAGAAGCTTGATATAATCTCTCTCTCTCTCTTTCTCTCTCTCTCTCCCCCCTCCCCTCTCCTTTCTCCCCCTCCCCTCTTCCCTCTCTTCTCTCTCTTCTTTCCTCTCTCCTCTCTCCTCTCTCCTACCTTTCTCCTTTTTTCTGGAAGATCCAGGATCCCCTGTTAGTAGTTGAACATCTGAGGTCCGATACAATCTATGCAAGTGAGGTTGGAATCAGTTTCTCCCTTAGTCATGTGTACAAAAAAGGACACAGTCCTTGTCAACACCTTGAAAATTGTTTTATGAGACATGTTAAGGCAGAGGCATCCAGCTGAGCCATGTCCAGATTCTTGATGAACCAAAATTGTGAAATTAAAATTAGTTCTTGTCTTAAACCATAAAACAAATTATTTTGGTATAATTTCGTATGTAATAATACATCAGCAATGTATTTTTTATATTAGGGAGTAATTAGTCTAAAGATTATAAAATCTGTAATGCTTTTATACTTACAGTATTTGTTTTCAGATTCTGCTGTGTCATATTATTCTCATCTGCCAACAATGTATTACAATTAATTATGAATGTATCTAGTTTCAATCTTCTATAACTAATATACCTTAATTTTTAAAATTTCTATTAAAAATCTTTTGAGATCCAATTTTACACATCCAGTCAATATCTCATGATATGGAAAATGTTTTATTTTAAAATAAATGAGTGTGAAAACCCTCATTTTTTATTATTTTTTATTTTATGTAAAAAGGTAAAACAAAATTTCATAACAAAATAAATAATCATTTTAAATATTCTCATGAGCATATCTTATATAGAAAAATTGCTTTATATTTTTAAACATTAACAACTTGTTTAAAAATTTACTATAATTTTACATCTTAGATTAATATCAAACTTGTCAGGCTATATATTCTTGCATTTAAAAAGTCTAGATTATTTTAGTCATCTCTATGCAATTACCTTCATTATTCTGGAAAACAATGAGCACTTTCCTATGACAAAGAAAAAGGAAGTAAGTAGGATCTGTGTATTGTAATTTCCCTGTTTTATTATCTCATTTATTGTCTCATAAAATTAATCCACCACATTCTCCAAAATGATTTTTTTCTCTTTAAAAAAGCAGAATTAAAATAATTCTAGTCTGTTGGTATAGTAACTTATCATACATATCCACTAATTTGATTTTTGGATGTTTACTGCATTCCACACAATTCCTAAAATGCTTCATGCTATGTTTTTCTTTTTGGTTTTTGGTTTTACTTTTTTTTTTACTCTTTTTTCACAATGACAATTTTAGGAGCTACTAAGCCAATGAACCTTTGTTAAAGTATGGTTCTTATTCTCTCTCTTTTCCTTTCCTAAATTCTCAGTTATATTAATATACATTTATTTGCAAGGATTACTCAGCAAGCATGTATTGTCCTTTTAACTTGGAAAATTATCTTTATTTTTATGATGTAAGAAAATTATGAATAACAGATTTATAGCTTTCATTCTGTTGCTAATTCGTAAAGAACACCAATTCCATAACATCCTTGTCCCTAAATTCAAAAATGTATTGTTTATACATAGGAAACAAAGCATACACAGAAATATATGACAAATTATTATTAAGTAAATAACCTCCAGAATGTTCCCTTCTTTTTAAAATTTTTCTCACTCTTTTACTTTCATGAGTTGCTTAAAGCAACCTACTTCTCTGTACGTAGGTGGAATATACTCAAGTACATATTGTTTTTCTCTTCATATTCCCAATGTGTTTTCTCCATCATGCTTTTTAACTCTGAAAAAATTGTCTCCTTTTTGCATTTGTATTTCTAGTACATAACACACTGCTGTAGTTCAGATCTGGGATATCACTCAAAGTCTTGTTTCTTAACTTTGTATTAGTGTGAGATGGTGGAACTTTTAAGAGGTGGAGCCCATTGTTAAGCCATCATGTCATTGTGGGCATCCTTCTGAAGAGGACACAGAGATCTTGTCCTCTTCCTCTTTATTTCATACTTGCCCATAAGATGAAAGGGCTACCTCAGCTACATGGCCCCATTATGATGTACTGTCTCACCGCAAGCACAAAAGCAAGGGGACAACCCACCATAGACAGAACCCTCTATCTGTCTGAGCAAACAGACATATTCTGTATTGTAAAGTGATTTATCACAAGTATTTGCTACAGTAACAGAAAGCTAATACACAAATTTATCTCTATAGTACCTTCATTCTATTTTTTCCACCATGTAACCTATCTAACTAAATCATTTCACTCTCTTTAACAATGTTCACAGAAGTAAAGCCCAGTACAGCAAAGTTAAAATAATTTCAAACTCCAACTAAGAAACTGGAAGTACAAGTGTATCATAAATATATTGTTTTCTGATTGACATCCCTGATACCACTAATAATTTGTCTAAAGACACTTGTTTATACTAACTTCAAATAAATCTTCTATTATCTTTATACCAGTACTTTCAGATAGTTAGCTGCTATGGACTCTAATAATTTCAATTTTAAATCATTAAATAAAATTACAATTTAAATCCTTCAGTTGTAGAAGACATATTTCTAATATTGTAGCCACACATATATGTGAGTGCTATCCTGGGAAGCACAGATATGGTAAATTTCTATCATCATCACTAGAAATTCTTAAAAAATTATCCATTGCCAGGACAGTGGCCCTTGCCATATCCTTATTTTAATGTTAGGTCAATCTTAGAATGTATAGATGTGAAAACAAAAATACTTAATAGAGTGCGTCAGGACTTTATTCTTCATAACTATAAAATAATGTAAAGATAATTTTGAAAAGGCTGTTATACAAAATTATTTAAGAATATCTGTATAAAATTTCTAACATTTTTAAAACATCCTTACTACTGTCATTGTTTGGTTATATATCAAAAAGTTACTCATAAAATTATAAAGTAAACATTTGAATTTAACATATCAAAAACATGACTCTTGATTTGCAGCACTAGGGGCTGGGGATGTAGCTCAGGGGCGCAGCATCTGCCTGTCAAGTACGAGGTTCTGAGTTAGATTTCCAGTACAAAAAAAAATGATTTTCAGCATTAAAATTTGTCCCTTTCACAGTCCTCTCTATCACATAGAATATGAAATTTCACTCAGCCATTTCCCCATGCCAAAATAGTAAACCTTTGCTTAATTCTTTTTCTCTAAAAACTCTATATAAAATCCATCAGTAAACACTGTTGGTTCTATTTTTTTATTTTATAGGAAATAACTCAATAAAAACTATGGTACAAAATTTCAAAACCATATTGTAGGAGAGTGACACTGGTTAGTACATTGTGTATTATTATCTTCAAAGTATTTGCTCATATTACAAGATATAGGCATGAACAATTGGTCAAACAATTTAGGCACAAATCTTTCTTTTCAATGAATGAATAGCAATTAGTAGTATATCTTAAATATCATATATATATATATATATATATATATATATATATATATATGTGTGTGTGTGTGTGTGTGTGTGTGTGTGTGTGTGTGTGTGTGTGTATATTGTTTTTCTTTTCCCTTTCTTTTTTTCTCCTTTTCCTCATCCCAGTTGCTCTTTCTTTTTGAATACTTTCTTCCCATTTCACTATATCTGTTGTACATTTTGGATCTTACTCATTCAGCTTCTTACACCTGGGAGACAATATGATGTTTACACATGTCAGTCTGATTTATTTCACTTAGGAGTATGGTCTCAAGTTGCATTAATTTGCTTATAAATATCTCAAGTTTATCCTTCTTTACAGCTGAGTAGTATTCCAATTTATAAAAATACCACATCATTTTTATCTGTTTCTCAGTTGATGGGCATTTGAGTTGTTTCCAAGATTTAGCTATTACCAATTGTGCTGCCATAAACATGTGTGCACATATATCGCTGTGGTATGATGTTTTAAATACTTCTGGGAAAATACCCAGAAGAGCAATAGCTGGGTCAAAGGGGACCTCTAATCCTAGATTTTTGAGGAATCTCCACACAGATTCCCACAGTGGTTGCACCAGTCTACATTCCCACCAACAGTGGTGAAAGCATATTTTTCCCCATAGCCCCTCCAGCATTCGTTATTGGTGGATTTCTTGAAGATAGCCATTCTACTGAGGTGAGATAGAATCTCAATGTTGTTTTAATTTGCATCTCTTGATGTATGAAAGATATTGAACATTTTTTCATATATTTATTTGCAATGTGTAAATCTTCATCTGAGAAGTGTGTGTTCATTTCAGATGCCCATTTTTTGGATAGGGTCTTTGAATTTGGTGGTCTTGATTTTTTTTCAATTCTTTATATTTTCTAGATATAAGTCCTTTGTCTGAGGGACAGTTGGCTAAAATTTTTTCCCACTATGCATTGTCTTTTCACTCTGTTGGTGATTTCTGTTGATATTCAAAAGCTTTTTAATCAGATGAGATATTAGTTGTTTATTCTTTGTAATATTTTCTTTGCTATCAGAGTTTTTTATAAAGGCTTTGCCTACACTTATGTCTTGAAGAATTTTACCTATTCTATCTTCCAGCAGATTTAGTGATTCTATTTTAATATTTAGATCTTTGATCCATTACAATTTCAGATTTCTGCATGGTGAGAGATATGAGACTAGTTTTAATTTTTGGCATGTTGAAGGCCAGTTTTTGCAGCACCATTTACTAAAGATGCTATCTTTCTTCCAGTGAATCTTTTTGGCTGCTTTGTCAAAGATAAGGTGGCTGAAGGTGCTTGGAGTTGTTTTTGCATCTTGTAATCTCTTCCATCAATCCTTGAATCTGTATTTTTGCCATTACTATGTTTTTTTTATCACAGTAATTTTGTAGTATTATTTCAAGTCACGGATTGTTATGCCCCCTACCTTGCCTTTGTTGCCCAGAATTGCCTTTGCTATTCTAGCTTTATTCTCATACCAAATGAATTTTAGGATTGTTTTCTCTAATTCTGTGATATATGCTACTGATATTTTGATTGGGATTGCATTAATTCTGTATAATAATTTTGGGAGTATGGAAATTTTCACTATTTTTATTCTTTCTACCCAAGAACAAGAGATATATTTCACTTTCTGAAATCCTCTTTGATCTCCTTTTACAGAGTATTGCAAATTTCAATGTAAAGATCTTTTTCTCCTTTTATTAGATTGATTCTTAGGTATTTTATTATATTGATGGTGTTGTTAAAAGTGTGGTTTTCCTTAATTTCTGCCTCAGTTATTTTATTATTTGTTTATAGGAACACTATTTATTTTTGAGTGTTGGCTTTGTGTCTAGCTACATTCCTGAATTTTGTTATTAAATGTAGAAGAATTTTGGTAGTTTTTGGGTCTTCTATGTACAGTTTCATGTCATCTGCAAATACGTATAGTTTAAATTCTTCCTTTACTATTTTTATTCTTTTTATTTATTTCTCTTGTCTAATTGCTCTGGGTAATGTTTCCAGAATTATATTGAATAGAAAATGTAATAGTGGACATCCATGCCTTGTTCCTGGTTTTAGAATGAAAGCTTTCAGTTTTTCACCTTTTAGTATGATGTTAGCCATCCATTTCTTCTGCATTTTCCATCCTATGAGAGTAAATAAAGATTTTTGAAGTGGGTATTGATAATCTTCTGGATTTCTGCAGGTTCTGTAGTGATTTCACCCTTTTCATTCCTTAATGCATGAATTTAAGTATTTTCTTTCCTTTTTTGATAAGGTTGGTTAAATATTTATTAATTTTATTAATACTTTGAAAGAAACATCCTTCTTTTCATGAATTCTTTGTATTGTTTTCTTGGTCTACATTGCATTAATTTCTCCTCTGATCTTTATATTTTCCTCCCTTTTATGGGCTTTGGGCTTGTCTTGCTTGTCTTTTTTCAGATGCTTGAGGTGCAATATTAGGTATTTTATTTGTGCTCTTTTTGTTTTCCTGATGTGAGTATTTACCACTATAAATTTCTCTCTTAGTTCTGCTTTCATTGTGTCCCATAAGTTCTGGTATGTTGAATCTGAATTCTGGTTTAGTTGTAAATATGGTTTAATTTCTTCTTTAATTTCATCTGTGCTCCATTGGTTGTTTAATTTCTAAGTGTTTATGGAGCTTTTCCAGTTTCTTTTGCCATTAATTTCAAATTTCATTGCACTATCATCATATAATATTTATGGGATAATTTCAATTCCTTTGCATTTACCTAAGCATGTTCTGTGGGCTAGTCTATTTTAGAGAACATCCCATGTGCAGCTGAGAAGAATGTGTATTCTGATGATGTCAGGTGGAACACTCTGAAAACATCTACTAAGTCCATTTATCTCCAGGTTTGGATCATTTCTGATATTTCTCTTCTGATTTTTTGTCTAGTTGATCTATCTATTTGTGACAATGGGATATTAAGTTCTCCCTTTACAATTGTGTTATTGATCATTTGATTTTTATGTCTATTAAAAGATGTCTTATATAGTTGTGTGCTCCCAGATTTGGTGCATACATATTTATGATTGCTATCTTTTCCTTTTGAAGTTTTCCCCTAAAAGTATGTACTCAGGTTCTATATCTCTTTTGATCATTCTTCGATTGAAATTCACATTATCTTCAAACAGAATAGCTACTCCTGCTTTTTTCTGGATTCCTGTTGCATGGAAATTGTTTTACAACCTTTGACTTTCAGTCTATGAATTTCTTTTTGAGGTAAATATGTTTCTTGTATACAGCATATGCATGAATCTTGCTTCTTTTTTCAGATATTATTTACTTATTTAATTTTTAAAAACAACAAGTAAACATTCTCATGTATTAACAAACTCAAGCATTAGAGAATGTACAAATACCTTTTGGAGAAAAATATTACTCAGTATAAGATTAAGCCACATAAAAGCTAGGTAAAAATAGAAGACTAAGGAATGGAATAGTCACAGTGAAATTGCATTTTCATACTAGGGAGACAATACGATGTTTACAGATGTGCATCCAGTTTATTTCGCTTGTGAGTATTTTCTCGAGTTGCATCCATTTGCCTATAAAAGTTTCCAGTTTATCTTTCTTTATGGCTGAGTACTATTTCATTTTATAGAAATGCCACATCTTTTTTATCCATTCCTCAGTTAATGGACATTTGGGTTGTTTCCACGATCTAGCTATTACAAATTGTGTTGCTATAAACATGGGTGCACATATATCACTGTGGTATGATGTTTTTAATTCTTCTGGGAAGATACCCAGAAGGGGAATAGCTGGGTAAAATGGGACCTCCAATCCCAGTTTTTCGAGGAGTCTCCACACGGATTTCCACAGTGGTTGCACCAGTCTACACTCCCACCAACAGTGGAGAAGGGTTCCTTTTTCCCCACAGCCCCTCCAGAATTTATTAGTTGACTTCTTGATAATAGCCATTCTTTCTGGGGTGAGATGGAATCTCAGTGTTCTTTTAATTTGCATCTCTCGGATGACTAGTGATGTTGAACATTTTTTCATATATTTATTTGCCATTTGTATTTCTTCATCTGAGAAGTGTTTATTCATCTCAGATGCCCATTTTTGGATTGGGTCTTTAAATTTGGGAGGTCTGATTATTTTGAGTTCTTTGTATGTTCTCGATAGTAATCCTTTGTCTGAGGAACAGCTGGCAAACAGTTTTTGCCACGTTGTGGGTTGTCTCTTCACTCTGTTGGTGGTTTCTCTTGCTGTGCAAAAGTTTTTTAATAAGATGAGATCCCAGTTGTTGATTCTTTGTGATACTTCCTGTGCGATGGGGGTTTTATTCATAAAGTCTTTGCCTACACCAATGTCTTCAAGAGTTTTACCTATTCTATTTTCCAGGAGATTTAAAGTTTCTGTTTTAATATTTAGTTCTTTGATCCATTTTGAATTTAGTTTAGTGCACGGTAAAAGATATGGGTCTAATTTTAATCTTTGGCATGTGTAGAGCCAATTTTTCCAGCACCATTTATTAAAGAGGCTATCTTTCTTCCAGTGAATGTGTTTGGCACCTTTGTCAAAGATAAGGTGGCTCAGTATGTCTGGAGTTGTTTCTGCATCTTCTATTCTATTCCATTGATCTTCAGGTCTCTTTTTTTGCCAATACCACATAGTTTTTATCACAGTAGCTTTATAGTATAATTTCAAATCAGGGATTGTGATGCCCCCTGCCTTGCTTTTGTTGCCCAGAATTGCCTTGGCTATTCTAGGTCTCTTCTGGTTCCAGATGAATTTTAGGATTGTTTTCTCTAATTCTGTGAGATATGCTGTTGGAATTTTGATCGGAATTGCATTAAATCTGTATAACAGTTTTGGAAGTATGGCCATTTTCACTATATTGGTTCTTCCGACCCAAGAGCAAGGGATATCTTTCCATTTTCTGATATCCTCTTCAATCTCCTTTTTCAGAGTACTGTAGTTTTCAGTGTAGAGGTCTTTTACTTCCTTTGTGAGATTGATTCCTAGGTATTTCATTTTTTTAGATGTGATTGTGAAAGGTGTTGTTTCCCTAATTTCTCTCTCAGTGAATTTGTTATTGGTGTACAGGAAGGCTATTGATTTTTGAGTATTGACTTTGTATCCAGCTACACTACTGAATTTGCTTATTAAATGTAGCAATTTTTAGTGGAGTTTTTGGGGTCTTCTACGTAGAGTATTATGTCATCTGCAAATAATGATAATTTAACTTCTTCCTTTCCAATCATAATTCCTTTTATTTCTTTCTCTTGTCTAATTGCTCTGGCTAAAGTTTCCAGGACTATGTTGAATAAGAGTGGGGACAGTGGACATCCTTGTCTGGTTCCTGATTTTAGAGAGAAGGCTTTCAGTTTTTGTCCATTTAGTATGATATTGGCTGTTGGTTTGTCATAGATAGCTTTTATCAGATTGAGATAAAGACCATCTATTCCAATTTTCTTTAGGGTTTTTATCATGAAAACGTGCTGGACTTTGTAAAAAGCTTTTTCTGCATCTATTGAGATGATCATATGATTTTTGTCCTTGGTTCTGTTAATATGGTGTATTACATTTATTGATTTACGTATGTTGAACCATCCCTGCATCCCTGGGATGAATCCAACTTGGTCATGGTGTATAATCTTCTTGATGATTTGCTGGATTCTGTTTGCCAGTATCTTATTAAGGATTTTTGCATCTATGTTCATTAGGGAGATTGGTCTGTAGTTCTCTTTCATAGTTGGGTCCTTCTCTCATTTTGGTATCAGGGTAATGCTTGCTTCCAGGAATGAATTTGGGAGTATTGCTTCCCTTTCAATTTCATTAAAGAGTTTGAGAAGTAGTGGTGTTAGGTCTTCTCTAAATTTCTTGTAGAATTCGGCAGTGAATCCATCAGGGCCTGGGCTTTTCTTTGTTGGGAAGTTTTTAATTACATCTTCGATTTCATTGATTGTTATTGGTTTATCTAGGATTTTTATATCTTCTTGTTTGAGCTTTGGTAATTCATATGTATCTAGGAATCTGTCCATTTCTTCTGCATTTTCCATCTTATTAGAATACAGGTTTTCAAAGTAGGTATAGACGATCTTCTGTATTTCTGCAGGGTCCGTTGTGATATCACCCTTTTCATTCTTAATTGCATGGATTTGAGTACTTTCTTTCCTTTTTTAATAAGGTTGGATAAGGGTTTGTCAATTTTATTTAATCTTTCAAAGAACCAACTCTTTGATTCATTGATTCTTTGTATTGTTTTTTTAGTCTCCAATACGTTAATTTCTGCTCTGATCTTTATCATTTCCTCTCTTGTACGAGCTTTTGGCTTAGCCTGCTCTTCTTCTTCTAGAAGTTTGAGCTTCACCATTAGGTTGTTTATTTGTGCTTGCTCTGTTTTCCTGATATAGGAATTTAATGCTATGAATTTCCCTCTTAGGACTGCTTTCATTGTATCCCATAAGTTCCGGTATGTTGTACTGTCATTATCATTCAGTTGCAGAAACTGTCTAATTGCTTCTTTAATTTCATCTGTGACCCATTGGTTGTTCAGTAGGGTGCTATTTAATTTCCATGTGTTTAGCAAATTCTTGTGTTTTATTTTGCCATTGATTTCCAATTTCATTGCACTATGGTCTGATAATATACATGGGATAATTTCATTTCCTTTGCCTTTACTTAAGCAGGTTCTATGAGCTAGTATGTGGTCTATTTTGGAGAATGTCCCATGTGCAGCTGAGAAGAATGTGTATTCTGATGTTGTGGGGTAGAACACTCTGTAGACATCTACTAAGTCCATTTGTTCCAAAGTTTGGTTCAGTTGTAATATTTCATTGTTGATTTTTTGTCTAGTTGATCTGTCTTTTTGTGACAGTGGAGTATTGAGATCCCTCAATACAATTGTATTAATGGGTATTTGATTTTTCATGTCCATTAATATTTGTTTGATATAGTTGGGTGCACTGTTATTTGTTGCATATATATTTATGATTGTTATCTCTTCCTCTTGGATTATTCCCTTTACAAGGATGTAGTGACCTTCTTTATCTCTATGAATCATTCTTGGCTTGAAATTCACTTTGTCTGTGAAAAGAATAGCTACCCCTGCTTTTTTCTGGGTTCCTGTCACATGGAGTATTGTTTTCCATCCTTTGACTTTCAGTCTATGAATTTCTTTTTGAATTAAATGTGTTTCTTGTATACAGCATATTGTTGGATCTTGCTTCTTGATACAATTCGCCAGTCTGTGCCTTTTGTTTGGTGAATTGAGACCATTAACATTAATGGTTAAAACTGAAATGTATTGACTTATCCTTGTCATGTTATTTTCTTGTTGGCTCTCCCTCTTTTAATTTTTGTTTTCCCTCCCTCTCTTTAATCATTTGCTCTGCCTGGTGGATTCCTTCTGTTGGGGTTTCTGAAGTTGTAGTCCTTGTTATCCCTTTCTAGAATGTCCTTCAAAACATTTTGGAGTGCTGGTTTGGTGGTTATAAATTTTCTCAGATGTTCTTTGTCATGGAAGTATTTTACTTCTCCATCAGTTTTGAAGGATAGTTTTGTGGGGTACATCAATCTAGGTTGAAGATTATTTTCCTTTAGAACTTGAAATACATCATTCCAAGCTCTTCTTGACTTGAGGGTTTGTGCTGAAAAGTCCGCTGTGATTCTGATGGGCTTTCCTTTATAGGTGATTTGTCTCTTTTCTCTAACAGCTTTTAAGATTCTACTCTTATGTTGAATTTCTGGAATCTTGAGTAGGATATGCCTGGCTGAAGATTTTTTTTTGATCATGGCTAATTGGAGTTCTATAAGCCTCACTTATCTGAACATCAAATTCTTTTTCTCTACCAGGGAAATTTTCTGTGATAATGTCTGTGAACAGTGTTCTGATGTCATTTATGCTATCTCCTGCTTTTTCATTGACTCCAACCAATCTTAAGTTATTTCTCTTTGCGTCATCTAGCAGCTGCTGGATTGATTTTTCATTGTCCCTTGCTGTTTTTAAGAATTCTTTCTTTTCATGATCACTAATTGCAAGCCTGACTTCTATATCTGAGATCCTGTCCTCACATTGGCTTAATCTGCTACAAATACTTTCAATGGAATTTTTGTTCTCCTGGATATCTGCTTGAATCTGCTTTATGGAGTCCATTTCTTTCCTATGCTGAGCATTCATGGCTTCCATCATTTTCTTAAGCTCATCTATTTTTTTGTCTGTGTCTGCTCTAGCATCCTTAAGCATGGTCTTCATTGTGGACATTATCTCTGCAGTTATCTGAGAAATTATTTCTGATTTAAATTTTTCCAGAGCCTCATTCAACTGCTTTGTTGTTACCACTTCAGAGATGTCAGGTGGGTGGCTTTCGGTTTGTCCCACCTCACTGCCCCCTGGGTTTGCCTTTGGTGAACTGGATGTGTGGGGTTGCATCTTGTTTAAGTGTCGTCTCATTTTCTTTTCTTTCTTTAGTTTAATTCCTGGGATGCTGTTTGTAAATTGCCTATGATAGGTTGCTTTATCGCTAGTATTTCAAACTCTTAGGAGATTCTTGGAATACCAGGAAGAAAAGCGCCAGTCAGTGTGTCCCTCTCGGCTGGTGCTTTTCTGTACCGTGGCATCTCGCGTTACACCGCCGAGGTTCCCACTGTAGCCATGGATGGAGTGGCGGCCGCCCTGAGTTCTGAGCTCAGCTGCTGCCCCCCCCCACAATGGCGCCTGGCTAGTGGCTCTCACGCGCCTGACGGCTGGGTGTCAGCACTCACCACCAGTCAGTGTGTCCTTCACAGCTGCCGCTTCTCTGTTCCGTGGCGTCTCACGTTCCTCCACGGAGGTCCCCACTGGAGCCATGGATGGAGTGGCAGCCACCCTGAGTTTCAAGTTCAGCTGCTGCCCCACCCACAATGGCGCCTGGCTAGTCGCTCTCTCGTGTGGGACAGTTGGGTGTCAGCACTCACTGCCAGTCAGTGTGTCCTTCACGGCCACTGCTTCTGTGCACCGCCGCTTCTCATGTTCCTCTGTGGAGGACCCCGGGGGCGCCGGCAGTCACTACATGTCTGTAGATTTGAACCGCTTCAGTCACGTCAGGATTCCAGACACAGGAAATGGCACCGGAGGCCACCTCCTCCTTCTTTGTTGGAGTTTCTCTCTTCACTTTCTCCGTGGGCCCCAAACTGCACTTCAGATCTTTCCTGGGTCCATGGGAGCCACTTCCCTCTTTCTTGTCCTCCTCCAGTCACTATATTCCAGTGTCCGGATGGTGACTTTTGGAGAGGTTCACTGTCTGCTTCTTACAGATCTGCCATCTTTTTCCGGAAGTCGAATCTTGCTTCTTGACCCATTCTTCCAGTCTGTGTCTTTTGATTGGTCCATGGAAGTCATTTACATTGATAGTTATAACTGATATATATTGTCTTATCTTTGTCATGTTATTTTCTCACTGTTGGTACCCTGATTTTTCCATCTGTTTTTTTGCTTCCCCTGCTTGGTGGTTTCTTTCTTTTGTTGTTTTTGGAATTGTGGTCATTTTTACCTCTGTCTAGAATATCGTTCAATACTTTTTGTCCAGTTGGTTTGGTGGTCATAAATTTCTTCACTTATTCTTTCTCATGGAAGTATCTTATTTATCCATTAATTTTGAAAGATAGTTTTGCAGAGTACATCATTCTCAGTTGGAAGTTGTTTTCTTTCAGGTCTTGAAAAAATTCACTCCAAGCTCCTTTTGACTTGGGGGTTTGTGTGGAGAAGTCTGCCATGATTCTGATGGGCTTTCCATTCTAGGTGATCTGTTTCTTTTCCCTAACAGCTTTTAATATTCTGTTCTTGTGCTAAATTTCTGGCATCTTGATTATTATATGTCTGTGTTTAGATTTATTTTGGTCATTGCTGTTTCACGCTCTACATACTTCCATTATCTGTATATAAGATTCTTTCCCCATGTTTGTGAAACTTTCTGCTATTACTTCTGCAAATAGTTTTTTATGCCATTTGTGTTGGCTCCTGCTTTTTCATTGACACAAATTATTCTTATAGTATTTTTCTTTGCATCATCTTGCAGCTTTTGCATTATTATTTCCTGATCTTTTGTTATTTTCAAAAGATCTTTCCTTTCATTATTACTAGCCATTATCCTGTCTTCAAGGTCTGAAGGTCTGTCTTCATTTTCATTCAAGCAGTTTCGCCAGCTTTCAATGGAATTTTTAAGTACTTAGATATCTGTTTGAATCCTTTTCAAACATTCTATCTCTTTCCTGTATTGATCATTCAAGGTTTCCATCTTCTTCCTATCATCATCTATTTTTTTATCTATCTCTACTCTACATTTGTTGAGCAATTCCTGTGTAAATGTTGACATTACTTTTTCTTTACCTGAGAGATTAATTCTGATCTGATTTCCTCTATAGCCTCATGGACTTGTTTCTTTACTTCAGTTGGTATCACTTCAGAAATGTCACGTGTATGTTTTCCAGTTTCCTTTATCTTCTTGTCTCCTGGACTTGTTCTTTGTAGGCTGGAGGTCTGAGGTTGCATTTTGCTTCTGTGTCTTGTCATTTTTTATTTCATATTTTTTTTATTTTATTTTCTGTGTTGACCCTTGTAAGTTTTTGTAGTAAATATCTCTATCACTAGTATCAAGGCCTCTCTAGGCCAGGTTTGTTCTTCAGGATATCTTCTGTGTGTAGGAGGTTCTTGGTTTGCATTTGTCCCAAGACCCTACCTTACCAATTAATTAAAAGTGAGATGTTGTTATCTGTTTGGCTTAATCCCCAGTCCTCTGGTGCTGGGGTGTGGTGAGGTTATTACCCTCAAACTTCCCTTTCTTGTTACAGAAATGAGAACAACTAATTAAAAGTTATGACAGAGTATCTAAATTAGTAAAATTAGCCCTGACAATAGCATCAAGCACAGTTTTGAAACTGACAAACTATGATAGCTATTAATTTTGTACCTTTAACCACAGAAGCAAAATCTACAGTTATATAACTGAAATGATCATAAACAATGAACTTGTATGCAGTGTCTCCCCTTGGTAGAGTGGTTTTACCCTGTGGTGGGGGAATTTAAGAAGGATAGAGGGTAGAACAGAGATAACTGAAAAAGAAATAAGGTAGAGGCCAGTGATTTAGCTCAGCGGCATAAGCACCTGCCTGGCAAGTGCAAGGTCTAGTTTGGCTCCCATTGTCTGCATATAAAAAAATGAAATAAAGTAGAAACCAGGCTGGGGGACAAAGAATGATCACACAAGCTTTGGGAAACTAGAGAAGAGGGCAGAAGATAAAGAATGAATGAGTAAGCAAGGGATTATTCAAGTTTACCAGAAAAATTAGAGAGACTATTCACTCATATGAAAATATGTTTAAGTCTATAGAGGTAAATTGAGGAAAGGGGGAAAGAAGATGAGTAGATTAGAAAAAAATATATAGGTAAAAGTCAAAAAAAGGAAAAGAATGGGAAACAAAAAGGAAACCTGTAAAAAAAAAGAAGAAAAATAAAATAAAATACAATAACAAAATTCCTCTGACATCCACCAAGAGTCCAAAACTACTGGATAACACTGCCAAGCCTGCAGTATAGTTTGTGCTGAATTTAAGTCTGATCTTGGCCTCCAGATGTGGTGGCCTGTGGTCAGAGTCTTCAGCCAGAACTTTCTGTATGTCCCTTAGTGGCTTCCCACTACTTACCCTGTTTCTCTTGGATGCATCTCTCTCCCAGTTGCTGTGCTGTTTTCAGACAGAGACAGGGGACTGTTCCTAGTCCCATGCACCTTTGGTTCCTCCTGGTCCTTGCTCAGCCTTCTGTGCTCCTCTTCCACTGGCGAGTCTCTGTCCTCTCAGGTCGTGTGTTGCAGGGTGGGGTGGGATGCTGTGATATGATCTGGTCCGCTGCTCCTGCTGTTGCAGTCCAAGGCTGCTCAGTCCCAATTCTTGCTCCTCACATGAGGTGGGGTACTAACTTCCCATTCATTGCTTTACAATTTCTGCTGCCACCATTTTCCACCTGCTGTAGTCTGTAATTTCCTTGGTGATGTGGGGGTGCTGTGGGGTGCCTTTCTGCTCCCACCCCTGGCAGCATGTTGACAGCCAGAGCCTGCACATTCCCAAGGTGCAAGGCTGTTTAATTCCCCATGCCTCCCAAACCACTGGTTATGGGGAAGGGGTTAGATGTTCCATTTACTACGCATGTACCCCCATAATGTTTAATCTTGTTCCTGTCAGTTCCAGTTAGCACTCTCTGTTTTATTTTAATTTCTCTGATTAGCTTTGAACAAGGCTTCTCCTCTATTCATCCATGTTTAATCATCCTGTTAACCACTTTTTTATATCACTTGTGCTATATCCTAATTTTTTTCCTGACTCTGATCAATCTTATGTTATTCTTCTTTGCATCATCTAGCAGCTGTTGGATTGGATTTCATGGCTCCTTGCTACTTTTAACAAACCTTTCTTTTCATGATCTCTAACTACAGTTCTGACTTCTGTGCCAGTGATAGAGTTTAGTGGCACAGTGCCTGCCTGGCAAATGCAAGGTTTTTAGTTCGATCCCTGGTGCCAAAAAACAAGAAAACCAAAAAAACCCTGTCTTCTGTATCTGAGATTCTCTCTTCACATTGGTTTATTCTGCTATGTATACTTTCAATAAAATTTTTAATCTCCTGTATGTCTCTCTGAATATATTTCATGGATCCCATTTCTTTCTAAGTTTGACATTCATGATTTCCATCATTTTCTTATGCTCCTCTAACTTTTTTCTTATCGATTCTATATCTATTCTATATCTATATCTATTCTAGATAAACTAAGTCCTTTACTATGACCATCATGTATTTAGTTATCTGAGAAATTATTTCTAATTTGATTTTTTCTAGAGCCTCATTCATCTGCCTTGTTATTTCCACTGTTACCATTTCAGAGAATACAGGTAGGTTGCTTTTGAACTGTTTCACCTCACTGCCCCCTGGGTTTTCCTGGGGTGAGCTGGAAGTTTGGGGTTGCATCTTGCTTCTGTGTCTTCTCATTTTCTACTTTTTAGTTTAATTTCTGCATTGATGCTTGTAAATTGCTTATGTTAGTTACCTTTTTGCTATTATCAAAAGCTCCTTAGGAAATTAATACTTTTCAGAGATGTCTTCTAGGTGTGGCTGGATTTTGGAATTTGAGTTTGTTGCAAGATACTACCTCTTCAATTTATTGGGGTGAGAATTTTCTACATATGTGGCCTAGACCCTGGTTCTTTGGTTCTGACCTATAGTATTGTTTATGACCTTCAAGCAATCTCAGTCTTGGCCTACAAGGAAGAAAAATTGATTACAACAACTTTGTCACTTTGGCTAAAGTAGTATAATCAGTAATAATAACAATGTCTAGCACAGCCCAGAAAATGACAAATTGTGATAGCTATTAATTTGCCATCTTTCACTGTGTGAATAAGATTTGTTGTTATATAACCAGAATTACTCACCAGTCATAGCAGCCTGCAGTGTCCTCTGTTCCACTCTACTGGTGCTTTTCTTTATGGGGGCCTTCTGGAGTCACTTGTAGTCACCATGCCTCTGTAGAATCAAGCTGCCTCTCTCAAGCCATGAGCTGGGATTCAGGGAGAAAGTTCTCTTTGCCACCTCCCTCATCTGCATTGATGTCTCTCTCTTCACTCTCCCTATGGGCTCCATCTCTCATTTTAGATCCTTGCTGGATCCTGGGGACCCACTTCCTTCCCTCTTCTCTTCCCCACATTGCTATATACCAGTGTCTAGACTCCAAATCTCAGAGAGGCTGATTTGGCACCCCTCAACACTTGGCCATCTTGCCAGATGTCTAGAACTGTATATTTTAGATGTTTACAAAATACTTGATGAATGAATATTTCAATATTAAAATATGTGGCAGCTGCAAAGTATTGAAGTTACCCAACAGCCTCCAGGTTCCCCATTTCTGGAGTTCACTGCAATGTTTACATTTATGAAGAGCCCCCCCAGGACTTCTACTAATCAGTGACTGAGCAGAGGAAAAGTACTAGAGAATACTCATTCCACTCTAACGCATGACTTCTTTAATGGGCAATATAATTATCTGAAATACAGTCTAGGGCTCTTCTAATCTATTTCTGTTTGTATTTCCTTCTCTCTTCATTGGTGTCAGATTGCTTCATGGTCTATGTCTCCTCCTTTCTAATCTGCTCATGTTCATTCTCAGGCATTTCTCCCAGTAAAGCTCTTAAACTTATATATCTATCTTTCTGCCAGCTTTTGAAAAGGCTGGAACTGACAGAGGTTGCTGTTTATTTTTCAGAAATATGCATAATAATTTGTTTGAAAAATAATTTTGTAGTTAAATTTTTTAAATGAGTAAATGCATTGTATATGCAGGGACTCAGTGACTCAGATTCTTTTGGTGTATGAGCTGCCAGGATCAGTGCTTAGAGGGAAGAAGATCGAGGCCCTAAGTGTAAGTCAGCCTTAAGAACCAAAACAAGAGAAACTGAAACCAGTTATCAGCCAAAAAAGGTAACTATAAATAAGCAGCCAAAGTCAAACTAAATTGATTAAGTTGAGGAAGACTCAGAATTTGAAAGTATAGTTAAAAGCAAGTCTAGGATAGAGCGTGATAGCCTAATTTTTTTTTCACAAAATGAACCAGGGAATATAATGCTGACTTTGTCTTCAGTGGTGAGGCTAAACTCATACAGCACATTCACATTACAGTATGCCTCATTATACATGGAAGTAGATAATAAAATATAAAAATAAATAGTTTCAAATTGCAGGGTATTTATTTTAATTATCTATGTCTTTGCTGTTTCACTCACTGTTCTGGTAGGCCAGAGATTAATAGCAATGTTCATAAAAACAGAATACTATATTTCCCAAAGAGTATTAGGAAGACTCCAAGAAAGGCTCAGAAATGGAAAAGACATAACTCAAAGAAATTATGTGATGGTACTAAAGAAAATATTTGACTATGCAGGACAACATTCATAAAAATTCCATTTATTTTCCTGAATCTTTTACCTTTTATGATTTTATTCTACATAGTGTTATGCTATTCATGTTAAGTGCCTCATGCACATGGCAACAAGAGGATTTATAGATTATTTTGAGAGCTACAATGCAGCAGTAATGTGGACTACACTATATTAGAATGAAAAGAAAATCTAAGAAGAAATGTATAAATTGTCACCCCAAATTGTAAGCATTATTGAAATAATTGACATTTTCAGAATAGAGAGGATATAAAAATTTCTTAAGCCCAATAACTCCTTTTTAATTAATTGACTGAAATAAATATTATTGTTTATTTGTGGTTTACACCATGATGTTATGATCTTTGTCTAGATAGTACAGTCATAATAGCGAAGTAAGTAAACAACTATCATCAACCCTAGTTACATTGTTGGAAATGAGCATGTAAAAATCTATTTAACAATATGCTTAATACAACTTTATAAAATTTAGTCCTCATATAATATATTCTATTTTTAGAATTGTTCATTCCACCTATCTGCTATTTTGTATCCTTTGACTTACATCCCCCATTTTTTCTACTGCTTGCTCCCATCTTAACCCATGGTTTCTTTCTCTATCTCAGTGTTTGAGCTCTTTTGAAAATTAACTCTATAGTGATATATCATAGTATTTTTCCTGTACTTGGTTTATTTTACCTAGTGTAATTTTCTTCAGATTCAAATGCCAGAATTTCCCCCATTTTGAAGTCTGAATATTCCACTGATTTTTCTCTCTGTCTCTCTCTCTCTCTGTCTCTTTCTCTATATATTATGCATTATATAGTATATATTATACATATTATTATATATTATACATATTGTTATATATTGCATATTATATATTATATATTATATATGGTTACTGTGAATAATGGCATAATGAACATAGAAATGGAAGTATTTTACAAGGCAACAATTTTATTTCCTTTGTGTATTGCTGCATCATATGGTAGTTTGAAATAATAATAGACCTATTTTCAGCCAGGCACTTTTATTTAGAAATGTTGAACGAAATAGGGTCGTGTCCTTGTTGCAATTTGGTAGGCACTTCAGAATGATTCTGAATATTAAAATTATTTAAACTAATTTGGAGTACTGAACACAAGTAAGCTTTCAACCAACAAAATATCAGTATGGGGGACAGTGTGCACAATATACCTATATTTCCTTCATAGAAGTGGAATAAAAAGTTTAGTGTCAAACATGTTAGAGAAATTGTTTAGTATAGACCCTCACTCTTGTGTGACTGATTAGCAAAATTCTTAAATCAAGGGTGTAAGAGCTGTCAGCAGGCCAGAAATAATCAACAGGGATATAGGAAATGCAAAGAATAACATTCAGTACAAAGGAGATGTTACCTATCAGTGTTTGTACAATGAAATTTCCATCTTAAAGAGACAGGTTTAAGTGTATGATTGCATAACAAATAATTCAGGGTATTGAAATATCTGACAAAGAAGATTTGAATGGTATGTTTTTCCTTATGCATAGTAGCCTACATAAAGGTGCTGTGGAGAATGGAATCTAATAATTGCTGAGTTAGCTATTAAAGATCTTGATGTTAAGAACTGAGTATTAGTGATGCTCAAAAGAAAGTTCTTATGCATGTTAGACAAACATAAATACACACAATATAGACAGTGGAGATGAACAAGAAGAAAAGAAAAAATGTGGCAGAGGCATGGAAGTCTTTTGCTTCATTTGAAGGAATTATCAAATCTGTATTTGTAAAATCTAAACAGGCAATTGAAGTTGCAATATAAATTTTACCATTAAATATGGTGGTCAGGTCATCTGGTTGTTTGGAAATGGAGACCTGGAAGTGACCACAGACCAATGTTTTGATTCATTTTAGAAATCCTCTGTTCAGTGAGGATATTGAAAAGATTTTATATAAATTTGACTTACCTTTTATTAAGTTCTATTCCCTGGTGAGGTAATATTTCAGAATTAGCTGAATGTCAAGTCAAAAAGAAATTCAATTATAAATGTAAACCCAGGCTCAATTGTCTGGTTGTAAATGCCGTTTTGAGCCTATTAGCGTGCATCCTTTGTTAGATTTTTACTGTTCTCTTCTTTGGCAATGCAATCTATTTTAGCAAAGTAAGTCCCCAACTTACAAACAAGTTCCATTCAGGGAGAATATTCCTAAGTTGGATTCATTTGTAGGTCCAACAAAGTGAGTCTCATACACGTTTCATACAGATATACAAGGTGAAGCATTAAAAACAAAACAAAAACACAGACAAAAATACTGCAAAAATTATTTTTAATTTTACAGTCAGCTTAAGTGGTGGTACAGTACAGTACAACTGTAAATAAGCTATTTTCACTTTTATACTTTTTTTTATGTGGGTACCAGGGGTCGACCTCAGGACCTCGCGTGCCAGCAGGCGCCCGTGCCACTGAGCAATATCACTGGCCCTTTTCTCGTATGTGGGTTCCGGGAGTCGAACTCGGGCCCTCGTGCTTGCCAGGCAGGTGCTTATGCCGCTGAGCCATCTCACCGGCCCCTATTTTCACTTTTGTTTCCATGATTATTGCTTTGCTCTTCCTAGCAGTCCCCTCCACATCATCATTGCTTTTCCTTTTGCTTCTGGACATCTGGGCTCTGATTGAGCACTGTACTACTGCACACTCTCACACTGTACGGTAGGCACACAACTCTGACCATGTCCAGCAGACAACGAGCTACTTCTGTGATTGGTTCCCTTCTTTGAAAGGTCATAATGTGAGGTCCATTCATATCTGTGAAAGTTCACAACTCAAATGTTTGTAAGTTGAAGATTAACTTACTGCATTTTAGTTAGATTTCTCAGTGCTGCAAACTATTAATCTTTAGGAACATTTGCTACTAAGACCTTCCTTTAAGAGATGGAAATGTTTAATGTTCTCAGCATGCATCTCACATTACTAGAGGAACTTATTCGAAATTCAGAAACAGTAGATCAGATATCACATGCATAAATGTCAAAGAGGAAAGGACATGTATAGGATAAAAAATTGGTAGTGTGATAGATATTTCACTAAAATAGGATCTGGCAGTTTCTTTTCTTACTTTGGAAACATCAAACATTTTGTTAATTTCTCTCTCTAACTAAATTTTGTGAACATTTGTTGGTCTGCGGTCTTTCACTGGTAGCTACAATTGTGAGACAACCTAAGTGGCTGAACTACTTATTCATTAGTTCCTATTCCTATTGACTTATAGTTGTACAGAGAGATATTCCTATGTGAATGATCCTGGAGAAATCCTTCCAACAGTGAAGAAAAAAACAAAAAATACAAAGGCTTCATAAGAAATAATTTTACAGGATTTTTAAATTTGAAGTCTAGGTTGTCATCTTTATTAGAATTTGAATTTGCTGCCAGGAGTGTGGCCTATTCCTGTAATTCCAAAATTCAGGAGGCTGAGGCAGGAGAACCTCCAAGAGTTCAAGGCCCACCTGGGCTACACAGTGAGTTAAAACTAGGGTGGACTGCATAGGAAGACCCTACCACAAAAAATATATATATACAAATAAATAAATAAAAAGTATTTGGGTTTCCTACAAATGGTATTGTATCAATCTTAAATAGAAACAGTAAAGTAACTTATGAATAAGATTGGCAGAGATATCTTAAAATGCATGGATTCTAGGCATGGAAATGTACAGAAGTCAGTTTACACTTACAGTGTAAAGAAGAAACAGAAAATGTAAAGAAAATTTCTTCATAATAATAAGACTCTATCCACCATAGCTGTGTTTCAAGATGACTGATCTCTAGAATTCTTTAGTTAAAGGACATAAAGTTACAGCAAATGTATGACAGATATGTATGATTATGTGGCAGGGTACTCAATTTTGATAACTCTGAATATACTATACTAATAACCAGGAGATCACATAAATGTTAAAATTTCCAATGTGCTTAGATTAATTTTTTTTTTTTTTTTTTTTTTTTTTGGTGGGTACCGGGGGTTCAACCTCAGGACCTTGGGCGCCACCAGGCGCCCGTGCCGCTGAGCGATATCACCGGCCCCTTTTTCGTATGTGGGTTCCGGGAGTCGAACTCGGGCCCTCGCGCTTGCCGGGCAGGCGCTTAAGCCACTGAGCCATCTCACCAGCCCAGATTAATTTTTAATGTTAGAAGATTTCCAAGAATCAATAAAGTACTATATATAGGTATATACCTATATGCCTACATATATGTTACATATATATACATCTATATATGTTATATGTACATAAACAGATAGATACATACAATGGAATATTATTCAGGCATAATGTGAATGAAATCCCATCATTTGAAGTAACATGAATGGAATTGGGGGTTACTGTGAAATAAGCCAGTTACAGAAATTTGAGTATCACATGTTCTCATTTATTTGTGGAAACTAAAATATCTATCCCATAGACAAATGGAGGGGAATGCTGGCCATTAGAGACTGGGAAAAAGCAGGAAGGAAACGTGTCAGAAATAAGTTAAATAAGGAGTAACGTAACATATTAAAAAGTGGGAATTAGTTCTGGATTTCTATAGCATAGTAGGGTAAATATTGTTTAAAACAACATATGATGTATTTCAAAATGGTAAGAGCATTAAATTCCCATCATATAAAAATGATTAATAAATTTGCTTATTACCCTGATTTGATTATTATTTTTTGTATGCATGTATTGAATTAGCATAATTTACCCCCATAAAGCTGAACAAATGTCTCAATAAAGTTACACAAAATACAAAAAAAAGTTTTTCAAGACAGAGTATTTTCATATGTTTAATATTATCTTATTAGTTTGAAAAGTGGAACATTTTCTGCTATGTCTTGTTCATTTAAAATTCATTTAAATTCAGATTTTCATCAAAGGCATTACAAATTAAATTTAATTCTTCAATTGGCTAGTATTAGACATGTATTATAAACAAATAGCTCAGTCTCCATTTTTCAAATATATATAACAAGAAAAATATGCTTAACTTGAAGCATGATTTTAAAAGATCAAATGAAATATTGCATATGGACAGTAGCATATGCATTTATTAACCACTATCTGTTTGTTTTTTACTTATTACACTCCATGAATGGATAAATTTTTATTTTCTTTAAATATAACCCATAAATATTATGATTTATTTTGTTGTTCATAGTTTACATGTGTGCTTCCTGTATTCTTTTGGTATATCTATATTTTCTTTCTTTCTTATTTTCTAGTCTCATGTGCAAAGAGAAGTTCCAGGCTTATTTTCTATTTGCCCTAATTCAGCACGTAACATGTTTATCTAACTTTCTTAATCCACAAAGCTATTAAGTGTTAGAGGCAGGAATTGATCCCTGACTTTCTGGTTATTTATGATATGCTGCATTTATATCCTAGTGTTCGATCAAACGCAAACATCAATTTTCAAAATTGCCTGGTTTCACAAACTTACATCTAATGTGGCATATGAGAAAATAACAAAACTAAATCAAATGAATGCATCATTCTGAAAGGGTCTAGGAATTACAATTATTATTGTCCTTTTCCAATTTTTGATAGTAGTTTCAGAATAAGTGGGTCATATCTGAAGAGAAGGAGGTAGATTTCTGATTTGAAAAATAATAAGTTACTTCTAGCAAACTACTACACAAGAGAATGGAAGAGCATATGGCTGAAAAAGATATTAAAGGGAGGAAAAACATGTTTGACATGGTGAATGATGACAGAGAATAGAATTGGGTGAAGAGGAACTTACTAGTAAAAGTGACAATAACTAATTTAAATGATAAGGCAATGGTAACTTAGGAAATATATATGGGGAAATCTATTCTAGCAGATGTTATTTTTATAAGAATTTCAGAAATGTGAAATAATTGTGGAGACTATGCTCTCTGGAGGAAAGGTGTTATATAAGTGTGACTATTTTTACTTCTTGCTATGAGGCAGAATACTACAAAAATACCTTTATCAGAAAGGAGATTTTTTGAATAGAATTTGGGGGTCATATTAGCATTTTATGTCAAGTTTTGGATGAATCAGCTACTTAGAGAAAATAAAATCTAAGAACCTAAAATATGTTATAAGTGTTTACTGTGTAGAATTTTGAAGACAAATTTCCTGGTTGTGAAAATGAATATCAATACCTCTAGTTCCACAGAGAATAATGTAAAAATGCGAAATCTGATTTATTTTTCTACTGAAAATTGCAAATTCTTTTTTCATTTTAAAAATGTTTGTATTTGATAAGTCAAAACTATATATTTGTGGTGTCCAACATGATATTTTGGTATCTATATAAACTGTAGAAAGGCAAAATCAGGTTAACATATGTGTCATTTCACATACTGATAATTTTGTGGTGAGAATACTTAAAATCAACAATCTTAGCAATTTTTAAATATGCAACATATCATTAAATTGTAATCACTATGCTGAACAAAAGATCTCTTGCTCTTATTCTTCCCATCTAACTGAAATATTATACCCTCTGAAAAATCACCCATCACAATTTTGATGCCCATCATTCTGCTTACTACCTGCATGACTTAGACTTTTTTTACACTCTATATAACTGAGATCTTGCAGCATTTGTCTTTATGTATCTGGTCTCTTTCACTTAATATAATATTTCCTAGGTTAATCTATGTCATCACAAACCTCCTTCTTTGTAAAAGCTAAACAGTATTTCATTGTAAATATGTATAACATTTTCTTTTCAGTTCATCCGTTGATGGATACATAAACTAATACCATATCTTATATTTTGTAAATAATGCCAAAGTGCTATTGTTCAATCATATGGTAGTTAGTTCCAGTTTTATTTCATTGAAGAACTGCCAGGAAGTTTTTCCATGATGGCTGTTCTAATTTACTTTCCCAACAAGAAAGGGAATTTATATTCTTAGAAATTCTTATTTTTCCCTCTAAACTTATTTATTTCATTTATGTAAAAGCTACATTTTTGTGGACATACTATTTTGGAATAATTTACAGCTTTGTTGGCATTATACTATTATACAGAAAATAATGTATTCAATAAGTAGGTCTTATATGTAATTCATCTATCAGCAGTTTTGCTAAATATGAATGTGTTGCAATTCCTATAATTGTCATTTTAATTCTACTGACTTCTCAACAAATTTGTTGTGTTTATAATACAAAACTGAAAGTCTCATTAAATAGGGAGACTATATGTCCCCACAAAAATACTGACATGTTTTTACCATGAACCTCCTCTGCTTAATCACTTGAACCACAGTTTTGCCTTTAAACTCATTACAATATTTTTCTTTACACAATAGGAAATATATTTAGAGTTACAGAAAAAATGTAAAAATAGTACACCTTTTGCTTAGTTAATCCAAATGATGACATCTTCCAAAACCTTACTACATTATCAGGAGATAAACATTATAGAATGTTATGAACTGGTCTAACTAGTAGTATTTTGAGCAATTCTTTTTTGTGACCCTATGGTGCTGTAGGTTTTAATTCAGAAACATAAGGTTTTGTGTTTCCTTAGAATTCACTAATCTGTGACAGTTTCTCAGTCTGAATTTTTGTTAAGGACTTTGACACTTTTGAACAAAATAAATCAGTTATTTTGCAAAATAAGTAGATCTAGATTATGCATTTTGGAGGCAAATAGGAAAGATGTAATGTGCCCTTGCTAATACATCATTCTGAAGTCTACATGAAGTCAACATATATAAATACTGGTGATGGTAACTTAGGTCTCAGTTAAGTTTTGTCAGCCAAATTTTTTTTATCTAATAACATATTCTTTAATCTTTTGTCATTAATAAGAATATTTTATTGATGGTACATTAAAAATATACAAATATCTTGTTGCTCATGACTTCACTTACTAATTGTAGTAATCGTGAATGATTCCTGTCTATAATGATCATTGTTTTGTATAACTGATTGTGAGTTTTTGTTGCTGTCATCTCTTCTACATTTATTCACTGATATTTTATAGTAAGAAGGAGCTTTCTATACCCTGCTTCTATATATTTACACAATTATTTATTATGTCAATCTAGAGGCATGGATATTTATTCCCTTACTGAGCCATTAGCTGTTCCAACAAATTGGATCCTGTGTGGATTTCATCATACCCTTATTTATAAACTCTTATTTCCTGGTACCTTGAGATCAAATTGGCCCATTGTGTCTTTCCCCACCCAAGTCCTGGTAGCAGCTATTTCTCCAGGGACATCTGGTTCATTTAACTGGAAAGTAGCATTTCAAAACAAGTATTTGGCCACTAAATTTGCACATTTATTGCTACTAAGGTGTCCTTGCTTCTAAATCCTTTATCAGAACTAAGAAGTGTCTCTATATATTTTCTCACACACATATTTCTATTTATTCATTTAATTCTGTTAATACATATATTTAAAAATATCCATGTTCCTCTAAATAATATTATTTATGACCTTCAGTTTAAAATAGAACATGGAGGGTTCATTTTAGTCTCTCTTTTCTTATTTGCAACTATTTTATTTTTAAACTTTTATTTTATTTTTAATGGGGGCATAATTACATATAATTATGCAATATAGTGATATTTTGATAAAGGTATACATTTTGTAATGATCATATTGCAGTGGTTAGTTTGTCAATCACTTCATGTATTTATCCATCCTTTTTTTGGGAATATTAAAAATCTTCTTGTCTTCTTAATTTGAGTCCTATTATTGTGAACCATAATCACCATGCTGGATAATAGAACACTGAAAACTATTCTTTGTAATTATAACTTTGTGGGCCGGTGAGATGGCTCAGCGGCATAAGCGCCTGCCTTGCAAGCGCGAGGGCCCGAGTTCGACTCCCGGAACCCACATACGAAAAAGGGGCTGGTGATATCCCTCAGCAGCATGGGTGCCTGTTGGCGCGTGAGGTCCTGAGGTCGACCCCCCGGTACCCACAAAAAAAAATTATAACTTTGTATCTGTTGATCAATGTCTCCCCTTTTCCTTGTTTAATTTCCCTACACAGTCCAGCCTCTAGTAATCTCATTCTACTGTCTACTTTTTGCAATTAATTATATATCATTTTATTAGTACATTTTTCCAGTACAAAGTGATTACATTTATCATGGAGCGTTTGTACATGTACAGAAAAATATTTTTTGTCCCCTTTTTCTCCCATCCTTCCCTGATCCCTCCAACTATTGGTACTTTTTCCCATTTGAAAAACTCTATTTCTATTTTTTCTTCAATTCTTTTTTCTTAAAATCCTTCTTTCCTTCCTCCCTTCCCATCAATCTCTTGTTCCCTTTCCCATGTGAAAAAGATCTTCCTATCTCTATTACCTTTTATTTTGCTCTTTATTCATACTTTGGTTTTCAATATTACACTGATATGTGCATAGGCATGTTTATTGAGGCACCATTCATAATAGCTAAATCTTGGAAACTACTATATGTCTTTCCACAGATGAATGGATAAAGAAAATATGGTATTTATACACAATGGAGTACTACTGTGTCATAAAGAAGGGTAAATGAGGCATGTGAAGGTGAATGGATGCACATTGAGACCATAATATTAGCTGAAATAAATCAGACATACAAGTTTTAAATATTGCATGGATACTCTAACCTCTACTTCTGAGATCAACTTTTAGATTCCAAATATAAATGAGACCATATGGTATTTGTCCTTTTTGCCTGGTTTATTTCACTTTATATAATGGCTAGTAGTGAAAAATCTGACTCATTTACAGTTTGTTTAACATTTTTCTTATTTGTAGAATATACACAGAATAGTGCAAGAATTTCTAACTCACACTATGATAATAGAAAATTTACTATTTATGCAAAAATATTTTGTTTTTTTCATACACAATATACTATTTTTCAAACTTAATTTGTGTTCTTTTCTTCTTTCTTTGGTTCAGCTGTGATTATTCTTATAGCAGAGTTAGGTGCATTTTTTAATTTTTAATTTATAAATTTTTGGTTTAGTTTTAAATTTTTCAACTTAATTTCATTTATTATGAGGATATGAAACTTTAATATGTCTTTGAAATAGAGCAAATAAAAATGAATTATAAATATATTATGAGAGAAGTTTTATTCTCCCCATTTTACTACCTAGTTCTCTTCCCCATGCTCCTCACTGCTTACTTGTAACCGATTTCTTTTGCTTCTTATCAATCCTTTCCATAATTATATTCTCTTTCTCTCTGTCTGTTTCTCTCCCCCCACCAATTATACAGTCTACTATAGGTACCCTTTGCACTTTGATGATGTTGATGTTGTTCTTACCAATATATACTTAAAATAAATCCACATCAGTTCATGGATACCTCTAAAATTCTCTAATAATTTTTTGTAGAGCTTTAATACTCATTAGATATACATGTCATAGTTTTTTCCATTACTTTCTTTGTATAACTATGAATTTTTCCAAATATTTACACATTTCAAAAATATATAATATTTAAGGTTTTATAAACACATTTTACTTATTAATACAGTATATAGTTTTATATGTATATTTTCATTTTAGCCGTAATTTACTCTTTACATACTGTGCCAGTGGTTGCCAAATCCAACCTCCAGCTTAATGATTTTCTGGTAGGTCTCACATATCTAAGAATACTTGCCCTATTTTCTGTTTTTATTTTACTAGAGTGAAATGTGAAAATTAAAATCAGAAAGGGTAAAAAGCTCACAGGATGAAGGCTAGGGAAACCAAGAGCAAGTTTGTAGCATTCTTTCTCAGTAGAGTCACACATACAATACTTAATTCCCACACCAACAATGTGCAATACAGAAAGATAAACTTGAGTCATTTGTAGGAAAATGGATGGACTTTTAGATCATAATATTAAGAGAATTAAATCAGATGCAAAAGCTTAAATATCACAGGGTTTCTCTTATATGAGAAATCCAAAATATTACCAAAGATCAAAATAAAAGATAAATTGTAGGAAATAGGGAGGTAGATGTTTCTCAAATAGGAAAGGTATCAAGAAATGGAAGGAGGGTAGGATGGAAAGGGGATTAAAAAAGGGATTAAGATGTGTTATATACATGTACCAAATCCCCAGAAGGAATGTAAATGTTATGTATGCAAACGTGTACAATAAAAATTTTAGAAATAATGTGTAAGAACAAAAGTGTTGTCAATAAAAAATCACTCAATCCTTCATGTTTATGCTTTTTTACTGGGTTCAGTCGTGTAGACATGCAACATCCATAAGACTGACTTCAGATACTTAGTGCCACACAAAGACTCAAGAATATTTAAACAAATGTTCATCATGTATCACATTGCTGTTATAAACTATCTGCTATGGTCAAAGGCCTCCAGGATTCTTAGATATTCTTCTCAGGCTGATAGAGTAAGGGCTCAGAGGTCCTCACTCAGTAGTCAAGCCAAGGTCCAGTCCTGTCAACACTGGGAATGTTCTGAGTTTAAAGGGGTAGGCCTTGTCTCAGTGAACCCTTTGGTGCTTACTTATTATTACCATTTACTGTTTTTCATTTACAATATATAATTTATTGCATGTTTTAATGTTAACATGCTATGTAATGCAGGGAATAGAGTGGACAGTGAGTAGGATTCAGATCATGCAATCCCCAAAAGATGGTCCTGTGGTCCACATATGCTTGCTCATTTATGAAGAATTAGTTGGTTTATTACAAGAGGGAGTGTATGAAGAACAAGATGAATGTATGGGTGCCAGGGAAATTGAACTGATATAGCTGAGAAACTTACAACATGAAAGAAGGAACTTAAATATAGCTACACAAAAAATAATTGAACTACTCTTTTTTTATATTTTCTCTGTTGACTTTAAGAAGCCACAATCAATAAAAATCCAATTTCTTGTTGTACTTATTAGATCACTATCTAACATTTCTAAAGCATATGGAAGTGCATAATTAAAGGGTGTTATGTAGGAAAAAGAGTTTTTTTTTCCCAATACTTTTGCTGATCAGGTTTCAGTTCAAAGTGTCCAACATTAAAAGAAGGATTTGATAATAACTGATATTCCATTAATACATGTACAATAAAACTTGGACTTATGTTATCACAGAGCTGTGTCATAATTTTAAGATTTTATTGGGTGCTGCTATTTTACAAATTTTAGACATGACACTCATCAGAGAGTACACTAGATTAAACATGAAAATTATTACCCTCATATTAATACAATTTTAATATTGGAAATGCCAAAAGGATTAGCTGGATGTTTGAATAAGTCACTACAGCATGTTCATTTGACAAAATTTGCATAGATCTTTGCAGAGACTAAAATTAGATGTGCTTTCAGATATATACAGTGCATAACTGAATCTGTAGATATTCTCATTTCCTGGAGAATGAGACAATACAAAATTCTAAGGTTACAGGAATATGTTATTTGTACTTCTACCATGAAGAATATAATACAATTTTCATTTTTATTTTTATTAGTCCATATTTGTAGTATATGATTATATTACTCATAGGGAATTTGTATATGTACATAACACATCTTAATTTTTTATCCCCTTCTTCCCCACTCCTTCCCTCTCCCTCTCCCTCTTTGTCCCCTTTCTTTTTGCAGATCTATCTCCCTTCTTCCTATTATATTTTATTTTGTTCTTCATTCATATTTTGCACTTCTCATATGAGAGAAACTATGCAATTCTGAAGCTTATGTGTCTGACACATTTCACTTAAAATTACAGTCTCAAGGTACATCCATTTTCCTACAAATGACTCAAATTTATCTTTCTTTGTGGCATAGTTGTACTCCACAGTGTATAAGTGCCACATTTTCTTTATGCATTCATCTGTTGATAGACGTATGGACTGCTTCCACAATTAGCTATTGTGAATTGTGCTGGTATTAACATGAATATAAGTGAAAGAATTACTCCTTGTCCTGAACCATAGTTTGCAAATAGTACATTTTCATTAATTGTTTTTCCAGTTGATTCCAGTGAAAATAATACTACAATCCAAAATTGTCCCCTTATTATACTTGAGAATATTCTCTTCACTAAAGATTATTCACTTTAACAAACAGGAGATTATTCTCAATTGTGATACTCCTTCTTATCCAGTTGTTAATCTTTAATGAAAACAAACCTTTAGAAATCATTCCATTTATTGTTTTCTTTGGGGACATTAGACATTTATAGATGGAATACAGTGATGTCAGTTTAAATAGCACTGTGAGGGCTACAGTTAAGTAAAATATCAAATAAGAATTATAGGCTTTGTAAAAGTTAAAGTTTATTTTTAAAGGAAATAACACCCATCTTGGATTCAGAGTTTCTGAATTACTTTTGTCAAATCCAAGGGCAAGTTAAATAAGGAAAGTTTTGAGATACAGAAGAATGTTTCTTTTTTCTATGTAGTGGGACTATAATATTCTTATTTTGCAGAAACTTCTTTCATGGGTATAAAAAGAAGACTTTTGCTTTTAAAAATCTAGTCAGTTTATATAAAAAAAAAGAAGCCTAGAAAGAAAAGTGAAATATTTTATTACATACAGTGGAAAGAATTAATTCTTAAGAAATAAAATACAAAAAAATCTGAGCTTCTTGGTACATGCTTGTGATCCTAGTACTCTGTTAGACTGAAGCATCAAGATTGCAAGTTTGAACCCAGCCTGGGCAACTTGGCTGCTGGTGAAACCATGTCATACTTTTTTTAAAAACTGTAAAAAATGGAGACCTTGAGACTATACTCAAGTGAAATAAATTAGACACATATATGTAAATATCACATTGTCTCTCTGATGTGAGAAAATGAAAGTGTAAATAAGAACCAAAATATTTTGAAATATGAAGAAACTGTTCAAAAGGAAAGGGAAACTAGGGAAGGGGAAGGAGCAAAGGAAGGGAGAAGAAAAAAATGAGAAAAGAAGGATAAAATGGAAGCAAAGCTTTGTAAATAAAGAGGGGAAGAGTGTTTGAAGGGAGAGGAGAGGATGGGATAAAAAGAAGAATCAAGATATATCATGTACAGGTACAAATTCCCTATGATGAATGTGATCATGAATGTTTATGTATATCTAAATTGTACTAATAAAGTTAATTTTAAAAAAGTATGCTGGGGCCGGTGAGATGGCTCAGTGGTGTAAGCACCTGCCTGGCAAGTGCAAGGGCCCGAGTTCAACTCCCGGAACCCACATACAAAAAAAGGGCTGGTGATATCGCTCTGTGGCATGGGCACCTGCTGGCATGTGAGGTCCTGAGGTCGACCCCTGGTAGCTACAAAAAAAAAATAAATAAATAAAATAAAATAATAAAAAAGTATGCTGATCAGTAGAGGGACAGGGGAAGAAAGGGGGAAGGGGAAGTAAAAAGAATTAAGACGTGTTATGTACATGTACCAACTCCCCACAATGAATGTAATAATTATATACTGAAAACATGCACTAATAAAAATTAAACATTTTTTAAAAGGGGGTTGCAGATGTAGCTCAATGCAAAGGCCCTGTGTTCAATCCCTTGTGGTGCAAAAAGTAAAATAAAATATAATAAAAGTACTATGATTTTCTATATGTCTACTAATTATATTGTGAATATGAAGTGTTTCAGTGATTCAATTTACCCTTTGAACTTCTCTCTCAATAGATACAGTGGTGCTTACATTTAGAGGTATTGTTTTTACTTTTTTTTTGTTGCACAAGTAGGATCTATATATACCACATGCTAGTTGACTTGGGGGATAACATTATAATATTTTAATGCATGATGTACAGTATACTAATCATTTTAGGTAGTCATCTGCCCTTAAAAATAAATGATAAAATGGCAGAAGTGACATCTTATGAAGGAGGCAAAGAACAATATAAGTCTAGTAACTTTTTCATAATGTGTCAGAAAGAAGACAAGATGTGTACAGTGAAGTGGCTTAAAACGATCATTTGCCATTCATATGCCAATGAAACAGAAATGGTTACATGTGAGAAATATTGACAGTAGTTATGGGAGGTAGACATAGTTGCCATAGAGATAAGACACAGACTTCAGTCTTTTGTTAAAATTTTACAATAATCATTTTATTTCAGATCATTATAATGTATTCCAATGAAACATTACTACTGTGGATTTAGAAATATTTTGCCCTTAACCATAATATTATCAGGACATGTAGAATTAGTGTGTAACTATTTGAAGTTTGGCACATGTATTGCTCAACTTTCCTGTTGCTAAAACAAAACAACTGACAGTTGCAACTTAAAGGGCTTGTTTATTTGGCTCACGGTTTCAAAGGTTTCAGGCTATGTTCAGCTGACTCCAAAGCAGAAACCTCATGGCAGAAGGGCATAACTGAAGAAAGTTGCTCACTCCCTGCCATCCCAGAAGCAAAGAGCAAGGGAAGAGCCTGAGAGGCAGGGCCTGGGGACCAGATATACTTACCAAAGTTACACCACCCCCACAACCCACTACCTGCAACTAGGCAAACCCTAATAGCTCTTTCAGTTGTTAACTCAGGAATAGGTTAATTGGTTGATGGTGTTAGTGCCCTCAATAATCCAGTGACCTATACAGGAATCTCTTAACTAGGTCAACAATCAAGTTTATGGATCACAGAATGCAGAAATTCACTGTCATCATCCATTTATTTTGGTAACATCAATTCATTAGAACTGGGGAGAAGGTAGAGAAATAATGTTCCTCTATCTTACATTCCTCTGAAGCTTGAGTTATTTTAAAATATATTTATTTGTAAAGATGTTTATTATAAAAGAGCTTTCAAGCAAAATGATATGAACTTGGGCCAGGAAGAAAATTGTGTTTTGGTCAAAAAATACTTTAATTAACAGGTAGAAATGTAGATTTTATGACCTTCATTTCCCTATCTTTTCTCTGATCTCTTAAATCAATTTTGGTACTTTAGTGGCAAATTTCAGTGCAAAACATCACAATTGCTTGGAGGCTTTGGAGAATCAGAAGGCAACATCGCTCTGCTCAATTTGACTCAAGGCCTAGCACTGTATTAAATTGACACGCAGAACAGCTGATAGGCTATTACCAGAGCACTAATCACTTATGAAATTTTAAACCAAGGCTCTTTTTTGCTTAACAACCGTAATGAAACATGTTGCTTTTACCCCAAGTTAGATTGTATTCCCTGGGAAAATTCTGATTTCTACCTGTTTGTCATTTTTCACACAAGAACCACAGAGTTATGCTCTTTCAGGAACATGACTACTTAAGTAATGAAAAAGATTTTATTAAGTGAATTTTGATACTTATTGCTAAGATGTACAATTACTATGTGCAATTTTTGCTGATTCTCAACATAAATATCTGTGTCATGTATAATACTTCACACTCTTTTTTTTTTTTTTTTTTTTGTGGGTACCGGGCAGTCCACCTCAGGACCTCGTGCGCCATCAGGCGCCCGTGCCGCTGAGCGATATCACCGGCCCCTTTTTCGTATGTGGGATCCGGGAGTCGAACTCGGGCCCTCGCGCTTGCAAGGCAGGCGCTTAAGCCGCTGAGCCATCTCACCGGCCCCACACTCTTAAAAAGTAATGAGGTCCAGTGAGATGGCTCAATGGCATAAGCACCTGCCTGGCAAGCACAAGGTCCTGAATTTGACTCCTGGTAACCACATAAAAGAAAAAAAAGGGCCGGTGATGTCGCTCAGTGGCACAAGTGTCTGCTGGCAAGCATAAGGTCCTGAGTTTGACTCCTGGAAGCCACAAAAAAAAAAAAAGAAAAAAGTAATGAATATGGCATGTACTAATGTCTGAAAATGAGAGTAAAAGACTGAAAAGGATTTGTATGTTAGCAGGAAGCAAACCATTCAGTTGTTTGTACTTCATATAAATGCAACAGTTAATTGAGTGGATTAAGAAATGCCTAGCAGATTAGTGAAGCACAGTTCTGGATGTGTCTGGATGATTGGCTTGTAAATTGAAAACTGAGGAGAGAAGAACCACCCTGGCTGTGAGTGGCACCAACAAATAGGCTTGTAGTCTGGATGGAATAAAAAGGGAAAGAAAAAGCGCATCTTCCCTTTTGCTTCAGCAGAGGAGCTATAGTCTTCATTGTTGCCTTTCAATCTTTGCCTGTAGTTCTTTCAGCCTGCCAACACAGACTCTTAAGCCTTCCAAAGCAGACGTTTTGGCTTTTTGACACAGAATCTTACCAGACTTCACAGTAACCTCCAGGCCTTTGACATTCAACTTTTGAGTGGATCCCCCAGCTCTGCAGCATACAGAGGGTCATTCTGAAGTTTTTCAATGCTGATTCTGAAAGCAGTCACTGTAAGCCTTTTTAGTGAACCCTAACAGATACGGTATGAAAATTCAGTTCATAGTTTTTAAAGTTGTGCCAATATCATAATATAAAATGCTAGAAAGACCAGCTTATTAATTTGCTCATTTATACTTACTGAGCATGCTTCTTAGATTGAGAATGCCTGCCATTTTGTAAACAGGTTCTATTTATCAAAACCCTACAGATTGCTATTAATTGCATGTGCTGAAAAACATTACTGAACATGAATGTTTTGTTGAAAGCATCTGTAGCATCATCTTGAAATATTAAATAAATTTACAAATTCATAGAGAAGGAACATTTTAATTTTATTAACTAATTCATTTTTATTAAGCACACTTATGTCCACTCTTTGCACAGAAAGGGAAGAAAGAAATCTCCTTAACACGGGTGCCATCTAATTCCCTTGAGCTAACTGTGTAAACAACTGCTGATTCTGACCCTTTACTGCAGGCATTTGTAAAACTAGTATTTTTTGAACATATATTGTATGCCAGAATCTATATTGTGCACTGAAGGTACAACAGTAAACAAAGCAGGCCTGGTCAGAAAATTGAATGTTACTATAGACTAAGGACTCTTGAAGGTAGTTTATAATATGCTAATCACATGCATAAACACATGCAAAATACAGCTAGCTAAAAAAATGTACCAATATACTATCAGTTCAACTGGTGAGTCCACATTCATTTTTATGGGCAAATAACTTCTAGAGTGTTTAAAATACAAAGAATAATTCTAGAAATAAAGAAATTTGAATTATGGAAAATTGTGCAGTGAGAAGCCCTCAATATGTAATAATACAATTTGAACAACCTAGGAAAATGTAATGTTGGATGATATTTTCTGGCAGCAGGGTAAAATAAATGTTGAGGTAGAAAGAAGTGTTAGTCACCCAGTAGTAACAACTTTGCCTATATATTAGTGAAAATTATAAATAGCAACAACAGAACTGAAATTCTGAAGGCAGTTATGATATTTATTTGTAGTTTCTTTTAATATTCTTTGATGTTTGTATGTAATTTATTCCACCTTAATACTCCTAATTCTATGGGTAATTTATTCCCTTCCCAAGGTTTATGTAAATGTTCTGCATCTTCTCAAAATACTTTCCACTAGCAAACTCTAGAATGCACATTCTATTGATTTTTAATTCCTTTTGTTACATTATCTGCAAATATGAAACTCAGCCTGCATTCTTTGATTACAAAAAATTATTTGCTTACATTACTTATATACAGAAAGTCTTGTGTCCTAAAGAAGATTCCTACCTAATAATACCCTAAACTTAGATATTAATTTTTGTTTTCAAAAGTTTTTAAACCTCTGTGCCACTGGAAGTTTTCCCATTGTTAACTAGTTTTCATGTTCTAAAAGAACTGCTGAGTATATTTAAAGGTAACTATAACTAGTATAATCACATATGACTATATTTTCTAGTAAGATAATTCCAAGTTCACTAGAATTTGAGCTATCTTATAAATCTGTTATTTGTAGAAAACTGTTGAGGACCATTCTATATAATTTTTGGGGAAAATTATTTCATAATTAAATTGTGATTAGGGCTCATCTGAGGCCTAGTAATTTGCCATGGGAACCAGCTATGGTATGTGGATCATTACTCTCTGTGCCTCTAGTCACAGTTGAGGCTTCAATGGTCTTGTGATGCTATGATGCCCCAGGGCAAGATTACATCAGCTGAAGATATCCTGGTTCCTTAAGAATGGAGTAGTAATGAAAAATGGGTTTCATCTTGGAGACAGGACAAACTTCTTTCTAACCTGCAATCTCTCTCCACTGTCCTTATCAACATAAACATCCTCATTAGCATAAGACCAACATCACCCTCTGCTGCCTTGTGGTCTTTTGTTCCCCATGAAGGTCATCCCAGTTCCCTGTGGAGTCGCCATTTTGTCTCTTGCTCTTTCTTTTCACCATGTGTGGTAACACTTTTCAAGACATTGGGGACTCACTGCAGGGGGCCCTGATAGAAAACTGATAGCAATGAAAATGACTCCGTTCCATAGACAAATGAATTTTGTCCTGTACAAATGTAATTGATCTATCACCATTATAGTTTTACATGTTGTTATAAATGTATTTCAGCATCACTTCTTACTTATAACAGTGTGATTCTTTGAATCTCCTTTGAAATAGTTGCAATATACTACATTCTTGTTCCCATATTAAGTAATTAAATGATACATTTGGCCTATGTTCTTTTTTTATTTTTGTGTGGGAGAAGTGATTATAAACTTTTTGAAAGGCAACCTTCAACAAGCTCCAGAACAACTTGATGAAATATTTCTTTCCTTCAAGATAACTCATTTTTCAATGCTCTTCCATTTTCAGGATACATTTGTGCTTAGTATCATGGACTCGATTACCTCTACTCTCCTTTGTGTATTCAATAACACATTACTATTCATACTTTGGCAAAGGGCCATCATGCCCGGGTTTGAACTTTCATCATCTAAAAAGAATTTGAAAAAGTTAAAAAAAATACCATACATTTTTTTGTTTCCCTACATTGTAGTCAGGGTTTGCAAAGGAAACAATTTAATACAGGACACATAATTTATAGGATTTTTTCATAGTAGCCACCACAGAGTCAAATACAAGAGTGCAGGAAATCTGTCCACACACTAAAGACCCAAAGAATCCAGCTGAGGGCCTGGATTCCATGGCAATGTCCTGCATGAGTTCATCTGAAGACCTAGAGCCCATGGCAATGTCTCATGCAAGTCTGTTTCATGGTTCTGTGCTGGGAAGGCCCACAGGTCAGTGGTGAAAGTTAGAAAGTCTGTGCCAGTGGGATGAAGGATCTGTGTCAGCAGGCTGAGGGATCTGCAGTGGAGGAAGAAAGTGATGATCAAAGTAAGGACCAGAGTTCCCCTGAAAAAAACCACAGCTATCCTCAACAACAACAAGGTCCCAAGGTCCTCAGATGATGAGAAGAGCCAAGTTCCTATCAGGAAAGCCAGCACAACAAGCTCCTCCAGGAGAACGAGCAGCACTCTCTCTTCCTCTCCAGTTCTCCTTTTTATGTTGCTGGCAAAAATCCTCAGGTGGGCCTTCTACACCCAGCACCACACTGATTCAGTTCAGCTGGGTGTTACAAGTTGACCACCAGTTGTCCATCCTCCACACACTATGACTGTAATTTGCAAAGTGCAGTGTAGATAGATTACACAACGGCTAGTAGGAATCAGAAGAAACAACTGTGAAATTTCATTATTTAACCTTTCTGCATAATTAAAATTTTGCAATGTATCAAATACAATGATTAGTTCTTAACTAATTTATTTTAACTACTTTTATGATTTCTAGAATTAAAGGAATCTCTAGTTCTTAAGGAAATGTTCGTTAACCAGATGGCTCACAAATACAGATGAAAAATAAAAATAAAATAGCATATCTTTTCCAACATTTTTCATTTTTCTAGTGGAAGCCTGTTCTAGAATGACTCATGACCAATCTGATTCCAGGAATTAACAAACCTAAATATGAAATTGAGGTCAGTATCATTCTGTAAAATTAAACAGTATTATATATTAAACACAAGTGATAGAAATCCATCCTTGTTTATGGCTAAATAAAATTCAGTTGTATATATCGGCCACGGTTTCTTTATCCATTCATCTGTGGATTGTGTATCTGAGCTGCTTCCAAAGCTAACTGGTGAGAATTGTGCTGCTATAAACATGTGTATAATGCATCACTAAAGCATGTTGACTTTAACTTCTTTGAGAATATATCCGGGAGAGGTATAGTTGAATTGAATGGAATTTACATTTTTAGTCTTTTGAGGAAACTTCATACTGACTTCCACAGTTGTACTAAAGATTTTGCATTCCTGCCTGCATGGTTGTTTTACATGAGAAACCCAAAATATAAATAAGGAGTAAAATGAAGATGAGAGGATAAGAAACAGGAAAGCAGACATTTTAAAGATGGATAAGAATATCGGGGGGAGTGTAAGAGAAAGGGACAAGGGGACCAAAAAAGATATACATGATATAGATCATATATATGTATAAATTCTCCAAAGCAAATCTAAATATTATGTATGATGAATAAAAATGTTGTGAATCACAACTTTGCAGTTTGGAACATTGTACATTTTTGTTTAGAAGTTTTCATTTTGAAGTTGGAAAGGATACATACTTACAGGAAGGAGGAACTAATGAGATGGCTGAAATCTCATGTGAATTGAAAACCCCTTGTTTTGTGCTATTTTAATTATCAGAGTACCTGAACCCATATTAATCTTCACTCTGATCATAAACACAGTAGCTGTAAAAGAATAATGGAAAAAAGTAGTAGAAAAAAGGAAAGTGATAAAACATATTTAACTTTTACAGATATCCCTTGCATTTAAGTAATTTGTTATTAGGTAATACTTGAATGAATATAAGGGTAAAAAGATGAAGATGGAGACCAAGACCTGCTCCTGCTCCCACTATTGACCTTGAGCTGTGGCAACTGGCAGGAAGAGAGTCCAAAACTGGCTCTCAATCCCTCCATTGATGGGACTCAGGGACCAGAGACTGGCAGGAACATGAGTGACAAGGTAGGACCCCTGCTAGAGTGCACAGGATGGACAGGCAGGACTAATGGCACAGAAAAGTCTGAAGTAATGGTAAGAATATAAGCCAGCATGTGGTAAGTTAGGTGAACCACCCTTGTGCTTGGGGACAAAGACGTGAGATAGAAGTGAGTGGGCAGGGCCAAGCTCTTTACTTTTCTTTTCTTTTCTTTAATTGTTTTATTGTTTCATATCTTATATATTTTTTAAAACAACTGGGGAGAACTCCAGCCACAGAAAACTAATCACATCCCCCAAATCTAGAAACAAAAATCAGACCCAAACCCACCATAAATCCACCTGCAATCTTGGCTAAAGTACACATTCTGGGATCAGACTTGGACCTACCACAGAACTGTAGACACTAGAGGAATCTCACTACTTTTATTTTACTCTGTATGATGGGTTTTCCTCTTAGTAGTCGGCTGCATTAGTGTGTTTTTTTTTCTTTCTTCTTTCTTTCTTTCTTTTTTTTTTTGTTTGCTTTTGTTGTTGTTTCATTAGTTTTTTTTTTTTTTTTTTGGTGTTGTTTTTCTGTTTTGGATTTTTCCATTTCTCTTTTTCTCTCTATTCTGTTTTCTCCTATTTTGCTTTTCTTTCTGTATATTTCTTGTTTTTTTCCATGTGTGGTTATTTTTGTTTTCTGGCTTTTTTTTTCTTTTATCCTCTCTTTTTTTTTCCTTTTTTTCTTTTCTTTCTCTTTTCTACTGTCTTTTCTCTCTCATTCAAGATTTAGATCTCTAAACTTTCTTTTCATTTTATTCTACTCTTCCTCTCTTTCACCAACTATCTTGCTTAATTTTATGATACTTTCATGTGAGTAAATATTGTCTCTTCTCTATCTAGTTCACTTCAGTACTACTAGACTTTCTCTTCCAATCCTGCCCTCTTGTGTCCTACAATTACCCAAAACTTGGATGATCATCCTATCCCCTCCAACCTTGCTCCTACTATATTTAACTTCATCCACCTCACCATCCTACACTGTAGCTCTCTTAAAACCTCCCATAAGAAGGTAAAATCACTCTACTAAGGGGAAAAACATTGCATATAATTTCCTGGTATAAGTTGGGTTATATTATATACCTGTCGAACTTGCTGTTATAATTAAAGATATCAAGCTAATACTTACCACAGTTTGTGAGTAGCCAGGCTGCGCTTGAGTCTTTTGTTATTGCTAACTGTACTACTTTAGTGAGGATGTCATACCTGTTATAATCACTTTCTCTCCTTGTATGACAACACTGCAATTATGTGGGGTCATAACCTTCACCACAGTCCAGTACCAAAGGAATGGACATTGAGTCAAATAGATAGCAACTCCACATTCTTAATGCATTGGGAAGATGTGTTCTTGGGATACATATAGAGACAAAGAAACACCTACATCTAGAAGACATCCTGGGGAAGAGACATTTCCTGGGAAAGCCACAACACCAGGTATAAAGCTATGTAACACAAAAAATCTACAAGCATCAACACTGGAAACAAAATAAAATCAAAAACAGAATATAGAAAAATGACAATATGAAGATGCAAAATGCAACACCAAACACCCAGCCCATCCAGGACAAGTCCAGAGCACAAAGAGACAGAGAAAATCAGAAGCCAAACACTCGAACTCTCTGAGATCGTAGCAGCAAAGTGAAAAAACAAATGGAAGAGGTCATAGAGAAAATAATATCTAAGGTATAAAAATAAATGATGATCAAAATGAAAGACACTAAAGCAGATACTAATTTAAAAAATAGAGGAGCTTAGGAAAACAATGGAAACCATGGATGCCCAACATTGAGAAGAAATGAAAGCAATGAAACTGTTCCAAATAGAAATCCAGGAGATTAAAATCTCTATTGAAATTATGTGCAACAAATTGAAAGAAGGTGAGGATAGAATTATTAGATGTAGAAGACAGGAATGTGACTAGTGACCAGGAAAAGAAACATATCTTTAAAAAAAAGCAAGGGAACATAAATAATCAATCCAACAGCTTCAAGATGAATCAAAGAGCAGCAACATAAGATTGAAGACAGCGAGAAAGCTGGAGACAGTGCAAAAGCCATTAAAAACATTTTAACAGAAATGGCAGAATACTTCCCAAACATGGATAAAGAATTTGACATGCAAATAAATGCAGCATATAGAACTCTAAATAACCATGAGCAAAATAAATCTACACCAAGTCATATAATAATCAAGATTCCAGAAATTCAACACAAGAACAAAATACTAAAAGCTGCTAGAAAGAAGAAACAAAACGCCTATAAAGGAAAGCCCATCAGAATCACAGCAGACTTCTCAACACAAACCCTCAAATCAAAGATAGCCAGTAGTTGCTTCAAGCTGTAAAAGCAATCTTCAGCCCAGATTGATGTATTCTGCAAAACTCTTTTTCAAAATCAATGGAGAAATATGAAACTTCCATGACAAAAACAACTGAAGAAATTCATGATGACAAACCAGCTGCACAGAATGCACTGAAGGACATATTACAAAGAGATAAAAAACCACAAACACACTAACACCAATAGATAGAAGCTTCCAAGCAAGGCAAGCAATTAAACAAAGTAGAGAGAAAGGGAATCAGCAACAAGAAAATAACATGAAAAAGATAAGCAAATACATATCAGTTATAACCACCAGTGTAAATTGTCTCAACTCACCAATCAAAACAAAAAGACTGTCAGAATGGATCAAGAAACAAGATCCATGGGCTGCTGAGATGGCTCAGCAGCATAAGCACCTGCCTGGCAAGGTTCTGAGTTCAACTCCCGGTACCCACATACAAAAAAAGGGCTGGTGATATTGCTCAGCGGCACGGGCTCCTGCTGGCATGTGAGGTCCTGAGTTCGACCCCGGGTACCCACAAAAAAGAAAAAAAAAATAAAAGAAACAGGATCCAACAATATGTGAATTCAAGAAAAACATTTAACCCAAAAAGAAATTCATAGACTAAAAGTCAAAGGACAGAAAACAATCCTACATACCACAGGAACCCAGAAAATATGGTGTAGCTGTTCTATCTGCAGACAATGAAAAATTTAAGCCAAAACTGATCAAAAGAGACAAGGAAGGTCACTACATACTTTTTAAGAGAAAACTCAAAAAAGAGATAACAATCATAAATATGTATGCTCCAAACACAGGTACACCTAACTACATAAAACAAATATTAACAAGCATGAAAAACTAAATAAGCACTAAAACAATTTTAGTAGGGGAACTTAATATCCCACTGTCACAGATAGATCAACTAGACAAAAAATCAACATAGAAATATCAGAATTAGAAGAGACAGGAAGATGGCAGAGTGTTGAGAAGCTTACAGCACTCTCTGAGTGTTGCCGTCCAGACACTGGAATATAGCAGATCGGGGAGGATAAAAATGAGGGAAGCAGCTCCCCTGTACCCAGGAAGGATCTGAAGCACAGTTTGGGGCACATGGAGAGAGTGACCAGTGAAGCTTCACAAAGAAGGAGGTGGCTGCCGGTACCTTCTCCCTGGGTCAGGACTTGGAATGACAAAACAGTTTCAAACCTGCAGACATGGTGACTGGCAGCACCCCCAGGGGACTCTGTGGAGGGACACAAGAGGCAGCGGTGCAGGGAAGCAATGGATGTGAAGGACTGCCTGGCTGATGGTGAGTGCTGAGGCTTAGCCATCCCATACGAGAAAACAATTGGCCAGGCGCCATTGTGTGGGGGGCAGCAGTTGAATTCAGAACTCAGGGTTGCTGCCACTCCATCCACAGTTCCAGCCAGGCTCAGGCCGTGGAATGTGCACTGATGGCATCAGGCCGAATGAATCTGGTCTCCATCAGAAAGCCCTGAGATTTTTCACTAACCCGCTGAAAACCTCTTCTTGAGACAGATCCACACTGAGGAGGACTCTGTCTCCATACGGTGTCTACAGCAAGAGACAAACCTGGAAGTGAACACTTTTTTTCTCTCTCATTTGTTATTTGTACTGGTGGTTATTTGTTCTTGTGGGATGCGATGAAAGCAGTCTTATGAGAGAAAATTATAGTGATGCACTCTCACATCAGGAAAACAGAATGAGCACAAAATAAAACAACCTAATGTTGAACCTCAAACTTCTAGAAAAAGAAAAAATCAAACCCAAAACTCATAGGAAGGAAGAAATTATAAAGATAAAGAGGAGAAATTAATGCAATTGAGACTAAGAAAAGAATACAAAGAATAAATAAAACTGATAAACCATTAGCCACCCTCATCAAAAAGATGAAAGCAAAAACACAAATTCGAGCAATTAGCAATGAAAAGGGGGAAATCACAACAGATCCCATGGAAATCCAGGAGATCATCAATACCTACTATGAGAACCTATATTCTAATAAGATGGAAAACACAGAAGAAATGGGCAGATTCCTAGACACAATTGAATTGCCAAAACTGAATCAAGAATGTATAAAAATTCTAAATAACCCAATATCACAAATGAGATTGAAAATGTAATTTAAAATTTACCAACAAAGGAAAGCCCAGGTCCTAACAGATTCACTATTGAATTAAATAATTAGAGAAGAAGTAATTTAGAGAAGAACTAATGCCACCAATGCTGAAACTCTTTAAGAAAATTGAAAGAGAAGCAATACTTCTGAAATCATTTCTGGAAGCAAGTATCACCCTGATTCCAACACCAGAGAAGAACCCAACCAAAAAAGAAAACTACAGGACAATCTCCCTAATAAACATAGATGCAAAAATCCTTAATCAGATACTGGCAAACAGAATGAAGCAAATTATCAATAATATTATATGCAATAACCAAGTAGGCTTCATCCCATAGATGCCGGGATGGTTCAACATATGCAAATCAAAAATTTAATACAGCATATTAACAGAACCAAAGAACAAAATCACATGATCACCTCAATAGATGTGGAAAAAGCATTTGACAAAGTCCAGCATCCATTCATGATAAAAACCCTTCAGACAATTGAATTAGAGGGTCATTATCTTAATATAATAAAAGCCATCTGTGACAAACCAACAGCCATCATCATACTAAATTGTAAAAACTGAAAGCTTTCTCTCTAAAATCAGGAACAAGAGGAGGATGTCCACTATCACAAATCTTATTAAAAATAATCTTGGAAACATTAGCCACAGCAATTAGATAAGAGAAAGAAATAAACAGAATAAGGATAGGAAAGGAAGATGTTAAATTATCATTATTTGCAGATGAAATGATAGTCTACATAGAAGACTCTAAAAGCTCTGCCAAAAGACTTGTAGACTTAATAACCCAATTCAGTAGTGTAGCTGGATACAGAGTCAACACTCAAAAATCAAAAGCATTCCTGTACACAAGCAACAAACTCACAGAAAGAAAAATAAGAGAAACCACACCCTTCACAATGGCATGCAAAAAAATGAAATACTTAAGAATCAATCTAACAAAAGAAGTAAAAGATCTATACATTGAAAACTACAGTACTCTGAAAACGGAGATTGAAGAAGATATCAGAAAATGGAAATATGTCCCTTCCTCATGGTTAGTAAGAACCAACATAGTGACAATGGCCCTACTCCCAAAAGTGTTATACAGATTTAATGCAATCCCAATCAAAATACCATTAGCATACCTCACAGATCTAGAGAAAATATTCCTAAAATTCATTTGGAAACAGAAGAGACCTAGAATAGCAAAAGCAATTATGGGCTACAAATGTAAGTCAGACAGCTTTGCAATCCCAGACTTCAAAATATACTACAAAGCTACTGGGATAAAATCAACATGGTATTAGCAAAAAAACAGACTTGAGGATTAGTGTAGCAGAATAGAAGATGCAGTCACAATACCAAGCACACTCAGCCACCTTATCTTTGACAAAGGAGCCAAACATGCTCACTGGAAGATAGTATCTTCAATAAATGCTGCTGGAAAAAATGGCTTGCCACATGCCAAAGACTAAACTAGACCCACGTCTACCACTATGCACTAGGCTAAAGTCAAAGTGGCTCAAAGATCTAAATATTAAAACAGATACACTAAATTTACTAGAAGAGAAAATAGGTAGAAATCTTGAAGACATAGGGGTAGGTAGAGACTTCATGAACAAAACCCAGACCACATGGGAAATACTACAAAGAATCAACAAATGGGATCTCACTTTATTGAAAACATTTGCTCAACAAAAGAAATCACCAACAGAGTGAAAACACAACACACAGAGTGGGATGAAATTATAGCCAATTGTTCCTCAGGCAAAGGACTTATATCTAGAATATATAAAGAACTGAAAAAAAATCAGGCCTCCCAAATTCAAAGACCCAATCCAAAAATGGGCATCTGAGATGAATACACACGTCTCAGATGAAGAAATACAAATGGCAAATTAATACATGCAAAAATGTTCAACATCATTGGTCATTTGAGAGATGCAAATTAAAACAGCACAGATTCCACCAAACTCCAGAAAGAATGGCTATCATCAAGAAATCAACCAATAACAAATGCTGGAATGGCTGTGGGGAAAAAGGAACCCTTCTTCACTGCTGGTGGGAGTGTACACTGGTGCAGTCACTGTGGAAATCTGTGTGGAGATGCCTTAAAAATCTAGGATTAGGGGTCCCATTTGACTCAGCTATTCCCCTTTTGAGTATCTTCCCAGAAGAATTAAAAACATCATATCACAGTGATATATGTGCACCCATATTAATAGCAGTACAATTTGTAATAGCTAAGTCTTGGAAACAACCCAAATGCCCATCAACAGAGGAATGGATAAAAAAGAAGTGTTTTTTTTTTATATAATGGAATACTACTCAGCCACAAAGAAGGAGACTTGAGACTTTCATTGGTAAATGGATGAAACTTGAGACCATACTCATAAATGAAGTAAATCATACCCACATGTGTAAACATCCTGTTGTCTCACTAGTGTGAGAAACTGAATGAGTAAATAAGATCCAAAATGTACAGTAGATATTGGGAATAGGAAGAAACTATCCAAAAGAAAAGAAAAACTGTGATGGGAGAAAGGGGAAAGGAAGGGAAAAGGAAAAAAATATATATGTATATGTACACAAGATAGTTAAGATAGTTATACAGCTAGTATCTCTTAGTTCATTGACAAGTATGGTTTTGCTAATATTTTTAGACAACATTTCATGCCTATATCTTGTACTGTGAACAAATATTTTGATTATAACAATATGCAGTGTATTAATTATTATTACTCCCCTACTAGCCTATTTTGAAATGGTTTTATTGTTGTTTTATTTTTCCTCTTTAAAATAAAAAAGATGAATATAACATTAATAATAATAGTTTCTTAAGACAATGGTGTATGTGTCTTCCTGGATCCATTAAATACTTTAAGAGGAAAAATGTAAACTCTGTTGGCTTAAGAGTAACTCTAAAATCTTAATTTATCTAGTGCTTGAACAACATGGAGAAATGCCATAAATCTTGAATTAACATTAAAAATGCTCATTTAAAATGTAGAAATAGGGCAGATGATATAGCTCAGCAGCATAAGCACCTGCCTGCCAAGTGCGAGGTCCTGAGTTCGACTCCCAGTACCCGCATATAAATAAAAGAAAAAATGTAGAAATATTGCTTAGTATATCCATGAAAAAATGCATTATTCTAGTTATAATCCCTGTGATTATATTTATCTTTTAAACTTTCTTGAAGCAAACTGCTATGGTGTTAATGAAAATGAGAAAATGGTATTGAAATATAATATTTTTAAGAACAAAAATGAGTTTAGTGTAAATTATATGATTTAAGTTTCTAATACTGTAAAAATATGTATAATTGGTCATTATTATTTATAAAATACAACACCAGTGAATCATTTAGCTTAAAATGTTGATTGTATGCTCACAGAATTTTGCCAACTGGTAATTAAATATCAATTTTTTCATAAGTAGAATAAATACATTATATAGGATCCAAAGTTTTTAAAAAATGAACAGTACATGGACATCATCTGTATCTACACACTGTGACACAACTGACTCACTCAATAATTCCATCTGCAATATCTGGTCTGTTGGTCACAGCTGGACTAATCATGCATTAAACTGCATGGATCACAAAGACAGACAAAATAATCATGTAGGTCAGGAGGGTGGACCATCAATTTGCGTATGTTAATATGATCAGCATGAAAAGAAGTCGGCCACAATGAAAGAAATCACCTAAAAATGTAGATCAAGCAGATAATCAGCATGGATGATTCAAGCTTCAGTACAAATGCAGAATATAGACTATGACTTTTCACAAGGGTTCCAGCTAATCAGGTTTTGTCAGTGAATAATGATCTTCTATAAGGATTTTCTTACACAGTGACTACTTGGAATTTTCCAGAAAAATTGACTGTCAGAGAAACATAACATCTCTTAGATAAGAATTGATTATTTTATATTTCATTTAGAGCACTAGAATGGAAACTATTGTTTCCCTTTCACAATAAAACTGACCCACAGGCATACATACATATACATGTATAACCTTAATATTCTTACTCTTTGGTGTTGCCTTAGACAGGAAAACTAACTCAGAAACAGAAACAATATGAAAGTTAAGCAATTCTAAATTCATTAAAATCTATAAAATACTCTTGTGGATTATGACTTTTAAAATTTCAAATTCAATTTGAAAGAGAGCCTTTCTTATGGGCAACCATATATATTAAAGATTTTTTTCTTTGTTTTGTCTGAAAATCTGTGTAATTTTTGATGCTGTAAAATGTAAATAAAATGAAATAAAGAGATTTTAAATGAATAAATTGATGAGCTTTAACAATAGCATACATGTCTATACAATTATCAAGATTGACAATGTTAAATTTTTTGAGGTGCTCTTATCCCATAAACTATAGTTAGAAGAAATATCCCTACTCATTTGTGTTCTAGGAAAGAGCTTACCTTCTCCATATGACTTACATGAGACACACATGTCCCCTGTTTACCTACAGTAAGGAGACATGACACCTACAAATTCATACTATTTGCCTTATAAGTCATCAGCATCACTTATGGACAAAATCATTGTTAACTAAAGTTTGGTTATGTCTCTTTCCTTCTCTATTTGAGTGTTTTATTCTGTCAAGTGCTTTTTTGTATCAAAATTCTCATGATTAATCTCCTATAGTCTACAAATGTAGTGAAATTTAATAATTTATCCCTAAATGTTAAAGAAACCTTGCAATTATAGGATAGACCTTACATCTTTATGATATATTGTGTAATCAGATATTGCCAGATTAGTTTGATGAAGTTTTTTAAGGGATTTTACATCTATCTTTATAAGGAATATGGCCAGTTTCCTTTTAATTATATATGGTATTTTTCTAGATTTGGAATATAAGTTATAATAGTTTATAAAGTGAGTTCTTCATAAGAATAGTACTATTCAGATTATATATGTATTTTTATATCAATTTCCATAAGTCATTTTTTCAAAATTTTATCCAATTCATCTAGGATTTCCAATTTATTGGAAAATATTATAATGTAATTTTATTATGCATTTAATACCTATATTGATATCCGCCTTTTTCTGATATTAGTAATTATCTTTTTAAATTTCTTTATATCTCTTATTATTTATATATGCATTTTATATCAATTTTCATAATTTATTTTTTCAAAATTTTTTCCAATTCATCTAGGTTTTTCAATTTATTGGAAAATATTAATAATGTAATTTTATTATGCATTTAATATCTACATGGATATCCACCTTTTTCTGATATTAGTAATTATCTTTTTAAATTTCTTTATATCTCTTATTACAGGTTTACCTGCACAGTAGTATGTTAAGTACCAAAATTTTTTGTTTTCATTAATTTTATTATTGTTTGTTATGTATTTTAAATCTATTAGTGTTTGCATGATCTCTCTTCTGCTATGTACAGTTTAATTTCTCTTATTTTTAGATTTTAAAGCTAACAACTAACACCATTAAAATTAAACCTATCTTCTATTCTAATATATAAATATAATATTTCCTTTAAGCACTGCTATCTTTTGCAATTATTGGTAGTGTTGAATTTTTTTCAAGTTACACATCATGTTCACTTGCTTTTTCATGGGCGTCACATTTTTATTATATATAATTTCCAAGCATATCTATCTGAGTGAATTTTGTTTTGCTTTCTGCATCAATAAAATATTTCAAATTATTTAACCAGACTGGTAACTTACTTGTAAATCTGATTGAACATCTTAAAACTTATTACTAACCTTAAGTAAAGCCAATCTAGCCATTAACTGATGGTGAGATTAGCCCAACTTTTTTCCTGTTTGGAGACCTTTACTGAACGCAATGGATTTTCAACAAGGTGTCTTTATTCTAGCTATTCAGTACTCAATTATTTTCCAGTCATCTGCAACTTCTAGTAGTTTCAGTTCACAGCTCCTTGATAGTGATTCTTTTCCTAAGAGTGTTCTTTCTTTGTCTGGCATACTGTATCTTAACTTTGTTTGTAGGCCATTTAGTATTTGGCCACATACTCAGAGACCCTTGTGCAGTTTTCTGGATTTTCATTAACAGTTTCTTCTCTCATTCATACTCAGCCCTCAAATTAGAAATAAGTATTTCTAAATGATTACCTATTTCTGCTCTGTTTAAGAGCATCTTTCTTTCTTTGGACACTGCTTCCTTAGATTAAAATCTAAAAACTGTCTACTTTCAGAAAGCTGGGGAGTAGAGGAGATCATCTTCTCTTTTGTTCTCTTTCTCTTCTGTTCTCAACAGTCTTACTCTGCCTTATGTGAAATCTCTGAAAACATCTGTTTGATAAACTTTTCCTGAAGGTGAGAACAATACCAGTTTCTTCATTACCAAAATAAACTTCCTATCAAATATATCTTTAAAAGACTTTCTAGGTTCCCTGATAAATCATTTAAGAATATTAACAAAAAGAAAATTCTAAGAATTGGCTTTATCAGGAAAAGATGATGATTTGGGGTCTCCATTAATTTTAATTTTTCAAAGTAATTATAATGTTTGTAGTCAAGTCTAAGAATTATAGGGGTAATTTTTGGAATTAATATAAATTGTTAATAACTAAAATAAAATTACACATTGATACTTTTCATTTTATTCTTATTAGCATTTACTGTTTCCCTCAAGTTTAAATTGCAGTCCTTCAATATGAACGCTTCTTTTTTTTTGTGGGTACCAGGGGTCGAACCCAGGACCTCGTGTGCCAGCAGGCACCCTTGCTGCTGAGTGATATCACCGGCCCTTTTTTCATATGTGGTTTCCGGAAGTTGAACTGAGGACCACGTGCTTGCCAGGCAGGTGCTTATGCTGCTGAGCTATCTCACGCACCCAATATGAACACTTCTATCTGGTTCTCTTCCTTATTTTTCTCCAAAATTCTTTTCAGTATACTTTCCTAATTTACCTGTTTATCTTCTTAACTGTCTCCTGCACTTATAGGTAAGTATCAAGAGGACAGAGGGTTATCTATTTTATTCACTGGTAAATGTCATCTGCTTGAAACAGTCTGGTAAATAATAGAGTTGGATAAATAATTGAACACATAGGTCAAGTTATGCCAATTGTTCCTTCACACATTGCCATTTGATTTTTCACAAGTACTGGACATTAAGATGTTTTACAATTAAAATATTGTAGGCCATACTTATTTCACAAATATTTACTATAAAGTATTTTCCAAATTCTCATTCTTTTTATTTATTTATTTATTTATTTTGATTCTCATTCTTGATATAATCTCATGTTCTGTAAAATTCTTGAAGCATTTATTACTTTTAGTCAAAAAATTATTTTAAACTCACGCTGCAGTGTCACCTAGCTGAAGGACCTTTCTGGGTATTCCCATTAGAATTTAAACCCAGTAACTCCTATTTGATTCATATTTTGAAGTTACATAGAAATTCAGATGATAGTCTGCTCTCTATGGACTAAGAGTACAGAATAAATTCAATCATATTGATTTTTGGATTTTGCAATGAAACACAAACTCACTGTAGTATATATATGTTGTCATCCAAAGGGATTGCTCTTACAGAGATTTTGTTGAAGACCCAACTTGTTCTGCTTTTAGTATTCTTTAAATCAATAGTCCCATATATCCCAAATACTTAGCCAGGGTTAAAGTTTCATTTTGGCTTTAACCTCAGACTCTACTTTTGGCAGTCTCCCTAACATCCCAATTAAGATTATATATTACTGCTAAATAGAGAAAATTGCCTTGCTAAAATTAACTTATTATCCTTAACTGTTACATTTTCACATTTTAGAACCTTAAGTAAAACATGAAAATACTGTAATATAGTCTATGATTCTTATTTATGGCCTGGTGTGAGTACTAAAGTGTTTATTTATTCTAGTATCTTTGTATACATACAATAGATTTATTTTATTATTTTTTTATTTTTTTGTGGGTACCGGGGGGTTGACCTCAGGACCTCGCACGCCAGCAGGCGCCCGTGCTGCTGAGCGATATCACCGGCCCCTTTTTCGTATGTGGGTTCCGGGAGTCGAACTCGGGCCCTCGCGCTTGCCGGGCGGCTTACCATGCACTATGGTTATAACTTTTGGAGTTCTAGGGGCAAAAGAAAACCTAGCACATTACTTTTTCCTTCTGCACAGTTTCACAGATAGAATATTTGTACTTGCTATAGATTTTGATGACCTCTGCATATGATTTGTTTTCTTAATATGTATAGAGCTTTTATTTTAACACTTAAAGAAGCACTTTACAGCTTCTTTTAGGCATATCCAAATTGCTAGCATCACAACTCTTGCGCTTTGGAGCCATTATTATTACTTTTAAATTAATTTTACTTTTGGATTAACCCACAAATTTGTACATTTTTAAGAGATACAATGTGAGCTTTGATTCCTATATGCATTGGGTAATGCTCAAATAAGGGTAATTAGTGTATATGTCACCTTAAACTTTCATCATTTCTTTATGGGCAGTACATTCCAAATGTTCTCTTTTAGGTATTTTGAGATATATTATGGATTATTGTTAGCTGTTTTAACCCTACTATGTCATAAGACAAAGAAATTAATCCTTCTATCTAACTGTAATATTGTATCTGTTGATGAACTTCTCATCTTTCTTCCTCTGTACTCGTCACAGTCTCTGGTAAACACTTCTATTTCACAGTTTTGTGACATCATTATTAAATGAAATAATTTTTTTAGCATAGCACTGTGAGATAGCAATAGTTGATCTGATAACTGATCTTATAACTGAGATGACTACTAAGTGACAAATGTTCAGGTAGCATATACAATGCTGGAAAAAGAGAAGATTCACATCCTGAATAGGACAGAGCAGGATAGGGTGTTCTGTGTTTTAGATATAAATTGTCTCCCAAAATTCTGATATGTTCAGAGGTAAAGCTTTTGGAAGATGAATGGATCCTGGAGGTGCAATAGTCATCAGTGGATTAATCCATTGATGAATTCATAGTTGAATGTGCTGACAGAACATAGGGCATCATTGGAAGGGGTGGGTCACTGAGGGCATGATGGGAAAGTCTGTATTCTTGCCCCAAGCTCCTCTTTTATCTCTCTATTTCCTTGCTGCCATAGATTGAGCATCTTTACTTTACCATTCTCTTCCACCATGTCATTTTTGCCTTAGGGCCAGCCAATAAGGGACTGAATCCTCTGAAACCATGAGCCAAAATAAATCCCTCCTACTTATGTGTGGATGTCAGGTATTTTGCTGCACTGATGGAAAGATGAACAATATAGAAAATTGGTATTGAAGAAGTGGGGTTATTGCTGTGACTGTAGCTGACCATGTGATTCAAAACCCTTTGTATCTGGTTTGTGGGAGGTGTTCTAGAGAAGTTTGGAGATGCAGGCTACAGAAGCCCTAAGATGTTGTAAGCAGAGCTTGATGAGTGATTCTGGTTGATAGTCAGACAAGAATGCTGATGCATATGCAGCCAGGGTTATGCAGTTACAGTTAAAAATGAGGACTTTATTGAGGTTTTTTCTGGAGGCCATTCATGTTACATTCTGGCAAATAACTTGTCTATATCTCACCCATGTGCTGAGACATTGTGTGAGGCTGAATTTAAAGGTGGTAGACTAATGAATCCGGTAGAGGAAATTTGAAGGCAGGCTAACTCAGGGAGTAGTATGAGTACTTGTGGCTGCTTTTAGCAATATCTGTGGTAATAATCAAGAATAAAAATCAGAGCCAAGTGATCAGAAAAATTTGCACTATGGCTAGAAAGGAAGTGCATGTGAAGTTGGGTCCACAGAAGGTATGGTTGCTGAACAGATTAGTCCCATTAAAATGAACCCAAGTATTTTGAACCAGGACAATAGGAAAGATGCCTTGAGGGCATTGAAGGAATTGGCCATAAGCCATCCATGCAAGATTTAAAGATGCAAAAGGGCAAATTTATTTGAAAGTCTCTACTTTGAGATGAGAACCTGTGGGCACCCTGCTTACTCAGTGCTGCCTAGTAAAGTGTTTCCCTGATTTCACCTATCTGGACATTCAGTGGCCTCTGCAGCTATGATCCACAGGGTTGCAGCTGGTGTTGTTTTTATAGGAATGCAGAGTGCAAGAGTTGTGGGGTCAGGGATGATTCCACCCAGGTTTAAAAGGGAAGCCTTGGAGGCCAGGCAATACATCCCTGTAGGGTGAGGTATGAAGACATAGGAATAAATCTGAGTGTGTAGTGAAGACCCCAGGAAATTGCAAATGCCAGGAACTTGGAATGTCTGCAGAGGAAAGCTGCAGGTCACAAACAAAGCCAGGCAAGTAGAGAAACAGTGTGGGCTTCAATTGGCAAGGCCATAGGGCTGCCCACACATTTATGAGTTCAGATTTCACCACCGCACGGTGAATATGGCGTCATGAGATTTAATGTTTGTCCTTCTGTGTTTCATTCTTACTGTGGTCTAATTCCTTTTTATTCCTCTATTTCTCCCTTTTAGAATGGGGATATTTACCCTGTGCCATTATGTGTTGAAAGTATTTAGTATTTCTTTTGATTTTCATTGGGGATCATGGTAAGAATTTGCCTTAAGAGTCAAAAGAGACTTTGAACATGGATTTTTAAACAATGCTGGAACAATTCAGAGTTTGGCAGCTCTTGGCGGTAGACTGAATGCAATTTGCATAATGAGAGGGAAACAAGTCCTTTGAAGGTTTGGAGTGGAATATTATAGTTTGTATCTTAAATGTTCCCCAAAAGTCACATGTGTTCAGAAGTGGGGTTTTTGCATGATGATTAGATCATGGGGGTGTTATAGATAACTGTGTATTAATCCATTGATGAGTTTAGGCAGAACGTAGTGAAAGGTGGTGAGGCCTTGGTGGAGGAGGTAGGTTACTGGAGGTGTGACTTGGCCAGGTGCATTCATGTTCCTGGCTCCTCTTTTCCTCTTTCTTTGCTTTCTGGCCTCCATGAGTTGAATCACTTTCCTCTATCAGGACATTCCATCATGCCATTTCTGCCTTGGTGCCAGCTGAGCGTGGACTGACCTTCTGAAACCATGAATTAAGACATATTGCCCTTTTCCAATTTGTACAGCTCACAAATTTTGTCCCAAACACTGGAAATCTGATTAATAGAGTGATATATTTAATCACTATACTTAGAAAAGAACACAATTTAAAACTTATAAATTGTTTATTTGTGGAATTTTCCACTGTCTATTTTTGGACTACAGTTTACAATGCATCACTATGGGAAACTATGACAAATGAAACTGGATAAGGGGGGACAACTATACTCAGTGAAGTCATCACTATGAAGATTGCTTTACATTTAAAAATATGTATCTAAATAAAGATGAAAGTATAAACTTTCTGAAACTACCTCAAGAAAACTTGTATTAAAACCTTAATAACCACCCTTTGGAATATAAGTAATATATATATATATATATATATATATATATATATATTTACTTAGATATTTATATAATAAATATTTTTATAAAGAACACATTTGAAAACAATTTTCTTTTTTTCCTGCCCCTTCTTCTGTGTTCTATTTTTTTTTGTTTTTTTTTGGCCAATCTCCTAGGACTTAATTAATATTAATAGCTGGGTATTTATTCTTACAAATTATTCTTTAGGCTTGTATGTAGGTGTATGCACACACTTCAACATATAAAACATTTATTTCATTTCCAACAACCTGGGTGGAATTGGAAGACATTATGTTAAATTAAATAATCCAAGCAAAAGAAAGATAGATACTGGGCTGGTGAGATGGCTCAGTGGCATAAGCACATGCCTGGCAAGCACTAGGTCCTGAGTTCGACTCCCAGTACCCATATAAAGGATAAAAGGGCCAGTGATGTCGCTCAACAGCACAAGTGCTTGCAGGCAAGCGCGAGGTCCTGAGGTCGACTCCCGGTACCCTCAATAAAAAAAAAAATGAAAGATAGATACTGAATGTTTTAGCTCATATTTGGAAGCTAAAAATGTTGTTTTTGTAAAAGTAGAATTAGTGTAGTGATTACCAGGAGTCTAAAAATGTAGGTGAGGGTATCAGAGGGAAATTAAATAATGGGTAAAAAAATACAGTTAGGAGGAATAAGTACTATTTTTCTATAACACAGTACAGTGACTATATTTCACAGGAGATTATATACCTTATAAAGAACTGGAGGAGAAGAATGGGAAGATTCCCTACACAAAGAAAAAATAAATATTTCAGGGGATGCAAATATTTATTAACTTAACTAGATCATTACATGTTGTAAACAAGTACAAATTACAACACTGTACCCCATGAATATGTACAATTATTATTTGTCAACTTTAGACAACTCAAACTCTAACAAATTTTGAAAATTTACCTAAGGCAATGGTTACAGCCTGCTTTTATTACTATTAATGGCAACATAATATTCATGGTGTTTCTGTACCATGATTCATTAGTACTCATGAACCATATTTGATTTTATAAATAGTAATGAAATAAATATCTTCATACCAAATGTCCTTATATGCTGTTCACTTTTCCCAATTTTTTAAACATCATAGTTTTAATAAATCAAACATCTTCAATCCAAACTATTATCAGTAATTTTAAAATTGTGATTCTTTAACTTAAATATCCCTTGTTTTTCACTTTTAATACAGCCACTGTATCATTAAACATTATTCATGTTATATATATGTATATATTTCTTTACATACGCCTTATATGTTATGTATGTATTAAATATACAAAGAGCATAAAACTGGAGTAAATATTTATATCTTCTAATCCTATTATTTCACCTTTTATTTTCTCTATATTCCTATTATTTCCCCTTCTATTAATATTCTCTCATCTTAAATTCTCTGTTTTGATTCAACAATCATTTGGTTAGAAAAGTACTTTACTCATAAGAGTGTGTGGATGCTATATGTTTTGAATTCTTTGAAATATTTTGATAGGTGTGGTATATCTTGGGGTATAAATTTTGATAGTTTTACTTTTTTTCTGAGTAGCTTAAAGATTACTCCTTTGGTTTTTAGCATCTGATGTCTGTTTGATTATTTTACTTTGTATAAATTTTTCTTTTCTGACTCTGCTGAATTTTATAAGGTTCTTCTTTTCATCCTTGGAGTTCAGGAATTTCAACAGGAATACTTAAGTGTGTATCTTTTCTCCTCAAGCTTAAATGGGATTCAATGAGTTAGTTCCATACTCAGCTTCAGTTCTTTCTTTTCTTTAGGAGAACATTCTGCTACTATTTGTTTAATGTCGCTTCCCTCCTTACATTCCTGTTGTCTCATTCTGCAACTCTTCACACTGATATGGTGTCTCCACACCTGATATGCAGTGTTTTAATTATTTTCTCATGGAATTACCATCTACTTTTAATACTTTGAAATACAAATTTCTTTTGATTTTTTCCAGGCAACCAACTCATGTCTAAATAGCGAGGCTATTGGTAAAAAATTGTGTGATGAATTTTAAAATTAAATATGTTTTTTGTTTGAGTTCCAGGATTATTGCTACAACTTGATCTCCTTTAAACTATCATCTGTGTCCTGTTCTTGTCTTTATTGTCCTACTTATTTTTCTTCCCTCTGGATTTAGGATCTCTTTTGAGTTTTGTTTTTTGTCTGTTTTTTCTTTTCTTTTCTTTTCTTTTTTTTGTGGGTACCGGGGGTCAACCTCAGGACCTCACGCGCCAGCAGGCACGCGTGCCACTGAGCGATATCACCTGCCCCTTTTTCTTATGTGGGTTCCAGAAGTCGAACTAGGGCCCTCGCGCTTGCCAGGTAGGTGCTTATGCCGCTGAGCCATCTCACCGGCCCTTTTTGTCTGTTTTTGCTCATAGGTCTGCTCACTCCTGAAGGTAATGTAATATCTAAGGTACTTTATGTAGAGGCACTCTTGAAAGTAGTGAAGAATTAGCACTCTGTAGCTATTTGACTGTGAATACCATGAGTCATGGGTTGTAAGTTCTTCAAAGAAGCACCAGAAGGAAGCCTGGCTGTTTATTCAGTCACAAAAGCCATAGTTGTCTGTATTCAGGAACAATGAGGGCTCAGACTTCTTCCTTAGCAACCTTAAGATGATTTTCAACATTTACGCAGACCAATTGGTCTGCCATAGACACACAACAACTACCATCACTATTTCCCTTGAAAATCATGGGTCCTTGGTGGGAAGTTTTCCCCAGAAACTCTGGTATCCTGGCTTTCCTCCTAACCCTTTCTATAGTCATTCTTAAACCCTGTTATCACTCAGAGAGGAGAAGTCCTTTTCCAGCTCTCTAGGAGAGTTCTCAGAAGAACATGAGGCTGATTCCTCTCCTTTGGTTTATAGCTGCTTATGGACTCTAGCAATTATTTCATATGCAAATAATAGTTAGAATTTAGATTAAAGTAGGAAGAGAGAGTCACAAAGATAATTTAGGTTTTCATCTTCCCCAGAAAGTTTTATATCCTTTGCACTTTAATCACTTTCCTTCACATAAAGCACTTGTCACAGGGAATTGCAAAATACATTATTACTTTTCTGATTAGAAGGTAATTAGTGATCCATCAGCACATGGAACATGAACATCTAATTTACTGTTTTATTCATAATATATGACACAGTTTCAGCACTTATAGGTGCTCAATAAATATTTGAAGAGGGAATAAAGTAGCTAATGTATATTGAAGAATTGAAAACAGGTTAACTAAAATCCATTGAAGAACAGAAGCTAGACATATCCTCGGGGTTTGAGCATCAAGGTTACTATCTGACTATGCAGATTAGCTGTGGCCAGAAAGGAAAATGCCTTCATAGTCACAGTCATTGTTCTTTAATGAAAGGCATATTAAGAAATACTTGGAGCATGGTGCAGGCATAAAGTACTTTGTAAAGTTTTATATAGAGCTACAATTAATATTGTTAGATGCTGAGTATTCTGTTAATTAAATTGGTTAGTATAATTCTGTGCAAACAGTGTTTACAAAATATGCTGCATAGGATGAAAATAGAATTGTCTTGTTCAATGTAATTGATGTTTTCAGATTTGAGACATACTACAGCAAGAGGGATTATTATAAAAGGATTAATGTGGTACTTAATTATTGAGTTTTGTTTTTGATAACAAATACACTATGTTAGTTTGGAAGATTCAAAGCAGACCAAGCCAAGAATGGTATAAACTCCATTAAGTTAAAGAATAGTGGGAATATAATTAAGAAAGAGACTAAAATACGGCAAAATGATCTGTGAGACTATATTTGGTAGGGTAAAACTAGCTGTTATGGCAGATATGTCCTGAGATCTTAGTGGCTTAATGTAACAAGTCCTTTCTTACCCATATAACCCCAAGGGGCAGTGGGTTATAGAAAGTTTGTTTGTCACCGGTTTGTTTGTTTGTCACCAGTTTGTTTGATAAAATCTCCAGTGCACTTGGTGTATGCCTTGCAAGGTTTCCTTGGAGAACCAGTAGTTAGGAGAAGAGAAGTGATTCTAAAGTGTCACTCTTGGGTGCAATATATCTCTCTTCTCATGACAACATTGTGTCTGGAAGGTCAGAGTAAGCTTCCTTTGAAAAATTTCAATGCAAAAATATGAATTATAAGAAACAACCAGGTAGAGAATTAAAGAAAGATTGTAAAAAAAAGAACAAGCACAACTAGAAAAACAAGAGATAATGTGTCATATTCTGGATTATGCAAGTATTTTTTATGGCCATGATACTACTATAATACATAGAGGTAAGAATGATGATAGAGAAATATCCTTGATTAATCCAGTCAAGTGTTGAAATATTTAAATTATTTCATCTTTGGTTGTACCATTTGATGAGAGCAAAATCTTGTGTGTATAAATATTTTCGTTTTCTTGAATAATGTACTATTAGTGGTTTTTAATGCTTTTGATGGAATCTAATCCTTATTTTAGAAATAAAAGAAAAAAGAAGGGAGAACTTAGGTAAATAATAAAGGTCAACTGTTTGGCTGAAAAATTAAGACAGGATTATAAATATCTGCTTAATTAAATTCCTCACATATTTTTCAAAATATAAATATAACTTTATAGTTTTAAATAACCATCTTAGTTTAAAAATGACAGGCACATGATTCATTTACTAAATCTAAAATACATTCTAGATTATGTGCACTAATATGTATTGATGATAACATTTTCATAGTTTTCAGTAAGTCATTAGGGAACCATCAGTTAATTTCTCCATTTTTCTAATTAAAGAAAATTTGAAGTAGTGTTTGAGCCCAGATTGTATATGAAATAAGCATTGTATTTGAGAAAGATTGAGCTCATGTTATAGAAGGATGGAACTCACACTGTATCTATATTTCTGTTTGTCTATCTGTGTTACTATGTTACTATGTCTGTCTCTGTCTCTGTCTCTGCCTCTGCCCCTGTCTCTTTCTGTCTCTCTGTCTCTCTGTCTCTCTGTTTTTCTCTCTAGTGTGCTGTGTTCTGCTCTGGATTGAAAGGATCATTTTAATCTCCCCTTTTCAGAAAACATAGTCCCTGCTTGATTTTGGTCCAAGCTGAAAACTGATTACCTTTTGGGTGGAAGAAAGGACATTATGAATATTCTGCATGACACCACTGTAAAGGTCCTCTCCCCAGTCTTTTCATGGGAGATGTGGATTTGTTCTACTCAACTCTTTTATCTCACTACCATATAAGTGACATATGTGGAGAATTTGGTTAAATTCCACTAAAGTCAAAGAAGAATTTACAGAGACAGTTTTGATTGCTGATGTAACCCTAAGTGATTGAATTAGCATTATATGAATAAAATCTTAATTAGACTACAAAATAACTTTAGATTCTATAAGACCTGATGACTTTTACATTTCTTACAGGGTAGAATTTTTAAAGCTCATACATATATGCCACAAATTATTATATTTCAAAATTACTGATCAGTCTTTTAAACTGGTAGGATATTCTATCTCTTATCATTACTAATGAATAGGTTCAGTAGTTTACTGGACAAAAACAGAAAGAGGCTTAATGAAAACATCAGCTAGAGAGAACTAGCTCCTAAAAAATGAATTCGTTTGAAGTGAGAGATGCATCAGTCACATGTCACATCATGTATTTAATCAATTTTAATGGATCATGTCTTGGTAAATTTTTTTTTTTTTCGAGTTTCAAAACACTTTAGTAGGACATTTACAACAGTTGATACTTTGTGTATTGTTGTCTTTGTAGTAGTTATTCAGAGTACAAGGTATAGGCATGATATCTTATGTAAACAATATTAGCATAGAATATTCTTTTCAAGGAACTAAGAGAAGCTAGCTGTATAACTATCTTAACTATCTTGTGTATGCATATATTTTTTCTTTTTCCCTTTCTTCCTTTCCCCTTTCCCCCATCACAGTTTGTCTTTTCTTTCAAACAGTTTCTTCCCAATTCACAATATCTACTGTACATTTTGGATCCTATTTACTTGTTGGATTGTGCCAAAGAACAATACATTGTAAGGAAATTTTAAATTATTCTAAGTTTTATTCTTTGGAAAGAATGAAAGTATGTTAAAGAGAGAGCTAACAATTAGAAACAACACATACTGATTGAAGTCTAAATCTTCTTAATTAGAAAATGTTACAATTAAGTTCTAAAATGTTCCCCAAACTTTTCATGTGTTTGGAAGGTTATTGGATCACGGGAGCTATGATTTATCCATTGATGAATTCAGTAGCATAATGAACTGTTAGAAGGTGGGGGCTGATTGAAGGTTGTTCACACCTCCTTTTTTTTTCTTCTTGGCTGCCATGGGTTGAGCACCTTAAATCTGCCATGCCCCACTGCCATGTTGTTTCTGTCTTGCAGCCAACCAACCATGGACCAAATCCTCTGAAATGTGATCCAAAAGAAACCTCTCCCTATTTAAGTGGTGGGTGTTGGGTATTTTGGCCTAGTAATGGATAAGTGCCTAATGAAGAAGATGTTTACTTTTTCATCAGCTAAGACTAAAATATAGCATGTTGACAAAGAATCATACAAAACATAAGGCTGGGAATCGTTAGGGTTATTATCATTTTTTTCTTTAGACACATTCTTCTTTTCATTCTTTCATTTTTTTACTAGCTAATGTTTATTATTATTTTTTTAATCAGTAAAGAGCCTTATTTCAATGATATGGATGCACCATAGAGTGAAGTACAACAGTTTGTTAGGGAAATTGAGACATTTTGACTACTTAGTACTTGGAAAAAACTTATTCTTTTCAAATAATGCTCTCATATGAGACAGGTAGATGTTGTTAAATTTGACAAAAATATGATAGAGACATTAGTCATAGAAGCCAGGATGGAATCTGAATTTTCTCGCAGAGTGCACATTGCTTCATATCCTCCAATAATCTCACAGACTGAATTCCAACTTTCTGTTCTGACCTTCAAAGTTCTATTCTATTTGGTTGCTGATCCTAACAAATCTAGTGCTTCAAATTCAGTGACAGAATTCCTTTGACTCTAATAAAAAGAATTTGTCTTTGGAAAATCATAGTGAGCTCAGTTGCAGTCTGATTTTTCACTGCCAACTATTTGAAGTCTTATACCACTACTACTATAGCTAGCTATGATATATTTAATACCTATAATGTGGAGACATTATATTATACATGTTATATATTTCAGATTATCTAAACTTCAAAGCACCAAATCTTTAGGGCAAATATTAATATTCAATTTTACATGTTGGGTAAGTGGCACACAGAAAATTATTGTCAGTTCCCAAGCTATCAAATGAAAGAGTTAAGTTTAAAACTCCAAAGCCTTGACATTTCCATCAATCTAATCTGATAAAACCATTGAAAGAGTAGAAATACATCCAGGGCTGAAGGTGTGAAAATCTATATCAGACTTAAGCAGGAAAAAAAAAAAAAGATCCTTGTGCATAAGCATTCCAGTAGTCTAGACATGCATAAAGCAAGAGGTAAATTTTACTGGAATCTCTTTCTCTCATGGTCACATGATGGATGTAAAATGTTTTACAATTCTTTAAGTGATTTTTTTAATCAATGATCCCTCCAGATTTTCTCTATTCCCATATATTCTTGGGTTGCCAAGTTACTAAGGTGCCATTCCTTTATAGCAGCATTACATCACTCATAAACATCTCCTTCTAATCCTACCTCAGAAACAATATCCAACCCAGAACTGATCTTTTTATAATACTTTAGCAGGAACCAAACCTTTACAAAGGTGTATTTCATCTCTGAAAGAGCATTCATTTGGAATGTCTTCCTTCACTTCACTGAATCAATAAATCTGAATTTGTCAACTAGAGTCTTGTTCTTGGTGGTCTTTGGCTGATTAACCTTTTAATTTAAATGCTAGTGCCAGATACTTATGGAATTATTCATTCAAACCACAGAACTTGATAGCAATGGATATCTAAAGATGTTAGATATAGGGGCCGGTGAGATGGCTCAGTGGCTTAAGTGCCTGCCCGGCAAGCGCAAGGGCCCAAGTTCGACTCCCGGAACCCACATACGAAAAAGGGGCCGGTGATATCGCTCAGTGGCATGGCCACCTGCTGGCATGCGAGGTCTGAGGTCGACCCCCGGTACCCACACACACACACAAAAGATGTTAGATATAGAGAAAAGAGACAAACATGACTCTACTTCATTTAAATGGGTGGCTTATGATGCCTTTCTTTGAGATAAATAGAACAAACTTTCAGATTAGGTTTGTAGGGGAAGAAAAAGATTGAAAAATGATTATGCTGATTCTGTGAATTTGGTTTGGAATATCAATGTAATATCCAATGCACAAATGACTTCGGTTTGGTCCTTGTTGTAAAAGGTAATGCTCAAAAAGATAGTCGTGGGGAGCAATAGCATTCACAGAGATTGTTGAAAAAGAGAATACTTCGGTGGGCAGATTTTAAGGTGACATACATGATGTTTGCATCCTTGTATTCATGCCTTTGTGTATTATTCACCTGCTGACTATATGTAGGACATGTGATTTGCCTTTAACTAAACGTGGCTGAATGCTTCTAACTAAACATGACTACAATGCATATGACTGTTTTTAATATAATATTGTAAGACCTGTCTTGCTAAGACATTTTCTCCTTGCTTAGTTTTGAAGAAGTTTTTAGGTTGGGGTGGTCTATGTAAACAGAAATTAAGGGCAGCCTCCAAACAACAAAAAATGAGGCCATGAGTTCCATACACTGTAATGAACTGCATCCTGCCCCTTACCAGATGGGCTTGGAAACAAATTATTCCCCAATCAAGCCTGAAATGAGACAATATACCTGGAAAGCATCTCAATTACAAATTTTTGAGATTGTGAAGCAGGGGACCCGTCAAGCTAGACTGCGCTGAGACTTCTGACTCACAATTCTAAGAATATAAATGTGTGTTCTTTTAAGTCCCCAAATTTGTGATATTACCATGCAATATCAGATAACTAATGCAGCAATCATAAATGATAATGTAAATGAATGTAATAAGTTAGATGGAAAATAACTATGATGTTCTAGATGTCAAAAGAGGACAGGATTTCATGATGGAAAAAATAGCAAACTGTGTCAAAAATCACACATTAAGTCCAAGTAAGACGAAGGGCTGTGGTATCACTCGGCAATGAAAAGTGTAAATAGGAAATATGAATATTAACAAAAAATTGTTAACGTGGTTTAGGATGAACCCTGAATAGAGTATGTCAGAATTCAGAATTTATGGGCCGGTGAGATGGCTCAGCAGCTTAAGCGCCTGCCCCGCAAGCGCGAGGGCCCGAGTTCGACTCCCGGAACCCACATACGAAAAAGGGGCCGGTGATATCGCTCAGCAGCACGGGCGCCTGCTGGCGCGCGAGGTCCTGAGGTCGACACCCTGGTACCCACAAAAAAAAAAAGAATTCAGAATTTATAAAGATGAAGTCAAATGATGATTTTCATAAGGCCTTCTTCAGCACCTGGTCTTGTGTACAGATAAAATTTAAGTGACTAATTTCAGGCTAGATGCATTAAAATAAAACAGTTTAAGCTAATTATGAATCATTATTTAAAATTATCATCATAGGCATATTTTATTATATCTACATATCATGTAGTCTTAAAGAACTGTTATTGTGAGATAAAATAAGCAAAATGATTAAGACAGCAAAATATTACCGAATTGATATTATATTGAAAATAAAATGTCTAGCTGTGTTTATATATGTGTACAACTGAATAAAAGTGAGCCAATCAGAATTTCTAATTATGTGATACCATGTAAGAAGAAAGATAATGATTATTTTATTGAATTAAATCACTGGTATTGACCACATCAATTAGTTGAGGGTTGCATTATACAAAAAATTGTTCTGTGCTACTAGTGTTTACATGAATCGAAATTGCAGGTTCTGCTTAACTGGTAGGATTATTTCATAGTTATCAACTATATACTAATTCACTTAAAACATTTTGAGCCAGATGTGGTGGCACACTCATATAATCGCAGCACTCAGGAGGCTGGGACAAGGTGATCACCAATTCAAGGATAGCCTGAGCTATGTAGGGAATTTGAGGCCAGCCTGGACTACATAGTAGTAAAAGGTGAAAGATTTATACAATCTGTAGAGAAACCAGAGTATAAGCCTGGAATGTATAGTGCAACACTGTCTCATGTTCTTTTTTTCTTTAACTTGGGGTTGGAAAATGCAATTAGGTAATACATAGTGAGACATAATAATAAAATACCAAAATGTCCACTATAATTAGCCCAGAGCCGCATTTAAATTAAACTGAATGAAATATACAACTTTATTAGGTAGTGGCATGAAAAACTGGTTCTTAGGGAAATATAAAAATTATTTGAAGATTGAAAAGGATTAATTATTTTGGTTAAAAATGTATCAGACATTTGGACATCTGTATTTCATAATAATACACTTTATGTTTTCAAAGGTTATAAGTTAACAATTAAAAGTATCTGGATTTATTATAAGCAGTATTTGTTCTGTTTATGTTATCAAAAGCAAGAAAAACAAGAAAAATGTCCTTCATATTACAATGGCTTTTTCTGAATATATTTGACTTATTTCATGTAATGAGCTAGTCCTTTATACTAAAATTCATTGCAGACACAAGAAGATTTAAGATAAAGAATCCATAGAGATGGAGAGAAATAAGAATTTTCAAACAAGCATTTTCTAAAAAGTTGAATGACCTTCTGACAATGCATTTGCCGGCAATTTTTTCATAGTAATATGGGAAGCTGAGAAATAGCACTAGTTTTGGAAATTTTCATCCTTCTTTTTAAAGTCTGTTCCAATGTTCAAGTAAATTAAATTTCTCTTGGTAGTTTCTCTGCTGTCATTTTTTTTCATTGATAAAATATGTAAGAATTGATCACTGGACATTAAAAAGCATCAGTGATGCTTTTTAGAGTGATTTTCCCATTATTCTTTGAGGTTCAGAAGCATTTATTAAGGGATGGGGTGTTTTTAGTTCCTGCACTAGACTTAGACTTTACTTTTTTATTAGTACATATTTGCAAGTAATGCAGTTTACAATCATGTTGGGGAGCAGTTACATGTACTTATTACAGCTTGTTTCTTTTTTAAAATCTGCTTTCCCTTCTCTCCCCCAGCCCCCTCCAGTTCCCCCAGCCCCTTTATGCTACTTATTGATATTATTTGTCTTAGCTCATGTTATGGCATATAGTTTTTACATTAATTTGGGTTATTAGATTCCTGTATATGACACATCTTTATTCCTCTCATTTCACTTCCCCTCCTCTTCATCCGTCTCCCTTGTTCCCTTTGACCAATTCTCTATTGCAAAAGATCCATCCCTTTGTCCTTTACTATCCATCTTTTATCATTTTCTTTGTTTGTACTTCGCCTCACTCAAATGAGAGATATCATAAGGTATTTAAGCTTATGTGTCTGGTTTATGTCACACAACATTATATTTTCCAGGTGCATCCATTTCCTACAAATGTCTCAAATTTGTCATTCTTTATAGCCAAGTAGTATTCCATTTTATATATAGATACTACAGCTTTTTATCCATTTGTCTGTTGATGGGTATACAGGCTGCTTCCAAGATTTAGCTATTGTGAATTATGCTGCTATAAACATTGGTATGCATGTATCTCAGTAGACTGATAAATTAAGATTTTTGGGGAAGATACCTAGCAGGGGAATAGCTGGGTCATGTGGAATTTCTAATTTCAGTTCTTTGAGAAATCTCTGTACTGACATTCATAATGGTTGCACTAGTTTGCATTCCCACCAACAGTGCAGGAGTCTTCCTTTTCCACCACAGCCTTTCCAGCATTTGTTATTCTTTGATTTCCTAATGATTGTCATTCTTTCTAGAGTAAGATGGAATATTAGCATTGTTTTAATTTGCATTTCTGCAATGGCCAGAGATGTTGAAAATTTTTTCATGTATTTGTTAACCATTTGCATTGTTCTCTGTGAAGTGTCTGTTCATTTCTCTTGCCCATTTATTGAATGAGTCTTTAATTTTAGATGGTTTAATTTTTTTGAGTTCTTCGTGTACTCTAGATATTGGTCCTCCTTCTGAAGAGTAACTGGCAAAATTTTTTTCCCATTCTGTAGGTTGTCTCTTCACTCTACTGACTGATTATTTTGCTGTACAGAAGTTTTTTGGAATCGATAAAAAAGATGTGTTTTTTAATATATAATGGAGCACTACTCAGTCATAAAGAAGGGTAAACTGGAGACTTTTGTAGGTAAATGGATGCAACTCTAGACCATACTCAAAAGTGAAATAAATCAGACCCATATGTGTAAACATCATATTGTCTCACTACTGTGAGAAACTGAATGAGTGAACGGGGTCCAAAATGTACAATAGATATTGTGAATTGGGAAGAAACTCTTCAAAAGAAAAGACAAACTGTGATGGGGAAAGGGGAAAGGAAGAAAAGGAAAAAGAAAAAATATATTTATCAACAAGATAGATAAGATAGTTATACAGCTAGTTTCTCTTAAGTCATTGAAAAGAAAGGTTTGTGCTAATATTGTTTGGACAAGATATCATGCCTATATCTTGTACTCTGAATAACTACTACAAAGACAACAATATGCAATGTATTAACTATTGTAACTCTCTTACTAAACTGTTTAGAAACTCTGTTTTATTGTTATCTTTATTTTTTCTCTTTAAAAAAAAAATGTAAGAAGCTTTTTAGCCTGATATAATCCCATGTGTTAATTGTTGTTGCTATTTCTTGTGCAATTGAGGTTCTGTTTAGAAAATTCTTTCCTATGCCTATGTCTTCAAGTGTTTTACCTATTTTATTTTTCAGAACATTTAATGTCTCTGTTTTAATATTTAGATCATTGATTCATTTTGATTTTAATTTACTATATGATGTGAGATAAGAGTCCAGTTTCATTCTTCTGCAAATAGATAACCAGTTTTCCCAATACCACTTGTTGAACAGGCTAACTATCCTCCAACATATGCTTTTGGACCATTTGTAAAAGATCAAATAGTTGAATATGTCTGGAGAGGCTTCCGTGTCCTCAATTCTGTTCCATTGATCCATGTGTCTGTTTTTGTTTCAGTACCATGCCATTTTTATCACTCTTCCTTTGTAGTGTAGCTTGAAGTCCGGTATTGCTATGCTGCCGGCTTTGCTCTTATTGCCCCAAATTACTTTTACTATTGTGGGTCTCTTCTGGTTCCATGAGAATCATAGCATTTTTTTCTCCATATTTGTTAAGTATGCTGTTGGTATTTTGATTGGGACTGCATTGAATCTGTATAACAGTTTTGGAAGTATGGCCATTTTGACAATTGTGGTTCTGCCTATCCAGGATTAAGGGACATCTTTCCATTGTCTGATGTCCTGTTCCATCTCATTATTTAGATTACTGTAGCTTTTTGTGTAGGGATCATTCACTTCTGTGGTTAGGGTAATTCCAAGATATTTCATTTTTCTTGAAGCTACTATGAATTGTATTGTTTTCATAATTTCTGTCATTCCATTCATTGTTGGCTCACACAAATGCTAATGCTTTTATTTGCATCAAACTTGTATCCTGCTGTTTTGCTGAGGTTTATTAATTCTAAGAGTTTTTGGTAGAGTTCTTTGGGTTTCCTATGTAGAATATCATGTCATCTGCAAATAATAATAATTTGAGTTCTTCCTTTCCTATATGTTCCATTTTATTTCTTTCTCCTACCTAATTCCTCTGGCTAATGTTTTAAGTACTATGTTGAATAGAAGATGTGATAGTGGACATCCTTGTCTTGTTCCTAATTTTAGGGGGAATGCTTAAGTTTTTCTCCATTTAGTATGATGGTGGATATTGGTTTGTCATATAACATTTATCATATTCAAGCATTGTCCTTCTATACCTGTTTTCTTTAGTTTTTTTTTTTTTTTTTTATCATGAAGGAGTTTTGGATTTTGTTGAAAGCCTTTTCTGCATCTACTGATAAGATCATGTGATTTTTTTTTTGTGGATACCGGGGGGTCGACCTCAGGACCTCGCGCGCCAGCAGGCGCCCGTGCCGCTGAGCGATATCACCGGCCCCTTGTTTGTATGTGGGTTGCGGGAGTCAAACTCGGGCCCTCGCGCTTGCCAGGCAGGTGCTTAAGCCACTGAGCCATCTCACCGGCCCAAGATCATGTGATTTTTGACCTTGCTTCTGTTTAGGTGATGTATTAAATTTCTTGACTAATATACATAGAACCATTCTTGCATCTCTGGGATAAGACTTACTTGATCATGATGTATCATTTTTTGGATAATGTACTGGATTCCATTTGCTAATATCTTCTTGAGGATTTTTGCATCTATGTTCATTAAAGAGATTGGCCTATAGTTCTCTTTTTTAGTTGGGTCTTTATGCACTTTTGGGATCAGGGTGACACTGGCTTCTATAAATGAATTTGGGAGCACTCCATCCCTTTCAATATCTTTGAAGAGGTTGAAGAGTATTGGTAATATAACATCCTTAAAGATTTTGTAGAATTTAGCATTTAATCAATCAATCAGGTCTTGCACTTTTTAATTGGTTGGTTCTTTATCAGTGAGTCAATGCCATGGCTTGTTAATGGGTTTTTAAGCATATTTATATCTTTTTGGGTTAGTTTTGGTAGTTTGCATGTGTCTAAGAATCTATCTTCAAATTTCTTCAAAATTTGCTAATTTGTTGGAGCATAGTTTTTCAAAGTAGTTACTCTCTTCTGGAGTTTGACAATGTATGTTGTGATTTCAACTTTTTCATTAATAATTTCGTTGATGTGAGTGTTTTCTCTATTTCTCTTGGTGAGTCTTGATAAGGGCTTATCTATATTATTTATTCTTTCAAAGAATCAGCTCTTGAATTTGTTGATTTTTTAATAGTTATTTTTTTATACTCAATTTACCTGATTTCTGCTCCCATTTTTATAATTTCCCTCCTTAATTTCAGTTTTGGACTGGTTTGTTGTTGTTTCCAAAGTATCTTAAGATTTCTCATAAGGTTATTTATTTGGGTGTGCTGTGTTTTCCTAATGTGACCATTGATTTTGATGAATTTACCTCTAGTACTGCTTTTACAGTGTACCAGAGTTTTCACTGAGTTATATAGTCATTGTCATTAACTTCTTGAAACTTTTTTTTTTGTCTTCTTTGATGTCTTCTCTGACCATTTGGTTGTTTAAGAGTATGTTGTTAATTTTCCAGGAGCTTTTGCTTTTTCTGAAATTTCTTTTGTTGATTTCTATTTATATTGCACAATGGTCTGATAGTATGCATGAGGTCATTTCAATTCTTTTATATATACTTAAGCAGTCATTGTGGACTAGTATGTGATGTATTTTGGAAAAAGTGCCATGTGCTGCTGAAAAGAATGTATACTGGGTGATGGGGGTTTGAGCCATCTCACTGGCCCCATACAATAGATTTAAATCAATGAAGAAACCGCAAGCAAATATCAGTACTACTATTAAAAAATACCTATCTTACTCATGGAAGAAAAGACATGCAAATAGCAGCTACTTTTTTTTTTTTGGTATGGGCAATCGAACTCAGAACCTTGCACTTGCTGGGCCGGTCCTTGTGCTGCTGAGCTATATCCCCAGCCCTACCAGCTACTTGAAGTTAAATGAAATATAATAATTCCAGTTTCCCAACTTATCAATGAGGTTAATATCCTCCTGAGATCTTTTGAACTGTGAAATAATCATCACAACCTTTATTTTAAAAACTGATCACAAATTAATGATAAAATGAAGAGAAATAATGATGTGAATGTAGTAAAAAATTAGATATTATGCAACAAAAATACTTAAATGCATCCCTTTTAACTATAGTGAAATATCTGTTCTCAATATTATAAATAGCCATGTGAAATTTAAGTTTGAATTAATGGTTTATATAACAATTAATAATAGAAATTATACAGAAATCGTACCAGTGAGTGTACTTTAAATGAATATAGATCACTGGTGATAAAATATGAATGAATTTACAAGATTACAATACCTTGAAGATATGATAAATTTCTACACAGCCAGCAGAATTATAGTGGTCACACATATTTACTAACAATAATTATCAACAAAACTCATTATACCTTGTTTTTTGTCATCATTTTTCAGATTATATATGCTTGATTGAATATATAATTGACAGTTTATTAAAATCTCTATTTAAATTATAAATCAAAAGGTAATATTCTTTGGATTAGATAGTTATTACGAATTCCCCAAACATTTTCCACCATATGCTGGTCAAATTCATGTCTCAAGAATTCCAGGGGGCCGGTGAGATGGCTCAGCGGCTTAAGCGCCTGCCCGGCAAGCACGAGGGCCCGAGTTCGACTCCCGGAACCCACATACGAAAAAGGGGCCGGTGATATCGCTCAGCGGCACAAGTGCCTGTTGGCGCGCGAGGTCCTGAGGTCGACCCCCTGGTACCCACAAAAAAAAAAAAAAAATTCCAGGGCCGGTGAGATAGCTCAGCAACATAAGCGCCTGCCAGGCAAGTGCAAGGTCCTGAGTTAGACTCCCAGTTCCCACATACGAAAAAAGGGCCGGTGATATCGCTCAGTGGCACAGGCGCCTGCTGGAGTGCAAGGTCCTGAGTTCGACCCCTGGCACCCACACAAAAAAAAAAGAATTCCGAAAGTATATTAATTATTTTGCACCAACATGTGTTCCTCTGTCCACATTTAAAAATATTGATCTGTCCCTTTTTCATATACCTAATAAAACAGACATAAAACAGTGTCAGAGAAAAAAGTTGGAGGCTCATATCACTAACAAGATGAACTAAATCTGATAGGTCATTAAAATGTATCCAACATGACCATGGAAAATTAAGGATACAACTATTATGGAATTAAAGCCAGGAAGACATTTAAGAAAAGTTTTAGACAAGCATGCTACTTGAGTTATGTTCTTGAGGCTGAGACAAAATACCTGACACCCAAAATTAAAGGAGAAAAGGTTTATTTTAATCACAGTTTTAAGAGGTTTCACTGTATAGTCAGCTGGTTCCAAGGCAGGAGCATATGGCAGAGGGGCATCACAGAGGAAAAACAGTTCATGGAGTAGCAGACAGATAGCATCAGGCAGCAGCAGCAGCAGCAGCAGCTTCCTTCTCCCTTTTATCCCATCCAGGCTATAAGCCTTTTCAGTGGTCACACCCACACCAGGGTGGGGACTCCATTATCCACACCCAGATCTATGCTAAGCCAATTTAGTTGTCACAGTCCCTTAGTCCCAGTATCACACATCCTAACCCAGCATCACACATCCATGATCCAGCCACCTCTCCAAAGGCTCACCTATGAGCATATGAGGCTTGGAGGGGACATCTAGATACAAGGAATAACACATGTGAATTAAAAATGTACATGATTATTAGCAGCCAGTAATACTCTTGGGTACACTTTCACAAAGTTAAACCTGGTATAGTTTCTAAAATGTCTTGTAGGAAAATAAAACACCTTCTCATTTAAATAATTGCTGAATCCTATTAATGTTGTCATCATAAATTCTCTTCATTTTATTCACTTCTCTACATTACTACTGTCCCATTATTATAGCCCGCTTCTTCTTCTTGGGTTGATATAATATTCACATACTAGCATTCTGTTCTTCCAATCTTTTCCTATCCTACATATGTCTGACAAATTTGCAATTTTGCAATGTCTGTCCCCAAACTACAGAATGAAGATTATTTTGCTGGAAAGTACGTTCTTTTTCACTTGAGACCAAACTCCCCTTGGTGCACTATCCTCATTGTCTGCTGACCCAGATTACTCATTATTCCACAAACATGACCAAAATTAGTGCACTGCTCTTTGTCTCCTCACTTAAGCTTACTCCCACTGTGCCCTTTCCTGAAGATCTTTCCTTAACCATGCTGCAGAGCCAGAACTGAGTCATAGTTATCCTTATAGTCCCAACATAGCTCAATCTTGCTCAGCTGAAAGTTCAATAAATGTTTCTGTCCTCAATTCTTTGAAATGTAGGATTTTTAAGATGTGTGAGAACTCAGAGCAACATGGTGTCTTAACAATAAATCTCCATTAATTAAATTAGGTTCTAGACTTATGTCCCATCCAACTCTACTCCAACAAATAATCTTTTGTTTTCAAGAGAAATATTATACACACTTCTGCCAGATCCAGAAGTAATTCAGGTAGCAAGATTTACCTCACTTCCCTTGAGTCATAATTCTGAATTTGAAAATATTTCTTATAGTTAACTAACCAGGATATCTTTAAAAAAATAAAAACTAAACAAAAAGCAAAAGATAAAATTTGGAGGATCAAAATAGGTCCTGTTTGGGTAACTTTGAGATGTAAATAGAAGCTATTATGGAAACACAGGTAGCCTCAAAACCAACACAATATGGATGGGCCACAGGTAGAGTTAGTAAGGAAGGAATGTTCAGTAAATAGCTGTCAAAGCAAGAGGCAAGACTTTTACAGTAATTCAGGCATTGCTCAATAGAAACAACACACATTCATAAAATTAACAAAGGAAAAGATGCTCAGAAAAATATTCAATTCTCAAACATGGGGATATGCATGAAAGGCAAAGTTAAGAAGGCATCCACAAAAAGTTACAACTGAAAATCATTTTTAAATAAATTGGAAATTCAAAAACATATTTTTTGTAAAGAGATTATTGACCATAATAAAATAGAAACATTTGTATGTTCATAATGTCCATGCATGGAAGATTCAGTAGATTTATGCAAACAAAAAATCAATAAGACACTGTCATAGACTGTGATAGATATGCTGGTCCTCAAATGGAGATTCTGTTGTTTCAATATAATTCTAGGTTTTAGATATTAAGAAGTTACTTTGAAAATATGTTTGCATAACCTAGGCAAGCAACAGAGTGCATATGCAGTAGGAACACTCCAATGAAAAATCTTTTTTAAGCATACAGTATTTCATAAGTGTATTGTTAGGTTACCAAGGAAGGTCATGATAGCTAAATAATCCATCATCCCTTTCTTCCTAAAATACTAGTGCTTGAAATCATACTAGAATAAATGGCAGGAATTCATTACAACTGCAATAAAACCCTAAAGGTAGGACTCTCTATACTCCAGATGCCATGGATGACCAAGTGATGGCCAGGGCCAGTGAATGCTGAGTGTTAATATCTTATCTTAGCCTAACACTGAAAAACTATTCTTAATGTTACTTTCTCTGAAAAGTGAGTATTTTATATTTATTTTTATATTCACACTTGTATTTATATTTCTTAGTGCCAGGAGATTCTCTTGGGCATTGCTTTTGCAGAAGGCACCTACTATTCTCAATCTTTCATGCTTAGCATTGTCACATATTCACAATCTCTTCCTCCAAGTTACATATAGAGGTTCTTTTGTGACTCCTTAGCATTCTTTAGCTCCTGGATTTATCACTGTGTGGATGCCTTTGTGTTCCAGCTAAGGGGGACTCTTCCAGCACAACCTCCAGGAGAAACTTAAAGCATATTTCCTAGCATTTTCTAGTGCCAGGAAAAACTCTCAAAGATTCACATTATTTTAAAATACTGCATTAGGGAAGAGAACATGAGCTTGTGTCAACATTATATTCCTAACTGCCCTCCCAAATATCTAGCTCCCTAAACACTGTACCTCATGAAATAATGCTTTAACAGATAGTTGTTTCTATTTATAAGTGTAATTTTTATTTATTGATGAAGATTTGGGAAAATTAGAGATATTCAAGAAAAAGTTTCAAAGAAGAAATTAAAAATTAGCAAAATTATCATCTCCTCATACCCACTGCTAACGTTTGGTGTACTTCCTCTTTTCTCTTTTTCTATGTGTATGTGTAAATGTGTACAGTACTCACATAACTAAAATTCTATAGGATTTATCATTTTTTCTGATTTTTCCAGTAAATTTTTTGTCACAGATATTTTAAATGCTTTTTAAATTAAAATAATCAAGAAATTATTTTAAGACATTTTTAATTGTTTACAAAAATAGTTTTTTGTAACATATTATATGGCAGCTTCTGCTTTCATCATTTAAATGATATCCATGGATTACTTTAAATATATTTTTGCACATATCTTTGATTATTTCCTTAGTAATTTACCTTTATAATCAATTTTTATGGAGTCAGCTACATACCATGCATTATATTATAAACACTGGAAATGCAGTAGTTAGTGAAAAATGTCTTGAATTCCATATTCAGTGGAAGAGAAAGAGGTATAGACACTATACTAGCATTAAATTAATAAGTTTAAGCTGTCATACTGAGAAACATTCTATGAATGAATCAATAGTAGGATATAATAGAAACTTCTGACAGTGGGAAGAATAGCGAAACCAGTTTTATAGGAAATTCTTCCTGTGGTAAAATGAAAATTAAGCTGAAAAGTAAAGAATGGAAAGAAGCATGTGTAACTTGATAGTGGAGGCAGAACATTTCAGTAGACAGCTCATTCCATAAGTGCAAAGGCTCTGTCTTGGGTAAAGTTCCTAAGAAGCAGAGCGTGAGATAGGAATTTGGAGGCATGCAATTTGTTGAGAGTTCTCTTAAAACAAAAACAAAAGCAAAACAAAACAGAAATGTCTGGACCGGTGCTATAGCTCAGTGGCATAAGTGCCTGCCTGGCAAGCACAAGGTCCTGAGTTCGACTCCCGGTACCCACATCTAAAAACAAAACAAAACAAAAACAAAAACAAACAAACAAAAAACCCAGAAACTCCTAAGCAGAGAAGGAGAATAGATAATAAGCCAAACTTGAGTGAAGATGTGCTCTCAGAATTTCTAGACTTGACCTGATCCTTGAGGAATGGACTCTGGAGCATAACCCATACTTGAGCTTTCCCTTCCATGAGGAACCTGTGCATCACCATGTCAGTAATATATTGGCTGGGGGTTTCACTGAAGGGATGGAAAGATGCAATTTCCCATGAGAGCAACTGCTGTCAGCCAATATTAATTTTCCAAAGAACGAATGCACCTGTGACCCAACATTCATAGGAGCTGGAAAAGGGCTGCCCCAATAACCAGATCTGCTATAGGCTCTCAAGAAAAGGAAAGCTTAAGGCCCTTAAGGAAGTGTTAGTTACTATTGTTTAATGATAAACTAGACAAGATTAGTAACACAAAACAAAACCATATTATTATTCTCATGAATTGTATCTGTCAGGAATTCTGATTGGGCAACATAAACATAGTTTATCACAGGTCTTAGCTGGAAAGAGAAACTTGAAATTGGTGTGACTCATTTACTGTGAGCTGGAATTATCTGGAGCCTTCTTTAGTTGCCCATCTGGTAAGTGGAATGGATAATTTGAATTCTGTACTCAGCTAAATCTATCAAGCAGAGAACCAACATGTGAATTGAGTTTGAATGTGAATTGAGTTTCTTAAAAAAATATGACCAAAGACTTCCAAGAGGGAAATTCCTGGAAAGTCTTCACAACCTAAATATTTGCTATAGTCTAAATATTTGTAGCTCTGAAAAAGTTGGTATGTTGAAATCATAAATGTTTCTTGTGGTATTATTAGAAAATGAAGCTTTGGAGAGGCAATTAGATCAAGACAGCAGGGCCTTCATGAATGAGATTTATAAGAGAGAACTCCTTCACCCCTCATACCATATGTGGAAGTAGTGAAAAGAAAGCTATTTATAAGCATTCACCAGGCAAAATCTACTGGCACCTTGATCTTGGACTTCCCAGCCTCCAGAACAGAAAGAAACAACAAACAAACAAAATCTCTGTTGTTTATAGACCGCTGAGTCTATGATAAAATTAGAGCAGCTGAAGTAGACAATATTCTAAGCTTCATATCCTTTTCTAGTCTAGCCTCTAAGGCCACATGGCATTACTTCTACAGTACCTTATTGATTAAATCACCCAAATACAAGGAGGAAGGACATACAGCTAACCTTCAAATGAGAAGAAGCCAAAAATAATTTTCCTTTTTTATAAACCACCACAGTGAGTAGGGGGAAGGGTAATTTAATATTAAATTAGAGAGGTGGACAGGCAGTTGATGGGAAGAGCACTAAAAATTTAAAATTTCATTTTTGTACATCCAGATTCATGATGGCAAATGAGCTAAAACAAGATGAACTCAAAGATATCCACACCAAAACAAATTCCAATCAGATTGTCAAAGGTCAAAGACAGAGTAGTTTGAAATAAACAAGAGAAAATGACTTGCCACATATAAGGGTACAATAAAAAGTTATCAGATTTTCAATAAAACCTTCTAGGCCAGAAAGAAGTTGCTAATATACTTAAAGAGTTGAAATCTTTAAAAAACTGTCAACCAAGAATATTATAATGGAAAAAAAGTTCTTCAAAATTAGATGAAAGATAAAGACTTTCCCAGGTTAAAAAAAAAAGAAAACAAACTAAGAAAGAGTTCATCACCACCAATTTTGCCTTAAAATATATGTTAGAATTTCTTCAAGTTGAAATGAAAGAAAGCAATTGATAAGCTCAGATTCATTGAAAAACTTAAGTGGAGATATTAAATATGCAGTTAGAAATATGTGCCTGGAGCATAAATTTCTAATAAGGAGAATCAGGAGATATGAGTGATATATATATATATATATATATATATATATATATATATATATATAGAGAGAGAGAGAGAGAGAGAGAGAATTAAAACTGTAATTACTTGTTATGGAGAAGATAAAAACATTCTTACAATCTATCATTATATCTTAGATTTCTACAGAAATGTAATATAAATTTCTACCCTTGTTAGTAAATAAGAGGAATGCTAGAAGCATATATCTTTATTTTGCTTTAATTAAAAAGTGAGCATTCATAATCCTTAAGGTCAGTCACTCTGGGATTATTGTTTATTGTTAAAGCAGTCAATCTCTACTATCAAAGTTCAAACCTGGCTTTTAAGTTACTATACAATATATTCTTCACATAAAGCAGTAACATATCTATCACATCTAATATCAGTTGCATTTGGAATTCTATGTTTTCCTAAATATCATATATAGACTGAATCTCATTTTGCCATGGATCTCACTGGGAAGACTTGATTAGGAAAATAGTCACTTTAGGAACAAGATGAAAGGGTATTAGTACCAGGATAATGTGACATACAAAACACTAAATATTTAAAGACTAAAACTGTAGCTGTGATTGAAAAAAGTGGTTTAAATTTAAAGCAAGTAGACTCCCTTAAATAATCCTATCAATCTATATTTTCTAACTGCAGGTTATTTTGTCCCCTTACACCAAGAATCATTGACATTGTCTGGAGAACATTTTAGTTGTCAGAACTTTCAGGGGGAGCAGGTAGAGGCCAGTGATGTTGCTAAACATTCTACAATGCAAAGGAGAGCTCTCTACAACAAAAAAAAAATTTTGAAATGTCAATATTTCTGAAATTATTAAGCCCTGATATATATCAACTCTGGGGTCCAGAATTTTCTTTTCTTTCTATTTTGCTTTTGTTTTCATGCTAGGAATCAAACCCAGAACCTAACAACTAGGCAATCGCTCTACCACTGATTCTATTTACTGAGGTCTGAGACTCCATCCTCCATGGTTTTCTTTCCCTGTATTACCCACAGTGTCTGGTGAGTATTCACTATCAATCCTTACATGGGTGTTGATTAATGAGAAGAAAGCAAATATAAAGGGGAATATACAAATAATCAACTTCAAATAAAAATGGAAGGTAACTAGAAACTAATATTCGTAAAGAAAGGCAGATTTTGAAATATGAAATAGAGAGAGAAAGAGAGAGAAAGAAATCAATGAACAAGAATTAGAAGTGGTGCCTGAAGCAGACAAGTATAAGGACATGTAATAAAGCACTAGATCAGAAGAAGCAAGAGGACAATGAAAGTGAATTACAGTAATGGTGAATGAAATTAAGAGGATTCTGAAAGGGGATAAACAGCACAAATACATTCAGTATTAGATACAAATTGGAAAAAATAAAAGAGAAGACTCCACTTGGGTGCTGTACTATGTCTTTGTATAAAACTACTTTTCGGGGCCGGTGAGATGGCTCAGCGGCTTTAAGCGCCTGCCTTGCAAGCGCGAAGGCCCGAGTTCGACTCCCGGAACCCACATACGAAAAAGGGGCCGGTGATATCGCTCAGCGGCACGGGTGCCTGTTGGCGCGTTAGGTCCTGAGGTCGTCTCCCCGGTACCCACAAAAAAAAAAAAAAAAACTACTTTTCAATTTAGTAAATAAAAAATAAAATATTTGTTAATCTTGTTTTAGATAATCTAAAAAATTCTGTTCAAAAATAGGTTTTAGACAGCATTTTGGAGACAGTTGAAATTCTCAAATTTAATGATGGGATCCTGTTTATCAGCATTTCTTCAATTGTTCCAGTATATTTTCACCATAAATACACAAACACACACACACACACACACACAATTTCTATACCTCTGTGTTGTCCAGAACAACAGGAATGATGATGTAAATAGTGAAATAATTGTAAGAAATGCATTAACATGACTGAAACATATGCTGTGTTTATATATAAGTATCCATTTGTATTTTAAACTAGACCTAATACCAGAAGGAGGAATGGACAATTTGAATTCTAATCTAAATATTGCTTTTGCCCCCTAAAATCTCTGACTGAGCAATTAGTAACAGACATGAGGGAATCAAAATACTAACAAAAGCTTACTATGTCACTAAATAACCTTATTATCATAATCTTAAATATTCAAAATTGCCTTGCACAATGCTAAACTTTGGAATGCTTTGAAAAAAGCTCATGATAAACCTCATAATTTCATAAAGTTGTCATAATAAATTCTTTATACGCATGTAATGTCATTTCTGTTTTAAAACTTTGGTGGTTATGTTTTGAGTTGGAAGTCTGTACTTTGTAGTTATAGACATATTCATATTTTTTTAGTCCCAGAACCTGTCCATGTTCCCATGTGAGGAGAATGGTGTCAAATGGTGAGTGTATTTCTTTTTTGTTTTGTTTTGTTTATGTTTAAATTTTTAAATTTAATTTGATTGGTACTTTTTAAATATATGTAATGATCCCATTCATCATAGGGAATTTGTACCTGTACATGATATCATGTATAGGTATATGCATATTTTGTCTTAGTAAAAGTAAGTAGTTTTGCTAACATCCAGACTCTCTTAAATGAATATAACTAAGTACAGTGTACATATATCAATAAAATGCAGAAATAAAAAAAAACCTAAGTATCCACCAAAACTAGTTTTATTCTATCTTGTGGAGACAGAAATGACCATAATTAATTCCCATCTTATTTCAAGTTATTTACAAATTTATAATTATAGCTCTGGTTGTCTTTTCCTGTAGTCTCACATGTCTCTATTAGAGGCTTTTGATCCTGATTGTCTTACTGTCACCTGCATTCAAACTGAAGCTTTTTTCTGAGCTAGAGATGTAGTTCAGTGGTAGAGCATATGCTTTGTTTGCATAAGGATCAGGCATCAATCCCCAGCACCAAAAAGTAAAAGTGTTTCTGCTTATTATAAGTGCTTATATATAATATATGTATATTTATTCATCTATTGATTCCATCACTACACTACTGAGACTTAAAATCTTCATTTGAATTCTCTTATATGTGACAGTACTTTACAATCTGGGAATCTTATAAATATTATGCATTTAACAAACAGTACAAACTTATATGGGCTGTGTCAGTTTTTTTCTTGAGTTTGTTGTTTTTATTTTATTTGCTCTTCCTCTACCCAAGCATGTGTATATACTTTAGCACACGTTAATACAGCCTCTCAATAGGTTTCCTTGCCTCCAGCCTCTTGCAAGTCATTTCATATTACACATTGATTTGAAAATAATCCTCCTGAAACACCTACAAAGTATAGTTGAGAATCCTTAACCTGGCGTTCAAAGCCCTTCATCTGTATGTAATCTAGCTTTCCAGCAGCAACTCTTATTACAATCATCCAAGATGCTTGTTAGCTATTAACTTGTCTCAAAATACATCAATGCACATTTTTACCTTCTTTCTGGTTTCCCTTTTTCCTCTCTATGTGAACAAGCCTTACCCATCTGTAAAATACTTGCCAAAACCTACTTCTTCTTTATGCTTACTCTAATAATAATATTTTACCAGTATGAAGTCAGCTAATATTCACATGTAGAATCAGTTCATACAAACTAATTCATCATATTTATGAGGACTCACAAGAAATTTGTAACTGAAGAGGTGCTCCCAGAATTAATATTTTAAATATGCATGGTTAATGAAAATTCAGTCTGAAATACTACAATAAGGACTATGCATGCAAGTTTAATAAAAAGAAGTGATAAAATTATAGGTTAATTCAGGTTACAATCACAATGCTATATCTTGCATTGGAGCAGATACAAATTCACCGTCAAAGACATCAAAAATTGCCAAAGGTGACCAAAGGAAAAGGCAAATTATCAAACAAAATAGAAAACTTACATGCACATGTTTTGTGAAGGAAACATATTTCTTTAATTATTCAGTTCAGAATTTGATTTTTACCCATAGTTTCTGTTGTGAAACACAATCCTCACCAGTTTATTATTATGATAGCACTCAAATATTTACTGTGGGTTAGTGATACCATTACCAGCTAAAGGAATAATAAGAGTTTTCTTGATTTGAGTAGAGTCAATATTTATCTTGAGGGCGACAAAGGAGAACAGGGTAGATTCAATATAACACAAAACTTTCCACTAATTACTGAAAAGATCTTCATATATGCTTCTCATGAACTCTGGTCCAAATCTCTTCTATGAGGTAGATATTAAATAGCCTGTGTGTTAAAATTTATGGACAAAAAGGGAAGCATATTGTATATTACTGTAGAATAATTCTCTTTTCATTAATATCTCCCAATCACTCTTTTGAAGGATCATTTTCTTCCTGCATCCAACCTTGCCAGTTTTTTACAGCTGTCTGACTTATTGCACCAGGGCACAGACAAAGTCAGATAATTGTGGCTTCATCTCATGTGTCTACAAACTCCTGTCTACCACTTCAAGGTCATATATGAAGTCGTCAACTATTTATTACCTGAATCTGGGAAATGTAGTATTCTAGAAGAAAGACAGATAACATCATGAATAGGTATTAATAATTCATATTTGAATGGGAAAAGTTTCAGAAGCTATCAGAATTATCCTGAATGAAAAGCCATTCACTCATGATTTTCTAGGGAGAAGCAAAATAATGGGCACATTTATAGAACAGCAGTGTCACTGTATAGTCACAGATCGGGCATAGTTAATGTTCTCTGTATGTCTTGGTTGAGCAAGCCCAGCTATATAAAAATAATAGGTCACAGTTATTCAACTATGCAGCAATCCAAGCAAGATTTAACTTATCCCATCTAATCTTCACAAATAAAACCATGATGTATGTAAGCTGATTTTTTTCTTCTGGAAAGTGGAAATGAAGCAGATAAGTAACTTGCCCAAGGTCATAAAACTATAAAGACCCAAAGCTGGAAATTAAATCTAGGTATCTGGATAATAGAAGCTATTCCCTTGTCTACTCAGCAGAATTTTTTTTCCTACATAAAGTATAGGTATAGGTGGGCACATCTGATAGCAATACCCAACTCACCCATAGGGAATTTTCATCAAAATATATGTGGGGAGATGAAATAACATTGTCCACAGTCTCTGAAATCAGAAAATCAGCAACACATCATCTGTCTCAGAAACTTAGATTTCTACCACCTGGTTTGCCTATAGGTTACCCATTAATATGATTCACTTATTTATCCCTGAGCTCCAAAGCACAAAATTGACAAATGGGTTATGTTCTCATTTTAGAAGGTGGGGAAATGTCTGTCCAGTAAATGTGATAATGCAAAATAGGCTTGAATTTTCACCTGCAAAACCCTCTCTAAATTGATGCATTTGGGGGGGAGGGTACTGGGAATTGAACTCAGGACCTTGCACTTACCAGTCTAAATTGAATATATTAATCAGATTTTATAAAGCAGAGTTCCCAGATTTTATAAGGAATGCATTTGCAGATGTCCTTGTTCCAAAAGTTCATTGGCTTCAATTCCCAGCTACATAAATGTTACTAAAAGATTTCATCACAAATAAATGATAAATATTTGAGGTGGTTCATAACCTAGATACAAGTATCAAAACACTACACTATACCCCATAAATATTTATAGTTGTTCCATATTTATTTTTAAAGTCTCTTGGGTTCTCCACCTCCTATATGAATTCTGAGAAGCCCAAACATTTATATAGTTGACAACCTAGAAATTCAAAATATAATTCATAGTCAAGATGACCACAAATATTTTGAAAAATACTCTTTAGAATACCCAAATATTTACAAAAACCTGCTAAACTTGCTAGAGTCCACTGACATGAGATAAATATAAACTAAAATTTCACAATATTCAACAAATAATAATAATAATAAAAATATTACTTAACAGAGTCACTGAGATTCAGATAAGTATGTGGTAAAAGGAAAATATGTAGCTTGCAGAGTTAGCACAATGAAAACTTTTAAATTAAAATACATTAATTGATACACTGACTAAAATTTAGTTGAAAAAATGAAGATAAGCAAATAAGCAGGAACAAATGAATAAAAAATAATTAGAAATTGAATTATAAAATTAAAATGTTAAATTGTTTTTCACTGTTGCTAATTCCTACTTTTGTATTTATTACTGATACACTGAATAAAATTTAGTTGAAAAAATGAAGATAAGCAAATAAACAGGAACAAATGAATAAAAGATAATTAGAAATTGAATTATAAAATTAAAATGTTAAATTGTTTTTCACTGTTGCTAATTCCTACTTTTGTATTTATTACTGAATAATTTTTAACTCCATTTCAAACATTAGAGGAAGGTACACCCACACATAAACCCAGTCACACTTCATTTCATCTTTTTTTTAGATATTTTGGTAGTCCTAATATTCTAAAACATACTTTTAATTTATGATCTTTAAGAAGTACTTAATGAAGAAGCAGCAAATGGAATTGCATGAAATTAATAAGTACACGGTGAAGGAAGCAACAGATTCAAGAGCAACCCAAAGAATGGGAAAAAATCTTTGCTAGCTACTTTTACAATACACGATTACTATCTGCATATACAAAGAACTAAACAAAAATATCAACCCCACCAAAAGAAATAACCCAATCAAAAATGGGCAAATGAATTGAATAGAGAGTTCTCAAAAGAAAAGTACAAATGACCAATAAATATATAAAAAGTGTTCAACATCATTAGCCACTAGGGAAATGCAAGTCAAAACTACTATAAGATTCCATCTCACTCAATCAGAATGACGAGAACACACGCACACACACACACACAAACACAAAAAAAGGAATTCTGGCAAGGTTATAAGGAGAAAGAAATCCTTCTACATTGTTGGAGGGAATGTAAAGCAGTACAACCTTTATGGAAATCAGTACAGAAATTCCTCAAAAAAAAAAAAAAAAAAGAAACTAAGAATAAGAAATATCATTTGACCCATATATACCAATCATGAGTATATTCTCAAAAGAATTAAAACAACATACTATGGCATCCAGACAACTCGATTCAAATTCCAACTTTGTCTCTTTATAGTTTCACGACCTTGGGCAAGTTACTTAGTAAGTACTGTACAGGAATTCAAAAGAATGAGGAAATTCTGTATGTACTGTCTTTAAAAAATATCTAGCATATATTTTTAAGATTAAAAAACAAAGTATAGACTATCATACAGATGCTCCTCAACTTAAAATGGTGTTATGACTTAGATATGGTTTGAGAATGTCTCCCAAGTGTTCACGTTTTGAAATTTCATCCTCATTGTGAGATATTAGAAGGGAAGAAACTTACTACAACTATGACTTTGGAAGGGGGTGGCACTTGGAAGCTAGTTAGAATTAGAAAAGGTCATTATGGTGGAGGCCTCGTGACTGAATCCTGGTTGCTCTATAAGAAGAGAAGATCAGAAGACACAAGCATGCACTGTCTGTCTCTTACATGTGGTGCAGGATATTACCATGTGATACCCTGCACCACCTAGTGACTCTACCAGCACAAAGGCCTGGGCCTGGTGGCAAAGGACTGTTATCCCAGCACTCTGGGAGACTGAGACAGGAGGACCACAAGTTTGAGTACAGTCTGAGCAACATAGCAACTTACCAAGACCACCTCAAATATTTTTTAAATAATTAAAAATGGCCTGGGCATGCAGCTCAGTTTGAAGGCCCTGGGCTTCCTCTAAGGAGAGAAAGAGGGAGCGAGAGCAAGAAGGAGAAGGGGAAGGGGGAGGGGAAAGGGAAGGGGAAGGGGAAGAATGAAAGAAAGAAAGAAAGAAAGAAAGAAAGAAAGAAAGAAAGAAAGAAAGAAAGAGAAAAAGAAAGGAGTAACTTTTAACTTCAAACTTCTAAAAACATGAGCAAAAATAAGTCTCTTTATAATTCTACCACTCTGTAGCATTTTTGGCAGTAGAAAAATAAACACATGTAAGGGTTATATCCAACAAACTCATCATAAGGTGAAAATATCCTAAGTTGAAAATGCATTTAATACTCTAACTTACCAAACATCATAGTTTAGTAATACCATTAACTGTAGAGTTTCTGTTGTTAATGCTCGTGATTACATGGCTAACTGGAAGCTGTGACTCACTACTGACGCCCACTATAGTGAGTATTGTATTATGCATCCCTAATCTGAGAGAAGATCAACAAGCATCATGCCAATGTTTTCTCCTTGCTTTATTTTTTTGATCAATCTTCATCCAAATCCATATTTCTGCTCCAATACTCCAGGAATGATCTGGGTTAGGCTGCTTTTGAGGGCAGAGATCAATTTGGGCAAATTAAATGATCATTTTAATATATTATCAATTTTCTGTGTACAAGAATCATAATAATAGGGGGCCGGTGAGATAGATCAGTGGCATAAGCGCCTGCCTGGCAAGCACGAGGTCCTGAGGTCGACCCTTGGTACCCACCAAAAAATAAATAAATAAATAAAGAATCATAATAATATAAAATAGAAATGAAATAAGTAATTTAGATATAGTTGTGAAGGTTGGACTGAAATATATTTCAAAATACAAGGTTCTTATTTAATAAAAATTATTATTACCTTAAAATTCTCAAATGTGTGCATAGAGATTTCAGTTTTATCTAAATTATTAAAATTTTTAAAAATACTCAAGTTGTAAACTTAATATTCCAAAAGTGTTTCAGAAATATGAAAAGTATTTGCAGAATGGATTGTAAGGGAATCTATGATCTAAGACAAGCAAGGCAAGTATATTTGTACACATAAGTGAAACAAGTTAAGTATTTATAATAATGATTATATAAAATACATGCCTGCCATTCAGTGTTGAGTTGCCAGATCCAAATATGATATTAATATACGAACATAAATTTCAAATTCCTCACACAAAGCAAAATGTACACACATGTGTTCTAAGTTCTATCATCAGTTTACCTGCAATTAGTATGTAAAGTAACCATAGAAATCCCATCATTCTCAGATATTAGGGAGATTTCCTCCTACTTGTTTTTCCCAAGTGTTTTGAACCAGTTTTAAAATGATTTTATTATGTTATGTTCATATTGCCAGTAATAGTCTTTTCCACAATTTAATTTTAAAACAAATTATATAATAACATTAGTTTAGATGCTCTGTTCTTGATAATCCTTTCTGTTCTTCCACAATGATAATTATGTTAGTTGTGATAGAAAAATAATGTTTTCAATTTTTTAGAAATTATTACAGGGCTAGTGAGATAGCTCAGCAGCATAAGCACCTGCCTGGCAAGCGCGAGGTCCTGAGTTTGACTCCCGGTACCCACATACAAAAAAAGGGCCGGTGATATTGCTCAGTAGCACAGGCGCCTGCTGGCATGCGAGATCCTGAGGTCGACCCCCTGTATCCACAAAAAAAAAGAAATTATTACAATAAAAGGCATGTTGCCATTAATCCTTGTCAACCTCCACTCACTTCTAACACAATTATCACATTATTTTTGCCACTTTCTGGGACTCTTTTTTCATGAGTGTCTTTTTTTTTTTTTTTTTTTTTTTTTTTTGTATGTGGGTACCGGGAGTCAAACTCAGGACCTCGTGCTTGCCAGGCAGGCACCCATGCTGCTGAGCCATCTCACCGGCCCTCATGAGTGTCTTTAGTTGCACTGTTATGACTACCTTGATTTCTTGAATAGATTTAAAACATTTATATTTTATGGTCATTTTGACTTCAGAAAGGAGCCAGAAGTCACATGGTGCCAGATCTGGTGAATAAGATAGATGAGGAGAGTCTACTTTTCTGTAGGATTCCACTTGGTAGCAGCACTCACCTTATTTTTTATCACATTTCATAAAGACACAAATGATGATTTCTAGAACTGCTTTGGAAGGAATGATGGGATAAATGTGGTCAAAGAGAGGATGACTATTTTCAGGAGGATTAATGGCACTGTGTGTTTTAATTTTATGAATTTTTTAAACATTCAATGTATTTTTCTATCACCCTTGTATAATTCCACAAGTATCAAAAGTTTATAGAGTTGAAAAAACAGTTAAAAAAAAAACTTTTTTTTCTTTCCAAGAATGGAAAAAACCCATAATTCCTTCACTCAAATTGAAATATGTCTTCTTTTCTGTTTTATTTTAGTGTGTATTAAATTCAAATATAACACACATATTTCATAAGACGGTTTATCATAAAGTTATTAGAGAAAAACACTCATGGAACCAGCATTCAAGTCAAAAACAATTATCAATAACCAGCCACAATGTCTCCATTCATCTCATCCATATTTGAGCATCTTCTTCGAATTATCTTGATATTTTGGTAATAATTTCCTTTTGGTCATTAACATTTCATCACAAATGATGTATCACTAATGAATATTTCATTTATATGGTAAGAAAATACAATGTATGTGTTGCTTTGTGTGCTATTGTACTCAATACTTTGTTGCTAAAATTCATCAAGTGGTGTACATCTATATAGTTCACTCATTTTCATTGATGAATATACTTCATTTTCATTGTCTTTGCCAGTGTATTTATCCATTCTGCTGTCACTATTTTTCATATTTCCATGTTTTTTGGGGGACTAAATTAAATGTTTTGGATATTCTCTGTATGATTATCGAGTACATATAAGCACTTAGTTCCCTAGAACAGCACTAATGTAACTGTATCCATTGATTAAAACGTTTTATTTTTCAATCTATAATAGAATAGCCAGTAGCTGCTTGTGATAATTGAGCATTTTAAATGTGGATAGTAAAAAAGAAATAAATTTTAGATTTTATTTCACTGCATTAAATTTAAACTTGCATTCATATAGCTACACATGACTATTGCCTACAACTAGAGAGCACGCATTAACATGACCATTATTTTAGCATTAATAAATACAAGAGTTAAGGGGTAAAATAAATACTTCTGATTGCACTAGGGAGATTATAGAATAAAAATGAAAATAAAAATTTGGGACTTTAAACACTTACCTCAAGTTACATTCAGATGAACAAAGTTTATAAGTCAGCCTTAAAAATGGGCACAGTGGCCCACACCTGTAATCCCAGCACTCTGGGCAGCTGAGGCCAGAAGATCCCAATTTCCACTCTAGGCTTGACAAGTTAGTTATTTAGTTAGACCCTGTCAAAAAAAAAATAAAAAAATTTTTAAAAAATGGGGTTGAGGAAAGATGTAGCAATGTGGAAAAGCATTGGGTTCACTCTCCAATATTGCAGAAGAAATCTTTTATTTATTGTAACATCGAAAACATCTCTGGAACTAAGAATATGAATTAACTCCATTTGTAGAATTGCAATGAAATCTTAATTCACAGATTAACAAGTTTTCAATATGAAATTTATACTATCAATTCGAAAGTAGTGGGACTTTAGGAATTCACATGTGGATTTCTGGAATAATAAAGATCCAAAAGACATTAAAAAAAACCATTAAAACTTCAAGTTTCTTTGCTGTTCTTTTGCTATAGGATTCTTCTGACTCTGAAAAGCCTTGGCTTTACATATGTTAATGACATACAATGAGATCAACGAAGGCAGCAGTATTGCAAGCAGATGTATACTCTCCTTAAACCCCATCACAACTATCCCCTTACTAACTCTAGAGCTCTAAGTAGAATTAGATGAAGCTGTGTTCAGGAAGACAAGTGCTAAGTCAGACCCAGAAAAAAATAATTCATATTCCAAAGTGTTTTCAGGAACATGGAAAATACTTGCAAGAATGGAGTCTATGAGAATTTTTGTGAGGGGTGGGTACCGAGGGTCGACCTCAGGACCTCGCCCGCCAGCAGGCACCCATGCCACTGAGCAATATCACCGGCCCCTTTTTCATATGCAGATTCCGGGAGTCGAACTCGGGCCCTTGCACTTGCCAGGCAGGTGCTTACACTGCTGAGCTATCTCATCAGCCCAAGAATTCTTGGTGTAAGCCAAGCATAATATTATAAATTATTGGGTCAAGCTGAATTAATTGGTATAAATGCAGCTACCAAAGTTTTGGGATCAAATATGTTAAGGTAAACTAGAAGCAGCTCTATGAATTTATTCCATTGGACGGTTGAAATTTGTACTTGTGAAGCTTATGTTAAATGATGTTGAGATGTTCAATCTCTTATGGCATACTGTAGAGAAGGAAATACAAAGTTTAGGGAGCTAAAGATGTTGCAGCAGACTTATGTACATCCTGCGTATCTACTGAAATCCCAAAGGCATTTCCTTCACTGAGGTTTTATAAATCTTCAGATGGGTACCAGCTTCCTGGACATGTTCTATGGCAGTTCTCTTATAGGGCCCTGCAAACTGTGAGAGATTCCACCATTGAATTAGTTTTCCAATTTCTGTGGTGTTCACAGCAGAGATAATGTTTAACCTTCAAATAAAAAGTGCGAGCATTTAACAAAATAGGCAGCAGAAAAAAAATACAAATCACAACATTTTGATCTATGGGATCTTTGGCGGTACCTTATTATACAAAGAAATTTTATAGGTAGCCAGTCTATGAAAATATTGCTTCATTTTTATAACAGAAAAATGCGTAGGTCTTATAGTAAGAAATTGTTTTTGAGTTATGAATGTGGAGTCACTCAATTTCTAGGCTTAGAACAGTTCACAAAAATAAAGAATGATGGAGAGGCCAGGTTTCCTTGAGGAGGAGCCCTGCGTACATGTGAATCTTTCTTTAAACCTTTCCAACTTTGTCTAAAGTCATTTATAGAGACCATTACATATCAATAAAAAGAAATATCCAGATTCCCTAGGATTACTAGACATTGATATAAATTGGTAATAATTTCTAGGGACCGGAAATGCCACTTCAGGTTATTAGTTGAATGTAAACATGCTGATTGGGTGATAAGCAAAGGTGATAAGAAAGGTGAGAGCAAAATCTCACCTTGTGGTTATTTATTCCAGGTTGTGAATGTGCATTTGTCTCCCTGAACTATGGATGACAGTTGACATAGAAAGAGGTAAATACATGCCTCCTGTCTTTATTCTCCACCAGGAAAATAAACCAAATGAACTTTTGATTCCTAGAGGAAACTGCTGAGTTTTACCATCAAAGACTTGAAAAATGTATGTTCAATTTAACTCACTTGTTTGGCCTGTACATATCTTGAAGACTGACTGTGAATTATTGTAAACTTAATCAATGGTGATTTAATTACAGCTGCTATTACAGCTGTGGTATCTTTACTGGAACAAATCAACACAGCTCCAGCAAGGGTAGATAATTATTGATTTGGCAAATGTTTTTATCTCTATACCAATTTGCAAGGAGCAGCAGCAGCAGTTCATTTTCACTGCATTGTTTCAGGGCTATGTCAGTGTTCCTGTTTTCTGCCATAAAGAGATTGACAGAGATGTTCATAATGATATGTTTCTGAATATGAAAGTAGTCTACTGTATATTGATAATTACACTGCCTGCACTTCATCAACAGGAATTAGCAAAATACTTTTTAATGAATGATCTGGACACTTGGCCTATGGCTATGAGCCCATAAACAAATAAGGGAGTTATTCTATTGGCAGAAGTGATTGTTCCCAGATATTGATAAAAAAGTGGAATTATTGTTACAAGATAGGGAAGGCTAGGCTACATCTGGAACCCAGGGGATTCTTTAGGGTTCTCTATTATTTTACTGTACAATAATAAATGTTAATTTAAAAATCATAAACACAATTTCTGCAAAACATATGAAGATTCATATTTTTAACTATGAAAATTTGGGATTATCTTGTGCAGTAAAGAATCCAGATTAATTATGGTGCATGTTGAGGACAAAGATAACAAAGAATTGTGTGGAAGACGAAAATTATAAATATCACTCTGGCCTTATGATCAAGTACAAAAATAACAAATATTTCAGATATGCATATTTTCTTTCTGATTGTTAGGTATATATACCTAACAATTTTATTTTACATATACCTAAAATTTTATTTTATTGGTACATTTTAGATATACATTGTGATAACATTCATAGGGAGTTTGTACCTGTATGTGGTATATCTTGCTTTTTCTTTTTTTTCCCATTCCCCTCCCCTCGCTTCAACCCCTCTTGCCCTCTTAATTTATAAAATCTTTGTTTCCATTTTTTCCTTCTATTCTTTTTACTCTTGTCCCTACTTTCCTTTCTCCATCCATCCTCCCTGTTCCCCTTCTAATTTTTATATGTAGTTTAATTTATTTTTTGTTCCTTATCCTTTTTAACACTATTATTTATAAGGATTTGGGGTATAGTTACCTTTACTACTTAGTCTCTAGGTTTCAGAGCATTCAGATGATTCTGTGACTGAAATAGTAAAGGAATTATTATATGTTACCCAGTGACAGATACTATATCTGTTGGTACTTTGTATCTCCACCTTTAGAAAATAGGGGGATGAAACATTGGCACATTTTGTTATTAGAGGCATAAAAAAGTAGTTATTCCTATTTGATGGAAATCCAAGTAGTTGTACCTCGGTTCACGAACCGAATTAAATTTCCCCACTAGGTCAACATTGAACCTAACAACTGAATTTGTTTTTTGTTTTATTTATTTATTTTTTTGTGGGTACTGGGGGTCGACCTCAGGACCTCGCTCACCAGCAGGTGCCCATGCCGCTGAGCGATATCACTGGCCCTTTTTTTGTATGTGGGTTCCGGGAGTCGAACTGGGGCCCTTGTGCTTGCCAGGCAGGCGCTTATGCTGCTGAGCCATCTCACCGGCCCTAACAATTGAATTTGATTCAGTTCTCATCAAACTCTGTTTGTGACCAGAATTGTGGAAAGAATCAAGTTTGTGAACCTAGGTACCCCTTGTATGTGGTGAGATTTACATTAATCCCATGTAGCCAAATGAGATGACTGTGCCTACCTCATTTCAAATCTACATTTTAATAATCTACATGATGCTGGAGATGGGACTATGCAAAAAGAGAAAGAGAAAACACTTACTTTTTCCCAGCAAAGACACCAGGAAAATTAGAATGCAGGAGGAGATAATGGATGTCCTTGCTACTCCTGCTAATGCTGTCCCAGAATAGGCATCTTGCCTTGGCAAGTACAATTGTATGCAGGTTACACATATTTTCTACACTCCTAGAATCAATGGCATTGCACCTTGCCAATTATGTTCTCTGTTGTTGAAAAAACTGAATAAATAAATGAATGTCAGAGTTGAAATTAACAAAACATATTATTTAGTCCAATTCTTTATTACACAGAATATCTTGAAAATGTATTTGTTAGATCAAGTAACCATGAGAAAAACAAACACACTGGGGAAAAATCAGCACAATAAATATCAAGCTCAAGAAAACTTGTTTTTCTTTAAAACCCATACCAATTTATATATGTGATAGTGATGGAAGAATTAAATAGCAAATGTCTGGGTATAGTAAGCAGATAGGGAAGTACAGATGCACATTTTCATTATAGTGAAAATAATGCAGAAGCCATGTATAAAACTTAGTTAAATAATAAGTAAAGTTCCTAGTAAACATTTAGTTTGAAATGTATTTTTCCTCCTACCTTAAAACATGGAGTTTCTGTAACATTTTATGGGAGAAAGTTACATCAGGATACTTATTACATAGGTGAATGGGATTTCTAGAAGTTATTATACTTCATTGACTTTCACTAGAGCAATTAAGAATCAGAGAGTTCAATAGGAACACATATGCAAAATAAAATTGATGGACTTTGTGTAATCAAGACAAAAACTTATACTTTAAGTACAGAAAAGAAATTGTTCCATGGTCTAGTAGCACTGAGAGCAATCAGTTGGTATTGACTAGAAATAGACACAGAACTAAACAAATTGAGTTAGAGCTGGATCCAGGAATTTAATGCCTCATGTGTTCTGACTTCCAGGGTAATAATGCATAACGCAGGCAAAATACTGACAGAATTTATCAAAGATCTGTACAAAATGCAGATTCTTATTCAGTAGGTTCTACATTTCTAACAAGCTCTCAAGTTAAATGGCTGAACATGAAGGACACTATGCCTTGCAATTTTATGTACACTATATAGTACTGTATAGTTGTGTTCAGTATATGAGGTGTAATGAAAGATAATTGATAGGTAAAATTCATAATATTAATAATATTATTGACGACTAATACTGGTGAATAAAAAATGAATTTACCACTCCAGATATGGAGTGCTGTCAAAAGCTTTACACATTACATATTGGTTATACCTGCAAGTCTGCTACCTTTTTCAGAGGATTCATATCTTTAAAATATAAGCAGGTGTGAGAATCTAAACAACTGAGCTATCACCTTCTTCCTTTGATTGTGAATGAAGAGACATCTGAGCCAAACCAGAACGCATACTTTACATTCTCTGGGAATTTGGAGAAAGACTTGCTTATAAGTTATATGGGTGCATTAACAATAAAAGTACTGTAATCTTAGGGGTTGAGGGTGACCTAATTTGCATTTCACCATGACGGATTGTAACCAAGAAGAGAAAAGGAAGGCAGCATGCAGAGAAGGAAACAACACAAGTACTAACAGTAAAACAAAAGGAAATATCATAAACAGGAGGTAGTGAGATGATCCTTGGTTGCAAAGACTTTTTATATTCAGATTTGAGTTGTAGGTAAGGCTGTTTTGCTCTTTTGTTTTTCTTAAAATTCCCCTTATTTTTCCTCTTCACTTTAACACGTATGATTTTCTGTGGTTTTGTTTTATTTTGCTTTGTTTTTGAAACCAAAAGATTTTATCACAAGAAAGCTTGCAATCTGTCATTCTCTCTTTTTAATAGATAAGGAAACTGAGTCCAAAGATGTTATAAATGTTTCTTGCCCAAGATAATGTGTCTGGGAGATATAGCCACTCTGCAGACCCTATACAGAAATAATGAAATCATGCTAAATAAATGTACACCTGTATACACACACAGTAAATTCATATCAAAGATTTACCCTATGGAAAATTATAAGTAAGAACATGTTCATGGGGATGTTGATGTGTTAATAAAAAATTAGGAGAAAATCTTCAACTTACAACAGCAGGAAATAGTTATATAAATCATAGTATAACAATACTATTACATTTTATGCAGGCATTGAAAATGATTGTTATAAAAGTACATAACACTATATTGGCATTTTCACAATAAAATGCTTAGTTCATAAAAATAGAAAGCAAATGTTTATTAAAGTTATTGCAACCATCACAAAATTTATATTTGCATGGGTAATTATGGAAAAATTTAGGTCCTTTACTAGCTATTTTGTTTTTATTTTTGGAATGTCTAGAAATAATTATAAACTTTAGTCATTTATACCAATAATGCTATATCATTTATCTATGAAATGAATATGGATTATAAGTAAATTTATTATATGCAAATATATGTAAAGCATGATCTCGGTTAGGAAATACCAGAACATTCTCATCTTCCACAGTTTTATTACCCAGAAAGCAACATTATGAAGATAGATAATGAAAATTATTTGGGAAAAATTATTTGTCATTATCAGTAGCTATACTTTTAGAGAAAAGTTTGAAAAACTGTGGTATTTATAAAGTTATTTAGTCTGAGGTTTATAAAATAAAATTATTTAATTTAATTTAATACAACAAACACTGGTATGACAGACAATGTGCTTGAGCCAGAGAAAAGATAAAATAATCTTTACACTCAAGCAATTTATGTGCAAGTGGGAAAACACATATAAAATAATAAAATAGATTTGAATGGAGTAAAATTGACATATAAAATACACTATTCCATTCTTTGAATGTTTAAATAAGTTCCCTTAATGTCTGCCCCACTGCCTGACTCATAACTAAGTTATGTTTTCCTTTTATCATATTTTTATATTTATGTATTTGTCAAAGAGTTTTTCTTCTACAAGATGTTTCCCATTTGTCCATCATGGTATCCTACCAATTCTCTTTCCAGGAACCATGCTGTTCAAATGGCTGTGACTGATTACGAGGCTTAATTAACTTGTCAAGGGAAAGATAATAATTTTCGGTCCATTTTCACTTTTCCATATGGCCAGAAAGAAAAAGCCTGTCTCCAGCATGCACTTGTACTTACATATGCTACATTGTGAAATGATGGCAAATTACCCAAATTTACCCCCTGGAACTTAGCATGAGGTCATCAAATAAATAATAATAAGCACCAGAGTTTTATTTTCCATAGATTTACATCCTAGTGGTATTTAACAGCAAAACATGTAGAAGCATGTGTTATGGATTGCTTATTCAATAAGTGGATGCTTACTTAGCCTCAATTTTCCCTATCTTATTCTTAGGAAAAGTCCAATTCTCTTTAGATGTCAAATGGGTAGTATCTATCCTATATGTTTCAGGAGAGGTTTCCCATGCTCCCAGGCTGATGGGTAATCTCTCTCAGTGTTAGTTTCAGAAATGGCCATGTAGTGTGATTTAGAACGTTGAGACAGAAAGAAGGTTCTGGTAAAGATTTTCTGTTGTCTTGAAATTTTTTTCTTTAGGAGAAGCCCTCTTTCTTTTTCTTTCATTCTCTTTAGACATTTGGCATGGATTTGAGTGAGTTATCTTGTTCCTAGACTCCCAGTGAAGTTAACCATTAATAGAGAATATAGCAAGGAAAATCTCTGAGAAAGGAATCATAATTGGCTGTTAACACTGAAGACTTCTTACATGTTTTGAAATAACATATTTTCCCGTGTTTAAGCCATATTGACTTTGGCTTTGGTTGTTTACTGTAAAGACATTCATTCATGTAAATATTTATTAAACAATCTATATGAGCTATAGGTTCTAAATGTTAGGTGATTCAAGCAGTGGGGAAAAAAAGTCAAAGAATGCCAGCCTTCACGGAGATCACATTCTATTGGATTGTAATTGAAACATTCGACATGTTAGTGATTTCAGAAAATAATTTATGATTTGAAATAAATTTCAGGGCATAGATGAACTCTAAATTATAAAACTTTCAATATTTTATGTGCAAGAGGAAATATTACATAATTATAGCAGAAGCTATTATGGGTTAAAGTTCTCATGCAAATCTATGGATTCCTGTACTTAGTCTCTGGATGTGGGAATACAAAAATCTCATTAATGGAAGTGATGCTCTGAGGCAATCTTCAACCAGTAAGAGAGAGGAGGAGGTAAGTATATATCCCAGCTCTCTGTTTAGTGCAAAAGTTCCAAGGTTTATTCTACCTTCACTTTAATATGGTCATTAATGTACTCTTTAGAGTCCTTCCTCTCTTCTTTGTTTTACTTCCTTATCTTGTCATGTATTACCTTGGATCACATCTCAAATAAACCACTGGCACTCAAATCCTTATTAAGAAGACCAACATTTGGGGGAATTGAAACTACAATAGTAATAATATAGCTATCAGTTGTTTACATTTTCTTATCCATCCTATTCCTGGAATTTTGTGCTATAGCTCTCTCCACTTAATATTGAAGCACTAGGAAAAAATAAGAAAAGGCACTCCTGCTATTTTGTCTTTCTGGCACCAAACATCACCAGTGACTAAAGAGAATTACTCATAGACATATCCTCTGTAATTTCTATCAAATGTTCATTACATTCTTTGCACAATTTAATCTTAACTTTCATGTAAGAATCCTCTACCTTTCAAATGTGGTTCTGAGTTTCTTCTTATGGATTGAAATTGTCTTACTCCATTGAGATTTTCCTATTCATAAATAGCCAATGAAACTGTTAATACCCTGAATATAAAAAACATTGTTTTGAATGTACTTCTTCCTCCTCTTATTTTTATTTCTGGCTAACACATTACCTTTTGATAAACCTAATTCATATCTTATTGATTCCCTCTTATTTTCTCTTTCTTCTTTCCTTTTCTCTTCTTCTTTTCTTTCTTTTCTTTCTCTCTTTCATTTCTGTTCTTCCATTTTTCTATTCTTCCATTATTTATAATATTTTGTTCCATTTTTATTTAATATTCTGAGCCTTATATAAAAACATCCACAATAAAAATTAAGCCTGTTCTATTTTCTGTGACTAATTATTCTGATTGACTTTTCTGCCTAAAATATGTAGCAGAGAACTGAGGAACACAGAGAAGCCTGTCGTGTACAGGGAACACAATAACTACATATCTGCACTGACTCACTGAAGAAGAAACAGCCTGACGCCAGGAAAAATTTTGGAATCAACTTGCCTGTGGGAAAGTGATGGGTTTTGCTCAGGTTTTTATTTTTTAATTTTTAAAATTTGTGTGCATTACAGAATGATTACATTCATTGTACAAAGTTTGTACATAACACATCTTAATTCTTTTAACTTTCCTTCCCTCCTCTGCCTCACCTCTCCCTACATCTCTTGATCCCCTTTTAATTGAAAGAGCAAAATAAAAGATAGATAATAGAAAATGGAGAGATAGATCTGTTTTGTTTGTACTGAGAAGACAGATTTAAAAGCTATTTCCCTAACTACCTAAGATTTTTTTTACAGGGGTTTATTGCTGAAGTTTTATTAAAATGCATATAATAATACTTCACATATAGGCTAAGCATGATGGCATAATCCTGTGCAATCCCAGTACTCAGAAGGCTGAAGCAGGAGGATTGCTGTGAGTTCAAGGCCAACCTAGAATTCATAGTGATTCAAGACTGGCCTGAACTACATAACAAGACCCTGTCTCCAAAAACAAAAACAAAACCTGCACATATTTTCCTTCCTTGTATCTCCTGGCCCATGATGTTTAAAAATTTATTAACCATTTTTTCTTTATCAAATTCATCCTTTCCTTGTTTTTCCTTATTGGTATGGAGTTGGCATAACACACTGAAACTACTTACTGAATTTAATTATTTTAAATATGAAACATTGATAACTTTTTCCACTTCTTTGAGCAAACAGTACACTACACAAATGTTCTAGTATTTCTGAAATTGAGCTGAATTTAAATAGAATATTATTTTTGTGCTAAGTTGAGAATAACTCTGGGTTTTGTGTCTTAATGGGTGTATATATGTGCATGTATATATGTGTACCTGCCTAAGTATTCATGAATGAGCTTGAACACGTGTGTTTTGAGAACAAGAGATAAGGAAATGCATTTCATTAAAAAAACTTCTATAGGTTTTGGCTTAAATATGTGTGGATTAAGTACTAGAATTTGGTTCAATTTTCCATAATAATCCTAAGTACATTTTGTTTATCATTGAATTTAACCAAATGGGGAAAATGGTCCTTATTTCCCATAATTATTCATTCATGTTATTTCCATCAAAGGGGCAAATAAGTAGTGCTTTAAGAGATTCCAATTTAAAATTCCACATTTTAAATAAGTTATCAAGAAGACCCACTGAATCAAGGTACCACTTGATTGTATAAACCCATACAAGTACTTAAGGCTCCTAAATGGGCTTCAACCCCACACAAACAAAACTTAGAATGCAAACTATGATGACTCTGGAAGTTGGTGACATTCCTGGTTGGTCTTTTATGAAGTTCATGGCCCAATCTAGGAAGAAATCAGCTGTACTATTGAATAAATTGTCAATGGTAGTGAGCCTCAAACTTTATGAATTATGAGGTCTAGACCTGAATATGCTATCTCTAATTTAGTAACTTTTACCTATCTACATGTAACTGGGGTTGTCATCTTAATTCTATGTCTCAGAAAATGTACAGTAGCATCCCTAGTGTCTACAGCCCTTGAAGTTTATAAACATGTGTAAATCTGAACAACTTCTACAAATTTAGATTAGTTTACCTTGGACAGTTTTTAATCTCATGTGAGAAAGCCACTAGTTCTATGTAAATATGTTATTTCTGAAAAAATAAATACATGGAAAACTGAATTCCTGTGAATCCTAAGCTTATCTGTGGCTATGCCACAAGATTTTTCAGTAAGGTAGATGCTTGACTATAACCTGGAGACCTCAGTGAACTGACCTTCACATTAACTATCTTTTAATCAGGTCCATATACCAGAGATGTGAAGTAAACTGTTCTTTTGAATATTGTTTACTCTAACCCAGTTTGCACGAAATAGCCTTTACAGTACTTTCTAGTTGTTTCTGCCATTTCTGTCATTTTAGTTTTTTGATCCTCAAAACAATTACATAATATATATTTTCCCATTGAAACCCCATATTCTCTGATTGTACAGCTGGCTTAGATGCAAGTTTGGCTTTATATACAACCTGTTAGAGGCATGATATGAGTTACTACACAATGTCATATAGAATTAATCAAAAGTAGCAGTCAAGGAGGTAGAGACAAAATGGCAGAGCAGTAAGTGCCAGCAACTCAGCTTCTCCAGGACAAGGTGGCTAGAGTCTGGAAAACAATAGGTTAGAGAGGAACTGAAGTGGGAGGAGGATACACTGGAACTGCTAGGGAACTGACAGAGGAGAAAAAAAAGATTAAGTGATACAGAAGATGTGGTCCATGCCACAGAGAAGAAACCACAGGGGCACCAACAGTGGCTGGCTAGCTGCCAGCCAGGAGGCAAGGTGAAACTAATAACTTTTCTCTTCATGGAGAACTGCATCAGGACCAGGAGAAACTTATGTATTTGGAGACAGCTGGAGAACATAAGACACTGCTTCCATAGTGGCCCTTCAGAGTCAACAGTTGGTGAGTGACTGCGGTACAAGCACCCAAGAACACAGTCCTGTAGAGCAAGAGCTGGCATGGATGCCATTGTACAGAAGATCTGGGTGTTTGAACCTTAGGCCCAGAGTGGCTCCTTGGCTGCTTTGCACTGCCAAGTTCCCAGAGTAGATGAGGGAAGGACAGTCGCAGATGACTGCCAGCAGTTGGAAAGCAGACTGGGGGGAATCCCACTGAGAGGCAGGGACAGGTGATCACAGACTCGGTCCACGTGGTCAGAAGCCAGTTTCATCCTTAGTTACACGGACAGGAAGTTCACATCTGTGCCATGTTCTCACTACTAAAGGGTCGGTTTTATGGTATGTTATTCCTCAACTAGCCCTAATAGTTCCACTGTAACACATCAGTTGTAGTTGAATTGACTGCATAGGAATAATCTTGACTCAGTGGACAATTTAGTGCCAGTGAACTTATCTGCAGACCCACCCTAACCCAAGAACTTGGACTGATCAAACTCTGCAAGAATGCTTGTGACCTGGCAGAAAGAGGTCCCGAGTCTGAGTTAACTTCAGTTTTGCAGTGCAGAGATCAGAGGAGTAATTAGTGTGTGAGCCCTCAGACTCTCTGGCAAAGAAGCTACTTGAGAATCACACATGCAATGTCTCATTGGGATATCTGATCTTTGTTCCCATCAGACATCTTCCTGGCTTAAGTTTCTGTATATTTGTTGAGTTATTTAGTAACGTGGGGTTATGTTATGTTCTTTTATGCTTTTGTGTGTATATTAGGTTGATACTCATGTATACTTGTTCTTTCATTGGCTCTGATTTAATAGGTGTCTAGGTTCTCTCCCTTATCTCAGCTTTTTCTCTGATTTCTTCACTTCAAACCCCAGAAATAATATTATTCACATGATTTTTATTCTTTTTACAAATACATGCATTCAATCCTCCCAAGTTCTTAAATTCATCATAGGTACACAGTCACTCCTATCTTTAGTAGAATAATTTCCTGATCCTCCCCATCCTAAGCCTTTGTCTTCTTTAAATCTTACCTATCATAGTGTCCTCCCTATAAGCAAGTTCTGATAAATACATAGCTTCCCTCAATCACAAAGTGAATCCCCTTTCTTCCATAACTTGTGCTTGCCCCCACAAAATATCCTCTGAAAACTCTGAATATTAAAACTTCAATTCAACTGAAAGACCTCCAATAAAATCAGACCCCACATCAAACTTTTCTTCTTATCTACCACTAGTCTCCCTTTCAAACCTCCCCCTTAGTGGCTAACACTACTCATCCAAACACCATCCATTCTCCCCACTCTACCTGACTTACTTCACTGCAGAGCAACCACAAATAATAAATGGTCACATTATGCATAGAAAATAGTCAAGGAGGGGAGAAGAGTAACTGCAAGGACTATCATATAGAGTGTTGTAAGATTGAATCTGTGGATGTTGTTATAAATAGAAGTAATTCTTTCAGCAAAATGTGACAGAGTCAAAATCACTTAAAGTAAATAATAGAAGGAGTAAATACTAGCACTGGACATACAAAACTGACAATTATTCACAGAGAGGCAACAGCCTACTAAAAATTTCCATATAAGCCACAAACTCTCTTCACTTCTTTTGTCTAAAACTGCAGTAAGACCCCAAAAAAGGAAAGAGAAAAAAGAGGGGGGCATATAAATTAATAAACACAGATACAAGTAGGAGAATGCTGAAACAAGGGAAAAGAAGGTTTCCAAACCCCCCAACTCCCCCAAGGCACAGCAATAAGTCAAAAAGGGAGAAGAAAATAAATACCAGGTAGCTGAAATTTATTTAAAAAAGTTCTTAAAAGGTATGAATAAAATAGATGGGTTGAAAGAGGAAATGAACCAAAAGTTTATAACAATTACACTCAATATGCCCATGGTAAATTCCAGGGAAATGGGTAAAAACTTGGATGAGCTAACCAAAACTGTTCAAAATTTGCATGAATCATTCAACAAGGATATGGAATCCTTGAAAAGATGTCAGACAGAAATACCTGAAATAAAAAAACGTCTAGAGCGGGGGATATAGCTCAGTGACACAGCACCTATCTGGCAAGCATGAGGTCATGAGTTCAATTTCCAGTACAAAAAAAGTCTAGAATCCATGCATTGCAGAAATGACCAATGTGAAGATAGCATCTGATATTAAAGACAAAAGAGTGATTTATGATGAAGAGCTCAAAGAAGCCAAAAGGAAAATAAAAGAACAAGGGGAGACTATCCAGCAGCTATTAGATGACAACAGGAAGACCAATTTAAGGTTAATCATAGTTAGAGAAAATCTAGAAGACAGCACAGATGGATTTACTAACATGCTTATAGAAATTATGGAAGAAAAGTCCCCAAATATAAGAAAATAATTTAAAATATGGGAAAGTGAACTTATTTAACACCAAACAGTAATGATGGAAGGAGAAATTGTATGAGGCATATCCTCATTAAATTCACAGACATCCAGAAAAAAAAATTAAAGGCAGCCAGAGAAAAACAAAAAATCTCCTGTGAAGGTAAGCCAATTAAAATCACAGCAGACTTCTCAGCACAAATCCTAAAGGCCAGAAGAGCTTGGAGTATTTCAATCCTAAGAGGCAATGATTTCCATCCCAGATTAACTTACCCAGCAAAGTTATCCTTCAAAATAGATGGAGAAATAATGTATTTCCATGAAAAAGACCAGCTCAGAAGATGTATGATTGTCAAAGCAGGTTTATAGAAAATATTCAAGAATGCTCTCTACAGAAACAATGAATTGGTCACAGCTAAAAACACAGAGGAAACTAGTGACATCAATGGATAAACAGCAATGAAGACATCAGGAAAAGAAAAACAAAAGATATACCAACAGATAAAGAAGCCAGTGATAGTAAGTAACCAATACATCTCAGTAATATCTCTCAATGTTAATGGCCTCAACTTTCCAATCAAAAGACACAGACTGGCAGACTGGATTAAAAAAAAAAAACTGAATCCAATAATCTGTTGCATTCATGAAACTCATCAAATCCAAAATGATAATCATAGACTAAAAATTAAAGGATGGAAAACAACATTTCATGCACCAGGACTCTGAAAACAAGCTGGGAGTCACAATTCTAATATCAGAAAAGGTAAACTACAAGCTAAAACTGATTAGAAGAGATGAGGAAGTCACTACATATGTTAAAGGAACAACCCAACAAGAAGAGATAACATTGATAAACATATATGCACCTATCTTCATACAACAAAAACAACTGAAATTAAAAGATCAAATAAACATTAACACAAGTATGATAGGGGATTTTAACATCCCACTTTTGCAAAGAGACAGATCAACTAAAAAAAAACCAATAAACAAATTTCAGAGCTGAACCATGGACTTAATGGATATATGCAGAGTATTCTACCCCCCATCACCCAGTATACATTCTTTTCAGCAGCACATGGCACTTTTTCCAAAATACATCACATACTAGTCCACAATGACTGCTTAAGTATATATAAAAGAATTGAAATGACCTCATGCATACTATCAGACCATTGTGCAATATAAATAGAAATCAACAAAAGAAATTTCAGAAAAAGCAAAAGCTCCTGGAAAATTAACAACATACTCTTAAACAACCAAATGGTCAGAGAAGACATCAAAGAAGACAAAAAAAAAGTTTCAAGAAGTTAATGACAATGACTATATAACTCAGTGAAAACTCTGGTACACTGTAAAAGCAGTACTAGAGGTAAATTCATCAAAATCAATGGTCACATTAGGAAAACACAGCACACCCAAATAAATAACCTTATGAGAAATCTTAAGATACTTTGGAAACAACAACAAACCAGTCCAAAACTGAAATTAAGGAGGGAAATTATAAAAATGGGAGCAGAAATCAGGTAAATTGAGTATAAAAAAATAACTATTAAAAAATCAACAAATTCAAGAGCTGATTCTTTGAAAGAATAAATAATATAGATAAGCCCTTATCAAGACTCACCAAGAGAAATAGAGAAAACACTCACATCAACGAAATTATTAATGAAAAAGTTGAAATCACAACATACATTGTCAAACTCCAGAAGAGAGTAACTACTTTGAAAAACTATGCTCCAACAAATTAGCAAATTTTGAAGAAATTTGAAGATAGATTCTTAGACACATGCAAACTACCAAAACTAACCCAAAAAGATATAAATATGCTTAAAAACCCATTAACAAGCCATGGCATTGACTCACTGATAAAGAACCAACCAATTAAAAAGTGCAAGACCTGATTGATTGATTAAATGCTAAATTCTACAAAATCTTTAAGGATGTTATATTACCAATACTCTTCAACCTCTTCAAAGATATTGAAAGGGATGGAGTGCTCCCAAATTCATTTATAGAAGCCAGTGTCACCCTGATCCCAAAAGTGCATAAAGACCCAACTAAAAAAGAGAACTATAGGCCAATCTCTTTAATGAACATAGATGCAAAAATCCTCAAGAAGATATTAGCAAATGGAATCCAGTACATTATCCAAAAAATGATACATCATGATCAAGTAAGTCTTATCCCAGAGATGCAAGAATGGTTCTATGTATATTAGTCAAGAAATTTAATACATCACCTAAACAGAAGCAAGGTCAAAAATCACATGATCTTGGGCCGGTGAGATGGCTCAGTGGCTTAAGCACCTGCCTGGCAAGCGCGAGGGCCCGAGTTTGACTCCCGCAACCCACATACAAACAAGGGGCCGGTGATATCGCTCAGCGGCACGGGCGCCTGCTGGCGCGCGAGGTCCTGAGGTCGACCCCCCGGTATCCACAAAAAAAAAAATCACATGATCTTATCAGTAGATGCAGAAAAGGCTTTCAACAAAATCCAAAACTCCTTCATGATAAAAAAAAAAAAAAAACTAAAGAAAACAGGTATAGAAGGACAATGCTTGAATATGATAAATGTTATATGACAAACCAATATCCACCATCATACTAAATGGAGAAAAACTTAAGCATTCCCCCTAAAATTAGGAACAAGACAAGGATGTCCACTATCACATCTTCTATTCAACATAGTACTTAAAACATTAGCCAGAGGAATTAGGTAGGAGAAAGAAATAAAATGGAACATATAGGAAAGGAAGAACTCAAATTATTATTATTTGCAGATGACATGATATTCTACATAGGAAACCCAAAGAACTCTACCAAAAACTCTTAGAATTAATAAACCTCAGCAAAACAGCAGGATACAAGTTTGATGCAAATAAAAGCATTAGCATTTGTGTGAGCCAACAATGAATGGAATGACAGAAATTATGAAAACAATACAATTCATAGTAGCTTCAAGAAAAATGAAATATCTTGGAATTACCCTAACCACAGAAGTGAATGATCCCTACACAAAAAGCTACAGTAATCTAAATAATGAGATGGAACAGGACATCAGACAATGGAAAGATGTCCCTTAATCCTGGATAGGCAGAACCACAATTGTCAAAATGGCCATACTTCCAAAACTGTTATACAGATTCAATGCAGTCCCAATCAAAATACCAACAGCATACTTAACAAATATGGAGAAAAAAATGCTATGATTCTCATGGAACCAGAAGAGACCCACAATAGTAAAAGTAATTTGGGGCAATAAGAGCAAAGCCGGCAGCATAGCAATACCGGACTTCAAGCTACACTACAAAGGAAGAGTGATAAAAATGGCATGGTACTGAAACAAAAACAGACACATGGATCAATGGAACAGAATTGAGGACACGGAAGCCTCTCCAGACATATTCAACTATTTGATCTTTTACAAATGGTCCAAAAGCATATGTTGGAGGATAGTTAGCCTGTTCAACAAGTGGTATTGGGAAAACTGGTTATCTATTTGCAGAAGAATGAAACTGGACTCTTATCTCACATCATATAGTAAATTAAAATCAAAATGAATCAATGATCTAAATATTAAAACAGAGACATTAAATGTTCTGAAAAATAAAATAGGTAAAACACTTGAAGACATAGGCATAGGAAAGAATTTTCTAAACAGAACCTCAATTGCACAAGAAATAGCAACAACAATTAACACATGGGATTATATCAGGCTAAAAAGCTTCTTACATTTTTTTTTTAAAGAGAAAAAATAAAGATAACAATAAAACAGAGTTTCTAAACAGTTTAGTAAGAGAGTTACAATAGTTAATACATTGCATATTGTTGTCTTTGTAGTAGTTATTCAGAGTACAAGATATAGGCATGATATCTTGTCCAAACAATATTAGCACAAACCTTTCTTTTCAATGACTTAAGAGAAACTAGCTGTATAACTATCTTATCTATCTTGTTGATAAATATATTTTTTCTTTTTCCTTTTCTTCCTTTCCCCTTTCCCCATCACAGTTTGTCTTTTCTTTTGAAGAGTTTCTTCCCAATTCACAATATCTATTGTACATTTTGGACCCCGTTCACTCATTCAGTTTCTCACAGTAGTGAGACAATATGATGTTTACACATATGGGTCTGATTTATTTCACTTTTGAGTATGGTCTAGAGTTGCATCCATTTACCTACAAAAGTCTCCAGTTTACCCTTCTTTATGACTGAGTAGTGCTCCATTATATATTAAAAAACACATCTTTTTTATCGATTCCAAAAAACTTCTGTACAGCAAAATAATCAGTCAGTAGAGTGAAGAGACAACCTACAGAATGGGAAAAAAATTTTGCCAGTTACTCTTCAGAAGGAGGACCAATATCTAGAGTACACGAAGAACTCAAAAAAATTAAACCATCTAAAATTAAAGACTCATTCAATAAATGGGCAAGAGAAATGAACAGACACTTCACAGAGAACAATGCAAATGGTCAACAAATACATGAAAAAATTTTCAACATCTCTGGCCATTGCAGAAATGCAAATTAAAACAATGCTAATATTCCATCTTACTCTAGAAAGAATGACAATCATTAGGAAATCAAAGAATAACAAATGCTGGAAAGGCTGTGGTGGAAAAGGAAGACTCCTGCACTGTTGGTGGGAATGCAAACTAGTGCAACCATTATGAATGTCAGTACAGAGATTTCTCAAAGAACTGAAATTAGAAATTCCACATGACCCAGCTATTCCCCTGCTAGGTATCTTCCCCAAAAATCTTAATTTATCAGTCTACTGAGATACATGCATACCAATGTTTATAGCAGCATAATTCACAATAGCTAAATCTTGGAAGCAGCCTGTATACCCATCAACAGACAAATGGATAAAAAGCTGTAGTATCTATATATAAAATGGAATACTACTTGGCTATAAAGAATGACAAATTTGAGACATTTGTAGGAAATGGATGCACCTGGAAAATATAATGTTGTGTGACATAAACCAGACACATAAGCTTAAATACCTTATGATATCTCTCATTTGAGTGAGGCGAAGTACAAACAAAGAAAATGATAAAAGATGGATAGTAAAGGACAAAGGGATGGATCTTTTGCAATAGAGAATTGGTCAAAGGGAACAAGGGAGACGGATGAAGAGGAGGGGAAGTGAAATGAGAGGAATAAAGATGTGTCATATACAGGAATCTAATAACCCAAATTAATGTAAAAACTATATGCCATAACATGAGCTAAGACAAATAATATCAATAAGTAGCATAAAGGGGCTGGGGGAACTGGAGGGGGCTGGGGGAGAGAAGGGAAAGCAGATTTTAAAAAAGAAACAAGCTGTAATAAGTACATGTAACTGCTCCCCAACATGATTGTAAACTGCATTACTTGCAAATATGTACTAATAAAAAAGTAAAGTCTAAGTCTAGTGCAGGAACTAAAAACACCCCATCCCTTAATAAATGCTTCTGAACCTCAAAGAATAATGGGAAAATCACTCTAAAAAGCATCACTGATGCTTTTTAATGTCCAGTGATCAATTCTTACATATTTTATCAATGAAAAAAAATGACAGCAGAGAAACTACCAAGAGAAATTTAATTTACTTGAACATTGGAACAGACTTTAAAAAGAAGGATGAAAATTTCCAAAACTAGTGCTATTTCTCAGCTTCCCATATTACTATGAAAAAATTGCCGGCAAATGCATTGTCAGAAGGTCATTCAACTTTTTAGAAAATGCTTGTTTGAAAATTCTTATTTCTCTCCATCTCTATGGATTCTTTATCTTAAATCTTCTTGTGTCTGCAATGAATTTTAGTATAAAGGACTAGCTCATTACATGAAATAAGTCAAATATATTCAGAAAAAGCCATTGTAATATGAAGGACATTTTTCTTGTTTTTCTTGCTTTTGATAACATAAACAGAACAAATACTGCTTATAATAAATCCAGATACTTTTAATTGTTAACTTATAACCTTTGAAAACATAAAGTGTATTATTATGAAATACAGATGTCCAAATGTCTGATACATTTTTAACCAAAATAATTAATCCTTTTCAATCTTCAAATAATTTTTATATTTCCCTAAGAACCAGTTTTTCATGCCACTACCTAATAAAGTTGTATATTTCATTCAGTTTAATTTAAATGCGGCTCTGGGCTAATTATAGTGGACATTTTGGTATTTTATTATTATGTCTCACTATGTATTACCTAATTGCATTTTCCAACCCCAAGTTAAAGAAAAAAAGAACATGAGACAGTGTTGCACTATACATTCCAGGCTTATACTCTGGTTTCTCTACAGATTGTATAAATCTTTCACCTTTTACTACTATGTAGTCCAGGCTGGCCTCAAATTCCCTACATAGCTCAGGCTATCCTTGAATTGGTGATCACCTTGTCCCAGCCTCCTGAGTGCTGCGATTATATGAGTGTGCCACCACATCTGGCTCAAAATGTTTTAAGTGAATTAGTATATAGTTGATAACTATGAAATAATCCTACCAGTTAAGCAGAACCTGCAATTTCGATTCATGTAAACACTAGTAGCACAGAACAATTTTTTGTATAATGCAACCCTCAACTAATTGATGTGGTCAATACCAGTGATTTAATTCAATAAAATAATCATTATCTTTCTTCTTACATGGTATCACATAATTAGAAATTCTGATTGGCTCACTTTTATTCAGTTGTACACATATATAAACACAGCTAGACATTTTATTTTCAATATAATATCAATTCGGTAATATTTTGCTGTCTTAATCATTTTGCTTATTTTATCTCACAATAACAGTTCTTTAAGACTACATGATATGTAGATATAATAAAATATGCCTATGATGATAATTTTAAATAATGATTCATAATTAGCTTAAACTGTTTTATTTTAATGCATCTAGCCTGAAATTAGTCACTTAAATTTTATCTGTACACAAGACCAGGTGCTGAAGAAGGCCTTATGAAAATCATCATTTGACTTCATCTTTATAAATTCTGAATTCTTTTTTTTTTTGTGGGTACCAGGGTGTCGACCTCAGGACCTCGCGCGCCAGCAGGCGCCCGTGCTGCTGAGCGATATCACCGGCCCCTTTTTCGTATGTGGGTTCCGGGAGTCGAACTCGGGCCCTCGCGCTTGCGGGGCAGGCGCTTAAGCTGCTGAGCCATCTCACCGGCCCATAAATTCTGAATTCTGACATACTCTATTCAGGGTTCATCCTAAACCACGTTAACAATTTTTTGTTAATATTCATATTTCCTATTTACACTTTTCATTGCCGAGTGATACCACAGCCCTTCGTCTTACTTGGACTTAATGTGTGATTTTTGACACAGTTTGCTATTTTTTCCATCATGAAATCCTGTCCTCTTTTGACATCTAGAACATCATAGTTATTTTCCATCTAACTTATTACATTCATTTACATTATCATTTATGATTGCTGCATTAGTTATCTGATATTGCATGGTAATATCACAAATTTGGGGACTTAAAAGAACACACATTTATATTCTTAGAATTGTGAGTCAGAAGTCTCAGCGCAGTCTAGCTTGACGGGTCCCCTGCTTCACAATCTCAAAAATTTGTAATTGAGATGCTTTCCAGGTATATTGTCTCATTTCAGGCTTGATTGGGGAATAATTTGTTTCCAAGCCCATCTGGTAAGGGGCAGGATGCAGTTCATTACAGTGTATGGAACTCATGGCCTCATTTTTTGTTGTTTGGAGGCTGCCCTTAATTTCTGTTTACATAGACCACCCCAACCTAAAAACTTCTTCAAAACTAAGCAAGGAGAAAATGTCTTAGCAAGACAGGTCTTACAATATTATATTAAAAACAGTCATATGCATTGTAGTCATGTTTAGTTAGAAGCATTCAGCCACGTTTAGTTAAAGGCAAATCACATGTCCTACATATAGTCAGCAGGTGAATAATACACAAAGGCATGAATACAAGGATGCAAACATCATGTATGTCACCTTAAAATCTGCCCACCGAAGTATTCTCTTTTTCAACAATCTCTGTGAATGCTATTGCTCCCCACGACTATCTTTTTGAGCATTACCTTTTACAACAAGGACCAAACCGAAGTCATTTGTGCATTGGATATTACATTGATATTCCAAACCAAATTCACAGAATCAGCATAATCATTTTTCAATCTTTTTCTTCCCCTACAAACCTAATCTGAAAGTTTGTTCTATTTATCTCAAAGAAAGGCATCATAAGCCACCCATTTAAATGAAGTAGAGTCATGTTTGTCTCTTTTCTCTATATCTAACATCTTTTGTGTGTGTGTGTGGGTACCGGGGGTCGACCTCAGACCTCGCATGCCAGCAGGTGGCCATGCCACTGAGCGATATCACCGGCCCCTTTTTCGTATGTGGGTTCCGGGAGTCGAACTTGGGCCCTTGCGCTTGCCGGGCAGGCACTTAAGCCACTGAGCCATCTCACCGGCCCCTATATCTAACATCTTTAGATATCCATTGCTATCAAGTTCTGTGGTTTGAATGAATAATTCCATAAGTATCTGGCACTAGCATTTAAATTAAAAGGTTAATCAGCCAAAGACCACCAAGAACAAGACTCTAGTTGACAAATTCAGATTTATTGATTCAGTGAAGTGAAGGAAGACATTCCAAATGAATGCTCTTTCAGAGATGAAATACACCTTTGTAAAGGTTTGGTTCCTGCTAAAGTATTATAAAAAGATCAGTTCTGGGTTGGATATTGTTTCTGAGGTAGGATTAGAAGGAGATGTTTATGAGTGATGTAATGCTGCTATAAAGGAATGGCACCTTAGTAACTTGGCAACCCAAGAATATATGGGAATAGAGAAAATCTGGAGGGATCATTGATTAAAAAAATCACTTAAAGAATTGTAAAACATTTTACATCCATCATGTGACCATGAGAGAAAGAGATTCCAGTAAAATTTACCTCTTGCTTTATGCATGTCTAGACTACTGGAATGCTTATGCACAAGGATCTTTTTTTTTTTTTTCCTGCTTAAGTCTGATATAGATTTTCACACCTTCAGCCCTGGATGTATTTCTACTCTTTCAATGGTTTTATCAGATTAGATTGATGGAAATGTCAAGGCTTTGGAGTTTTAAACTTAACTCTTTCATTTGATAGCTTGGGAACTGACAATAATTTTCTGTGTGCCACTTACCCAACATGTAAAATTGAATATTAATATTTGCCCTAAAGATTTGGTGCTTTGAAGTTTAGATAATCTGAAATATATAACATGTATAATATAATGTCTCCACATTATAGGTATTAAATATATCATAGCTAGCTATAGTAGTAGTGGTATAAGACTTCAAATAGTTGGCAGTGAAAAATCAGACTGCAACTGAGCTCACTATGATTTTCCAAAGACAAATTCTTTTTATTAGAGTCAAAGGAATTCTGTCACTGAATTTGAAGCACTAGATTTGTTAGGATCAGCAACCAAATAGAATAGAACTTTGAAGGTCAGAACAGAAAGTTGGAATTCAGTCTGTGAGATTATTGGAGGATATGAAGCAATGTGCACTCTGCGAGAAAATTCAGATTCCATCCTGGCTTCTATGACTAATGTCTCTATCATATTTTTGTCAAATTTAACAACATCTACCTGTCTCATATGAGAGCATTATTTGAAAAGAATAAGTTTTTTCCAAGTACTAAGTAGTCAAAATGTCTCAATTTCCCTAACAAACTGTTGTACTTCACTCTATGGTGCATCCATATCATTGAAATAAGGCTCTTTACTGATTAAAAAAATAATAATAAACATTAGCTAGTAAAAAAATGAAAGAATGAAAAGAAGAATGTGTCTAAAGAAAAAAATGATAATAACCCTAACGATTCCCAGCCTTATGTTTTGTATGATTCTTTGTCAACATGCTATATTTTAGTCTTAGCTGATGAAAAAGTAAACATCTTCTTCATTAGGCACTTATCCATTACTAGGCCAAAATACCCAACACCCACCACTTAAATAGGGAGAGGTTTCTTTTGGATCACATTTCAGAGGATTTGGTCCATGGTTGGTTGGCTGCAAGACAGAAACAACATGGCAGTGGGGCATGGCAGATTTAAGGTGCTCAACCCATGGCAGCCAAGAAGAAAAAAAAAGGAGGTGTGAACAACCTTCAATCAGCCCCCACCTTCTAACAGTTCATTATGCTACTGAATTCATCAATGGATAAATCATAGCTCCCGTGATCCAATAACCTTCCAAACACATGAAAAGTTTGGGGAACATTTTAGAACTTAATTGTAACATTTTCTAATTAAGAAGATTTAGACTTCAATCAGTATGTGTTGTTTCTAATTGTTAGCTCTCTCTTTAACATACTTTCATTCTTTCCAAAGAATAAAACTTAGAATAATTTAAAATTTCCTTACAATGTATTGTTCTTTGGCACAATCCAACAAGTAAATAGGATCCAAAATGTACAGTAGATATTGTGAATTGGGAAGAAACTGTTTGAAAGAAAAGACAAACTGTGATGGGGGAAAGGGGAAAGGAAGAAAGGGAAAAAGAAAAAATATATGCATACACAAGATAGTTAAGATAGTTATACAGCTAGCTTCTCTTAGTTCCTTGAAAAGAATATTCTATGCTAATATTGTTTACATAAGATATCATGCCTATACCTTGTACTCTGAATAACTACTACAAAGACAACAATACACAAAGTATCAACTGTTGTAAATGTCCTACTAAAGTGTTTTGAAACTCGAAAAAAAAAAAAATTTACCAAGACATGATCCATTAAAATTGATTAAATACATGATGTGACATGTGACTGATGCATCTCTCACTTCAAACGAATTCATTTTTTAGGAGCTAGTTCTCTCTAGCTGATGTTTTCATTAAGCCTCTTTCTGTTTTTGTCCAGTAAACTACTGAACCTATTCATTAGTAATGATAAGAGATAGAATATCCTACCAGTTTAAAAGACTGATCAGTAATTTTGAAATATAATAATTTGTGGCATATATGTATGAGCTTTAAAAATTCTACCCTGTAAGAAATGTAAAAGTCATCAGGTCTTATAGAATCTAAAGTTATTTTGTAGTCTAATTAAGATTTTATTCATATAATGCTAATTCAATCACTTAGGGTTACATCAGCAATCAAAACTGTCTCTGTAAATTCTTCTTTGACTTTAGTGGAATTTAACCAAATTCTCCACATATGTCACTTATATGGTAGTGAGATAAAAGAGTTGAGTAGAACAAATCCACATCTCCCATGAAAAGACTGGGGAGAGGACCTTTACAGTGGTGTCATGCAGAATATTCATAATGTCCTTTCTTCCACCCAAAAGGTAATCAGTTTTCAGCTTGGACCAAAATCAAGCAGGGACTATGTTTTCTGAAAAGGGGAGATTAAAATGATCCTTTCAATCCAGAGCAGAACACAGCACACTAGAGAGAAAAACAGAGAGACAGAGAGACAGAGAGACAGAAAGAGACAGGGGCAGAGGCAGAGACAGAGACAGAGACAGACATAGTAACATAGTAACACAGATAGACAAACAGAAATATAGATACAGTGTGAGTTCCATCCTTCTATAACATGAGCTCAATCTTTCTCAAATACAATGCTTATTTCATATACAATCTGGGCTCAAACACTACTTCAAATTTTCTTTAATTAGAAAAATGGAGAAATTAACTGATGGTTCCCTAATGACTTACTGAAAACTATGAAAATGTTATCATCAATACATATTAGTGCACATAATCTAGAATGTATTTTAGATTTAGTAAATGAATCATGTGCCTGTCATTTTTAAACTAAGATGGTTATTTAAAACTATAAAGTTATATTTATATTTTGAAAAATATGTGAGGAATTTAATTAAGCAGATATTTATAATCCTGTCTTAATTTTTCAGCCAAACAGTTGACCTTTATTATTTACCTAAGTTCTCCCTTCTTTTTTCTTTTATTTCTAAAATAAGGATTAGATTCCATCAAAAGCATTAAAAACCACTAATAGTACATTATTCAAGAAAACGAAAATATTTATACACACAAGATTTTGCTCTCATCAAATGGTACAACCAAAGATGAAATAATTTAAATATTTCAACACTTGACTGGATTAATCAAGGATATTTCTCTATCATCATTCTTACCTCTATGTATTATAGTAGTATCATGGCCATAAAAAATACTTGCATAATCCAGAATATGACACATTATCTCTTGTTTTTCTAGTTGTGCTTGTTCTTTTTTTTACAATCTTTCTTTAATTCTCTACCTGGTTGTTTCTTATAATTCATATTTTTGCATTGAAATTTTTCAAAGGAAGCTTACTCTGACCTTCCAGACACAATGTTGTCATGAGAAGAGAGATATATTGCACCCAAGAGTGACACTTTAGAATCACTTCTCTTCTCCTAACTACTGGTTCTCCAAGGAAACCTTGCAAGGCATACACCAAGTGCACTGGAGATTTTATCAAACAAACTGGTGACAAACAAACAAACCGGTGACAAACAAACTTTCTATAACCCACTGCCCCTTGGGGTTATATGGGTAAGAAAGGACTTGTTACATTAAGCCACTAAGATCTCAGGACATATCTGCCATAACAGCTAGTTTTACCCTACCAAATATAGTCTCACAGATCATTTTGCCGTATTTTAGTCTCTTTCTTAATTATATTCCCACTATTCTTTAACTTAATGGAGTTTATACCATTCTTGGCTTGGTCTGCTTTGAATCTTCCAAACTAACATAGTGTATTTGTTATCAAAAACAAAACTCAATAATTAAGTACCACATTAATCCTTTTATAATAATCCCTCTTGCTGTAGTATGTCTCAAATCTGAAAACATCAATTACATTGAACAAGACAATTCTATTTTCATCCTATGCAGCATATTTTGTAAACACTGTTTGCACAGAATTATACTAACCAATTTAATTAACAGAATACTCAGCATCTAACAATATTAATTGTAGCTCTATATAAAACTTTACAAAGTACTTTATGCCTGCACCATGCTCCAAGTATTTCTTAATATGCTTTTCATTAAAGAACAATGACTGTGACTATGAAGGCATTTTCCTTTCTGGCCACAGCTAATCTGCATAGTCAGATAGTAACCTTGATGCTCAAACCCCGAGGATATGTCTAGCTTCTGTTCTTCAATGGATTTTAGTTAACCTGTTTTCAATTCTTCAATATACATTAGCTACTTTATTCCCTCTTCAAATATTTATTGAGCACCTATAAGTGCTGAAACTGTGTCATATATTATGAATAAAACAGTAAATTAGATGTTCATGTTCCATGTGCTGATGGATCACTAATTACCTTCTAATCAGAAAAGTAATAATGTATTTTGCAATTCCCTGTGACAAGTGCTTTATGTGAAGGAAAGTGATTAAAATGCAAAGGATATAAAACTTTCTGGGGAAGATGAAAACCTAAATTATCTTTGTGACTCTCTCTTCCTACTTTAATCTAAATTCTAACTATTATTTGCATATGAAATAATTGCTAGAGTCCATAAGCAGCTATAAACCAAAGGAGAGGAATCAGCCTCATGTTCTTCTGAGAACTCTCCTAGAGAGCTGGAAAAGGACTTCTCCTCTCTGAGTGATAACAGGGTTTAAGAATGACTATAGAAAGGGTTAGGAGGAAAGCCAGGATACCAGAGTTTCTGGGGAAAACTTCCCACCAAGGACCCATGATTTTCAAGGGAAATAGTGATGGTAGTTGTTGTGTGTCTATGGCAGACCAATTGGTCTGCGTAAATGTTGAAAATCATCTTAAGGTTGCTAAGGAAGAAGTCTGAGCCCTCATTGTTCCTGAATACAGACAACTATGGCTTTTGTGACTGAATAAACAGCCAGGCTTCCTTCTGGTGCTTCTTTGAAGAACTTACAACCCATGACTCATGGTATTCACAGTCAAATAGCTACAGAGTGCTAATTCTTCACTACTTTCAAGAGTGCCTCTACATAAAGTACCTTAGATATTACATTACCTTCAGGAGTGAGCAGACCTATGAGCAAAAACAGACAAAAAGGGCCGGTGAGATGGCTCAGCGGCATAAGCACCTACCTGGCAAGCGCGAGGGCCCTAGTTCGACTTCTGGAACCCACATAAGAAAAAGGGGCAGGTGATATCGCTCAGTGGCACGCGTGCCTGCTGGCGCGTGAGGTCCTGAGGTTGACCCCCGGTACCCACAAAAAAAAGAAAAGAAAAGAAAAGAAAAAACAGACAAAAAACAAAACTCAAAAGAGATCCTAAATCCAGAGGGAAGAAAAATAAGTAGGACAATAAAGACAAGAACAGGACACAGATGATAGTTTAAAGGAGATCAAGTTGTAGCAATAATCCTGGAACTCAAACAAAAAACATATTTAATTTTAAAATTCATCACACAATTTTTTACCAATAGCCTCGCTATTTAGACATGAGTTGGTTGCCTGGAAAAAATCAAAAGAAATTTGTATTTCAAAGTATTAAAAGTAGATGGTAATTCCATGAGAAAATAATTAAAACACTGCATATCAGGTGTGGAGACACCATATCAGTGTGAAGAGTTGCAGAATGAGACAACAGGAATGTAAGGAGGGAAGCGACATTAAACAAATAGTAGCAGAATGTTCTCCTAAAGAAAAGAAAGAACTGAAGCTGAGTATGGAACTAACTCATTGAATCCCATTTAAGCTTGAGGAGAAAAGATACACACTTAAGTATTCCTGTTGAAATTCCTGAACTCCAAGGATGAAAAGAAGAACCTTATAAAATTCAGCAGAGTCAGAAAAGAAAAATTTATACAAAGTAAAATAATCAAACAGACATCAGATGCTAAAAACCAAAGGAGTAATCTTTAAGCTACTCAGAAAAAAAGTAAAACTATCAAAATTTATACCCCAAGATATACCACACCTATCAAAATATTTCAAAGAATTCAAAACATATAGCATCCACACACTCTTATGAGTAAAGTACTTTTCTAACCAAATGATTGTTGAATCAAAACAGAGAATTTAAGATGAGAGAATATTAATAGAAGGGGAAATAATAGGAATATAGAGAAAATAAAAGGTGAAATAATAGGATTAGAAGATATAAATATTTACTCCAGTTTTATGCTCTTTGTATATTTAATACATACATAACATATAAGGCGTATGTAAAGAAATATATACATATATATAACATGAATAATGTTTAATGATACAGTGGCTGTATTAAAAGTGAAAAACAAGGGATATTTAAGTTAAAGAATCACAATTTTAAAATTACTGATAATAGTTTGGATTGAAGATGTTTGATTTATTAAAACTATGATGTTTAAAAAATTGGGAAAAGTGAACAGCATATAAGGACATTTGGTATGAAGATATTTATTTCATTACTATTTATAAAATCAAATATGGTTCATGAGTACTAATGAATCATGGTACAGAAACACCATGAATATTATGTTGCCATTAATAGTAATAAAAGCAGGCTGTAACCATTGCCTTAGGTAAATTTTCAAAATTTGTTAGAGTTTGAGTTGTCTAAAGTTGACAAATAATAATTGTACATATTCATGGGGTACAGTGTTGTAATTTGTACTTGTTTACAACATGTAATGATCTAGTTAAGTTAATAAATATTTGCATCCCCTGAAATATTTATTTTTTCTTTGTGTAGGGAATCTTCCCATTCTTCTCCTCCAGTTCTTTATAAGGTATATAATCTCCTGTGAAATATAGTCACTGTACTGTGTTATAGAAAAATAGTACTTATTCCTCCTAACTGTATTTTTTTACCCATTATTTAATTTCCCTCTGATACCCTCACCTACATTTTTAGACTCCTGGTAATCACTACACTAATTCTACTTTTACAAAAACAACATTTTTAGCTTCCAAATATGAGCTAAAACATTCAGTATCTATCTTTCATTTTTTTTTTTATTGAGGGTACCGGGAGTCGACCTCAGGACCTCGCGCTTGCCTGCAAGCACTTGTGCTGTTGAGCGACATCACTGGCCCTTTTATCCTTTATATGGGTACTGGGAGTCGAACTCAGGACCTAGTGCTTGCCAGGCATGTGCTTATGCCACTGAGCCATCTCACCAGCCCAGTATCTATCTTTCTTTTGCTTGGATTATTTAATTTAACATAATGTCTTCCAATTCCACCCAGGTTGTTGGAAATGAAATAAATGTTTTATATGTTGAAGTGTGTGCATACACCTACATACAAGCCTAAAGAATAATTTGTAAGAATAAATACCCAGCTATTAATATTAATTAAGTCCTAGGAGATTGGCCAAAAAAAAACAAAAAAAAATAGAACACAGAAGAAGGGGCAGGAAAAAAAGAAAATTGTTTTCAAATGTGTTCTTTATAAAAATATCTATTATATAAATATCTAAGTAAATATATATATATATATATATATATATATATTACTTATATTCCAAAGGGTGGTTATTAAGGTTTTAATACAAGTTTTCTTGAGGTAGTTTCAGAAAGTTTATACTTTCATCTTTATTTAGATACATATTTTTAAATGTAAAGCAATCTTCATAGTGATGACTTCACTGAGTATAGTTGTCCCCCCTTATCCAGTTTCATTTGTCATAGTTTCCCATAGTGATGCATTGTAAACTGTAGTCCAAAAATAGACAGTGGAAAATTCCACAAATAAACAATTTATAAGTTTTAAATTGTGTTCTTTTCTAAGTATAGTGATTAAATATATCACTCTATTAATCAGATTTCCAGTGTTTGGGACAAAATTTGTGAGCTGTACAAATTGGAAAAGGGCAATATGTCTTAATTCATGGTTTCAGAAGGTCAGTCCACGCTCAGCTGGCACCAAGGCAGAAATGGCATGATGGAATGTCCTGATAGAGGAAAGTGATTCAACTCATGGAGGCCAGAAAGCAAAGAAAGAGGAAAAGAGGAGCCAGGAACATGAAAGCACCTGGCCAAGTCACACCTCCAGTAACCTACCTCCTCCACCAAGGCCTCACCACCTTTCACTACGTTCTGCCTAAACTCATCAATGGATTAATACACAGTTATCTATAACACCCCCATGATCTAATCATCATGCAAAAACCCCACTTCTGAACACATGTGACTTTTGGGGAACATTTAAGATACAAACTATAATATTCCACTCCAAACCTTCAAAGGACTTGTTTCCCTCTCATTATGCAAATTGCATTCAGTCTACCGCCAAGAGCTGCCAAACTCTGAATTGTTCCAGCATTGTTTAAAAATCCATGTTCAAAGTCTCTTTTGACTCTTAAGGCAAATTCTTACCATGATCCCCAATGAAAATCAAAAGAAATACTAAATACTTTCAACACATAATGGCACAGGGTAAATATCCCCATTCTAAAAGGGAGAAATAGAGGAATAAAAAGGAATTAGACCACAGTAAGAATGAAACACAGAAGGACAAACATTAAATCTCATGACGCCATATTCACCGTGCGGTGGTGAAATCTGAACTCATAAATGTGTGGGCAGCCCTATGGCCTTGCCAATTGAAGCCCACACTGTTTCTCTACTTGCCTGGCTTTGTTTGTGACCTGCAGCTTTCCTCTGCAGACATTCCAAGTTCCTGGCATTTGCAATTTCCTGGGGTCTTCACTACACACTCAGATTTATTCCTATGTCTTCATACCTCACCCTACAGGGATGTATTGCCTGGCCTCCAAGGCTTCCCTTTTAAACCTGGGTGGAATCATCCCTGACCCCACAACTCTTGCACTCTGCATTCCTATAAAAACAACACCAGCTGCAACCCTGTGGATCATAGCTGCAGAGGCCACTGAATGTCCAGATAGGTGAAATCAGGGAAACACTTTACTAGGCAGCACTGAGTAAGCAGGGTGCCCACAGGTTCTCATCTCAAAGTAGAGACTTTCAAATAAATTTGCCCTTTTGCATCTTTAAATCTTGCATGGATGGCTTATGGCCAATTCCTTCAATGCCCTCAAGGCATCTTTCCTATTGTCCTGGTTCAAAATACTTGGGTTCATTTTAATGGGACTAATCTGTTCAGCAACCATACCTTCTGTGGACCCAACTTCACATGCACTTCCTTTCTAGCCATAGTGCAAATTTTTCTGATCACTTGGCTCTGATTTTTATTCTTGATTATTACCACAGATATTGCTAAAAGCAGCCACAAGTACTCATACTACTCCCTGAGTTAGCCTGCCTTCAAATTTCCTCTACCGGATTCATTAGTCTACCACCTTTAAATTCAGCCTCACACAATGTCTCAGCACATGGGTGAGATATAGACAAGTTATTTGCCAGAATGTAACATGAATGGCCTCCAGAAAAAACCTCAATAAAGTCCTCATTTTTAACTGTAACTGCATAACCCTGGCTGCATATGCATCAGCATTCTTGTCTGACTATCAACCAGAATCACTCATCAAGCTCTGCTTACAACATCTTAGGGCTTCTGTAGCCTGCATCTCCAAACTTCTCTAGAACACCTCCCACAAACCAGATACAAAGGGTTTTGAATCACATGGTCAGCTACAGTCACAGCAATAACCCCACTTCTTCAATACCAATTTTCTATATTGTTCATCTTTCCATCAGTGCAGCAAAATACCTGACATCCACACATAAGTAGGAGGGATTTATTTTGGCTCATGGTTTCAGAGGATTCAGTCCCTTATTGGCTGGCCCTAAGGCAAAAATGACATGGTGGAAGAGAATGGTAAAGTAAAGATGCTCAATCTATGGCAGCAAGGAAATAGAGAGATAAAAGAGGAGCTTGGGGCAAGAATACAGACTTTCCCATCATGCCCTCAGTGACCCACCCCTTCCAATGATGCCCTATGTTCTGTCAGCACATTCAACTATGAATTCATCAATGGATTAATCCACTGATGACTATTGCACCTCCAGGATCCATTCATCTTCCAAAAGCTTTACCTCTGAACATATCAGAATTTTGGGAGACAATTTATATCTAAAACACAGAACACCCTATCCTGCTCTGTCCTATTCAGGATGTGAATCTTCTCTTTTTCCAGCATTGTATATGCTACCTGAACATTTGTCACTTAGTAGTCATCTCAGTTATAAGATCAGTTATCAGATCAACTATTGCTATCTCACAGTGCTATGCTAAAAAAATTATTTCATTTAATAATGATGTCACAAAACTGTGAAATAGAAGTGTTTACCAGAGACTGTGACGAGTACAGAGGAAGAAAGATGAGAAGTTCATCAACAGATACAATATTACAGTTAGATAGAAGGATTAATTTCTTTGTCTTATGACATAGTAGGGTTAAAACAGCTAACAATAATCCATAATATATCTCAAAATACCTAAAAGAGAACATTTGGAATGTACTGCCCATAAAGAAATGATGAAAGTTTAAGGTGACATATACACTAATTACCCTTATTTGAGCATTACCCAATGCATATAGGAATCAAAGCTCACATTGTATCTCTTAAAAATGTACAAATTTGTGGGTTAATCCAAAAGTAAAATTAATTTAAAAGTAATAATAATGGCTCCAAAGCGCAAGAGTTGTGATGCTAGCAATTTGGATATGCCTAAAAGAAGCTGTAAAGTGCTTCTTTAAGTGTTAAAATAAAAGCTCTATACATATTAAGAAAACAAATCATATGCAGAGGTCATCAAAATCTATAGCAAGTACAAATATTCTATCTGTGAAACTGTGCAGAAGGAAAAAGTAATGTGCTAGGTTTTCTTTTGCCCCTAGAACTCCAAAAGTTATAACCATAGTGCATGGTAAGTGTTTAGTTAATGCTGCAAAAGGCATTGGATTATAAGGTTCAGTACTATCATTGGTTTCACACATCCACTGGCTGTCTAGGGACATATCACCTCTGATAAAGTTGGGCCTATGCTATTAACGTTATCATTATTATTTTTTATTGAAAGCTGATGATGAGACAAACACACTCACACACACACTCACACACACAAACACACACACACACACACACACACACATATATATGGAGAGAGAGAAAGAATAAAATATGTGTACACATTTCAGGAAAAGAAAAAACTTGTATAAATATTTTAATACTAAATTTATTGAGACATCGTGAAATTAACACAAGTTACCTCTGCCCTCTACAATTACAAGAGGTGCTCAAAGTGGTGGCTATTAGCTTCCAGACATTTATTAGTACAGTGAAATGCTCCTTGGGTATTATTGGTCATTGAGATTGCTGCACATGCATTTTCAAATTCTTCTCTAAGTTCCAGCAATTTAGTGGATTTTCTGAGATATAAAACATCCTCTAGGGTCTCCCATATGAGAGTAACACCATCAGTTGAAAAAATATCATACTATTTTTCTTTTCCTGAAGCTTGTGTTCTTTTTATGGCAGTCTCTGTCTCTCCCTGTCTCTGTCTCTCTATCTCTCTGTCTCTGTCTCTCTGTCTCTGTATCTTTCTCGGTCTCTTTCTCTCTCTGTATATATATATTTAAATATATATTTTTATTTAATTCTAAAAATACCTGTAAGTATTACCACCACAGGAAAATTGAAATATTGAAGTTCTAAAGAAAGTTATGTTTCTCACAAAGATGATGTAGGTAGTGGGAGGAATACAGGTCTGTCACCTTCAAAATATTTTCTTTTGATATTACTCAATGCTTACCTATTTCAGCCCCTCCACACCTTGTCATTGGACACCTTATCTCTGGCAGTTTTTAAAGTGGTTTTATGCCAAGTGATTCTCTTGACATAATTTGTGCACTAACATCTTTCAATTCTACTTCCTGTGAATCACTGAGTTTGTGAATTGTGGTGACCTATGACTTAATTATTACCTTTTCTTTTTTCCATTTTCAGGGAAATTTCACTACTTTTATATTTACATACTATAAATATTTCAAAAAATATTAGTGTAGAAAGTGTCAGTATGTGTGAATAAATTTAATAAAATATAACTTTTATCTTACTTTTAGTAACTCGAAAAAACTGAAAACTTTCAGATGCCTCAAGACATTTGATTGTGACAACAGAACTCAGAAGCCTTAACATTTACTGCACCTACTTCCTTTATACCTAATGTAGCTAAACAGTTTGAGAAATTTCTTATGTCAGTCTTTCAATTTTAGCCTCTAATTATCAAAAGGATTGTTAAAAATTATTTTTTCCATGAAACCTTGGCTTAAAATGAGGGCAGTACTTTAAAAAGCTCTGGGCTCTTATCCTAAAGATTATTTAATAATGAGCGATATTTATTGATTGCTCAGCAAGTTTGTTGTTACATCAAATTAAATTTTCATAGTGATTTCAATGTTAGCTAAAACATTGGGACCTTTAGAGAAACCTGTGAAGAACATTATTTTCTCTTAAATCAGATAAGAGAGAGGTTTATTTTTTATTTTTTATTTACTACAAATGGAATCCACTATTAGATAATAAATATTACATTGTGAGACAGTAAAATTTATTTCTTTATTTAAGCCAGGTTTTTGAGGTGTGATTGACACATGGAAAGCTGTAAAAATTTAACATACAGCTTGACTTTGAAGATAAATATATTGGCATAAAAGTAACAACATAGTCTATTGCAAAATCTATCACCTCCAAGTTTTCTTCTAACTTCTTGCTTATTATTACTGTGATAAAACACAAAAGAAAGGTCTGGTGCTATAGCTTCACTGTAGAGGTGATAGACTGTGCTTTAGCATGCAGAAGGCCCTGAGTTCAGCCCACAGCACCCAAAAAAAGAAAGGAAGCAAAGAAAGAAGGAAGGAAGGAAGGAGGCAGAGAGGGATGTTAGGAATGAGGGAGGGATACCGGGAGGGAGGGAGGAAGGAAATAATTTCAGATCTATCCACGAAACACATTTTAACTATGTAATATGATATCATTAACTCTAGGCTCTGTGCTATACAGTCTATAACTTAGATTTATTAATTTTGCATTTCTAAATCTTTGAGCATTTTGACTATTATTTCTCCATCACCCCTCATCCTAGGCCCTGGCTTAGTACAAATTTGTACTCTGTGTTTAATTGATTTTTATAGTAATGTACTACATTAGAGAATTTATACTACTGGTCATGTACCCCTCGTTTGAAATGTTTGATACTAGAAGTGTTTTTTTTTTTTTATTTTTCCAATTTTGGAAAATTTGCATGTGCATAAAGAAATATCTTAGGGATGACACTGAAATCTAAAAATGAATTTCATTTATGTTTTACATGCACCTTATATACATAGTAGGATCATAGTTTTGTAAAATATTTTTAGTGTACTGTATTTTTTACTGCAACATTTCAGAAGGTCAGGTGTAGAATTTTCATTCGTGGAGTCAAAAAGGACTCACAAAATTTTGAATTTTTCAGTATTTTGGTGATTTCAGATTCTCATATTAGGGATGTGTGATCTCTATTCTTAGTTGACAAAGGCCACATCATAATTGATTGAAGATTATTACCTCCAGAAATTGAAAAATCAGCATATCCTATTAACTCTTCCTATATAAAATTTTGCTCTAAATACTTGAAATATTTAAACAAATTCCAGTGCCTGAATTTAAAAATATATGTTCATTGAGAAATACAACTACATTTAGTCTTCAGCATGTGGAAAGCCAGTATTTCAAACACCATTTATTAAATAAACTATCTTTCTTCCAGTGAACATGTTCGGTCTCTTTGCCAAATATAAGGTGGTTGAGTGTGTTTGGAAATGTGTCTGCATCTTCTAAACTGTTCTGCTGATCCTCATGTCTGTTTTTTTTTTTTTTTTGCCAGTACCACGCTGATTTTATCACAGTAGCTTTGTAGTATAATTTCAAGTTATGGATTGTGATGTTTCCAGCGTTGCCTTTGTTGCCTAGAATAGGTTTTGCTATTCTAGGTCTCTTCTGTTTTCAAATGAATTTTGGGAATATTTTTTCTTGTTCTTTGAAGTATGCTAATGGTATTTTGATTGGGATTGCTTTAAATCTGTATAACAATTTTTCGGAGTATGACCATTTTCACTATGTTGGTTCTTCCTATCCATAAGCAAGGAATATCTTTCCACTTTCTGATATCTTCTTTGATCTTTTTCAGAGGACTGTAATTTTCAATGTATGGATCTTACTTCCTTTGCTAGATTGGTTTCTAAGTATTTCATTTTTTGGATGCTAATGTGCAGGGTGTGGTTTTCCTAATTTCTCTCTCAGTGAGTTTGTTGTTTGTGTACAAGAAAGTTATGATTTTTCAGTGTTGACTTTGTATCCAGCTGCACTACTGAAATTGGTAATTAAATCTACAAGTATTTTGGTGCAGTTTTGGGGGTCTTCTATGTAGAGTATCATGTTATATGTAAATAATGATGATTTAATTTCTTCCTTTCCTATCCTTATTCCTTTTATATCTTCCTCTTGTTTAATTGCTCTGGCTAATGTCTGCAGAAATATATGAAATAGGAGTGGTGATAGTGGACATCCTTGTCTTGTTCCTGATTTTAGCATTAAAGCTTTGAATTTTAAACCATTTAGTGTTATGTTGGCTCTTGGTTTGTCATAGATGGCTCATTGTTATTACTACGCACTAAACTAAAATCAAAATGGATCAAAGATCTAAATATTAAAACAGAAATACCAAATCTACTGGAAGAGAAAGTAGATAGAACTCTTTAAGACATAGGTGTATGCAGAGACTTCAGTAACAAAACCCAGACCACACGGGAAATACTTCAAAGAATCAACAACTGGGATCTCATCTTATTAAAAAGCTTTTGCACATCAAAATAAATCACCAACAGAGTGAAAAGAAAAACCACAGAGTAGGAAAAAATTTTATCCAACTGTCTCTCAGACAAAGGAATTATATCTAGATCATATAAAGAATAGAAAAAATTAGACCCCACAAATTCAAAAACCCAATCCGAATGGGTATCTGAAATGAATACACAAGTCTCATATGAAGAAATACAAATGGCAAAGAAGTATGTGAAAAAATGTTCAATATCATTGGTCATTGGAGGGATGCAAATTAAAACAACAATGAGATTCCATCTCACTCCAGAAAGAATGGTTATCATCAAGAAATCAGCGAATAACAAATGCTGGTGGGGCTGTGGGGAAAAAGAAACCTTTCACCACTATTGGTGGGAGTGCAGAGTAGTGCAGCCATTTGGAAACCAGTAATGAGATTCCTCAAAAATCTAGGATTAGAGGTCGCATTCCACCCAGTTATTCCCCTCCTGGGTATCTTCCCAGAAGAATTAAAAACATCATACCACAGCAATATATGAGCACCCATATTTATAGCAGCACAATTTGTAAAAGCTAAGTCTTGGAAACAACCCAAATTCCTGAGAACCAAGTAATGGATAAAAGAGATTTGGTCTTTTTATGTAATGGAATACTACTCATCATAAAGAAGGATAAACCTGGGACTTTTATAGGTAAATGGATGCAAATTGAGACCATACTCTTAAGTGAAATAAATCAAACTCGCATGTGTAAACATCATATTGTCTCCCTGGAGTGAGAAACTGAAAGAGTAAGTAAGGTCCAAAATTCACAATAAATATTGTGAAATGGGAAGAAATTTTTCAAGAGGAAAAAGGAACTAGGATGGGGAAAAGGGGAAAGGTAGGAAAGGAAAAGGAAAAAAAAAACAAAATACAAGATAGTTATACTACTAGTTTCCCTTAGTTCATTGAAAAGAAATTTTCATGCTAATATCATTTGGAGAATTTTTATGCCCATATCTTTTACTCTGATTTATTACTTTACAGATCACAATACTCAATGCATTAACTATTGTTATTCTCCTATTATTTTGTTGTCAAATTTTGTTTTACTTTTTTTCATAAAATAAATGATAATAATAATAGTAGTAAAGCATATCAGCTTAAAAAAAGAAATACAACTTCTACATGATGTAATGTGTGGCATTAAATGCTGAATTCATAGATGTATTAAAAGAATGGTAGCTATCAGAGGCAAGGATAGGAGGTGGATGAGGAGAAAGGATATGTTGCTTAAATAGTACAAAATTTCAGCTAGAGAGGAAAAGTCCCCTTTAGTCATTTATTATTATTTAGTCATTTATTTAGTCATCCTCAAAGGTAGTATTAATTAAATAATAATATATTTCAAATTTTCTACAAGAATTATTTTATAACAATACTATTCTTTACATATACCACATTATTATTCTGTTGATGAACACTATATATATATATATATATATATATATATATATATATAATCATGCAAACAACATGAGTCAGATACACTTTTAACATACTTATTCTGTTTCCTCTTTGCATAAATACAGTAGCATAATTGATGAATCACATGATAATTCTACCTTTAATTTTTTGAAAGACCTCCAAAATCTTCCCTTTTTCCATGATATTCATACTAATTCACATTCTGGAGGTGGTTGAGAGGGACACTGTTTAAAGGACACAAAATTTGTGGTAGAAAGAATAAGTTTGAGAGATCTGTCCAGCAGCATACTAAATATAGTTACTAACAAAGACTTGTATTCTTGGAAAATGTTAAAAGAGTGGATGGTATGTGTTCTCACCACAAAAATAGTAATTGTGTGAGGCAATGCATATTTATTGGCTAGATTTAGTCATTCTAAAATGAATATATATGTCAAAACATCAAGCTGTATACAATCACTATGCACAATTTTATATCAATAGAATAAAATAACAAAACAAAAATAAAATTGATAAAAGAATATATTTTAAATATTGTTACCACAAAAACTGGGTATGAACATCATGAAGACTTAATCATTCTGCAATGTAAATATAGTATATATCAGAGCATCACATTATGCCACATAAATAAAATTATCTATCAATTTTATCTATCAGTAAAATTAAACTATTGAAGTACATATGTATTTTTGTTTAGTATCTCAGGAAAAAATGTCAAGTATGGTGTGGCCTTATCTTAGCTTACCTCCTGATAGAATCAAGTATAGTGTTCAAGTTGTTTAAACATATTGTGTATTACCATTCTCATCTTTGTGATAGTTAACTATTGTGTCAACTTGAATAAGAAACGCCCAACTGATTGACTTAGCATACTTATGGGGTGTGACTGAATGGATTTAGTGAAAAAAGAAGATCCATCTGGGTGTGAGTGGGGACAATTATTCGTCTTGAAGCTTGAATAGAATAAAAAGGGAAAGATGAAGGAAGGCTCACTTTTGTTTCATTGGAACAGCTCCAGGCTTGCCATTTCCTTGGATGTTTGTCTCCTGGCTTTCAGGGCAGACTCTTCATCCTTTCAGTGCACTCTGGTTTTTCAGCACAGATCCTTCAGCTCCCTGATAAGGACTCACAACAGGACTCAACATTGAGCTCCAGACCTACCTTGTAGATAGGTGGATAGATAGATGGTAGATAGATAGATAGATAGATAGATAGATAGATGATAGAAAGATAGATGATAGGTAGGTAGACCAATAGATATAGGTATATATTCTTATTTTAAATCTGTTTCCTTAATGATCACTGACTGATACAGGTTTTGGGATCAGAGAAGCAGGATCATTCCTGTGATCATTGCTTGGTTATGTGGTTCAGACACCTTCAGAAGAGACTTAGGGGTAGAATTTAGAAAGGTTTGGTAATGTTGATTTAAGAAGCAGGCCTAGAATGCTGCAAGTTGAGCTTGATGGGAGATTCCAGCCAGAGCTCAGAAGACCAAAATGCTGATAGAAATATAGCTGGTAAAGACCAGATTCAGTAGCTTTTAGATCGGAACAAGTGCTGCATAGGCACTCTGTTGTCCTCTGGAAGAAAAAAAAATTCCATTTTAGTCCTGTTCTAAAACACTGTGGGAGATTGAGATTAAAGGCAGTGGACTAGAAACTTCAAGGCAGTCTAATGTTGAGATGGTGGCATGGCTACTCTTTTGGGCTGTTAGCCAGATCTATGTTGAGAATCAAGTGCAAAGATACAGCAGAATCATGTTTAAAGTTTTGAGCTTTGCCAGAAAGGAAGCTCCAGTAAAATTTTAGCCTGCAAAAATTAGGCAGAGGAGAACTTCATCGCTAACAAGTTTAGTACTAAAATGCCAAGTACTGTACTTCAGAATGAGACTATAAAAAAGATGGCCTGAGGGCATCACAAGAACCAACAGGACTCCACCCTTTGGAGACTCAAAATTACAAAGGTGAAAGACTGCCTACAGAAGAGGGTCCCAGGGCACCATGTTTCAGAATATCAGTGGCCTAGGGAATTTGTTCCTCTGAAATAAGTTCATAGTATACAGCAATCCAGGCACTCTACTCCTAGAGCAAAAAGAGAAGGAAGGCTGACTACTGCCCCAGCTGGCAGCAGAACTTTGTGTCAGAACATGGTTCTGGTTTTAAGTGGATGCTGAATTCTTGAATTGTGGGGTCAGGATGGCTTCCATCCAGACTTCAGAAGAAGGCCTGGAAGGCCAGACAATAAAATATGCTCCTGAGAGGGCAGTGTGTGAAGCTCTGAGTGTGAAACCAAAAGTGAAATGAGTACCTCAGAAGGTTGGAGAATCCAAGAATGTGGATTGGCTGAGGAAAGCCACAAGGATTGAGCAAATCTGGCCCAAGAGAGGACTACAACCACCAGCAGTGCTGTAGGGGTGGGGCCATTCAAGCCATTTGGAGCTCACATCTTGCCACAGATTGCTCCAGGTGTTGGGCATGGAAATACAGGATTTAATGTTTGCCTTGCAGGATTTTGACCTGGCTTTTGTCCCATTCCTTTCTATCTCCCTATTTCCATCTTTTAGAATGAGAATGCTTATCTTGTGTCATTCTGTGTTAGAAGTATTTAACTTTCTTTTCATTTATACAGGGGCTTGCAGCTAAGGATTTGCCTTAAATCTCAGAGGAGACTTTGGAGTTGGGCCTTTCAGCAATGCCAAAAGTGTTAACACTTTGGCAACCCTTAAAGATGAACTAAATGCATTTTGCATAAAGGGCTGCACTAGAGTTTTTGGAGGTCATGGGCAGAATATTATGGTTTATATCTAAATGTCTGCCCAAAGTCTCATGTGTTCATAGATGGGGCTTTTGGGAGGTGTTTGGATCATTAGTGTGTGATATTGGATTATCCAACTGATGGGTTTATTGCTGGGTCTGATGCTGGGAAGTAAAATCTTTTGGGAGAAGGTGGGTCATTGTGGGATGGCCTGAAGGGTATATATCAATCATTCTTCCTTGGTAGCTTGCTGCTTCCTGCCTGCCATGCCACAAACTGTTTCTCCTCTGCCGTATCCCTCTGCCATGCTGTCCTGCCTTGGAGCCAGAAAACAACAACAGACTGAAACCTCTACAAACTATGAGCTAACATAAAATTTTCCTCCTTTAATTTGTGGATGTCAGGTATTCTGTCTCAGTGATGAGAAAATAACTAAGTCAATCTTCATAAACTTTTCCCTGAGCAATAGCCTTTCAGAATTCCTTATATTTACATCTATCAAAAGTCTGAGGATAGTAATAACTCAGGTATAAATTAGATAGTGAGAAAATGAAACTATGGCTGCCATTTTATGTTGTTCCCAACTACATATGGATGGCACCTATCAAATTGGAAAAAACAATTATCAAATAAGGCCACTCACTGACCACATTTGGCAAAAGGTAAAGATAAGACCACTCTGCAAAAAATACCCACACACAAAAAAAACCAAACCAAAATAAAGAAATACTTCCATTTTCTGACAGATATGAGTGATTGCTGCCTCCTTACCAATGTCAACTACTGTCCTTCTTTAAAGCATTCATCACCTAGAAATATTTTATGCACATATATATATGATATGAAATCACTGCAAAATCCCTGTCAGTGACATCAAATCTAAAATAATCTGGAATTCTATGTTGGTCACATTTTCACACTGGGATGCTGCAATATCTGACACTCACAACTTAAAGATTGAGAAATTTAATTTAGCTCACAGTATCAGACGTTTTTAGTGTAGGATCTGCTGGCTTCAAGACACAAATGCTATGGCAGAAGGGCATGATAAGGCAAATCCATTTAGTTAGTGATGGTTGGAAAACAGAGCATAGGAACAGTGTCAAAGGAGGAGGGAGGGGCCAGACATACTGGTAGACACCAAGGCCACACCTCTGTAATCTGCCCAGATATACCAGAAGGGGGCCCCATCAACTCCAGGGCAGATTGTAAAGCCAATCCAAGGTGACAGTTCATGCTAAACACTACATGATACAACTTATCAATATGTAAGCTAAACATATTTTCTTCCTTTTTTTTAATGTGGGTACTGGGAGTAGAACTCAGGACCTTGTGCATGCCAGCAGGTGCTTGGGCTGCTGAGTGATATCACTGGCCCTTTTTTTTTCCTTTACGTGGGTACCGGGAGTCTAACTCCTTATGCCGCTGAGCCATATCACCATCCATTAAACACATTTTCTTAAACCATTCTTAAATTCCAAATAAACACAATAGTCAATTCATCATTCCACCTAACATATACACCTACCCTCCATAAAGCTGGAAACACTTCCTTCCCCAAAGTCTGAACACTTCCAGCATTTTTCAAAAGTCCAAGATCCACTCTCTTCTGAGACTCATGGTAAATTCTCAGTTGTGAAATTTTATAAAAATTAAAAATAAATTACATAGTCCCAAAGTAAAATGGCACAGGGTAAATATTCCCATTCCAAAAGGAAGGAATAGGAGCATAGAAAAAAACTGGACCAATGCAAATACCTAAACCCACCAGTGCATATATTAAGTCCTATAGTTCCATATCTGGCATGTAGGGCACACAATAGTAAAGTGTGAGTTCTAAACAGCTAGGACCAGGGCCAGTGAGATGGCTTAGCAGCGTAAGCGCCTGCCTGGCAAGCGCGAGGGCCCAAGTTTGACTACCGGAACCCACATATGAAAAAAGGGCCGGTGATATTGCTCAGCGGCATGGGTGCCTGCTGGCTTGTGAGGTCCTGAGGTCGACCCTCCGGTACCCAAACACACACACACAAAAAAAAAACAGCTAGGACCGCCCCATTATTATGAGCTTGCTGTTTACGGCTTTATATTTGATGGGTTCCACTCATAGCCTGCAGGTTTCCTCAGCTCATGTTCCATGATTCTGGCATCTCTAACTTCCTGGGGTTTCCACTGCATATTTTGCTTTATTCTCATCCCTCTCAGGAGCTCATTTCCTGGCATCCCAGGTCTTTCATTTAAAGCTAGATGGAAGCCTTTCTGATTCCATAACTCTGGCACTGTGCATGCCAGTAAAACCAGCATCACCTGGATGACACAACAGTCAGCTGTTAGATGCAATAGTAGATGGGCCCCTTGGACTACAGCTGCAGCAGCCTCTGAGTGTCTGGATGGTGAAGCACAGTAAAGTGAATCTCAAAGAACAAATTCCCCCTAGGAGGCCCTTCTTGAGCAGGCATCCCAGGAAATATCTTCTCAAATGAAAGCCTTAAAGTTTTGAACCCTAGAGTCTGAGCATGGTGGCTGGGGTGGCTGGGGATAGTTCGAGGCCAGCCTGGGCTACAAAATGAGTTAAAGGCCAGTTTGAACTGCATAGTGAAGCCCTGTCTCAAAAAAGACAGAAAGAAAAAGGAAAAAAAAAAAAAAACATTTTGAACCCTAGAGCCTGCAATTGCTAATTTCTAAGATGTTCTCATGACATCTTTCTTCTTGTTCTTGTGCAAAGTTCTTGGTTTCATTTTAAAGGCTCTAATCTCTTCAGCAACCCACATTTTTGGTGCCAAATTTACATGTTATTCCTTCTGGAGCAAAATATACTTCATTCAAATGTTTTTCTTTGCCTTTTGCAGTAGCTATGCCATGGCCTGATGTTGGACTGTCTCGACATTTCCTCCTCCAAATTAGTCCACACTTAATCTCAGGCTTCCACACGGTTTCAAGACAGTTTGAAGTCAAGGGAAATATATGGACAAATGTTCTGCCAGAGTATAACCAATGTGGTCTCTACTCCAACTGCCAATGTAGTCCTTGTTCCTAATTAAAAGCTCCTAAACCTAGCCTTTTCTGCTCGCATTCCTACAAACATTCTAGTCTTCTGAGTTCTAACCAGAATCATCTATCCAGGTCTGTTTAAAGTATTCTGGGGCTTCTCTAGCCCACATCTCGAAATTTTTCTGCACTCCTCCCACAAAACAGTTCCAAAGGCTTCTGAACCACATGGTTAGATACATTCACAGAAATAAACCTACTTTTCCAGTACTGATTTTCTATATTAGTCAACTTTTTGTTGCTGGGATGCAATACCTGACACCCGCAACTTAAAGGGGGAGACATTTAGCTTACAGTTTCAGATTTTTCAGTCCAGGTTCAACTGGATATAAGGAAGGAACATTATGGCAGAAGAGAAAGTTGACCAAAACCACTTAGTTCATGTTGGCAAGGAAGCAGAGCAAGAAAACAATGCCAGAAAGGAAGGAGTAAGGGACCAGATATAGACCCAGGGCCATACCTCCATGCTCTACGCAGACACAACCAAAAGGGTGCTCCACCTATTCCAGGGCTTATCCCAAAGCCAATTCAAGTCAACAGTGCTCCCTAACCACCACAAAGAGGTTCTTTCTTTCTTTTTTCTTTCTTTCAGAACTGAGGGTTGAACCCAGGGTCTTATTTTGAGACAGTGTCCTGCTAAATCACTAAATTGCCTAGGATGATGTCCTTCTTGGTATTCTACTTCAGCCTCCCAGAGTGCTGGGATTACAATCATGTGCCATCAATCCCAACAAAGAGCCTATTTTCTTGAAACTTCCTTGGAAGAAGCACAAACTCTAATCAAATAAGAAACTTCTCCCAAGGCTTATACAGAAGATATTAATATGTTTGGAGGTTTAGTCCCCTTTACTAAAGCAATCATAATAAACCTAACTTTATTTGTTTATATGTATATTCCTGGTAGCATTTGCTCAGTTACTGTCATTTACATATTATTGCACTGTTTTAGGAATTTAGAATATATTTATTGAAATACAGAAGAGAAGTGTAATTTATTTCCATTACTGTGAAGTTTTGTGGCAAACAGTACATAAAAATACCCATTTTTAAGAAATATATTTAAGGTGTAGAAGTTATAACAGATTCCTATTGCGAAGCATTCCTTGATGGGTCATGTTATTAGAGAAATTAGTTGAAATGTCTCTGGGAACACATTATATTATTTACTACTTAAATGCTAAGATGCAAACTTACATTGCACAAATGAACATTATCTAAACATTTACAAGAAGAAGTTAAGATCAGAGTTTACACTGGAGCTTCCTAAATAGAACATTGCTATGGAAAACATAATCTGTCCACTTTTTACCATTTTCTTGACCTTAAGTATCTGTGATTGAATCTTATGTGCTACATCACACATGTATACACACATGCTCACACACAGGCTTACACACTCACATGCACAAATAGGCATGCACACACAAACAGAAATACTAAATACTCTACCCTACCAAACATGATGTTCTGAATGGAAAATTATTCAAATAATCATTTGTGAAAGGGAGATTGATGAAGAAAAGCAATATTTTGATTTTCCATTTATGTGTCAAAACTAATAAAAAGCACCATCTCATTCAGGCCATATAGCAATCTGAAAAGTCCCAATCTATAGTAAGAAGCAATAAGAAACTCTTCAGCTTTAACTAATTGATGGTTTTCAACCTCTCTAGTGTCTCAAATTGTAGCTATTGTATAATGCAAAGTTCATCGAAGTGTAAACACTTTCAGAATTATCTCAGTCTACACATGATAATTTAAATATAAGATGAAAGTGAAAGAAAGGTAGTGTTACTGAGGCAGGAAAATAGGGTGTGCAGACTTGCTAGGAAAGTAAAACATGATCTGTTAATTACAATATCCCAGGACACATGTGCAGAACAGTTTCCAAAGCCCAGCATGTGGACTTCTCATAAGAACTCCAGCAGGTTTTCTTTTTTTTTTTTTTTTTTTTTTTGTGGGTACCAGGGGTTGACCTCAGGACCTGGCGCACCAGCAGGCACCCATGCCGCTGAGCGATATCACTGGCTCTTTTTCCATATGTGGATTCTGGGAGTTGAACTCGGGCCCTCGCGCTTGCTAGGCAGGAGCTTACGCCACTGAGCCATCTCACCAGCCCTCAAGCAGGTTTTCAACAAGTTGCCTAGAACTGACCTCAGGTTGAGGAATGAGTGATACAAAAAGGACAGTCCACAGTGAGCTCTTTGCTACTGTGTCTCTTTACTGTAGCCCACTCTGTCCTGTAGAGCATAGTTATTTTCCTACTTGGCTCAAACTATCTCTGCACAGCCTATTTCTTTTCCTATCTTTAAAAAAATGCAATACTTTGCTATACCACTTCCACTTGTCTTGACCAATTGTTTGTTCAGGACAGAAAGAACCTAGAAACTGCCTCTAGAAAGAGACTTCAAAACCCCCAAACCCAGTAGCATTATCATATGTTACAAGCTCATGGTTCCACAAACATCAAGGAATGAAGTTGTGAACCAAAAGAGGTTAGGAGAGTTCTATTAGAAATAAAAAGAATAGCTCCTAGGATTCCAGGAAATATCCTGAGTTGGTGGCCACATAGGCGCTCAATGCAGAGCTAATTATAGATGAGCAGAACACCAGAATTACCCAATTATTTAGTGATCATCTATCACAGGTGACTCCATGAATTTAAAGTGACCAAATGAAACTCAGGATCTCTAACCCAGTTCTTCAACATGTAGGTGTTAAAGTAAACAGGGCTTTTAGAGAAAACTGGCTATTTTGCATAGTAAGTTGCTTAAAACTCAGGAGCTTATTAGGGAAGGGTCTGTATCCATATTGCCTGAGGAAGTACATTCTTGGTCCAAAGCAGTAGTTCACTCTGTTCTTATTTTAATTCCCATCAGTGTGGCTTATACTCAACTCTGTCTCAGGCCCTTCCCCTAGCTAGCTGCCTTACTCATAAGCTAACTTAATAAAGTATTCTTTACTGTAGTACTTTATGAAAATTAGACATGAGGATGACTAAAATAAATATGTTGAAGAAATGTGGTTAGGACAAAGAAGTAACTCAAAATTTTATAGTTACTTCTTACCATTTTTTTCTATATGTTATGTCTGTATTTGAGAAAATTTTTTTTGTGTGTGTGGGTACCGGGGGTCGACCTCAGGACCTCGCTCGCCAATAGGCGCCCATGCCGCTGAGCGATATCACCGGCCCCCTTTTTTCGTATGTGGGATCTGGGAGTCAAACTCGGGCCCTCGCACTTGCCAGGCAGATGCGTAGGCCGCTGAGCCATCTCACCGGCCCTGTATTTGAGAAAATTTTTGAAAAGGAATACATTGTGTTATTTGAAAGTTAAAATTTGGTAATACACTAGTCTTACAAAATGGCAAAGGTGTTTCTCCATCCCTATTTTCTTTCTGAGAATTCCTCTCTTCCTAGAATGATTGACATCAGGCTTTTCTTTAATATTAGAATATATTCCTATCCAAATGTGTAGAATCATACCTTGCAAACTCAACAAAGAAATCACAACCTCAACACAATTATTAAGCATGACATACCCAATATTCATATAAGAGGAGCAGACATTTTCATTAAGGGCTCCATCACATCATAAGTCACAGTTCGCTCTAACTCTGCATTTACCTAAGTCCTATTTTAATGAGCAAAGCTCTTAGCCTTTAATACATCTCCTGCTGCTTTTGCTACTGCTCTAAAATTATATCTTTCTTCTGTCTCAGTGTCTGTATTCTACACATTTTTGAATTTGCATATTACTGCTGAGTGTGAGATATTTCTGTCTTGTTTCAATATTCCAGGCCTTTTATCTTTTAATCTTTACACATAGAGATGTAGATTACAGTGGCTGTGTCCTGTTATTCTCAGCTACACTGAAATATGTTCATGTGTCAGCCATGCTAGGCTAGGTTATACCAAACTAAGAAAAACCCCAAATATCAGTTACAGCAAACAACAGATATTTATTTCTCACTTTTGCTATGTGCTGTCTACATTTTGTTACATATTCACTGCATGTTTTGCTATGTATCTTTGGCAGGGAAGCCATGTACATGACTAAATGACCCAAGTGATAGTTCAATCATATTTGCAGATGTGGTCAGTGGCTGTGACACAGTGAATAGGACATACTTCTCTTCCTTTCACACACCACTGGCCAAAAGTAGTCATGTAGTCCCACCAATCAAATGGAGCAGGGCAAAGCAGTCCTGCATTATCTTGGGAGACAGAAAGCAAGAAATAGTGGGTAAACAGCATTAATAACTGCTACATTAAGGATGTGTAAAGGAAATAGGAACACATCTGAGCTGCCACTGTCATATTTTTCATGAAAGTGTTTTATTTGGTGCTGATAAAGAAAGTAGGATTAACATTTACTGAATAAGTACTATGTACTATAGTTGGTGCTTATCCTATCAGATTTTATTGAACTTAATTGAACTTAATCATCCAATAGAATCATTCCAAAAATGAGAAAGAAACAAACTCAATTTTATGGAAGTAGGAAAAAGTATATCCAGGTACACAATGTCTTCATGCTTTACAGATATAGTCAGATTTCACATTAACCCACCTGCCTTGTTTTGCCTACTTTTCTCCATCACTATTATTTTAACACCAGCATTAACTCCCCCAACTTCAGCAGCTGAGCCACCTAACCCCCTTGCTATTCTTATTTATAGGGGTATCAAGATGAGATTCAAGGAACCCTAGACTAGTCTTTAAATGGCCCAATACCAGATATTCCACAATATTAATCTTATATTGATCATTTCCTTCTCTTTCAGGAGTCACTATTTATCTTTAAATTAACATCTTATCTTTTATGCTTTCTGGTTGTTTTGTGATTCATTATTGTTCTTGGTGCCTAAATCCTCCTTCAGTGCTTCTAATTATCTCAGTTTATCCTAAGTAGAAGACAATTATTTCAGAGTCCCAATCACCAGGTCTTTGGCCCCACCCTTTTGGCTGATGACTACTCAAATGTTCATGCTCTGTCCTATCACTTCTTCTTGACTTCATTCCACATTCCTGATTCTATTCCTGTTTGTTTCATTAGTCTCAACCTCTCCAGATCTATAGAATTCTTGGTTCATTAATGGTTCATTAATGACATCAGAAAAAATTTGCAAAAACAAAGAAGAATATTGAGGATAAACAGTGAGTTCTATCTCACCATTAGATGATTAATTGCCCCAAAGAATGATCTCTATCATGCAAGTTACTGAAATAACAGAGGATATCACATAATAATTTTCACTGACATTTTAAGGTGGTGAACTAAATTTGTGCTTATGGAACATTAAACCATCCTAGTATTTTTGAATAGATTTTATGTCTTATGATTTGATTATTTAATTCATTGTACTGTTCAGTTTGCAAGTTTTTCCCTCTAAATTTTCTCCACACAGATTAAAAATAAAATTGGCCTTTTTTTCTTTTTGTGATGTTTGTGAAGTTTAGCAAGTTTTTGTCTAATGTCTAAATAGAGTCAAAATGGGCAGATATATGTCTTCCAGTCTCATTTTATTTACCACAAAAATAGATTATGGAATGGAATGAGCTTATAGAATGGCTTTTGTTCTGATAGTTTTGGCTCTATGAAACTCAGAAATAGCAGGAAATGAAGTCCACCAACTTTGAGAACTTCTTCAAATCAGTCAGAAAGAACACTATGCACTAGTGGTGGTAATTAATATAGCATTAGCCCTTGACCATTGTAGAATTTCTTAAATGACTTAGGGGTTGAGTAAAGAAAAATGCATTCAATTGTCCCTTTCCCTTCTTTCTTTTCCCTATTCCAGTCTCTCTTTCCTTTTTACCAGTTTCTTTTTGATTCACCATATCTATTGTACATTTTGGATCTTATTTACTCTTTCAGTTTCTCATACTAGAGAGATAATACGATGCTTACACATGTGCCTCCGGTTTACTTCACCTATGAGCATCCTCTCGAGCTGCATCCATCCACCCACAAAAGTCCCCAGTCTATCCCTCTCCATCGCTGAACAGCACTCCACTGTACAAAAACACCACATCTTTCCCACCCATTCCCCAGTCGATGGGCACCTGGGTTGCCTCCAAGATCCGGCCACCACAAAGCGTGCCGCCACAAACTGAATAACTAACTTAAAGATAGTAATACGTAATGTATTAACCATTGTTACCCTCCTATTATGTTGTTTTGAAAATTTGTTCTTCTTTTGATTTGTTTTGTTTTTTCTTCTCTTTAAAATAAAAAAAAAAGAAAAAAAGAAAAATGCAAAGGAAAAGCTTTAGAGTTCCTGCTTACTTTGTACTAATGTAAATAGTTCAAAAGAGTTCAATAGAATTTTACACAAAATTTGTTTATTTATTTTTTTTGTGGGTACGGGGGTCAACCTCAGGACCTCGCGCACCAGCAGGCGCCCTTGCCGCTGAGCGATATCACCGGCCCTTTTTTCGTATGTGGGTTCCGGGAGTCAAACTCGGGCCCTCGCGCTTGCTGGGCAGGTGCTTACACCACCAAGCCATCTCACTGGCCCCACAAAATTTGTAAACAGAAAATTTAGTGCTTTTTATTTTTGTCTTCTTCAGTCACCAATGGTATGTTCTAACTTTGACTTCCACTGTGTTGATAACTTTTGACATTCTAAACAAGAGATTGAGCTTTTCTTTCCACAGACTCAAAACTCCACTCCTACTATTTTTGGTATTGTGTAGAGAGTGATAACATCATCTTGTCAACATTGACATGGTACTTTTGCAAATATTGGGGAAGTTAATAAAAGTTTTAAAGGATGATCTCTCATTCTGCCTTGCCACACAAGATTTTCTCAGACTCTAACAATATTCTAACACAATGGTCATCATATAAGATATGGAATATATAATTTCTATATTATGTATTTTTTTTGAAATTTAAGTGTTAGAATCTGCTAGGCAAATGAGACAGAAATTCTCTGTAGGAAAAAATGTTTTATGTCACAGGTCACTGGTGTTATGTCAAATGGGGCATAAAGAATAGGTTATCTTTCATTTACTATTGGATTAGTGAGACTAAATGAGTTTGAGATCTCAGCCCCATTTGAGCAATGCATGTTCATTTTACCTGATCACTTCCTTCCCATAAATAAGAGTGACTCGATATCAAAATAACTGGAAAATGTACCGGCATGTTATTCTGCAGGCAATCTTATTGATGTGGGCTGATGTGAGGAGGAAAGAATAGCACAGAAGTGTAAAGGTGACTCATAATGCCATGTTCATATTATTTTCTATAAATAATACAGATAACATGCATTATCATCAGTATAACTGAGGGAATCAGTTTTTACACTAATGCCAAGTTATATTATTTCACATTTTTACTATTGTTATGAATATGAACTTTGAAGGCTCCAGTGGAGAGTCAAAATGATTTTGAAGATATGCATCTTCTTCTATACAAGACATTCAATTTTTCTCCCTTTAATGGCTGTTGATGCTAAAATACAAAATGCAGTCTGATAAATATCTAACCCACTAAAATATGATTCCACTTTGCAGAATGATTTCAATGGTACTGCATATTTTCTAATATGATATTTCATTCAGGAAAGAAAAAGAAATGCTTCCATTGCATACCATTTCATTATTATTATATATATTCAGTGAATTTATCATCCTGCCAAAAATATAAAGTTTAAGCAACAGAATAGAATGAGGAGAGACCTTGCATTTTTAAATATTTTCCTTAATTTTCTGAAAATGAGCTGGCATCACAACCTGACAACTGCATTTAAAGCAAGATCTTTGTCAGCAAGAAACCTTGTTTAGGATATTATTGAAAAATGAACACACAGACTTCAGGTAGTGAAGAGAAGGATAACATTTTCTGTGTATTTTTTGTTCCTCTGTAACCTTTAAGAAATCTTTTCTTGCCATAACTATTGTCATTGCCTTTTGGGGTCTTTACTCTCCCTTGATCAAATTCTCTATTTTTCACATAACAACTGGAGCAGTTCTAGAAAAGGAAAAATCAGACAAAGCTGCTTAAAGTATTTAAATTTTTCTACACTTCACTTGAGGAAAAATGTTGTCACTATGACTTTTGATGAACCAATTATTTTGATGCGTGTCTACTCTATTTCCAGAGCTCTTTTCCTTAACTTGTCTATGTGACCTTAGTTTATTTAGAATTCCTTCCAGTTTATTATTACCTATTTATATTTTATTACCCTAGTATGATTTTGATGCTCAGACTGTCTCTGGTTTGCACATAGCAGTCTGGCTTCTGGCTCCTCTTGAGAAGTTCGTAATGCTTTTTGAGTGCCTCTTTATTAATTTTTCATTTTATAACAAAGTTTTTACTAATAGTTAAACAGAAATTGTCCAACATGTGTTTTGTGAAACTTCCATTGTATTTTCTTCTGTCATTGTCTCATCTAGTACTATAGTATTATGTGACACATACACACGCACTTAAAATAGTTCTTACACCCACACATGACTAAATCTAAAAAAAAATAATAAAACTAGCTAAACCTCTTTCTTGATTCTCTTTGGTTTCAATATAACTAATGTTCTCCTTGGAAGGACAGCATTAAGGGCTCCCACTGAAAACATGACTGGTAAGCAGACTAAACTGAGGAATAACAGCAAACTGCTTCTCATCTACAATTGTAGTGAGAAAATTATTTTACACTGAGGGTCTGCCTGAGCGTTCATTTTCCCATGCTGTGGCTTAAGCACAAAGCAGTTATTTGACATTTCAATAGGAGACTTGGAAAATTATAGGATAAGTATATGTAAATTATCATAGAAAATACAGGCATAATAAACTTACTGTAGAGTATACAAAAGGTAGTCTGGATATTTTTGCTATAGTGCTTTGGTCATGCATTATTTGGAATTAATGCACAAATATTAATTCACATATGTTTGATGAGGTATTTTCCTTTTTTAATTTCTTGCAATAGACATTATAGAGAGCAATGTATAGAATATAAAAAATGATTGAAAATGTTTCCAATAATATTTTACTTTTAACAGAAATAATTTTTTGCATAAGTAACACAAAACAATGATAATTAGTATCCATGTAGATGATATCAGTGAAACCATGAAAATAATTTGCAAATCTACTGACAAGCATCACCATCTAATTTAAATGTGAGAAATCATTGTGAAAAAGCAGTACCTAAAATGAAAATTTAATATGTATGATTGCAAAAACTGTGATAAAATAATCCTAAAAAATGACTTTTTATTTAGATTAAATGACTGTTAATCTAAATTAATTTCACTTGTTTTAAATTCAGACTTTTCTTGTACATATTCCAAAAAATCACTGTTAATGTTTTGACTCCATTAGCAAAAGAAATTGACATGCAGTTAAAAAGTAGCAGAATTATATGTATATTTTCAGATGCTTAAAAAAGAAATTTTATTAAGTTAAACCCAACAACAGTTCTGTTTTGTCATCTAATACATATATTAAAGTAAAACTTTGAAGGTTCAGTCTACTAAAGGTGAAAAATCTCATATAGCTGTGAATAGTCTTTCAAATTCAACTTTAAAGTTTAATATTTAAGAGACTTATTTGGGGAACACAGACTTAATGGAGCATAGTGATTTCGTAAAATATGCTATGTTTAAATTAAGAAGTGTATGATTGCAAATAAATTGCAATTCACACATAATTCATGTTTGATCTATCAAAATAAAGTAGTAGCTGTACCTTCTGAAGAAATATTTTGTAAATTATCCTGTGTCCCATCATTTTTTTCAACTTTTTAAATAATCAACTCCTCTTATATTTTGGTTTCATTTTCTCCATATATACTTGAAGATTGTCAATTAAAATATTTTTGAAGTAGAGCCATAAAGCAGCATCCTTTCAAGATTTTCCTGAATGGCAACCATAAAAAACAAGATTTAAAAAACCAGAATACTTTAATATTTATATCTAGAAAGATGAGTGAAGAACTGAAAAATAAGACTGAAGAAGTTTTAATATTAATATTCTATATTAATATTTTGGAATATCATGCCTTATTAGAAAGGTCTTTTGATGGACATATTTATACTTGGTATAGAATAAGAAGTACTTAACAAGACAGAGTTTAAGACATCAAAACTTGTTGAAACATTTAAATATTGATAAGTACAGAGGAATTATTTGACAAATATTATTGTTAATTCTGTAAAATAAATAGGCTCATGTATTTAGCATTTTAATTAAAAATAGTATTGAAACTATGTTTATCTTCGGGAGTGTTATTCATATCTGGAATATCTCCCAAAAGTCCCATTTTTAGATGTGAGTCTTTTGGTAGGTGACTGGATCATCAGGGTTAAATACACATTAGTAGATTGATCCAATGGTACGTTTATAAGTGAAAGTGCTATTAAGATGTGGGGCCTGGTTGGAAGTGGTGTGTCATTAAGGGTGTGCCTTTGGAGAGTATATTTCCCTCCATGGCCCCTCCTTTTCTCTCTGGTTTCTGGCTGCTATGAATTGAGCAGCTTTCCTCCACCATGCCCACCAGAATGCCTCTGCCTTGCAGTCAGCCAGCCATAGACTGAATCCCCTGAAGTCCTTTAACCTAGGGACATAACAGTAAATTCTTAGAAAAGGTGTGTTATGGGGATGTGTAACATCCACGTTTATTTTTTAGGAGTATTTCTATTGATGAATTATTAACTTAAATTTTATGAGTTTTATTATATTAAACAATGTGTACTTAACAGGAAAATAAAATATCAATAAAATGAAAAAATTTGATATGCAATGAGTGAGTAGAATAAACATCAATATTTTCAACATCAACTATTTACCTACTTACAATATTTTTTTTTTGCGGGTACCGGGGGTCGACCTCAGGACCTTGCGCGCCAGCGGTTGCCCGTGCCGCTGAGCGATATCACCAGCCCTTTTTTCGTATGTGGGTTCTGGGAGTTGAACTCAGGCCCTCGCGCTTGCCAGACAGGCGCTTACACCACTGAGCCATCTCACCGGCCCCTTGGTGGGTCTTTTTGTTGTCAAAATGTAGGCAATTCTGAAAGAAACCAAATCTCTTGAGTGTCATTATTGTTCTAAAAATCTCAACACCACATCTACCACTTCTCCATAAAATCTTTAAATTCTGACAATGAGAATGATAATGTTCTGCTACGAAGTCTTAGTTCAGATAGTGACATGTCATGATAAATATATTTCTGAGTATTATTATTGATGAACATAGAAAGTTTTACTTGTACGGCATTATTAGTGTATTTCAAAACATCTTGTAGCATATCATTCATCACAATTTCCAAAATTGAATCACAGTGTTGGCATTCTGTCTGATAAGTTTTACCCCAGCCAAGAACCTACTAACCTACATTTTCTGACCTAGTTCTAAAGTTATTATTCAAGTATACATAACAATTTTGTAGCAATTTTTCTAGTCAAATATTTGTTTACATTACTGTTTCCTGCCTCATCTGAATCAAAGTCTTCATTCTGTACTTCTCAATCTGTCATATCTTGCTAACTTCTTTTCTTACATGATCCAAATCACCATCAGTAGCTGAATCACCTGATTACTCACTTTCAACCTCCTCTCAAAGTTGTAAAAGTAGATTTTCATATGACATCATACTGAAATGGGCTAATTCTACAGGAAAAAAATAAATAAAAACATGTAATAAAAAGTTACAGGGCCGGTGATATAGCTCAGCGGCATAAACGGCTGCCTGGCAAGCACAAGGTCCTGAGTTTGACTCCTGGTAACTGCATATAAAAGAAAGAAAAGTTATAAATACACAAAAATGTAAAATGGTGCATAATATGGGTAAAGCTCACTCATTTACACTTTGACACACATACACACACATTGCCATTTGATGTACCAAGTGGGTAAACTGGGTATTCCCTCAGCATAGCTACTGAGATGCACACCTGACTACTGTTATGCTAAAGTATATATTTTCATTAGACAGCTATGGGCAGGGTGTGTTCTACCCACCATGATGCCCCCTTGGGTTGTGGGTGTAGGATGGTGTTCCCAGCAATGGAAAAGCATTTGCTCTGAAGTTAACAGATTATTTCAAATGTCCATAAATAATTAGTATGTTTAGCAGAAAAGAGTAATGTGAAAAATGAATTTACTAACTATAAAATATATTGAACTCTGAAAACTGAAATCAGTAGTATGAAGATTATTTTTTGTGTGTGTGGGTACCTGTGTGTGTTGACATCAGGACCTCACGTGCCAGTAGGCACCCGTGCCGCTGAGCGATATCACCAGCCCTTTATCCATATGTGGGTTCTGGGAGTCGAACTCAGGACCTCGCACTTGCCAGGCAGGTGCTTACGCCGCTGAGCCATCTCACCAGCCCGAAGATTTTTTAAACAGAAACATTATGTTAAATTTTTTTTCAGATAAATATCAGCAAAATTTTAGAGATAAATATAGTGGATAATGAGTATTACACTTATCATACTTTTAGTGTTCATGTATCAGTATATAATTTCAAATTTATCAATACTTTTTTTCTTTCATTGCACTGCTGCAAATCAAGCCTAGGGCCTTACAATACACAAGCATTCTTTCACTGAAATACATCCACAGACCTACAAATTTTAATTTATACTATTTTCTAAGAATGTATCTTTATAATGTTGATTTATCTTTACATAGAATTTTCATTACTATAATTATTAACACATATTAATTGTATAAATGAAATTCATTATGATATTTTGGTATATGAATACATCATGTATTGGCCATTTTTAGGCACCCTTCTACCTTTCACTTTTTCCAAACCCTCCCCTGACACCTTTCGCAGTTCCTAGTAATTCTTCAACTTTCAGGTCATCTCTTTGTGTTTATTTCAACATATGAGAAAGAACATGTGATACTTATGATGTCCTCCAGTTCTCTCCATTTTGCTGTGACAGTATTTCATTTTGCTTGGTGGCTGAAATATATACCACATAACCATAATCCACTCATTCGTTGTTGGGCACCTAGGCTGATTCCATATCTTAGCCATTGTGAATAGTGTTATAATATATATAGGCATTCAAGTAGGTATCTCTTTATTGGGTTGATTTCATTTCCTTTGGATATATACCCTTCAGTAATTTGAATTTTGTTGCTAGAGAAATATGAATATTAGGAGGTGTAATATTATGTTGATTTACCACATTTTTGTATGTTCTTATGGTGACATTTGTGCCACTGATGGAAAGGATGTTTCTATCCCTTTTATGGGATGGTCTACATAGTAATCAGCTTTCTCCTGAATATATCTTTGGTTATTGAATACTGAGTGTATTTTTAGCAGGGTACTATAGTGTAAACTTCTTGTAGCTTCTTTGTCTATGATTAGTAAATTTGGGCACAGTAAGTACCACTTTGGAGTTGGAGAGACCCACTGACTCTGGGTTACTAATGAGTGGGGACATTCCAGTAGTTCAAGCAGTTGTGCTATATACCACAGATTGTGTGAGGTATATCCTGTGTGGTTACTAAATAGGAATAGTCGCCCCTATCAAGTGATGAAATTTCCTCAGGCACTATTGATGTTAGCTGACACTCGTATAGGTCCAGTTGTTTCATGGACAGAGGCAGGGGCAAGAATTACAGTGACACTAACACCGAGTCTTTCAACAGTGGGTAATCACACAGAGTGTGGGGGTAACCACGTTCAGTGGACCTGTGTAGGTGCAGTGCCAGTAAAAGTTGTGTTATTCCTCTCTGCTGATACTGTGGGCTGGCCTAACCAGAAGCAGGACCTCTGATCCCTCCTGATTGTGTGGGTTTGAGGATAAGAAGTTGGCCAGGGCTTTTCACCCTTTGATTCTTTTATTTGTAGTGCCCACTAGGGATGAAGCAAGAATAGGTTACAGCTGAAGCCAAACAAAATCCCTCTCAGCTGAGACACTCAAGGAGCAAGGGAAAGCAGGACCTATCTAGCACCAATCAACATTCATCTCTGGACCTTCTTAGGCTGTGACCCTCACAGATGAAACAATAGCAAGAACTATGATATGCTTGCTCAAAACTGTCACAGCATACCTCAGTGGCCATGTAGCAGTGGAATCTCAGATTTCTTTTTCCCACCTTGTTAGCACTGAGTGCCCATGCATTGCACTGGTAAAAGTGTGGTGGTAATTACACTGACAATCACCCTCAATCCTTGCATCCTTATGAAACCACATGCAACTGGCCGCACCACTTGTTTCAGAGAGCAGGCTCCCTTAGCCCACAGTTCTTGAGGTTGGCACCTTCTGCTCCATGTCACACTGCAATACCCATTGTTCACCATGCAACAATCTAAGCTGGTTGGCCTCAGAGTGACTGTACCTTGCTAAAACTGATTTATGAGGCAGCCACTCACTGAGCCAGTACAGTAGAATGTCTAGGAAGTCCCAGAGATAAGAATATGCTGAGGTTTATGAGCACCTAGAGCAGTCCATATTCAGACAATAAATCTCAAGATGGTTCTTAGTTATACCTGGATGTTTGCTGGGAGATAAAGTGAACTTCTTTTCCTAAATCAGATTACTTTATACCTTTCAGTCCTTTTATCTATTAAGGCTATGTAGCCTGCAAGGGTCATGAAAGATTTCAATAGCTAGAGTTGCCAATATCTTTGCCAAGAGAGTTTGCTAGAATTCTCTCTTTCACCTTTACCCTTAGGAAAAAGAGACTCCTTCGCCCTTGGCTGTGAAGCAAGGAATGTAGGTAATAAGATATTGTGTTTCTCTTGCTGTGCTAATATTCAAGGTCTCTGGATCTTGAAAGTTATTTATTTTTCTACTGTTGAACTCCAGTGTTTTTCTTTAGTCACTCACTTCAATAAACAGACACCTGTGGCTTAGGTTCTTTGTGTAGGAGTAAATCCTAGGGACATCTATTCAGCTATCTTGCCCTCCTCTTACAATACAGATTTATGTAGAATGTTTGTATGTGTGTATCAGTGTAATAAAATAAATTCATTGTGCATTAGCAAAAATGACTTAATTTGAATGATAAATGAATCTCTTAGATTGCACCTGTAGCCTCAGTATCTTCCCATATGTACAAATTCATTATGTAGGACTTGGAACACAGTATTAAGAATTCTAGGCCTTTTTCTAGGGATTCTGATTTAAGAAGTTTGAAGATGCTATTTCCAGTTTTAATGGCAGGTGCCTTCTCATGTGTTGTAGCCAAGCCCACACTTGGACTCCATTACAGTATGTAAGTCTCTATTATATTGCTTTGTATCTAGATACCTACCTGAATTCCCTTGCTTATGGCCCTGAAAACTTGAATCTGCTCCTTTCACTCTTCCATGTTCTCTCAAGGCCTCAATAATAATCACTGGAACTCTGCTGCCTGCAGGTGAATCTCACTAATGATGTCATATATTTAAAAAAATTTACTGGGCCAGTCAGATGGTTCAGTGGCATAAGCACCTGCCTGGCAAGTGCGAGGGCCCGAGTTCAACTCCCGGAACCCACATACAAAAAAAGGGCCAGTGATATCGCTCAGCAGCATGGGTGCCTGCTGGCACGCAAAGTCCTGAGGTCAACCCCCGGTACCCACAAAAAAAAAATTCCTTGTCATTAATATTGCCCTAATGCTTCAACTCTCACTTATTTGCCCCCTTCTGCTTACTTTTTCTCCATGTTAGTCTGGTCTCCAGGTCTGTGTTTACCACCACTATTCATGACCTTGTCCTAACAGAACTACAAAGCAGTTAGGAAAACATTTTGAAGGAATAATGAACTTTATTTTGTATAGTTTCTTCATTAACAGGTGTGGACTCTATTCTCCTTAGTAAAGGGTGGATTTTGACATGTGATTTTATTAAAATTTATAACCTTATGAATTGTCCCTCTAGTAAATAGCTTATTGTATTTTGTGAGAGTTTTCCAATAGGCAGAAGACTTTGCTTTTAATTTTTATAATACCACCTTACTGTCTATATGATAATGTGTAAATCACTCAAATCATTTAAAATCTCTACTATGTTTCTCTTCTGTAATAGGAGCATTTTTTGAGCATCAGACAAAAAATATATATGAACGTCTTTGAAAATGCAAAGTGAAATGTTACTATATTAAGATTGAGATCTATTACTTCCCTTGTTTTTGGTCTGACTACAAAAACAAAAACCTCATCTCAGATCTTGGACTATTAGACAAATGTGTACTCTTTGGATTCTGTCTTCCAATGCTCTTTAAGCAATAATGGCAAAGGGAAGTATGCTTTCACAGACTACTGGTGTTTGAAAGTGGAACACTGCAGTGTTCTATTGTTTTAATAATGCCTATCTTGCCTGAAACATTAAGAAAATAATTTGAATCTCCTAGCTAACTGGTTTCATTCTATCAACATGTAACTATCATGCCACCTAGGGTTCTAGTACTAAATAGCAGTTCTCTCACAATTTAAAAGTTTATCACTACATTTTCTTTAATTTGGAGAATTCCCTCCATACTACTACAACTGTGTTTTCTTCAGTGCTTTATATACTGCTTCAATTACCTCTAACTTGAAAGGTGTTCAATATTTCATATAGAAGTATTTGACTATGTGTTACATGTGGTTCTAGAAGTATCATTTCTTTAGGACTTTGATAGTTCTAATAGAACAAATGATAAGGATGGGATGAGGGTGTATAATTTGGTGGCAGAGTGCTTGTTGATCATGCAAGAGAACCTGGGTTCCATCACCAGCATCCCAAAAATATAAGGAAATTTTCTAAATTGGTACATATGGGACTAACAACAATGTTATTAAGGTTTCAAAGGCCTTGATGGCTATCAATTAAAGCTTCTAAAACTCATTCCTATGTTTGTATTTATACAATGTAAATACTTCATACTGTTATTCTTTTAGAAGCAATTTAAAAGAGGAGAGGTTTAACTTTGCTAATGGTTTCAAGAGTTTCAGTACATGATTATCTGACTCCAAGGCACAAATATCATGGCAGAGTAAAACTGCTCACCTCATAGCATCCCCAAAGAAGAGAGACTGGGTAAAAGCACCAGACAAAAACAGGCCATAGGGTAGGTATAATCCCCAATATCATGTTTCCATGACGCATCCAAATACACCTTAACATGTGCTTTCCTAATCTCCTAGGTATCTCTCAAGCCAATGAAGTTGACAGTCAATATTAATCACGCACCCACAAATCAGATGTGTATGATACAGATATTTTACTTACAAGCAAGGATTTCTTCTTAGGAAAATCTGAAGGAATCTGGCATGGAAAAAAGATAAAAACATGGTGATATTACTGCAAGGATAATCAAAGTACCTAGTAAAATGTCAGTGTCATGGCCAAGAAAAATGAGAAATAAGACAAGGACAAAATCAGTTACATTAACAAATCTACTTGTAAATATGCATTTTTTGGTAAGAACATCCTTTATCAGAAACAAATATAACAGAGTATGCATAACGATGTCCAAATAGAAAAATCAGGGAACAGAATAACACTAAATCTTAACTAAAATACTATATATTATGCTGAACACATGGGATACAACTTGGGAATCTGAGAACTAAAACATAACAATTATAGCCTGTAGGGAAATACTCAACCAAGGCAAGAAAGAAGTGAGGCAGCACTTCTTTATATAGATTTATTTTATTAATACTTAGTAACACCATGTTGGAATTTGTTGTCATTATCTCCATTTTATAGGTGAGTTGCTGGAGATTGCACTTGGGTATTGCTTGGATCTGCATTGAAACTAGACATTCTGAATCAAAGGTGCACTTAAATTATCAGATCACTTGCCCAATTCCACTATTTGTTTTGTTTGAAGAAGGTGTTTATTTTGTTTCTCTTGCCATTTATTTTCTTTCTAGGAAGTATGCATGTTGATATTGCCAATCTTCCATATATGTCTAGTGAGTAGCTACATTTTCATGCATGTCCTGGCCTGTAGTACATTTAAATTTTTTTTTTTTGTGGGTACTGGGGGTCAACCTCAGGACCTCATGCGCCAGCAGGCGCCCGGGCCGCTGAGCGATATCACCGGCCCTTTTTTCGTATATGGGTTCTGGGAGTTGAACTTGGGCCCTCACGCTTACCAGGCAGGCGCATATGCCACTGAGCCATCTCACCAGCCCTTAAATGTTTTCAATACATCTATCATGCAAAAAATTTTTTAATTCCATAGCCAGATAATAATTATAGCACTCATAGCATGCACACCTGGTGTTATAAACGTTACTGCTCAATAAATATTTATTGAGTGAGTGAATGAATGAATGGTTAATGAAAGAAATACTCTTCATTTTCAATACTGATTTCTAATCAAGGCCTTTAGCTTTTCCATACCTGGAATCCAGTTTTTTTTCTACATAACATTCATAACAAAGAAATACCACTTAACATTATCAACTGCTGTATAACAAACCATCTCAAAACATCATGAAAAAATGTCTTAAAAACAAAAATATAGTAGTCTCTCTATATGTACAGTCCTCTTCTATATCCAACATTCTGTATATATAGTATCCTTGTTGATCCCATATGTATAGTTTCCCTGTATATCCTAGATCCCACTGGATGCCTGAAACTGTAGGTAATATTGAGCCATACATAATATATACTGCTGTGTCTTATACATACGTATCTATAATGAAGTTGAATTTGTAGATTAAGCTCAGTAAGAAACCAATGACAGCAAATAATAAAATAGAAAAATTATAACAATATATTATATAAAGTTATATGAATATGGTCTCTCTTAAAATATTTTTTTACTACTGTATTGTATTTTTTTGTTTTTATATGTGGGTACCGGGAGTCAAACTCAGGACCTCACCTTTGCCAGGCAGGTGCTTATGCCACTAAGCTATATCATGGGTCCTGTATTGTACTTTTAAACAGCTGTTGACTGGGACTAACTGAAATCATAGATAAAGAGATTAATTTTCATCAATGGTCAGTGAGTTAATTTGGTGTAGCTGGGTAGTCTTCACTTTAGACCTGGCATTGCAATGGTAAGCAGAAACACTGAAATGACACACAGGATTTGGAGGCAGATTTATTTACATTGATGGGCAATGATCAGGATCATTCCTAAAATATCAGGCTTTTATCTCTGATCATCTAGGGCTTATATGGGATAAGCAAGCAGGAAGCACAGAGGCAGAATGGATTGTCAACCGGGGATTGGTTTATACAATGTTAATCGTAGTAACCAGCTATGCATCACAGTGACCATACATTTCTAAGAGATAGAAGAAACTGAAACTGGAACAGGAACTATTACCTGTACAAAAAGAAACTGAAGTATACTGGCTGGGGGGGCATTTTCTGTTACATTTCTCCCCTCTTTTAGTATCTCTGGCAAATCTTTGCTGGGCATATTACATGAAAGGACACAAAAATCAAGGGGAATAGGTATGGAACAATCCTGTGAATGATGTACTCCAGCTCCAGCTGTGCATGGACTAGTCAGCATCCAGAGTGACCAAAGCAGGGCTTTAAGTGTGTTGTCTCTTTAGAGTGAGCCTCAGAGGAGCTGTACTGGTAAATTCCCCAGCAGATCTAAGGCTGGATTTCTGAAATTTGTAGAGGTAGTTAACATGTCATCTAGTTTTTGACTTACCTCTGCTACAATTGCAGGCCTTTTGTTGTTGCCAATAATCAAGGGTAGGCCATATCTAGGGGTGATTTTTTACAGCAGGACCCTATGAACTTCTATTGTCTTCTCAGTACAGGTAGGGAATGGGTTGTCAGGGCCAGTGATACAGACGCTGAAGCCTGAGCTGGCTGCAGGGGTATGGGTGCCAATGCAGCAGCTTGAGCTTGCAGAACATATGGTGGAGGCAGGTCTGGTGGCTGGGGTTGATGTTTCAGTCAATCAGATCACCAGAGGGGGTATAAGCCTCTAGACTGGATTATTTTGTGTTGGTGGCAGGTTTCCAAACAACAGCAGGAAACAGTTTGCTGTGCAGATCATCCCTGCATGAGAGTTTTGGCCAAAATAGGTTTGTCCAAGGTGACCACAGCATATATACCTATCGTGCTTCATTCCTAACAGAGCTATTTCCATCTGTAAAAAGGGTGTACTTAGCATCTGTCAGGGGGCCCATTTTTTAGAACAGTTCATCCCAGTACAGCATGTGGCACCTGGACAGTTAGATCTTGGTTTAAGGTGAGCTTGTCAGACTTCTTGATCAGAAGGACAGTGGATGTTAGAACATGTATGCAAAGGGGGGAAGCAGCCTTTAAAGACCAGATCAAAGTATTTACACAGGTAGGCCACTGGGTGCTCCCAGGTACTGACAGACTGCATTATTTTTTGTGAACTCAAGGTTCCAGATTTTATAGAACCCAGCAGTTCCAAGAAATTTGTGGATTTTTTTCTTGTAACCAATTTCTGCCAGATATTGTAGCAGAGCTTTTGTGCTTTTCCAACAGGCAGCCTGGGTGTCTTCAATTAAAAGTTCAGTGATCTTTTCTTTGAGTCCAGAATTGGGGTCTTTGTGAAGAGAGGCTAGCTGACAGGAGCCAACTGAAGGCAGAAGAAGGCATTCTTTAGGTCCACGCAGGTGAACCAGCAGGCCGTGGGTGGCAGAAGACTGAGGCAACATATATGGAGAGCAATCATGACAGCATTGGCAGCTTGGAGATGTTGAACTGGCATTACAGGCAGGAGAGGTGTATTTCAGCAGTCTGACAGTCTATAAACATTTTGTGGTTTTGAAACCTCTGGATGTGTGGTTGAATTTCTAGTCAAGTCTCTTGTGGATACTGTTTGATACAGGTTGAGGTTGTCCGACGATGGAGTTTCACAATCAGAAGCACGGGGTTGATGGCCCAGTCTCAGGGCCCTGGGGACAGTGACAGAATTGTGCAGCTGGAAGGGACAGAGAAACAGGCTGTCTTGGAGATAAAGTGCTGGTGGCTTGGCCAAATCTGTCATCAGAGCCTCCCCAAATATAATGGGAGAGTTCTTAACCTCTTACGGCAATTGAGTCCAAGTGAGCTGGCCTTTTGTATTAGGATTTTCCCAATTGAAGGGGCTTATGGGAGCAACTTACAAGCAGAGGAGGGCATCTTTGAAATCTAGAACAGTCCCAAAATTGTGTTTGGTTCAGGAACCGTAGAGTGCAAGGTAATGGCTGCATTGTTGATGGCAGAGAGATCTTACCCAAGGTGATTAACAGTCTATCAGGCTGATGTGTGGCTGGATGCCTGCTTGTGTTTCCCATGACATCTGACAGCAATGGGGTCTCAGTGAGGTGGCATGTTTAATGGTCAGGCCTGGAGGTCATACCTCTGGGAGGAGAGTTTTCAGAACTTCAGGATTGTAGTTATCTGTCTCAGGCTGATGCCCACTTCATCTTCCTCTTGGGGCAGGGTTAAACAAGAGGGAGCCTGACTGGCTTGGTGCAAAGGAGTCATGCTTGGAGATGTCCTCTCAGGCTGCAAGTTTGTATGTGGCAGAAGGAGTAAGAGGCAAGAGTCCCAGTTGTTCCAATGATGGTAACTTTCTGACAGAGAGAATATTTCAAGGCAGAGAGTTCTGTTCCATTGTCTATCAGGAAAGTCACAGGTTTGACCCCAACTTTTGCAATAAGCATGGGCTCTCAGGGGCCCAAATTTATAGAGCTCAGACTATCCTATCTATTCAGGCCTGACAGGGTGTAACTCATTTGTCAAGGCTGACAATCCAATTTTTCCTCATTCAAAATGTGGAACTCAGAAGGAATTGCTGACAGTCATCTTGGGCAGGCATTAGATGATGCCATCTGACTAGGATAGGCATAGCCATGAAGTAGAATGTTCAGGGGGAGGGCCTCTATAACAGAATGCAGGCAATGGCTAGCTGGAACTGGTTCAATTGGCTGGAAGTAGATGAGGTGGGAGCAGGGAGTGAACCTATAGGCATTGGCAGCAACTGCAGTGGCCAACAAGGGTGCCAAGGCAGAATTCTCAGGAACAATGGGCCTCTTTTTCTTTCTCTTCTTTGAGATGCAGGGAGTGGTTTGGTTTCATTTTTAACTCTGTAAATGCTGCTTTTCCTGCAGTCAGGGACTGTGGGTTTTAACTAATTAGTTCGCATCTCTGATTTCCTATGTGGGTGTTATGTACCCTTGAATGATGGCACAACAAAGAGTGTGTGTCCCTCAGAGACCATTCAGGTGCCCACCTGGCCATGCCCCTTGTGGGGACTTAGGCATGACTTAGCTGAGGAGGATGCAAGGCCTCTGTTATGCCATATGTCAATCACCACAGAACCTCAGGTGAGGACCCAGTCAGCCACTGGGACCAGCGCTTCCCAGTCTTGGTGCACAGATGGAGCAGCCTATTGCTTATGCTCTTCATTCCACTCAATCACAAATTCATTCAGCAGGCACTCAGAGGTTAAACATTCCAACCTCCCTTCACTTGAGGGTGGTCCTGACTAATGAAAGTTAATCAGATTCCCCTTTTGCTCGAGCTGAGCAGGACTGACAGACTAACTGGGGTGTCTCTGGGGGTCTTACCAGAATCAGGCAGGCAAGCAGGCACAAAAACAGACAGACAGACTGCATCTTCCTCCCTTTGGGGTCTGATGTGAGCCACTAGAGTGGGTAGCCAGGAATCTTCCAGACCTCTGAGGGCACTTGAGAAATCTCAAGGGAGTGCTTTCCTGTCAGGACCTGAAGAGGTCCTTGCTCCATCTGTGCGGGCCACAACCAGTGACCAAAGAGGTCCATACTGTTGGTCTTCCCAGCCAATGCACCAGATGCAATGGCAAGCAGAAACATGAAAACAACACCTAGGATTTGGAGGCAGATTTATCTACATCAATGAGCACTGATAGGGATCATTCCCAAAATATCAGGCTCTGATCTCTGGTCGTCTAGGGCTTATATGGGATAAGCAAGCAGGAAGTGCAGAGGCTGGATGACATGTCAACTGGTGATTGGTTTATACAATGTGCATCATAGTGACCAGCTATGCATCATGGTGACCAGCCATTTCTAAGAGACAGAAGCAACAGGGACTGGAACTGGAACCATCACCTGGGCAACTAAGAAACTGAAAGATACTGGCTGGGGGGTCTATTTTCTGTAACAGCATGGGTTTGTTAGATAGATGAAACAATCTGAAGCCTTAAGAAGGCTTCATGGCCAAATGCCTCACTCAATGTGATTGGTGGTTATTCATAACTGTCAGCTGAAAGTACACTGATACTGTTAATGACAGTATCATGTGGCCTCTCCATGAGGCTCATGTTTTTGCATCATGGTGACTGGGTTCTTAGAATATACTAAGAACAATCATTCTAAGAGACAAGTCAGAGAAGACCTAGGTCTCTAAATTGACACGGTATAATGCCTGTGGTATTCTATTGTTCACAGTAGTCCCAGAATCCAAACTGAGTCAAGCAGAGACAAAATAATTTCTACCTCTTAGATGGAAAAGTCTTAAAATCCATAGCCATGTTAATTGTCTAAATCAACAATAATGATAGAAATAATGATAGAAATATTTTATGATAAGGAGGCTGAGGAGGAAGAGGAAAAAGAACAGGAGGTGATGGTATTGTATATTTCTCATTAATCCGCAAATCTTCAAAGAACCATATGTCCTATTTGTACATGAAGAATGCAGATGAAAAGTTTTGTGATCTTATGAAGGTCACATGGTAAGAGACCAAACATAGATGGCTTTTGCAATTTTATGTCATTATTGGACCCCTCATCCTACCTTAAAATGTATGACTTCCTCTGCACTCCCATATCAAAATTAAAATCACGTGTGTAGTTTCTTTTCTTTTCTTTCTTTTTTTTATATGCGGGTACCAGGAGTCGAATTCAGGACCTCATGCTTGCCAGACACGCGCTTATGCTGCTGAGCTATATCACCGGCCCCTGTGTATAGTTTCCAACACATCTGTAATCTTTCTTGTTCCTGCCTCGGTGATCTTACATGCCCTTGCATCTCACTCTGTACCCTGCTTCCCATAAAGCCCAACTTTTACCCATACATTCTTTCAAACTTGCCTTGCTCCTCTTACCTGGAATGCCTCCACTCTATCTCCCCCAATCCTAATGTTGCTAACAATTCTTACCCTCTTCTTAGTCTACCATATCTTTACTTTGAATATCTCTGAAGTCCATAGTGACTTCTCCTATAAAGTTAAAACATTTTTATATATTGGTTTGTGGATTTGTCATTGTTCATTTCATGGATGCTGGTTTATCTTTCTAACTTTACTGTAAACACTTTGTGGCTATGATTTATAGCACCAACTCTAGTATTCTTTCTGAATTCCTTGAAACTATCACCCTCTAAAACTGGTTCACCATTTATTGGCAATATAGTAAATTGCACCAAAGTGCTTCAGTCATGCTAAAGTTTATTGGAGCCCTCTGTAGAAAAAAAAAGATCACTGCAAATGTTAGTCTGAAGGAACTAGCTAGACCATAGTAAAGTCCAGCATAGTATTCATACCATACACTTATGAAAATTTGATTATGTTTACCCTTGAGCCTTCTTAGCAAATTGAAGGGAAAATGCATAGAGCAAAGTGTCCAACCAAAGCTGCAGAGTTAGTGACTACATGCTGTGATTTCTGAATTTCCATTAAAGAACATTTTCCTTTCTATTAGGTGGAGAATGGAAGGCCTTTGATAGGGTAATTTATTCCACAATTACAAATGAAGCTCAAGTCACAAGTTCACAGAAATTATAAGATCTTTTTGATAGCCAGTTTTCATTGGTTTTATGGAGAAGGGTAGAAGGATAAGAAGTGCCTGAGTGTAGTGTATAGGAGCAGGATTTTTAAGAAAGGAAAAGGATAGAATGATGAGCCCAGGAAACCTGTTAATAGTTTGCCTCAGGTCACATCTAACAATGTTTCTAACTTTACAAAGGAGAAAATAGGACAAACCTAGGGCATAAGTCCTCCAGGAGTCAAATATAGAAATTTGCCTGATAACCTATGAGGTCATAACCATCAGATGCACCCGCTATATCTTTTATACATACATATTACTACTCTCTGCAGGCTGAAGATTTTTTAAAATGCTGCCTTGAAATGTTGGTGAGCTTAAGAGGAGGATAAAACAGGGCAATATTTTATAGCATCTTTCCCTGTACCACCTTCTTAATCCCACACAGTTACTAAATGCTTTCCTGAGCCAAATTTTCAAGTCAAAGTGTAAATCAACCAAGAGTCTAAAAAGCAAAATGAACTGATCAAGCTCTCCATGGAGTTAAATCCTCAGGTAGGGATTTTAGAACGTAGTTTAGGAGGTAAGCTAAAGAATGTAGCCAGCCAGTTTGTCTTACCTTTAACTTTATTTACCTTCCAAACAGGGACAGGTAATCTTGTTCAGCTGCCTGTTTAGTCTTAATAAGCTAACCTAAAAGCCCTAATTTGGAAGGCTAAAACTCTCATTTTTGAAAGTCAGATAATTTCTTGTTACCAGAGGCATAATTTTCTACCTCCAATAGGCCGAGAATTTGACATCTACTGGTGTAAGAAAAATGACTTCATAATGGGGAACTGAACAAATGTTTGGGCTTTATTTTATCTTAAGGGCAATCATTGTAAGAATTTGCTTGCCCCTGTTTTTCCTGTCACTCTGAAAATTTTGTTTCAAAACTAAAGAATGTGTCATAGAGTAAGACATGTGGTTCTGTAAAGAAAATTATAGGCTTTTTAAATAATCTTTTTGGGCACCCTTGCCTATACCATTCTAAAATTCTTCTAGAATTAATTGAAGCATTTTGAATATTTATAAACTATTTAAGGAATCCACTCATATATCTAGATTTTCAGAGGAAAACCATGTCCCTGGTCCTTGGGAATCCTTTATTTTCATTCTTTCCTATAACATAGCAGCGAGTGGGATGCTCTGTGAGGCTCTTAAGTTTATAACATGTTGTTCCTTGGCTAAGTTAAATCACAGAAGAGAAGATAATAGCATTTCCTACTGCAGCCTCAGGGGTAGAAAATAAACCTTGAAATTCATGCTCTCTGTGTCCCTTCCCACTCTTGGCAACGTACTTTCCTTGTTCCTCTGAGTCTTTGCTTTGAAAGGAGCTGGAATGACTGCAAATTTTGACTCTGCACTCTGTTCAAAGAAAGGGCAAAGACAGTGACTGCTCCTGCAGCGTGAGCTGTGGATGCATCTGTCTAAATCCATCTGAAGTGCTCACAGGGAGAATATACACTGGACAATTTCCTTAGCAAATGAAGTAAAGAGAACCATCCTGACTCCTACCACACCCACAAATAGAGTGAGGTAGTAGCCTAGGTATTCACAACCATGAGTTAGGGAAGGACTGAATTAATTATTTTCTTCCTTATCCATATCAGGTGTTAAATCAGTTATTCCTATGAAACAACTCTTTTTGGCATATGTGTCATACATTCCTACCCATTTTTTCACCATTTTGAGATATATACGTTGTATAATGGGATGGTTCACCCATTTCCATTTCTATCAGTTCTCCAGAAAAAAGAGTAAGCCTCCAATAAAGCAGGGAAAGAATTGAATGTTCAAAGGCCTCATTTTCCAAGGAAACCAAATATGCTAGCAGTATAAGTAATATATATTAATGAATTTAGCCCATAATTATTTAACTATTACTTCACAAGTAGAAGAAACTAAAAATATTTCATTGTTAATAAGAAATCAAAACAAAATATTGTACTAATTTTTTTTCTTATTTATTTTATTTTAAAGAGAAAACAACAATAAAACAATGATACACAATTTCAAAACAAGATAATAGCAGAATAACAATGGTTAATATATTTTGTATAGTTATATTAAAAGTAGTTGCTCAGTTTACAAGATATAGGCATGAAAAATTGATCAAATAATATAAATGCAGCCCATTCTTTTCAATGAACTAATAGAAATTAATAGTAAAATCACCTTAGCAATATTGTGTATATATATAAATATATATACTTATTGTGGATTTGGATTTTATTTATTCTTTCAGTTTCTTACACTAGGGAAATGATACGATGTTTACACATGTGAGTCTGACTTATTTCATTTGTGACTATGGTCTCAAATTGCATCCATTTACCTATAAAAGCCTTGAGTTTATCATTCTTAATACCTGAGTAGTACTCCATTATATAAAAATACCACATCTTTTTTAACCATTCCTCAGTTGGTGGGCATTTGCATTGTTTCCAAGATTTAGCTATTATAAATTGTGCTGCTATAAACAGGAGTGCACATATATCGCTGTGATATGTTTTTCATTCTTTTGGGAAAATACCCATAAGGAGAATAGCTTGGTTGAATGGGACCTCTACTCCTAATTTTTCAGGAATCTCCACACTGATTTCCACGGTGGTTGTAACTGTCTACACTCCCACCAACAGTGGACAAATGTTCCTTTTTCCCCCACAGCCTCTGCAACATTTATTACTGGTTGATTTCTTGATGATAGTCATTCTTTCTGGAGTGAGGTGGAATCTTATTGTTGCTTTAATTTGCATTTCTCAAATGGCCAATGATGTTGAACACTTTTTTATATTTATTTGCCATTTGTATGTCTTCATCAAGGAAGTGCCTGTTCATCTCAGATGCCCATTTTTGGATAGGATCTTTGAATTTGGGAGGCCTGATATTTTTCAGTTCTTTATATGTTCTAGATAGATGTCCTTTTTCTGAGGGAGACTTGGCTAAAAGTTTTTTTACATTCTGCGTGTTGTCTTTTCACTACATTGGTGATTTATTTTGATGTGCAAAAACCTTTCAATAGGATGAGATCCCAGGTGTTGATTCATTGAAGTACTTCCCATTCAGTTTAGGTTTTGTTCATGAACACTTTGCCTACCCCTATGTCTTCAAGGTTTCTACCTAAACTCTCTTCCAGTAGATACAGTGTTTAAGTTTTAATATTTAGATCTTTGATCCATTTTAACTTTATTTTAGTGCTTGGTGATAGATATGGGTCTAATTTTAGTCTTCAGCATGAGGAAAGCCAGTTTTCCCAGCACCATTTTTTAAAGAGGCTTTCTTCCAGGGAACATGTTCAGCCCTTTGTCAAAGATAAGGTGGCTGAGTGTGTTTGTAGTTGTGTCTGCATCTTCTAATCTGTTCCACTGGTCCTCAGGTCTGTTTTTTTTGCCAGTACCATGCTGATTTTATCATAGTAGATTAGTATTATAATTTTAAGTCAGGGATCGTGATGCCTCCTGCCTTGCCATTTTTGCCAAGGATTGCCTTTGCTACTCTACGTCTCTTCTGGTTCCAGATGAATTTTAGGGATGTTTTCTCTAGTTTTGTGAGGTAATGCTAATGGTATCTTCATCAGAATTGCATTAGATCTGTATAACAGTTTTGGGAGTATGGCCATTTTCACTATGTTGTTTCTTCCTACCATAAGCAAGGGATACATTTCCATTTTCTGATATCCTCTTCAATCTCCTTTCACAGAGTACTGTGATTTTCAATATAGATTTTTACTTCCTTGGTTAGATTGATTCCTAAGTACTTCATTTTTTTGGATGCTATTGTGAAAGGTGTTATTTTACTAATTTCTCTCTCAGTTTGTTGTTATGGTGTATAATGTTCTTGATGATTTCCTGCATTATTTTTCGTAGTATTTCATTGAGGATTTTTACATCTATGTGCAATAGGGAGATTGTCCTCTACTTCTCTTTTTTCATTGGGTCTTTCTCTGGTTTTGGTATCAGGGTAATACTTGCCTCCAGGAATGTGTTAGGGAGCACTTCTTCCCTTTCAATTTCATTAAAGAGTTTGAGGAGTACTGACATTAAATCTTTAAATTTCTTTCAGAATTCAGCTGTGAATTTATTAGGACCTTGCTTTTTTTGGTTGGTAAGTTTTCATTTATGTTTTCAATTTCATTTAGTGATATTGGATTATTCAGAATTTTTATATCTTCTTTATTCAGCTTGATAATTCATATGTTTCTAGGAATCTACATTACTTCTGTGTTTTCCCTCCTATGCAAGTAAAGATTTTCACAGTTGATATTGATGATCTTCTGAATTTCCACAGGATCTGTAGTGATTTCAACTTTTTCATTCCTGAATGCACGTATTTCAGTCTTTTCTTTCCTTTTTTTGATAAGGTTGGCTAACAGTTTATCAATTTTCTTTAGTCCTTCAAAGAACTAACTGTTTGATTCATTAATTCTTCATGTTTTTTTAGTCTCAGTTGTGCTAATTTTTCCTCTGATCTTTATAATTTCCTCCCTTGTATGGGCTTTGAGTTTCACTTGTTCTTCTTTTCCTGGAAGCTTGAGGTGCAGCATTAGATTCTTTATTTGTGCTCATTCTATTTTCCTAATGTGAGAATTCACCGCTGTAAGTTTCCCTCTTAGGATTGGTTTCATTGTATCCCACAGGTTCTGGTTAGTTGTATTTGCATTTTTGTTTGATTGTACATATTGTTTAATTTCTTCTTTAATTTAATCTGTGATCCATTGGTTGTTCAGGAAAGTGTTATTTAATTTCCATGTGTTTATTGAGTTTTTGTAGTTTCTTTTTTCATTAAATTCCATTTTCATTTCATTATGGTCAGATAATATGCATGGGATAATTTATATTCCTTTGTATTTACTTAAGTATATTCTATGGGCTAGTATATTATCTATTTTACAGAACATCCCATGTGCAGCTGAGAAGAATGTTTATTCATGTGTTGTTGGGTGGAACACTCTGTAAATATCTGCTAAGTCCATTTGGTCCAGGATCGGTTCAGTTCTGTTTTTTCTTTGCTGACTTTTTTGTCTATTTGTTCTATCTCTTTGTGACAGTGGGGTATTAAGTTCCCCCTTTATAATTGTGTCATTTCTTAATTTATTTTTCATGTGTATTAATATTTGTCTTCTATACTTAGGTGTTCTCATATTTGGCGCATATATATTTCTGATTGCTAATTCTTCCTCTTGATTTTTTCTTCTAACAATTATGTAGTGACCTTCTTTATCACTTTTGATCTTTTTTGGTTTGAAGTTCACATTGTCTGAAAACAGAATAGCTACCCCTGCTTTTTTCTGGGTTTGTGTTGCATGGAGTACTGATTTCCACACTTTGACTTTTAATCCGTGAATTTCTTTTTGAGTTAAACATGTTTCTTCTTCACAGCGTATTGTTGGATCTTGTTTCTTGATCCATTCTGCCAGTCTGTTTCTTTTGACTGGTGAACTGAGGCCATTTACATTGATGGTTATAACTGATATATATCGGGTTTTCTTTGTCAGGTTATTTTTCTGCCGTTGGTTCCCTACATTTACCCTCTCTTTAATTGCTTGCCCTGCTTGGTGGTTTCTTTCTTTCTTTCTTTCTTTCTTTCTTTCTTTTTCTTTCTTTCTTTCTTTCTTTTTTCTTGAAATTGTGGTCATTTTTGTCTCTGTCTAGAATATCTTTTAATAACTTTTGTAGTGTTGGTTTGGTGGTCATTAATTTTTTTATTTGTTCTTTGTCATGGAAGTGTCTTATTTCTCCATTAATTTTGAAAGATAGTTTTGCAGGGTACATCAATCTGGGTTGGAATTTGTTTTCTTTCAGGACTTGAAAAACTTCACTCCAAGCTCTTCTTAACTTGTGTGATTTTGCTGAGAAGTCTGCCATGATTCAGATGGGCTTTCCTTTATAGTTGATCTATTTCTTTCCTCTAACACCTTTTAATATTCTGTTCTAGTGCTGAATTTCTGCGATCACGATTATTATAGGCCTGAGTGTAGTTTTATTTTGGTAATGGATAATTGGATGTCTATATGCTTCACTTGTCTATATGTCAGATTCTTTTCCCATGCTTGGGAAATTTTCTGCTATTACTTCTGCAAGGAGTCTTTTTTTGTCATCTGTGTTGACTCCTGCTTTATTATTGACACCTATCAGTGTTATTTTTTTCCTTGCATCATCTTACACCTGTTGAATTGTTATTTCCTGTTACTGTGTTATTTTTTAGAGATCTTTCCTTTTGTGATCACTAGCCACAATCCTGTCTTCAAGGTCAGAAAGTCTATCTTCAGTTTTGTTCAAGTGGTTTTGCCACCTTTTTAAATATCCTGGATATCTCTTTGAATCTGTTTCATGCATCCTACTTCTTTCCTATATTGTTCATTCAAGGTTTCCATCCTTTTACTATGGTCCTCTATTTTTTTAATCTGTATTCTCTAGATACGCTGAGCAATTCCTTCTTTAGGGTTGTCATTTCATTTTTTACCTGAGACATTATTTCTTATCTGATTTCCTCTATAGCTTCATGGATTTGTTTCTTTACTTCTGCTTCTATCATTTCAGAATTTTCAGGTGTGTGTCTTCCATTTACTTCTATGTTGATGTCTCTTGGACTTGTTCTGGGTGGGCTAGAGGTATGAAATTGCATTTAACTTCTTCTCCTTGTCATCTTTTATTTCAGAAAAATTTTTGTTTTGTTTTCCATAATGATCTTCTGAGTTTTAGTTGTAGCTAGCTATATCACTAGTATCAAGGCTTCTCTAGGAAGTCTGTTTTTCAGGGATGTCTTCTGTGTGTAGGAATTTCTTGGTTTTTGTCAGTCCCAAAATCCTATCTTCTCAATTAATTAAGGTTGGGATGGTGGTATCTGTTTGGCTCAATCCCCGGTCTTTTGGTGTTGGGCTGTAGTGAGGTTATTTCCCCAAAGCTTCCCAGTATTGTTACAGAATGGAGAACAACTGCCTTCAACAGATAGGACATCCTAGCTAAAGTAGTAAAATTAGCAATAACAATAGCATCAAGCACAATTTAGAAACTGACAAACCGTGGTAACTATTGATTTTGTCCTTTAGACCATAGGAGCAAAGTCTGTAGTTATATAACAGAACTGATCGCAAATTAGCAGTTTGTATGCAAAGTGTTTCCCCTTTGTAGAGTTGTTTTAACCTGTGGTGGGAAAATTTTGGGAAGATAGTCTATAAAACAAAGATAACTGGAAAAGAAGTAGAAGCAAGGCTGGAGGACAAAGGGTGGTCACACAAGGTTTGAGAAACTAGAGAAGTGGTTAGAAAAGAAAGACTGTAGGACTATTTGGGGGATTATCTGAACTTGGTCTTTGCATTTGCGGTGTGGGATTAGTTTTCTGTAGCTGGCATTCTCCCCAGTCATTCAGAAAAGAGAGAAAAAAAGAAAAAAATAGAAATAGAAAAAAATTGGGGAAAAATAAAGAAAAAAATAAAACAAAGTAAGATAAAAACAAAAATAAAAGAAGATAAAATTAAATGAAATGAAATTTTTAAAAACTGGGGCAGCCCCACTCACCTGCTTCTATTCCGTGTGTCTTTGTCCCTAAGCACAATGATGGTTCACCTAACTTACCACCTGTTGGCCCATATTTTGGACTTTTTCAATCTCACTAGTTTCACCTGTCCATCATGTGCACACTAGTTGGGGTCCTATTGTGTGGGTAGCATTCCCCCAGCCACCTGATCCCACTGATGTATGGGGCAGGGCCAGTCACCTGAATTCCTCCATTGGGGCTGGTTGCCAAGTGTGGTTGGATTTTCCCCAGGCTGGTTTCTGGTCCTGTGGTGTAGGGGGAAGGACCAGTCACCTGGATTCCTCTGACAGGGCTGGTTGCCAAGTCCCAGATTCTTCCTGGGCTGGTTGCCAGTGTGGTTCCCTTCTTTAAGTGTACTTTCTCTATATGTCATAGTCACATAAACAGAATTTAAAAAAAAAATGAAAGTGATTGAATTGATTTAGATTATGATTTTTCTAGAAAAATACCCGCACAGACTTAAATTCAGTGGCTAAGATAGTTCTGTTAAGGAGTATCAGAATTTAAAGTGGATTCTAGTCCAGGTACAACTGGGTTGCATGTATACCTCACTGTGACTCATACTTTCTTCTCCTTCACAATTTGGTTTCAACTTCAAACTGTTGGCTTCACCAATTTAACATTTCTCAACATCACATCCAGACATGACAACTTCCATAAGAACATTACAACCCTCCTAGAATGAAGAAATTCTCATCTTAAAGATATGCAAATTTTCTTTCTTGCTTTATTCATAAGATTGGATGTATATCCAATTATACACCAAAAATGGACAAGCAAAATATGGTTATCATAATCACATTTCACTTATAGCAGTCATTGGAATAGATGCCATCATGATTACTTATAGTTATTCAGTAATATATATATATATATATATATATATATATATATATATATATATAAATTTTTCCAATAATCTTTTTACTTTGATATCTTTCTGACATTTAATTGATTATATGTCTGGTTGATAGTGGGGAAGCACATGCAATTCCATATTTTGCAGCCATATTTCTATGCCAAAATGTTGTACACAGATGCTTATTCTTAGTCCCTTTAAGTAGTCCAAAAAATTGAAACTCAGTTTTCTTAGCATAGCATCACCAATTCAAGCACTTATTTAAAATTTTCAAATGGAAATATAAAAGCAAAATGATGTAGGCAGTCTAACTTAAAGAAATGTCACATATTGACATGTGTTATTTATTTGAGTTGGAAATCTCCTTATACTTATGACTTTCCTTTTCAAGTGAGATATTGAAGAAATAAAACGAAGAAGCTGGGAACTTAATTTACTGCCCATCAAAAATACACATGTAAAATAAAACAAAACAAAACAAAATATTCCATTTTCCATAACTGAGTCCAACAAGAAGAATGGATGAAATGCAATGCAACCAGAATAATTCTCCAAGATAATATTAAATATGAATGTGGACTGAGTTTCTGAAAAGGAAAACATACATATGGTAGAGGAATAGTAAATTTTGTCTGTGCACATCCACAAAAAACTAAAATTACTGTCCTAGTAACTTTCTTTTCTAGAGTCTAATAATGTATTTATCCAGTTTTATAGCCTTAGATAATTTTTAAAAATCACAAGAGTTGAAAATTGAAAAATAATAATAGTGTTGTTATTTTGAAATTATGTCAAGCAACACTTTGAATTAGTCTTTCAATGAAATTTCTAGATCTGTTCATTTTTCACATAGGAATAATAAAGACTTGAATATTCTCTAACAGTCATTTTTATACTGAGCTAGATAGATCTAGTTACTAAGATTCACTAGACTTTCCATTCTTCCAACCTTAGTCCTTTGCACTCTGTTTCTATGGCTCTTTTTAATTTTTTTTGTACTGGGAATCTAACTCGGGACCTTGCGCTTGCCAAGCAGGTGCTGTGCCACTGAACTACATCCCCAGCCCTCCATGACTCTTATAATTCCTGAAATAGTCCCATTTTAAAGGCAAGAACACTGAAATAACAGAAAGAAGCACATATTTTGGAAAGTAAGGGACTTGAGAAAGCTACTGTGCTTTGAAATCTAAGTAGGAAGCAATGTTTTAGGAATCTTAATCATTTTATATTTAAGATTGATTCTGCAAATAAATAAACAAGTGAAGATGCCTCTACAAAATGCACAACAGTAGGATTATTAAACCATATGTTATTTTATTTTTTAATTTTTTCTTGGTTCTTAGCCTACAATGCTTAATATGAAGCATTAAATATTATGGTTTATTCAGAATCATAGTAACATTTAAATACTGCATATATGCAGTATAAAATATATTCTTTGAAGTATTATTTAAGAACTTTTTATATATTCAAACTGATATTTAATGATAAAAATTGGTGGCACTTTGATATCAATCCTTTCTAATTGTGGAACTTTGTTACCAATCTCTTTCTATTTTGAAAGAGATTATTTTGCAAAATTCTCTGTATTTTTTGCTCTTGCATTCTGCTTTCATCTATTTTTGCTGATTTTAAAATAGATTAACTGTTAGCTAAAATGCATCAATAGTCAAGAATAAACCTTATTATGGTTTGTTAAATACGGTAAATATAGCAAATCTCTATTTTTCTAACTCCACACAACACAAAGAGAAAAAAGTAATGATGTTAAAATCTAAAGAATAATAGTATTACAATATATTTTCAATATTTAGATGAATTTTGTTCATCATCAGATCTTTCTCAACTCAATTATATAATGAGCTTGAAATAAAATGTTTTATGTGGATAAACACTCTGTTCCTGATAGTATGCTAACATTCTCTGAATAATTATTCTATGGTAATTTTCTATATTCTCAGAATGCTGATGACTTTGGTGGAGAGGTTGGAAGGGCAGAACCTAGTAGCAAAGCACTTCCTTTTTTCTTCTTTCACACAGCAATTTAGACTTCTCTTTGAAATACCAATAAGCAGTTTGATATTACCATATTCATTTATTCTGCTGACGTTTGATCTTTATATACTGGGCACTCTTTTGGGAACTCTGGGAAGTAAAAAGGATGAATTGAGCATAGCTTTTAACATAAGTTTTTGTGTTAGTTTTCCCTTTCTATGACAAAATAACATATAAAATCAACTTAGGGAGGAAAGGATTTTTCTTAGCTCACAGGCAGAGGTTTTAGTCCATGGTTAGTTGGATCTACTGTGTTCTGGGCCTGCAGTGAAGCAGAATATCATGGTGGAAGGACAAGACAGAGGTAAGCTGCTCAAGAAAAGTGCTATACATACCAGACAAAAGTTACAGACAGCAGCCTATAGGAATTCAATGGAGAGAAAGGTCAAATTCAAGGGTATTTCTGGAACAATATCAAAAAAATAATATTTTGTGGTGAACTTTCAATATTGTGTAAACAATGATGCGAATAGTAATAATTTATACATTGAGACTAGTATCAGTGGTCACATAGAAGAGAAATTTAGAGAGCATGTCTGGTTAAAATAGTCTTGTCCAATTTCATAAGAGGGCAGAAAATGTATAGAGGACTGATGGAAGGCTGTGTTATAACAATAGTATGGGAAGTACCAAGAGCATACTTGATACTTAAGATCAAAACTTCAGACTATAAAAAACAGGCATCAGAAAGAAACATTAAAGTTGTGAACACTGGATTTGGGCACCATAGGGGAAAAATAATAACCTCTACACTTTTGTGTTTGGAGTGAACTTCTGTACAAAAGACAGATATAACAAAACAAAGAGAAGTTTCTTAACATGTGCATTTCCTATTTATATGGGAGACACCCAGAAAATGAATTCCAACCAACTTATATAACATCTTAAGTAAAGAAAAGTAAAAATTTAGAGAAGTAGGAAGACAAAAGAAAAGGACTTTGAGTATCTATGCATGGTAACCTGGGGGAAAGGCAAAGAAACAACTGCATAAATGTTAGTTACTAAAGCTTGTTAATAGAAATTCTTCAGATATTACTGTAAAAGACAATTTAGTTAGCTCACAAATAGGAAGCTACCTGGGGAAAGGGCCTGAAAAAGGGTTGGATGAACAGCCACATTGATAAGAACTAAAATAAGAATAGGTATTGGAGCAGGACTTTAGACCTGGAATGAACCTCCTCAGACAACATGGAGTGCAGCCCCTCCCTAATAAAAGAGTTGCAGCCTCTCCCTACTACATTTCTGAGTTTTGAGAAAATTAATATGCAGAATAACCAGCTTTGCTTTAAAATCCCAGTTTCCTTTTAAACATGCTCAGTTACTGGGTTAGAGAGCTTGAGTCCCAATTAGTTATTTTAAACCCACAGAGCCACATGTGATATGTGGCCACTAAACAATTGAGTAATTCCTATGTTCTGCTTATCCATATGAAGTTCTGGACCAAGGGGCCACTTGGCAATCTACCCCGGACCCCTCTCAAATTGGGAGCTATTTTTCTTTTATATTTCTAATGAACACTCTTCTAAGTTCCTCCATTTTGTCCATCATTTCATGATTTGACTTCATGCAGCAATGAGCTCAGGCTTATGTGGTTTGTACAAAAATAACTGTTCCATTATCTTAAGGGTGATGAGTGTCTAAATCTATTTTCAATGGTAAGCCTTTGTTCTCCTGGCAAGGAGAATCACAGGATACCTTTTGTCTTTTTCAATCACTTCTCCTGTTTTTATGAAAACAAATAGGAGGACAGAGAATGCCCTTGTGTCTGTTTCTTAATTGTACTGAGCTCAACAATCCTTTATATTTTGGGATAGCATATAAATATTGTATTCTTCTTTCTTGCAACACAAAAGTGTCATTATAATTTCCATCTCAAATTCACACTGTAAGGGAAATTTCTATTTCATGAAATATTTGAGAATTCTTAACAATATTAAACATATGTCTTTCACTTTTAAGAAACAATATTAATTTATACTATATTTATGCTATACAAAAATGAAACATTGCCACTGAGTTAATTATGCAACCAAGGAATGCCCTAACTTCAAAAACAATTATTTTGTTTCAGTCATTGGGAAATTGTCACTTCCAAAATTGGCATGTGACTTGTGAGATGATAAGCAGAATTTCCGAAATGAAGCCACCATAAGCAGCCACACGACTGCTGAAAAACAAAACAAAAGAAAAACTGCTATGCTCTTGCACCTCTGTGTCCTTTTATTGATAGCTGGCATTGTATAAAGGTTGATTGCTCATCGCTATTATGAGTGATAATTGAACAGCTTTGAATTTTACAGTGAACACACTGCAGATCAAGCATTCTTTGTTACCCATTATGAAGTCATTGTCTAATGTCTTGGGAACAACACAGAAGCAACCCCTTAGTTCAGAATTTGGTCAGCAAACCAATGAAGAAATTCGATTTCGCCAGGAAATCTATGGTTGTCCCTCTATTTATTATGGAGATGCTGTCTGAAGAATGGCAAAATAAAATAAATCTGGGAAAATCAAAAGACAGTTTATTACCAAAGGTAGCCCAGAAGGTTTCAGATCATTCCATTAAATCAGAGATAGCCTAGAGCTTTAGCATAAGGAAGGACTTCCAAGGGGGATGAATAATGAAAACAACTTATCTTTATGGAGCACTTATTACATTCCAGACATCAATATATATGAATGAATGAATTAGATCCTATTTACTTTTTAGGTGGTGAAAAAACTAAGGGAAGAATCCAAGATCCAAAATCTAGTAAGTATTGGAGCCAGGATTTGAACCTAGATATTCTTACCTTCCAGAAACTGTGCTTTAGTATTACTTGATTTTATTGCCTAAGAGTATTTGAGAAGATTTCCTATTTTTATTTGGTGCTTCAGGAATGGCAGTAAGCAGACTGTCTGTGAACATTAGCTAGGGTCTCTTGGCCTCAGAGAAGGAACATTACTATACTGAAGAAAAACATTTTTTTAACTCTGAACACAACAGGCATCCATTACATTGCACTGCACACCAGTGAAAGATTGTAGAACACTTGCAATGTGATAACTACTTTACATCTCTCAGTAATAGAACAGTGTCCCAATAGACAACATAAGAAAATTTTACAGAAACAAATATCTAAATACCCTAGGGTCTGCACATTCAAAACTGATATTTTGGGGCAACATCACTGACACAAAAGTTTTGGAAAGTGTGGGCAATTACAGATATAAACAACTTGTTAGACAACAGGGAATGGGGAGGAGAGAACCAATGATTAAGCAATTGAGAGAGAAGACACCAGTCCTTGCAGGGCAGAGATAATTTTGCACTGAGGCACAAAGTCCTAAACAAACTTAGAGATTGTGGGTTGACGGTAGAACTTGGCAAGTTTGTCAGAGTGATCAGAGAAAAGGAAAGGGGAAATACTTTTGTAACAGAAATAGTAAAACCCTAAAAATTACAGCATCCTGACTGCATGGAAATTAAAATCTCACAACAACTTCCCATTTCACTCCTGTTACATGCCAGAGACCTTATTATGATGTACTGGACCCTAGATATTGCTTATTTTTTTCCTCCCTGATCTGATTTCTTACTGCTCTCTACCTTGCTTACACCACTTCAACCACATTAGTTTTGCAGCTCCACACACACACACTTGAAATGCTTCTGCCTTATAATTTTGTATTACCTATTTCTTATATCTGTGAAATGATTTTTTAAAAGAAAACCAAGGGTTGTCCTCTTCCAGTTGTAGCAAATTACTAACACCCTTACCTCACATAAGTATTTTCTCCAAAAGGTCTATACTTGTTATTATATTTTAAATTCTAACCTGTCCTCATCATATATCCTAGTTCTTTACACTCACAAAATATCATTAGAACCAGTAACAAAAATTCCAATCCTCCTTTATTTAAGACCATTGTAGGACTGTGCCATACCTCACTGTTAAACTCAGCTTGACCATCTTTTTTTTTTAATTTGGCTAGTAAAACATGAGCATAAAAGACGTGCAACAATTCTGGCTGCAAGTTTTTAGGAGCAAACACTTAATTTACCACTTTTCTTCTCTGCTGCTACAGGAACCAGCTATACTCCAGATGACAGAGTGAAAAATAAAATATTTCTTGTTAAACAAATTCAAATTTTTGTCTGGTTATATTAGCAAACCAAACCTTCTTCATATAGACATGCTCAGTGTATAAATATATGTGTATACACACACACATACATGCACACACACACATACACATACACACACACATATATAAAATATAGTTTGAGGTTCTTTTTTATAATAGAATGTATCTAACATACTATATAGAATATTTACATTGTTAATATTCTAAGCAAAGTAGTAAGTAGAAAGTTAATAGGCTTTAACCCATTACCAGAATATAAACTCCAGGATAAAAAGGAAACTTTTTCTTTATTATATTTCACATGCTTAGAACACTATCTGCCTAATAGTAGGGATGGAGTAAGTGCTCGGGGAATGAGTCTATTAATTAGTGGTATGGATTTCAATGATCACTAGGATGTATAGAGAATGGAGTTACTAGGAACAATATAGATAAATTAAGGATGTTTTAATAAAATGAAAACCTTGAAATTCAGTAAAGATTGATTTCAATGGAGAGAAATTGATTCATATTTCAAGGAACAATTCTGTGATAACTCTACATGGCACATCAAAGTTCAGTAGTCCTTTCAGAAATGTGGGGTGTCTTAGTAACTTTTCTAATTACTGAGAGAAAATACCTGACAAACACATGTTAAAGAAGGAAAGATTTGTTGGGTATGGTGGTGCACAGCCATAATCTCGGCACTTGGGAGGCTGAGGCAGAAGGATCACCATGAGTTTGAGGCCAGCCTGGGACACATAGTGAGTTGAAGGCCAGCCTGAACTACATAGCAAAACCTTATCTCAAAAAAACAAAAAGAAAAAAGGTTTATTTCAGCTCAGAGTTTGTAGAGGTTTCAGCCTATAGTTGATTGGTTTCAAGGCAAGGCAGCATAGAAGAGGACATCACAGAGGAGAAAGTCATGGCATGGCAGGCAGAAGGCAACAAGTAGCAAAGGCACAGCAGCAAGCCTCCCTTCTTTCTGTCCCTTTATATGCCATCCAGGCTACCTACCTATTGATTGGTGCCATCTATACCCAGGGTATGGCTTCTCTTTTCCACACTCTTAATCCAAGTATCACACCCTTAATCCACACTTACACATACAAATCCAGCCTCTTTTGATATTTCCCACCTATGAGAACATGAGGCTTCGGGTGGACATACTAGTATGTCTAGATTGATATAAGACATAACATTCTGCCCCTGGCCCCCGAAGTACAAGCATCCCTTCATGCAAAATATATTTAGTCCAACTCTCAGTTGCCAAAGTCTTAACAGTTTCAGCATTCATGAAAAGTCCAAGTGCAAAGTCTCTTCTGAGATTTAAGGCAAATTCTTATGTCTGAGACCCTATACAAATGAAAAGAAAGCTAGACAGTTCCAAAATACAATGGCACAAGGCACAATTTCCATTCCAAAAGGTACAAATATGGGGATTGAAAGGAATGGGAACAAAGGAAGACCAAAATCCAGCACATCAAATGTTAAATTGCATAGTACCATGTACAGCATCCAGTGAAATCTGTGGCAGGATGTGAACTCCCAAAGGGTTGGGTGGCTCCACGACATAGTACTTCCAGTGATTGTAGCTCCCATGGCTTCTCTCTTGGGCTGGCTCTGTGCATTCCTTGCAACTTTCCTCACACAATCCACATTCCTCTCAGGGGCACACTGCCTGGCCTCCCAGTCCTTCTTCTGAAACCTGGCTGGAAGCCTTCCTGACCCCACAATTCTTGCATTCTGCATTCGCTTAAAACTAGCAGCACATGAATGCCACCATGGTCCATCACCAGCTAAAGAAGTGGTCAGGCTTCCTTCTCTCTTTGCTACAGGGGTCAAGTGCCTGGACTGCTGAGCACCATGAACCAAATACAGAGGAACAAATTCTCTAGGCTTCTGCCACTCTGGAATATGGTGCTCTGAGTTTCAGTGAAAGCAAAGACTTTCACCTTTATAATTTTGATGCTGCAAATGATGGAGTTTTGCTGATTATCATCATGTCCTCAGGCTGTCTTTTCTATTGTCCTATTTCTTTTCAGCAAACAGATTCTACTCTGCTCCATCTTTGTAGTGTGCAATATTACCAGAGCTTCCATTCTGGCCAAACTCAAAACATTTTAAATCATTCTACCAGGCTCTTTTTCTTAATTTTCAACATAGATCTGGCTAAGAGCCCCCAACAATAGCCATGCCACTGCCTCAACATTAGACTGTCTTGAAATTTCTTTTACAACATTAATTAGTTCAGTGCCATTATTCTCAGTTCCAAGCAGTCTCTGGATATGAGCAAAATGGAAATTTTCTGAAAAGAATAGCATATATTGTTTGGAGTCCAAAAGCCAATGCAGTCCTTGTTCTTGACTGAAACCTCATGAGCCTGATCTTTACCAGATGCATTTCTATCAGCATTTTGTCTTCTGAGCTCTGACCAGAATCTCTTGTCAATTTAGCTACAACATTCAAGGGCTGCTTCTTCAGTTGGCATTTCCAAACTTTTCCAAACTCTTCCTTTGAGCTAGTTCTAAAGCCTCCTGAACCATACAGCTGTGGCACAGCAATGACCCCACTCCTGTTACCAAAATCTGTCTTAGTTCCTTCTCTCATTGCTGGGACAAAATACCTGATACCCACAAGTTAAAGGAAGAAAGGTTTATTTCAGCTCACAGTTTGTAGACATTTCAATCCATACTCCACTGGCTCCAAGGCAGGGTGGCATAGCAGAGGGACATCACAGAGGAAAAGTTTATGCCATGACAGGCAGAAAGCAACAAGTAGCAGCAGCAGAAAGAGCTACTCTGATTTTCCCTTTTATCCCAAATAGGATTCAAACCTACAGATTGGTGACACCCATACCTAGGGTGGGACTTCCATTATCCACCCCTTAATCCCAGTATCACTCCCTGAATTTACATCCACATGCCTAATATAGCCACCTTTAAAACTCCCCAATTATGTTTGCATAAGGTTTTGGGGGTACATTTAGGTACAGGCAATAACATGGTGGAATAGTGCTTTAGGTTGTGATTATAATCTAAGGAGTAGCCCTTAGAATATAAGGGCCTTTGTACTTGTATGAAAATGAGTCTAATTCAGTTTGAAAGACAGATTGAAATATGCTAACCTCATGTAAATTATTTTTTAAATGTAGAATGCTATAAATAATTGTTATCACCCTGCCTAACACCTTGGTCTGGGATGGTAGAAGTCAGTTGAAATTTCAATATTTATGATAATTATTTATATCATTAGGTGTGGAATTATGGAACAGTTTCATCTTTTCTTTTGTAGACTCCATAATCCCCAACAGTCTAGACTAGTATAGAGGTTGAGAGCTAGATTACTTTAAAAATCGTATAACAGGCTTTAGAGTTCATTCTTCCTTAGCTAAGTGCTCAGGTTTGGGGGAGACATAGAAGAGACAGAAGAGGAGAGGTGATCAATATATAGTTTAAGGGAGATAAGTGAATAATGATGTAGCAGAAAGAGTCAGAGAACTTGAAAAGAGTAATTTCTTGTTCTTAATTTTGAGTTGATTTCTATTTCATACTATATTGTATACTCTATTGTCACAAAGTCTTTTCCACATAACCTTGTGTTAATTCCACTTTCAAGAAAGGAGGTTGGAGAAGATGAAATGTACACTAAAATGAGTGGAAAGATGGCCAACAGTGGTCAGAGAAAAAGTGGTGACTAAATCTACAGAGTGAGCAAAATGTCAGTGTTGAGAACTTGCAGACCGAGAAGTGTACAAAAATCATGAGGAAACTTTGTACTTCCAAATTTGGGGTAAAAATATTAGGTAATGAGTTACTATTTAAATCAAATTTTGAGTAAGTTAAGTAAAATTCATTCAGTCATCTCTTTCTAAAAGTAGAAAAAGTCTTGATATCTAGATAAAGAGCATAACATATAACTAGATTGTGGAATACCTCTTATCAATACATAAGAGCTCAAAATCTTATTTGGAGGAGAAAAACAATACAAGACTAGTCAGAGGGGAAAGGTAGGCTTCAGTGCAGTCTCAGCAAATTCTTCAGTGGAGCCCATGAAGAAATATGGAAGAACCATTCAGAGTTGTCCTGCATTGCACTAAGGATAGATATTTTTACCTTGGCAGGGACCTGTTATTATGTGCAGGCCCTGTGACCTTGACAGAGCCAGGCCTGCCTATCCAAAGGTAACTTTCAGAAAAGACAAACAACCAATCAGCTATCAGTAGAGACTTCATGAACAAAACCCAAACTGCTGGGTAAATACTTCAAACAATCAATGACAGGAATCTCATCTTATTAAAAAGTTTTTGCACCTCAAAAGAAATCACCAACAGAGTGAAAAGGAAACACAAAGAGTGTGAAGAAATTTTAGCCAACTGTCCCTCAGACAAATGACTTCTATCTTTATCATATAAAGAATTGAAAAAAATCAGGCCCCCCAAATTCAAAGACCCAATCTAAAAATGGGCATCTGAGATGAATGTATATTTCCCAGATGAAGAAATACAAATGGCAAATAAATATATGAAAAAATATTCAACATCATTGGCCATTCGAGAAATGTAAATTAAAACAACACCAAGATTACATCTCACCCCGGAAACAATGGCTATCATCAAGAAATCAACCAATAATAAATGTCGGCCAGGCTGTGGGGAAAAAGTAACCCTTCTCCACTGTTGGTGGTAGTGTAGACTGGTACAAACACTGTGGAAATCAGTGTGGAGATTCCTCAAACATCTAGGATTAGAGGTCCCATTTGACCCAGCTATTCCCCTTCTCGGTATTTTCCCAGAAGAATTAAAAACATCATACCCCAGTGATGTATGTGCACCCATATTTATAGCAGCACAATTTGTAATAGCTAAATCTTGGAAACAACCCAAATGCCCATCAACTGAGGAATGGATTAAAAAAAAAAGTGGTATTTTTATACAATGGAATACTATGCAACTATAAAAATGATAAACTCAAGGTTTTTAGAGGTAAATGGATGTAATTTGAGACCATACTCATAAGTGAAATAAATCAGACCCACATGTGCAAACATCATATTGTCTCCCTAGTGTAAAAAACTGAAAGAGTAAATAAGATCCAAAATATACAATAGATATTGTGAAAGGGGAAGAAACTGCTTAAAAGGAAAGAACAACTGGGATAGGAGAAAAGAGAATAGAAGGAAGGGAAAAGGAAAAAAATATATATATATATACAAGATAGTTAAGATAAATATACTGGGCTGGAGATATGTCTCAGTGGCATAAGCACCTGCCTAGTAAGCGGGAGGTCCTGAGTTCGACTCCCGGAACCCACATAAAGGAAAAAAGGGGCCGGTGATATCACTTAGTGGCACAAGCGCCTGCTGGTAAACATGAGGTCCTGAGTTAGACTCCCAGTACCCACATTAAAATATATATATGTAATTATACTGCTAATTTCTATCAGTTCATTGAAAAGAACAGTTTGTGCTTATATTGTTTGATCAATTTTATATGCCTATATCTTATAATATGAGCAACTACTTTGAAGATAACAATACACAATATATTAACCATTGTTAATCCCCCTTAGCTTGTTTTGAAATTCTGTATCATCATTTTTATTGTTTTTTTCTCTTTAAAATAAAAAAATGCTCTGTAGATGGTCATAAGTTCAATAAGCACAGGCTGGAAAATATGAACACTTTGATGGGAAGATAATACAAATATCTTGTAATGCAGGGTAATGGGTGGCTCTACTTGTCAACTTTTTAAATAAGAATATTTGAATTCGGGGCTGGAGATATACCTCAGTGGCACAAATGCCTGCCTGGCAAGCAAAAGATCCTGAGTTCAATCCCGGTTTAAAAAAAAAAAGAATATTTAGATTCAAATGCAAAAAATTTCAGAACAAATTTTTTTGTGTGGCAGTCTTTGTATTAGGAGTGTTTGTAATTTTTTAAACTTGTATTGCAACAAAAAACTAATAATTAAAAATATAAAGGGAGGCTGAGTCAGGAAGATTGCAAATTTGAACCAAGTCTAGGAAACTCTACACTTCAGCAAATTTCTTGTCTCAAAATTAAAATGGTCTGGGGATATAGCTTAGCATAATTGCCCTGAGTTCAATCTCCAGTTGCAAAGTAAAATAATCTTTTAATATTAAAACAGTACAAAATAATTTCTAGAAAAAATGCACATACTTTACAATTCTCTGCATGATGTCATTCACAACTAAGCATGTTACCATTACTATAAAATTAGAACATGTTAAATACCAAGACCTCTAATCATTCTGGTTGCTGGCACATTTATTTGGTCTCATTCAAAGTTTATCATGCTCTAGTATTGGAATTGCTACACAGGATTGTAAACAAAAACTCATGAATATTTTACATTATAGATTAAGGAATTTTCAATTTTTAACTTTAATACATATAATTTTCTTCAACCTTCATTGCTATGATTTAACTCAGAAATCTATCATAGGTATGTTACATATCTTGTAATTAGACAAAAATTTGAATTAAAGATCTCTAATTCAATACAGTGACATTGATTTATAAAGCCTTTCCATACTTCCATACAAAATTATACCACTTGTTTCATAATACCACTATATAATATAACTCGAAAACACCCCTAACTCCCTGAATATTTTTCTACTCCCACCAGCAACTTCATATTGGAATATTATGAAGCGCAGAAGCATTTAAAGAGATAAAGTGATAGCTAATAGACCACCAACAAGATGAGTCCGTCCATACAGAGAACCAAGTATAACTTTCTATTTGACACAGTCCCATTACTTAGCCTTTCCTGCAAATGTGGAGAAAAGTAAGTGGTTTCAGTCCAAAAATGAGTGACCTGCACGCAGACACTTTGCCCTTTCTTTTGCCTCCAACCTATTTTAACCACCATTTGCATAATTGGTCCATTAGAGGACTACTTCTCTGTCTGGATCACCAGATCTTATAAGAATTTGAGAAGAACCAGACATTGTTCATGGCATCATGGGCTCTCATTTTATTTTATTTTATTTTATTTTATTTATTAATTTTTTTGTCGGTACCGGGGGTCAACCTCAGGACCTCACGTGCCAGCAGGCGCCCATGCCGCTGAGCGATATCACTGGCCCATTTTTCGTTATGTGGGTTCCAGGAGCTGAACTCAGGCCCTCGCACTTGCCAGGCAGGCACTTATGCCACTGAGCCATCTCACCGGCCCCTGGGCTCTCATTTTAAATGAAAATAATCTTTTTTTTTTCTGTTTTTACAGTTCATATTGTCTTCATTTTAAATCATTTTTAAAATTTTATTTTTATTAACTTGCATTAATTGGTCATTGTGGCACTTGCAAATGAGAAGACTAAACATAAACATGTATTTATGCTTTAAATTGGCTTTTGACCATATAACCAGATTTCACTATGAGAATTCAATAAAATTTTAGCCTTTCTACTTTCATGTTTGTATGTATAAACTTTTCAGTCCAATATTTGCAAAGCAAAAATGCAGTCACAAAAGAATATGTTCTTCACGTGTTGAGGTCTTCAGAAATGTGTGCCTTTAGAATATACTGAAATTGTCAAACCACCTCATGAATTTTCTCACTTCCGCCTTTCCTTTCCTGCTGTACTGTGCTTACTTCTCTCTTGCCTCACAATTTTTTTTACTTCTCTTTACTTCTCTTAGTTTCTTTTTTATTCCTTTCTTTATTTAATGTAATATGAGTAGATATTAATAAAGAAAATATAAAAAGCACCCTCCTTACTTCTATGAAAAATAAAACAAATATCAAACAAAATAATTAGAGAACAATAGTAGTTAATGCACTGTGTATCATAATCTTAAAAAGAATGGCCAAAATTATTCAGAGTACAAATTATAGAGAAAAAGATTCTTTTATAAAGAAGAAACTTTTAAACAGATAAAAGCAGAAAACTTTCTCTTCAGTGAAATGAAACAAATTAGCATATGTATTAAAATATTTTTGAAACAACTGAATAGATGATTTCAAAAGTTATTTGTACTTCTTACTTCCTATTGGTCTTCTATTTTGCTGTTCATCCTGACAGTATTTTGACATGTCTCTGCTCTTAGTTTTTCACTAGCCCTCCTAACTTCTGTTCTTAGCTCTCATCTGGTGTAGCATTTCCATGGTTGAGTTTTATAGTAGCGATAACCCTGTTTAAAAATTCTGAGAAATTCACCCTTGATGACTATATTAAAACAAAAATAAACATATTAAAGTTACTAAACTTTAAAAAATTCTGAGACATTAGCCAGGCATAGTGGCACATAATCATATTCACAGCACTTGGGGAAACTGAGGCTGAAGGAGCATAATTGGCACAGCCTGGGATACTTAGTGACTTAGCGAGATCCTGTCTCAAAATTTAAAAATTAATGATTTTCTTAGCTCTAACCATTTTTTTGTGTGAATACTTTAGGGTTTTTAAATATGTAAGACCATGTCATCTGTAAATAGGGATAATTTTACTTCCTCCATAAGAAAATCATTAAGAACTGGTGGGGATGTCAAATGGCCCAGCACTACGGAACATAGCCAGGCAGTGCCTCAAAAAGCTAAATACAGGATTACCATTTGATCCAGCAATTTCACCCCTAGGTTTATACCCTAAGGAAGTAAAAGCAGATACCTGTATGTCAATGTTCATTACATTATTCATAGTAGTCAAAAGGAGTGAAAAACCTACAATCCACAAACAGATGAACAGACGGACAGAACATGTGCATACATGCAATTCAATATCATTCAGTCATGAAAAGGAATGAAGTTCTGACACATGCTGCAATATGGATGAACTTTCAAAACATGATGCTACGTGAAAGAATCCAGATACAAAAGAACAAATATTGTATGATCCCATTTACAAGAAATGCCTAAAATAGGCTGCCAAGGATTGGAGGATTGGAGGGAGGAAAGAAGAGTTACTGCTTAATGGGTTTAAAATGTTTCTGTCTGGGGTAATGAAAAAGTTATGGAAATATTTGATTGTGGCAATGGTTGTAAATGTTGTGAATATAATTAAAGCCACTGAATTATCCACTTAAAAAATTTAAAAATTAAAAAGGGCCTGTGAAATAGCCCAATTCAATTGCCATAGGTTAAATCCCCATTAAGAAATAAACAAATAAATATAAAAACTCTGAGCCATAATTGTCTACATGGTGTGCCGAACATAAGTCCTCTTAGTACAATTCAGTCTTGTGGGTTTAAAGTCAGGAAAGTTTTAGTCCGTATAACCTCTTTCAATCTATCTTCAACATCGTGGTTGTATCATGCCTTTCAAAATTATAGGCATTCTGTGATTTTGTACTATCTATGCTTACATTTTTGGTATTAGGGCATTTTAAAGCATAAATAAGTAGGGCCGGTGATATAGCTCAGCAGCCTAAGCACTTGCCTGGCAAGTGCAAGGTCCTGAGTTTGACTCCTGGTACCCGCATTAAAAAAAAAGATGAATAAATAAATTTACCAGATTTAATGCTGCACTGAAAATTCTTTCCTTTGCCTTATAATGTGGGAGAAGTGTGGTTAAAAAGTTTAAGAATGTAAGCATTTGGGTTAAACAAATATGAATGTGTTAGGTTCCATCTCTATCACTTACTAAATTTGCACTTTAATTTTTTCAACTGTAAAATGAGAATAATAAAATACTTAATGTGATTATTGTAAAGATCACATTAAAATGCTTGGAAAGCCCTGAAAACAATCCTGAGAAAGTATGCACAAAGTTTGAGGTCGAATAACTATAGTGAAGCTAGAAATTCAGTTAAAGAAATTGTTTTACTGTGTAGAATCAAGTGGCTTTCTCTGTAACCTAAACCTGTAAATCACTTACTGTTATTACTGAATATAGCTGAGGATTGGTTCCTTTAACAGGGATGAAGCAGGAGAAATCAATCCAAGCAAAAGAGAGTTGGTAAACATTTTCCTTGTCATCTGTTCAAATTGTAGTATAGTATAGTGAATCTTCATAACAGAAGTCACTTTTGATCTCCTCTGTGTGGCTTTGCTAAAAGTGGTTTGTTATGGTTTGAGCTTTTGAACCCAAGTTATGAACAGTTGGAAAGAAATAGTATTATAGCTTGGTTCTAGTGTACCCTGACAAAACTGAGTGTTTTTGTCAAATGAGTTTTATATGGGTTGAAATGCAAGAGGAAAAAAAAAATATATATATATATATTTATTTTACACAAATACTTTCATATCCTTTCTTGCCCATAGTGTGCCTATTTTATTATTGCAAAATAAATTAAAATGAGGTTTTTTTAAATTTACCTAGGGAAATGAAGGCCAGGGTGCTGGCTAGAATAAGAATTAGAGAACAAGAATTCAGAACTAGGAATGAAACCTTGGTGAAATTCAGATATATGTTATATTCATTCTAAAAATCCAGGAAAAACAAGGGCAGGGCAATACATTTCTTGACATTAAATAATAAAATGTAAGTGTAAAAACCAAACTGTTGCAAACCCATTATGCACTTGTGGTTCCCAATTGTTATTTTATGTTAAAGGAATCTTCATGAGAACTTCTAGAAAACAAATAAAATTATCAAGAAGTTAAGTGAAGCTATCCCAAACTTACAGTTTCTCAAACCAAGTGTCTTTTTATGTTGCTTCATTGTTACATAGCTGGCATTCAGGTTTAGTGGAGCCACAGGAATTCACCTTTTCTCTTGGGCATTTGCAGCCTCTGATTCCTTTCTTCTCCCACTGGGATCTTCCTCCTCAGTATTTAGCCTCAGTCCCATGACTTCCTTTGGCACTGCCAATCCTGTTAAGAATTAATTTTTAGTCTTTTTTATTTCTTTTTCTTTCTGTTTTTCTTTCTTCCTGCTTTGTTTTTGTCTTAGTTAATTTTCCTTCATTGCTGGGACAAAATACCTGATTCCTAGAGTTAAAGAGGGAAAGTTTTATCTAGCTCACAGTTTGTGGAGTTTTCAGTCGATAATCAGCTGGCTGTGAGGCAGGGTGGCACATAGCAGAGGGCAACTGTTTATGGGGTGGAAAGCAGCAAAATCCACCAGAGTGGAGGGGGAGGGGGAGAGGGTGAGGGACAGACTCTTTTGCTTATATTGTATGCAGGCTACCCACTCTAGGGCAGGTGTAGCGCTCACAACCATAATACAAGCATTGGACCATGAGTCAACCACAAAATCTAGATTCAGCTATCTATGAAAAGCCTGCCCCCTATGTTTTGGAATTTTGTAGTGTAGCTGGAAATGATAGCATATAGTCAATTAATAAACTAAAGACAAATGCAAAAAATCAGGTAATGCATACTATAAGAATTTAGAGTAGGTAAATTAATTTTAGAGGCAATAAACATGGAAATTTAAATCATGGCATTTGAACCAGATGTTGAAATAAGATTCTACTTGGAAGAAAATTGAAGAGGTGATTATAATAATATAATAACAGCAATTTTAATAGTAATAATGCTAACAGAAGAGCAATAGTGATAATAGTTTTCATTTGGGGACTGTGCTTCTATTAGCTACTTTCTTATCACTGGGACAAAATACCCAATACCTGCAATGTAAGGAGGAGTTTATTTGGCTCACAGTTTCCTGTGGGTTCAGTCCATGGTTGCCTGACTCCAAGATAGAAATGGCATGGAGGAAAGTCATGGTGGAAGAAAACTGCTCAATTCATGGCAGCCTGAAAGCAGAAAGAGAAAGGAGGAGACAAGAACAAGAATACAAACTTTTAGTTTAGGCCCCCAGTAACCCGTTGCTGTAACCAGGTGCCAACTAAATGCACATAAAATACTGAATTCATCAATCGATGCATCCACTGGTGAGTGTAGCTCCCTGTGATCCAATTACCTTTCAAACACATGAGACTTTTCTAGGGCATTTTAAATCTAAACCATAATAGTGCTCTATTTAGGAGGCTTTTAAAATCACTTTAACTCTCTTATTTCATTTAATCTTGAAAATAACACAATGAGCAATTTGAAAGGTGAGAAAATTTGAAGTTAGTAAATAAAGCAGTTGGTCAAAATTACAATGAAAATAAATTATACAATTAGTTTGAAAATAGACTATTGTATAACACTCAAGCAAATGGGGCTGGACTAGACATGTCTTTTCTTGAATTCATTCATTGTTCTTTCCTTTTTGTTTTGTATCATATAGTAGCATTCTCATACAGCATATTACATTTGTACCTGATTCAACCAATTTGGGACACTGATGGAAAATGTTAGAGGAGAAAAAGGCCAAAAGATTTCTCTATTTCTCTTTCCATTTTGGGTAGATCCTCCAGCAGCTACCATGTAACCTTCATGGTTGCTACTGTCACATCTGGGGGAGGGGTATATACCATGCCACATCATGCCATGACACACCACTGCTCTGCTGGAGCATGCAGCTACTAAGATCTTACTGGAATCATAAACTAACTTCAGTTATGAATTAAAGAGGCAGAGTTTAAAATAAAAGAAGATGGTTTATTTGGAAAAGAACAAAAAATAAGTAGCTACAGTGGAAGAGTATAGAGCATCAGAAGTCAATACCGGAGGATTTTTGTTCTCAGCTCCTTTTTATTTAGAACTAGAGATTTCTCCCATCCCCTATGTGAGTGCCTGGAAGTTGCTGCCATCTGATTGGCTCTCTGATTACCTTTTTTTTTAATGTGGGTACCGGGAGTCAAACTCAGGACCTTGTGCTTGCCAGCAGGCACTTGTGCTGCTGAGTGATATCACTGGCCCTTTTTTTCCTTTATGTGGGTACCGGGAGTCAAACTCAGGACCTCACGCTTGCTAGGCAGGCACTCGTGCCACTGAGCTATCTCACCGGCCCTCTCTGATTGTCTTTGATCCTAACCTGAGTACTTCTATCTACCTTCTTTATTTATAAGAAAGGAGTAAAGTAGGGGACAGAAATCTACCCTGTGAGATGCGTGTAGGGGACTCATAAAGGTGAATACTTTGTGCCTTTGTCCTCAGCTTCTTTTATTATGTTTTGGGGGCCTTTCCCCATTTTGATACCTGGAAATTGTAACAACCTGATTGCTTCTCTGGACTATCATAGATGAATCCCCAGCCCCAAGACCTTTTGCCTAAGTTATTCTTGCCAGCTAGTCCTTGTCAGGGCCTTAACTGTGGAATTTGTAGGTTGACTAGGAAGAACTTTACAGACAAAGCAACTTAACACTAGTGATTAATAGTATGCAGCAATATAGTGACCCTAGCATGGGAATGGGAAGATAGATAGATAGATAGATAGATAGATAGATAGATAGATATACATAGATAGATGTAAATGTATAAGTATGTGTATTTTTATATACTAAATAAGAGCTATTAAGTGGCTGCCCCTTGTCTCCTTTGCATTTCATTGAAGAAAGGGAAGGGCTGCTAGGCTAACTTTCTTAGGGTGCCAGCCTTTCTGGCTTCCTTCTACTCTGCTTATGGGCTCTCTCTTGTCTTGTTAATTGCTCCCTCAGTTAAATTTTAACTCTAGTCAGGATTTTCCAGAAAGCCTAATAAGGCCCTTATTTTACTTTTTCTGCCCACAGACCCCTTTTCCCCTACATTACAAATTCCATATGTTAAATTCCTTCTTCATAAAGACTTGAAGTGATTTGCTTTAATTTTTATGATAAAATTCCATACAAACCCAGGTTTGTTGTCTCACGAAGTAGAATGAAATCATAGACAAAAGGAAGAAGTCAGGAGAGTTTATTGGAAATAAAAAGAAAAAAATAGTGTTTGGTAATACCCACCAGGAAGAGACTCCAAAAATGGACTTTTTTGAGCCGCTTTCTTTGTTTTGGTCTTATATAGATAAACAGAGCACAGGACCTGCTTTTAAACAGGAGTGTCTGTGGATTTAGGGTCTATAAAGAAAACTAGTCACTTAGCTGACTGATTTCAAAGGAAGCCAGTTACTATGTATTTTTAAGTCTCTCCGAGTTCACCCTGGAAGTAGGGAGGAGTTATGAAATAAGTTAGCATATGTTGCCTGTATCATTTGCTTGGGAGGAATGATTCTTATCTGGCCATTCTAATCCCAACTTGTTACTCTTTTTCCTGTGCTTGTTTTTATATTTAAAAGCTTAACTAGCTACATAGATTGAATTAGCTCTTAACTGATGTATATGCTATTTTCTTTCTATACAGCCAACTTTATCTTAGGCCACCCCTTACTGTCTGCCTACTTATAAGCTAAATAACAAAGCTGTATATTGTACTCTATTACAGAAGTAGACTCCTGTTACTGGTTTAACTCCATCACCTTTATAAAGTATTTCTTTGCTTCTCAGCAGTTTCATTGCTGATATTACCAATTGTATGTGTTAAAATACTGATTCATAAAGACACAAAGTGATTTGTTTTAGTTTTTTTATCCAGAAGGAGATACAATGTAAAAAGTCAACAAATTTCTAAAGGTTATAAAGGAAATGAACAAAATCTCAGATTGAGGAAACATTAGCCAAATTTAGAAAGCTAATGAAGTAGTTTTGTTGGAGGAGTAAATTTAGGAAATAGAATTTTGAGAATGATATTTGATGGTGCAGGATTGCATAGGATTTTTCCTGGTAGGTTTTGTGTGACACAAATGAAATATGGGCTGATTTCAAGATTTAGAAAGGTTAATATAAGAAGAGTAGGCAGTTTGTGTTTGGTGAAATAGTAATATAAAAAATGCACTAAATGGAGTAAAACAGGCAAAGAAGACTTTATGACAGACTATTGCCATTGGAGCCAAGACAATTGGTAAATAAAGAGAGATTAAGCTCAACTCTGCTGAAACAAAATGTAGGAGAGGTTTCAAATGCCAGAAAAAGGTCAATGGAAAGAACTGGAGGATATGGGGGGGAAGGTTGGTCGGTCAATGTTATTAGGACATTTGTGTTTGTTAATAGGCACTTACCAAAGTTAGGCTCTTACATTCTCAGAGAATGGATGATTACATTTCAAAGGGATAGCTTCCAGATCATTGAGAAAGACATCTTTGTGTTATAAAAGTGATAAAAGGCTCAGAGGAGATTTACATCTCAAAGAGGTAGAGAAAGAAATTTAGATTGATTTTTTTTTCAAAATAAATGCTTTAATTAAAGTGAAATGGGAGCTATAGCAGAAAGGAATCTGTCTAAAATTTAGTCAGGCTGAGAGAAACAGTAGAACTATTTTGGTCAGTGAAAATTAAGGAGACCAGTAGGAACATTATTTTTATAAGGGTATAATGTAAGGGAGTAAGAGGGAAACAACTCTTGAGGAAATGTATTAAAAACAATGATCTCTGTGTTAAATGTATTTCAGGAAGAATGAGAAATAGCATTCTCAAATTACAGGTGTAAGTTTGAATACTGTTTTCAGTCAGATGTGGTTTAATTTTAGGTAGCTAAGTTAGATAGAAATTAAGATATAGTCAGAGAGGAACTGGGTTTTCAAGGAAATCAACAGAAAGATTAAATACATTACAACTGTGGCTGGAGGTGCATCTGTCAAAGGCCAGGCCTCAAGATGAAGATACAATGGCCAGGCCTACATGCCTACATGCCAAGGAATAAGCAGTAACTTGGAATTATACTATAATTAGCATCACCTGGTCTGTTGGGGACCACAAATTCACAATGGTTAATTTTGCATATTTCCCTAAGGGATTAATGGAGGTTTGGGATTATCTGTACCACCCTTTTGGATTTCTCTTTAGCTCTTTAGGGCTGGGCCATCCTCTCCCACCCACTAAGACTAAACTATAACCACTAAGATTAAAAAACACTCCAGTGCAAAATCTTTAGTATAAGATCATCTCCTTCCTCTTGAGTCATTCAAGGATTATCTGTTGCCCTCTGGCTGAGTCATTGACCTCTGAGTCTTCCACAGACCTTGAATCTTCTGCTAGCCCCTCCTATCTTTGTATACACCCAATAAATTGTGGAGTATCTTTGTCTCTGCCTATCTTGAGGCATTGACTTCCCAGCCCCCCCTTCATGTATTACTAAATTTGTCTCTGTTTCTTATAACATCCTTTCATCATACCCCTCATACAGGCAGTTGGGGATCTTGGCCAGATCCTCGATACTGGTCCAGTGAAGTCCAGTTAGTCATCAGTCACCCAAGTGGTGACCAGAACACCCAGACCCATCCTGGGTGACTATAGTTTGACCCGTGTTGTTCCCACCTTGTGATTTTGCTCTCTAAAATGTACTTAGATATTTGGCCTCCATAGCAACCCACTTTCAGGTCCTCTACTTTCTCTCAGGAGCTATTTGTATTCCCCAATAAACCTTTCCAACACTTATTAGTTGTAATAAAATGAATAAGTAGAAATAATACCCAATTCTACAATGTGAGAGCTAATTGGATGGTTCTCTGATTACAAATATAATATCAATTCTAGTCATTAACCACTCAAAGACTAGTAAACCTCCAACAATGTTTACTAGATATATCTGTCTAGGAGATAAATAAACATTAATTTAATCACAACTCTATTTCTGTGAGATTTTTAAAAATATACTTTGGAAACAGCATTTAAGTGAGTAATTATTGAATCTTATTTTTCTCTTTCTAAAGATAAAAGAGAAAAAATAGGGACAGACTAAGCAGACAGAAGATGACATTTACCCAAATTATGGAGAGTTGTTTTCACGTATTTATATCACTTAATTCTCAAACAACTGTGAGACATGATGAAGACACTATTTACCTCATTTTTCAGATGAAACTTTATTTACAATTTGCAGAGCTGCCTTGGAAGGTAATTCAGTAATCCAGACTAATTCCTAAAGCAAGGTACTTGTGATAGCAGGCTTCAGTGAGAATGGAAATTGGACCTGCACGAAGTGATGACAAGTTTTGCTGATATAGAAGCTTCAATTAAGTCCGTTTAGATTAAAGGATCCTGGTAAAGCATCAACTTACAGGTGGTCTCCTTGCAAACACTTAATATTTACAAAGCTATTTAGGCTAAGAATGATGGTGTGTTTTTTTTTCCCCAAAGAATAGCTGTTGTTAACTTTTCAAACTAATTTTAGTTAGTCAATGATTTTGGTGGGGACGATGTTAAATTTCCATGAGATTGTTGGCAATGATGCAACTTGGTCGCCCTCTGGAGGCTATTCTCAGATCTGACTAGCATGTCTTAATTTGGAGAAAAATAAATTTAAAGTTTTAACATTTAAATGTATGTAAGTCATGTATATGTGTATACTTTATTTGAAAGTTGTAAAAAACTTTGGTTTCAAAAGTATTAAACATTAAAATGTTTAACATTTCATTGTATAAAATTTTAGTCCCTTCCCCTTTTGAAATTGGAGACAGTCATAATTCCACTTTTATCATGGACAAATCTATCTGTACTAGGCCTTTTTTCCATACCTATTAAAAGAACACCAGCAATTAATTCTATATATTGAAAAAGTTTATGATATAATGGTATGGATTTAATTAGTGCCACAATATTTGTTTTTAATAAACCCATCCCTATATTTCCATATTGTTTTTATTTTTTTCTTTCTTTCAGATATAAAAGGTCAGCACTTATAAAAATCCTTATCAGCAAGATGACTCAAAGCATAAATCTTTTTTGCAAGCTCATTTTTTTGTTTTCTTGTGTAAAATGCATTATTCAAGTCAGTGAAAATTAAACAAAATGTTAACCATATTTTTTAACTAGGGAAATTATTTTCTTAAGTCTTAAAATTTTATTTTATTAGTACCTGTTTGTGGTACATGAAGTTTACATTTATCATAGGGAGTAGGTTGATGTACTTAACATATCTTGATTTTTTTTATTCCCCTTCCCCTATCCAAACACCTCCCTCCCTCCATCTGTAGATCACCTTTCCCCACTGTCATTATTATTTTTTTAAGTTCATTTTTGTGACATATAATGTTTAGTCATTCTGTGTATTTGGTACATGCACATGATGCTTTATAAATCTTTTTATTTCCCTTCCTCTCCTCCCCTCCCCTTCCTCTCAGTCTCTTGAACTCCTCTCCATTTGACAAAGATTTACTTCCCTGATTCTTCTTAACAATCTTATAATTTATTCTTTATTTCTACTTTGCATTACTCAAATAAGAGAAACCATACAGTCTTTAAGTCTCTGTGTCTCATTTTTTACTTAACATTATTTTCCAGGTATCCACTTTCTTACAAATGTCTTAAATTTATCCTTTTTTATAGCTGAGTAGCATTCCATTATGTGTAGAAACCACATTTTCTTTATCCATTCATGTGTTGCTGAAGAGATAGGCTGCTTTCAGTATATATCTATTATGTATTATGCTGCTAGAAACATTGATATACACATATTTCTGTAAAATGATTTCATTAGCTCTTTTCAGAAGATATCTACAAAGGGAATAGCTGAGTCAAGTCGAATATCCATTTTTAGTTCTTTGACAAATCTCCATACTGATTTCCACAATGATTGTACCAGTTTACTTTCCTACCAGCAAAGTAGAAGAGTTCCTTTTTCATCACAGCCATGACAGCATTTGTTATTTGATTTCTTGTTGACTGCATTTTTTTTCTGATTTACAGTGAAATCTTAGTTTTGTTATAGTTTGCTTTTCTATAATGGCCAGCAATGTTGAAAAGCTTTTCATATGTTTATTGTGCATTTATACATTTTTCTTCTGAGAAGTGTCTATTTCACTTGCCCATTTTATTATTAGCTCTTTAATTTGGGGTGGTCTAATTTTTGGGGTTCTTTACATGTTCTAGATATTGGTCCTATGTCTGAGGAATAGCTGGCCCAATTTTATCCCATTCAGTAGCTTGTGTCTTCATGATGATTGCTTCCTTTGCAGTGCATAAGCTTTTTAATTTCATACAATCTCATCTATTTTTGCTGTTATTTCCTATGCAATTGGAATTCTGTTCAGAAAGCCCTTACCTATACCTATGATTTCAAGAGTATTACCTATTTTGTCTTCTTGTAGGTTCATAGTTTCTGCTTTAATATTTAGATCTTTGATCCAGTTTGACTTTACTTTAGTACACAGTGAGAGATAAGGGCCCAGCTTCAGTGTTCTGCATGTGAATAGCCAGTATTTCCAGCACCATTTGTTGAAGATGTTATCTTTTCTCTAACATATGTTTTTCCCCCTTTGTCAAAGAATAAAAAATGCTGAATGAGAGTGGGGTTGTTTTTTAATCCTTTATTCTGTTCCATTGATCCACACGTCTATTTTTGTGCCAAAATTATGTAATATTTATCACTGTAGCTTGGTAGTATGACATGAAATCTTGTATTGTGATGTTTTGTTCTTATTGCCCAGGATTGCTTTTGCTAGTCTGGATTTCTTCTGGTTCTATATGAATTTTAGGATTGTTTTCTCTAGTTCTGTGAAGAATGCTGTAGGTATTTTGATTGGGATTGTATTAAACCTAAGCATCAGTTTTAGAAGTATGGTCATTTTGACAATACTTGGTTCTGCCTAAATGGGAATATGTGCTATCTTTCCATTTTCTGATGTCTTCTTTAATCTCCTTTTTCAGATTACTGTAATTTTTATTTTACAGGTCTTCCACTTCATTGATTAGATTAATTCCTAGGTATTTAACTTATCTTGGTGCTATTATTAATGGCTGTTTTTTTTTTTTTTTTTTGGTCTTATTGAGACGAGGTCTCAATATGAAGTTCAGGCTTATCTTGAACTCACTTTGTAGCTGGGGCTGGCCTCGAACTTTCAGTAATTCTCCTGCCTCAGCCTCCCAAGTGCTGGGATTACAGGCATGTGCCACTATGCCTGGCCTACTATTAATGGTATTGTTTTCCTAATTTTCTTGCCATTATTGGTGTACAGAAACAGTACTGACTTGTGCTTGCTGATTTTTTATCCTGCCACATTACTTAAATTCTTTATTAATTCTAAGAATCTTTTGGTGGAACATTTTGGGCTTTTCTATGTAGAGGATCATGTTATCTGCAAATAATGATCATTTGACTTCTTCCTTTTCTATTCTTATCCATTTTATTTTTTTCTCTTTCCTAATAGCTCTGGTTAATATTTCAAGTACTATGTTTAACTGAAGTGGTATTAGTGGAAAATTTTGTCTTGTTCCTGATTGTAGAAAGAAGTCTTTCTGTATTCCCCATTTAATATTATATTGGCCATTGGTGTGTCATAAATGGTTTTTATAAAACTCAAGTAAGGTCCTTTTACACTTACTTACTTTAATGTTTTTATCATGAATGGACATTGAATTTTCTCAAAAGCTTTTTCTGCACAAATGATCAAGTGGTTTGTGTCTTTCCTTCTGTTTATGTAATGTATTACATTTACTGAAATGGATATTTTGAACCATTCTTGAAACTTTGGGACAAAACCTACTTGGCTATGATGTATGATAATTTGGATGATGTGCTACATTCTCATTGTCAATATGTTATTGAAGATCTTTGCATCTATGTTCTTTAAGGAGATCCACTCATAGTTTTCTTTTTCAGTTGGGTCTTTGTCTGGTTTGGGGATCAGAGTGATGCTGATTTCCAGAAATGAGTTTCAAAGTACTACTTCCTTTTGAAAATCATTGAAGATTTTGTTGAGTATAAGTGTTATAATCTCCTAAAACATTTTGAAGAATTCAGTGGTGAAACCATTATGTTCTCTGCTTTATTAGTTGGCAGGCTTTTTGCTACTGACCCAATTTCATTGCTTATTATTGGATTGTTTATGTCTTCTTGTTTTAATTTTGGTAGTTCATATGAGTCTAGGAATTTTCCCTTTCTTAATTATTTTCCAATTTGTTGGAATACAATTTTATATACTAGTAACTCTCTTCTGGATTTCAACAATATCTATTGTGACTTGACCTTGTTTCATTTCTAATTGCATTGATGGATTCATTTCTCTTTTCCTCTTGGTAATGTATATACAGAACTCAGATTAGAGGTCTCAGGTACATTCATGTACTGTCTTCATAGAAATGGTAAATGAAGCTCTGGCTTCCTGTAAAATCATTTTCTGAATTCTAAAATGAGAGTACATGGTACCTAGAATTGAATTTTTACTAATTTCAACACTCAATGTCTAGTGAGTATGCATACTTAAAGAGGAGACAAAGAATGAGCAGACACAGAAATAAGAGTAAAACCAGAGGAGATTTTTTTTGTGGGTAATGGGGGTCGACCTCAGTCCCTCGCACACTAGCAGGCACCCATGCTGCTGAGTGATATCATCAGCCCTTTATTCATATGTGGGTTCCGGGAGTCGAACTCAGGCCCTCGCACTTGCCAGGCAGGCGCTTATGCCGCTGAGCCATCTCACCAGCCCACCAGAGGAGTTTTGAGGAAAGGAAAATCAAGAATCAGAAAGAAAAGGAAATCCTACAGGTCAAGTAAGTGGAAGGTAAAATCTACCATTGCATATACAGGTTTCACCATTACTTTTTTAATTGGAGTGGTAAGTGCAGGATTCTATTGAGAGTAAGCTAAGGAATGTGAGATGGTAAAGTGAAGTTGCCAAATATAAAGAAACATTTTGAAGAATTATTTTTTAAAAGAAAATAAAACAGGCTTATAATCACAGCAAGATCTGGGTAGAGAAATGGTTTTATTTTGCATTTCTATTTTTTATGGGAAAAAGTATAAAAAATAATAAAACAGATTTTCAAAATAGGTTAGCAAGACAATTACAATAATTAATACTTTGCAAACTGTTGTCTCATAGTAGTTATTCAGAGTACAAGATATAGGCATGATATCTTGTCCAAGCAATATTAGCACAAACCTTTCTTTTCAATGAACTAAGAGAAACTAGCTGCATAACTGTCTTAACTATTTTGTGTATACATTTACTTTTTCTTTTTCCCTTTCTGTCTTTCCCCTTCCCCATCACAGTTTGTCTTTTCTTTGAACAGTTTATTCCCAGTTCACAATATCTATTTTGAATCTTATTTACTCATTCAGTTTCTCACACTAGTGACACAATACAGTGTTTACAATGTTTACACACGTGGGTCTGATTTATTTCACTTATGAGTATGGTCTCCATTTACCTGTAAAAGTCTCCAGTTTATCCTTCATTGTGGCTGAGTAGTACTCCATTATATAAAAAAACACATGTTTTTTTAATCCATTTCTTGGTTGATGGGCATTTGGGTTGTTTCTAAGATTTAGCTATTACAGGGCCAGTGAGATAGCTCAGCAGCATAAGTGCCTGCCTGGCAAGCACAAGGTCCTGAGTTCGACTCCTGGTGCCCACATATGAAAAAAGGGCCAGTGATATCTCTCAGTGGCAGGGGCGCCTGCTGGCCCACAAGGTCCTGAGTTTGACCCCCGGTATCCACAAAAAAAAGAAAAAGATTTAGCTATTACAAATTGTGCTGTTGTAAACACAGGTGCACATATATCTCTGTGGTATGATGTTTTTAATTCTTCTGGGAAGATACAGAGAAGGGGAATAGTTGGGTCAAATGGGACCTCTAATCCTAGTTTTTTAAGGAATCTCCACACTGATTTTCAAGTGGTTGCACCACTCTACACTTGCATTTCTATTTTTAATCTTCTCTTTTTGTCATTATTATTTCTCAGAATAATGGAAGATATTAGAAGGATTAAATGATGATAAAATATTCAGATTAAAGAAAGATTTTGAAGAATGCAAGGATCCTGAAAGAGTAGATATAATTCAAAACAAGAGGAAGGAAGTTGTGTTCTGTTAAGTGACAAAAGATGGGATCAGATAGATGTATTTTGTTCATTAACAGAAAAGCCCCTCTTTAATGTCTTTTCTTTCTATGAATTGGAGGAGATTATCTACTGCTAGTAAAATTAATAGTGGGGATATGGTGAACTGTTAAGGATAGTGCAGAAGAATAGAGAAACACTTTGCAAAGAGTGGATGAATGACAGATGCAGATTAATATAGCATAATTATAGGTCAGTACTGAAGGATCTATGATGTTAGTAATTATGAATTTATGAGAAACAATCTGAAATATTATTTTCTGTTCCTTATTAATGGGTATATGTTCTGAGAAATGCATCATTAGTGATGTTGTCCTTGTGTGAATATTATAGGGTACACGTACACAAAACTAGATGGTGTGGGCCAATTACTCAACATGGCGTCTTGAAGCAATCCAGAGATATGGTAAAAATAAGATGCATGAAGGTGCTGCTCATATAACATGGTGTCTCAGTTACTTTTCTTGTTGATGAGACAAATACCTGACACCCAACGTTAAAGGAGGATAGGTTTATTTTGGCTCACAGTTTGTAGAGGTTTCAGTCCATAATTAGCTGGCTCCAAGGCAGGATGGCATGTCAGAGGGGCATCATAGCAGGGAAACAGTTCATGGTAGACAGAAAGTAGCAAAGCAAACAAGGGACATTAACAGATTTTTCTGCCCCTTTTAAATTCTAGCTAGCCTATTGGGATTAGGCAGTGCAAAATCAATCAATAGACTGATTTAATAATCACCCACCCTTAATTCCAGCACCCTTAATCCTAGCATTGTACTATGAATAAGTCACACATTCTAGATTCAGCCACCTCTGAAAAAGCCCCACTTATGACTGCATGAGGCTTTGGTGGGACATCTGAACAGAAGCCATAACATTCTGTCCCTGGCCTCCCCCAAAGACTCATGAACATCTCTTTATGCCAAATGTGTTTAGTCAATTTCCAAAAGTTGCCAAAGTCCTAACAGTTTCACCATTGCTGAAAAGTTGAAATCCAAATTCTCCTCTGAGATTCATGGCAAACTCTTCACTGTAAGCCCCTGTACAAATGAAAAGAAATTTAAACACTTCTAATATTCAATGGTGCAGGATAGGCATTTCCATTCCAAAAGGTACAAAGAGGAAGATGGAAAGGAATGGCAACAGAACAAGTCCAAAATCCAGCAGAGTAAATATGAAACCCTGTAGTTCCATGTCCAGCATCCCTGGCAATCTGTGGCAAGATGTGAACTCCAAAGGGTTTGGGTGGCTCCACCCATACAGCATTACCAGTGGTTGTAGCTCCCATGGTTTCTTTCTTGGGCCAGTTCTGCTCCCTCCTTGCAGTTTTCCTTAGATAATCCACTTTCTGGGCTTCTCCAAACTTCTATGGTCTCCACTGCACCTTTGGCTTCACACTCACATTGCTCTCTCAAAGGCGCACTGCCTGACCTCCCAGGCCTTCTTCTGAAATCTGGGTGGAAGATTTCCTGACCCAACTCTTGTATTCTGCATGCACCTAAAACCAGCACTATGTGGACATTGCTAATGTGTCCTGCCAGCTGGAGCAGTTGCCAGGCTTTCTTCTCTCTTGGCTATAGGGGTCAAGTGCCTATGAACAAAATCCCAAGCAACAACTTCCCTAGCCCACTGCCATTGTGGAACATGGTTCTCTGGGGCTCTTTTCTCAAAGCAAAGTCTTTCACTTTTGCAATTTTGAAGCTGCAAAGAGTGGGGTCCTTCTGGTTTTTATGATGTACTCAGACATCATTTCTGTTTTCTTCTTCTGAAATACCTGGCTTTTTCTTGCTCGTATTTTCAGTGACCAATTTTTCCTCCAGCATTGTAGGCTGCAACTTTACTGGAGCTTCCATTCTGGCCTAAATCAAAACCTTTTAAATCATTCTGCTGGGATTTTTGCTCTTGATTCTCAACATAAATCTGGGTAAAAGCCCCCAACAGTAGTCATGCCACTGCCTTACCATTAGACTGCCTTGAAATTTTTACTGCAAGATTAATTAGTGTGCCACCCTTAATCTCAGTCTCAGGCAAAGTCTCTGGACATCAGCAAAATTCAGAAAAACTTTCTGCCAAGCCATAACACACATCATCTGGAGTCCAACAACCAATGCAGTCCTTCTTCCCAGCAGAAACTTCCCAAGCCAGGTCTTTACTGGCAGGATTTCTATTACCCTTCTGGTTTTCTGAGCTCTGGCCAGAATCTCCCATTGAGTACAGCCTAAGGCATTGCAGCTCTACTTTATAAGCTGGCATCTCTGAACCTTTCCTAACACTTCCCCTTCCCACAAACCAGTTCCAAAGGCTCCTAAACTACATGGTCAGGTACAATCACAGCTATGACCCCCCTCTCTCATACCAAATTCTGTCTTAGTTACTTTTCTCATTGCTGAGACAAAATACCTGACACTCAAAGTTAAAGGAGGAAAGGTTTATTTTGGCTTACTGTTTGTAGAGGTTTCAGTTCATAATTGGTTGGCTCCAAGGCAATGTAGCACGACAGACAGGTGTCATAGAGGAGAAATAGTTCATGGTGGGCAGAACATAGCGAAGCATGCAAGGCACCTTAGCAGCTTTTTTCTGTCCCTTTTATATTCTGTCTAGGGATTAGGATGGTGCCAAATCAATCAGTGGAGTGATTTAGTAATCTCCCACCCTTAATCCTAGCACCCTTAATCCTAGCATTGTACTATGAATCAGTCACACACTCCAGATTCACCCACCTCTGAAAAAACACTACCTATGACCACATGAGGCTTTGGTGGGACATCTAAACACAAGCCATAACACATGGTATGATATTTTCTAACACCACAGGGTTTGCCACCTTCTTCTACTGTCTTTATTTTCCACTATTATATTTTCCTTTTAAAGCAAGACCTCTGGTTCCTAACATTCTCATTATAGATGTTCATTTGTTCTATTCAGCAATATGCATAATATAATTTAGAATTACTGTTTTATGAATACCACCAACAGCAGAGCTAAAAGTAGATATTCAAGATTTCTTTGTAGTGTACATGTTTGTATGTGTGCATGCAATTAAAAATGATCTTTCTAAGGATATACTGAATACTGTATTCAAAAATACATTTGAAATAATTCTTGCAGTTATTTTGTTAATAATTTGATATCAAGTTAATTTGTTCATATGTGCAATAGATTTTAGCATTTTAATTCCCTGTTGCTTTTTACCTACTTTGGATATTAAAACACATAGTCCAACAGTAAAACATAAGTAAGCATAATAAAATAATTATATAAAGTACAGTAAACTCATAAACCAATAAGATATTTGCTTATTATTATTATCATCAAGTATCATGTGTTATACAGGTGTATGTTCTATACTTTTATACAACAGACAGCACAATAGGTGTGTTTATATCAGTATCATCATGAATACTTGAGTCTTGTGCTATGATGTCATTGTAACTATGATATCATGATATCTACCATGTCAGTAAGCAGTAGGAAATTTTCTGTTCCATTATAATCATAAGGGACCACAATATTACACACAGTCTGTCATTGACCAAAACATCACCATGTTGCATTGACTAGAATTTTATCAAGTAGCCCTTGAACCTAGAGGTCAATAAAATAGAAACCTGTGGTTTGAGTCATCTAGTACTGAGTATAAAGAAAAGCACTAGAGCAAGGGATTTTGGGATACAAATATATTATTGAAATAATGGACATTAGAGAATATGGAAGGAAGCAAAAGCATTTTTTAAAAGAAAATATTTCTCTAGGATTTTCTAACTGTTATTTTTACTGTAGAGAACACACTCCTGGAAATTAAAATTTTCAGAATTTTTTGACAACTAAGTTCTTATTAGGTTTGAGCAAAGGAAGAACTGGCAAGAGATTGGAAGGAAAGAATTAAGAATACAGAATGCTCACCTTCTTTAAGCATTATCTATAACTGAGGCTTTGTCTCCATCATGTGTCCAATTCCTGTTAGAAATCTTTTTCTATGCTCCTAGCACCTACCAGCAACCTACACATCCACTCCAGTCTGCTTGGGGGATTTCCACTTGTGAAACACTGTTACCTTTCATTTCAGTATGACACTTCATCTTTCCCAACATTTGAAACAAGATTCTTTTTTCTGTATTGAACTCTTTCCTCTAAACTTCCAGAAGCAGACTTTCTGACCTATTTGAATTCTCACTGGGGATGAGAAGAAACAGACCCTAAAGATGGGACTGTGGAATTAGTTGTTCATTTCTTTGAGATTGAATTTAGTAATGATTTTATTGTCAATGTAAACATGACAAAGATTTCTTCCAAGCAATGGCAATATGAGTATTTAAATTACCACCAGTGTTTATTTAGAACAAATTGCCAGTTGAAGATACTAATTTTGGAGGTCAAGTGGCTGCCGCATTCATCCATTATGACTACAAGGATTATGAGATATTTTAGTTGGTTCTGATAACACAAGAGAGCTTACCAAATGACAGGAATGATAGGTCAAGTGTTTAAACACTCATATCAGTGCATGGGAAGTGACATAGCCTCTATGAAGGCCTTAAACATTTCTCATGATTTATAACCATAGAGCAGACATGGGTGAGGATCCAACTTCAAATCAAAATGTGTGAGTTGCAGAATTAAAATACAAGTTCAATGTACATCTTTGCTGAACCTCATAAATTACCACCAGGGTTTTTTCAGGAATAATTGGGTATTGAGAATTTAGAATATAAATAGGTAGGCAAATTCAAATTAATATGAGAATTTTAAAATCATATCTTCCTGAAGTTGCCTTGCTAATGGAAACAAAACTTTTCTATCCCCAATCTAAGTAAATGAAACATCTGTCTAAAGTCGTGTTCTGCTACATAATGATTTTTGCACAATGACAGACTTCATACATTACAGTCCCCATTGTAGCATTGTTATAGCTTATATCTGGATATCCCCCAAATCTTCACATGTCCAGGGGTAAGGTTTTGAGAAGGTGGCTGGACATGGGTGTGCAATACCAGATTAGTCCACTGATTGGTTTAGCATAGTTCTAGGTGTGGATGATGGATTTACTGAAGAAGGTAGATACACCCTGGGTGTGGGTGGCACCCCCATAGCTTGTAGACTGGGTGAAATAAAAAGGGAAAGAAGAAGAAAGTTTCTCTGCTTTCTGCCTGTCATGCCACCTTGGAGCTAGCCAACTATAGACTGAAACATTTACAAACTGTGAACTAAAATAAATCTTTCCTCCTTTAACTTGTGGGTGTTGGGTATTTTGCCTCAGCAACAGAAAAGTAACTAAAGACAGGGATAATAACACAATACATTACTCATGTATTTGTGGTGATGCCAGTGTAAACAGTTTTACTTCACTGCCAGTTGTATAAAAGTGTAGCACATATAATTATGCACTATACATAATACTTGATAATAATAATAAGTGACTACATTGTTGATTTGTGTCTTCACTGTATTATACTTTTATTGTTATTTTGGTGTAGTCTTTAAAAAGCATCTTTAAAAAGCATCTTTAAAAAATGTTTACTGTTATCAAATTCAACGAAGGACAAATGTCATTATGTCTGACAGAATGTAGAGGAAGAAAGGGATTTAAGAAAATGGGAATAGTGGAGTAGATTAATTACACACAACTCATTCAATTAACCCATAATTATGTCTCTTGGGAGCCCTCAGATGACATTCTTCTTTATGATATTCCACAATAAGAGAACTACGTATTTGAAAACGTCTGTTGTATCTGTCTTCTGTGAGGTAAGGGTGATAATGAAGTGTGCCATCATTGAAATGTTTCACCTGTGCTCAATAGGAATGATGGGACTGCAAAGTAGCACAGCTTAGGTGACAGCATTTAACATAAGGAACAAGAAAGTGCAACTATAAAAGTCACCAGGGGCAAAATGGCAGAGTGTTTTGACCCAAAACAATTTCTACAAGTGGTTAATCATATTTCCATTGGGAATTAAATTGGTGAGCATACTTGAATTAGATAAATTAAAATAAAATCTAAGTGCAAGGAGCAGAACCCTGCATGGATTTGTCACAACAGGATATCATGCTTTCCCCTTGACCTAAAGCAAAGCTGACATGGCAAGAATACTTGCAGAAACAATCCTGAAACACTCCCAAAATTATATTGTGTGAAACTTTCTCCAGATAGTATCCGAAGTGGCTTCCAACAATTTTCTTTGGAGAATGTTTATCAAAAAAGGGGAAAACTCCAGCTTTTTGAGAGATTATTAAGCTAAGTTTATATACCTGAGGATCCAAAACATCATTATGAATTTTCAGGTCTTATTAGAGTTTATGGAAGTCATGTGATAAATGAAGTTTTGCCACAAGTTAACCATACTATCTATAGCCTCTATGGTTTAGTTAGTTATAATATGTTTACTTCTCCATACCTAAATGTATTATTGAAATTCATGTATTTGAAAATGACACATTTCTCACTCATAGCAAGAGCTATTAACACCACTTCCTAGATATTAGCATGGTAATTTAAAAAAAAATGAGTGCTGATGAGGATGTGGAAACTTTGGAACTCATATATTGCTGGTAGGAATGTAAAATGATGAAGCTGCTATGGGAAACATTCTGACAGTTCCTCAAAAAAAAAAAACATGGTATTATCATATGATCCACCCATTCCTTTTTAGAGTATATATACTAAAAAATTGAAATCAGAAACTCAAAGAGATATTTGCAGATCCATATTTATATCACTATTATTCACAATATCCAAAAGGTGGAAATATTCCAAACTTCCATTAATAGATAAGCACATAAATACAATGTGTTATAGTCACACAATAGATTATTATTCAAACTTTGAAAGAAAGGAAATTCTGTCACATGCTATGATCTGAATGAAACTTGAAGACATTATGCTAAGTGAAATAAAGTAGTCACAATAGGAATAATATTCTGTGATTCAACTTATATGAAGTATGTAGAATTTTTATAGAAAGAAAGTAGAATGGTGGTGGTCAGGAGTTGGGGAAGGGAGGATTAGATGTAATGCTTAATGAATATGGAGTTTCAGTTTAAGAAGATGAAAAAGTTCTAGAGATGGAATGTAGTAACGATTGTACAACAGTATGAATGTGCTTAATATCATTGAAATCCTCTGTGTCTAAAAGTGATTAAAAAGGTACAGTTTATGTAATGCATATTTTACCACATTAAGAGAATAATAAGAGCCAAGTGGAAGCTACAGTAACTGCTATTCAATTAAAAATCATATATATTTTATATAATATATATCATATATACCAAAGTTCAAAGTTTAAGTGTACTTCTAGCTCTCTCTTGCTTTCTCTAGATATATCTATGTCAATAACATATATTATGGGGAGATTGAAGAGATTAAATGACAATGCAGATAGTAATCTCAGTCATTTGGCTTTTAAAAAGTAAGGACAGGGGCCGGTGAGATGGCTCAGCGGCTTAAGCGCCTCCCTGGCAAGCGCGAGGGCCCGAGTTCGACTCCCGGAACCCACATACGAAAAAAGGGCCGGTGATATCGCTCAGCGGCACGGGCGCCTGCTGGCGCGCGAGGTCCTGAGGTCGACCCTCCAGTACCAACAAAAAGAAAATAGTAAGGCCAAATAGGTCATGAGCAATGACTGGTAATTATCATAAAATAATGAGGTGTTAATTCTAATAAAAAATTCAATTTTATTGTTTTTTTATGGAGCAGGTAAAGACATGAACAGTTCTTGATTGTTAGTTATTGCTCAAGAAAATTTTCTTTTGTATCCATGCCAATCAAAGAAATGATGAAAGGCAGTTCACATTTACCTGACAGACAGAAGTAAACTTAAACTTTGCTTTACTCAATAACTATGCCAACTCTTGTCAACTCTATAACATAGTCTACAGAAGAGTGATCATCTAGGTATCTCTAAAACTGTATGGTACTACATTATATTGATGAGATTATGATGATAGAGTGTTATGAAAAGCAAGCAGGAATGGTCCAGGTTAAGATAGATGATAGGTAGATGGATGTAGATGTAGATGTATAAAAAGATGTAGATGATATAGATATATAGACATAGACATATAGACATATGACAAAGAGTGGGAAACAAAGTCCAAGAAAATTTAGGATGTCCAACTTATCATAGCCTCAGTATGATAATGCATGCAAAAGTAACCAAGTGCTATAAAACACTGAAAATCAATTACTTTTGTGGAGATATCACACAACACACAGGAAGGCTTCCCAAACAGTATTTATATACATCTCTCTTTCAAAAGTTCCATTTGAATTAATTGCTACTCTTTATTTTTAACTCTTCTTTCATATCCTTGCCTTTCTTTGTAATTGTTCATCTGCCTTCTTACATCCTATTTCATAGATACTAGCACAGATCATTTGTATCAGCCTCTGTCTCTCCTATCCAAACCTCATCCACAATAAAAGTGGTGTGCTATTTAAGAAAGTAAACACCTATATTCCTCAGAAGATTGAAAAACAAGGGTATGAGTAAATAGTGAATATTGACAATTCAATATTATGTATACATCCCAAGAGTGTATTACATCTTGAGTAGATTCATACATGCATTAATAGCACAAATCAAAAATGTTCAAAAGCTACCAGTGTCAAATTCTGTATGGATGTAAAATCATACACTCCTACAATCATACACCCACTCAACCTACTTTTCAATTTCTAATAACCATGTTTTATCTTATTATAAAGTTTAAAAAGTAGCATTTGAATATCCATAAAAGAATAATTGATAAATGGCATAAAATTTATTTTTTTTTACTTTTTCAAAGATAAAATTAGAAATGAAAACATGAGCAACAGACAGGAAAAATATTCACAAAATGTATATTTGGCAGAGCACTGGCATCCAAAATATATATATTTTTTAACTATTAGAACTCAATAATGCAGAAGTACTTGGGGGAAAGTGAATTAATACCTGAAATGTACTTTGAAATGTATCTAAAACATCAGATGGATTGCTGGAATGTAGAGAGATAGATAAATGTGTAAATATGCAGTAAATACATAAAGATGCAAATAGTAACATGTAAGTGATGGGTATACAAGTATTCACCATAAATATTTTTCAACTTTGGTGTATCCTTGAAAATGTTCATACTAACTTGTTGAAAAAATAGCTTTTCATCAAATGCACACAATTAATCTTCAAACTGCACCCCACAAAACTAAATTTGAAGCCACGGGATGGTGCCACAAACTTTTCAAAAATGAGTAACTTCTAGATTTTCCAAAATACATAATGCTTAAATATATATATATATATATATATATATATATATATATATATATATAATGCTTACTCTATCCAGTGTCTGCAGATAGAGCAGATGCTGTCCAGACCTCTATTTTATGAAATCTATCTCATATTGTTTGCACCTCTTCTCATCCTTGAAATAACTCTGGAGAAGCATTGTGCCAATAGTGCATGTTTAAATTACTTCTTACAAAGAAATTATCTGCCCATCTCTTTTGGAAGATTTCCAACACAAATTTCAGACATCATGGAGATAGCATTCTTACAAAGTATGTACCTCTTCTCTGTAGGGCAGAGTAAGCTGAAATTTTAATAGAGAAAAATACACAAAGGCACACTTGCTTCCAAAGAAAGTAACATTTATGTCCCCTATTTTGCAACTCATGTGAAGAAGAATGGGACTTTATTTTATTTATAAGGCAAAAAAAATATTAAGTACTGAGGTAACTGTTTTATTTTTATTTATTTTTATTTATTTTTGTTTTTCTGGGTACCAGGGGTCGAACTCAGCACCGCACACACCAGCAGATGCCCGTGCCACTGAGTGATATCACCGGCCATTTTTTCATATGTGGGCACCAGGAATCGAACTCAGGACCTCATGCTTGCCAGGCAGGTGCTTATGCTTCTGAGCTATCTCACTGGCCCGAGGTAACTGTTTAAGAGAAACAAAAGCAAAACTATGCAATGACAGAGTTACAAATGCTTTGGAAATATAAGAAATTAAATGTAATATATAGCAGAAAAATATTAGCATGCAATATGTGTCAATTCACAGCATTGCCTAGGCGCACACAATGACCACTTAGTTGGAAGGTCAGTGGTCCAGCAAGGATGAGAGACTGCTCTGCTGGGGAGTCTTCCCAGGGCCCTCTTCACATTCTTGTTCCTCAGTCTGTAGATGAAGGGGTTCAGGATGGAGGTCACCACACTGTACATCACAGAGGTGATCATGTTTGCCCTGGAAGAATGGGTCACAGCAGAACTGAGGTAAACCCCAAGTCCTGTTCCATAGGACAAGGAAACCACACAGAGATGAGACCCACAGGTGGAAAGTGCTTTATACTTCTTTGCAGAGGATGACATCTTCACTAAGGAGGATACAGTCTGAGAGTAAGAGAAGAGGACTCCATGGATAGGACACACAATCAGCTGGATACTTGACACATAGATTAGGATGATATTGACATTGACAAGAGCATCTGAACTGGCCACTGTGAGAAGCTGAGTCAGTTTGCAGAAGAAATGTGGGATTTCAGTGCCAGTGGAGAAGGTCAGTTGCATCAGCAAGAGAACGTGAAGCAGTGAGAAGCAGAAAATGATGATCTGGGACACCAGAACTAGCAAGGTGCACAGCCAAGGGCTCATGAGGACTGTATTTCAGTGGATTCCAGATGGCCACAAGTTGGTCACAGGCCACTGTTAGTAGGAAATTATCCATTGCCAAAAAAATAAAAAAGAAATACACCTGAGCAAGGCACTCTATTTAGGAGATGTCTCTGCTCTGTATCTGGATGTTCACCAGCAACTTTGGAACTGTGTTGGAGGTGAAACACATGTCCACAAAGGAGAGGTTGGAGAGGAAGAAGTACATGGGAGTGTGGAGGTAGGAGTCAGAGCTGAAAGCCAGGATGATAAGCAGGTTTCCCAGCACTGTGACCAAGTACATGGACAGAAACAGTCCAAAGAGAAGTGGCTGCAGTTCTGGATCCTCTGAGAGGCCCAGGAGGAGGAATTGTGATGCACCTGTGTGGTTTTCTCCTGCCATGTCACTGGTTTATCTTCCAGAGAAGGAAGAAACAGCAACATTCAATGAGCAGGAACTGAAAGACAGGCAGTCACCATTCACAATATCACCTCTGGATGGATCTCTGCCACCCTTTATTGAGCCAATGACAGAGGTTCCCACAGCAAAATTGTAGCTCTTTTCATTTTAAAATTTGTGTATAATCATTTACACTTCCTGTACTGTAGCTGAAATTTCTCCTTCCTTTATAGTATTGACTCATCTGTTTCAATTTTCCCATTGGAATTTGTGGATATATACTAAATTTTTGTTTTCTATTAAATTTCCAGAAAAATTGAAGACATTTTATTGCTTTCTTTGATAACTTCCATATTTTTTGTTTCAATTCCTTTACTATAGGGCATAAAAATATATGTTTCACACAAATAAACTTTATTGTGTGAGTTAGCATTTATACTGATGCTATAGCTCAGTCTAGGTGACTTATATTTTTCTTTGTAAAAATGCAGCTACTATTGAAATATTGCAGTGTTCAAAACTGACTCTTGTTTTCATTTTAAAGAGAAGAAAATAAAAATGATACAGAATTTCAAAACAAGATAATAGGAGATTAACAATGGTTAATAAAGTACATATTGTTATCTTCAAAGTAGTTACTCAGATTACAAGATATAGACATGCAGAATTGATCAAACAATGTAAGCACAAACTGTTCTTTTCAATGAATTAAAAGAAATTAATAGTATAATTATCTTAGCTGTCATGTGTGTGTGTATATATATATATACACACACATACATATATGTATATATTTCTTTTCCCTTCTTTCTTTCCCCCTTTCACACATCCCAGTTGTTCTTTCCTTTTGAGCAGTTTCTTTACCTTTCACAGTATCTATTGTAGATTTTGGATCTTATTTACTTTTTCAGTTTCTTGCACTAGGGAGAAAATATGCTGTTTACACATGAGAGTCTGATTTATTTCACTTATGAGTATGGTCTCAAGTTGCATCAATTTACCTATAAAATCCTCAAGTTTATCCTTCTTTATGGCTGAGTAGTAAGTACTTCCATTACATAAAAATAACGCATTTTTTTATCCATTCCTCGGTTGATGGGCATTTAGGTTGTTTCCAAGGTTTAGCTATTACAAATTGTGCTGCTATAAATATGGGTGCATATATATTGCTGTGGTATGATGTTCTTAATTCTTCTGAGAAAATACCCAGAAGGGGAGTAGCTGGGTCGATTGGAACCTCTAATCCTAGATTTTTGAGGAATCTCCACACTGATTTCCACCATGGTTACACCAGTCCACACTCCCACCATCAGTGGAGAAATGTTCCTTTATCCCTACAGCCTGGCCAGCATTTGTTATTGGTTGATTTCTTGATGATAGCCATTCTTTCTGGAGATGGAATCTCAGTGTTGTTTTAATTTGCATTTCTCAATGATGTTGAACTCTTTTTCATGTATTTATTTGCCATTTACATTTCTTCATCTTAGAAATGTGCATTCATCTCAGCTGCCCATTTTTGCATTGGGTCTTTCAATTTGGGGGTTCTGATTTTTTTTAATTCTTTATATGTTCTAGAGATAAGTCCTTTGTCTGAGAGACAACTGGCTGAAATTTTTCCCACTCTCTGGGTTTTTTTTTCACTCTGTTGGTGATTTCTTTTGGTGTGCAAAATTCTTTAACATGATGAAATCCCAGTTGTTTATCTTTGAAGTACTTCCCAGGCAGTTTGGGTTTTGTTCCCAAAGTATCTGCCTACCCCTATGTCTTCAAGATTTCTACCTAGATTTAGTGTTTCTGTTTTAATTTAGATCTTTGATCCATTTGAATTTATTTTAGTGCATGGTGATAGACGTAGGTCTAGTTTTAGTCTTCAGCATGTGGAAAGCTGGTTTTCCCAGCACCATTTATTAAAGAGGCTATATTTCTTCCAGTGAACATGTTTGGTCCCTTTGTCAAAGACAAGGTGGCTGAATGTGTCTGTAGTTGTGTCTGCATCTTCTAATCTGTTCCACTGTTCCTCAGGCCTGCTTTTATTTTTTTGCCAATACCATGCTGATTTTTATCACAGTATCTTTGTAGTATAATTTCAAGTCAGGGATTGTGATGCCTCCTCTCTTGCCTTTGTTGCCCAAGATTGCCTTTGCTATTCTAGGTCTCTTCTGTTTCCAAATGAATTTTAGGAATATTTTCTCTAGATCTGTGAGGTATGCTAATGATATTTTAATCGGTATTACATTAAATCTGTTAACAGTTTTGAGAGTAGGCCATTTTCACAATGTTGTTTCTTTCTATCCATGAGCAAGGGTATCTTTCCATTTTCTGATATGTACAGATCTTTTATTTCCTTTGTTAGATTGATTCTTCAGTATTTCATTTTTTTGGATGCTATTGTGATGTGTGTTGTTCCCTAATTTCTCTCTAAGTGAGTTTGTTGTTTGTGTACAGGAATGCTATTGATTTTGATCATTGACTTTGTATCCAGCTACACTACTGAATTTTCATATTAAATGTAGCAGTCTTTTGGTGGGGTGTTAGGGGTCTTCTACATAGAGTATCATGTCATCTGCACATAATGGTAATTTAACTTCTTCCTTTCCTATCCTTGTTCCTTTTATTTCTCTCTCTTTTCTAATTGCTCTGTATAATGTTTCCAGAACTATATTGAATAGGAGTGGTAATAGTGAACATCCTTGTCTTGTTCCTGATTTTAGATTGAAAGCTTTCAGTTTTTGTCCATTTAGTACGATGTTCGCTCTTAGTTTGTTATAGATGGTTTTTCTTACCAGATTGAGGTAATGACCATCTATTCCAATTTTCTGTAGTTTTTTTTAAATCATAAATGAGTGTTGGACTTTATAAAAAGCTTTTTTTGCATTTATTGAGATGATATGTGATTTTTATCTTTGGTTCTGTTGATATGGCATATTATGTTTATTGATTTGCATATGTTAAATCATACCTACATTTCTGGGATGAATCCCACTTGGTCATACTGTATAATCTTCTTGATGATTTGCTGCATTCTGTTTGCTAGCATTTTATTGAGGATTTTTGCCTCTATGTTCATTAGGGAGATTGGCCTGTAGTTCTCTTTTTTGGTTGGGTCTTCTCTGGTTTTGGTATCAGGGTGATATTTGCCTTCATTAATGTGTTAGTGAGAATTGCTTCCCTTTCAATTATATTAAAGCATTTGAGCAGTATAGGCATTAAATCTTCTCTAAATTTCTTGTAGATTTCAGCCATGAATCCATCAGGATGTGGGCTTGTCTTTGTCAGTAAATTTTTAACTATGTTTTCAATTTCATTTACTGATATTGGATTATTCAGAATTTTTATATCTTCTTTATTCAGCTTTTATAATTCATACATTTCTAGGAATCTGTTTTTTTCTTCTGTGCTTTCCACCCTATGCGAATAAACATTTTTGAAGTAGGTATTGATGATCTTCTGAATTTCCACAGGATGTGTAGTGATTTCACCCTTTTCATTCCTCATTGCATGAATTAGAGTTTTTTTCTTCTATTTTTTTGATAAGGTTGGCTAGGAGTTTATCAATTTTATTTATTCTTTCAAGGAACCAACTCTTCAATTCATTGATTCTTTGTATTGTTTTTCTGATGCGAGAATTCACTGCTATAATTTTCTGTTATGAATGCTTTCATTGCGTCCACAGGTTTCAGTATATTTTATTGATTATAGACACTGTTTAATTTCTTCTTTAATTTCATCTGTGACCCATTGGTTGCTCAGGAGGGTGTTATTTAATTTCCATGTGTTTATTGAGTTTTTGCAGTTTCTTTTGTCATTAATTTCCAATTTCATTGTACTATGGTCAGAAAATACGCGTGGGATAATTTCAATTCCTTTGCATTTACTTAAGCATGTTCTATGGGCTAGTATATGGTCTATTTTAGAGAACGTCCTGTGTTCAGCTGAGAAGAATGTGTATTCTGCTATTGTTGGTTGGAACATTCTGTAAAAGTCTACTAAGTCCATTTGTTCACAGGTTTGGTTCAGTTCTGATATTTCTTTGCAGATATTTTGTCTGGTTGATCTATCTCTTTGTGACAATGGGGTATTAAGGTCTTCCATTACAATTGTTATTGCTTATTTGATTTTTCATGTCTATTAATAATTGTCCTATATTGTTGAGTGTTCCCATATAAGGCACATATATATTTCTGATTGTTATCTCTTCCTCTTGAAGTTTTCCCCTAACAAGTATGTAGTAACCTTCTTTATCTCTTTTGAACATTTTTGGTTTGAAGTTCACATTATCCACAAACACAATAACTGTCCCTGCTTTTTTCTCGGTTCCTGTTGCATAGAGTATTTTTTCAATCCTTTCACTTTTAGTCTGTGAATTTTTTTTTGAGTTAAATATGTTTCTTGTATACAACATATTGTTGGATCTTGTTTCTTCATCTGTTCTGCTAGTCTGTTTCTTTTGTTTGGTGAATTGAGGCCATTTACATTGATAGTTATAACTGACATGTATTGGCTTATCTTTGTCATGTTATTTTCCTACTGTTGGTCCCCTACTTTTCCCTTCTGTTTAATTGTTTGCCCTGCTTTGTGGTTTCTTTCTGATGTTGTTCTTGGAATTGTGGTCATTTTTATCTCTAGAATATCTTTAAGTAGTCTTTGTAGGGTTTGTTTGTGGTCATGAATTTCTTCTGTTGTTCTTTGTCATGGAAGTATCTTATTTCTCCATTAATTTGTAAAGATAGTTTTTCAGGGTACATCAATCTGGGTTGGAATTTGTTTTCTTTCAGGACTTGAAGTACTTCACTCAAAGCTCTTCTTGATTTGAGAGTTTGTGGTGAGAAGTCTGCTATGATTCTGATGGGCTTTCCTTTATAGATGATCAGTTTCTTTTTACTAACAGCTTTTAATATTCTGTTCTTGTGCTGAATTTCTGGGATCTTGATTATTATATATCTTTGTGTAGGTTTATTTTGGTTATGGCTAATGGGAATTTTATATGCCTCTTTTATCTGTATGTCAGGTTCTTTTTTCCCATCCTTGGGAAATTTTCTACTATTACTTTTGCAAATAGATTTTTATGTCATTTGTATTGACTCCTGCTTTTTCAGTGACACTAATTATTCTTACATTATTTTTCTTTGCAACTGTTGTTACATTATGTTTCTTTGCAGCTGCATCTTGCAGCTGTTGAATAGTTTTTTTCCTGATCTTTTTTATTTTCAAGAGATCTTTCCTTTTTTTTCTTTTCCAGGAATCAAAGTCAAGACCTTGCATTTTCCAGGCAGTTGCTGTGCTACTGAGCTATACCCTTGGCCACAAGAGATCTTTCCTTTCATGATCACTAGTCATGATCCTGTCTTCAAGGTCTGAAAGTCTGTCTTCAGTTTCATTCAAATAGATTTGCCAGCTTTCAATAGAATTTTTAATTTCCTGGAGGTCTGTTTGAATCCATTTCATGCATTCTATTTCTTTCCTATATTGATCATTCATGGTTTCCATCCTCTTCCTATCATCATCTATTTTTTTGTTTATCTCTACTCTAAATTTGTGAGAAATTCCCTCAAAAATTATGATATTTCTCTTTTTACCTGAGAGATTATTTCTGATCTGACTTCCTCTATAGCCTCATGGATTTGTTTCTTTACTGTGGTTGCTATCATTTCAGAAATTTCAGGTGTGTGTCTTCCAATTTCTTCTATGTTGATATCTCCTGGACTTGTTCTTGTTAGGTTGGAGGTCTGAGATTACATTTTGCTTCTTTGTCTTGTCAATCTATATTTCAAAAAATATCTATTTTGCTTTCTGTGATGATCCTTGTGAGTTTTTGTAGTAGGGAGCTGTATCACTAGCATCAAGTCCTCTATAGAAAAGTTTGTTCTTCAGGGATGCCTTCTGTGTGTGGGAGATTCTTGGTTTGTGTGTGTCACAAGATCATACTTTCACAGTTAATTAAGAGTGGGATGTTGATATCTGTTAGGCTCAGTCTCCAGTCCTTCGGGGTTGTTGTGAGTTTATTACCCCAGAGCTTCCCAGTACTATCACAGAAGGGAGAACAACTAATTATAACGGATATGACATCCTAGCTAAAGTAGTAAAATTAGTAATAACAATAGCACCAAGCACAATTTAGAAACTGGCAAACTGTGGTAACTATTGATTTTGTACTTTAGACCATAGAAACAGAGTCTACTGTTACATTACAGAACCTGTCATAAATTAGGAGTTTGTATGTAAAGTGTTTCCCCTTGGATAGAGTGGTTTTACCCTGTGGTGGGGAAATTTGGGGAGGGTAGTGTATAAAACAAAGATAATTGGAAAGGAAGTAGAAGCAAACCTGGATGACAAAAGATGATTACGCAAGGTTTGGGAAACTATAGAAGGGGGTAGAAAAGAAAGAATGAAAAAATGTTCAAGAGATTATCTGAACTTGGTCTCTGAGTTTGGGGGATGGGTTAGTGTTTTGTGACTGGAGTTCTCCCCAGCCTTTTAGAAAAGAGAAAAATAAAAGAACAAAAGAAAGAAAGAAAGAAACAGGAAGAAGAAAAAGAAAAGAAAAATAGGAGAAAAAATTGAGAGAAAAGGGCTGGTTACCAAGTCCTGGATTCTTCCTTTTGCCAGTCCCATGGAGGCCTCAGTCACCTTTTGGCTCATATTGTTATTGTTACTTTGGACACCTCATGCCACTAATCTTGCCTGTCCATCCTGTGATCCTTAGTTGGGACCCTACTGTGCCACTGGTGTTCTCTCTGGCCTCTGGCCTTCCTGAGCAGTTCATCTCAGTCATGTCAGTAGTGAAGGCATGGATCATTCTTTGGGCCTTCTGGTGTGCTTCACCTGAGTTCTGGTGGAGGCAGAGATGGTGACGGGAGGGGCCATCCTCCTCCACGTGGTTCACCTGGGTTTCTGTAGTGGCAGAGAGGCAGTGGGAGGGGCCACTCTCCTCTGTCATGGCTCACCTGAGTTGAAGAATGGGACTCTAAAAGAAAAAAATAACTTTGTTCTTATGAAATTTTCTCTCTTGAGAAATGAAAAAAAGCAAGGTTTGATATGTAATAATTTTTTTAATGTTTGTGTTGAAACTTAGTATTTTAAAGTTCTATTGAATGTTTTATTTCAGCCAAATTCTCGTAAAAGAAAACAAGAAAAGATGGAGAAGGAACCAAGGAGTGTAAAGTACCACCAGAGAAAAATATAAATATCAGATGGATTAAATTAACCATGAGAGGGGTAAAGAATGGATTATCAGAATAAGACTGTATATGGCCAGAGTCAGATCTGTGGCCCCTTTACAAGAATAAAAGACAGTTGTTTTGATTCCTTATCTGTACTTGACACTGCTTGACAGAAAAGTAATCTACCATGAACTTTAAAACCTTTCTATTATATATTATTGTTGTAGTCGTTAACCCATTGCAAGAAGAGTGATATTTCCAACAGAGCTGCAAATCACAGGTTTAGAAAGCACCTTGGAAAAATAAATACATTTCCTATTGTGAGATCATTGTGATTTTGTACAGCACCAGTGTCTGGTGCCTGTACCTAGCTATTTGATTCTGAGGACACTGACCTTACTTGCTACTGAGTTCACATTCACATGGGTGAAAGCTGGTTAAAATAAACCTCAAAGGAAGTTTTTATTGGAAAAAAGAATTCATAAAGGACTAGAATGTACTATTGGACCTGTGAGTTCAATAAGATAAAATAAATGTTGCCAGTTTTTTTCTTGTGATAGGGATGAAGCATATCATACCAGTAAAATTATAAAAATCTGCATTTTGCTTTAGGAAAAAATTACTGCCATGTAAATCCCCTGTGGGGAGTATTTATACTATAGGAAAAAAAGTAGCTGGCAGAAATACCTTCTCTTTTCCTTGAATCTGCATGATCAGATCTAGTGCAAACCACTAGAATGAATTAAAGCATTCAGAAATGTTTATTTAACTATTTATTACATGCCAAGCACTGCTGTAAGCTTGCTAGTGTAAATGGCATTTTTAAAGCCACAGCCAAGGTCTATGGTTGCTCTTAAAGTTATCATCTATGTCTTTGGTGACTTCAGATTTGTTAAGTGCACAGTCATTCAAGGTAGATTTTTGTTGCACTAAAAATAGAAAAATTAACAATATAGTCAAGTTCTCTGCCCTTGTGGTTTTTAATATGTGCTGTCTAGTTTTGAGTAAGGGTGAATGAATGAGTCAAACAAAGTTACTAATAGAGATAAGATCCATAAATCTAATACGGCAGATTATTTTTTTATAAAGCAGCATGGGACAGGAAAAGACAATAGTTATAGTGCAAATTATACGATCAAGAAAGCCCTCTGTCTGGAATGTATCTCTGAGTTAAAACTCAGTAAATCAGAGTCTGTCATATGAAAATCTACATGAAGTACAATCCAGGAAGAGGAAATAGCTTCTATATAGACCATGAGATGGTAATGAGTTTGGAATATTCATGTTGCAAGAGTTAGTAGAAAATCAATATGACTATAATGTAGTAAATAGGTTTTACAAACAATGAGTGGCTAGTATAGGAAAGATGCTAGATCATATAGAATTTGTAACCCATGGTGAGAAATTTGAATTGTACCCAATTGCAACATGATAGAATAAGACTTAAGAATGGATGATATTGTATGTTATTTATGTATTGTTTTTAAGATTCTCTATGGCAGAATTTACTAAAGACAAGGACAAAGAAAAAGATTTAAGGAAAATAGGGCTATTTTCATAGTCCAGGTAAATGATTGCAGTGGCTTAGATTAGTGTGATACAAGTAGAAAGGAACTAACCACTGACTGAGAAATTGATTTTCAGAAATGAAGCACTAAACATTCAGATAATTAATCTAAAATGTTATGTACATATGTGTATATAAAATCTTATGATGCACTTTGTGTCAGTGGTTTAAGGGAATAGATTTTATACAGGACATATAATTTATAAGATTATTTTATAATATTCACCCAAAAAGACAGATGCAAAAGAGTACAAGAGATCTGTCCACATGCTAGAGAGCCAGAAAATCCAGCTCAGGCCCTGGATCCTAAGGCAATGTCCCATAAGACTTCAGCCAAAGGCCTAGTGCCCACAGCTATGTCTCATGCAAGTCTGCATCAAGGATCTGCACCAGGAAGATCCAAAGGCCAGTGGTGGAAGCTAGAAAGTCTGGGCCAGCAGGGTAAAAGATCTGTGCCAGAAAGCTGTATAACCTGTACCAGAGCCAGGAAGGTATGCTCAAGGTGAAGACCAGAGACCTCCAAGGGAACAGCAGCCATCCCTAGTGACAATGACGACTTGAGCTCCTCCAATGATGAAAACAGCCAAGTTCATATCAGGAAAACCAGACACAATGAAGTTTCTCCTGGGAAATCAGCAGCATGCAATCTTCCCCTCCCATTTTCTCCTTTTATGTCATATTGGCAACAATTCTCAGGTGGATCTTCCATGCCCAGAACCATGCTGACTCAGTTCAGTTGGTTGTTCCAAATTGACCAATAGTTAATCCACTATAGTGCATCATATCCCTGAAGCAATCACAAACATCAACTGATTAATAATCCAAAACACAAAGATTTACTTTGTACTTTTCATTGTTTAGTTTATGGGCAGATATATATATCTCAATTGTTTCAGATTCAGGGAAAAAAGAAAACTTATCCTGAAATACTGTCCCACAGGGTGTAAAAGCATAATTCTTTAAAATTAAATATGCTAAAAAAGCATATTTCAAAATAATTACTACAACAAAGTTTATAAATTGGGCCAGAATCAAAACATGTGAATTTGAATCTCACATTGTTCATTTAGTAGAATAATAAAATGGGCACATGTTCGATGAATTTCAGATTTTTTTATTTACAAAAATGTACAGTGGATTGAGTTATCCCTAAAACCCCTTCCTGCATTAGATTTCTGTAATGCAACCATATTGACACTCTCAGGAAATTTAAATGGACCTTCACTGTTTGGGTAAATAACATTTGAGCAAGAAGTGGCTTATTTATTTCACTCAAATTAAATAATATTCTAAACCCTCATCCCTTTATGCTAAGAATACATTTTATATAAGTTTGTCATAATTTTAGAATTTCTTTCCTTTTTCAGATTACATAAAAGATTCTGGAAGCTTAAAATAACCCTAAAAATGTGGTATAGTCTCTCCATTCAGTTGCTAAGGACGCACCTCTGCTGAAATGCTATGATCACTTTAAATCTGCCAACTCTAGTGTTTCACTAATAAACTTGTACCACAGGAAAGTCAGTAATTGCATCTATTTTTCCTTTACATCTTATATAATCATTGTTTATTAAATCTGTTATATATCTGAAAATATGACACATCTGCATATTGCCAAATGATGTGTTAGTTGTCTGCTATATGAAGATACCTCGCTACTTTCCAGACTCAAAGGTATCTGTACTCCTTATATTAGATGGTCACAAAGTGTCTCTTCTCCCCTCTCTCCAGGTAAACAACCATTAGTCTTTCAAAGCCTGTTTTTCTTTAAAAACACACACACACACACAATAAAATATTCTATTCCAAGAAGCATCAGTTTTACATCCTAACACAAATTTCCCCTAAAATAATTAAGAGCAAATGTTGACCACCATCCTGAAGTGGTGATGGTAGAGTCATAGGAGAAAAGAAACACAAATTAATACTTCAATAAATTATATAGTCACAACCAAAAATAACTAGCACTTCAAGAAAATATATTCGTATGCCAACAAAACCCTTGTATTGGAGTTCCCTCAGTGTAATAGTCTTAGTGACTTTAGGGGGGCAATGAGCTGACATCTATCCCCATCAAGTACACATTGGAAAGTCTGTTATACTGTACCAGCTATTAGATCTCACTTGCAATAGTATGTCAGAGAAGAAAGTGTTTTTTTTTTAATGATAAAACCTTTTAAAATTCACTTGAAGCCTAATTGTTGGTCCAAAGATACAACACCTGAATATCATTACAAAAAAGACCACTATCCTAAATTTATACGAATCCTCTAAATTTATATTGTCATACTTAACCCATATATATGCTTTTTGATGTTTTACTGTTGGATTTTTTTGTCTGTTTTATTTTGTTTTACTATATAGATCAGACTGGACTTGAAGTTGTTAAGCTGTCCAGGCAGACCTTGAACTAGCTGTTACGGCTAGTATCTAGACATTCCCCCAAAGGCTCACATGCCCACAGGTGGAGCTTTCCACAGGTGGCTGGATCTAGGGTTTGTGGTTACTGGGATTAGGGGTGTGTGAGGCTCGATTAGTCCACTGATTGGTTTAGCATAGTTCTAGGCATGGATAAAGAGAAGGCCTACCCTGGGTGTGGGTGGCATCACCCAATAGGTTTGTAGCACAAATAGAATAAAAGGGAAAGGGGGGCTCAATGCCACTGCTTTGCTGTCTCCTGCCTATTCTACCATAAACTGTTTCTCCTCTGTGATGCCCCTGTGCCATGACACCCTGCCTTGGAGCCACCCAACTCGGAACTGAAACCTGTATAAACTGTAAGCTAAATAAATCTTTCCTCCTTTAACTTTAGGTGTTGGGTATTTGGGGAACCCCTCCCTCTGAGGCCAGTAGCACCTGATTGGATGGTCGGCTTGTTGCTAGGCATTTGGGTTTTGTGGGCTAATAGGGCAACTTGGATAAGAATGGCAACTTGCACAAGGAGGAATGAGGGTATACAGTGTTGCTTCCAGAGAGGCAGAAGTAAAACCACACACTGCATGCTTTAAAGGTAAAACCACAAAACTGCCTATGGTTTACAGTCTCAGACTATTACAGAAACTGTTTTTCTCCTATTTTTTAAACGGCCTGTGTCCCGATTCTGACCCTACCTATGGTTCCCATTTTCCCTAAATAGCTAAATGGGCTGTGGGCTATTAGAACGTGCAGCCTAGTTGGAGGAAGCAGTCAATATGGGTGTGACCTTTGACATTATATGTGGTTCCTAGTCCTTTCCTCTCAGGATTTTCCCTTCTTTATGCTTCTGGGATGCCATGATGTGAGCAGCTTTCCTCCACCACACCTCCTACCATGATGTTCTTCATTCGACCCAATGGTCCATGGACTGCAACCTCTAAATCTGTGAACCAAAGTAAGGCATTTATTCCTTTATGTCTACATGCCAGGCATTTTGTCACAGCACAGAAAGGTGATCAATACAATTATATTATTTTAATGTATTTCTCAATTTCCTTTAAGAGGGATGCTAGATAATATTTGCTTTTTATTAGAAATAATGGTATATTATGTGCACAATTAAAAAATGTTTTAGGAAATGAAAGTGTTACCCAAATTTGATCCTTACGCCTTTGATACATATATCAAATTATCACATTGTATCCCATAAATATGCGCAATTAATACAATACAATTTAATAAAATTATTCCAATGTTCATAGCTCCTATAGCACAGTTGTAAGAATTTCTTTGTAGATAGAAAGGCTGACCTTTCCTTACAAATTTCTTGGCCATAGTTTTTTTCATTCACCCATTTGTCTATTTCCTTACAAAGGCTTTTTTTTTTTTTTTTTTTTTGTGGGTGCCGGGGTTCGACCTCAGGACCTCGCGCGCCAGCAGGTGCCCGTGCCACTGAGCGATATCACCGGCCCCTTTTTCGTATGTGGGTTCCAGGAGTCGAACTCGGGCCCTCGCGCTTGCCGGGCAGGTGCTTAAGCCACTGAGCCATCTCACCAGCCCCCTTTACAAAGGCTTTTAAAGTAACAATGTTCTCCACAGTGATATAGCTCAGTGGCACAAGCACCTGCCTGGCAAGTGTAAGGTCCTGAGTTTGATTCCCATTACAAAAAAAAAAGTTCTCTTAAATTTTCAACTTTTTCTTTATATTGTAGTTTTGGGGTTTTAATGTTATGTTTAGGAAACCTAAGAGTATAAAGCTGTATTCATATATTTTTATAAAATGTTAGCATTTTGTCTTTCATTTTCTGTTTTCATTTAGTCTGGAATTTATTATCTATTTGTTTTAAGGTAGTGTTCTGACTCACTGTTATCCATCTGGATTTTCTTTACTCTCAACACTATTTATCAAGACTCTTTCTCCATAAATTTGTAGTTTCACAATATACTTTAATCTACCCATATTCTGTTTAATTCTGTTTATCTACACCTTTGCTTTGCCCAACACTGCTAGTGTTTTAATTAATATAATTATTTTGTTGTTAATATTATGTAGTCAGTTTGCCCTTCTCTCATGTTTCTTACATTCTATCTTCTTCAGAATCCTCTTTGTGATAATCAATTTGTCTAGGCCACAGTGACCAAATATTGGCTCAAACATTGTTCTAGGTGTTTCTATGAAGGTATTTTTTTACATGAGATTAACAATAAAATTGATAGATTTTAAGTGAAGTAGATTATTCTCTAAAATGTGGATGGGCCTCATAGAGAATAATTACTTGAAGGTCTTAAAATGAAAGAAATGATCTCCCTTGTTCAAGAGGGAGTTCTGCCAGCAGACTGCCTTTAGGCACAAACTGTAATGTTCGTCCTTCCTTGGCAAATTTTACCAAAATAGAAGAAACGTTCTTAATGCAAAAAGAAATGGGAAAAAACGCTGTAATATCATAGTTAATTTGAGATGATTGAAGATTTCATTTTGAAATCGATAATGAGACAGAGATGCCCTCTATCACCACTTCCTTTTTTTTTGTGGGTACCAGGGGTCGAACTCAGGACCTTGCGCTTGCCAGGCAGGTGCTTATGCTGCTGAGCGATCTCACTGGCCCTATCACAACTTCTATTCAGTATTTTACTGGAGATCTTAGTCAGTGTAGAAAGTCAAGAAATTGAGCTAAAATGTCTATGAATTGAAGGGGAAATATATCCAATAAAAATAAATTGCAATTTCATATAGCAGCAACAATCAGAAAGTGAAATCAAAAAGAAATAAATATTTTAAGATAGCACAAAAAGTTGAAGTAGTAATAAATCTAACAAGATATTCAAAGTATCTACAGAAAATGTAATACTTTTTCAAAGATCTTGAAGAAATTAATAGACAGATATTCTATATTTATAAGTTAGATGTATTCTATATTTATAAATTAGATATGTTAGTATTGAAAGGATGTTATTCTCTACATAAATAATGCATTGAGTAAACAAGATCTAAATGAATGTCCAAAAAGTTTTGCTTTTAACCTGAAAATCTTCTTTTCTGTAGAATTGAAAAGGCACAAGAATAACCACCACACACTTAGCAAAAGAAAAATCTGAGACTAGTTCTTGCAAGTACTTAAATTTCTTATAAAACTCTACTAGTGAAAATGGTGAGATATTGATATATAGTGATCAATGAACCAAAATAAGAATATAGACTAAAATGTATATATATATATATATATATATATATATATATATCAAAATATCATTTTGTATACCATAAATATATACGTCTTCACTTATCAATTAAAAATGAATTTGAAATAGAAGAGTGTAGATACTGAACAAATGGACCAAAATATATATAATCACTTGTATAACAGAGGTATCACCACAGTTCAACAAATAAAAAACTGCCTAGCAAAACTAGACATGGTGGTACCCACCTGTAATCCCAGCACTCAGCAGGCTGAAGTAGAAGGATCATGAGTAAACAGTGAAAACCTGTCTCAGAAAAAAAAAAATCTAACAATGTGTCCACAAGAGAAAAAAATAATTGAAATTGACACCCACTCATACCATAAACAAAATTATTTCCAGGTGGATTAATTATCTAAATGTGGAAGCTTCACTAATATATTTTAAAGGACTATATAGGATGACATTTTCATGCTGCACAATAGAAAGATATCTTAAGATAGAAAAAAAGGGCTGGTGAGATAGCTCAGTGGCATAAGTGCCTTCCCGGCAAGTGCGAGGTCCTGAGTTCAACTCCTGAAACCCACATAAAGGAAAAAAATGGCTGATGATATCGCTCAGCGGCACAAGCGCTTGCTGGCAAGCACGAGGTCATGAGGTCGACTCCCAGTACCCACATTAAAAAATTAAAAAAAATTTAAAAAGATAGAAAAAAATACAGTCTTAAAGGAAATGTTTAATATATTTGACTATATCAAATTCATAATTATTTTCCATCAAAAGGAAACAACAGTTTTTTAAAAACAACTACAATACATAAAGTAATAAAGGACTATTATTTACAATATGAAAATAATTCCTATAAGACATGAAGAAAATGACAATCTAATAGAAAAACAGAAAAAATCTTCAACATATTCTTTGAAAAACAGCAAATCTCAAAAGTCAATAGTTATATTTAAAGATCATAACCTCTTTAATAATTGCAAAAACTAAAGTTTAAGCCATAATAAGGTGCTACTGTGCATCCATTAGATTGGAAATATTAAAATAAAGTATAAAACTAAAGTCAAAGAATTTATATATGAGAAACTCACCCACTGTTGTTGGAAGTATAAATTAATTTGACCAATTGTAACATACCTTGTCATTCATTATCTTATGGTTAAGAATAGATTTTCTCTGTGAATCATTCCATTCCTGAAACTTCCATGACCATACATTCCACTTTCTAGAGAAATGTGTTATGTCCCAAGATAAATATACTAAAATGTGCACAGCAGCATTGTTCATGATAGTCTCAAACTGGAAACAGTACAAACATCCATCAACAGTATCAAATGAATGCACATGCAAGTGTTATATTTAGGAAGAGAAGCACAGGATGGATTAATACAAAATACAAAGGTGAAATGAGAGGCTATTATTTGTACTAAGGGAGATTTTTGAGATGATGCAAGGCAGAAAGGGAATTTTGCATAACTGGCAACATCCTACTCCCTGGCCTGTGTAATTATTCATTTTTTAATATGACCTCACCAAACAAAACTGCCTCTGTGGGTGTTACCTAAGGATCTAAATATACAGGAAAATTGCTACAGGAAAATCTTTGTCTACACCACAATGCTGCCCATTAGCAACAGCTCAGGTACCAAGATGATTGCCTTTTCTCATTTTCAACTTTCAAATAACATATAAATACACTGAGTTTGTGGAATCTTTTTTGCATCAAAATCTAGAGCTGAAAGAGGATCTAGAATTTTTAAAACAATTTTTGTTTGTGCTATTTAATAAGGCACACTTGAAAGTAGAACAATTATATACAGAATTCCAATCCACTTACGCCACACTAAAAGTAATATATTTATCAGTTTTTTTTTTTGTGGGTACTGGGGGGTCGACCTCAGGACCTCGCGCGCCAACAGGCACCTGTGCCGCTGAGCAATATCACCGGCCCCTTTTTCGTATGTGGGTTCCGGGAGTCGAACTCGGGCCCTCGCGCTTGCAAGGCAGGTGCTTATGCCGCTGAGCCATCTCACTGGCCCTATCAGTTTTAAAACAATTTAACCTATTCAAATATCTTTGATTCTTTAATATTTTAATAATCAATGGCTTATTAATGAGCTAATCATTTCCCCTTGTTAATAAACAATATGTATGTACTCACCAGATATACTAAATTCACCAAAATATTTTGTGTCAGAACTAATATCTGTACAATGACATTTACAAACTGGATTTTATTCAGTACTTGGCATTAAACCCAGGGTTTAACACCTTGAGGAAACAAACTACAGTATAACACTATACTGCTTTTCTCCTGTTTCTCTCCTCCTGAAAGACTATTCATCACATCTGTCAGCAGAAACTGTATGCACTTTCCTTCCTCAGCATCAATCTGGTAATAGTTTAGATGAATGGTGGTGTGTTTCTTGGCTGATTCCTGTTCTTTTTTATGAAAGCTTGGGTATGTGTTTTGTCACAGCAGAATCATCTCAGAAGAGCCCACAAATATGTATATCCTTAGGTACATAAACTTCAATGTTTGGAAGAGCATGAATGTGTCTGTTACTAAAATAAAATTATAGGTACAAAACAATGGAGAATAACGAATGACACAGATGATTTTTCCTTCTTTTTCATTTAAATTTTATATAGATCTTATCTTTAATATGCAATTTGCTGTGTTCTTCCTAACATTTCTCATTTTCCAAAGTGACCTTGTTTTCTTTAGCCGTGCACCCTCTATTCAAGGTCTTGATTTTCAGTCAATCAGATCTATTCATCTTGCTTTTCAGCCAGCTAAGTATGCTGGTAGGCATGCTGCGGGGAGAGGTTAGGCTCCCTGAAGATCCTAATGAAATGATTCTTTGCATTTTGTTTGTTTAAACATCTCTAACCAAAAGTTTTTTCTTGCAAATATGAATGTCTTTGAGGATGTGATAATAGTAACCTCTCTCTCCCTCCCTCTTTCTCTCTCTCTCCTCACCTTAATTAAAATTTTCTTCTAGGGAGGGGAATGGGTTGAGGACAGAAATAAGTTGACAGACGAAGTAATTCTCATCTTAACACCTAAAATTTCAGAGATAGAAAGGGACCATGTGGCACTTTTCTTTAGTAGATGATGCCATAATATTGTAGAATTCTAATGATAGAAGTGAAATTTTTGAATTATATATTTCTAGGATAGAGGTAATATGCCCTCCCAGTAATAACATCTAACTTCTTCTGTATTTTAAATTCTGAAACCTAAAGCCATGGTAGTTCTGGAATTACCAGATATAAAAGAAATCTTTTTTAGCTCTTTCTCTGAAGTTTAAAGCCAGTTTATTAACAAGAAGTACAATTTAAGACTGTTTAAATAAATCAAGTTCCTATAGTCTCTAATATTTAATCCTTCAGCCCCATTACTATTAATTTGCATAGATGAATTTTTAAAAGTCCATGATGCTATATTTTCCACCTAAATTACATATTCCATTCAAATAAAAGGATGGATCAAGATCCTCTCGTGTTCCACCATATCTCAATAAAAATAATTTACACAGCCACAATACCATTTTTATTATCAGATGTGTGTCTGTTATTAAATATTCCATTAGAGGACCAGATTAGTAATACATTTTTTCATTTATTAGTACATGTTTTTAGTACACAATGTTTATACTCCTTGTGTAGTGTTGGTGCATGCAGAGAACACATCTTCATTCCATTTTACATCCCCTTTTTCTCCTCTCCCTCCCCTCACCTTCCATCTCTTGGTCCACTTCCCACTTGAGAGAGATCTATTTCTCTACTTTCTATTATCTATCTTTTATTTTTCTCTTCATCCATAATTTGGTTTTCTCATATAAGAGAAACCATGAGATATTTAAGCATGTGTGTCTGATTTATTTCACTTAACGGTATGGTCTCAAAGTACATCCATCCATTATTCTATGTATTTTGATTAAGAAATTCCAATTTGAATAGTTAATTTGAACAAATATAAAATATTTCTTGAACTATTATTATTATTATTATTACATCTAGTCTAGCCAACACCTCCAAGACACTAAAAAGCTTCACAATACTCTCCCATAAGCACCTGCTCTGTTTGATTATGAAGCTGAGCTCTGAGGAAAAAAGGAAAAACTCTACTTCTATGACTGCAGGTTGCTCATTCATGATGGGGATGAAACCCTGGTCTTGACATTTTTTAACAGTGTAATTTTCACCATTAGAAGTTCAGTTTTATCCTTTTACATATCTTACATATTTGTACTTAACTTTTTGAACATATGGGGTACAATTATAATACTTGTTGTAATTTCCCAGTAGTCTTCTAACATCTGTGCCATTCTGAGTCTATTTTGAGTGATTGTCTCATTATAGTACATATTTTTATGTTTCTTTGTACTCCTGAAATCTTTCATTGAATATCATACATAATTTTACCTTGAGGTGGTGCTGAATATTTTTTAAATTCATGAAAATTTTGCTGAGTTTGACTGGGTCATATCTAAGTTCCTGGAAGGTTTTAATCATTTGGAATTTTGCCTTTAAGATTTTATTTGCTCTCAGAAAGACCATCAGTTATGTGCTTTAATGTGTAATTTATAGATGATAAAAAAACAATTTTGAGAGACTATGTAAAATCATATCCCTGGGTGCAGTATGTTTACAAATATTATCATTAAAGAATTTGGGGCTGGTGAGATGGCTCAGCGGCGTAAGTGCCTGCCTTGCAAGCACGAGGGCCCGAGTTCGACTCCCGGAACCCACATACGAAAAAGGGGCCGGTGATATTGCTCAGCGGCACGGGTGCTTGTTGGCGCGCGAGGTCCTGAGGTCGACCCCCCGGTACCCACAAAAAAAAAAAAGAATTTGAATTCACATTCCTCTGATTCTAAAGAAAACATGCTGGCACTCTTCCTATTACCCTCTTTTTAAAATTAACTCATTTACAAGATGAAAATTCTTCAAAAATACCTTAAATATAAATTTGATTATGTGTTAAACAACAACTTAGTAGTTTTGTTATTTCTGACTAGGTAACAATTTACTGTGCTAATCCAATCTTTCCACTTAACAATAACTGTATATTGCTATAATGTGTGGAGAATGCAGAGCTATAAGTTACATTGGAAATAAAAATATCCTTATATTTTACATTATAAAAAATTTTACTGTGCCAGGAATAGTTGGGAGTATTCTAAAATATTTATTTGCGATAATGTCTTAAGCAAATATTTTCTATTAAAAATAAACCCAATCATTAACTATATCACTGATCCAGAAGAAATATGGTTTGAGATTTTAGCTTCAGAGATGACATTAATTCTCATATTTACATTTCACTTAATTTACTTTGAATAAATACTTTTATGTTCTTTTTTGTAACTAGAAGTATCCCTCTCTTGAACTCAAACTAGTAACAATAAAAAAAGGCTTATATTATTAAAATCAGAAAATGTAAAATCAGAATGACCCATGCACCTGTACTACACATTCACCTAGTCAGATCACATATGCATATATAATATATATATATAATATGTACATATAATATATATGCATATGTCTATGTAATATACATATACATATATAATATGTATATATAATTTTTACTTTCATGGTATTTATTCTTGAATAAACTATAATGAATAGTTCTTATTCCTTGTTTTTGTCACCCATTTTATGAACCCATACAGAAATTATGAAAATCCTTACTTTATGAAGCAGAAATGCTCTCATTTTAGACTATGAAAATACCAACTATTTGGCTTATGACCATCCCTTAAAGCTATGGCTAGCATATGACCTCAGTTGCATCCATCAGTTGTATCCACTCTGGAGAATCGACTGGATTAACAATAAAAGATTGCTCAGAATGTATTCTGGCAATAAGAAACAGAAACTACTCTCAGTATGCAGAAGCATAGCAGTGATTCAAATGGTAGCACTTGGTGTCTCACATCATTGATATTTGTAGTTCCAACTGCTGTGATGCTGCTCTGACTGTCACAGTAGGTTGTTTCCTGAACTGGTCCTACAGTGTGATTCCTAGGCATAATTTTATGCTGTTAATCTCTAATCATGTTTCTTGAACCTTTCAATGATTCAGTTAGCTACCCAGTAGCATTTTAGTAAGCTTATTTTCTATTTAATTGGGCCAAAGAAAGACATGGTTACTCTGACTGAAAAAAAAATGATACCGGGAGAGATTAGAGACAACAGATCATTAAGGATATAGGAGAAATTACCATTATCTACCCTGATTGGCACTAGAGGTAGTAAATCATGAATTAGTAAGCAACAATACTCTGGTATCTTATACTACAGAATGAGAAAGTAATTATTTAAATTATCCATGGAATGTCCTCATACTGAGTATCCGTTAATGATCTGACTAGGTAAAATCAGTTAGTAGCTGACATAATAAAGTATGAAGGTCATGAATATTTCACTTCAGTAGGGTGGAATAATTGCTTGTAAAAGCACTGGGATATGGAAATATGGGAATGTTATGCTTGTCTTAAATTCTCACTTCAAGCTAGTGTTCAAATATCATTCCCTTTCTATTGGTGTGGCAAATGTTTTAATTCTTGCATCCACAAGTTTGAGATAAAACAACCACTCAAAATTTAATTTGAAGGTTGCCACATTATAAAAGATTAATTGAAAAATTGAAATAAAGTACTGATTGCAAAAGAGCTGGGCCTCTTTCTAGTGGGGTGAGGCTTAAACGGTGGATTCTCATAAGGAATAGCTGAATCCTCAGCCCTCCCTTAGCTAATATTTTACAGAAAATCAGTCCATTTTCCAATCTTTACTGAGATATTTTTTCACCATAGTTGGAGCCATGTAATGACCTTTACAAGAGGAACAACCTAGAAAGTGGAAGCCAACTCTTCATAACATCTTCATCTTGCATACTTCATGCCTTGAATGCTACAAGTCTACTGTATGGAGTGGAAGCTTGTGACAACGGTATGATAATTTAAGTCCAGTTCACTGTCTTACTACTAGGATGCAGAGAATTCCAAAAAATACTTTATTAGTTTGTGAATATGCCACTAAGGAGGTACACTTTGTCACAGGCAAAATACCATCTCATCTTAGCTGCATGTCCCAAGGAATAAAAGCTAATGTTTTGAAGGGTCCATGAGAAGTTTTTGGAGCTTCCTTTATCTACTGAAATATGTCAGTAAGCTTTCTGAAAGAAGCTCGGTGATCAGTTTCACCTTTACAGGTTTGACAGTTTCAGGTTTGGTGACTCCAATTATATTCTGTTTTTAAATTTTTCAGTTGTCTGATGTGGAAGTCAGATTATTCAGACGTATGAAAGAGGTTTAATATAAATTTGGTCAGATAGCAAATTGAGGCTGCTGTTCTATATGTGGGTGTCTTCAATAGAACAAATCAATAAAGTTCTAAGGGACCTGCTTTGTAGCTATTGATTAGATAGATGCTTTTATCCTATTAGCCTAAAAAACTGAGAAAATAAAAAATATGCTTGTAACTGAAAAGACAACAGTATTATAGCACTTCATGTCTCAACTTTCTCACTCTATATTACAGTTTAGCTCAAATGGACCTTGACCTTCTTACATTACATCTATCTTCCATTTTTATGACATCATGTTCAGAGAGCCTAGAGATTGCTAAGTACACTAAACTAAGAGTCTGGTTGAGAACTCTGTGTATCAAAAGGCCAGAAACGAATAGTATAAATGTTCAGAAACTTTACTGAAGTGAATTGAGATTAGTAATGATTCTGATCTTAAATGTTCCACAAAGGCTCACATGCTAAAGGCCCGATCGCCAACTTTTGTCATTACTGAAACCGGCATTTAGGACATGGGGCCTTATGGAAGGAAGTTAGATCACTGGGGGTGTGTCCCTAAGTTGAATATTTGGACCTTGAAACCTTTGTTTCTTTTACTCTTATCCCTCTTTTTATCTGTATATAAAAGAAACAATGTATTTGAGAGTGATTCCATACTATGGATAGACAAAATTTACACTCTATATGTCTGCCTGTTTGTGTCTCTCTGTGACTCTGTGTCTGTCTTCGATTCTCTCTCCCTCCTCCCCTCTCTCTCTCTCTTTCTTTTTCTCCTGGGTACCGTGAGTTGAAGAGCCTTGCCCCACCACATACTCCCTGCCATGATATTCAATGTCACCACAGGCCCAAAATCAAAGTAGCCAAGTGATGATGGACTGAAATCTCCAAAACCATGAGCAATATGTCTTTACTCATTTTAAGTAGATTATATCAGGTACTTTGTCACAGTAATGAAAAGCTGACTAACACAATTATAAAGCTCTTCTCAAAACTTAAGGATTAGTAGACACATGTTTTGCTCCCTAATTTAGTGACAAATATACTATTTGGAGGACTTTGGAGGCAGCATAGTCTGTATTGCAATGTGGTTGCTTCAATATATTTTCCAACCCATGGGTTTAGAACAAGAGAAGACTTTGAAGCTGGAACAAATTGAAGTGTAAACATTTCTAACTTTAGATCTTATGATTCAATGAATCTAATACTGTCCAGATATCCATGACAGATTAGAAAACAGTGTGAAGCCTTGATAGGAGAATTGGGGTGAAACACTTAGAATTTTAGAGCATAGCCCTATATTTAAGAAAAAAAAAGCACACAATTCATGACTTGTTATCAGGCCTTGATAGAGACAAAATTGTGACTCAGAAACACTGAACAGTTTATTTGAACTGCCAATCATAATATGAGTGTTTACTGATACATATAGTGATGTTTCTTTATACTCCCATCAAAAAGAATGTGTTCTGTACAGAGTCCAAAGAATACTAAAATATAAGTTCTTAATCTTGACATGTCTAATAACAAAAGGAAAAGGGAGTCTGCAAGTTCATAACAACTTTATGCACTCAGCTCATCAAGAACTCCAGGACAAGGTTTTGGATGAGATACCTAGGTGAAAAACTCTTAAACAGCTGAGGTACTACTAAAGAAGAAAGAGAACTACAGCCACATGAAAAGTTGCAGAAAGTAAGAATGCAGCACCTGCTTATATTTTTTCACTGTGTTATAGCATGTTTACGCTGGCATTGTCTATGAAACATTTCCCTGGTTTACACTTTCAGAAGAATGCTTCTTGGGTTTTAATGACCAAATTTCATAGATTGTACAATCTCTCAACAATTTTAAGTCAGTATTGTGTTGCTGAAAGTATATGTATGCTGTCAAAATATAATACATTATCATAATGTATGAGAAGAGCCTAAGGTATATTCCTAATAAAATTGGTAGAAAGCCACAATCACATATACACAATGCGAAAAGTGTTCTATTAATCAAGGGTATATGTATCTAGGTTTTCTAGCACTGAGAGCTTCAATTTTACTGCATTTATAGATACATCATAAGCATTTTATGTTTAACAGAGTAAAGTTTGTTGCTAAAATATATTTGTGTTACCATACTTTCATAATAAATTATTTAGGAGTTTGAGTTGATGTGGAACACAAAACACTTCCTATATAAAATAAAAGAAAATATCCTCCTGGTTATTATTTTCATGCAAAATGTGTGATTATCAGGAATAGGTTGCACATGATGAATTAGAAGTAATTGTACTTTAATGAATTTTCCTCAAATATCCCCTTGCTTTTTTTTTTCAGTGCTAGGGATCAAAACCAAGGACTCATACATGCTTGTTATTTTGTTTTTATAGTAAGACTTAATTATGATGCTCATTTTACAACTAGTGCAATCTGAGGCAATTTTGATCCCCACTGGTATTTGGAAACCTTTGGAAATATTTTTCATTGTCACAACTGAAGGAGATACGTTACTTACATCTAGTAAGTAGATAACAGAGACACTGCCAAACATTCTACCTTGCACAGTTCATCCCCTTATAATGAAGAATTATAAGGATCAAATGTCAGTAGTGCTGAGATAGGAAACTCTATTCTATTTCTACTAAATGAAATAGACCATTTTCATTTAGTAGGGATAGTTACAAATTATCACATTGTTTTAACAGAACTGGAGACATAGAAAACAAAATCTGAGCGTTGATGTGTTAATGTATGAGGAAAACCCTAAAGACTGGTTTGCCATTTTTTGGGCTGTACAGTGTCTTAAATCATTCCCTATGTTTTAATAATCTCCCACTTTATTGTGCAAATTATCCTTCCATTCTAGAAGCTAAAAATTTTGCTTTTTTTAGACTCCTTAGAAAGTAGGGCAGTAAGACTAGCATTAGGTTCTGTCAAATGTGCTGCAGATTTAGAATTAGAAGCTGCAAGTGATATAGAAAAGAATGGCAGTTATAGAATCTATTCTAGTCACAAAAAGACCAGTAGTGAAAGCAACATTCAGTTTCCAGAAGTACAGCATCTAATGTCCTGTGTTTTTAAGCTCACCATTACAATCTGTTAATCAAGTAATTCAACAGTAGTGGTGTGGTATCTTCACCAGATTAGAACACAAAATAATTTTAGGTATTTCTCCTGGCTGGTGGTATAGGCTCATGCTTTTCTGAGACTTCTGACAATTCTCTGAAGTAAACTGTATCATTATATTATCTATTTTCTTCTTACAGTTGACTAAATTAAATCATGTTTCTTAAAACTAAAAATTCTATTTGTAACACTCAAATATTATTTAGTAATCTCCACCCATTTGCCTTGTCTCCACCTAGAGAAAGCCATAAAAATAGGGCACAGTGCTCTTGCTTACAGGAGGATTGTAATTTAATAGGTATGTGTTTGTGCAAAAAATTATGAAGGCACAGCTAAAAAATTGTGTTTCTTCCTTAATTAGTGGATTAAGTAAAATGTTTAATTCCTGAACATTTGGAGAAATTGTTAAATCATTTTTGTTACTGATTTCTAATTCAATATCTTAATGGTCAAAGCATATTTGTTATTTTGATATTTGAAATACATCGAGGCATTGGTTTAAGTACAATTTTATAATGAATTTTTGAATATGGTCTTGATACATTTGAAAAGTGATGTCTTCCACTGTTGAATAGTGTAATGTACATTTCAATTTGATCATGTTTGATATTTGTTTAAAAATCTTCTATGGATACTCGACTGATTATTCCTCTTACCACTGACAAAATTGTGTTTCAGATCCCCCTCATCATTATTGTGGATTGACAAATTTATTCCTTTCCCTGTCAAATCTTGCTGTATGAATTTTTAGGAAACATTCCTATTTGTATGAAATTTTAGAATTATTACATCATTTTAGAGAACTAATCCTTTAATCATTAAGAAATGTGAAATTACATAAATAATCCATAAGAATGAATACAATCATTTAACAAGAGTGTTGAATATAAATTCAATATGAAAAAAATCAATTATGTTTATGTAGACCAATAGCAAATAGAAAATGAAATTCAAGAAAAATGTTTCTTTCATTCAACGTTATATTTGAAAATTGGGACAGGGGAATTAGAGGAGGAGGGAAGGAAGGGAGGGGGAAGGGGATTAAAAACAAATAAGCTGTAATATGTACATGTACCCATTCCCCAAGATAACTGTAAACTGCATGTACTCCAAACACGTACTAAGAAAACAAAAATAAAAATTTAAAAAGTTCCTCTTTACAGTAGCACCTAGAAATTGAAATACATCAGAGAAAAATCTAATGAAGACCTCTAAACCATAGTACTATGAATCACTACCAGGAAAGTTAAAGAATGCCCAATTAAATAAGGAATATACTATGTTCATGGACTAAGGATTCAACTCATTGAAGTCAGGAAAGTACAAGTTAATCTAGGTTTTAATGTAATCAAAGCTCATTATTTTTTGTTCCTTTTATTTTTTGTTTTGCCATTGTATCTTTTAACCTGTTTATTTCTCCTTTGTTCCTTTGTGGAAATTGACAGTGGTTTAAGAAATACTGGAAATGTCTCCCTCATAGATTGTGAGATCCCACATTTAAATATTTGTTGTGTAATTTGACTTTCATTGCTTTTTTAAATTGCACTCCTCCACTTTCCTTGGAGATGTAGCAGTTTAAGGCTTGTAAATAATTTATGTTTCAACACAATAAAAGGTTGAAGGACAGAAGTAGAAGGGTAAAGAAAGGAAAATGAGATCAATAAGACAACCACAGACTTCATGAACAGGCCTTTTTCTATCTATCAAATCTACTTAGACTAACTGTGCTTAACAATATTCATACAATCAGGTGAATATACTTTTCCTACTTATTGATTTCCTTTCTGATAGGTCTGACTGCCATCTCCCCCTCCCCAGTCTCCTGAGTTCCTGAGCTCCAAGAACAATCACAGCCCATTCGTACACCCTGTAGCACCCCTCCTGAGCCCAGAAACAATGTCTATAGTACCTAGGACATGACACATCCACCCCACCTGCTAGATCACAGTGCCTATTTCTGTAGTCATGTACTCAGCCACCCTCAGTCTCACACCCCCTTTCATGTCACCCCACCTAAGTCCACCCCACTAACACCCCTACCCTATTCATAAAATACCCAGCTCAATATACTGGACTCGGGCTCTCCCCTTTGTAGTTAATCCAGGAGATCCCACTCAGAATCCTCAAATTCAGGCTCCCTGTGCTTTTTTACTAGGTTGTCACCATTTACTAACATCTGGCACCAAAAACCCAAGAGGTGGTGGTCCAGAGACCCCACCCCAGCGTGGAGCTGTACCACCTCAACCTATTTTTGGCAATAAGAACCAGTGGCCTCACTGCCTCCAGCCCACCAGATACCTCTTCCCAGCATCTCCTCCACTTAAATACTGCCACTCAAGATTATGGGGTAAGTTCTCCTGAGGAGTATTCAAGGGTGTCCATCCCTCCAGTTGGTCACCCAACTTCTAATTAGGCCCAGGCTCCAGATTTGGCCAGGATACAAAAGACTTACCTGGATGCGGGTTGTTTGGTTTTTCCTTTTTTTCTGGCTCTCAGTGTTCATCTGGGGGATGATCCTTTCAATACTGATTGCCCTTCATCCCGCTGGACACTTTTGGACCTGACCTACCATGGAGGAACTGCCTCTGCCCTTCCTAAAGACACCCTCCAAGGTGCCTCCTCAATAACTTCTCCTTCCAATCTTATTTCAAGCCAAAACGCCCCATCTCTTTCTGTAACGTGGCTGGCCCACATTACAAGCTAGCCAATGGCTCTCTCTGGCATAGACATGGTTCATTCAACTTTTGGATTCTCTCTGATGTTGACCACTTTCTCCAAACTTCAGGCAAATAGGAAGAGTTCCCCCCGTGATCAGGCCTTTTTACCCTCCACTCTCGTTCCTCCCTCTATTCATTCTGCTCTACTTCACACCAGATAATAACTTACTCCCCACCTCCATGCCAGCCTTTGGTCGCAGACTCTTCTTCACACAAAAACTTCAATCCCACAAATTAACCTCCACCTCCATTCCCCTCACCCCCTCCCTCAGCAACAGTGATCCAGTCTTCCTCCAAGCAGACCACCCTTACTGAGTCCACCGAGACCCCGACTGAAACTCCTCTACCCTCTACATCAAACCCCTCACATTCATATCTTTCTCACCACCACTCTCCTCTCCAGTGAGGGTCAAGTTTGGAGGATAGCCGGCCATACAGCTGATGAGGCCCACTTTTAACATAATCAAAAATTCCCTGGGAGAGTTGCCATTCTTAGAAAGGACGCTAGATGGAGCCATAAGCTTAGTCAGAGATCTGGGAAACCACCAAGACTTTATCTAATACTGTACATTCTCACAGGTCCAGACAAGGACTCCATTAAATCCATCAACTGTGACAATCTCCAAAAAGTCTATCAAGACCCCCAAGAAAGCCTGGCCTAGTTTATAGCCTGGCTCACAGGGGCACTAAAAGTGCATACGTGCTTAGATTCCTGCTTTGCCAAGGAATAACTTTTTCTCAAGACTTATTTCATTTCCCAGGCAGCCTCTGACATTAGGGAAAAGTTCAAAAATTTCAAGGATGGCCCTTAAACATCTATGACTGATCTCATCACTACTGCCTTCAGGGTCTACCAAAACTGAGAACTTGACAGAGAGGTCTCCAGAAAAACAGCCAATAAATCTGCCCTGAAGCTTCTCACAACATTCTGGTCAGGCTTTTAATTTGACAAAACAGGACACTGAGCAAAGCAATGCCCAAATCCGTGGCCCCCCACAAAACCCTGTCCACTATGCAGTTTAGAGGGCCACTGGAAGATGGACTGTCCCAGCTCCAACATGCAGGTGGGGCCATCCACACCCACACCCTACCTGCTGACCTAATGGGACCTGTTCTAGCTGAAGACTGATGGGGCTCATGCCTCTTGCACCCCCAGTCCATCACCACAAGAGAGCCAGGGTAACTCTTCTGATCCAGGGTAAGTCTATCTCATCTCTCCTCATGCAGGGGCCAATTGTCCCTGTCTATCTTCGTCCAAATGCAAATATCTCAGTTTACATCTCAAGTGACCATTACCCTGTTTCTCACCAATCCTCCCTACCAGCCCTACAACTTCACCCCCACTCAGGAGGAAGCAGCTTCATGACAATCCACACCCCCATACCCAACCCCTTACCTCTTTTTATTTCTATTGTCTTTAACAACCATGAAATGATAGATCTGACCTCCGTATGCCCCCCAAGCCACCTGAGTTCCTGAGCTCCAAGAACAATCACAGCCCATTCCTACATCTTGCAGCCCAACTCCTGGGCCCAGGAACAATACCTACAGTACATAGGACATGACACACTTGCCCCACATGCTAGATCACAAAACCTGTTGTTATAGTCATGTATTTAGTCATTCTCAATCTCACCTCCCCACTTCATATCAACCCACCTAAGCCCATCCAACTAACTCCCCTACCTTATCCATAAAAGACCCAGCTCAATAAACTGGACTCCAACTTTCTTTTGGAGTTACTCCAGGAAGTTCTTCTTGGAGGGCCAAATTCAGGCTAGCTGTGTTCCTTACTAAGTCATCACTGTTTACCTAACACTTTCTATTCCATATGAGCTACCATCAATCAGCCAGCACTTGTAAAATCCAGAATTTTATTTTATGTTGTTCTTTTATACTGGTTTGCAAAACATATTTCACTCTTTTCAGCACACAGAAAAAATGTTTTGATGTTTTTGACTATATGGTTAATTTGTCACATAGTAGAGTATTGGACTGATAGCAAAATTATTAAATACTTCTCAATATTTAATATGTGACCATTTCTCTGATAAATTGCTTAGCTCAGCAGATCATATTTTCCTCATTTGTAAAATGAAGGGGCTGAAATAGTTCATGAATTGATTCTCTTCCACCCCTTTAAGAGTGCATGACTTTTAATCAGATGTTCATTTGATTATTCAGAGAACACTTTCTAAGAACAAGATGATAATTATAGATGACTCCTTTCTTTTAGTGGTACCAATTTTTTTCTAAAATCATTTCCAGTTCATAAATAGACATAAATAACCTTTTAATAAAGAAAATGTAACTAGTACAGTTGATCTTAGCAAAAAGACTGAGAAGCAATAGGGGAACTATGGTAAAATTTAAATTTTACTAAGTTTAAAAAGTTGAAGACATCAAGTATTAAAAAATACTTTTTATGTCTCACAGGATCGGATAAAAACAATGTTCTAAATCATCCAGAAATGCTGAAATGGCAAACCATTTATTCTGTGTATGACACTTATATTAACATGAAACTGATCCCTCAAATACAGTTTCTAGTTCAAAATAGTATCTAATTTATTCTGAAAAAATACGAAAAAATAATTTATTCCTTAGATTTAAATTAACACGCCAAAAGAGACGTAAAATGTCTGTGCTGCATCAAAAGAAATCACCAACGGAGTGAAAGGAAAACCCACAGAGTGGGAGAAATTTTTAACCAACTGTCCCTAAGACAAAGGACTTCTATCTAGAACATATAAAGAATTGAAAAAAATCAGGCCCCCAAAATTCAAAGACTCAGTCCAGAAATTGGCATCTGAGATGCATACACACTTCTCAGATGAAGAAATACAAATGGCAAATAAATACATGAAAAAATGTTTGACATAATCGGTCATTTGAGAAATGCAAATTAAAACAATGCTGAGATTCCATCTCACTCCAGAAAGAATGGCTATCATCAAAAAATCAACCAATAACGAATGCTGGCGGGGCTATTGGGAAAAAGGAATCCTTCTCCACTGTTGGTGGCTGTGTAGACTGTTACAAGCACTGTGGAAATCAGTGTGGCGATTCCTCAAAAAACTTGGATTGGAGGTCCCATTTGACCCAGCTATTCCCCTTCTGTGTATTTTCCCAGAAGAATTAAAAACATCATACCACAGCGATAGATGTGCACCCATGTTTATAGCAGCACAATTTGTAATAGCTAAAACTTGGAAACAACCCAAATGCCCATCAACCGAGGAATGGATAAAAAAGATGTGATATTTTTATACAATGAAGTACTACTCAGCTATAAAGAAGGATAAACTTGAGGCTTTTTTAAGTAAATGGATGTAACTGGAGACCATACTCATAAGTGAAATAAGTCAGACTCTCATGTGTAAACACTGTGTTGTCTCCCTAGTATAAGAAACTGAAAGAATAAATAAGAACCAAAATGTATGATAGATATTGTGAAAGGGGAAGAAACTGCTCAAAAGGGAACAGCAACTGGGATGGGGAAAGGAGAAAAGAAAGAAGGGGAAAGAAAAAAATATATATATACAAGATAGCTAAGATAATTATATTACTAATTTCTATTAGTTAATTGAAAAGAACGGTTTGTGCTTACCTTGTTTGTTCAATTTTTCATGCCTATATCTTTTAATCTTAGCAACTACTTTGAAGATAATAATATGCAATATATTAACCATTATTAATCTCCTATTATCTTGTTTTGAAATTCTGTATCATTGTTTTTGTTGTTTTTTCTCTTCAAAAAAAAAACTGCACTAGGTAGCATTTTAAAAGTATAACCTTCTGATGTTAGAATACCCTCACTTGAGACAGGCAAATTAAGTAGGTGAATTACTAAAATGCTTGCAAACTCTACAATCTAATGATTTTACATATGGTTTTATCAATCAACAAATCATGAAATTTAAATTATAATCTTTGAAATTGGAGGATTTGGTTATAGAGAGTTCAGAGTTTATGAAAAAGGACTGGATACAAATAATAAAACAGTCATTTATTTAACATTTTTAAATTCATTAGATGTGATTACAGAAAAATACTCTTTTAAAATGGAATATGTTGTTTGAAATATATGAACACATCAATGTATGCATAAATAATATTTTTGGAATGTAGAGGTTAAAAGGTAGTTGATCAGTAATAATATCTATATTGAGTAGTTAATAAATATCACACACTGCTTAAATGTTTAAAATGCAGTAATTCATTTCATCCAATGATTATTAATTTCATTTCACAGATTCAGAAATCAAGGCTCAGGACAATTAAATATGTAATTGTTCAATAAGTAAAGAAAGTAATCATGATCAAATTAAAGTTGGTTAGTTTCAGTCTGTTCAATCTTATCCACAGCATTAATTTACTTTCTTAGGATGTCCTTAGGAAAATGGACTATGTTAAAATTATATGAAAGAGATAAAGTAGATTAAATTGAGTTTCTGATCAAAAAAGAATATTTACAAAAGTGTCATTTAAAAAATATTTATCTGGTAATGAAAGTAGACCAAATTAAATATCAGTGGAGCCTAGGTTTGGATGCTTGGGGCCCTCCATTTATTTGCTCATTTAACAAATATTCAATGAGTTAGTCTCTGTTCTTTGTGCTTAGGCTAAATGAATGAACAAAGCATACAGAAAAGTCTGACCTCTTGGATTTTATCTTTCAATGGACTCACAGACTAGTTACTGTATTTAAGGACCAGCCAAAGAGAGTAGCAATGAGCTTGCAGAATAGAGAATAAGTTGAAAAATATTTAAATAACATTTTATCTAAATGTTATGGCACAGGTAGAAGGGTAAGAAAATCAGAAAGGGGGACTAGCTATAGAGAAATAAATGGGTTTGAATAGATGACTTGAAGTAATAACAAGATATCCTTTTGTGAATGTTTAGAATGCAACAACATGAAGTTGAAGCCTACATAGAGGTAAACAATGTAGATACTAGAGCCATTAGCATTATTATTACATAATATTTAAGCCAAAGACTGATCTTAGTTGGAACTGTAAAATTGAATACCTTTCTGATGGAGATGGAAAACAAGCAGGAGAAAAATAGAACACTGAATTCCAAAAATAATGGGATGGGAAAAAGAAACAGAGGCTCTCAAGCTAAGAAAATTGATTTAGTAGTTAAATATATAAGAAGAACAACAAGGTAGTGTGAAACTAAATAACAGAGATATGTTTCACTTAAGTTTAATTAAAATTTATTCAGGAATAACATTGCAATGAGAGCATGCAAAAATAGTGGTATAGGAAGAGGAAAACAAGAAGCATGCAAGATAACAAATTAATTAATTGAATATGTAAGAAGAGTAACAAGGTAGTATACAGTCAATTCAAAGAAAAATAAATCGTCCATTTTGGTCAGTAAAATATCAAAAGCTATTGAGATTTGAAAGTAAATGAAACAAGAAAAACATTTGCATTTAGGAATTATAAAGCTATAATTAATGCTCAAAATAAAATCTTGGTGAAATCCTGAATGAAATCAAGATACAGAGAGAATGTGAAGAGTGCATATAGGCCACTTGTTTTATGCATATCTCTGTATATGTAAAGGGATATATTAGTTAATCTTGTCTGTCAAAGGGAGTAGATAAAGAATCTTCTGCATAGGTGATTGTGAGGGCACTATCCTGGTAGCTGATTGAGCTATTAGGAGATGGAGCCTAGCGGAGGAAGTGGGTCATGGGGGTTTGACCTTGTTATCTGGTCTCCATCCCCTTTCTCTCTGGCACTTTCCCACCCCCTTCGCTTCCCTGCCACCACTAGTTAGCAGCTTTCCCCTACCATGCCCTTACACTATAACTCTACTGTGAAGCCAGCACACCATAGACCAAAACTGTGAGCCAAAACAAACCTCTTCTCCCTTAAGTTGTGGGTGTCAGATTTTAGGTATTTTGTCCCAGCAAGGGAAACTAATACAGGCATGGACTATTAGGAGAAAGGGCTTCCTTTATTTTGGTAGAAAGCCAAGAACACCAAAGAACTGTGAAGCTTCAAATGAGTTGGTGGCTAGAGAAAACTTCACTTAGCCATTAAAATGTGATTCTCAGTAAGAGATCTGAATTAATTCATTCCATTTTTCACTACTATGAGTATATGCAACTAAGAAAGTCATAGACCCTGTCAATTGTTTGTAATGATTGTTGCTCATTTCCTAGGAGTTTTTTCTTAATCTACTATCTTTTACCTCCTTGTTTCAACCTTATAATAGCATTTTAGTGTAGAGGGAATAGAACAATAATGCTGGACTCATTTATAATTCCATCTCTTCTAACATCCTCTCACATGAAATGCAGTTAGGATTAATTAAAAAAAAAAAGTGGCCAAATAAGAAAACTCTCTTTTAAAAAGATTTTTAAAACATCTTTTGTTCTAAAAGGCAGATATAAATCACTAACAGCGTACATTCAGGTACTGTATTAGTTAGGGGTATTTATTTTTTTTTGTGGGTACCGGGGGGTCGACCTCAGGACCTCACGCGCCAGCAGGCGCCCGTGCCGCTGAGCGATATCACCGGCCCCTTTTTCCTATGTGGGTTCCGGGAGTCAAACTCAGGCCCTGGCGCTTGCAGGGCAGGCGCTTAAGCCGCTGAGCCATCTCACCGGCCCCCTAGGGGTATTTTATTTTACAAAAATCTGTCTTTCATTCAAGTTTGTCCCAGTATAATTGTGCCCTCTACAGTCTTATCAAGTGAACAAAGGTGATTTTAGCTTGAAAGAAATCTGAAAAATGTCTGATAAACAACACTCTGTTTTAGTCAGACAAACAATATTTAGTTCTCTATAAAAAGGCCATAACTCATTTAATTTGGATAATTCTCTAACATAAAAGGTATCTGCTGAATTTAACAGGTGGACGCATTACTGCCTGTGTGGTAATCACTGGAAAAGAAAATCAAGTTTTATGCAAATCTAATTTTCTCCCCCAATGCTGAAAATATTATTGGTGAAAACCTTGAATTTTGCCTGACTCCTATGAATCTGGAAAACAGCAAAGGTTAAGAAATCTCCCTACTCTTTGTGTTCCCAAAAGCGGCTTATTACAAATAAGCACCCTTCTCCATCTATGACATAGGTAAGATTGCCACTCTTGCACTCCCACCATGTGATGCCATCTCCCATGTTCCGATGCAGCAAGAGGCCTCCAGATGTAGAATCCTGATCTTGAACTTCTGTGACTCAAGAACTGTGGGGTAAATAAATATATTTTCTTAAAAAAAAACACTCAGTCTCAATTGTTATGGCAACAGAAAATGGTCAGTGACACTTCATAAATTATTAGCTATGCTGCTTGTCCCTCCTGACCAACTGGAAGAAAATTATTTTTAAAAGTTTTTCTATTTCCTTCAGGCCCCTGAACTCTAAACCACTCTCAGCCAGAGTTAATGTACAAACCCCCCTCTGAGAATAGGCTGGCTCATGGTAAAATAGTATCGGCTCTGCAACCTTTAAATCCAATTTCCCTGTTATAGCTTTTTTTTTATACCTTTCTTTAAAAGATAAACTCTTTTTGTTTGTTGTTTAAGGTATTTGCAAATATGATGGTCAGAGCTTCTTTTCCAATTGTAATAGTTCTTCTCCCCCTATTGCAGTAGACTTTCCTTTGAAATAATGATTTCAAATGAGGTTTCTCCCTATGAAGTTGAAATATTTTTTTTCATATTTGACATTCACGAATGGTAGAAAGAAGTAAATATTGCTGCATTTACACATATGTGATAATGGGGAATTGAAAACTTCAAGCACTAAATAATTTCATTTATTCAGTGGATTATGAGGGTTAAAGAATATATAAAAGAACCCACAATGAGATGATCATTTAAGCATCTGCTATGTAAAGTACCAGGGTCTCCTCTACTACTAGGTCACAATTAGACCAATTTATTTGTTCAAAACTCTAGCAGGTTAGTGCAGAAGAACAACAGAAAATTAAGACATGAGTTGATAGAAGTGTAGACAAAATGTTATATAAATATTTCACAAAATCATTTTCTATAAATGTCTGCAGTAGGTGACAAGAAAATGATGTGACAGGAAAAGTATTACAGTAGAAGTGATATCTGAGAAGAGCATTAAATGCTAAGTAATAGGACTTCCTCTGATGAGGAAGCTATACAGAGGCATTGAGACAAAAATGCTAAAAAATCCCTCAAAATATATTATGGCTTGTCTGGACAGTAAAAGTAATCAGAATTGACTCAATTATAGAATATGAATATAAGATAATTGAGGGGTAGCTGGAGAGATGAGCAAATACAAAGTACCCTTTTTAGAGGTATGTAGATTGTACAATGAGCAAGTCTAAAAGATGCCATTCATATTAATGTATGAGTGAGTAGCAATTCCTTGAATTGTGCACAATCACATCCAACGAATGAGAGTTTTCATGTCTCAGTAGGTAACAAGCTTGTAGAGTGTTTCTATGTTAAGCTGTTTCTCATTTTTGGAGGATTTTGCTCCATATTCAGTTTTCTAAGGAAAGGGCTCTAAGTTAGAACTTGATTTTTCTTTCTTTTTTCTTCTTTAAATTTTACTACTACTTTTGCAGTACATAATGTTTACATTCCTAATGTGGAATTGGTACATGTGCATAACACATCTGAATTCCTTTTTGCATCCCCCTTCTTAGATTTTTCTCACTGGAAAGACCACACAGGGAAGAAATAATCTTCAAAATTTTAAGAAGAGTTAGACACTGGAAAACCAAAATATGACAAACATCTTTGAAGACAAGGTGTGGAATTTAAAATTTATTTTATTTTCTAAGACAGCAGTTGACAAATTGTATTCTTAAAGAAAGAGTAAACCATGCAGACTGGCCCGTGATAAGGTCTCTGTAGCAACTAATCAACTCTGGCCTTGAAAATAACCAGGCATAATATTCAATATATGGGCTTGGTTGTTTTCCAATAACATTTTGTTTACCTGACTACTGCTTTTAGTTTGCCAAAAAATCCTTTTCTTGGGAATGTGAAGCCTTTCAAGGATTTTAAGACTTTTTGACTAATGAATTGCCATTTCATTTCTGAAGAAGTGAGGTGGTAGTTACAAAAGTCTCACAAAAGATATATTCTATGAGCTAGTGATGTAGCTCAGTGGTATAGCATTTGCCCTGCAGTGGTGTATGACAAGTCTGTCCACTGTGTGTTGACAGACTTCATTCATTCTTCTTGCCCTTGATGTTTACTTATGAAAGCTCAGGGAAGGTTCCCAGAGGTACTTGCTTCTTCTTGGACAGGATCAACACATAGTAATTAGCTATTTATGTAGGCAGATAAGGAACTTTTCTGAAAGTCTGTCCTTCTGTTTGGCAAGGAAAAAAGCAAGGCAAAGTTAGGGGACATGATTCTGAGCCTATTTTAAAGATTTTTTACTTGCATGAGATAAAATTGCTCAGCATTCCAAAAACTGTTATATTTTGCATTTATCTTTCTCTTAACCTCAACAATAACCTCAATTATTTCATGCATTTATGTACAAATGTACATATTGCTTACAATATAGTCAAGGAGTGCTATTTTTAAAGCTGTCAATTGGTTCTTTTGCAGATGTTGTGATGGAAGATTCAACCCATACACTTCATTTTCTAACTAAAGAAGATTCAGACAAGTAGATCCACAATTCAACATCTTAGTACAAGAAATATGCAAAAGGACTGTGTGGGAAGCTTTGATTATAAAGAGCAGAACCTGTCTTTTCCTGAGAAGGAACAATCAAGAAAGCTCCTAGAGGAAGTGTTACATGAGATAAGAAGGATGAATAGAAGTCCCCAAGTGAATAACATAAATTGTCCAATTTTCATTTTTACTCAATTCTAAAAGTATAAAGGAGAAAACCCTCATTCCAGAAAACATAGACATATAAAGCTGCCAGGGCTTCTTAGACTATTTAGTATCTGAATTTGTGGTTGGAATTATGTTTACAATAATTATGTTTCAATTTAAGGAAGTCTGAATGTACTCTACATCAAGCACATAGTGCAGACTCATATTAATAAAAGCAGTGATTCCAATATAATCACAGGGTAAGGTAACAACTCACTATACCTTCTCCAAAGCCTTCTATCCTGCATCTGCTTCCTGTGTTTCTTTCACCTACTCGAGTTCACCAGGACAAGCATTCTCTGAGCACATAGTCTATATGCAGTTGTGGCGAACACATGGTATGCGTGCCTCAGCAGGCATATACAGCCCTCTCTGTCAGCATGGAAGTCAAGTCATCCCACAGCCAAGCCTTGGATAACAGTTGTATTTTTTAAAGTAAAACCTCAGTATTCAGGTTTAATTGCAGTGTTGGCGCTTTGTAATAAATAAGTGGTTTTGGAGTTGCAATTTGGGCACTGGGTCCTTAAAAGATTTTCCATCACTGGTCTATAGCATAGCTCTAGCAAAATTGACAGTGAACAGTAGGCGACATCCCCAAGGAACAGTTGCAGTCTCTTGGATGTCTAAACAATGCCTGAAACCAAGAGCAGAAAAAAGATTTGGCTTATCTGCTCTGAAAAATGCCTAAAAGATTCAATGCATACAGATTCCATATGGTTGAAAGCAAATTGATTTGAAAAGCAAACCATAGATCTTTTTGCTGTGTGTGGGTGTGTGCATGCACATGCCCACATATTTGTATGTTTCATTTTAACAAGTGTTAGGGAGAAAAATGTTATCACAGAAAAAGCATTGATGTCAGATGAATGGGTTTAAAGTCTTCTCAATCTCACCACATGATTTGTTTTTGACTCATTAAACTATTCAGTTATAAATTTTTAAATTAGAAAAAAATAGGCCTTTTCCAACTTTACAATACTATGATTATATGGTCATTTTCACTTTTAGCACTTTCCATCTCAATACTTACTTGTTTGTAAACTCCTAAAAATATATATCAGGCTAATTACCTGCATCTTCTCACTATTGGGTCTGATTCCACTCAAATCAGGTCAGTTGCTCCATAGAAATGGAGGCACTCTCTCTAGAAGGCACATCTAAATCATTTACTACTAACTATGTGATAATATATATTTAATAAAATGCTCCATAACATTAAATTGATGAGTGTGAGGACTTTAGTGTTTCATAAACAAAAATATGTTGAGTAAAGGAGTAAAATATGGATATCACTATTCATCTATTCTTTATATGAGCTTTATTCTTACTACAGCCATTTTTGAAAAGTATGTTTTTACAAGTAAAAAGTAAACTACACACCAAAAATGAAAGTTGTTATTTTGCAAGGACAGGATCTTCCTAATTAACATTTCCTGGTACATTTTCAATAGTATTAGATTTCTCTGTGGTTATATTAATGACACTTTACTCAGTTTTTATATTCTGCAGCCCCTGATAATCTTTTTCAAGAAATATATATACATGAATATTTTTTGGATTATTTTAATAGACTCTTTCATAATGTAAACATCTGTTTCAAGTCCCATTTGTGGTTGAAAAGCCTTACTCCTATAACAAGTTATGGGTTATTTAGTCATTCTCAAAGCAAAAAAATTAAGATATGTGAAACAAAAGTTGAAACCAGAAAAAGTTGTTGCAGAATTCAAGAGATCAGAGAGACCAAGGGGGAAAAAGAAAGATTTGTTTCCAGGATTTCAGATGCACATCAACACAGTCAAACTCATATCCAAAGTGCTGGGTGTTAGAACAAGGGAAAGGTTCTAGTTTTATACATTTGGCTGAGGGGTTGGTCTTTAGAAACTGGGTGGGGGTGGCAAGCAAGAGTACAGAAGCAAGATAAAGCAATTAAGTACTGAGTCTTGAAAGAAGACAGAGCCTTATGAATCTTGTGAGAAAAAGATGAAATAAACTCTGTTTACAGGACATCATTGCCAATCTTATCTGTAATAAAACAAGAAGTTATAGCTATGGGGGTTGAGGGAGCTCAAGGGGGATTGCTCTTTAAGTACCACTTCATTCTTCATTTTGATGCTTTTTACAATAAGTTCTTTTTGTTTTTTTGTTTTTTTTTGTGTGGGTACTGGGTGTCAACCTCAGGACCTCATGCGCCAGCAGGCACCTGTGCCGCTGAGCGATATCACCGGCCCTTTTTTCATATGTGGGTACCAGGAGTCAAACTCAGGACCTCACGATTGCCAGGCAGGCGCTTATGCCGCTGAGCTATCTCACCGGCCATACAATAAGTTTTAATAGAGAACATCGCTATCATTAACATTTACCTTGTTATGGGGGTTTGGCTGTCTATTGGGCAGAAGGACAATTATAAAAAGAAAAGAAAATTATGTATCCTGATGTTGATCCTCAAGATTCAGCCATGTGTAGACTGGTAAGCTTCTGGAATGACCAGAGTAGGGCTGTTGTTTCTTGAGCTTCGGCCGTTTGTAAACTAGGTGGTTTCTGGGGTGACCAGAGCAGGGCTGTTGTCTCTGGTGGCAGCCTGATCTCATCACAGGATCATCTGGTTCTGGTGTTCTGGATCCTGCTGACTTATCTACCTGTCTTGGGCCATTGGTTTCTGTCAACTGCGGTGGATCTAAGGCACAATTTCTGGGACTTTACCAGCAGTAGGGATAGACAAGATTACAATATAAGGCCTATCCCATATGAACCCCAGAGTTGTTGAATTTTATTATTTTTTTAACCAAAACAAATTCTCCAGGTTTGAGTGGATGTATTGGGTCGGTCAGACTTATAGGCACATTTTCCTGTACCCAAACATGAATATTCTGTATGGCTATTTCCAAAGCCTGTATCTGCCTCCTCAGAGACAGTCTTCCTAGTTTACAGACATCTCCTTTAATTTGACCAATGATTGGAGGCAGCCAGCCAAACAGAATCTTTTAAGGGGAATACCCCCTTTGTTTAGTGGGGTATATTGGGCACAAAGAAAGACCATGGGCAAAATTTGGTCCCATATTAAGTGGGTTTCTTGGCAATATTTTTTCAGCAATTGTTTCAGTGTCCAGTTTATGTGTTTCACTTTTTCTGAGCTCTGTGGTAAGTAAGCCACGTGAAGCTTTCATTTTACCTCTAACATCTTTGTGAGCTCCTGGACTGTCTCAGCTACAAATGTGTGTCTATTGTATGACCCCAAGATCAGGGCAGTCCAAATCCTGGGATGATGTCTCTTAGCAGTACCTTGGTCACCTTTTGTGTCTTTTCCATTTGGTGGGGAAAGCTTTTATCCATCCCAAGAAGGTGCAGGAAAGCATGAACATATATCAATAACCTCCTGCTCAAGGAAGTTTCGAGCTCCCATCAGGACATTTTTATGATCCTTCTTTGATATAATTTTTAGATTTTCAAGCTAATCATTTCTTTTTATTTGAAGAATAATTTGAGGTCCATGGGAGGGGTGGCTCCAGGATGATTGGCATAGCTAGGGCCCCCATTTGTGGGGCTGTCATAGCAACCCACTTTGTTTTCCTGTCTGTCTTGTGTTTTTCTGGCTTTTATTGTTCCAATCCTCTCATGCCCCTTGTAGTGTATAATGGCCACTTCCCTTAGGGCCCATACAGCATCTAGGAGCTATAAAATTTTTTTTTGTATTTTATTTCTTTTTTCCCCAGCCATGAGGAGCCCTCTTTTGTTATATTTGGAGTCAGTATAGATGTTAAACATTTCATCCTTTGCCAGCAAAAGAGACTTTGTCAAGTCTGTTAGTTCTACCTTCTGGGCTGAGGTTCTGGTAGGTAGAGGTTGGGCCTCTACCACAGAATCAAGTCACCTTTGCATATCCTGTTGGAGCCCTTTTAGCGCAAATATACAATAATGAAGAGGGGGGCTCCTGGTTTGACTGGGAGCACAGTAGCTCGGTTAAGGGTGTTCATTTTCTCCAGAGTTATGCAGGGATTTTTGCAAAAAAGCCCCTGACACTGAGTCATCCTTGGATTTGACAACCAATGGTGTCCTCTCTGGTCCATTAAGGTTACAACTGAGGGTGATACTCAAATAGTCAGTAGTCCCAAAGTTAACTTACTATCCTCCTGGATCAGCAAGGTTGCGGCAGCAAGCGTCCTAAAGCATGGAGGCCATCCTAGGGCTACAGAGTCTGTTTTCACAAGTATGTCATCAGACGATGTCAGGATCCCATGACCTGGGTTAAAACTAATATGGTCATTGTTTTTGTTTACGGACATATAGGAGCAAAGGCTTCATTATAACTGACAGTTCTAAGGCTGGGGCCTGAGTCAGGGCCTCTTTGATTTGTTTAAATGTTTTCTCCTAGTCAGCTTTGTAGAGGAGGAGCTCCTTTCCCACCCCTTTGGTGGCTTATCTGAGTGGTCTCCATTCTTTTGTTTTTGTTTTTGGTTTTGGTTTTAACCCGTGTCAAGCCCTTCTGTTTTGTTACCTCCTCTGCTTGTAGCCATAGCCTCAATGTCTCATTGGTCTTTAGTTGTCAGCACTTTACTCCCCACTGAGCCTTTCCGTGAGCACATTTAGCTTTTGTCTGCTGCTGTGCCTGTAACTTTGATTTCTCTCACAGCCAGGCCCTTGTTTTTCCTGTAGGGTGTGATTTAGATGTGTCATTTTTTTGCAAAGGAGGCATGCTTGCATTGTAGCTTTGTCTCTAAGTTACATTGACTTATGTCTAGGGCTACCTGTACTTGGCGTGTTTGTTTTGACTCTGTCTTTGTCTGTAGCAGTTGCCTCTCTGCCTCCTTGGCTTGTAGTTGCAGTTCTTCCAGTGAATGTGGAGCTCATTTTTGTTTTTTTCTTTTTCATTTTATTTATTTATTTATTTATTTATTTATTTATTTATTTATTTATTTATTTTAGTTGTCTCAGCTTTAGCCTTCATGTGCAGGGCCACTTTTGCCTCAGCTTGATGCTTGTGTTGGCTCTCCTCTGGCATTTGTCTCCACAAGCACTTAAGATCCTCTTGTGCTTGTCACTTTTGGGTTTTTGTTCCCTCTGTCCATGTCCATAGAGTCTGTAGTTCATCTTTAGCCCTATCATACTGGCTGTGAGTTGTCTCCAGCCTTCGGCATAGCATGTGGATCTCCTGTTTGATGTGTAGTCTGTCAGGTTTGGTTGACCACCTGTTGGGTCTTGGCTTGGACATTTGCCTCTGAACTCTGCCACAAATGTTGTAGCTCTTCCTAGATACTGCATTTTTGCATGTCTACACTTCTTGTTTTCTAATTGTGTTATCTCTTCTTGTATGTGCCATTGTAGTTTTTCGTGTCTTTGGTTGTATTTGTACCTTGGTTTGGGCATGTGTCTCTGTCAACTGTTTTAGTCACTCTGCTTTTTTTTTAAATCTGCAGTTTCTACTGTATTGCTTTATGTTCGGCATATTTGTGAGCATCCTTTGCCTCTTTGTTTGCTCGTCAAGTTGTCACTGTTTCATCATGTTGTTCCAGCATGCTCATGTGTTTTTTTCCTTTGTCTGTAGTTGCTTATGAGCATCATCTTGGGCCAGCTGTAGCTGTTAAGCTGACACCTGTTCTGTTCACTCCCACAGGCATTGGGCCTCTTTCACCTTTACCTTGAGTCATTCAATTTCTTCCAGTGCAGACTTGTGCTGCCTTGTGGCTTCCTCCTTAGTCATCAGGCTCTTTTGTATATGCTCTTTGGCCTCACAGCACCACTGTTTTTTTCTCTCACATTTCTGCAGATGTGTCCCAGCTCCAGTTTTATCTCTGTGTTGTTGAAAGTAGCTTTTTCAAAGCTCACATTCAGTGCAATGATCTTTTTTATTCACTGTCATTGTCTCAGTGTATTTTTTATTAGCCCTTTTTGTCACTTGAGTTTACTCTTTGATGTCATATGCAGCTGGGCCAGGCACTCTTGAATGCCAGCATTGTGCTATGTTGTCTTTTCTTTATCTCTGTGGCCCAAAGTTAATTTGAGCCTGTAGTTTTGGAATATGTCCTTTTTTAGCAGGGCAACCAGACAGTTGGAAGGTAAAGGAGCTATGTTGGACCTCTCTCTCTTGCTCTTGTTTTCTTTGGATATACCTCTCAGGTCAGAAAAATAGCCTCTTTTTTGGACTCCAGTGGCTCTAACAATAGTCACGTGATTTTTGGATAATGATCCAATGGACTGTGTCATTATCAAGTGTTTCATTCTACTATCTAACAGAAAGTCCATCAATTGAACCCCTACTCTCATTGTGACCATGGGCTTGTGGGTGTCTAAGAAGATGGAGCTTGGTCTGGCCTACTCCTGGTAACCTTTAATTTCTGTTAGACCAATGAGGCCAGCATCTGTCCCACCCCCCCACTTGGGAGCTATCGCCTTTTGCAAGTAGCCTCCTAAGTTCGGAATTTTTATCATCTCCATTATAATTTTTGGGCATTTACTTTCACATTGTCCATATTTTTACATCGATCCAAATCTAGTTTTGGTCAACTGACAGTTCCCAGGTTGGTTTGACTCCTGTATGTGTCTTTGTCTTTCCCCCTTAGTGATTTCCGTTTTTGTTTTTTTTTTTTGTCTGTGAGCACTACTGTCAACAGATCTGGTTTATTTATTTATTTGAGCCTCCTATCAGCTTTTTGTTTGGGCTCCGGGTCACAATACATACACATTGGTGTCACCTCTGAAAGTTGAGTTGCATTCATGCCAATAAAACTGCCTAGTTTTTGTCAATAAGAAGTTAGACAGAGCTGATGCCATGTGGGTCTAGTCTGAACTATATTTAGCCATGAGTTAATGTAGGGAAATTTATCCTGAGGTCCTGGTAGTCCTCTGCTCCCAGTCACAGTCCTATATATACAACCAATTGGTATTTGCCAACTGTCTCCCTGGCTGGCCATTTACCATCAAAGGAGGGCCAATCTATCTTATAAAGAGTTCTTAACCTCTTGGGGGGGTCAGCTTTATTCTGTCATTTCCTGTATACCCTCTTTTAAAGTTAGCCAACATACACTTTAACGGCATGGGTTTTGATGCTTTTCCTCCCATATGTACTCTGTTGTGATGCAAATTACTTTCTTAAACATTTTAATATTGATTTGATCATTTTCCATGTGGAAGTTTTTAGAAGGAGGAACCCGAGCTCCACCAAATCAAAAAGTAACCATACTTTTAAAAAATAAAACTACTTCCACAATCTTTTCTTGATGTACATAAGCTTTCTAATCTTGTCATTATCTCTCTAGCAGGACAAAATTTTATCATACAGAATCCTCTCATACCAAAAGTATATCTGTTATATTTATAGCCTTTTTAATATGTTTTCTCTCTCACTATAAGCCTTTTGCAACAAATTTGACTGCAGCTGTTTGAATTTTTAGTGTTCTTTTTACCCTCAGATAGTAAATGTGACTGTTAACAGAACTCTGAGTAGCCTTGAATCAGTGTTCTTATCTTTTTTTTTTTTTGTGGGTACCGGGGGGTCGACCTCAGGACCTCACGCGCCAGCAGGCACCCGTGCCACTGAGCGATATCACCGGCCCCTTTTTCGTATGTGGGTTCTGGGAGTCGAACTCGGGCCCTCGCGCTTGCAAGGCAGGCGCTTAAGCTGCTGAGCCATCTCACCGGCCCCCAGTGTTCTTATCTTAAACCAACAGGGAGTACAGAATAAAGCAAGTTAACCCTGTGATTGCAATTTAAAAATTTGCAATGCACAAGAAATGTTTTACATACATCAACTCAAACTAGAAACCAAAAGTACACTTACCAATTAGTTACAATTTGTAATTTTATTTCTCCTGTAAAAGCTCCTTAGGCTCAACAGGACTTTGGCAATTCAGGCCCAAGCTGGAGCTGCTCCAGCTTTCAGACACCTGCAGGCAGCACCAGGCTGGTGATGCTGAGCAAGAGCTGGCCTTGGGGCTCCCAATCCAGGAGGATACCCCAGGCACTGTTTCACTCTGTGCTCACTTTGAAATGAAAAGATGACCCCTGTTTTGCCCCTCCAATCTCAGCAGGTACACCTGTGCTTAAATATCTTGGACTTGTGCCTCCATTTCAGCCTAGCCTTTTGACCAGCTGGCTGCTCAGGCATTTTTTAGTCTTGGTCCCCATCCAGGCTTGTTGCCAACATCACCCTATTTTACAGAGTGTTTCCCTTTTTTTTCTTTCTTTATCAGACTGCCTGAGGTGTCCTACCTGTATATCCTTGCACACTAAAGCTAAGCAGCTTTTTCATATCTTTGCCCATTATCACACAAATCATTATTTAAATTACATTCAATTTCAGACGCATTAGACCATTTTCTTCCCTGGGTCCCCAGCTGAGCTCATGTGACCTTGTACTCACATATTTTATTTTGTTCACACACACACATGCACATGTACACTTTTCTTTCCCAGCTTTTTTCATCCCAGGGTCAGATTCTGTAGTTCTTCCCATTGTGGGCTACTCGCATAATTCTGACACTCTCTGTGAGCTTTTCTCTCCACAGGTCACTCCTGGGAGCTGTTTGAGAGTTTCCTGAGAGTTGCTTTTGGTGCAGGCCTTTCCCAGGAGTTGTTAGTGAGCAATTTTCATTGTGGGCTTCCCCCACATTCCATTTGGGGTTGTAGGCTTCATCTGACCCAATCCATGTCAGACATGTCAGATTACTAGGTACCAATTCCAGGAGCGGATTACGCTCCCCTTCTATATTAATGGGATGGGTTTTTCCCCTTGGGGCCCCTAAAGTTTACCGAGATCCTGTAGCATGCTATTGTTCTAGAATCATCCTGAATCCTCTCAGGATACATTTGTGCTGACAGGGGAGAGGTCTCCAGGCTGTGGAAGAGTGAATGTCCTCTCAGAGCTGAAGTTTCACAGGGTGGAGACAGAGGTCTCAGGACACCCACAGCTCAGGCTCTGATTGGCTTGCAGGCAAAGGAGACAGCAAATCTGTAATCGCTGGTCCCTTCTTGGTCACCAGAAATGTTGCACAATCCAAGAAGTCAGAGAGGCATGTGGAAAAAGGAGGATTATTTCCAGGATTTTAGATGCACATTGACCCAACCAAACTCACTTCTAAAGTGCTGGGCCTTAGAACAAAGGAATGGTTCTAGTATTATACACTTGGCTGAGGGAAAAGTTCTTTAGAAACTGGGGGGAGGAGCAAGCGATGGTACAGAAGCAAGACAAAGCAATTAATAACTGAACCTTGAAAGAAGACAGAGCTTTATGAATCCTATGAGAAAAAGATGACATAAACTCTGTTTACAGGACATAATTGCCAATCTTATCCGTACCAGAATAAGAAGTTACAGCTACAGGGGAGGGAGGAGTTTGAAGGGTATTGTTCTTTTTTTTTGTGGGTACCGGGGGTCGAACTCAGGACCTCGTGCACCAGCAGGCACCAGTGCCACTGAGCGATATCACCGGCCCTTTTTTTGTATTTGGGTACCGGGAGTAGAACTCAGCACCTCGCGCTTACCAGGCAGGCACTTATGCCGCTGAGCTATCTCACTGGCTCGGGTATTGTTCTTTAAATCCCACTCCAGTGTCATTTTATACTCACCCATTCATGTGCACCCAATTTTGTATGCATTAGGATACACATATATTCATATATACACATGTATGTATCTATATTTCACGTGTGTCTGTATCTAGCCATCTTTCCAAACACCCTACATACATTACCTTGCAAGCTCTATTCCTATGTATGGAATCTCTGCAATGATAAAAAAAGATCAGATTTTTGAAAAAAAATTGAACCCAAAACATCCTTAGAGATAGTTTAAGGACAAAGAATTTTGTTTCTAAAACTATTACCCTCCCACACAGCACTAGTAGTAAGAACCCAGCTGGAAGCTAATCCACATGTCTTGATTTCAAGGTCAGTTTCATTCTTTCATACTACATTGGCATTGCACAGATATTTTGGTATATGGATAGACAGACACTGAAACTCAGAAGATCACTTTAGAGTGGAAACTATTTTCTGCTGACTACCTGCTGTCAACAAGATTCTCATTTCAGTTTTGAAATTTACTAATGGCTCCTGTCAGTACCATCTCCACCTATATTTCTCTTTCTGGGCAGTTTTACCTACAATCAATAACAGGAGGACTGCCTGTCAGGTATCAATCAGTTCTTTCAACCAAAATTATCTATCAAAGTATTGTCTTTGAGGCAGAGAAAATGGATGTTTGTGTCAAAGATGGATTTGCTGACTCACACAAAAATTTCAAATAGTGTTTGACTTCTCTATTTTTAGGCTACATGATAACTACATAAATACTTAAAGAATATTTTTTGTCTACCCTAGTTTTTTACTATAATGAAAAACATATAATAGTCGTTTCATGTAGTACACGACAAATGTAACTCAATTTGTAATACAGGGTTCAACCCTAGCACAGTTCAACATTTTGAAGATTTCTTTCTTAAGTAGAAAATTTATTTTTCTAAGCAAAAGGTAGGGCATTAACCTGCTCCTCTCACCCCCAACTGAATTATTTTTATGATTTATATTCTTACTCCCTTCCTCTCATCTTCAGGCCCAAAATATGGTAATCTCTGATGACCTTTTAGTGCATGTGTATTTTAGGGTTCCACTGCAGGAATAAAGTTTGCCTACAATCATTTGTTACATTCTGAAATTATTCCAAACTTTTCTAATAATAAAGTTACAAAGAAACAATTCAAATGCTTGGGGTGTGTATATGGAGATGAAAATTCACTAGGATACCTCAGGATATATGAAAATGCAAGTCAGGTAGGTGGGCTTGAGCACATCATTTTGAATATAAGTCCTAGATCTGTTTTGCACAACTGAATTAATTTTTGTGTGTGTGTGTGGGTCCAAGGGGTCGGCCTCATGACCTTGCACACCAGCAGGTTCCCCTGCCACTGAGCGATATCACCGGCCCTTTTTTTTTCATATGTGGGTTCCAGGAGTCGAACTTGGGCCCTCGCGCTTGCAAGGCAGGCACTTACACCGCTGAGCCATCTCACCGGCCCTTAAATTCTTAAATAAATAACAAAAACAAAGCTTTAATTTAATTTGAGAAGCTAAATTTAACATTTTGTTTACAATTACTTTGATGAAACAGAGAAGGAAATGAGACAATGAGTTATTAAGACCTTTACTGTATTTAGTAATAACTATGCAGAAATGCACCCCCACAAAGTGTCTCCTGTTAATTTTTTTTTCTTGTTGAGATCCCTTGGGTTTCATATTAATGATATTAATTATTTATCAAATAATTTCCAGCCAATGATTTTATAAAACTAAAACATGCTTATAGCTCCAAAGTCAAGATAATTTTATAACATAATGGTTGCAGAAAATCTTGAATTACATTTTAAAAACATGTAGTAAAACTCAAATACTTTTTTGTGTGGTGCTAGTGATTGAACCTAAGACTCCACAAATGCAAGCCAAAGTGATATACCACTGAGATACATCCCCAGCCCAAAGCTTCAGAATTTTTTATAGGCATTTTGAAAAACCTATAAAATATTGTAAGAAGGTATATCCACCTATGATCTTACTGAGATTAAGAGAGATAATATTGCTGCAAACCAAGCAATGCTTGTTAATACCATATTAATTTTTAGGTGATCAGCAAGCAATGTTTTTAAATATATAAATTATAATAGGCCTTTTCATTTCTTTAATTTCATTTCAGGAAATTTATTGAGGTCTTTTGGTTCACATATGAAATATATCAACAGTTTGCCTTTAAAAAAGAAGGAAATCATTTCCTGGTTAATATTTTCAATACATTATATTTTAGAGTTGTTTTAGATTCACAGCAAAATTGATTAGCTGGTTTTGGGGTTCAGATTGAACATGGTCCTCCACATTCTCATGTGGTTGGAAAGTAAATGGATTATGAATGTGCTGTACTTATCAGTGGATTAGTCCATTGATGAATTCATAGATGTGCTGTTAGGTGTTGGGGCCAGGTTGGAAGAAGCAGGCCACTGAAGCTGTGACCTAAAAGGGTGTATCTTTGGCTCTGCCTCCTCCCCTGTCTCTCTGCTTCTTGGCCACCATGACAGGAACAACCATCCTCCACCAGTCCCTTCTACTGTGCTATTTCTGCTGTGAAGCCAGCTGACCACGGATTGAACCCACTGTGAGCCAAAATAAATCTCTCTTCCTTTAAGTTGGAAGTGTTTGGAATTTTATCTCAGCAATGGAAAGGTGACTAATACACATGGTACACAGATGTCCCACATCTTCCTGCTCCCACACATACATATCCTCCCTCATTTGGTAAAATCAGTGCAACCCAAACTGCATTAACAATTCATTTAGAGTCTACGTAGAGTCTATACTTTACATTAGGGCTGAAAGTCAAGCATGATGTTGCACACAATATGGGGCTGGAAAATTTTAAATTGCAATATATTCACTCTTAATGGAAAACCATTAAGGACTATGAGTATAGTTCAGTGGTAAAGTGCCTGGTTAGCATGTATTAATCTCTGAGTTCAATTCCAAAGGACCATAGAAAAATTAAATTTAGCAGAGCTTATTTGAGTAAAGAAAGATTCACGTATCAGTCAGCCCTCAAAACCAGAAAAGGATCAGAGAGTTCCACATACAATGTGGGCACATGGTATTTATAGAAGAAAAAGGAAGTACCCTACAGAAATAGCTTGATATATTATAATTGGCCTTTGTTTTATAAAGACATAAGCTGACCACTTGGCAGCCTGTGATTGGATGAAGCTTGGCTGTTGGAATTGGCCAGGGCTCAGCAACTTGGTACAGAACATACTCTTAGTTTGTAGCTTGTTTTTTGTTTTTTTGTTTTTTTTTTTTTTTTGGTAGGTACTGGGGATCCACCTCAGGACCTCACGTGCCAGCAGGTGCCCGTGCCGCTGAGCGATATCACCGGCCCCTTTTTCGTATGTGGGTTCTGGGAGTTGAACTTGGGCCCTCGCGCTTGCCGGGCAGGCGCTTAAGCCGCTGAGCCATCTCACCGGCCCTGTAGCTTGTTTATATACTGTTAGATTGCAGTTCACTACATTGTGATTCAGTGTACAGAGGCAAATTGAGTTAACCATGGCTGTTATATTATACAGAGTAATTTCATTACACTCCCAAATCCACCTGTGTTCCTCTATTTCACAGTTAATATTTTGACACAAACATTCTGATCTTCACAAATGAATTCCTCATTTTAAGCAGGAGACTTCTTTATATATAGTATTTTTGTTACTTGCTTTACAAAGATGTCATCTAATATTTTTCATAATCTATTGATTTAGCTATTCTTATCATTTTACAAATAAGGATAAGTAGGTTAAGCGAAGTTAAATAGCTTGCTCCCAGTCACATAACTTATGAATGAGCAAGCTCAGAGTGCACTTGAGTATTCATAAATTTGTCAATATATAGATTTACCATAGTTCAATCAATCAAGTGTGTATGGAGATTCTATTGTGCATAACACTTGGTAATAGGCATTTTGTAATGACAAAATGTAATGATAATAATGTAATGATAATTATAATGATAATGATGCCTGATTCTTGCATTATTGAAGTTTACAATCTAGTAGAAGGCAGGCACATGCATTTCTCTATTATACTTGTCTAAAATTGGAAAAGCTGGTGAGATAGCTCAGAGGCATAAGTGCCTGACTGGCAAACGCGAGATCCTGAGTTTGACTCCCGGTACCCATATACGAAAAAGAGGCTGCTGATATCGCTCAGTGGCATGGGCCCCTGCTGGCTTGCAAGGTCCTGAGGTCGACCCCTAGTGCCCACAAAAATAAACAAATAAATAAAAATAAAATTAAGAAAGCTACTAGGGAGAAGGAAAATGACAAGTACACAACCAGGAGATTCATAGGCCATCTTGAAGGGCATTGCAGTTAATACAGAACTTGAAGGATATAGACATGGTAGAGGGGCTTGATATAAACTAGGGCATAAGTTGTAGGGCATTGCAAATATAGCCTACAACCTGAAAAAATGCATAGAAGTAGGGCAGCATATCAGGAAAATGTAAGTAGAGAAAGCCTTGGAAGGACATTCTTTCCTTCCTTCCTTCCTTCTTTCCTTCCTTCCTTCATTTCTTATTTCCCTTCCCTTCCCCTTTCCTTCCTTTTCCTTCCTTCTTTCTTTCCTTCTTTAGTTCATTTACATATCTATATAACATATGTCAATTCAGATCTGCTATTTTTCAGGAACTAAAATATGAGAAAGACATTTTGGTGTATACAATCCCCCTTTTTGGTGTATATATTTTATTAGAGAAGGAAGTAATGGTCTCTGATGGAGCATAACAAATGAAATTTTATTTTACATAAGGTTGTCAGGAGGGCTTTTCTGTGGAAAGCATTTAAGCTGAGAGTTAAAAGTTGAAAATCTAGTAATATTGGGAAAGTTAGAGGAATGTTAGGAAGGATTGGGCCGGTGAGATGGCTCAGCAGCATAAGCACCTGCCTGGCAAGCGCAAGGGCCTGAGTTTGACTCCCGGAACCCACTTATGAAAAAAGGGCCGGTGATATTGCTCAGCGGCACGGGTGCCTGCTGGCATGTGAGGTCCTGAGGTCGACTCCCACTACCCACAAAAAAAAAAGTATTGACACATTTTGTATTACTCTATGTGCAATAAACTGTCAAAGGTATTTGAAAACAAGTTGTATTCTGATGGACAGGCTGGATCTTGTGTTTATTATGAATATTAGATAAGCTCCAGGAAATAAATTCATAATGGGTTCCAATGTTTCTCCCAATGCACATGACAATTTGCAATTGAAACATTATGTCACTTTGGTCAACCTGGAGTCCACTAATCTTTTTCAGGAGCCTGTGTACTAAGATGTAATCAGGAGAAGTAACTTGATTATAGTACAGTACTTTCAATTTAGTACAATGTCGTGCTTGAAATTTAAGAATATTTTTGCAATATGATTTTAAAATTTGGTGATTTTCTTTAGACAGACAACCCAGAATGTGAACATTCACTGAATACCCCTAAAGTCCTATTATACTATCTAATTGGCACCATTAAAAAAAAGCCCACATGAAAGAGATGTGAGGTGAATGATTATCCATACCAGATACTTTACGTGTGTCAGTGAAATACTCTTCTTCCCTTAGTTGAAAGAAATATTCCAGCTCCCTCTGACTTCAGGTTGCTTAATGAAATCCATACCCTTACTATAATATGAATGTGAAAATCCTAGGTCTTAACAGGAACAAATAATAAATAACCATACAGCAATGGTGGCAGAACCTATGGAAAATGTGTTGTTTTTCATTTAAGACAAATTATATTAATGTATGATTTGTTTTTTTCTGAACTAAAACCTCAGTATTCAGGTTCAGTTGCAGTCTTGGCATTCTGCAATAAATAAGTGGGTTTTGGGTTGTCGTTTGGGCACTTGTCTCTAAAAGGTTTGCCATCACTGCTACTATCACTTCAGTTCAGTGTCCCCTCCTATCTTCTTTCAACTGGGTTTAAGGAAGACAAATATGGCACTAAAGTAAGTTTCCGGGTCAGTTTTTTTTTTACAGGCTGTAAATGGAATATATCTATAAGTCTTTCTGTTATTGTTTACACAAATGGTACCTCCTTCAGTTTTATAGCACACAACCTGTGAATGAGTATATCAAGGCATAAGTCATTTCTTTTTGTATTTTATGTGTTAACTTATTTTGAGAGATAAAAATCTAATATCATTAAAGTCACAAAATTAGATTTTAAATATATATATATATATATATATATATATATATATATATATATATTTGTATTTAGGTGATAAGCAAACCTTTAACTTTTATCATGGGCTGATCATGCCCACAACCTCCCAAACAAGTGGACAGTGAAGGTTTAAATAAAAGAGACAAATGGTGTGGTTTTAGGGCTCCAGGAGGATCAAAACCCTGTAGCAGAATTCGAGATTCCCTGGGGGCTGAGACAAAGAACTTCTCTGGGTGGCCCATATTTATTTGGTTTTCAAAGGAAGGAAGGGAATGCTGAGGAAAACATGGGAAACTGAGCGGGACCTTGGGAGTCAGTACAAACACATCCCCAAAGTAGTAAATTATGCTAATTAGGAGAACTATCTTATCTCCAGGTTGACATTTGTGGCAGGAGTGAGACACCTGCAGCTACAGTCTCTATCTAGTTAATTAGGGTTGGAGCCAGGCATCCTCAGCTATGGCTTTTTTTTTTATTATTTATGTGGGTACTGGGAGTCGAACTCAGGGCCTTGTGCTTGCCAGGCAGGTGCTTATGCTGCTGAGCTATATCACCAGTGTGGCCTTATCTTGTCCTTTGAGGTGTCACAGCAACACTGGCTGCTACAGGCCTCACCTGGGACCAGTGATTCATAGAGGTTCACTTACTATGAATCTGCTGCCCATTTCCAGATGAGGGGCCTAGGCCTGGAACAGACTCACAAGTAAACATAGAAAGCCAATTGATTAATTTTAAATCCTGCTCAGAGCTGCTTCCTAGTGGTCTTCATCAAACTTTAATATCTACTTTTATTTATTTCACTTAAATACTGAAAATTAGATCTTTATAAATAATAAGATAATTTTCAGATATTGAAGAGGGTGCATATGAATGACATATCAAGACCATGTATGGCTCACAGCACACTGTAAAGTGGCTCAAAAGTGGAGAAAGCCTAGAAGCCAAGCAACAGTTAGAAGTTAAAGAAAGCTATCAAGCATCTAAAGTGTAGTGGATCCTGGTAGATAGGAAACCAGAAGTGTGAGGCCTTGCAAAATAAACAAATTTTTATTTCCATATAGAAATATAAGCATGAGGAGGCCAAAAAAATTGCCAAATATTAAACCCATGTAATTGAAAAGATTAGGATAACAACTAAACTCTAGTTTTATTTTTTGAGAAATCTTCACACAGATTTCCAGTTGTTGCACCAGTCTACACATCCACCAGGAGTGCAGAATTTTTGCCCACAGATCCACCAGCATTTGTTATTTGTTGATTTGCTGATAATAACCATTCTTTCTGCAGCGAGATCAATCTGTGTTGTTTTAATTTGTACCTCACAAATAATCAGTGATGTTGAAGATTTTTCATGTATTTATTTGCCATTTGTACTTCTTCTGAGAAGTGTCTATTCATTTCAGATGCCCATTTATGGAGAGGGTCTTTAATTTTTTGGGGGGTGTCAGATATTTTTCAATTCTTTATGTGTTCTAGATATTAGTCCTTTGCCTGAAGAACATTGGCTAAGATTTTTTTCCCCACTCTGTGGGTTGTAGTTAGACCTTGGGACCTATCTCTGTGGGTTGTTTTTCCACTCTATTGGTGATTTTATTTTATTTTTTACTGTGGAAAAGCTTTTTTAATAAGATGAGATCCCAGTTGTTGATTCTTTGTAGTATTTCCCATACAGTCAGTGTTTTGTTGATGAAGTTTTTGCTTACATTTATGTCTTCAAGAGTTCTAGCTATTCTCTCTTCCAACAGATTTAGTGTTTCTGTTTTAATATTTATAGCTTTGATGCATTTTGATTTTAGTTTAGTGCATGGAAATTTACATGGGTCTAGTTTTATTTTTTGGCATGTAGAAAGCCAGTATTTCCAGCACCATTTATTAGAGACTTTCTTTCTTCCAGTAAATGTGTTTAGCCCATTTGTCAAAGATAAGGTTGCTGAATGTATTTGAAGTTCTTTCTGCCTCTTCTTATCTGTTCCATTGATCCTCAGGTCTGTTTTTTTTTTTTTTTTTTTTTTTTTGCAGTACCATATTGTTTTTATCACAATAGCTCTGTAGTACAATTTCAAGTCAGGGATTGTGATGCCGACTGTTTTGCCTTTGTTGCCCAGAAACTCCTTTGCTAGTCTAGGTATCTTCTGGTTCCAAATGAATTTTAGGACTGTTTTCTCTAGTTTTGTGAAGTATGCTAATGGTATTTTGATTGGGATTGCATTAAATATAACAATTTTGGGAGTATGGCCATTTTTACTATGTTGATTCTTCCTACTCATGAGCAAGGCCAATCTTTCCATTTTCTGATATCCTTTTCAATCTCCTTTTTCAGAGTACTCTAGTATGCAATGTAGAGGTCTTTTACTTCTTCGTTAGATTGATTCTTATGTATTTCATTTTTTTTTTTGTTATTGTGAAAGGTGTTGTTTCCATAATTTCTCCCTCAGTGAGTTTGTTATTTGTGTACAGGAACGTTATTTATTTTCTAATGTTGCCATTGTATCTAGCTACTTGACTGAATTTGGTTAATAAATCTAAAAGTATTTTAGTGGAATTTTTGGGCTCTTCTATGTAGAGTATCATATCAAATGCAAATAAAGATAAATTCTTCCTTTCCTATCTTTATTCTTTTATTTCTTTTTCTTGTCCAATTGTTCTACCTAATGTTTCCAGAACTATAATGATTAGGAGTGGTGATAGTGGATATCCTTGTCTTGCTCCTGATTTTTAAGAGAAAGCTTTCCTTTTTTGACCATTTAGTATGATGTTGGCTGTTTCTTTGTCATAGATGGTTTTTATCACATTGAGATAAAGACCATATATTCCAATTTTCTGTAGGATTTTTTCAAGAATGGGTGTTGGAATTTGTCAAATTTTTTCTTGCATTTATTGAGATGATCATATGGTTTTCATCCTTGGTTATTTTAATATGTTGTATTACATTTATTGATTTGCTTGTGGTGAACTATCCCTGCATCCCTGGGATAAATCCTACTTGCTCATGGCATATGATCTTCTTGATGATTTGCTACTTTCTGCTTACCAGTATCTTGTTCAGGATTTTTGCATCTGTTTTCATTACGGAGGTTGGCCTGTAGTTCTCTTTTTTGATTGGATCCATCTCTGGTTTTGGTGTCCAGGTAATACTTTCTTCCAGAAATGACTTTGGGATTATTCTTTCCCTTTCTATTTCATTAAAGAGTTTGACAAGTAATGGCATTAGATCTTCTCTAAATTTCTTGTAGAGTTCAGCAGTGAATCCATCACAACCTAGGCTTTTATTTGTTAGTAAGTTTTTAATTACATTTTCAATTTCATTGACTGATATTGGGTTGTTTAGAATATTTATATCCTCTTGATTCAACATTGGTAATTCTTATGTATCTGGGAATCTGTTGATTTATTCTAGATTTGCACAGGATCAATTTTGATTTCACCCTTTTCATTCCTAACTGAATAAATTTGAGTCTTCTCTTTCCTTTTACAATAAGGTTAGCTAAATGTCAATTTTATTTAATCTTTCAAAGAACCAACTCTTCTATTCATTTATTTTTTGTGTTGTTTTCTTAGTCTCAACTGCATTAATTTCTGCTCTGATCTTTATAATTTCCTCCCTTGTACCAGCTTTTGGTTTGATTTGTTCTCCATTTTTTTTTTTTTTTGGTGGGTACCAAGAGTCGACCTCAGGACTTCACGTGCCAGTAGGCGCCCATGCTGCTGAGCAATATCACCAGCCCTTATTTTGTATGTGGGCTACGGGACTCAAACTCAGGCCCTTGTGCTTGCCAGGCAGGCGCTTACGCCACTGAGCCATCTCACCGGCCCTTGTTCTTCATTTTCTAGAAGTTTGAGGTTCAACTTTAGGTTGTTTATTTGAGCTTGTTCTGTGTTTTCCTGATGTCAGAGTTCACTGCTATTAATTTTCCTCTTAGAACTGCTTTCATTGCATCCCATAAGTTCTGGTATGTTGTATCGGAATTACCATTTAATTGTACAAACTGTTTCATTTTTCCTTAATTTGATCTGTGATCCATTGGTTGTTAAGAAGAGGGTCACTTAATTTCCATGTGTTTATTGAGTTTTTGTAGTTTATTTTGCCATTGATTTCCAATTTCATTGCACTATGGTCTTATGCTTGGGATAAAATCAACTCTTTTGCACTTACTTAAGCATGTTCTATGGGCTAGTATGTGGTCTATTTTGGAGACCATCCCACGTGCTCCTGAAAAGAATGTGTATTCTGTTATGGGGTGGAACTCTCTGTAGACATCTACTAAGTCCATTTGTTCACAGGTTTGGTTCAGTTCTGATATTTCTTTGTTGATTTTTTGTCTAGTTGATTTATCTATTTGTGAAAATGGGTATTAAGTTTTCCCATTACAATTTTATTATTACATATTTTATTTTTCATGTCTGTTAATATTTGTTTTGTATAGGTGGGAGCCTCTGTATTTGTTGCATATATATTTATGATTGTTATCTCTTCTTCTTGGAGTTTTCCCTTAACAAGTATGCAGTGTCCTTCTTTATCTCTTTTGATCAGTCTTGGCTTGAAGTTCACATTGTCTGTGAATAGGATAGCCATCCTGCTTTTTTCTGGGTTCTTGTTGCATGGAATATTATTTTCCATTCTTTGACTTTCAGTCTATGAATTTCTTTTTGAGTTAAACGTATTTATTGAGTGCAGCATATTTTTGGATATTGTTTATTGATCCATTCTGCCATTTCTTTTGATTGGTGAATTGAGACCATTTACATTAATGGTTATAGCTAATATGTGTTGGCTTGTCTTTGTCATGTAATTTTCCTATTGATGGTTCCCTCTCTTTCTGCTCCATTTAATTTGCTTCCCCTGCCTGGTGGCTTCTTTCTATTGGTAATGCTGGAATTGTGGACTTTGTTTTCTCTTTCTAGAACATCTTTCAGAGCTCTTTGTAGGGCTGGTTTGATTGTCATGAATTTCTTCTGTTGTTTTTTTCAATGGAAGTATTTCATATCTCCATTGATTTTGAAAAATAATTTTGCATGATACATCAATCTGGATTTGAAGATGTTTTCTTTCAGGGCTTAAAACACTATACTCCAAGCTCTCCTAGACTTAAAGACTTGTGTTGAGAAGTCTGCTGTGATTCTCATGGGCTTTCCTTTATAGGTGATTCGTTTATTTTCTCTAACAGTTTTTAATATTCTGTTCTTGTGCTGAATTTCTGAAATCTTGATTATTATATGCCTTGGTGTAGATTTATTTTATTTATGACTAATCGGAGCTCTGTATGCCTCTGTATTTCAAATCCTTTTTCCATGCTTGGAAAGTTTTCTGCTATTACTTCTTTGAACAGTTTTTTTTTATGTCATTTGTGCTGACTCCTACATTCACATTGACTCCAATCAGTCTTTTTTTTTTTTTTGTGGGTACCGGGAGGTCGACCTCAGGACCTCGCGTGCCAACAGGCACCCGTGCCACTGAGCGATATCACCGGCCCCTTTTTCGTATGTGGGATCCGGGAGTCGAACTCGGGCCCTCGCGCTTGCAAGGCAGGCGCTTATGCCGCTGAGCCATCTCACCAGCCCCTGCAATCAGTCTTACATTGTTCTTTGCATCATCTTCCAGTTATTAGATTGTTTTTTCATGTTTCCTTGTTACTTTTAAGAGATCTTTCTTTTCATGATTGCTAAGCATGATCCTGTCTTCTAGGTCTGATATTTTATCTAAACTTTCATACAGTTTTGCAAACTTTCAATGTAATTTTCAATTTCCTGTATATCTATTTGAATCTGTTTCATGGATTCATTTTCTGTCCTATGTTGGGCATTCACAGTTTCCATTAGATTTCTATGCTCCTCTATTTTTTAATCTATGTCTACTCTAGATTTCCTAGGCAAGTCCTTCATTATGGTAGTCATCTCTTTTTTTAACCTGTGAGTTTATTTCTGTTTTGATACCTCTCTCTCTCTCTCTCTCTCTCTCTCTATATATATATATATATATATATATATATATATTTTTTTTAACTGTCATTCCGGTGAATTCAGGTGGGTAGCTTCTGTTTTCCTCTATCTTGTTGTCCCCTGGATTTGTCTTTCATTGGCTGGAAGTCTGGGATTGCATCTTGCTTCTGCAACTTTTCATTTTCTATTTTTTTCTATTTTAATTGTTTTCTGAGTTGTATTTATTTTTCTCATGTTAGGTAGCTTTATTAGTGGTATTGAAGCTTCCCTAGGAAATGTCTACTCCTCTGGGATATCTTCTAGGTGCAGCTGACTGTTGGTCTTTGTGTCTGTCCCAGGATCCTACCTTCCCATTGTATTAGGGATGATATGTTGCTATCTATTTGGCTCAGCACCCAGTCCTTTGTTACTGTGCTATGGGAATGATTGTGACTCCAGATTATCACAGTGTTACCATTCATGGGTGAACAATGGATTACAAGTATGGCATCTTGACTGAAGTAGTACAATTAGTAATAACAATATCATCAAGCATAGCCTAGAAACTGATAATCTGTAATGACTGCTAATTTGGTATCTCTAACTATAGGAGCGATATTTATAGTTATATAACAACCTCCAACATAAACCAGGTCTTTGTGTGCAATGGGTTTACCCTTGGTAGGGTGATTTTATCCTTTGTGGAAGGGGAATTTAAGTGAGATAGGGGACAAAACAGAGTGATAGCTGAAGATCAATATAGTAGAGGCAAGGCTGTAGGACTAAGGATGATCCACCAACGTTTGGAAAGCCGGAGAAGAGGACAGGAGAGAAAGAATGGAGGAGAAAGCAAAAGAATTTCAAGGCAAACCAGAAAGACTAAAGATAGTATTCATTCACCTGTAAGTCTCAGGGAACACTGAAGGAGCAGTGAGGAAAGAGAGAGTCAGGACACAGAAAACAAACCAAGCAATAAAAGCAAAACTTATACGCCACCTCTCTCAAAAAATACAGTAAAATTAGAAAAAAATATTGGAAAGATCCCTCTAGTGCCCTCAGTTCGGTGTTAGTTCCCTCGTCAAAGCTGGAATCTGTACTGAATAGTTCCACCAAGTCTGCACTATGATTATTGTTGAATGTGGGCTGATCTTGGCCACACTGCTGAATCCTCTTACATGAGTTGGTGGTAAGGCAAGGGGATTGCCCTTTCCACAGCTAGCCAAGGCCATTTGCCTGTTGGTCACCAGGCAGGTGGTGATGTCCTTGTCCAGCCCAAGTCTGCTTGCCTGCTTGCAATGCAGGTCACAGGGTAGGGGGCAGGGGATGCCCTTGTCCCATCACCAGCCAAGGCCTTTTGCTTGCTTGTGCCTTTGGACCAAAGACAGAGGGCAGTGACCTTATCCCAACATAGGCCAGGGGGCTGCTTCTAGTACTTTGCAGCCAGGGCTAATGCCTGGTTTTTGGTTATCACCAGACTGGAGTCCAGGTTCCAGTTCCTACTTCTCAGCTGGGTTCTCCCCAGTTTGTTGTCCAAATGGCAGCTGTCTATTGTGATTTGACAGCCCTTCCCTCCTTCCACTCCCAGATGGTGGCACTGAAACCACCCTGGGGCTGTTCTGCTGTAGGAATTTGAACCCTAGAGCACTTTGAGATAAAATTGCAGTCCTGCCCTCCAGCTGCTACTCCCTGCAACTTGGTACAGGGTGCCACCACTCTGGTTCACTCACCAGCCAATGACTGTGGGTGGGCAGCTTGGGAAAGTGTGTCTTGTTCTCACTGCTGCCTCTGACTGCACAAGACTCTCCTGGCCTAGGTCAGGTCTCAGTTTCCAAATGTTGCTTCTGTGAAGCCTCTCCAGAAACAGTGTCCCACTGCACAGGCCCAAGGGGCCTTGCTCTGCCATGACACATGAGGCCTTCTATCCATTTGTCTATTGACAGTCATGTAGGCTGCTTCCAAGATTTAGCTAGTCTGAGTTGTGCTATTGTAAACATGGGTATGTATTGATATGATGTCTTTAACTCTTTCAGGAAGCTATTCAGAAGAGGGATAGCTGGGTCAAATGATATGCATATTTTGAGTTTTCTGAGGAATTTCCAAACCAATTTTGATAGTGGTTGCACTAGTTTACATTCCCACTAACAATGTAGGAGGGTTCATTTTCTCCACAACCTCACCAGTATTTTTTTTAAGTCCATGATGATTGTCAAAATTCCTGATACACCTGATACACCTTCAACCTCTAAAATGAGGAGAGTTGTTTTCAGAAGACCAGGTATCAACTAGACAGGAGATCAAAGAAAGACCAACTCAAGAATATTGAAAAGAGGAAAATACACTGGATCCACATTGATATCTTCAGATTGAAATGTAAGGGGTGAGATAAAAAAAGAAAGTGCAGCATAGCTACATTTCTGGTTCCTAGTTCAGCAATTAAAGTCAATAAATAGGTTTCTGGGATGATGAACCCTATACCATATTGCTTGCTCTTAACAGTGGTAACTTAACTGGGGAGGAAAAGGACAAAACAGTTCAGGAAGCTAGAGCTATTGATATTCTGAGCCCACATAATGGAACAACAAATTTGTAAGAATAACTGCTATTTCTGAGGTAACTTACCTATTATTTTAATTATGAGCTCTCTGGTGTCCTTTAACCTAAAGCATATGGCTTCAGAATCAAGTTTTGTAAGTGCCTCTGTTCCATAAGAAACATATAGAAGTAATCGTGATATTCTACCTTTTTTTCATATCTTTCCTGTTTCCACTTCTTCATCCATACAATAAATTATACACCTCTCCCTCTGTCTAATATATTACCAAGGTTAGGCAATTCTGCTTCCTAGGTATCTCTTAAATTATTTCATTTTTCTCAAGTTCCATTGCCTTAACTCAAATCCTTGCAGTAATTACCCAAACATTTTGTACCTACATTCCATCTATTTGTATCCCATACACCCCAAACTTCTTCCATCACATTCACTCTCATTACACCTACCAATTTTATTACTCTTAATTTGTAAATTTGGTTATTCATGTCCTGCCATGGGCTTTAATGATTTGCATTGACCTGAATGCAAAACATGACCATAGAATAAAGCATAAAAGTTATCTATTTTCTGGCTTTTGTCTGCCTGTTTAGCTAATCTCTTCATATTTTATACAAGATCAAATAAAACCTACAACTCTTATCTTACAACTGTTAGCAGTTGCTTTTCTCACTATTGAGAATTTCTATTCCTTTTTCCCTCACTTACAAAAACTCCTGTTCATCCTTTAAAACCCAAACAGATGAATGACCTTCTCAATGAGAACTATTTTCTCTTTTCTCTAAAATTAAATTATCTTCCTCATAACTCTTTCACCGTGCACATATATTATCTCTGTGTAACTGAGTTGGGTTTTTTGGTATTGTAATGACATTTAGTTCTTTAAACTGTTCCCATCTTTGTATCCCTGACATCTAGTAGCATGCCTAAAGCTTAATAAACACTAAGTAATTGACTTAAATTGGTTGCATTCAAGAAAACTAATGATTTTTATGCTTTCTTGAATCAGGAGCAAAAATTAATGTTGAATGTTCATAGATTTGCTAGTTGTGATTGAGGGAAGATGATTATCAAGTTTAAAATAGACTTCCCTCTGTGAAGAAAATATTTGCAGTCAGAGATAACAAATACACTGAAAAGTCTATAAAGGAGACTGGGTGGTCTAGTGATTTTGATCTCATCTAAAGACCTGCTAAGATTTGATTTGGAGGAGAATTATTGATTTTCTATCTTAAGTTAAGCTAGGCATTGAGCAAATGTCAAAAGCATGATATAGACTTATATTTTTCATTGTCACACCCATGAAGTAACCGACCTTCTATCTCTCTTAGAACAAATGCAGGAAGGTCTGCTGTGAGCCCTGAATGAAACAGTGACTGTAAATTTACACGGATCCTTAAACTTCCAGAGTGTGCACTGAGATTGAATACATGCCCCATGCTTAAGTAGACATATGGAAATGGACTTTTCCAATAAACTGTGGTATTATTTTTTAAAAGAAGAATTGTTTTACAATTCAGAACATAGGCTCAATGCCTTTTATCTGAAAGATGTTTAAATATGAACATTTCATCATTAAGTTTAATGAGGTCTAACATTATAATATTAGCTAAATACTTTTTGAAAAGTCAAGAGGATGCATTAATGTACCCCATACTAAAGTTTTATAAATTCATAGAAAAAAATACAAATGTGAAAAAATGCAAAAGATACAAGAAATATTTATTCTACCTCTCTATCTGTGAAGGTAACCATCCATCATACATAATTTAAGATTGAAATAAGAAAAGTAATGGAAAAATATTTCAACTAATACAAAGAACTATTTAACTAGTTGAAATTCATTTGCAAATACTACTTTGCCCTAAGCTGATGAGACAGACTTATTTTTACAGTGTGCCTGTCAGTTTTGTTCTGTAAAATGGGGAAAATTTTAGCATTCATAGAAATATGTGCATTGAGAGTCAGGAGGCTTCTTAAAATACCCATTTATGGCCATCATTTATGAAAGTTCTAAAGTAATTAGTGTAGGTTATCGAACCAAGAATCTGCATTGTCTGGACACTGTTGGAGATTCCAGTGCAGTAATTCCTCACACTTTGATGAACTCCATCTCAAGGACAGAAAATTTTAGGATCCACTTTTCACAGAATACACTTGAGTTTTTTTCCAATAACTGTCTTTCTCAAAATTTCCTGAGAGATAACCCATACAATATACATGCTCTTTTGTTCTTAGACCACCAGAGAATCTTTGAGTTATCTATGAGTCTAAAAATTTTATTGAATATAGGCCAGCTCACAAACCAGAAAAATAGTTGACTCTGAAGGGTATAAGGGTAAGATAATCAGTTGTGGAGGTATCTAATCTTCAGGAAGGACATAAAGAATTGCCACTTTCTTTTTGTAATCCACTATGCCAAAGAGGTCCTAGTGACCTACTTAAACTTAAATTGGTCTCATTAGAGTCAACGTAGACTCCTGGAATTTGACTTGAACTACATATGTGAGTTTAGTTGCACTTTCATATGTGAATATTAGAAGGCCCTTTTGAATCACTATTTTATTCCTGTTTTCTCACAGTTTTCAGTACAGTACATCTCTAGGCTTTTCTGGCTCCAAATTCTTATACATAGGAATGAGGACATAATTTAGTTTCAACATGATGACAATATTCACTGTGATCCCAAGAAATTCATGAATCTTTGGGATTAGTCCAATGAATATATTTTATTATATTTGCATTTACTCTTGCCATCATATTGACAAATTCTGTCTACAAAGACAAATGTAAAAATAGTGTTTAAGTGTTGGATATTATTTTGTGGTTCATAAAACAATTATATTGATGTGTTTCACTTCACTCCCAGCAGGGAAAAAAAAGAACATGATCATTTAAATTTTCACTTACCACAACATCCATCTCATTAATGTAAGTATGACTTCCTCTTTCCTCAAAGCACCATGACAAAGCCAAACAGTGTCTAGAGAGTTTGCTTTATATCAAATGTTAATATTGCTGACTTTCCTCCATTACTGAAGTAGACACTAAATTGGCAATTAACTCTGAGGTGAACACTGGCATTTGGTTGCCCAGAGTAAGAACCAATATTCAGAGAACACCTGGGCAATCCAAAGAGTTTCATTGCTTTAAGGCAGTTTTCCCTGTCATCACAGATGGGGCAGTAACCTGTTAATCCCTACCAGGTATTTTCAAGTCCAGACTCACTGAACTGAGCTCAATTTCGTGATGTTCCACACCAAAATCGACCCAAAAAGCTGAAGTTCCTGGTCCTTAAATGAATCCACACAACTCTTTCATCAGAGTGACATTCTTTCCCATAGGTGAACTAGGGTGGAGCAATTTCTGTTACTCCACTACAACATATTTCCCAATCTCCTTGTACTACCATCAAAATCTGTGAGGATAATGTCATACAAAATAAAATCTATACCCCTTACACACAAATTGACTCTGTTAAGCCCAATTCTTTTCTTCTTGAATGCATAACAGGATTTCCTACTTTCCCATGAATATAGGTTTGGCCATATGACTGGTTGCTGGCCAGTGTAGTATCAGAAGAAATGATTGGTGCCATTTGCACTATGTACTACTACACATTGTCTTCTTTCCTTTCTGCTGTTTGGATGTGATATTTAAAGTGAACTAGAAATTCACATTTTAAAAACATGGAAGCTATACAATTTGAAAGAGCTGTAATCCTGCATCACCAGGTATAGGAGAGCATCTGATCAGATATACATTCCATATTGTGTGAACTAGGAATAAGTTTCATTGTTTGAAAGTGATGAGAGTTTAGTATTTTTCTTTTCCACATTAGTTGCTAAATTAATATATAGACTTATGAATATTTTACTTCTAGGAGATTTTGCTTTGATTAGGGGGAACCTATGCTTACTAAAACTCATTTTATTATCTTTGAATTCTGTGGAAAAGAAGGATTTAGTGTAGGACTGTTCTCCAGGTAGACTTGGATCATCTCATTTATTTCCCTTTCTTGCTTAGAGTTTTTGAGAGTAACTGTATATTACACTGGAAGTGCAATATCCTGAGGTCAAAGGGAATGTCCTGAAACAGCCCGGGCCTTATTTCTGTACCATGTAGATAATATATCACCTTGTGTTAGAGGAGTGCTAACTGTGACAGCCTGGATTTTGTTCCTCTGTCTCTTCTACAAGCAAAATGTCCTTCAGTCCTTCTCACAGTGTGTCATATGGCCCCGAGGAATATAATGCAGGACAAATTGCAGTTCAGGGTCTCTCATCCATCGTGCAAAGTTGGGCACTTATAGGGCAGCCTTCAGTGAGGGAGGGAGCTTTCTTCAGACTTGGGAGAGCAGCTCAAAATGGATGCAAGACTTCTTCTATCCATCTCTGCTTATCTATAAGTAATAAACTCCCTTTTCCCATCTTGTGCATGTTCTGTCTGACTAGACTGAAATAGGTAACCAGTACATGGTGGATCTAAATGGTAACTGGGCACAAGTTTGTGGATTCCTATTTCTATTAGCTGGCAAAATGATGATTTTTGCTATCTTCTTTGCAGTAGAGTTTGGGATTGGTAGTTATAGACACTGCCTTGCATTTGGGATTTCAGATCTTTCACTCGAAGAAGTCTCTTTCTCATCCAAGAGAATTTGTCATAACATCTCAAGATTCTTCAGGTCTTTCTAATCAACAGTTTGTCTGAGGAAAAAGATAATAAATTACTGCCCATTACACTAATACATGCAATTATGTTAAAAGTATTTACAAAAGTCATTATTTCATTTTAGCAAATGTCTTGTAAAATTCAAATAGTCTTACCAAAAAGATACCCTTTTAAAATTTAGGACATTGGATAGGGCCATTGTATTCAAAATATGAGAACCACTAAAACCCACTTAGCTTATATTTCATGTTTATATAATCATACAGTTTTATTAGAAAACTGTAATTCTGTATGGTGATATAAATTTTTTAGATTTGTTAATTTTTAAATTGAAAAATACTTGCATATATTTAGAGTTCAATGTAATGTTTTGATATATATACTCTGTGAAATTATTTAGTATAGATAGTTAATATATCCATCGCATCATATTCTTACCATTTTTGTGCAATGTCAAAAAATTATTCCTTCTCTCAAACTGAAACTTGGGGCCTTTTAACTTGTTACTCTCTATTTGGCCTTGTGCCCACCTCAACTCCTGGTAGCCACCATTCTATTATGTATCTTTATGACTTTAGTTTTTTAAATATTCCACATAAAAGTGAGTATTTGTCTTTCTGTGCCTGACATGTTTCACATAGCATAATGTTCTCTATGTTCACCCACATTGTCACAAATGAAAGAATTTCCTTCCTTTTAAAGGCTGAATCATATTTCATTGTGTATATATGCTACATTTTCTTTGTTCATGCATCTGTTGATGTGAGCTCAGAGTTGTTTTGATTTGTGTTTCGCTAATGTTCAGCAATTTTGAACTTTTTATCATGTATTTTTCATGTATGTATTAGCCTTTTGTGCCTTTTCTTAAAAGACCTGTCTATTAATTTAAGTTGCCCATTTTTGATAGGGTTTTTTAATTTGGAGGGACTAATTCTTTTGAGTTCTTTATATATTGTACGTAATAGTCCTCTGTCTCAGGAATAGCTGGCAATTTTTTTCACCATTTTTTAGACTGTCTCTTCATTCTATTGGTTGTTTCTTTTTCTTTGCAGAAGGTTTTTAACTTGATATAATTCCATTTGTTGATTCTTGGTATTATTTCTTGTGCAACTGGGTTTCTGTTCAGAAAGTCTTTGCCTATGCCTATGTCTTCAAGAGTTTTACTTATTTTGCTTTCCAGTAGATTGTTTCTGTTTTAATATTTAATCCACTTTGAATTTAATTTAGTACACGATGAGAGATATGGATTTAGGTTCAATGGGATAGCCAGTTTACCCATTTAACCATTTGGTAAAGAGGGTACCTTTCTTCCAGTGAAAAATTTGGGCCACTTTGTTGAAGATCAGGTAGCTAAATGTGCCTGGAGTTAATTCTGCATCCTCTATTCTGTTCCAGAGGCCTACAAGTCTGTCTGTTGCCAGTACCATGCTGTTTTTTTATTTTTATTATTATTTTTTTAATTACTGTAGCTTTGTAGTATAGCTTTAAGTCTCGGACTGTGATGCCTCCTGCCTTCATCTTATTGCCCAAGACTGCTTTTGTTTTCTAGTTCCCTTCTGGGTCCATACGAATTTCAAAACCGTTTTTTCTAGTTTTCTGAGGAATACTATTAGTATTTTGATTGGAATTGCATTCAGTCTATATACCAGTTTTGGAAGCATGACCATTTTGACTATATTGGTTCTGCTGATTCAGGAATAGCGGATACCTTTCTATTTTTGTTGTCCTCTTCTATCTCCTTTTTCAGAGTACAGTAATTTTCATTGTAGAGCTCTTTCACTCCTTGTTTAATTCTTAAGTACATTATTGTTCTTTATGCTGTTGTGAAAGGTATGGTTTCCCTAAATTTATTATTGGTGAGTTTATTATTAGTAGAGGAATGCTAGTGATTTTTGAATGATGACTTTGTATTCTGCTATGCTACTGAATTTGGTGATTAATTCTAGGAGTATTTTGGTGGAAATTTTTGGGTCTTCTATGTAGAGAATCATGTCATCTGCAAATAATGTAAATTACCTTCTTTGTTTCATATATATATATGAATCAAAATATATATATGTTTCATATATATATATATATATATATATGCATTTTATTTTTTTTCTCTTGCCTGATTGCTCTGTCTAATATGTTGAAAAGTATATTGAACAGAAGTGGTGATAGCAGACATCCCAGTGTTGCTCCTGATTTTAGAGGGAAATCTTTCCTTTTCTCCCTGTTTGACATGCTGTTGCCCATTGGTTTGTCATAAGTGGCTTTTATCAGATTGAGTCGAAGTCTTTCTATATCTATTTCCTTTAGGGTGTTTGTCATGAATGGATGTTGAATTTTGTCAGTCTTTTTCTGCACCTAATGAGGTGGTTTTTTGCTCTTGCTTCTGTTTATGTCATGTATTACATTTTACTGATTTGCATAAGTTGAAAAATTCCTAAAGCTGTGGAATTAATTGTAGTTGCTCATGTTGTATCTTTCTGATGATTTAGTGCATTTTTGTTTACCAGTATCTTATTGAGGATATTTTTGTCTATGTTAATTAAAGAGGTTGGCCTCTACTTCTCTATCTTTTTTTTTACTGTTGAAAGAATATTTATTATCACCTATCAGGCACACATGACAATGGAAATGTCAGAGCTTTAGGCGCTATGTGGCCAAATTGCTTATTTATGAATAAGGACATCCAAGCTTAGCGGTCCCTTGACTTGGTTTCATTGTCAGACTTAATTACAGGAAGAGTCAAAATTAGAACCCAAAATGTCCCAATTTTCAGCTCAGCTTTCTTCTTAATACCACATGGTGCTTTTCAAGGGAGCCTTCTCTTATTATTTTCAGGGTACCATATTTTCATAAACACGTGCTACAGTATTTTTAGGCACACTTTCCTCTGTTGTGTGCTCCCTCTGTGACATACTGCCTTGCCAGAGGCTAAAATGCAACAGAGCCAACTGATCATGGGCGGGAACGCTGTAACCATGAGCTAAAATAAATCTTTCTTCCTTACAAGTTGTTTATATTAAGTATTTTGTCACAGTAATGCCCAAAATAGGGCAGCATCACTGATCTTCCAAGGGCCTGACAGCATCACGCTTGGAGCACATGTAGGAGAAAGGACTACATCTTGAAACAGGAAGCCAAGGAGAGGCTCAGGGATTAGGGTCAGACTTTTATAACAAATCATCTTTACAAGACCTACCTTAATTTCTTCTGAGGGCAACTCGCTCAACTAATCTAAGAACCTTTTATTAGACCCCACCTCTTAAAGCTTCCACATACTGCAAACATGGGAACCAAGACTCCAAAACCTCAAGCTTTGGAGAACAAACCACATCCTAACCATTGTAAGTCATATCCCTATTCAATCTTCATTTTTTGCTTCCAATATGTTCCTTATGAAATACAAAGATTTATCTAAAATATTTGCCAGACAAAAACACTCAGTTTGTTAAGTCCAAATTTCTTAGCCACAATTCAAAATTCTTCATAATATTGATAGACAATTATAGGTATACTTTGCTCTATTTCATTAAACAATCCATATGCTTTTAAGAAATAAAAGGTATATCACCAAATTTATGTTGCACTTATTACTCTGTATTTCACTCACTCTGTACCCACCTATTATACCACCATCTTCTTCTAGAGATTGATAGCATATCTGTGTTTTAATGGGCACATTTTCCCTTATCATCTAAGATAGAATTAGTCTCCTGTTTAATAAATTCCAATAGCATGTGCATATCTTTGATGACATTGCATAATTGATTGCCTTGTGTTTTTTAATTAATAAAAGTAATATTATATGCCACATAGAGTAAACTTAGAAGGTGTATATCTGCACATACACCTAACTTGTTTGATGAAAATAATCACCTGGGGAGGGCATTCACTTTCTGATACTCCCTACTGTTCCAATGTAGCTATCTTCTTTTTCTGCTCTTTTCCAAATAAACCTTCTTAATTTATAAAAAAAAGAACAGAAAAGTATCAAATATGAGTATGCATAAAGATTTCTAGATGTTACACATCAGAGGAGGAGCTTTAGCAGCTGTACTTGTAATCAAGCCCCATGTGACTTCCAATCCACTCAAATTAAGCCCAACCTAGTCTGTCTTATTACATAAATGAGGTAATAGTAATCTCTTGTCCGAAGATAAACACCTTACCCAAAATCATATGGAAAATTAAAGACACAGTCAAGATAAAGTGCTTTTGCTGTGGCATAACTTTCCCATGCACGATTACAAGCCTTAGAGAAAGAAACTGGGTCTTTTTTTATTTCTTCTGGTAATTGCACATTAAATTGCACATAACTACTTGATAAATTTTATGTGAGATTAATTTTAGGAATGTTTACTGTAGATTCTATATCTATAGCTGTCAAATAGGTTAATAAAATATTCCTTGATATAAGTAGTTTCTATGACTGAAAGCATCATATTTAAAAAGAGACAAAAGAAAATTAATGAATATAAATTTTAATCTGAATAAATATTGGAACATTATGACATGATACTCTACATAGAAGACCCCAAGAACTCCACCCAAAACTTGTAGATTTAATATGCCAATTCAGCAGTGTAGCAGGATACAAAGTCAACAATCAAAAATCAATAGCATTTCTGTACACAAATAACAAACTCACTGAGAGAGAAATTAGGGAAAGGATACTCTTCACAACAGCTGTTACAAAAAAGTGAAACACTTAGGAATCAAGCTAACAAACGATGTAAAAGACCTGTATCGTGAAAATTACAGTACCTTAAATAAAGGATATTGAAGAGGAAACCAGAAAATGGAAAGATATCCCTTGCTCTTGGATAGGAAGAACCAGCATAGTGAAAATGGCCATACTCCCAAAACTTCTATACAGATTTAATGCAATCCTAATCAAAATACCATTAGCATACCTCACAGATCTAGAGAAAATATTCCTAAAATTCATTTGGACCCAGAAGAGACTTGGAATGGCAAAAGCAATTCTGGGCAACAAAGGCAAGGCAGAGGGCATCACAATCCCAGACCTGAAATTGTATTACAAAGCTACTATGATAAAATCAGCATGGTATTGGCAAAAACAAAGGCCTGAGGATGAGTGGAACAGAATAGAAGATGCAGACACAACCCAAACACTCAGCCACTTTATCTTTGACAAAGGAGCCAAACATGCTCACTGGAAGAAAGTCTCTTCAATAAATGGTGTTGGAAAAACTGGCTTTCCACATGCTGAAGACTAAAATTAGACCGATGGCACTGAACAAAAGTCAAAATGGATAAAAGATCTAAAAACTAAAATAGAAACACTAAATTTACTGGAAGAGAGAATAGGTAGAAATCTAAAAAACATAGGTGTAGGCAGAGAGTTCATGAACAAAACCCAAACTACAAGGGAAATATTACAGAGAATCAACAAATGGGATCTCACTTTAATAAAAAGCTTTTTCACAACAAAAGAAATCACCAATAGAGTGAAAAGACAAACCACAGAGTGGGAAAAAATTATAGCCAGTTTTCCCTCAGACGAAAGACTTATATCTAGAACATATAAAGAACTGAAGAAATCAGACCCCACAAATTCAAAGACCCAGTGCAAAAATGGGCATCTGAGATGAATACACACTTCTCAGATGAAGAAATACAAATGGCATATAAATACATAAAAAAGTTCAACATCATTAGTCATTTGAAGGATACAAATTAAAACAATACTGAGATTCCATCTCACCACAGAAAGAATGGCTATCATCAAGAAATCAACAAATGCTGACATGGGTGTGGGGAAAAAGGAATGCTTCTCCACTGTTGCTGGGAGTTTAGACTGGTACAACCACAGTGGAAATCAGTGTAGAGATTCCTCAGAAAAGTAGGATTAGGGATCCCATTGGACCCAGCTATTCTCCTTATGGATATCTTCCCAGAAGAATTAAAAACATCATACCACAGCAATATATGTGTACCCATGTTTATAGCAGCACAATTTGTAATAGCTAAATCTTGGAAATAACCCAAATGCCCATCAACTGAGGAATGGATAAAAAAGATACATAGTGGAGTACTGCTTGGCCATAAAGAAGGATAAACTGGAGACTTATATAGGAAAATGGATGCAACTCAAGACCATACTCATAAGTGAAATAAACAAGACCTATATGTGTAAACATCATATAATCTCACTACTGTGAGAAACTGAATGAGTGTATGAGGTCCGAAACATGCAATAGATATTGTGAATTGGGAAGAAACTATTCAAAAGAAAAGACAAACTGTGTTAGGGGAAAGGAGAAAGGAAGGAAGGGAAAAAGAAAAAAATATATTTATATACAAGATAGTTAAGATAGTTACGCAGCTAGTTTGTCTCAGTTCATTGAAAAGAAAGTTTTGTGCTAATATTGTTTGGACAAGATATCATGCCTATATCTTGATATTTGAATAACTACTGTGAAGATAACAATACACAATGTATTAATTAATGTAACTCATCCTACTAACCTGTTTGAAACTCTGTTTTATTTTTATTTTTATTTTTTATGTTTATTTATTAATTTTTTTGGTACTGAAAATCAAACTCAGGACCTCATGCTTGCTAGGCAGTTGCCATGCCTCTGAGCTATACCCCTGGCTTTTTCTCTTTAAAATAATATATATATATATATATATATATATATATATATATATATATATATTATGAGGTTTTAGCTATGAGGTTTTAGATTTAAAAAAAAAATTTTTTTAGGTGCTGGTGAGGTAGCTCAGCCACATAAGCACCTGTCTGGCAAGCGCGAAGGCGCGGTATCCATATATGAAAAAAGAGCCCGGTGATATCGCTCAGCGGCACGGGCACCTGCTGGCACGTGAGGTTCTGAGGTCGACCACTGGTACCCACAAAAAAAATTTAGAGCACTGTTTATGTCAGACCATATTATTTTCTTTAATTTTTATTTTAAAGAGAAAAAATAGAACAAAATTTCTAAAACAACATAATGAGGATATCAATTTTAATACATTGCATATTGTTATCTTTAAATTAATTACTCAGAGTACAAGATGTCAGCATTCAATTGTCCAAACAATATTAGCACAAACTTTTCTTTTCAATGAACTAAGAGAAATTAGTAGCATATCTATCTTAACTATCTTATATATATATATATATATACCTTTTTTTTGCTTTTCCCTACCTTCTTTTCTCCATTCCCCCATCCCAGTTTCTCTTTCCTTTTGACCAGTTTCCTCTCATTTTACAATGTCTATTGTATATTTTGGATCTTATTTACTGTTTCAACTTCTCAAACTAGGGAGACAGTATGATGTTTACACATATGGGTCTTGCTTATTTCACTTATGAGTATGGACTTGACTTGCATCCATTTGCCTATAAAAGTCTCCAGTTTATCCTTCTTTATGGCTGAATAGTACTCCATTGTATAATAATACCACATCTTTTTTTTAACTATTCCTCGGTTGATGGGCATTTGGGTTGTTTCCAAGATCTGCCTATTATAAATTTTGCTGCTATAAACATGGGTGCGCACATATTCCTGTGGAACAATGTTTTTAATTCTTCTGGGAAGATACCCAGAAGGGGAATAGTTGGTACAAATAGGACCTCCAATCCTAGTTTTTTGAGGAATCTCCACACTGATTTCCACAGTGATTGTACCAGTCTAAACTCCCACCAACAGTGGAGAAGTGTTGCTTTTTCCCCACAGCCCTGTCAGCATTTGTTATTGGTTGATTTCTTGATAATAGCCATTCTTTCTGGAGTGAGATGGAATCTCTGTGTTGTTTTAATTTGCATCTGTTGAATGACCAGTGATGTTGAACATTTTTTCATACATTTATTTGCTGATCCCATTTCTTCATCTGAGAAGTGCGTGTTCATCTCAGCTGCCCATTTTTGGATTGGGTCTTTAAATTTGGGAGGTCTGATTTTTTTGGGTTCTTCATATGTTCTTGATAGTAATCCTTTGTCTGAGAAACATCTGGCAAATATTTTTCCCACGTTGTGAGTTGTCTCTTCACTATTGGTGGTTTCTCTTGCTGTGCAAAAGCTTTTTAATAAGATGAGATCCCAGTTGATGGTTCTTTGTGATAGTTCCTGTGTGATTGGTGATTTATTCTTAGTCTTTGCCTACACCAATGTCTTCAAGAGTTTTACCTATTCTATCTTCCAGCAGGTTTAAAATTTCTGTTTTCATATTTAGACCTCTGATCCATTTTGAGTTTAGTTTAGTGCACAGTGAAAGATATGGGTCTAATTTTAATCTTTGGCATGTGTAGAGCCAGTTTTTCCAGCACCATTTATTAAAGAGGCTATTTTTTTCCAGTGAATGTGTTTGGTACATTTCAGACCATATTATTTTAGAAAATAATGAGCACTCTTCTAATTTTCCATTCTTTGATATAGGATTATTTGATTCATAATTAAATATCTAGATTTTTGTGATATTATTATTTTTTATCCCAATTATACCTTTTTGGCAGTAGAATTTATTTCTTCCTGTGCTGTGTCCCTGCATTTGTTTTGATCTCAGAAGCTTAATGTCACTTGGTAGGATGAGAGCAGTCCATTTTCTTTGCACTGAGTGCATCAAAGGCATGCATTCAGTTTGTTAGGAATTTCTATCCCCTTCTAGTGTTTCTATCATCTTTGATTTAGATAACAGAATAAAAATGAATGCATTAGAAGGTTTGCAATTCTGACTGACAAAGATTAACTCTTCATATTATCTAACATCATAAAATGTTAAGAGAAAACTATGTTAAATATAGGACATTTTGCCTAAAAATAAAATTCATTACAATTTTAAATGAATTTACCATGTACTATTCACTTTAATACCTTTAACACATATTCTAAGCATTTCATTTAATATACATAATATTTAATAGTGTTTTATTTAATGGCAACAAAAATGTAATCAGAGAAGTACTATTGTTTCAATTTTATAGAGTAGGAAAGTTAAACACAAGATATTTAAATTCAATAAAGTATAGTGGCAAGGATGGGCATGTGGTACAGCCCCATAATCCCAGCACTCTGGGAAGGTGAGGCAGGAAGATTTCAAGTTCAAGCCCAGCCTGAGAAATTTAGTGAATTAGCAAGACACTGTTTCAAAATAAATACTAAAAGGGGCTGGGTTATAGCTCAGTGAAAAGGTCATGGTTTCAACCCCCATTACCACAATATTTAAAAAAATGGCAATATGTAAATGAATAACCTTTTATTACAATTCTGGCCTGTCTAAATCTTAGGCACTCTTGCTATTCAAAGTGTGTGTCTATGTGTAGGCTTACCAACATCACCTGGGTGCATGTTGGAAATACAAGCTATTGGCTCCCATTCAAACCCTACTGAATCAGAATCTGCATGGTAACAAGAACTCTGAATGATTTTTAAGTGCATTAAAATTTGAGAAACACCACTGTAAAGGTCTAGAGTGTGTGTCCTCTAGTAGAACTCAATGAAATATAGTCATCCCTGCTTGTCCACAAGGTATATGTTCCAACATTCTCAGTGGATACTTGCAACCACATATAGTATTTAACCACATACATATGTGCAAATGTCCCTCAATATCTATGAGCAATTACTTCCAGCACCCCTGCAGAAACCAAAATCTGTGACTACTTATATCTTACATAAATTTGTGTAGTACCTACAAATAACCAACCCATATTGTCCCATATACAATCATCTCCAGATTTCTTATAATTCTTGATACAATGAAAATAGTTGCTATACTGTATCATATATTAGACAATAACACCAAGAAAGAAAGATCCATATATGTTTTGCACAGACACTTTTTTTGGAATATCTTCAACCCTGAGTTGGTTGAATCCACAGATATGGAACACACAGATATGGAAGGCTAACTGTACCATGCTTTTTCCTATACATAGATACCTATGATGAAGTTCAATTTATAAAACAGACACAGTGAAAGGATAACAGTTACATAGTAAAATAAAATATTATGATAATGTACTGTAATAAAAGTTATATAAGTGTAGTTTCTCTCAAAATTTCACATTGTACTGTACTCATCTTATTTGTAACTGAAATGATGCAATGCCTCTATGATGAGATGAAGGGTTGTGAGTGACATTTTGATATTGTGATGTAGCATTGGAATGACACATAAGGTTTACTTGGACACTATCACAGTGATCCTATCAACAACCAAAAAGCTAACAAGTGATTAACAGGCAGGTAGTGTACATAGTGAGAATACACTGGACAAAAGGATGATGCATGTGCTAAGCAGCACAGAGCAGCATGAGAATGCACCACACTATTCACAAAAATTTGTAATATAAAATGCATGATTATTTTTGTCTAGAATTTTGTAGTAATATTTTCAGAATACAGTTGACCATGAATAACTGAAACCATGGAAAGCAAAACCACGGATAAAAGGTGAGGAACCACTGCATCAGCTATTAAATTTAGTAACTAAGGAAAGACTCTCCTTGTCCAAACTGCAGTAGATCTACTTTGAGTCCTTGACCTTAGGTTCAATCTTTGGCTCATTTACTCAATTTTAGCCAAAATCTTGCTTAGTCAATTTAGCAAAAATCCCTTACCCTTTCTATCTGATTAGACTTTTTATCTTCCCACCCCAGTTATCTGATCACCTTAGACAGTTCATCTAATCCCTTCTTTCCTATCTTCTGTATCTTTGCACCCTGGCCTCCTGTGAACACTCTTGTCATTGTGGTTTGCCAGGTGGCCAAAATAGCCCTTATCACAGAATCGTTAGTAATTTTCCATCCTTTGGAAGCAACTGTGCTCCTTGGCTGTAAATTTCCACTTTTCTTGTAATGTGAGTTGAGCTCAATGTCTTTGTCCTCTGAATAAAATCTACTTTGCTAATTTCAACAAATATCATGAATATTTTTTAACTTCATTGAAAAAAGGTAAAACAGAATTTCATAACAAAGTAATAGAATAAAAATAGTTAATACATTGCATCATTGTTATCTTCAAAGTAGTTACTCAGAGTACAAGATATGGGCATAAAAAATTCTCTTATCGATATTAGCACGAACCTTCCTTTTCAATGAACTAAGAGACACTTATAGTATAACTACCTTGCATTTTTCTTCCTTTTCCCTTCCTTCCTTTCTCCTTTCCCCACCCCAGTTTCTCTTTCCTTTTGAACAGCTTCTTCAAATTTCACAATATCTATTGTACATTTTGTAACTTATTTATACTTTCAGCTTCTCATTCCAGGAAGACAATTTGATGTTAACACATGTGAGTCTGATTTATTTCACTTATGAGTATGGTCTCGAGTTGCATCCATTTACCTATAAAAGTCTCCAGTTTATCCTTCTTTATGGCTGAGTAGTACTCTGTTATATAAAAATACCAAATCTTTTTTATCCATTCCTCAGTTGATGAGCATTTGTGTTGTTTCCAAGATTTAGCTATTACAAATTCTGCTGCTATAAACATGGGTGCACATATATTGCTGTGGTATGATGTTTTTAATTCTTCTGGGAATATACACATAAGGAGAATAGCCAGGTTGAATGGGACCTCTAATCCTAGCTTTTTGAGGAATCTCCATACTGTAAATCATATAATATTATTTCCGTATATTCACATTATTGATCTGTAATTTCCCTAACCACAATGTACAGTACAATATTCTTTAAGGAACTCATATATCCAATGCTTTATAGTATATAAAAAAGTGCTAAATCAGTCACAAAGAATATGTAAAAAACTCATTGAATTATTTCATATAATAGAGAAATACATGCATCTAAAGTATTCCCATACACATAGTATTAAGTCTATAAAAACTTGTTGAAGGTAAAAAAGCAGTTGTATTGAGCATAAAGGATAAAATCCTTGGGGAGAACTATATAACGTGCAGAAGAGTTTGTCATTTGCAAAGAGTACTTAATGTTCATTGAGGGCGAGACATATTTAATGAAATATAATTCTGTACCTCTCCCAATTATTGTCAAACTCATATGGAGTGCAGTGAACATAATTGAACATAATTTATAATAAAAGATACCAAAAATATGATTGTCTTAGTTACCTTTCTTTCATTGCTAGGACAAAATACCAGACACCCAACGTTAAAGAGGAAATGGTTATTTAGCTCACAGTTTGCAGAGGTTTCAGTCCATAATTGGGTGGCTCCAAGGCAGAGTGGCACACAGCAGAGGAGTAACAGTTCATGGCATTGGAAGACAGCAAAAGCAACAAAAGAGAGAGTAGAAAGAGAGAGTAAGCCTCTTTCTGTACCTTATATTTTATGAAGGCTATCTTCCCTAGGGCAGGTGTAGCACTCACACCCTTAATCCCAGCATTGAACTACAAATCAACCACAAACCCTAGATTCAGCTACCAAGCCCCATATAAAAGTACATGAGGCTTTGGAGGGACATCTGGACACAAACCATAACTGTGATGAAATATAATCCGTGATGAAATATAATCATTAACTCTAAAACTCTTTTACAGTTTTCTTGAGGTATAATTGACAAAAGTTACACAGATATTTAAGACGTAAACCTTGTTGTTTTGATACAGGCATATATTGTAAAACAATCACCAAAATCAAATTAACATAACCATCACCTCACATAATTACCATTTTTATACTAGTAATAACATTCTGAAATGCAAATCACATCAAATGGACTTACTCCATCAGAGCATATATTGGATAAACTAATGATGATTCTGCAATATCTACTGGTCTGTGTTGTATTCTATTATATAATTTGGAATCACAGATCACAAATCATTTTCACTCTTTTTTTCAAGCAGCCTATAGAAAAGAAGCTGATCCAAACTGTGTTTATAATTGTATTTCACACCCTATAGATAGCTCGCTTTCTGCCTCTCAATATTATTGAATCATACTTAGCAGCTCACAGTTAGATTTCTGGTTTTGCCCCTAAATAAGACATATGTTTCTGCCATAAATGAATCAGCATTGCAAAGGGATTTGAGATCGTGGAATTACTTTTGTATGTGTGTAAAACTGGATGTTTGGCTTTATACTGGAAAAGTCACAAAATGTGTTGCAATCATGATTATTCTTTTAATTCTTTTTTTTTTTTTTTTTTTTGAGACAGTGTCACACTGTGTAATTCAGCCAGGCCTCAAACTCACAGCGATCTTTCTGACTCAGCCTCCGCTCCCCACTGCTGAGATTAGAGGTTGGACCAGCCATGCCTGGGGAACATTCCTTCTTTAAAAATGGTATTTAATTGTTTCTGTTTTTCAAGTGGTCTTGCCTCTGGAGATGGGAAAGACTGTGTGGAACAACCTGTTGTCTCTAAGCCCCTACAGGAAGAAGCCAAATTACAAAGAGGCAGAACCAAGAAACCCAAGTCTGCTAGGCTATGCTCACTCTCCCAGATACTTACCAGAAGATCCCTTTCAATTCTGAGGAGCTCAGGCCAGGGTCTCAAGGGCCGTGAGTTACCTTCGTTATCCTCCAGTATGGAAGGCATGATGGCGCTCAAGGTGTACAACCTGACCTCTTGCCATCTTTCAACAGCCTGCAGCATATTTTAGAGAAGTATGGGCACACTGGCAATGTGTACATCCCGCAAGATCGCTTCACTAAAGAGTACCATGGATTCTCCTTTTGCTGGCTTCTACTGCATGCACCACATGCAGGTCAGCATGGATGCCCTAGACGGGGTCACGGTGGATGGTGGCGAGGTGTGGGTGCAGATGGCACGCTAAGATCGTCCCTCACGTTCCCACTGTGCCACCGCTAGGGAACATCATGCTGCAGGTTGGAGGGAGACAACTACACATGGAGGCTAGAGCCCACTTCCAAGGTAAGTCCTGACTCCACAGGTGATTCCAATCTTGATTCCAGAGAAGATCCAGAATTCTGGTGTTGTTTCTTTTGTGAAATGTTTTCTAACATTTTACTATTTGCTTTATGCCTTGCTTGGCGTAGTTAATTACATTTTACACAGCATTTGTTGCTTTGATGGGAATAACACTTAAGAATATCTTAGAAATTAATGAGGAGAATAAATTCCATTTTCATTATTGGTATAAATATCTGAAGGAAAATTTCATTTTCTTTAGAGTGCTCATGATTTGGGTTTAGATGTAAGCAGATTTTTAGTTTTCTGTATTGACTTAATGTATGCAGCTGTTACTCAAAACTGTCTAGTTATTACTGATTAAGTCTTTACTTCCTTCCTTATTTAAAATTAAAAACCTATTACAATGAGTGAAAAGTTGTTAATATCTGCTATTTATCTTTGGATATAAATGTTAAACAAAACCTGCATTTATATGAAGATATGTCAAGTGATAAGAGTTGATCTTTAAAGGATTATTTATGAAATACAATTTTATTCATTTGTGCATTTCTTTGTACTAGACACATCTTAGTTAATTTTCCCTCTTTGCTGAGACAAAATACCCAACACCCAAAGTTAAGGAACAAAAGGTTTATTTAGCTCACAGTTTTTGGAGGTTTCAGTCCATAAACAGCTGGCTCTAAGGCAGGGTGACATGACACACAGGCAACACTTCAAGTTGGCAGAAGACAACAAATGCAACAAGAGCAAAAGGAGGGGACAAGTCTCTTTCCCTCCCTTATATTGTATGCAGGCTATGCCCTCAGGTGGGTGTAGCACTCACACAATTTCCATACCCTCCTCATGCACAGGCTTAGGATATTTACAAAGCAAGGACCCTGGCCCCCTGATAATTCACTTAGTTAAACTTCTAAACTTCTCAATTTGACACAATGAACAACATCCTAGAGTGGTAAGGGCATGTCCTCTACACCCTAAGATATAGAACTGCTGGGTTAGTTAAGCTTCTAGACTTCTCAAGTTGACAAAATGTATCAACCATTATAATCCACCCCTTGTCAACTTGGCAACCAGACATGTTTCTTTAAACCAGATTCCAGGTACAAAGACAAGTTTATTCCTATCGTTTCACAGCTAGAACATTATAACACAGATTTAACAATCCTTAAGAATCAGTGTTGTCTATCAAAATTATATTACATTACAACCATAACATTACACCCTTGGCCCCCCAAAGACTCATGCACACCCCTTTATACAAAAGGCACTTAGTCCATCTCTAACAGTTGCCAAAGTCCTAATAGTTTCAGCATTGCTGAAAAGTCCAAGTCCCAAGTCTTCTCTGAGATGTAAGGCAAATTCTTAGCTACAAGCCCCTTTACAAATGAAAAGTTAAACACTTCTAACATTCAATGGCATCAGATAAACATTTTTATTCAAAAAGTTACAAACAGGGGAATACAAAGGATTGGGACCAAAGCAAGCCCAAAATCCAGCAGGGCAAATATTAAGTCCTGTATTTCCATGTCCAGCATCTGAAACAATCTGTGGCAAATTGTGAGCTCCAAAGAGCTTCAGTGACTCCATCCCTATGGGACCTCTGGTGGTTACAGCTCTGAAGGCTTCTCTCTTAGGCCTCTCCTTGCAGCTTTCCTTAGATGATCAACGTTCCTGGCTTTTCCAAACTCCTGGGTTCTCCACTGCACCTTTTGCTTCACACTCACAACTTCCTGCACTTTCTTTTCAGGGACACACCGACTGGACTCCCAGGACTTCTGAAATAGAGGTGGAAGCCTTTTTAACCCCATAACTGTTGCATTCTGCATGCATCTAAAAGCAGCACCACATGGATGATGCCAAAGTCTGCTGCCTTCTGGAGCAATAGCCAAGCTTTCCTCTCTCTTGACTGTAGAGGTTGAGTGCCTGGAATGTCGAGCACTCTGAATCCAATTCTGAGGAACAAATTCTCTATGCTGCCGCCATTCTGGAACATGGTGCTCTGTGGCTTTCTCCTCAAAGCAAAGTCTTTCACTTTTGCAGTTTTGAGGTTGCAAAGGGCGGAGACTTGCTGCTTCTTGTGATGCCCTCAGGCCATCCTTTACATTCACAATCTGCTCTATCTTTGCAGTCCACAGCTTAACTGGAGCGTCCTTTCTGGCCAAACTCACAACATTTTAAATTGTCCTCTGGGCTCTGTGCTCTTGACTCACAACATACATCTGGCTAAAAGCCCCCAACAATAGCCATGCCACCACCTCAACATTAGATTGCCTTGAAATTTATTCTGCCAGATTAATTAGTCCACTGCCTTGAATCTCCATCTCAGGCAAAGTCTTTGGGCACAAGCAAAATGCAGACAAACTATCTGCCAAGCCATAACACACATTGTCTACACTCCAACAACAAATGCAGTCCTTCTTCCCAACAGAAAACTCCCAGGACTGGTCTTTACTGGCAGAATTTCTATCAGCATTCTGCTCTTCTGAACTCTGACCAGAATCTCCCATGCATAATAATCTAAAGAATTCCAGCACTACTCTTTCAGGCAGCATCTCTCAAACTTTCCAAACTCTTCCCACAAGCCATTCCCAAAGGTTCTTGAACCATGTGGTCTGGTATAGTCACATCAATGACCCCACTCCTGGTACCAAATTCTGTCTTAGTTATTTTTCTCACATTGCTGAGACTAAATACCCAATGCCCAAAGTTAAGGAAGGAAAGGTTTATTTAGCTCACAGTTTTTGGAGGTTTCACTCCATAAACAGCTGGCTCCAAGGCAGGGTGGTATGACACAGGGGCAACACTTCAAGGTGGCAGAGACAGCAAAAGCAACAAGAGCAAAAGAGGGGGACAAGTCTTTTTTCCTCCCTTATAGGGTATGCAGGCTATGCCCTTGGGTGAGTGTAGCACTCATACCATCTCCATGCCCTTCTCACGCACAGGCTCAGGATGTTTACAAAGTGAGGACCTTGGCTCCCTGCTAAGTCAGTTAATCTTATAAACTTCTCAATTTGACATAATAAACAACATCCTAGAGCAGTAAAGGCATGTCCTCTACACACTAGGATGTGGAACTGCTGAGTTACTTAATTAAACTTCTAAACTTCTCAAGTTGACACAATGTATCAACCATTACAGTACAGTTTTATAACAGTTGAGTGAGGTTGGGCCCCTGTAAATATGGTATTTCCCAGTATAGAGTGTGTAGCTAGTTCATGTTTTCTCCTGGTTATTCCTATGTAAGAATGATGGACTGTGCAAAAACAAATGACTGCACACTTTATTAAAACTTTGACAACTGGACTTCTAGACACCAGGACTTACATAGATATAAACAGTGCATTCAGTGAGTACACCTAGTGGGTGATAAATGCACCTTTATTGTTTTCTGTGACTGCCAAAGTGGTAAATCTGTTTATCAACATTTATGAACTTAAATATTAAAAATCTTAGGAAAGCAAATGATTTATACTTTTGTAAGTACTGATAACATGCTAATTTTATTGCTCATGCATACTTTATACTATAACAGCTTTCTAATTTTTCATTAGAACATTTTTTGAGTGTTTTAAAATATAAAATTTGAAAGTTCATTGTACTTATATTCTTACACAATTGTGAAACAGAAGACCTTGAGGCTATCTCACATGTGGTTTTATAAAAAATAAATTACCAAGACAAAAGAGTACTAATCTTCAGAGATCCAAAGTGTAAATATTTGAGCTTAGCAAGCTACGATCAGTGTCTCACATCTGCCACAGCCTTGTGGATTTGTTCCCCATGGTTGTCATAACTTTCCCCTGGCTCAAACCTGATTCTTCTGGAATTGTCTTCCATGGCTCAATACTCCTTTTCAGCTTACTAGGTATGAATTGATATTCTTGAAGATAGTTGTGCCTGGATAAACTTGGGGTTTGGAACTGCTGTCCTATCAACTTGATTTTTTTCTTTTTTAACCTGGTATAAACTCTAGTTCCACTCAGCTTTTCCTGTTTACTTCATGGTTGCCGATTCAGCACCTGGTTCAGACATTATTTTCAATTCCCACTGCCCAATTCTCTTGTCTGAGCAACTGACTAAATCAGACTTTGACAAATAAATTCATCCCTCTCATACCGTGAACTTGAAGTCTATAGAAATTAAATGATTAGACAGTTACTGGTAGACTTCATTTTGAGTCTCTTAATTCTCAACCCAAATATTTCTCCTATGTATCAAACTACCTCAGTTTGTTGCCTTGCAATACATTGAATATTAAATGGTAAATATGTTTGGGAACAAGTATTGAAAAGAAGACTTTTAAATAGACAATGTATGTAGTGCCTTAACCACTCAAGCTTTGAAATCTCAAAACTTCAGTGGAAATAAATGTAGTATTAGTAGTAGATAGAAACTGCACTGAAGCCAGTGGTTATTAAACTAGCCAGGCATCCACTCAAACTTTCTTAAACACACGCACCACACATATATGCAGACCCATGCACAACCTCTTCACACTAATTAAGACTTTGCTAAACTTAGGCATCTTAAAATTCCCACCAGGGAGCTAACTGGTCACGTAACATTATCTCACTCTTTATTAATAACTTGCTTCATTAATAAAAGCTACTACTAATACTACATTTATTTCCACTGAAGTTTTGAGATTTCAAAGCTTGAGGACTTACGTCACTACATACATTGTCTATTTAAAAGTCTTCTTTTCAATCCTTGTTCTCAAACATATTTTCCATTCAATGTATTGAAAGGCAACAGACCGAGGTAATTTGATATACAGGATATTTATTAATGTATAAGATGTTATACCTTATAAGGTATAAGGTATCAATATTAAGGTATTGATATTTATTAAGGTATCAGTGAAAGACATTTGGGTTCCCACCTGGACCTTTTTCTTTGTTAATATAAATTAAATATTTTGAGTTACTTTACTTCAGGATATTTTCCCTTCATTTAGAATTAAGTCAAAATTATTGGGTCGGAGTATCAGAATTCACTGCACAATATATGAAACAAATACAAAAAAAGTGACAATTTGAAAGTAACTCATGGAATAGAGAAGTAGGAAATTGAACAAAATTAAAAGTATATGCCATGATCATGTTTATTCATAATCAAATTAAAATGTTCATTTCTTTCAACCTACTCATACTCAATTTCAGAGCGTAATAGTTTAAAAAAATCAGTGACAGAAAAACTGTTATTTTTTTATAAAAACTAAACCCAATTCAATCTAAATTATATAAACATGTTTACTTTATGCAGTTGGCACTAACAAATAAGTTTTACATAACAAATATATTAAAATTACTTTTTGACATCTGATTATATTAGTTATCATACCTATGACACTTTCATGTTGCAACAGGGCCTTTCATAATTACATGATTGAAATTATTCATAAACTTAGGTTTTTTGAAAAAAATAATAGATTGGTTTACAGATTTTAAAAACTTAAGGCAAGGGCCGGTGAGATAGCTCAGCAGCATAAGCGCCTGCCTGGCAAGTGCGAGGTCCTGAGTTCGACCCCCAGTACCCCCCCGCACACACACACAAAAACAACTTAAGGCACATATAAATTTTGGTATATCTCCGAGTTCTTCTGTTTTCTGCCACTTTGCTTTTGCTTTCCTCTCTCTACATTATCTGGTAAACAAAACAGACACAAGTATTTTGAGGTTATAACCTACCAGCTTGGTGACCACAGTGGAAAATAATTTTTCATTTTTTTCCTTTAGTGATTCCAGGTAAGCTCTCAGATTTAACCCTTATTGGACTGTTTTTGTTGATATGATCATGCTTAAGCCAATTGCTTCTTGGCATTACCAGAAATTTGAGACAGCTGACAGGAGATGGTTGGGTTATATGTTCATTTCTTAACCATGATGGTGAATGCAGCTGCACATAACCCCACTGTACTATGATTGGAGAATGCAGTTTTACCCTCTAGAATTTTAGGGTGCTATTATGAATATGTTACATAGGTGGTAAGCAGAGGAAAATTCATTGATTTTCTCATAAAACAACAAAATATAATTTGTGTCTTGGTTTTAGCAGCAAAATCAAAACCCAATTTACAGTCTGTGGCAATTATTTCCTCTTGGATTTAATTCACAATACTTCTATTTGAACTCCATAGTTGCCACCACTTCTACAAACAAGACAAGGCCTTTTATGGCTGCACCTTCCATCTGAGGTAGATTCTTTGTAGCAACAAATATCCAAGTATCACTTTCTACATGCAGAAAATTATAACTATTTTCAGAGACCCAGGAATATCTGTCATTTCTCCACATGAATTATTTTTATCATAGATGCTTACTACATCACAATATTTGTTAAATAGTGAGGGCCAAATCTGAATTTCTTCATTTGGGTCCTCTTACTTTTATCTCCTAATGGCTTCATCTTGTATTACACAATTCCTTAAACTCTGGCTGGAGCATGTAACTCAGAGGTAGAATGTACACCTATATGCAAGGCCCTGGGGTCATTTCCAGCACTGCTCAACCAAGAAACAAACAAACAAAACCAAATCGGGCAGGTTTGTTACTAATTCAGAAAATTTCTTCCACAAAGGCATCCAATTTTACTTGTATTTTTGTTTCTCAAAAAATATACTTCTAAAACAACTGACCAGAATGTCACAGGCACTTTTAAAACAGAATCATAATCATTATCTTGTCTACAATGGTGACTTTACTAATCCTGTTCCATGGATGTTAGAACAATCAGAATATTTTTGTGAAAATAACACTCATTCCCAATGACCTAAAGTAAACCTCTAAGAGCTTCTGTCCTTTTTTAATATTCTCGCTTAATACTAATTTTAGAATCCTTCATTTAAACTGTTCCTACAATGACAGCATTTGGGTGCTCAATTTGAGACGTTACAGAATTTGACTTAATAAATTAATCCATCACACATAAAGGGAGTCTGTTATTTTCCTAGGAATACATTTTACTGCGATGACTTTGACATGAAATTTTGAAGAAGGCTGTTTATGTAATGTAGGTAGTCGAGTCCCAATTTGTAAGTTACATTACATATAACAAAAGCCTAACACAACTTGCAAGGGCTTCCTTCACGAGGAGCCTAAGAACAAGATGGAGCCCAGTCTGGACACCTTAGGGAACTCTTGAGAGATCGGTCTCAAAAAAGGTTGAGGAAACATGGGCAGTACTGAATGCCTGTAATCACAGGTTTTGGGAGGCTGAGGCAGGAGGAATGCTCTGAGCTGGAGGCCAGTCTGATCTGCTTAGTGAAAGCATCCACTGTCCCAGAAAAAAAAAAGTGAGGATACATGGATTCAAACACCATAAGAGAGTAGGGGTATAGAACTTGGTATTTCCTAAGTGCTTGGCAATATTTGCTGTGTATTTTTTTTTTCTTGATGCTGGGGATTAAACCCAGAACCTTCATATGAAGCTACATCCCAGCCCTTTAAAAAAAATTTTTTTTATTGTGAGACAGGTTCTCTTTAAATCACTAAATTGCCCAAACTGAGCTCGAATCTGTGATCCTCCTGGCTCTAAATCCCAGAATCCTGGGATTACATGTGTCCACTACCACATCCGGGTCATCTCCTGGTTTTGAGTGAAAGGTAATTTGAAAACGTCTTCTCCTAGATAACAATGTACTATAAAGACACCTAGGCAACCAGTCCCAGCATGCCCTGAATGAGGGGCGGGGCTAAACCAAGGGACTCCCCAGTGGTCCAGTTGAAGGAGGCCCTCAGGAGGAGGCTAAGCAATGGCCGATAAACCAAAATGGGAAATAAAGAAAACTGAAAACTAGTCGTATAGTTTAACACTGAACGGTGAGGCAAGCTCTCATCCGTTCACCAAGATGGGAAACTCAGAGTCTAAACGTGAAGAACATGAAGCGGAGTCCTCACACTGAAGTCAGGCCAACCTCCTCGCTGAGGAAGAAGCTGACTATGGATTTGTGAACAACCCGACTGAAGAAGATCACACGTTTATGAGGGATAACGATCTCCCAGGAGTCAGGGGACAAAGTGAAGAAGAAGAGTTGCTGGAAAGACAACAAACTATGGGGGACACACCACAGGAACCAGGTGAAAGTAAACTTTTATTTCACTTTGAGGGGGAAGTGGACGGGATGGATTAGGAACTTCAGAATGATACAGCCAAAGATTATGTAAAAGCGGCACAAACTAATTTCATCCTCATGAGAAGAGAACTATAGATTGATCTGTAGTAAGAATATCAAGAAATTTTTTTCCGATTCCTATTTGCACAGTTTGGGAAATGTGAAAAATGGCCTTGTTTTAGTCAGTTTTGCTGTAGTTGTACACAGTTCCCAATACCTACAATTTGAAGGAGAGTGGTTAAATATGGCTTATTGTTTTGCAGAATTCTGTACATAATCACATCTTCAAGAGCAGAAGCAGAGATTCTCCTGTTGAATTTCTCTTGCCTTTTTTTTTCCCTCGTGGAGGAGACTTGCTTCTTTTCTTTCTAATTAAAACTTTTAGAGGGCAATACATATGGATTCAAATGCAGTTATAAGAAGCAATGCAGATAAATCTTGTTTATCTCTCACACAGTTTCCCTAAGTGGCAAAATCTTGCAAAACTATAGAATAGTGTCACAAACAGAATAATTCCATTGTTATACTGTTTAAAAAATTGATCCATGTATTTTAAATTACTAAATTTATGAGTGTAAAACTCTTTGTGATAATTCCTTATAACATTTTCAATTGCTGCAGGATATTTAGTGATATTCTCTTTTTCAGTCCTGATATTGGTTATGTGTTGTGCTTTTACTTTTGTCAGTTTTGTTTGAGGATTGTCAACATTATTAAAATTTTCAAAGGTGAAGCTTCTTGTTTCCCATCTCCATTGTTTTTTTTAGATATCACTGAATTCTTATCTCCATTATTTATGTTCTTCTGTTTACATTTGGTAAATTTTGCTAATGTTTTACTACTTACATTCCTTACAAGGAGTGTTTTTTCTTTGTCTGAGATATCAACGAGGTGTGTGCTGTTTATTTATTTATTTTTATTTTTAAAATTATTTTTATTTTAAAAGGAAGAAAAAACAAAAGAAAACAAATCAAAAAAGAACAAAATTTCAAAACAACATAATAGGAGGGTAACAATGGTTAATACATTATGTACTGTTATCTTTAAGTTAGTTATTCAGGGGATGAGATATTAGCATTCAATTGTCCAAACATTATTGGCACAAACCTTACTCTTCAATGAACTAAGTAAAATTAGTAGTGTATCTATCTTAACCATCTTATGTATAAATACATTATTTTTCTTTTCCCTTCTTTCTTCATTCCCCCATCCCAGTCTCTCTTTCTTTTTTGACCACTTTCTTTTTGATTCACCATGTCTATTGTACATTTTGGATATTATTTACTCTTTCAGTTTCTCATACTAGGGAGACAATACAATGCTTACACATGTGCGTCCAGTTTATTTCACTTACGAGTATTTTCTCAAGTTGCATCACTTTACCTATAAAAGTCTCCAGTTTATCCTTCTTTATGGCTGAATAGTACTCCATTGTATAAAAATACCACATGATTTTATCCATTCCTCAGTTGATGGGCATTTGGGTGGTTTCCAAGATCTGGCTATTACAAATTGTGCTGCTATAAACATGGGTGCACATATATCGCTGTGGTACGATGTTTTTCAATCTTCTGGGAAGATACCCAGAAGGTGAATAGCTGGGTCAAATGGGACCTCCAACCCTAGTTTTTTGAGGAATCTCCACACTGACTTCCACAGTGGCTATACCAGTCTACACTCCCCCCACAGTGGAGTAGGGTTCCTTTTTCCCCACAGCCCCTCCAGCATTTGTTATTGGTTGATTTTTTGATAATAGCCATTCTTTCTGGAGTGAGGTGGAATCTCAGTGTTGTTTTAATTTGCATCTCTCGAATGACTAGTGATGTTGCACATTTTTTGTATATTTATTTGCCATTTGTATTTCTTCATCTGAGAAATGTGTATTCATCTCAGATGCCCATTTTTGGAGTGGGTCTTTAGATTTTGCAGGTCTGATTTTTTTGAGTTCTTTATATGTTCTCAATAGTAATCCTTTTTCTGAGGAACAGCTGGCAAACATATTTTCCCACATAGTGGGTTGTCTTTTCACTCTGTTGGTGGTTTCTCTTGCTGTGCAAATCTTTTTAATAACATGAGATCCCAGTTGTTGACTCTTTGTGATAGTTCCTGTGTGGTTGAGTTTTTATTCATAAAGTCTTTGCCTACATCATTCTCTTCAAGTGTTTTACCTATCCTACCTTCCAGCAGATTTAATGTTTCTCTTTTAATATTTAGATCTCTGATCCATTTTGAATTTAGTTTAGTGCACGGTGAAAGATATGGGTCTAGTTTTAATCTTCGGCATGTGTAGAGCCAGTTTTTCCAGCACCATTTATTAAAGAGGCTATCTTTCTTCCAGCGAATGTGTTTGGCACCTTTGTCAAAGATAAGGTGGCTTAGTATGTCTGGGGTTGTTTCAGCATCTTCTAATCTGTTCCATTGATCTTCAGGTCTGTTTTTTTGCCAGTACCACACTGTTTTTATCACAGTAAATTCATAGTATAATTTCAAGTCAGGGATTGTGATGCCCCCTGCCTTGCGTTTGTTGCCCAGAATTGCCTTTGCTATTCTAGGTCTCTTCTGATTCCAAATGAATTTTAAGATTGTTTTCTCTAATTCTGTGAGATATGCTGTTGGAATTTTGATTGGAATTGCATTAAATCTGTATAACAGTTTTGGAAGTATGGCCATTTTCACTATATTGGTTCTTCCTATCCAGGAGCAAGGGATATCTTTCCATTTTCTGATATCCTCTTCAATCTCCTTTTTCAGAGTACTGTAGTTTTCAGTATAGAGGTCTTTTACATCCTTTGTGAGGTTGATTCCTAGGTATTTCATTTTTTTTGGATGTTATTGTGAAAGGTATTGTTTCCCTAATATCTCTTTCAGTAAGTTTGTTATTTGTGTACAGGAAGGCTATTGACTTTTGAGTATTGACTTTGTATCCAGCTACACTACTGAATTTGCTTATTAAATCTAGCAGTTTTTTAGTGGAGTTTTTGGGGTCTTCTGTGTAGAGTATCATGTCATCTGCAAATAATGATAATTTAACTTCTTCCTTTCCAATCATTATTCCTTTTATTTCTTTCTTTTGTCTAATTGCTCTGGCTAAAGTTTCCAGAACTATGTTGAATAAGAGTGGGGACAGTGGATATCCTTGTCTTGTTCCTGATTTTAGAGGGAAGGCTGTCAGTTTTTGGCCATTTAGTATAATATTGGCTGTTGGTTTGTCATAGATAGCTTTTACCAGATTGAGATAAAGACCCTCTATTCCAATTTTCTGTAGGGTTTTTATCATGAAAAGGTGCTGGAATTTGTCAAAAGCTTTTTCTGCATCTATTGAGATGATCATGTGATTTTTGTCTTTGGTTCTGTTAATATGGTGTATTACATTTATTGATTTATGTATGTTGAACCATCCCTGCATCCCTGGGATGAATCCAACCTGGTCATGGTGTATAATCTTCATGATGATTTGTTGGATTCTGTTTGCCAGTATCTTATTAACGATTTTTGCATCTATGTTCATTAGGGAGATTGGCCTGTAGTTCTCTTTCTTAATTGGGTCCTTCTCTGGTTTTGGTATCAGGGTAATGCTTGCTTCCAGGAATGAATTTGGGAGTATTGCTTCCCTTTCAATTTCATTGAAAAGTTTAAGAAGTAGGGGCGTTAGGTCTTCTCTAAATTTCTTTTAGAATTCGGCAGTGAATCCATCAGGGCCTGGGCTTTTCTTTGTTGGGAGGTTTTTAATTACATCTTCAATTTCATTGGTTGATATTGGTTTATTTAGGATTTTTAAATCTTCTTGATTCAGCTTTGTTAATTCATACGAATCTAGGAATCTGTCCATTTCTTCTGCATTTTCCATCTTAGTAGAATATAAATTTTCAAAATAGGTATAGATGATCTTCTGGATTTCTGCAGGGTCCATCGTGATATCACCCTTTTCATTTTCAATTGCATGGATTTGAGTCTTTTCTTTTCTTTTTTTAATAAGTTTGGATAAGGGTTTGTCAATCTTATTTATTCTTTCAAAGAACCAACTTTTTGCTTCATTGATTCTTTGTATTGTTTTGTTAGTCTCCAATACGTTAATTTCTGCTCTGATCTTTATAATTTCCTCCCTTGTACGGGCTTTTGGCTTAACCTGCTCTTCTTTTTCTAGAAGCTCGATGTTCACCCTTAAGTTGTTTATTTGCGCTTGCTCTATTTTCCTGATATAAGTATTTAATGCTATAAATTTCCCTCTTAGGACTGCTTTCATTGTATCCCATAAGTTCCGGTATGTTGTACTGTCATTATCATTCAGTTGTAGAAAGTGTCTAATTTCTTCTTTAATTTCATCTGTGACCCATTGGTTGTTCAGGAGGGTGCTGTTTAATTTCCATGTGTTTAGGGAGTTTTTGTGAGATCTTTTGCCATTGATTTCCAATTTCATTGCACTATGGTCTGATAATATGCATGGGATAATTTCAATTCCTTTGCATTTACTTAAGCAGGTTTTATGAGCTAGTATGTGGTCTGTTTTGGAGAACGTCCCATGTGCAGCTGAGAATAATGTGTATTCTGATGTTGTAGGATGGAACACTCTGTAGACATCTACTAAGTCCATTTGTTCAAAAGTTTGGTTCAGTTCTACTATTTCATTATTGATTTTCTGTCCAGTTGATCTGTCTTTTTGTGACAGTGGAGTATTGAGATCTCCCAATATAATTGTATTAGTGCTTATTTGATTTTTCATGTCCTTTACTACTTGTTTTATATAGCTGGGTGCACTGGTATTTGACGCATATATATTTATGATCGTTATCTCTTCCTCTTGGATTGTTCCCTTTACAAGGATGTAATGACCATCTTTATCTCTCTGAATCCTTCTTGGCTTGAAGTTCACTTTGTCTGCAAAAAGAATAGCTACCCCTGCTTTTTTCTGGGTTCCTGTGGCATGGAGTATTGTTTTTCATCCTTTGACTTTCAGTCTATGAATTTCTTTCTGAATTAAATGTGTTTCTTGTATACAGCATATTGTTGGATCTTGCTTCTTGATCCATTTTGCCAGTCTGTGCCTTTTGATTGGTGAATTGAGACCGTTAACATTGATGGTTAAAACTGATATGTATTGACTTATACTTGTCATGATATTTTCCTGTTGTTGGTTCCCACTCTTTGTTTTTCCCCCTTTCCTGCTATTTAATTATCTGCCCTGCCTGGTGGATTCCTTCTGTTGGGGTTCCTATCTCTTTCTAGAATGTCCTTCAGAACATTTTGGAGTGCTGGTTTGGTGGTCATAAATTTTCTCAGATGTTCTTTGTCATGAAAGTATTTTATTTCTCCATCAATTTTGAAAGATAGTTTTGCAGGGTACATCAATCTGGGTTGAAAATTATTTTCCTTTAGAGCTTGAAATACATCATTCCAAGCTCTTCTTGAATTGAGGGTTTGTGCTGAAAAGTTAGCTGTGATTCTGATGGGTTTTCCTTTATAGGTGATTTGTCTCTTCTCCCTAACAGCTTTTAAGATTCTGCCCTTCTGTTGAATTTCTGGGATCTTGACTATAATATGTCTGGCTGAAGTTTTTTTTTGATCATGTCTAGTTGGTGTTCTAAAAGCTTCACTTATAGGGGCGTCAAATTCCTTTTCTCTTCCAGGAAAATTCTCCCTGATTATGTCTTTGAACAAGGTTTTAATGTCATTGATGCTATCTCCTGCTTTTTCATTTATTCCAATTATTCTTAAGTTGTTTATCTTTGAGTCATCTAGCAGCTGGTGAATTGATTTTTCATGGTCCCTTGCTGTTTTTAAGAATTCTTCCTTTTCATGATCACTAATTGCAAGCCTGTCTTTTATATCTGAAATCCTGTCCTCGCATTGGCTTAATCTGCTACAAATACTTTCAATGGAATTTTTGTTCTCTTGGATATCTGCTTGAATCTGCCTTATGGATTCCATTTCCTTCCTATGCTGAGCATTCATGGTTTCTATAGTTTTCTTAAGCTCATCTATTTTTTTGTCTGTATCAGCTATAGTGTCCTTAAGCATGGTCTTCATTGTGGACATTATCCCTGCAGTTATCTGTGAGATTATTTCTCTTTTAATTTTTTCCAGAGCCTCATTCAGTTGCTTTGTTGTTACCACTTCAGATAGGCCACGTGGGTGGCGTTCGGAGTGTCCCACCTCGTTGCCCCCTAGGTTTGCCTTTGGTGAATTGGATGTGTGGGGTTGCATCTTGTTTAAGTGTCATCTCATTTTTCCTTTCTTTAATTCCTGGGGTGATATTTGCAAATTACCTATGGTAGGTTACTTTATTGCTAGTGTTTAAGATCTTTAGAAGATGACTACTTCTCTGCAGTATCTTCCAAGTGGAGCTTGCTTTTGGGTTTTGAGCTTTCTGCCAGATCCTACCTCTTCAATTCATTGGGTATGCGAAGTTGTTACCTGTTTGGCCCAGTCCTTGATTCTTTGGTACTGTGCCACTGTATTTTCTGTGTCCCTTAGTCAATCTCAATCACGAAATATCAGGAAGGAAAGATGTTTAGAACAATTATTTCACATTTGGCTATAATGTTAACTAAAGCATCAAACACAGCCTAGAAAATGACAGACTGAGCTAACCAGTTATTTACCACTTTTAGCTGTATAGAGTTGCGGTTATATAACAAAATCTAAAACACACCAGAAAAAATATATGCAGTATACAAGTCCTATGTATGTCAATTTTTCCCTGAGGAGTTTAAATTTAAAATGAGTTAAGGAGGAAATAGAGTGTTGGGAGAATAGGAAGGAATTAGATGTAAGGTTAGAGGACCAAGAGGGATCCCACTAACATTGGGACACTGGTGCAGAGGACTGGTGGTAAAAAGAGAAGGAAGTGATAAAAGGAAGAACAGATCACAACCACAATCACAAAGAAGTTAGAGGCACTATTTACACTCATATAAAAAACCAGAGAAATAATGAAGGAAAGAGCAAATACACATACAGAAACAAAAATGAAGATAAAAACAATAAAACAGACAAAACAAAAATAAAACCCCACAAAAAATACCTTCGCCAGAACAAAAAACAAATGAGTGAGAAAAAAATTAAAAAAAATTAAAAAAAAATAAAAAGAATCAGTTCCAGGTGTTGACTCTGCTGTAGGCAGGCACCGTGTGGTGACAGAGTTGTGTTCCATGCAGGTCTGTCCCAGCAAGCCAGGAGCAGCCCTTTGGTGGGGCAGTGAGCAGAAGCGTGTACTCTCAGGCAGAGAACAGTCTCATTTGCTTGCCACTGTCAGTGCAGTTTCTGCGGGCCTGAGAGCCACGGCGTCGTGCTGAGTCCAGAGCACTGTGTTTTCATGCCACGCTGTTTTGCTGCACCTCCCACAATGGTGCCTGGCCAATTGCTCTCTGGCCTGGGACAGCTGGGCCTCAGAGGCACTCACCACTGGCCAGCACAGTTTTTCGCTGCTCCCCTGCACCGCCGCTGTCTTGCGACCCTCTGTGTGGGCTCTCGGGGGTGCTGGCTGTCACCGTGTGTCTGCAGATTTGAGCTTCTGTCACGCCACGGTTCCTGGGACAGGGAGAAGGCGCCACAGTCTCTTCCTTCTTCTTTGTGGAAAGTACCCTTCACTGGCTCCCTGAGTCCAAAACTGCACTTCAGAACTTTTCTGGTTCCAGGAGAGGCATCTCCCTCCCTCCTGCACTCTCCTGGTCACTATATTCCAGTGGTCCAATGGCAACTTTTAGAGAGTTTCGCTGCCTGCTTCTTAGAAATCCATCTTTTCTTCTCTTCCTAATAGAACAAAATTTCAAAACAACAAAATAGAAGAGTAACAATGGTTCATACATTAGGTATTTTTATCTATAAATTAGTTACTCAGGGTACAAAATATCAGCATTCAATTCTCCAAATAACATTAGCACAAACCTTTCTTCACAATGAACTAATTAAAATTAGTAGTGTTTCTATCTTAACAATGTTATGTATATATATATATATATATAATTTTTTTCTTTTCCCTTCTTTCTTTTCTGCCTTCCCCCATCCCAGTTTCTCTTTCCTTTTGACCAGTTACTTCCTGTTTTACCATATCTATTGTACATTTTGGATATTATTTACTCTTTCAGCTTCTCACAGTGGGGAGAAAATACAATGTTTCCACATGTGCGTCTGCTTAATTTCACTTATGAGTATTTTCTCAAGTTGCATCCATTTACCTATAAAAGTCTCCAGTTTATCCTTTTTTATGGTTGAATAGTACTCCATTGTATAAAAAAATACCACATCTTTTTTATCCATTCCTCTGTTGATGGGCATTTGAGTTGTTTCCAAGATTTGGCTATTACAAATTGTGCTGCTATAAACATGGGTGCACATATACTGATGTGGTACGATGTTTTTAAATCTTCTGGGAAGATACCCAGGAAGGGAATAGCTGAGCCAAATGTGACCTCCAATCCTAGTTTTTTTAGGAATCTTCACACTAATTTCCACAGTGGCTATACTAGTCTACACTCCCACAAACAGTGGAGAAGGGTTCCTTTTTCCCCACAGCCCCTCCAGCATTTATTATTAGTTGATTTTTTGATAATAGCCATTCTTTCAGGGGTGAGGTGGAATCTCAGTGTTGTTTTAATTTGCATCTCTCAAATGACTAGTGATGTTGAACATTTTTTAGTATATTTATTTGTCATTTGTTTTTCTTCATCTAAGAAGTGTGTATTCATCTCAGGTGCCCATTTTTGGACTTGGTCTTTAAATTTGGAAGGTCTGATTGTTTTGAGTTATTTGCATGTTCTCGATAGTAATCCTTTGTCTGAGGAACAGCTGGCAAACATTTTTTTTCCCACATTGTGGGTTGTCTCTTCACTGTATTGCTTTTTTCTCTGGCTGTGCAAAAGATTTTTAATAAGATGAGATCCCAGGTGTTGACTCTTTGTGATAGTTCCTGTGTGGTTGAGGTTTTATTCATAAAGTATTTGCCTACACCAATGTCTTCAAGAGTTTTACCTATCCTATCTTCCAGCAGATTTAATGTTTCTGTTTTAATATTTAGATCTTTGACCCATTTTGAGTTTAGTTTAGTGCATGGTGAAAGATATGGGTCTAGCTTTAATCTTCAGCATGTGCAGAGCCAGTTTTTCCAGCACCATTTATTAAAGAGGCTATCTTTCTTCCAGTGAATGTTTGGCACCTTTGTCGATGATAAGGTGGCTTAATATGTGCAGAGCTGTTTCAGCCTCTTCTAATATCTTCCATTGATGTTCAAGTCTGTCTTTTTGCCAATACCAAACAGTTTTTTTTTTTATCACAGTAGCTTTTTAGTAGAATTTCAAATTTGGGATTGTGATGCCCCCTGCCTTGCTTTTGTTGCCCAGAATTGCCTTGGTAATTCTAGTTCTCTTCTGGTCCCAAATCAATTTAGGATTGTTTTCTCTAATTCTCTGAGATTTATTGCTGGAATTTTGATCAGAATTGCATTAAATCTGTATAACAATTTTGGAATTATGGATATTTTCGCTACATTGGTTCTTCCTATCTATAAGCAAGGGATATCTTTCCATTTTCTGATATCCTCTTCAATCTCCTTTTTCAGAGTATTGTAGTTTTCAGTGCAGAGGTCTTTTACATCCTTTGTGAGATCAATTCCTAGGTTTTTCATTTTTTTGATGTTATTGTGAAAGGTGTTATTTCCCTAATTTCTCTTTCAGTACATTTGTTATTCTTGTACAGGAAGGCTATTGATTTTTGAGTGTTGACTTTGTATCCAGCTACACTATGGAAGTTGCTTATTAAGTCTAGCAATTTTTTTAGTGGAGTTTTTGGGGTCTTCTGTGTAGAGTATCATGTCATCTGCAAATAATAATTTACTTCTTTCCTTTTCAATCATTATTCCTTTTATTTCTTGCTCTTGTGTAATTGCTCTGGCTAAAGTTTCTAGATCTATGTTGATTAAAAGTGGGGACAGTGGACATCCTTTTCTTGTTCCTGATTTTAGAGAGAAAGTTTTCAGTTTTTGTCCATTTAGTATGATATTGGCTGTTGGTTTGTCATAGACAGCTTTTATTAGATTGAGATAAAGACCATCTATTCCAATTTTCTGTAGGGTTTTTATCATGTATAGGCGCTGGACTTTGTCAAAAGATTTTTCAGCATACTGAGATGATCATAAGATTTTGTCCTTGGTTCTGTTAATATGGTTTATTACATTTATTGATTTATGTATATTAAACAATCCCTGCATCCCTGCGATGAATCCAAATTGGTCATGATGTATAATCTTTTTGATTAATTGCTGGATTCTATTTGCCAGTATCTTATTGAGGATTTTTACTTCAATGTTCATTAGGGAGATTGGCCTGTAATTCTCTTTGTTAGTTGGTTCCTTCTCTGGTTTTACTATCACAGTAATGCTTGCTTCCAGGAATGACTTTGGGAGTATTGCTTCCCTTTCAATTTCCTTAAAGACTTTCAGAAGTAGCGGTGTTAGGCCTTCTCTAAATTTCTTGTAGAATTTGGCAAGGAATCCTTCAGGGCCTGGGCTTTTCTTTGTTGTGAGGTTTTTAATTATATCTTTGATTTCATTGGTTGGTATTGGTTTATTTAGGATTTTTATATCTTCTTGAATCAGTTTTGGTAATTCATATGTATCTAGGAATGTGTCCATTTCTTCTGCATTTTCCACTTATTAGAATACAAATTTTCAAAATAGTTATAGAAGACCTTCTGGATTTCTGCATGGTCCATCGTGATATCACCCTTTTCAATTTTAATTGCATGGATTTGAGTATTTTCTTTTCTTTTTTTTATAAGGTTGGATAAGGGTTTGTCAATTTTATTTATTCTTTCAAAGAAGCAACTCTTTGATTCATTAATCCTTTGTATTTTTTTTAGTCTCCAATACATTAATTTCTGCTCTGATCTTTATAATTTCCTCCCTTGTACAAGCTTTTGGCTTAGCCTGCTCTTCTTTTACTAGAAGTTTGAGGTTCACCATTAAGTTGTTTATTTGTGCTTGCTGTATTTTCCTGATATAGGCATTTAATACTATAAATTTCCCTCTTAGGACTGCTTTCATTGTATCCCATAAGTTCTGTTACGTTGTACTGTTGTTATCATTCAGTTGTAGAAACTGTCTAATTTCTTCTTTAATTTTGTCTGTGATCCACTGGTTGTTGAGAAGGTTGCTGTTTAATTTCCATTTATTAAAGAAGTTCTTGTGGTTTCTTTTGCCATTGATTTCCAATTTCATTGCACTATGGTCTGATAATATACATGTGATAATTTCAATTCCTTTGCCTTTACTTTAGCAGGTTTTATGAGCTAGTATGTGGCCTATTTTGGAGAATGTCCCATGTGCAGCTGAGAGGAATGTTTATTCTGATGTTTTGGGGTGGAACACTTTGTAGACATCTACTAAGTCCATTTGCTCAAAAGTTGCATTCAGTTCTAATATTTCATTGTTGATTTTTTGTCTAGTTGATCTGCCTTTTTGTGACAGTGGTGTATTGAGTTACCTCAATACAACTGTATTAGTGCTTAATTGATTTTTCATGTCCTTTAGTATTTTTTATATAGTTGGGTGCAATGGTATTTTTGCATACATATTTCCAATCGTTATCTCTTCCTCTTGGATTGTTCCCTTTACAAGGATGTAGTGAACTTCTTTATATCTCTGAATCATTCTTGACTTGAAATTCACTTTGTCTGCAAAAAGAATAGCTACCCCTGCTTTTTTCTGGGTTCCCATCACATAGTGTATTGTTTTCCATCCTTTGACTTTCAGTCTATGCATTTCTTTCTGAATTGAATGTGTTTCTTGTATGCAGCATATTGTTGGATCTTGCTTCTTGATCCATTTTGCCAGTCTGTGCCTTTCCACTTGTGAATTAATACCATTAACATTGATGGTTAAAACTGATATGTATTGACTTATAATTGTCAAGTTATTTTCCTGTTGTTGGCTCTTCCACTTTTTTTGTTTTCCCTTCCCTCTGTTTAATTTTTTGCCCTGCCTGGTGGATTCCTTGTGTTGGGGTTCCTGGAGTTGTAGTCCTTGTTATCTCTTTCTAGAATGTCTTTTGAAATATTTTGTAGTACTGGTTTGGTGGTCATAAATTTTTTCAGATGTTCTTTGTCATGGAAGTATTTTATTTCTCCATCAGTTTTGAAAGATAGTTTTGTGGGGTACATCAATCTGGGTTGAAAATTATTTTCCTTTTGAGCTTGAAGCACTTCACTCCAAGCTCTTCTTGACTTGAGTGTTTGTGCTGAAAATTTAGCTGTGATTCTGATGGGCTTTCCTTTATATATAATTTGTCTCTTTTCCCTAACAGCTTTTAAGATTCTGCTCATTTGTTGAATTTCTGGAATCTTGACCATGATATATCTGGCTGAAGACTTTTTTTTTTTTTTAATCGTGTCTAGTTGGAGTTCTATAAGCCTCATTTATCTGAATATGAAATTCTTTTTCTCTACCAGGGAAATTCTCTGTGATAATATCTGCAAACAGGATCCTGATGTCATTTATGCTATCTTCTACTTTTACATGGACTCAAATTAGTCTTAAGGTATTCTTCTTTGCCTCATCCAGCAGCTGCTGGATTGATTTTTCATTGTCCCTTGCTATTTTTAAGAATTCTTTCTTTTCATGGTCACTAATTGCAAACCTGTCTTCTGTGTATGAAATCCTGTCCTCACATTGGCTTAATCTGCTACAAATACTTTCAATGGAATTTTTGTTCTCTTGGATATCTGCTTGAATCTGCCTTATGTATTCCATTTCTTTCCTATGCTGAGCATTCATGGTTTCAATAATTTTCTTAAGCTCATCTATTTTTTTGTCTGTATCAGCTATAGTGTCCTTAAGCATGGTCTTCATTGTGGACATTATCTCTGCAGTTATCTATGAAATTATTTCTGATTTAATTTTTTCCAGAGCCTCATTCAGTTGCTTTCTTGTTACCACTTCAGAGATGCCAGGTGGGTGGCTTTCATATTATCCCACCTCATTGCCCCCTGGGTTTGCCTTTGGTGAACTGGATGTGTGGGATTACATCTTGTATAAGTGTCATCTCATTTTCTTTTCTTTCTTTAGTTTAATTCCTGGGGTGATGTTTGTAAAATGCCTATGGTAGGTTGCTTTATTGCTAGCATTTAAAATCCTTAAGAGATGACTACTTCTCTGTGGTATCTTCCAGGCATAGCTTATTTTTGGTTTTTGAGCCTGCTGCAAGATCCTACCTCTTCAATTTGTTGGACATGAGAGGTTGCTGCCTGTTTGGCCCAGTCCTTGGTTCTTTGGTACTGTGCCACAGTATTTTCTGTGACCCTTAGTCAATCTCAGTCATGGATTACCAGGAAGAAAATCTGTTTAGGACAATTATTTCACTTTTGGCTCTAATGGTACCACAAGCATCAAACACAGCGTAGAAAATTACACACTGAGCTAACTAATTATTTGCCACTTTTAACCATATAAACTAGATTTGTGGTTGTATAACAAAATCTAAATCAAGCCAGAAAAATTATATGCAGTATACAAGTCCTCAACATGTCAACTTTGCCCTCAAGAGTTTACATTTAAAATGAGTTAAGGAGGAAATAGAGAATTGGCAGAAGAGGAAGGAATTAGAGGTAAGGCTGGAGGACCAAGAGGGATCCCACTAACAGTCGGAAACTGGTGTAGAAGACTGGTGGGAAAAGAGAAGGAAGGTATAAAAGGAAAAACAGATCAGAACCACAATCACAAAGAGGTTAGAGGCTCCGTTTACACTCATAAAAACCAGATAGAACTATTAAGGGAAGAGAAAACAGACAAACAAAAACAAAAACAAAGACAAACAAAAACAAACAAACAAACAAAAAACACCTTCACCAGAACAAAAAACAAATGAGAGAAAAGAAAAAAAATCACTTCCAGGTTTTGAGTCTGCTGTAGGCAGGCACCTTGTGGTGATAGAGTCCTGTTCTGTGCAGATGTGTCCCAGCAAGCCAGCAGCAGCCCTTTGGTGGGGCAGTGGGCAATAGCCTGAACTGTCTGGCAGAGACCAGTCTCATTTGCCTGCTGCCATCAGCGCACTTTCTGAGAGCCTGAGAGCCACGGTGTTGCGCTGAGTTCCGAGCACAGTTCCACTGCCCCGCCCACAATGGCTCCAGGCCAGTTACTCTCTCGTGTGGGACTGCTGAGCCTCAGCACTCATCACCAGCCAGTGCAGTCTTTTGCTGCTCCCCTCCCCTGTGGCTGTCTCACGTTCCTCCACGGAGGCCCCCTGGGGCACTGGCTGTCACCGAGTGTCCACAGATTTGAATTTCTGTCACGCCACAGTTCCTGACGTGGAGAAGGCACCCACGGTCACCTCCTTCTTCTTTGTTGGAATTTCTCTTCACTCTCTCCATGAGCCCCAAACTGTGCTTCAGAACTTTCCTGGTTCCAGGGGAGCCACTTCCCTCTTTCTTGTCCTCCCCCAGCCACTATATTGCAGTGTCCCATCGGCGACTTTTAGAGAGGTTTGCTGCCTGCTTCTTACAAATCCACCATCTTCCGGAGCTCCCCTGTGTTCTCTTTATTTTTCATGTTCAGAAAATTTCCTATTCTCTTCTGTTGCTTTGCAGCTTGAGGCCATTAGGATCAGATAGCATCTTCTGCATGATTTCAGTTATTTTACATTTCTCGAGGCTTATTTTATTAGTCAAAGATATATTTTATCTTGACGATTGCTTCACAGACACGTGAAAAAATTGTGTATTCTGCTGTTGCTTGTGTCATGTGTACACATGTGATATATATATATATATATATATATATATATATATATATATATATCTCCCTTTGCCATTTGCAAAAGAGTAATCTCCCTGTCTCATATTTTCTTTTTAAAGTATTTATGCTTTCCGCTTCTCATAAAACAGAAGTTTTGCAATATTTAACCTCATGTCTCTGATTGATTGCACTTAGACATATGGTGTGAAAGTGCATCATTTTTGATATAAATGATTCAAATTTATCCTTCTTTATACCTGAGTAGTGCTCACTAATGTATATATACCGCATTTTCTTTATCCATTCATCTGTTGATGGATACATAGGCCACTTTAAAGCTTTAGATGAGATGTGCTGCTGTAAATATGCGTATGCATGTGTCACTGTGATATGTCAAATTTTTGAGAAAGATATCAAGAGTGGGAGTAGCAGGCTAAGTTGGAATATCTTGTTTTACTGTTTTCAGGGATGTGTATTTCTTTTTGAAGGTATCATTTGATAGTTACTTCTTACTAGTTTCCGTGGATATTACAGTATACATGTAAGTTAAAACACTCTACTGGGATTGGTGCTTTACCACTTTGAGGGAAGGATACAAACCTTAGTTCTATTCAGATTCCTTTACTGTTCCAATTGTACTGTTTTGAGTACTATTGGCATTAAATTTTTGTTTTAACTATAACATGTGTTTTAGGAAACTTCTTAGAATAAGAGTATTTTCCTCCCCTGGGTGCTAAATTTTTCCTTTGTTGTTTGTGCTTAGAAAATTAATTTTGCTATTTTTTTGTAGATTTCTTCACCATTAAATACTTAGGGTTTGTTCACCTTTCCTTTAAGTGCAAGACACTTTAGTTTTTCATTTTTTTATCAGTACATGTTTATAATACATAATGTTTAACAATTTGCAGTAGAGAATGTTATGGCAGAGCAGTACTCCATTACATATTAATAACAAATTTTCTCTAACTATGCATCTATAGATGGATATATAGGCTGCAAAGAAACTTCAACTATTATGAGTTGTGTGGTAATAAACATGGTATGCATGTATCATTGTGCTGGTATTATATATTTAAATCTTTATGGAAGAAATGTAGAAGGAGAATTTCTCAATCTCTCTCTCTCTCTCTCTCTCTCTCTCTCTCTCCCTGTTGCTCTGTCTCTGTCTCTCTCTGCTCCCTTTTTCTCCCTTTCCCCTCCCTCCTCTCCTTTTCACCTTCCTATCTCCTTCCCTGTCTCCCTCCCTTCTTGGTTTCTGCTTCCCTTCTTTCCCTTTTTCCTTTGAAGTATTCATTTTTGTTTCTGTTATCATGGCCACTATTCTAAGCACATACAGTACACCAGTGCATCAAATAGACAAAGATTCCTATGTACATTGTTGTTGCAGGAAAGGCAAAGGGAGATATATAGTCAATAAGGAATTGGTAGAGCAAGTTTAAAACACCTAATATGACATTGAAATGTAAAAATAACGCTGTTACTCTGCAAACCTGAGTGGTACTTCTTAAGTAAATCTCATGTTTCTGAAGGAAGTTACTGTGTCATTTAGTCAGTTTAATACACAGTTTAATACACAGCTGAGCCATCTCACCCGCCCTTAATATGCATTTCTTGAATGACCAGTGATGTTGAACATGTTTTCATATATTGATTTGGTTTTTGTATTTCTTCATCTGAAAAGTGTCTATGCATTTCAGATGCCCATTTTTGGGTCGAGTCTTTAAATTTGGTGAGTCATAATTTTCTTTTCTTTTTCTTTTTTGAGTTCTTTCTATATTCTAGATGTTAAGCATTTGTCTAAGGAGTGGCTGGTAAAATTGTTTTGCATTCTGTGAGTTGTCTCTTCACTTTGATGGTAGTTTCATTTGCTGTGCAAAAGCTTTTCGTTTGATCTGATCCCAACTGTTGATTCTTTGTAATATTTGCTGTGCATCTGGCTTTTGTTTGTGAAGTGTTTGCCTACACCTGTCTTCATGAGATTTACCTATTTTAACTTCCAGCACACGAAGTGTTTCTGTTTTAGTATTTAGCACTTTGATCCGATTTGAATTTAGCTGAATGCATGGTGAGTGATATGGGTCTAGTTTTAAACTTCAGCATGTGGAAAGCCAGTTTTCTCAGCACCAGTTATTGTTAAAGATGTAAATGGGAGCTGCCCATTTGCATGTTGCTCTCTTTCCTTTTCCCCATTTACAGTTTGTGGCTTTCCTGAGGTCCAATAAGTTTACTCCAATGCTGGGTTTCCTCTTCCTGGTGGGAGGGAGAGAATGTAGGGAGTTTATCCTAGGAGTCTGGACTCTGCACTTCTGTCCCCTTCCCTCATGCTGTTTGACTGCTCCGAACATGGTGTGCTCCCTCAAGAAAGGGTTCCAAGGGAGGCACTGCCCAGTGGCAAATCTGCTTCACTTTTTCAACGACTCAAACATTTGGTTTCATCTAAAGGATTTATCTTTCATATTGCTTTTGCACTTCAGGGTATGATTGCCTCCCCTATTTCTTTTCTCTCTCTTTTTTTTTTTTTTGGAACTGTGTATCAAACTCACTACCATGTGCTTGCCAGACAGGTGTTGTGCAGTTAAGGTATATCTTTGGCAGTCCCCTATTTCAAAATGCCTGTGTTTTTTTTTTCTTTCTTTTATTTTGTGACTCTTTTGTGAGTATCTCCAATGCAGCTCCTATAATGAGCCCTGTTGGAATCCTATTTAAATGCTTTGAAACTCAGAAATCATGTTTAATTTTGCCAGTATCTATGAGAATTTTATATTGTAAAGCAATCTTGTGTATTATCAAAGCAGTGAGTCAAGAACCTACAAGAATCACTGTTGTTGACTAATGATGACCACACAATAATATACAGCAATAAAAAATTCTAGCAACCATATATTGTGGTTACCTTGTTCAATTGCATTAACATTTGAACAGTGGACTGAAAGAAATAACTTTTGACATGCCCTACACGATGGTATGTGAGACTCTGTACATGACAAAATACTGAAAATACAATTATTTTCAGATTTTTAAAATATCTATGTATTTATCAAGGATTAGCTCAGTCTTTTCAAAAAGGAATTCAAATTATCCTGCCTTTACTAAAAAATCAGCACTACGTTGTTATAAAAGTGTTACCTGTGTAAGTGTAAAATATGCTGAAAACTTCAAATCTTTAGGTACTTCTTTTCTTATTTTTTTAATCAAGCTTACAGAGTAGTATTATATAATGTTTTTATTTTTTAAATTTTCTTAGTTTTCTGATCTCCTTTTTTGTGGTGATAGGTGTACAAGTGTCTCCAGATGACTACTGTGAAACAGTGGAAATTACCTCTTTTGAGGAAACTGAATATATGATAGAGAGTAAGCAAAGATATGATCCATCTTGGACATTAGGAAATCAGGGTAACTCAAGAAGTAGTGATTCCAGGAGACGAAATTCAGGGCATGAACATTTATCTCATTTAAGAGGACTCAGAGAACATATGGAAATTCCACCCTCTTAGTTAGCATTTACAACTTCATCTGCATCACAAGAAAGTACAATCCAAACACTAATGGAAGAGCCAACAAGAACGCAAAGATGAACGAGAAGCAGGAGAAGAAATTGAAGAGCTAGATGAAGAGATAGAAATAGTTCACATCAAAATATAGCACGTGAATATGTAATGAGATTTCATGATAGTATGTCACCTGAAGTTTTTGACCAGGTGACAGTTAATGAGATTGAGATATTTTCTAGAAATGAACCATATGTGATATTGAGACAACAAATAACCAGACCTGTGTTGCCAAGTAGAGATGATTTTGCACCTTCTGCACTAAGCAGTTATTTTCAAGGAGAATATTCTCCACACACAACTAGAAATAGGGAACCTACACAAATGAGAACAAGACATACATTCGTAGTTCCCGATCTTGAAATCACAATTTTCCCTGGAGAAGATTCTCCAAGTGATGACATAGATAGTATAATTCCATTCATATCTGAGACGGTGTACAATAGTGATTCTGTAGAAAGTGTTCCAGAAGAGGTCAGAGATATATTTTCACGGGCTGATGAGGCAGGTGTAAGAAGTAATATCAGTACACTCAGAATACCTGCTTTCAGAAATTCAAACACTGGTTTAAATGACACAAGTTCTATTGCAAGTCATAGAAGAACTTTAGGGCAGAGAATGACAAGATTTGGTGGATCCAGTAACCTTATGGACCCTGGTCGTGATTTACAGTGCAGTGGCTTACCCCCAACTCAAAACATGCGAAGAGCAGAGTCACAGAATAGAAGAGATGGTTCTGTTCCAGGAAGAACTTGGAATCCAAGCATCGGCTACATTACTGTTTCTAGCAGTAGCCCGATGTTCAGTGCCAGCTCTCATAATGAAAATGCAGAAATTGCTCTAATGATGTTTGAAGGCATTAATGAAACAAGTGCATCATTAGACTCACTATCACAGCCCGGATGAGAAAGTCAGCACGCACGCTCAGAAATATCCAATGAAAGTGAAGCCTTCGGTGAGTCATTCCCTGTAGATGAAAGTGATTTTCACCCACCTGCAATTCCTATAAAGCAACAGATCGAAAACTTGCCAGTAAGAACATTTGGCAAAACAGATGCTGTGAGCTACTGTAGTGTTTGCATTACACGATACAGAGAAGGCAGTAAGATCCGCATACTACCATGTTCCCATGAATACCACGTTCGCTGCATTGATCCTTGGCTGTTGGAGAATTCCACCTGTCCTATTTGTCACACAAGAGTGATAGGTCATATGGACAGAGAAAATTCTTAAGTTGTGAACCCTCAGCAATCTCATCTTTGAGTGATGGACAAACAATAGTCTTCCTTTACGTCTACTTTTGAGGCGATGCTTATATACAAATAACAACCTGAACCAATGAAGTTGTTGAAGAACAAACTATGTACCCCAGTTCCTGTTTCAGAATAAAAGGGGACTTAAAAAAATGCCTCACGTGACTTTAAATAACACTTCCAAGTTACAGCAGGTCACTGAATTTGAATAGAAATTTATCAGTTATCCTAGGTGGTGATGCTCCTGATTTCATGAAAGATTTGGCATTTTCAGCCCATTGTCTGTGGGCCCTATAGTTTTAGGCACAGTAGAGCATGGCAGCAGCATGGGGTGGAGGAAGCTGCTCACCTCACTGTGGCTGAGAAGCAGAGAAAACGGGGCTGGAGTCCTAATACCTCTTTAAGGATATATCTGTAATAATAATTTTCAGCCTATAGGCCCTACCTAGTAGGCTGGAATTCATGCTGTATTAAAAGCAGTCCCATTGTTGAGATAGAATACCTGACATCTGCAAATTAAAGAAAGGAAGATTTATTTTGGTTCAGTTTTCAAGGATTCAGTCCATGGTTGATTGCCTCCAAGGAAGAAATGACATGGTAGACAGGCATAGCATATGCACTGAAGAGTACAATACCCCCATGATCCAGTCGCCTTTCAAAAGCCCCACTTCTGAGTAAATTAGACTGCTGGAGAACAGTTAGATCTAAACTACAAAACTCACCTTCAAAACGTAAGGTTTTGCAGGACATTTAAGAACCACTATAACATTCACCCATAGCCTGCAAAGGCTCATGTCTGTACCATAATGGAAATGAATTTAGTCAATCACAAAGAATCTCCAAAGTTCTAACTGTTCTCACATTCCTCAAAAATCTAAAATTGGTGTCTCCTCTAGGACTTCAGGTAAAGCCAGATGTGAGTCATGGTAAAACTCTAGTAAGTTACATACTTATACAATACAGTTTCACAGGATAAGCATTGCCATTTCAAAAGGAAAGAATAGGAAAATAAGAAAGAGGAGTCCAACAAAAGCAAGACTGATACCAAAGAAGAAGCCTTAAATTCATGAACGATATCAGGCACACACATTGGCATGATATGATCTCCAAAGGGCTTGGATATCCCCACCCTTATGACCTTGCAAGCTAAAGCCCCCATACTCACTCTTAGGCTGTCTCTGCTCCTTCTGGCAGCTTCCTCAAGAAAGCACGTCATGTGCATGTCATCTCTAACTTCCTGGGCTCTCTAAGCTTTGGTTTTACCCTCATAGTATCTTCAACCACTTAGAGCTGCTTGCAGGGACTCTGAATTTAACACATAATACCTGGCTTCCCAAGCTTTCCTGTCCATGGGAGTTTCCATAGCTCCATAATTCTTGTACTTTCCTTGCTTGCAAAACCATCATAAAGTGAAAAGTGTCAAGGTCTGCTGATGCCAGGAGCTGAACCAGAGCTCACTTGAACCATGACTGCAGGGGGCCTGGGATAGGAGCCTGTGCCTTGATAGTGGCACATGGGGAAATGAATCCCAGAAAAATAATTTCCTAACCAGCACTATCAGCACAGGGTACCCCTGATCTCTCATCTCAAAGGAAAGCCTTTGAAATGTGGTCACATTTTCACACCTTTGAACCTGCAAGGGCAGGTTCTTTGTGGGTCTTGAGATGCCCTCAAGGATCTTTCCTACTATCAAGGTGCAAAGTACTTGGCTTCTTTTCAATTACTTTAATCTTTTTAACAACAGCACCTTCCTTGGTTGCATCATCAAACACAATCCTTTTTTGGCCTAAATGCAAGTGTTTTAAAATCTGTGAACTCTACTTTTTGCTCCCACTTCTCACTGGAAATCCAGCTAAAAGCAGGCAGAGATACCCATGCTGTAGCCTGAGTGCTGTGTTGCTTTGCATTTTCTATTAATGTCACTCTTTACTTAAGTTCCACTTATTGCATTCTAGGCTCTCTCTAGGTCACTGTTATATTTTCAAAGTCCCCTCACAACCAGTTCCAAAGTTTTCTAAACCACATTGATAGTGACAGTAATGCTCTACTTCTTGTTGCAATTTGTGTGTGCGTGTGTGTGTGTGTGTGTGTGTGTGTGTGTTAGTCTGCTTTCTGTTAATGTAAAAAGAACTCCTTGAGAAAACCAACTTAGAAAAGATTTATTTCACCTCATGGTTTCATGGTTTCAGTGGTTTCAGTTAATGGATGCTTGGCTCCTGTTTCTTTTGGCCTGCTGTAGCACAGTCCACCAGGCTGGGAACATGTAGCAGAGAAGTCCTGTTCACCCATAGAAGTAAAAAAGCAAGGAGAGATAGAGAGACAGGGAGAGGGAGAGAGAGAGAGGGAGTCAGAGAGAGAGAGAGAGAGCAGAGACAGAAACAGAGAGAGAGAGAGAGAGGGAGAGGGAGAGAGAGAGAGAGAAAGAGTGAGAATACAGGGCCCCAATATTCCCTTCAGTAGGAGGTCCTGAATTTGGGGACCGGCCTTCAACATATGGTCCTATAGTAGCTTCAAGATCTAAACTATAGTGATTTCCTTTACCCAAAACCAATCTGATGAAAACCAGATGGTAAGAAAGACTACTTGATGAATCCCATGCAGTTCAACCTCCTAAAATCACAAAGCAGGGTGGAGAAACCGAGTATGGATTTGAAAAGGCCATTTGGCAAAACCGGTAACATGAACACCCCTTAGACCCAGTTAGTTCATTCTTTGCCAATTCTTCCTGCCCTCCATTTGCTTTATGATTTAGCTCTTTGACCACCCCTTCTTAATTCTTGTCCTGTACTCTGGGCTTTTATAAAAGAAGGTGATTTGATAACAAGTGCACTTAATCTTTAGAAGTGATGAAAAGTTAACAAACCCTCAGAACTTAACTATCTTTTCTTTTCATTTTTTTTTATATGTGGGTACCAGGAGTTGAACTCAGGAGCTCACGCTTGCCAGACAGGCGCTGATACCACTGAGCTATATCTCTGGCCCGTATCTTGTCTTGTAAATCGGTCATATTTAGATTTATTGTAATTTTAAACAGCTAAAGAGAAAAGCAGAGTAGATATTTCTTAAATTTTTACTTCATTTCAACTACATTTTATAAACAAATTTCATTCACAGTTACATTTTGAATCAGGCAATATCTCTTTGTGGATATATCTGTATAGTCTCTTAAAATAAATTTATTAAACCTAAAAATAGAATTATTGGAATCTTCCTCTAAACTTTTAGCTAGTCAAAACTATGACTGGTCAGAACTTACACCTGGCATCTAAAATGGGGGCAGCCTTGTAGGATACACCCTTAACTTGTGGGATTTGCACTAACTCGTAGTGGAAAGTACCAGAATGGATATATTGGATAACATTTTGATATATAAAGAGTTGGAGAATTGGTTGGCAGGAAAGAAAAAATATAATTTTGTGACAGAATAGTTCAGGCTGAAAACAGACCGATGACCAACTGGGATTTATTCCTGGGCTGAAAGGAATGTTGAATGTACAGTATTAATCCATGTGATGCATGACATTAAAAATCAATGAAAAAAAAACACATCATCATGCCAATTGATGCAAAAAAGCAGTTGACAAATTTCAACAGTTTTAAACTTTAAACTTATATTAACTAAAATTTCATACAAATTAAACTGCAGCTTCTGATTCATACCAACAATATTTCTACTCATTTGAACAACAGTAGAAAATCAACTCAGTGGCACAGTGCCTGCCTGGCAAACATGAGGTCCTCAGTTCCATTCCCAGTAACAAAACAAAAACAAAAACAAAAACAAAAAAAAAAAACAAAGAATAAAACCCAAGATATTTTCACTTACATGGTTTTCTTTAAAATGTGTCACTTTTATATTCAAAAGAATGAGATTTAAAAGATAGATGTAAACTCACTGTACATTTGTACTATGCTATTAACTTTCAATCAAAACATAGGTAACCAGTGTCATTAACTTTATATTCATTGCTCCAAATCATTATTTAAATATTTATAAATAATGTGTCTATGTATGAACTATAAATCTATTTAAAACCTGTATGTTACTGCCCTGTGTGAATTCTGAATTTCTCAGATGTGTCCAAATATATAATCTCAAGGGTTCAAATGACATCATATTGTAGTGACACATGCATGGCTATGTTTATAGCAGCACAATTCATACTAACTAAATATGGGAAGTAGCCTATATGTCCATGAAAAGATGAGTGGAAAAAGGAAGTGTGGTATGTACACACAATGCAATATCACTCTGTGGTAATATAGAATAAACTTTTATTATTTGTAGGAAAATAGATACACCTTAAGATAATAATTTTAAGTGAAATAAATCAGACAAACAAGGTGCACAAGGTCCTGAGGTCAACCCCCCAGTACCCACACACAAAAAAAAACATATCGGAAAACAATGTGTGTCTGTATTTTTTATTTGCTACTTGTGTTTCTTCATTAATTTAAATGCCAAGTGTATAAAATTCTAGTGTGTTAATGTTGACATTGTGAAATAAATCCATTTCTATTACTTTTCTTAAAGTTTTCAGAACATGTTTTAAATTAACTTTTATTCAGAAAATAATCATAAATATGAACTTGCTTTCAATTCTTTGTATCCCAAATTTATAATCAAGTAGAACATGTAATGTTTGTGTCCCCCATTGAGATTAGGATTGCAATTTTGTTAAAGGATAATCAAAAGTACAGCATTTAGCACTAGACTCCAATTTTTTCCTTTTGATCCATGGGAATCTTGCATGAAAAATACTAAAGTACCTAAAATATGTAGTATATAAAATCATCCTGAGGTGAGGAATACAAACTCACTCAAGATGTTAATTTCCTGGTTGTGGAGAAGCAATGAACACAAATCAATTGTGTGTGCTGGGGTGTTGGGGTTCTGAGGGTTGAACTGAGTTGTTTGCACTGAACTACATCTCCATTTTTTTCACTTATTTTGAGACAGGTTACTATGTTGCTAAGGTGCTGAGCTCAAAATTGAGATCCTCCTGCCTCAGCCTCTCAGAGCATTGAGACTACAGCCATGCACCACCACACCCTGTTCACACATATGTTATTTAAGGACTCTTCCACCCATGAGAGCACATGAAAATATAAAGAAAAAAATTCAGGAAAAATTCAACCAAATTCAAATTTTGCAAATCCTATAAGTAGTTTACAAGAAATAAAATCCACCAAATGGAAAGTTTTTTAAAAGTTTATAAAACTCGATATCAAAATATCTTGAGGCAAAATTTAATTCAAAATAAAAAATATTAGAGAAGATATAAAATAAATATGTAATATCTTTCACTTTACTAAAGAAGTACAATAAAGAAATTTTAATCAAATGAAGAGAACTGTATAAAATATAGATATTATCAAAGAGTATCCAATAGGAATTCTAATCATGAAAAATGTATTCCTTGGAATAAAAACCCCATAGAAATTTTAAACAATATATTCAGTACAGCAGGAGTTGAATTTACCAAGCTGAAAAAAAATCAGAAGAAGTAAAATGCAATAGAATCAAATTATAAATGACAGAGGAATGAAAGATAAGATGAAAAGGTCTACATTTCTCTAATAATATTCCTAAAAGATGAGATTGAAGTAAGTGCAAGAATTATTTGAAGAAGTAATTGAAGAATGTGTCTTCAGAGGGGATGTTAGAAATAAGTCCTCAGAACGAAGGACATGGTATCACCAGTGAAATACGTGAAAAAATTACACAAGCATACACTTACATCAGGCATCTCACTTCAAGCTCACCTTCCCTGGTTACAGTTCTTTTCAGGCTCTGGAAGAATTTTTACACAGACCACCTAGCAGTGTGCAATAAAGACATTGTACTTTGGTGATTCCCTAATTCTATCCTCTCCCAAACTTTCTCCTCACTGCAGCACCTGTTACTGCTTTCAGAACAGTCCTCTCAGTGCTCGCTCACAGAGCCAGGGGAATCATTCTTTCTCTTTTCTCCACAAGCCTCCCCTGGTTTTGAGATATAAAGTTTGAAAGAGTTCTAATGGTCAAGTCTCAGTTGATCATTCATTTTCACTTGGGTCACCTTCCTTTCCTCCTTCCCTGCTCCTGCTCTGCAATTCTGCTCACCTGGATTATATTCACTAAAAAAAAAAAAAATAATAAAGGCACAGGAGCCTTTGGTCTGAGGCCTTGTTTTCTGGAGAAACAAGGCTAAAAAACTGCTCAGTAACTATTGCACACCAACGACAAATAAAAGACCAAAGCAAAGTGGAAGAAAGTTAGAATAGTAAATAGGAAGACCAGCTAGACTGGTAGCAATCTTTTTAGCAGTTACAATAAATGCCAGGAAATAATTGTAAAACACTATCTTCAAAGGACTAATAGAGAAATCATTGTTCAATTTTAAAAACAATACTCAACCTCACAAATTTTTTTTTAATTTTTTTTTGTGGGTACTGGGGGGATGACCTCAGCACCTCGCACGCCAGCAGGCACCCGTGCTGCTGAGCGATATCACCGGCCCCTTTTTCGTATGTGGGTTTTGGGAGTCGAACTCAGGCCCTCGCACTTGCCGGGCAGGCGCTTAAGCCGCTGAGCCATCTCAACGGCTCTCAACCTCACATATTAAGAAATGAAATAAAATACATTTTCAGACAAAGGCAGAGATTTCTACTTCATACCATTGTTAGGAAAAAAAGAAAAGGAATCGAACTCCATACCCAAGAACAGGTTTTATTGGGATGAAGCCCTGAGAGGGACCACTAGTGAGCAAACACCAGAGTGGCACCACTTCCACAGGCTGAGGGGTTTTTGTGGGGTTTGTAAGAGGAGATAGCAGCTTTGCAACTTTGACTGCCTAGCTGCTGTGCCAAATTATGTTTATCTGTCAGCTCATGGTTTTTACAAGGGCCCATACATCTTGGTCATCCAATTGGGGTGACTGTTCTGTGCCCTCATGCCGATTCTTAACAACGGCCCCAAAATCTTGAGGTTTGAACAACTCATAATCCATTCGAGAGAACAGTTCTTTGACTTCCTCAACCCTCACTGGTAGAACTTCTAAGGAATATATTTCTATGGAAGTCAAATTCATGAGGAAAAAACAGGGTTTATGAAAGAACAATGGATAAAGAAATGGGTACTCAAGTAGAAAAATCTGAGACAGATTAACTTTAAAAATATCAAATATATGAGTGACTACAATTGAAACTGATCTTAAAGTAAATTGCAATTAAATTCTAGATAATAATCATGAAGAATATCAGATAAAATACAATCAAAATGAATGTTTTTAATTTCTCATTGTTTCAGGATATGGTTGAGATTTAAAACAAAAAATATGAGGATTTAAACAGGAAGGTAGCATTTTAACCAAAAAACTGTACTATTTAGAATAGATGACCTCCAAATCTATTGAGGAGAAAATAGAACATCATGTGAGAAATTAAAGTTATAAAAGGAAATATACTATTCATGCAGTCAAATTCCATACCACTAGGGAAGGAAAATGACATGGACCTGGCGAGCTTTCAAGTATGTGGCTAATATTTTAATTCTAAGAGAACACATTATGCATCAAATACAGAAGAATCACTTGGTTTGGGTTGTGGACAGACAACTTTTTGATTTTAATTTGAGATAATAATAAGGAAAATTTCATAAAAATATAATAGATGTATGTCCTTTATTAACTCTTTCAATCTTGGATGTGCTTTCTCTTCTTGTCTTAAGACTAGACTCTTGGGCCGGTGAGATGGGTCAGCGGCGTAAGCGCCTGCCTGGCAAGCCCGAGGGCCCGAGCTCGACTCCCGGAACCCACATATGAAAAAAGGGCCAGTGATATCTCTCAGCGGCACGAGCGCCTGCTGGCACGCAAGGTCCTGAGGTCGACCCCCGGTACCAACAGCAACAAAAAAAAGACTAGACTCTTGTCTCTATTCTTCCTTCTTCTTGCCTGTCTTTAGTACATAATCTTCTTAATGAAAGAAAGAATGTACATATTAAATATGTATTGACATGAGTAGTGAATATGTTTTGCAAATTAAACCCTTATCATAAATAGAATCTCCTAATAAACCTGCATATTTCCCTATCAAATACTACTTACTAAAAACTGTGTAATATACTAGGTAGTATTTCAAAGTTAGAAGATAAAAATTTTATGCTCCCTATTTAAAATTTTATATTACATTTTTGTTTTCAGTGCTTTTTAAAAGGAATAATTAGCATCACAATAGGTGTCAGTTAAGTTTGATTTTGTCAACTTGATTGACTTGGGAACCACCTAGTGTTTTACTAGAGCATACTTGGGCATGGGTCTGGGTTTATCATAGATGAAAGACCTTAGGCACTGTATCTGGACCATCACCCCTTCCTCTCTGATGCTGCTCCCATGCTCTGTTTCTCAGCTGCCATAAACTAGGCCAGTCTGTCTGACAACACCCTTCTGCTATGCTGTTCTTGACTTAGAGCTAGTCACCTATGAACTGATTCCCCTGAAAACACAATTCAGTCTGTTGTATTCCTAAGTATTGTTTTGTCATGCATCTTCTAGATTTACTTTTGCAAATAAACATTTCTTTAATAAAATTTCCATCAATACACTGAAAGAACCCAGCCATTTATACACTGAAAGAACCCAGCCATTTATGAGGAAAGAATTTATTGGTACACAATTGTATATATAACTTATGTGGAAGCTATGAAATATCTAGCATACAAAGACAATCTATTTGTCTAACAGTGTATTTTATGAAAGAGGTGAGAATAAATGCACAACTGTTATGATACTATGAATGCTACCAGGATTGTGCTTGTAATACTATTATAGAGTCAAGTAGATCACTCATTAAGATAAAAAAATGAATCTGTCAAGTTTGGGAAATGCAAAAAATAATAATAGAAATGTTAAATTTTATTTTACAGAAAAGTAGAAAATACCTGCTTTAGCAATGAAAATGAAATGACAAAATAATAGTTTGTATTGAAAATGTTTTCTTACTGGTTACTAAATTCTTCTGAGCAGATCTGTTTATTTCCCATTTCAATAAAAAAAATGCATTTTTTCCAAAACTAATAATTTACAATATATAAACATAATACTAAGCTTAACATTATATGAGATTTTTATATTATATAGCATTGTTTTATGAGAAAAAAATTATTATCCTATGTCATAATGAGATTTCATAATATGCAGAAAACAAAACTGAATTGAAATAATGTGTGAATATTCACATTTTACAGTTACTTCACCATGGGTGCAACATTCTAAAGTAATTTGTTAACATTCATGAGTGCTTAGCTATGATGCCATATACTTATTTTGTGTACACAAAGGGAGTATTTAATTCTAACATCAAAATAGACCCAAATCCTATTGAGACAATTGTTTCAAACAACAGTCTACATACATAACAAAAATCTGAGCTGATAGTCATTACATACAATACGCTTGGTATTTATGTGTACAGTGTTTGTTTCAAATTGATTTTTCATAGAACTTTATTATAGGAATATTACTGGAAAAGAAATGAAAATCTTAAACCATATTATGTTTCATAAATATATGAACATTTGGCAAAGTTTATAAGCCTGTCTTAATTACTTCCTCATTCCTCGAACAAAGTACAGGACACCCACAAGTTAAAAGAGGAAAGGTTTATTTTATCTCACATTTTGTAGATGTTTAAGTCCATACTTGGCTGGCCCCAAAGCAGGGCAAAATAGAAGAGGAGAAACTGTCCATAGCTGGGCTGGCAGGAAACAGAAAGCCTGCCCTCTGTATTTCTCTTTATATTCCATCCAGGTTCCAAGCCTATTAGTGTTACAGAAAACAGACCCACCACGGAAAGAAATGGCACCGAGGAGTTTGAGGAGGCAGTTTATTACACCAGTGGGCTTGACTGAGATCTCTCTCAAAGAGTCAGAGTCCCACCTGGTGTGGTTTTGGGGCTTTTATGGGGAAAGCAAGGGGGAGATACAGAGGCAGATTTGGCACGTTATGACTGGAGGGTTCGGTGACATCATGGGTTGCCGAGGGAGTTTAAACATCTTAAGTTACATTGCAAGGCCATCAATTACACAAAGGCAGTAAAACAGGAGTCACACAAAGGAATGTACTGTTATCAGGCATGCCTGGATATGTCTTCTTGGTTTTGGTGGGCATTCTTCACAGGCTTTCCTGGCAGGCTTCTTTTTAAATTTTAATTTCCCTTTCATTAGTTTTTGTCACTCAAAACCAGGGTTGTGCAATCCATTATCCACATTCAGATAGTGCCAAAGGAATCAGTGGACTAATCCAATTATCACACTCATAATCCATATTCACAAACCCTAGATCCAGCCTCCCCACCTATGAGTGCATGAGACTTGGGAAGCATCTAGGTACAAGCCAGAAAGAAGCACTTAAGTCAAAGCTTTTAATTTGTGTTTTTGTTTTTGCAGATTTGGGAAAAGTTTCAAAACCCTCAAAAAGCTGCAAGAACTGTATAATGGATGAATATTCCAGTTATTCTAGTATTGCATTAAAGGCTATCTCTCACTCTGTCTCTCTATCTCTGTCTGTCTCTCTCCACACTCACACACCTCTCTTTTATCAAACATTGTCAAATTATGCAGAGAACACCATGTTCCACACCTAAATACATCATGATGCCACTCCAAACAATAAAGACCTTTTCTCACACATCCATATCACTGCTACCACACTTAAGAAAATTAACATTAAGTCAATACTATTATTCACTATACTAAAACTGTCTTCATTTTAATAACAATGTACTTTTTGGCTCATTTTATTTCATATTGGTAATCAACTTCAACCATCCTCTTTCTTCTATAATGGCTCTAATTTTCCAAGACCTGGAAGAGTTGCTCTAGTTTTAAAGGTACTGAATCAAAGCTTTTGGTAATGGTACTGAATCCAAGGATTCAGTATGTTCCACATTCAGGATTTGTCTGAATGCCTCCTCATATTTAGATTTAGATGTAATATTAACAGCTAAGACATGGTATAGGTGATGTTGTGAAACTTCCACTGCATTTCATCACTAGGCATATGCCATCAGACCATACACTATTAGTGTTTATGAGGTGACCTCTGAACCAGTGCTCTCTCTATTGTAAAGTTGTGTTTTCCATTTGTAACTAAGAAGTAACTAAATTGATTGTGAATATCTTGTTTTCTACACCGTCTCTACCACATGGTTTTAATCATTGATTCTTACATGATCTTGTTATAGCATCAACAGTTATGAAATAACAAGGTTCTAATCTGAAATTCCTTTTATATTTGCTTTTGCTGAGATCATTTGGAATCAAAATCATTTATTATTTTCCTCATCTCTCCCATCACTTCTTATTTATTTATTTATTTTTTTAAATTTTTTGTGGGTACCGGGCGTCGACCTCAGGACCTTGTGCAACAGCAGGCGCCCGTGTCGCTGAGCGATATCACCGGCCCCTTTTATCATATGTGGGTTCTCGAGTTGAACTCGCACCCTCACGCTTGCCAGGCAGGGCCTTACGCCACTGAGCCATCTCACCAGCCCTCCCATGTCTTCTTAAAAATATTTCTTTCCCTATTCATGGAATATTTTTACTGATACATTACTATGATTAGTCTCTTTAATGACCACACTGTATTAACTTTATCCATTGGACTCACATTCACAAAAGTTGAATCCTTTTTATTTACTCCCATATTGCCAAGTATATTAGTTAGGGATATATATATATATATATATATATATATATATATATATATATATGTTTATATCTTAGTTACTCTTCTCTCATTGTGGAGACAAAATACTCAACATCTAAAATTAAAGAAAGAAAAGTTTATTTAGTTCACAGTTTGTGGAGGTTTCACTGCTGGCTCCAAGGCAGGGTGGCATGGCAGAGGGGCAACAGTTCAAGAGTTCAAGGCAGAAGACAGCAAAAGCAACAAGAGCAAAAGGGAGAAGAATTAGCCTCTTTTCCTCCCTTATATCGTATGAAGGCTGTCTACCCTCAGGTGGGTGTAGCACTCACACCACCTCTGTGCTCTCCTCTTGCAAAGGATGAAGCCATCTACAATGTGAGGACCCTGGACCCCAGCTGAGTCACTTAAACTTCTAAACTCCTGAAGTTGACACAATGAATCAACCATTACAGCCCCCGTGATTGTAAACTGCATCCCTAGGATATGTCATCTACACCCTAGGATGTAGAACTGCTGAGTTACTTAGTTAAGATTCTAAACTCAGGTTGACACAAGGTATCAACCATTATAGCTTACATTGGCCTTCTGCAGAGTCAGGAGTGGGAGAATGCAAAAATGCCAGAAGATCCAGTAAAAACTCGAGAGTCTAGAGCTCACTGCAGAGTCTGATGTACGTCCATATAGGAAAGCCCAAGAGTCTGTGCTGGAAGGCTGGAGAGTCTGTGATGGAAGGCTGAAAAATTTGGAGATAAATACACAAAGGTGATTGCGAAGACTAGAGCTCCTCTGAAGAACCAAAGGTAACGCTTCCTTATTCTTTCCCTTTTTATGTCATCCAAGCTACAAGCCTATTTTTTGGCGCCACCCATATGCAGGGAGGGTCTTCATGCCTCTGTTTGCAGCTTACAAGTCAATCATCCAGACACACCCAGAACTTTGCTCCACTTATCTGCTAGTTGTTTCTGCATCTATTCAAGTTGACATCACAATTAACTATCATACCAAGGAAGCTTGCTTCATTTCAGCAGGAATTTATTTTTGCAAATCAATATATCAATGTTATTTATGTTCCTTGGTACTGGCATGTCAACAATGACATGTCAAAATCTTAGGTACTTGTAACTCTTTATTTCTAATCTTTTTTCTACAATTAGAATACAATTGCTATAGTAGTATAGTAATACACAGATTCGTTAGTGTTTGACATAGTGAAATAAAAGTGTATATTCTGATCCTTCATTTCCGTTTCACTTTCAAGACCTCTAACCTCTTCCACTTGCATTGTTTTTCTCTTCAATTCTAAATGCCCAGGGATGTCTTCCCTCTTCCAAGTTGCTGTTTTTGTTCCAGCCATACTGTCTTCCAGTTGTGAAGTTTGATGTGATTTGGCATAAAGTTAAGTTTGCTGTAAAATTCATATAAAGGTTATACAACTGTAATTCTGATGTGTTAGGCTGAGTCACAAAAATGGCTACTATCACCACAACATGTTTGCTTAAGTTTCTAAGTCTCTGCTTTTAGTGGATAAGTTTCTGTTTCCCCACATCAGGGTAAATTCCTGAAAATCATGTGGTTTGGACTGTTACCCAAGCCCGCGTGCAGGCTACATTCCCGCGCCCGGGCTCCTTTGTTAGCTTTTCTTTAAACTGATTGGTTGCCTGTTTGCTGAACTTCCCTGCCCATAGGTTCCCCTAAGTAACTAATAAATGTACTAGATACCCTTTAACTCCCTGCGATTGGCTTCTGTAAACTTTGCTTGCCTATCCCTCATTACCATACCCGAGCCTATAGCAACCCCTCGCTTCTGCCCTTCAGGGTCACCTTGGCACATTCACTGGGTGACCCTACGCTGGTGTAGCCTTTCAATAAACCCCGTGCCTTTTACATAAGAGCCTGTGTGGTTCTTGGAGCGTCTCCCTTCTTAGACCCCTCTTCTAGGGACTTTACATTTGGGGGCTCACCCGGGATTAAAGGTGGGCCAGGGGAGTGGCTTCAATGGCCGACACTGCGCCTCTTGGGGTAAGTACGGCCGTTTCTTTATATCTCTGTCTCTTGATTATACTTCTGACTCTGTTTGTGACTCCATTTGCCTGACGCTGCAGTGTCATTTGGGAGAGAGCATTTCCTTTTTCCTTCTCTCTCCTTTTGTTTGGGTGGCCCTTAACTGGGCCCCATCCTCCACGGAGTAATTTTGGGGTCTTTCCTGACCCGTTAGTTCCAGCATAACTGCGTCTCAGCATAACTGCTGATTGTGCTTTGTTTCGGAGTCCTTTCTTTCTTTTTACTTCCTCTTTCACTCCCCGGTGCAAGCGTTACCACTGCATTCTTTCCACAGGACAATGGGACAAACTGTCTCCGGACCACTGGACCTCACCCTGGCCCACTGGCCGGAGGTCAAACAAGCCGCCCACAACTTATCTCTCCTCATAAAAAAAAAAAAGGGAGACAAATGGTTTTAGCACAGGTGGTACCTGCTACCCCATCCCCAGTGTTAATTGGCCAGATGTTTAAAGAACCTTGAAAACTTTCTGGAGAGGTGATATAGTAAAGAATGCAGTTTCCATGACAATCAAGGACTTTGTAAAACCTCCAAAATGTATTTAAGGAGGAGGACACAAAAGCTCGGGGTCAGCTTCTGCTGTCCCCGGCCGACATCAATTAAAAAATTCATTTGTTTCTCGAATCTCGTCTTCCTGTGAGTGAATCTATCTTGTGATTTTGCCGTAACATTTTGGAGGCCCCAGCGAAATCCTCACAGGGAGATCCTCATTTGAGGGGGCCTGGGTGCCTCCTTGCCAGGCAGCTAACCCTTGGGGGGCCAAGGCGCCAAAAAGCTGATCTTCAGCTGGCCCCCCAGATCGGCTGCAAGGCAGGACGCAAGGCTCTAAATTTGAGGTCGGGAGCGATGTGGCTATTATTCCCGGGATTGTCTGTTTTTGTCTGTGTGTGCGTGTTCCTCCCCTGTGTTGCATCTATGTTATCCCCCCTGCGACTGCGCTTCCAAGTCACTGTTACCAGAGGAATTCAACCTGCCAGCAGGAGACCATTTGTTAGTCTCAAATTTTATTTACATTTCAAATTGAGTGGGGGAGACAGAACTTGCTTAGATAAATTGTAACTGTGGGTTACTATATTGTCCAAGTCATTGACATAATGGGTTGTGCTGGCAGTAAGTCAACTGTTTTAAAATATATGCTTAACAATTTTGATAAATTCAATGTGAGATGATTAGCTAAAGGGTCGCTCCACCCCCAGGTAATCAATGGAGTATAAAATATTGTCACCAGAAAGCCTGAGCACCCAAATTAGTTTCCATATATAAACTCCTGGTTGTATGCGGTGTGAATGCCACCCCAATGGCCAGCCTGGATGTCACCAGCCTGGCACTGCCTGCAAGCATCTAGAAAAGTTTTACAGGAAAAATGTAAATGCCTGCTTTGTCAAAACATCGAGTAAGCTGAGTAAGCCACGGTGGGAGGCACAAGCTGAGTGCCCTGGCTCAAAACACCTGGGACAAAAACCTTATCCTGAAGCGTGTTTTTCTCTTTCTCTACATACAAAGAGGGTCTCTGCTGTTAAACCACAAATGGCTGCAGCATTTCCAGCTAGTGGGAAACTGGGCGTAATTGTAACAACCCAGGAACAAGGGGTCAAAATAAGTTTTGACAAAGATATATCAAAGAAAATTTATATAAATGATATTCTTACAGAGAAAATGCTAAGAGAGTAAAAAAAAAGATTTGAGTATGTGACAGAGGGTATGGAGATGACTGAGCTGGAAGCTACATAAAAAGAAAACATAAAAGTTGTCAGTATTTTTATGAAGGAATTTATTTTTTGTTTCTTCCAAATTCTTATAAGAGATCTCTGCTATTGACCTACAAATAATTCTGACTAGTCTATTTGTAATTTCAAACTTCTAAAATTATAAGAGTTACTATAATTTAATTTGGCCAATATATATGAGTGCACTCTGATTTTTTAAAATTGGTCTGTATGTTTTGTTTTTCTGTGTGCCCAACCTGTAAACAGCTGTTTTATTTGAGCTCAATGAATTTTCTTTTTGCATTTTTGGATTTTTGAAACCTTGGTCTGGTATGCTTCCACCAAAAGTTGCCAGCTGGCCAAAATGATGTTAAAATTGGTTTTATAAATGTAATACATGTTTTGTTTATTGTTTATTATTATATTATGATTTGAGAGTTTCTTATTTGTTCAAAATATTGTGTTAAGTGATCTGGTTTTCATAAGTCATCAAAAATTGTTAGACAAAATGTATTATTGTGATATGTTTACATTGGTCATCATCAACAGGTTAAATTTTCTAAAACAGGACAAGGAGGTTTTCTGATTTAAAGATGCTCTGGTACAAAACTAAATTAAAAAAAAAAGCTTTCATATGGCTATGACAATTCAGTGTTGCTGATCTCATAGTATATTAAGTGTATTCATATCTTCCAGATGTATAGGTCTTCTAAAATATAAAACTGGCATTGTTTACAGAGATAACATTTTCTTTCTTTCAGATTCAGACACCTGCCTTTGCTTGTGCTCCAGATATTTATGATAAGAGGTTCATACTAATATGAGGTCACCAGTCAAATGATAATTTTAACAAAAACCTATGTGATGCATATGCTATATACGTGCTACAGTACTTAGAGATACCTAGATATTCAACAGTCCAGATAATGTCATAAAATATCTTCAATGATGTCTTATTGAAAGACAAATTAGGTAAAAGCTTCTTATGTACTAGATAGAGATAATTGACTAAAAGGCTCAAATCTGTATGCTGACTGTACAGTTTTTTTAAGGTTTGTATTACAAGATGGGACACACGTGCTGTCAGTCTCACATATCCAGGCCCTTTGGGGCCTAAAAGGAGGCTGCAACTAAAAAGAACTTAAAAAAATTCCTGGGAAATGGTTGGATACTACTGTCTTTGGGTTCCAAGTTTTGTAGCCATTGCAAAACCCCTATATGAGGCCTTAAAGGGAGGAAACAACCCCTGCACTCAAATGGAGTCCTGAGTACCAGACAGCCTTTGGAGTCCTAAAAGAAAGATTGGTGACAGCCCAACTGGATTTACAGGACACTCCCCTCCAAAACCCTGGCCTAACCCTGTTTTCAGATAACAACAGCACGGTAAATGATGGGGTTTGGAGGGTGGGAACAGCGGTTGTCACCTCGGAGTAAACCATCCAGACAGAGGCTCTGCCTCCTGGGATATTTTATAATACAAGACTCACATAGCCACAGCAGCTTGGGAAAGACTCTATGACAATGCTGCTTGGCTGTTAATTCTTTATTTCCAGATTTGGACTTTATGTGCTTCAGTGACTGAGAGGTGCACTAACTGAGCCCACAACAACCCTGTCTCCTGACAACACAAGGACTAGATGTCCGGAGACAAGGAACTCTGCATTTAAAGATGTTAAAGTAGATTTTACTAAAATTAAACTCACCAACGGAAATAAGAGACACTTAATCATTTTGATTTGTACCTATTCAGGATGGGTGGAGGCCTCCCCACTAAAACTAAAACACCGAGAGAGGTGATAAAAACTTTGATGGAGCTGATCATTCTATGGTATGGGCTCCCCATAACAGTAGGTTCAGATAATGGATCTACTTTTGTGGGTAAAATGGTCAAAAGCCTTACAAGAGACTGGGGCTAAAATAAAAACTCCATACTATATATTGGCCACAAAGCTCAAGTCAAATAAAAGGACAAAACCATACTTTAAAAACCACCCTGACAAAGTTATACCAAGAGACTGGGGCTAACTGGGTTACTGTGCTCCCAGCGAGCCTCTTACAGTTACAATACACATTGTACTGAGGTGGACTAACTCCATCTGAGATAATGTTTGGGAGCCTCCCCCACTGATACCTGTTTTAAATAGATTACAAGAGATGAAAACTTTGAACTTGCACCAACAGATAAAGGCGCCGCACCAGATGCTTCAGAAACTTCAGCACACTGTTATGGAGACATCTAATCCCCATGCCCATGCCAGTCCACTCCTTCAAATCCGGCATACCAAGTCCTGATTAGAGCCTAAAAGAGGAGCCTCTCCAACCAAAGTAAAAAAAAAACCCACGAGGTAATCCTAACCACGCCCACTGCTCTTAAACTTTCAGGTTTTGCTCCATAAATTCATCACTCGAGAGTCAAAAAGTGGGTCCCTGAGGAACCAGCGCCACCACCACCACCATCTGTGCCAGGGACCTGCTCACTGCGTCACTCTCAAAGACTCCAGTAGAGGCTAACTGCGACTGGGCCCACGTCATGACTCCTGTTACTGTCCTGCTTCCAGCTCTGCTGCTGTTTCTTCTCCTACCCCTGGAAAAAGCCAGTTCGTAGATAAAAACAATTGGCCCCGACAGATTTGGGAAACATCTCTACAATTATAAACGCCTGTGGGTTGACTCTATTAGACTTAAGCCCTATTGGGGTTGTGAGACAATAGCCACAGGCTGGAAACCCCCATCTCCTGATCCATATCTCCAGGGGGAATAAAAAAGGAGACTTCTGGGTCCTACCCGCTCAATTGTAACTTCTGCCTCAAACCCCAAAGTCTAAATGACCCTGGCTGGTTAACAGGGCGAACATGGGGTTTTAAACTATAAAAACAACACCATTATGGGTATAACCGGGAAAGCCTTATTCTCATAAAAAAAAAAAAAAAGCCATACTACCAAAAGTTACAATTGGCCCAAATCCAGTCCTAAAGCCCAAGACTCCCATCTTTAAGATTAAAGATCCTCCTCAAGAAAAGGGGGGAATGTGAAGTTTGATGTGATTTGGCATAAAGTTAAGTTTGCTGTAAAATTCATATAAAGGTTATACAACTGTAATTCTGATGTGTTAGGCTGAGTCACAAAAATGGCTACTATCACCACAACATGTTTGCTTAAGTTTCTAAGTCTCTGCTTTTAGTGGATAAGTTTCTGTTTCCCCACATCAGGGTAAATTCCTGAAAATCATGTGGTTTGGACTGTTACCCAAGCCCGCGCGCAGGCTACATTCCCGTGCCCGGGCTCCTTTGTTAGCTTTTCTTTAAACTGATTGGTTGCCTGTTTGCTGAACTTCCCTGCCCATAGGTTCCCCTAAGTAACCAATAAATGTACTAGATACCCTTTAACTCCCTGCGATTGGCTTCTGTAAACTTTGCTTGCCTATCCCTCATTACCATACCCGACCCTATAACAACCCCTCGCTTCTGCCCTTCAGGGTCGCCTCGGCACATTCGCTGGGTGACCCTACGCTGGTGTAGCCTTTCAATAAACCCCGTGCCTTTTACATAAGAGCCTGTGTGGTTCTTGGAGCGTCTCCCTTCTTAGACCCCTCTTCTACGGACTTTACACAGTGATTGTTAACTCTGTCCCCATACTTTGGGGTTCCTTCACTTGAATTCTTAGTGGCCAGGGTTCTGATCCTTCTTGTACATTTTATTTTTCCATTCAGATCAGGACTTAATTTGAAAAAGAAAATTATTCTGTATTCTTGCACTACTATTATCCTTCTGCATGTTTCTGATTTTGAAATAGTCTAGGTTGAATCTTCCTTGAGCCTGGGCTCCAGAGAAAATTCTGTTGGTTTCAGAAATCTTTTCTTTTCCTATTGTATGTCAAATCAAGCAGTATTATTTGACTTCTGGCTATGCTATTGGCACATGATTTATGTTGTTTTATTTACTTACTTTGTTGACCTACGTGGGTTTTAGACCATGTGTAGAAAGATTATGATTTACGAAGGAGCTATCATTCCATAGAAATTCAGAGGTCTGCACTATAATTGCAAGTTTTGAAATTATTTTATGACTTATTTCAATGTTCAATTTCCCTTGAATTTTGAGTTATTGCGCATTCAAAAGAGGAACAGACTTTAAAAACCTGTATAAAATAAATTTATTATAATATTGATAGTAACTCTATACTTAATTTTGGTATGACTCAGGCCTCTGAACCAAGTCACCTGACATTTTTTAAAGTTCAGTTATACTGCTCTGAAAATTTAAAAACAAAACACAGAATTAAAGAGTATTTTATGTCAATCTGTTCTACCTAGTTCTTCTACTAAGGAGGCAATCACTTACTTATGTGCCTACTGACTTCTGACGTGTTAGGCATAAAAATTAATTGTAGGGGCTGGTGAGATAGCTCAGCGGCATGAGCACCTGCCTGGCAAGTGCGAGGTCCTGAGTTTGATTCCTAGAACCCACATAAAGGAAAAAAAGGGGCCAGTGATATCGCTCAGATGCACAAGGGCCTGCTGGCAAGCACGAGGTCCTGAGTTCGACTCCCTGTACACACACTGAAAAAAAAATTAATTGTAATCTGTCTTTCTTTGTCTGGTCTGCTCCTCAGCTTGTTAGGCAGTCTGTAAACAGATGCATGTCTTTTTTAAACTAAGAAACAATAAGCCAAGTGAAAATACAAAATATGGTATTGGAAAATGATGATAGAACACAAATAAATATAAGAAAATCTAGGAATGTATCAAAATCATTTACTATTGCCAGTTAGACATTGCCGGTGTCCTCTTAATGTATAATGAGTAAGTTTTCCATTTTGTGAACCAGATCATTAATGATCAGTTATCCTTCTCCCTGCACTGGATTTCAAGTTACAGTGATTTTGTAGTCCTTTTGGAAGGATTACAAAAGGGGAATTCTCTGGTTTGAATATTGTTTTATGTGTTCCTTATGGCTTGGTGTTTTGCAAACTTGGTCTTCAGTGTGGCAACGTTGGGAAATAGTGGAACATTTAAGAGGAGGATCCTCATGGGTAATGATTAGATCATTACAGGCATCACCCTCAAATGAGGTTATGTAGTTCTTGTGGGATCTCAATTAGCTCCTATGAGAATATGTTACTATAAATGAGTAAGACTGGCCCTTCTCCACTGTATGTCATCCTGTATTGCAAAGTGGTTTCTCGCTTTCCACACACATCTGCCACAATATGATGTAGTCCAATGGGCCCTCAGCAGAGGCCAAGCTGATAAGGCACTTGAGTCTTGAATTTTTCAGCTTTCAAAACTGTGTGCCAAATAAACTTCTTTTACTGTGAACTACCCAGCCTCAGGTATTTTGTAGTAATACAAATAGACTAATAGAGAGAATAAAGATAAACTTACTCCTGATATGGACTATCATCATCTTGCTTTGGGGAAGGGGAATAGTGGTGCAGCAGGAGGAGAATGAGAGAAACATTCTAAATAGATAAAAGAGGACCAATTGTAATTCAAACTTATGACATGGCTTTTTACATACTGCAATCTGTAGCTCCATTTCCTAATGTGGTGATCTCAGGTAAGATAGATCACAAAAATCCATATTTTCTAAACTATTGATAATTAAATAGATTCATGCCAAAGCAGAAAATAAAGGCAATAATCTGTTTTGATTCTTCTCTGACTTATTCCACAGAATTTTTATTGATTTATTTTTTTCCTTGTTTGGACATCACTTTATTGTTTTTTTATTTTATGGAATAAAGGTAAAACAAAATTTCATAACATGATAATAGGAATATAACAATATTTAATACATTGTATATTATTATCTTTGAAGTACTTACTCAGAGTTACAAGATAGGCATAAAACCTGCTCCAATTGATATTAGAACGCACCTTCCTTTACTTTGAACTAAGAGACACTAATAATGTAATGTGTGTTTAAAATGTCACTGGTTCTGTGTTATAAGCTACATATACATTCTTAAATAAAATATAATTTCTACTACCTTTCAAATCTTACCATGTATTGGAAAAAAGTATGAAGCAATGACAGCAAATGTGTGTAAGTATAAACATTTAAATTGTTTAATATAAAATTGATCTATTTTCAGACACACAAATATAACAAGAGTCATGATTTCAATGTGGTATTAGAAAAGATCTCTTTGACATCCAAGGATAAGAGGTAAGCAGGAATGTAGATGACAAGGTAGGTATCCAAACTCAAGCTTCTTTGTTTTCAATGTTCTAGCAGTGTGAAAAGAAGAGGCAGAAGAAAAACAAGCAAAAACACCCCTCATTCTAACAGAGTAGCAATTGGTTAGATTAAATGCTGTAGCCACTTGAGTGAAGGAAAGAGACCCACTTTAAGTAAAATTTAACACATAGGTTGTGTCAAAAAAATAAGGAAAGTTCATTATTCTAAAGAATTCATAGACTATCCTACCCCCTTTGCAGATGTTTTATGACAGGTTAGGAAAGGATCCGCCAGTGGCCTGATCTATCTTATGGAAGCACTATATCTGATTTTGAAAAGTTTGTCAACAAGAAACAAATGGAGACATCCCTTATCTCCCTGACACTTCCCTAAATTTTAGCAGTTACATCGGCTTCTTTTTTCCATCCCTTTGAAGGATCTATTATTCCTGAAGACTCATAATCCTCCCATCTGAATTCTAGATTCCATATCATATCACTTCTTCAGGGACCTTCCTTTGCCAGGTTCATGTAACATTATCTTCTTCACATCGTTTCACGCCCCAGCACTCAAGAAAATAATCATAAATTTAAACCACTCAAATTAAAAAAAATTGTTCACTGATCCACATCTCTCCCATTCGGCCACTACCATCAAAAGTGATATTAACCATTCCCTTCATGTCTCTTATAACTTAGTTTCTTAGGAAAATAGTCCCAGTTTACTACCTCTGAATATAAATCATCACTAATTTCTCAACCCTTTAGAATTTAGCTCCTTCCATATTTGCCCCACTAATAAATGCAATGCCTAATATCACCACAAACTTACAATTTGTCAAATGCAATGGAAACTTTTTAAAGATCATCTGTCTTATTTTACCTCTGAAACCCACTGTTTTGTTGGTCAGCAGCAGTTTCCTGAAAGACTTTTTTCCTTTAATTTCTATGACACCTCTTCAGATTATCCTTGTTTATCTTTTCCTGCTATGATATCTTCTTTTGAAAGCTGGCAGAGCTTCTTTCTCAAAGCTTTTTAGGAGAATGTATATTTGGAAAACAAATATTGTTTTGCTAGTGCTTCAAACATTGTTTCTCTTCTCTTTCCAATAAAAGAGGTTATGGCTCATTTTTTTAGTGTTTCTATTGTCATCTATTTTCTGAAAGAATGTAAACATTAACGGATTTTTTTTAGTTCTGCTCACATTGAATTACAAGAAGAAAAATCTGTAGACAAATACAAGAAATATATTATTACATGAGGAACAGATTTTTGTATAATTTTTAGAGAGGATAACAGAAAAGATTAGGATACTATTCAGAAGTCTATAAAACAAGAGCTAAGAACTATTATTTGGTGAAAAGAAAGTGTAGAGGAAAGAAAACAACATTTAAATAATTCTGTGGCTAAAGTACATATAGATTTGCCAAGAGTTGATAAACATGAAGAACTTCAATTATTCTGAAGCATATTTGGTTTATGGGCTTTGTTTCTTGTACTAAAATGTCACTCTCACACAAGAATATGTGTTTCATTTATTAAGTTGCATTATCTGCAGATTATAATATACTAATAAAATGGGTGTTTCATTTCGTGAAGCTTAATTTAGCTGTGCACTTTTGATTCATATATCTGTCAAGCATATTTTGATAAGCAGATTCCTCAATGAAAGTTTGTTTTCTCATGACTCTCATCATGATTCCTCCAAAATCTTAATATACTACTCAAGTTTACCTATTGAGCAACAGATATGAAATTTATACTACACACCAAATATTTCCATTCCTATAAACTATAGGGAACAAAAATCAAAGTGTTTAAGTAGAAAATCTTTTACTTATTTCCTATTTTTCTAAGCAGAACCACAATACTTCCAGTTTTTCAGAAAAGATTATCACTCTCCAGGATAATCTAGGTCCTGAGTGAGTCTCAGACTACACTTCTTCCCGGGTACTCATACACACATCTATCGACCTTCCTAGTGCTTGCAAAATCTCCAACCCAAAATAATATATTCGTCTGGTCTTCTTTAGGGTATTTTTGTATACCACTCACCATTCTCCTCAATTCTTCTACAAGGATACCATTTACATAATATCTGAACATATACTTGTCCATTAAAAATCTTTGGATAAACCTAAAGTGGGAAACTCAAAAAGTTTTTGGCACATGCCAGAAGATATTGCAAAACTTCCAATATTAACTGTTCAATTCTTAGAAAAACTTTATGAGGAAATACTATAAATATATCTCAATTACATAGATACAAGTCTAAGGGGCAGAGATATTACACAACAGCTAACACCTGGTAGAATCTGGATTTGAATAAAGGCAGGGTGATTTCAGAATGTCTGCTAGTAGCCAGCTTTCAAGATCTGGTACATTTTGTCTTTTCCAACTTTCCTTTGGTTGATTTTCTTTATGTTTCCTGAAAATAGCATAACTATGGAACCTTTCACATTCTTTACCATTCACTTCAAATACTCTACACTGTCTATATTTATCTTATCTACCTGACTAGCTCCTGTTTTAAGAAGGAATTAATATTATTTTCACCAGAACTTTGTCCTAACATCTCTTTATTTATATTGTGATATTTACCCGCAAAGGAGATACCATCATCACAAAGGTGGCTTTTCCAGGGCAAGGCTTATCCATTGCACTCTGGATGAGCTCATCCCTGAGTTTACCCAAATGTGGGGAAATCAACTGTATAATTTGTGGTAGTGGAGGGCTGTGTTCCTGCTCTCCCTTGGGGAGAATATTAAGGAAAAAATTGATAATAGTATGCAATCACAGGAATATATTTATTTTTACCACGTCTGTTATTACAATTGCATTCTCTCTCATTTGCCATATTGTTTAAGGAATACTTATGAGCTTAACATCAATTTAATAGCATTAACATCTATTTTGAGGCACAAAATATACATATAAAATGTTTGTTCATTATATTGATTAATAAATAAAAGTAATGGAGCCTCAAAAATTATGTGAGTGATTAGTAGCAAAATAACAATAGCTCACTTTTTTGATGAAAATTTTATTGTAATTGAATAAATGAGTGTTCAAACTAGTGTGATGATTATCCTCTCAAAGTTACCAAACTTCAGGAAGAACACAGGTGAATCAGTTAATAGAAAAAGAACAACATCATGTAATTGGGGAACTCTGTCAAAGAAGTCTACAAAGTTAAGGTTTGCAAGGCCAGCAAGCCATACTTCCCTTGTATTTCATGATAGAGGTTCAAAGGAGAACAACTCCACCAATGTTGTATAACCTCATATAATCATTTTTTTGTGTGTGTGTGTGGGCACCAGGGATCGAACTGAGGACCTCGCCCTAGCCAGCAAGCAGTTGTGCTGCTGGCTCTTTTTTTCCTTTGTATGTGGGTACCCGGAGTCAAACTCAGGACATTGTGCCTGCCAGGCAGGCGTTTATGCTACTGACCTATCTCACCAGCCCCCTCTTATAATCTTGTAACAAATCCATAAATACATGACAATTCCTAGTAGATGACAAACACAAAGTAACCACATAATATGAAACAAAAACAATTTTTTAAAAACACATCACAAAATATAATGTAGATTTGAATCAAATCAGGATTTAACACACTAACAAAATGCACAGATCATAAAACAACTCTAGATTGATTGTGCAAAAATGATACTCAAATTGTTTATTACCATTTCTATTGAAAAAGAAACTTTATCCAATGCTATCTCATGGCAAATATAGGAGTGGTAGACCATCAGATCCAAATCTCATCTGTTTTCCATTTCACATTTCCAAATAGTGCTGACAAAAATCTCTAAATGACTATGAATCCTCTTAACTTCTTTCTAAACCACATTTCATACTCTTAAATTATCAAACTTGTGCTAATTATTGCTCATTAATGTGATTCATTGCTGGAGTTTTTTTATGATAAGCATTCACTTTAACCAAAATTAAATAAAGGTGGTCTAGATATTCATTAAAATAAAACATTTACTTTTGTCTTTGACCCTCAATTAATTGCACATAAAACAATACCATGACTTAATATAAGGAGTGAACAGAGTATACAGTGATGACTGGTCTACACATTTCCACATGCTTAATGGTAAATAAGTGTTACCTAGATTGTAACCCATAGTGTTGCTCCAGTCATAGTGAAGACTGAAATGCCAGTTTATTCATGTTGCTTTATTCCCTAATTACAAAATTAAATGTTACAAATATAAAAAGTTCTAATAGCTCAGTAGAAAAATAAATGAAGAATAAATTTAAGTAACTTGTTATTAATATTCTATGTTTTAGAATTTAACAGGGAATACAAAAGCTACCTAGTATTATACACAGTGAAGTTAAATAGAAATTAATATAAGGTCAGGGAGGGACTGGGTTCTTAAGGAAGTCAGCAGAAAAAAATGAAGACATCAGAATTGTGTGTGGAAGTGCATCTGAATAAAGCTAGGCCTCAAGAAAGAAACAGAATGATCAGGCCTACATGCCTCCCCAAAGGATAAACAATAACTTAAAATTATAGTGTAATTAGCATCACCTAGTCCAGTAAGTACAGGTAGGGATCAGATGCCCAGGTGGGTGAGCAGAACGTCTGAACCCATCCCTCCCCAAAAATGCCTTTGTTCTTACCATATACACTTCCTACATGACTTGTTTCCCTAATGGATCAATATTAGCTAAGCTGCTATACTTGTACTCCTGTAAATTGATTGTAGTTTGACCCACGTTGTAGCCACGTTGTGATTTTGCCATATAAATTACTCCTGACATAGGACCTCTGTGGCCACCCATTTTGAACCCCTGCTGGAAATTCAGGATCTAGGCTTCTCCTTATTTCCAATAAAACTCTCCTAACTTCTTCCTTTGCTTTGCGACTTTATTCCTTGATACTGCGTGACAACAAACTGAGCACATTTGCCATGTAACAAACAGTTAAGGATCTATATTTTGTCCTATATCAATAGGACTTTCAGACAACACATTCAATTACATTGAAGAAAGATTTGAGATCATCTATAGCTGGATTTGGGCTAAATATTATAGAAGTGTACCAAAAATAAGTAAGAAAAATTGCCCACAGAGTGCTTGTGGAATAGTATGCTAGAAGAGTATTAAGCATTTTCATAAGCACGTTTAGCTTTTGTCTGCTCCCGTGCCCATCACTTTGTTTTCTCGTGAAGCTGGGCCATTGTTACATGTTTTTCCTGTAGGGTGATTTAGCTGTGTACTCTTTTTGCAAAAGAGGCATGCTTCCTTGCAGCTTTGTCTCTGTGTTACACTGAGTTTTACTTAGGGTTACCTGCATCTGGTGTGTTTGTTTAGTTTCTGTCTTCCTCAGTCGCCTCTCTCACTATTTGCCTTGTACTTCCCGTTCCTTCAGTTACTGTAGAGCCCTTTTTTGTTTTTGTTTTTGTTTTTGTTTTTATTTTTGAGTTGTCTCATATTTCGCCTTCATGTGCAGAGCCAGTGTTGCATGTGCTTGATACCTGTGTTTATTCTCCTCTGGCATTCGTTGCCTCTGTCTCATCATTAGTTGCTCTAGCATGCTCATATTTTTTTTTCCTTTGTCTGTAGTCCCTTCTGAGCAACCTCTTGGGCAAGCTTTGGTTGTTGAGCTGAATCTTGTTCTGCACAATCCTGCAGGCATTGAGCCTATTTTACCATGGCCTTGAGTCATTCTACTTCCTCTACTGCTGACATGCGCTGCCTTGGGGCTTCCTCCTTAGTTGTCAGGCTCTTTTCTATGTATTCTTCAGCCTCTAAGTGCTGCAGCTTCTTCTCTGCTGCCAACTGTTGCTGCCAAGTAACCCCAGTTTTGTCTCTTTCTTGTTGCACAATCTGTTCTCAACATTGCTATGGATGTGTCCCAGGTCTAGTTTTAGGCCTGTCTTGGCTCAGTAGATTTTTCAAAGCTCATCTTCAGTTAGAGCATCTTGTTATTTGTTGCTGTTGCCTCAGTATTTTTTATTAGTCCTTCTGGGCTCTTCAGTTTATTCTTTGATGTCTTGTGTGGCTGATCTAAGCACTCCTCAGTATCACTCTTCTTCTGTGTTGTCTTTTCTTTATCCCTGTGGACCAAAAGTAATTTGGGCCTGTACTTTCAGAGTAGGGCCATTTTTGGCAGGGGAACGACAAAGCTGGAAGATACAAGAATTTATGTTGGATCTCACTGTTTTTCTTTTTTTTTTCTTTTTTTGGGGGATAAACCTCACAGGAGAGAAAAATATCTTCTTTTTTGGAAGCCAGTGGCTCTAGCAATAGTCACATGATTTTTGGACAATGGCCCAATGGGCTGTGTCATTTCCAAGTGTTTTGTTCTACCATCTTACAGAAAGTCCATGAATTGGCCCCATACTCTGTAATTCTGAAACTCCCTGAGAGATTTTTTCACCATAGGCTATTCCCACATTCCCCTTGGCACTCTTAGTGCGAGCCTATCCTGCAAGTTGTTAGCAATTTTCACCACAGGTGAGCCCCGCATTACATTTGGGGTTCTAGTTTTCCTCCAACACAATCCACATCAGATTACAAGGTACAACCACCCCAGGAGGTGATCAGACACCCCTTCTAATCTAAAGGATGGTTTTCCCCCTTGGGACCCAAAAAACCTTACCATAGTCCTGTAGCATAATATTGTTCCAGAATCAGAATCATCCTCAATCTCCTCAGGTTCCATTTGTGCTGACAGAGGAGAAGACTCCAGCCTGTGAGAGGGTAGATAGCCTCTCTGAGCTGAAGTTTCACCTATTGGCACCAGAGGTCTCAGGACTCCTGTGGCTTAGGCCCTCTTGGGCTTACAGGCAATGGAAGCAGCAAGTCTGGGGTCCCTGGTCCCTTCACGGTCACCAGTAATGCTGCAGATTCCAAGAGATCGCAGAGAACAATGATGCACATTGATCCAGCCAAACTCACGTCCATAGTGCTGGGTGTTAGAACAAATGAAAGTTCTAGTTTCATAGCTTTGGCTGAAGGCGTTGGTCTTTAGAAACTGGGTGTGGCGTGGAAAAGTGAAGGTTGAGAAACAAGACAAAGCAATTAATAACTTAGCCTTGAAAAAAGACATAGAATCTTGAGTCTTGTGGGAAGATTACATAAACTTTGTTTACAGGACATAATTGCCAATCATACCTGGACAGAACAAGAAGTCGTAGCTACAGGGGAAGGGAGGAGTTTGAGGAAGATCTTTATGTAACACTGCAATGTTACTTTATACTCATACATATGTGTGCAAATATCTTTGTGTGCATTAATATACACATATATTCACATAAACACATGTACATGTCTATATTTTCTGTATGTCTGTATGTAGCCAGTTTTCCAACCACCCTAAACACACAACCTTGTAGCTCTATTCCTACATATGCAATCTCTACAGTGATAAAAATAAAATCAGAGTTTTAAGAAAATTTGGAACCCAAATGATCCTTAGAGATAGTTTAAGGACAAAGAATTTTATTTCCAGAACTATTACTGTCCCACACAGCACTAGTAGTAAGAACCCAGCTGGAAGCCAATCCACATATCTTGACTTCAAGGGCAGTTTCATTCTTTCAGACTACATCGGTATTGCACATATATTTGGTACATGGATAGATGGACACTGAAACTTCGAAGATCATGTGAGAGCTAATACTATTTTGTGCTGATCACCTGCTCTCAGCTAGATTCAAATTTCACTTTTGAAATTTACTGATGTTTCCTATCAGTCCCATCTCCACCTATATTTCTCTTCCTAGGCAGTTTTACAAGCAATCCATATTAGGAGGTCCTCCTCTTAGGTATCATTCAAAACTTTCAACCAAATTATCCATCAAAGTATTGTCTTCGAGGAAGAGAAAATGGATGTTTGTGTCAAAGACAGCTTTGCTGACTCACACAAAAATTTCAAATAGTGTTTGACTGCTCTATCTTCAGGCTACATGATATCTACAGAAATACTTATAGAATATTTTTCTGTCTACCATAATTTTTTACTATAGCAAAAACATATAATCATTGTTTTATGTAATACATGACAAATGTAACTCAATTTGTATTAGAGGGTTCAACACTAGCACAGCTCAACATTTCAAAGATTACTTTCTCACATAGAAAATTATTTTTCCAAGCAAATGGTAGTTTATTAACACCTCTCACCCCCAACTGAATTAGTTTTATGATTTGCTTTCTTATTCCTTTTCCTCTCATCTTCAGCCCAAAACTATGGTCATCTCTGATGACCATTTAGTGCACGAGTATTTCGGGATTCTACTGTAGGAAAAAAGTTTGCCTACTATACTTTTTTATGTTCTGAAAATATTACAAACTTTTCTAATAATAAACTTAGAAAGAAAAAATGCAAAATGTTGGCATGTACATATGGCAATGAATATTTACTACGAAACCTCCAGATTTCTCTGATAATCCTTAAAGGAGACTGTATAACTCAGGATATATGGAAATGCAAATGAGGTAGGTGGGTGGAACTCATCATTCATAATATAAGCCCTAGAAATGTCTTGCTCAATTGAATTAAATTCTTAAATATGTAACAAAAAATAATGTTTAAACTGAATGTGAGAATCTAAATTTAACTTTTTATTTACAATTACTTTGGTTGAGGACAGACGGAAGTGAGATGATAACACTTATGAAGCCACTTACTGTGTTTAGTAATATGGTTTGTTTACAAAGATGTCATCTATTCTTTTTACAAGCTATTGACTTAATTATTATCACCACTTTACAAATAAGGATATGAATGTTAAGAGAAGTTAAATAATTTGCCACCAGTAACATAACTTATGAATAGGGAGCTCAGAGCCCAATTGAATACCCCCTACAATTTTCCATATATAGTTTTAGCATAGTTCAATCAATCATATGTTTATTTAGTTTATACTGTGTGTAACACTGGGGGATAGGCATTTTGGAGAGTCAGATAACGATGCCTCATTCTTGCATTATTGAAGTTTACAATCCAGTAGAAGGCAAGCACATTATTTTTTTTAGCATAGTGATTTAAAAGGAGAAAATCTACTTAGGAAGATGAAGAATGAAAAACACAGAAACAGGAGATTTATAGGCCAGAATGAAGATTACTATACTTAATACAGGACTTGAGGGATGCAGATATTGCAGAGGGGCATGACCTAAACTAGGACATAAGTGGTAGGGCATTCAAGTAAAGCCAATAACCTGAAAAAATGCATAGAAGTAGTGACAGCATCTCAGGAAAACGTAAGAAGAGAAAGCCTTTGAAGGACATTTCTTCCTTCCTTCCTTGCTTCCTTTCTTCCCTCCTTCCTTCCTCCCTTCCTTACACATTTCTTTCCCTTCCTTTCATTCTTTCCTTCATTCTCCTCTTTTTTTTTTGTGGGTACCGGGGGGTCGACCTCAGGACCTCGTGTGCCAGCAAGCGCCCGTGCCGCTGAGCGATATCACCGGCCCATTTTTCGTATGTGGGCTCCGGGAGTCAAACTCAGGCCCTCGTGCTTGCCAGGCAGGCACTTAAGCCACTGAGCCATCTCACCGGCCCCTTCATTCTCCTCTTCATTTAATTCCTTCCTTCTTTCTATTCTACTTTTCATCATTTATTTATCTATATAATGTATGTCAATTTCCTATCTCTTATATTTCACGAATTGATCAATGAGAAATATATGTTGGGCCATTTTGGTATGTATATTTTATGAAAGAAGGAAGTAAAAATCTCTGATAGAGCATAATATTTGAGATTTTATTTTATGTAAGGTGGTCAGGAAGGCTTCTCCATGGAGAACTTTAAAGCTGAGGGTTAAATGATGAGAATCGTGTAATACTGGGAAAGTTAGAGGGATGTTTGCAAGGGCTTACACATTTCATATTACATTATGTGCCATAAACTGCCAAAGTTATTTGAAAGCAAGTTGCATTCTAATGGGGAGGCTGGATCTTGTATTTAATATGAATAGTAAATAAGCACCGGGAAACCTCTTCAAAATGGACTCCAGTGTTTCTCCCAATGCACGTGCTGATATTCAATCAAAAGGCTATGCCTTTTTGGTCAACCTGCAGTCCACTAAATTTTTTCAGGGGTCTGTGTGCTATTATGTAATGCAGAGAAGCAATTTGACTATAGTACAATACATTGAATTAAGTAAAATGTTGTGCTTGAAATTTAAGAATATTTTTATAATATGATTTAAGAATTTGGTGTTTTCCTTTGGATTGACAACCCAGATTGTGAACATTCACTGAGTATCCCTGAAGTCCTATTATACTATCTAATTAGCACCATTAAAAGGAGAGCCCACATGAAAGAGATGTGGGGTGAATGATCACCCACACCAGATACTTTGCAGGTGTCAGTGAAACACTGTTCTTCCCTTAGCTGAAAGAGGCAGCCCAGCTCCCTCTGACTTTAGGTTGCTTATCAAAATCAATACCCTTACTTTAATATGAATGTGAAAAATCCTAGGTTTTAACATGAATAAACAGTATATTAACCATATAGCTGTGGTGGCAAACCTATGGCACATGTGTTGTTTTTCATTTAAGACTAAAGGTATTAATACATGTGTTATTTCTCAACTAAAACCTCACTAATCAGGTTTACTTACAATCTTGGTACTTTGCAATATGTAAGTGCTTTTTGGGTTGCAGTTTGGACACGTGTCTCTAAAAGGTTTGCCATCAGAGCTACTATCCCTTCACCTCAGTGTCTTCTCCTACCTTCTTCCTATTAGGTTTAAAGAAGACAAAAGATAGCATTAAAGTAATTTCATGCCCATTTCTTTTCTTTTACAGGCTGTAAACTGAATATATCTATAAGCCTCATTTTGTTATTGTTTACACAAATGGTACCTCCTGAGGTTTTAGAGTACACAACTTGTGAATGTGTATATGAAGACCTACTTGATAAGGTTCTGCTGATACATTATGAGCCTTTGCATTGCTCATTTGTTTTTGTAAACTTTGTTTTAACTTATTTTGAGAAATCAAAATCCAATATCATTAGAGTCACAAAATTAGGATTTAAATAAATGTGTGTATATTTGTATATAGATGACAAAATTTTACCTATAATATCTGCTTTTATTTATTTCATTTAAATACTGAAAAATGAGGTCTTTGTAAATATCTTTCAGATAATGAAGAGGGTGCATGTCAATGGCACAGCAGCTCCATGTATGGCTCACAGAACAGGGAAATTGTGGCTCGTTGGTGAAGTAAGCCAGAAGCCAAGCATCCACTGTTAGCAGTAAAAGAAAAGCTATCTAGCATCTAAAGTGTAGGTAGGATAAAATAAAGGGTCCTAGTAGATAGGAAATCAGAAGAGTGTGGCCTTGCAAAGTAAACACATTTTTTATTTCCATATATAAATGTAAGCATAAGGAGGTCAAAATAATTCTGAGGTATTAAACCCATGTAAGTGAAAAGATTAGAAAGACAGTTAATCTGAGTGTGATGAAATAAAATACCTTTATCAATTCCATGACCTCATTTGGATTGAAACATATTATCTATCACTGAATCTCTGAGAAAATGACTTACTTTGCCTTGACTTCAGTACTTTCATATTTAGTATGTTATGGCTTGTATCTTGATATCCCCCAGAGCCTCATGCACTCATAGGTGTGGATTTTCATAAGTGTTTGGCTCAGGGTGTATGAATGTGGATTAAACATGTGTGAATGTGGATTAAAGGTGTGTGATCACTAAATTAGTCCACTGATTGGTTTAGCATTGTTCTGGATGTGGATAATGGGAAGGCCCAGCTTGTGTGTGGATGGCACCTTCGAAAAGGCTTGCAGCATTTTGGGGTAAAAGGGAAAAGGCAGCTTGCTGTTTCCTGCTTGCCCTCCCATGAACTGTTTCTCCTCTGTGATGCCCCTCTGCCATGACATCCTACCTTGGAGCCTGACAACTATGGACTGAAACCTCTACAAAATGTGAGCTGAAATAAAACCTTTCCTTCTTTAACTTGTGAATTTTGGGTATTTGTACCAGTATTAAGAAAAGTAACCAAGACACAATGTAAAGGTAGTAATACCTACCTTGCACAGGACATGAGGTCATATAAGTAAAGCACAAACAGAATGTCTGGCAACAATAGTTGCTCATTAAAGAGCCATTAATGTTGTTATTCATCTCTGGTATGAAAAATAACATTAAATAACTTTTAGTTCATTATCTTGAAATCAGACCGAATGCAAAGAGCTTGAAATCCTATGTCCTTCTTATTGACTTGAGAATGTACAAAGATTGATTTCTACATCAGTTGAAAAGTCATTTCAGAGAGAGACCTCAAGATGGCGGATGAGTAAGAAGCAGGAAGCAAAACTCTCTCTAAAAGTTACCATTGGAACACGGGAATATAGCGACCCAGAAAGCGCAGGAGGGGGGGAGATGCCTCCCCGAAACCCAGAAAAGTTCTGAAGCGCAATCTGGGACCCCCGGCACCAGTGACGGGTGACTTCCAACAAAGAAGAAGGAAAGAAGGAGCAGACCGCGCGCGTGCACCTTCTAATATCCCGGGAGTTGGAGCGCCGGCGGAGGCTCAATTCTACGGACACACGGTGGCAGCTGGCGCCCAGGGAGCCCCCACGGAGGATCCTGAGACAGCGGCGGGGCAGGGGAGCGGCGGAGAACGGCGCTGACCGGCAGTGAGTGTCTCTCAGCCACGGCTGCCCCGCGCCAGAGAGCGACCGGCCGGGCGCCATTGTGGGGGGTGTGGCGAAACTCAGAGCGGCTCGGAAGCTGCTCTGGGAACTTGTGCTCCGGGCAGGGCAGCACAGGGCCTCTCAATTGAGCCCACGAAAGTGTGCTGAGGTCAGCAGGTGAACGAGACTGGACTCTCAGCCACACCTGTCCCGCGCCAGAGAGCGACCGGCCGGGCGCCATTGTGGGGGCTGTGGCGAAACTCAGAGCGGCTCGGAAACTGCTCTGGGAACTTGTGCTCCGGACAGGGCAGCACAGGGCCTCTCAATTGAGCCCACGAAAGTGTGCTGAGGTCAGCAGGCGAACGAGACTGGACTCTCAGCCACACCTGTCCCGCGCCAGAGAGCGACTGGCCCGGCGCCATTGTGGGGGGCGTGGCGAAAAACCAGAGCGGCGGGAACCAGTGCAGGGAACCCGCGCTCCGGACAGCACGCTGAGCCTCTCAGGCCCAGGGATCGTGAAAGGGCGGCGAGAGCGGAGGCGAGCTAGACTGGTCTCTGCCTGAAAGTACGAGCCTCTGCTCACCACCCACCAGAGGGCGCTCCTGGCTTACTGGGACGGACCTGCACAGAACAGGACTTTGTCACAAGGTACCTGCCTACAACAGAGTCAACACCTGGAACTGATTCTTTTTATATTTTTTATTTTTATTTTTATTTTTATTTTTTTTCTCACTGATTTGTTTTTTTGTTCTGGCGAAGGGTTTTTTTGTTTTTGTTTTGTTTTGTTTTGTTTTTTGGTGGGGTTTTATTTTTGATCTGTCTGTTTTATTGTTTTTATCTTTGTTTTTGTTTCTGTATGTGTATTTACTCTTTCCTTCATTATTCTCTCTGGTTTTTTATATGAGTGTAAACAGCACCTCTAACTTCTTTGTGATTGTGGTTGTGATCTGTTCTTCCTTTTATCCCTTCCTTCTCTTTTTACCACCTGTCCTCTGCACTAGTGTCCCAATTTTAGTGGGATCCCTCTTGGTCCTCTAACCTTACATCTAATTCCTTCCTCTTCTCCCAATACTCTATTTCCTCCTTAACTCATCTTAAATTTAAACTCCTCAAGGAAAAATTGACATACATAGGACTTGTATACTGCATATAATTTTTCTGGTGTGTTTTAGATTTTGTTATATAACCGCAACTCTATACAGCTAAAAGTGGTAAATAACTGGTTAGCTCAGTCTGTCATTTTTTAGGCTGTGTTTGATGCTTTAGTTAACATTATAGCCAAATGTGAAATAATTGTTCTAAACATCTTTCCTTCCTGATATTTCATGATTGAGATTGACTAAGGGACACAGAAAATACAGTGGCACAGTACCAAAGAATCAAGGACTGGGCCAAACAGGTAGCAACTTCGCATACCCAACGAATTGAAGAGGTAGGATCTGGCAGAAAGCTCAAAACCTAAAAGCAAGCTCCACTTGGAAGATACTGCAGAGAAGTAGTCATCTTCTAAAGATCTTAAACACTAGCAATAAAGTAACCTACTATAGGTAATTTGCAAACATCACCCCAGGAATTTAAGAAAGAAAAAATGAGACGACACTTAAACAAGATGCAACCACACACATCCAATTCACCAAAGGCAAACCTAGGGAGCAACGAGGTGGGACAATCCGAAAGCCACCCACCTGGCCTATCTGAAGTGGTAACAACAAAGCAACTGAATGAGGTTCTGGAAAAAATTAAAACAGAAATAATCTCACAGATAACTGCAGAGATAATGTCTACAATGAAGACCATGCTTAAGGACACTATAGCTGATACAGACAAAAAAATAGATGAACTTAAGAAAACTATAGAAACCATGAATGCTCAGCATAGGAAAGAAATGGAATCTATAAGGCAGATTCAAGCAGATATCCAAGAGATAAAAAATTCCATTGAAAGTATTTGTAGCAGAATAAGCCAATGCGAGGACAGGATCTCAGATATAGAAGACAGGCTTGCAATTAGTGATCATGAAATGGAAAAATTCTTAAAAATAGCAAGGGACCATGAAAAATCAATTCAGCAGCTGCTAGATGACTCAAAGATAAACAACTTAAGAATAATTGGAATAAATGAAAAAGCAGGAGATAGCATCAACGACATTAAAACCTTGTTCAAAGACATAATCAGGGAGAACTTTCCTGGAAGAGAAAAGGAATTTGACACCCCTATAAGTGAAGCTTTTAGAACACCAACTAGACATGATCAAAAAAAAACTTCAGCCAGACATATTATAGTCAAGATCCCAGAAATTCAACAGAAGGGCAGAATCTTAAAAGCTGTTAGGGAGAAGAGACAAATCACCTATGAAGGAAAACCCATCAGAATCACAGCTGACTTTTCAGCACAAACCCTCAATTCAAGAAGAGCTTGGAATGATGTATTGCAAGCTCTAAAGGAAAATAATTTTCAGCCCAGATTGATGTACCCTGCAAAACTATCTTTCAAAATTGATGGAGAAATAAAATACTTTCATGACAAAGAACATCTGAGAAAATTTATGACCACCAAACCAGCACTCCAAAACGTTCTGAAGGACATTCTAGAAAGAGATAGGAACCCCAACAGAAGGAATCCACCAGGCAGGGCAAATAATTAAATAGCCGGAAAGCGGAAAAACAAAGAGTGGGAACCAACAACAGGAAAATATCATGACAAGTCAATACATATCAGTTTTAACCATCAATGTTAACAGTCTCAATTCACCAATCAAAAGGCACAGACTGGCGAAATGGATCAAGAAGCAAGATCCAACAATATGCTGTATACAAGAAACACATTTAATTCAGAAAGAAATTCATAGACTGAAAGTCAAAGGATGGAAAACAATACTCCATGCCACAGGAACCCAGAAAAAAGCAGGGGTAGCTATTCTTTTTGCAGACAAAGTGAACTTCAAGCCAAGAAGGATTCAGAGAGATAAAGACGGTCATTACATCCTTGTAAAGGGAACAATCCAAGAGGAAGAGATAACGATCATAAATATATATGCGTCAAATACCAATGCACCCAGCTATATAAAACAAGTACTAAAGGACATGAAAAATCAAATAAGCACTAATACAATTATATTGGGAGATCTCAATACTCCACTGTCACAAAAAGATAGATCAACTGGACAGAAAATCAATAATGAAATAGTAGAACTGAACCAAACTTTTGAACAAATGGACTTAGTAGATGTCTACAGAGTGTTCCATCCCACAACATCAGAATACACATTTTTCTCAGCTGCACATGGGACGTTCTCCAAAATAGACCACATACTAGCTCATAAAACCTGCTTAAGTAAATGCAAAGGAATTGAAATTATCCCATGCATATTATCAGACCATAGTGCAATGAAATTGGAAATCAATGGCAAAAGATCCCACAAAAACTCCCTAAACACATGGAAATTAAACAGCATCCTCCTGAACAACCAATGGGTCACAGATGAAATTAAAGAAGAAATTAGTCACTTTCTACAACTGAATGATAATGACAGTACAACATACCGGAACTTATGGGATACAATGAAAGCAGTCCTAAGAGGGAAATTTATAGCATTAAACACTTATATCAGGAAAATAGAGCAAGCGCAAATAAACAACTTAAGGGTGAACCTCGAGCTTCTAGAAAAAGAAGAGCAGGTTAAGCCAAAAGCCCGTACAAGGGAGGAAATTATAAAGATCAGAGCAGAAATTAACGTATTGGAGAATAAAAAAACAATACAAAGAATCAATGAAGCAAAAAGTTGGTTCTTTGAAAGAATAAATAAGATTGACAAACCCTTATCCAACCTTATTAAAAAAAGAAAAGAAAAGACTCAAATCCATGCAATTGAAAATGAAAAGGGTGATATCACGACAGACCCTGCAGAAATCCAGAAGATCATCTATACCTATTTTGAAAATTTATATTCTACTAAGATGGAAAATGCAGAAGAAATGGACAGATTCCTAGATTCGTATGAATTACCAAAGCTGAATCAAGAAGATTTAAAAATCCTAAATAAACCAATATCAGCCAATGAAATTGAAGATGTAATTAAAAACCTCCCAACAAAGAAAAGCCCAGGCCCTGATGGATTCACTGCCGAATTCTACAAGAAATTTAGAGAAGACCTAACGCCCCTACTTCTCAAACTTTTCAATGAAATTGAAAGGGAAGCAATACTCCCAAATTCATTCCTGGAAGCAAGCATTACCCTGATACCAAAACCAGAGAAGGACCCAACTAAGAAAGAGAACTACAGGCCAATCTCCCTAATGAACATAGATGCAAAAATCCTTAATAAGATACTGGCAAACAGAATCCAACAAATCATCAAGAAGATTATACACCATGACCAAGTTGGATTCATCCCAGGGATGCAGGGATGGTTCAACATACGTAAATCAATAAATGTAATACAGCATATTAACAGAACCAAAGACAAAAATCACATGATCATCTCAATAGATGCAGAAAAAGCTTTTGACAAAGTCCAGCACCTTTTCATGATAAAAACCCTACAGAAAATTGGAATAGAGGGTCTTTATCTCAATCTGGTAAAAGCTATCTATGACAAACCAACAGCCAATATTATACTAAATGGCCAAAAACTGAAAGCCTTCCCTCTAAAATCAGGAACAAGACAAGGATGTCCACTGTCCCCACTCTTATTCAACATAGTTCTGGAAACTTTAGCCAGAGCGATTAGACAAGAGAAAGAAATAAAAGGAATAATGATTGGAAAGGAAGAAGTTAAATTATCATTATTTGCAGATGACATGATACTCTACACAGAAGACCCCAAAAACTCCACTAAAAAACTGCTAGATTTAATAAGCAAATTCAGTAGTGTAGCTGGATACAAAGTCAATACTCAAAAGTCAATAGCCTTCCTGTACACAAATAACAAACTTACTGAAAGAGAAATTAGGGAAACAACACCTTTCACAATAACATCCAAAAAAATGAAATACCTAGGAATCAACCTCACGAAGGATGTAAAAGACCTCTATACTGAAAACTACAGTACTCTGAAAAAGGAGATTGAAGAGGATATCAGAAAATGGAAAGATATCCCTTGCTCCTGGATAGGAAGAACCAATAGAGTGAAAATGGCCATACTTCCAAAATTGTTATACAGATTTAATGCAATTCCAATCAAAATTCCAACAGCATATCTCACAGAATTAGAGAAAACAATCCTAAAATTCATTTGGAATCAGAAGAGACCTAGAATAGCAAAGGCAATTCTGGGCAGCAAAGGCAAGGCAGGGGGCATCACTATCCCCGACTTGAAATTATACTATAAAGCTACTGTGATAAAAACAGTGTGGTACTGGCAAAAAAACAGACCTGAAGATCAATGGAACAGATTAGAAGATGCTGAAACAACCCCAGACATACTAAGCCACCTTATCTTTGACAAAGGTGCCAAACACATTCGCTGGAAGAAAGATAGCCTCTTTAATAAATGGTGCTGGAAAAACTGGCTCTACACATGCCGAAGATTAAAACTAGATCCATATCTTTCACCATGCACTAAACTAAATTCAAAATGGATCAGAGATCTAAATATTAAAACAGAAACATTAAATCTGCTGGAAGGTAGGATAGGTAAAACCCTTGGAGACATTGGTGTAGGCAAAGACTTTATGAATAAAAACTCAACCGCACGGGAACTATCCCAAAGAATCAATAACTGGGATCTCATCTTATTAAAAAGCTTTTGCACAGCAAGAGAAACCACCAACAGAGTGAAGAGACAACCCACAATGTGGGAAAAAATGTTTGCCAGCTGTTCCTCAGACAAAGGATTACTATCGAGAACATATAAAGAACTCAAAAAAATCAGACCTCCCAAATTTAAAGACCCACTCCAAAAATGGGCATCTGAGATGAATACACATTTCTCAGATGAAGAAATACTAATGGCAAATAAATATACAAAAAAATGTGCAACATCACTAGTCATTCGAGAGATGCAAATTAAAACAACACTGAGATACCATCTCACCCCAGAAAGAATGGCTACTATAAAGAAATCAACTAATAACAAATGCTGGAGGGGCTGTGGGGAAAAAGGAACCCTTCTTCACTGTTGGTGGGAGTGTCGACTGGTACAGCCACTGTGGAAGTCAGTGTGGAGATTCCTCAGAAAACTAGGGTTGGAGGTCCCATTTGACCCAGCTATTCCCCTTCTGGGCATCTTCCCAGAAGAATTAAAAACATCGTACCACAGCGATATATGTGCACCCATGTTTATAGCAGCACAATTTGTAATAGCCAGATCTTGGAAACAACCCAAATGCCCATCAACTGAGGAATGGATAAGAAAGATGTGGTATTTTTATACAATGGAGTACTATTCAGCCATAAAGAAGGATAAACTGGAGACTTTTATAGGTAAATGGATGCAACTCGAGAAAATACTCATAAGTGAAATAAACCAGAAGCACATGTGTAAGCATCGTATTATCTCTCTAGTATGAGAAACTGAAAGAGTAAATAAGATCCAAAATGTACAATAGACATGGTGAATCAAAAAGAAACTGGTCAAAAGGAAAGAGAGACTGGAATAGGGAAAAGAAAGAAGGGAAAGGGAAAAAAATTGTATATATATATATATAAGATGGTTAAGATAGATACACTACCATTTTTACTTAGTTCATTGAAGAGTAAGGTTTGTGCCAATAATGTTTGGACAATTGAATGCTAATGTCTGGTGTCCTGAATAACTAACTTAAAGATAGTAATACGTAATGTATTAACCATTGTTACCCTCCTATTATGTTTGTTTGAAAATTTGTTCTTCTTTTGATTTGTTTTGTTTTTTCTTCTCTTTAAAATAAAAAAAAAAAAAGAAAAGTCATTTCAATAAGGTTTCTTCATCATGTGTTATATATGCTAATTACAACCATAAAATCATTGCTCCTCTTCTCATTGAAAAATAGAGTTTGGTCTCCTTTTTTTTTTTTTTTTTTTGGATGTCGGCCATCATCGTTATATTATTGAGTGAATTGTATAGAAAAGGTGTTCTTAAAATTCTGAGGCTAACCCAGAGGAAATTTCCCAGATAACACACATACATCATGAAATGCTCACACTGCATAGAGTTAGTCACAATGTATCAATTCCAAGTCTAACTTTCCAAAATTATGAGGCAATCCAAGCTACATGGAGAAGAGAGAAAGGTGAGGAAAACAGAGAAAAAAAAACATTCACACCAGCTTTTCCAATTATCCCAGACCAGGGAGAAAACATCAGTGAAAACACCAATTTTTGTATTCTAGCCTCAATAAATGTGATATAAAGAAAAACTTAAAAACAAAGCTTCAGAAATATATTCCACCCAGGTCATCTATTCTACCTCCAGACCTTGAAACCATTACAGATAGAGAATCATTCACTGCGGAAAAAGGACCAGCCTTTCCTAGTATGTTTACCTTAATTACTGACCCCAAAGGTCCATCCTATAAAAACAGTATTTGCTGTGTATACCAGTGAGTTTTAGAGTGGTTTGTTGCAATACAACAGACAACTAGAGCATATGCCTTAGCGATTTTGTATAGTTCTAAAGTGCTAGAACTCCTTCTGTCCATTTGTGGGAGGAATGACATATCTTACTTACTTACATTAGTCTTTTAAGTGGTAGATCCTGTTCAGGAGATTGCTCAGATTGAGTCAGTGGAAAAAAAAAAACTATTGATTCCAAACTTCAGTCATCACAACTAGTTATAATGGAAAAAACAAATTCTGCTTCCATGTGCTATTAGAGACACTTGCAGTTGATTCCAACCTCCTGCCCGGGTTATGGTGCACAGTTGAAAAGGAAATAAGGCTTAAGCAACAAAATTAGAGTGTATAGTAGGTATGTGGGATGATCAGTTGCTCTCTAGGAAGGAAAGGACACAAGCCACTCAGAACCTTGGTGTTTATTCGTTCCACCAGAGTCAAGGTCAATGCTTGAAGGGCAGCAGGTGTTTCCCTCCACAGTAATGTTGACTACACTGGGCTAGTAAGAAGAACCAAGCATTCTTACAAGAGTAATGACAAAGATGAGGCAAAGGGGGCACTTTGGGTTTTCTATCCAGTCACCTAGGTAAATTTCATTTACAGCAGTGCTGGCTAGGCTCTATTTAAATCTGTTCTGAAAATATGTGGGTACCTGTAATACACATAAGGAACTCACTGATTAAAATATTTACCCATTGTCTCTCATTAGAATTTAATGATTTCAGCATAACTCTAACAAGTGCTGCAAAACTAAAGCCAGCTTTTCAGCATTAGGTGTTTTATTTTATTATTTTTATTTATTTTTTGATACAGGGTCCCACTTTGTCATCCAGCCTGGCCTTGAACTCACTCTGTAGCCTAGGCTGGCCTCTTGCTTCAGCCCTCCAAGTGCTGGGATTACAGGTGTGTGCCACCACGACTTGCCAAAATATATTTTATGCATTATATATGTTAACATTTATTTTGTCTGAAGAGTTTTTACATCTCCATATCCTCTTCTGTCATTAGCTTCCAGCTCCATCATATCTACACCTTCTATCACCTACTTGAAACTTCTTATTCTTTTAACAGCATTTGTCAGATCCCTCTCTGTAAGATTTAACATAGTTTGGGTTAACATTGACTCCAGGAGTTCCAGTGTAAAGAGTTCCCATACTTACCCATTTCTCCCTGCTCAGCCTCTCCTGTAGCTGGGACTACAGGCATGGGCCACCATGCCCATTTTGGCTGAGGGAAGCAGGGAAGTTAAAGCCAGTTTTCTTTTACATGATTCCGTTGCTGGCCTGCTCTGATTGCCTTATTCCATCTGGCATAGGCCTGCACTGCCATCACTACCTCTGTCACCCTCTCAAAGATGGCCATGCCACCACCTTGGGTGTGTCAGTCTCTAAAAATTATGGAGGCGTGGGCTACACAGTTTCTTTAAAAGATTCACTCATGTCTGGGTCTTCCCTAGGAGCCAGAGAGTAGTGGGCTGTTTTCTCCCTTTTATAAGTTTAATTTTAAAAAATTTTTTTCCCTGTCCTGTTCTAAAACAGAAACTTTGGGGCTACTAATACTTAACAAATGTAAAAAAGACTTTACCAAGCTCCAAGCTGAGAAAATCTCAGGAGAAAAAGTTTTTTTCTCTGCCATGAGCGCTCTTTAAAATTTTTTCACCTTCTCCCAACTTTCAGTATCTAAAGTACCCACCTGCAGGAACCAAGGATTGTAATTAATTAATTACTAGAATATTTTAATGATACTGCTTGTTGGCTCTGTGTTCTTTATGTTCTTTAAAGGAGATTTTTAAAAAGAGATTTCAAAGGAAGTTATTTTAAAGAGTTTATATATTTTTTTTTATTTTTAACAGATTAACCATTGTTTTAATCCCAGCAGAGTTATTACTCAAGTCAGAAGCACATACTTATTGTTCTGCATCATGACCTCTCAGGGAATTGTAACTCAAAATCCTAACACCATCAACAAACACTGCTAGTAAATCCACCGGGCAGGCAAGAATGCCATGGGTTCATCTATGCCAACGGCCAGTTGTTAGCGGCCCTTTCATGGTGCCAGTTGTCAGGGACCCGTGCCGTGAGTCCCCAATCTCCTGCCAAGTATTACAGCATAAGGGGGAAGAAAGAGAGCAACAGGTAAAATTAGGGTCCAGGCAGTGTCTGGGATGAACAGTTGTTCTTGGGGAACAAAAGGCCACAAGCAATGCAGAACCTTGGTATTTATTCACAACATCTGAGTCCAGACAATGAGTGAAGGCCAGTGCGTGTTTCCAGGAACTTAGTAATGGAGACTACAGTGGGCTAGTGAGAGGAACAAAGTATTCTTGCAAGAAGGACAAGGACAAGACGGGGAGCAATGAGAAAGCTGCAGTTTCCCCAGATGTCTATCATCTCCAACTGGTTTTATCTTGCCCTGTGAGCATCACAGCAGTCAATAGCCCTTGGGATTCCAGCTGTGACCAGAAAGAAGCAGGGAGCTTCTGCATTCCAATCTGGCTCAAGGTCAGGAGAAGAACAAGTGTGGACATCCCCTAGACTCAATTTTATACTTTGTGGTCCCCAACAATATGCCACATTATTTTACCAAATCCCGAACAGTGGCTGGACCAAATTTCTTAAATGATTAACAATAAATAAAAGTGAAAAACCTCTCATCTTCTATTTTGTTCCCTTCAACTCAACTTTGGCAAAGTTTTACTGCATCTCCAGACTTCTTTTTTTCGCTTCTTCCCTTTTTTTAGTATATATTTGCAATATGTAATACACACATTCATTATGGGAAATTGATAGGTGTACATACTGAACCTTGATTCTTCTTTACTTCCTCTTCCACTCATCCCCTCCCTTCTGCTCCCATCTCCATATCTTCCTACCTCCTCAAAGTATGTCTCTTGTTTCCTATCATGTCTTTTATTTTGCTGTTCAATTATTTCATGTTGTTTTTTCATGTCAGAGAAACCATATGATATTAACCCCTTGTGTCTGATTCGTTTCACTTAGCATTATGATCTCAAGGTGCATCCATTTTGTTATGAATGACTCCAAATTATCCATTATGGCTGAGAAGTACTCCTTTGTGTATACATATCACAATTTCTTTACCCATTAGACTATTGATGGGCATGTGGTCTGCTTCCAAGTTTGAGCTAGTATGAGTTGTGGTTCCATAAACATCAATATGCATCTATATGATGTCTTTAACACTTTCAGGAAGCTACTCTGAAGAGGGATACTGGGTCAAATGGTATCTCTAGTTTTAATTTTCTGAGGAATCTCCAAATGAATTTTGATAGTGGTTACACTTGTTTACCTTTTGGCCAAAAATGTAGAATGGCTCTTTTTCTACACAACCTTATCAGCATTTGTTGTTATTTTGAGTTCATGATGATGTTCAAAATCCCTGATACACCTTCCACCTCTAAAATGAGGAGACATTTCTTTTGAAGACCAGATATCAACGAGACAGGAGATCAAAAAAGACCAAATCAAGATCACTGACCAGAGGAAAATCCACTGGATCTATAGTGACATCTTCAGATAGAAATCCAAGGTGTGAGGTAAATAAATGTACAGCATAGCTCCATTGGTGGCTCCTATTTGAGCAAATAAAATCAATAAACAGGTTTCTGGGATGAGAAACCCTATACCATGTTTCCTGCTCCTAACAGTTGGAACTTAACCAGGGACAAAATGGTCCAGGTAGCTAGAGTCGTTGATACTCTGAGCCCACATAATGGAACTCCAAATTTGTTAGAATAACTGCTGTTTCTTAGGTAACTTGCCTATTATTTTAATTATGAGCTTTCTAGACCCCTTTAAACTAAAGCATTTGACTTCAGAATATTCTTTTGTTAGTGCTTCTGCTCTAAAGAAAAATATGGCAGTAATCATGATCCCTTGCCTTTTCTTCAAAGCCTTCCTGTTTCCACTTTTTCCTCTATACAGTAAATTAGACACCTCTTCCTCTGTCTAATATATCACCAAGTTTAGACAATTCTGCTTCCTAGGTGTCTCTTAAACTATTTTGCTTTGCTTAAGTTCCATTGCCTTAACTCACATTCTTGGAATAATTGCCCAGGCTTCTTGTACTTTCATTCCATCAATTTGTATCCCATACACCTCGAACCTTTCCTTTCATGTTCATGCACATTACACCTAAGAATTTCATTACTCCTAATTTGTAAATTGAGTCATCCATGCTCTGCCAAAGAATTAATGGTTTTGCTTTGACCTGAACACAAAACATAACTATTGAATGTACCATGAAAGATCTGCAATTTCTGGAATTGGTCTATCCCTTTAGCCAATCACTTCATATTTTACACGAGAACAATTAAAACCTACTATTCCTGTCTTACAACTGTTAGCAGTTTCTTTTGTTACTGCTGAGATTTCTATTCTCTTTTTACTCACTTATGAAAATTGTATTCATCCTTTAAAACCCAAACAGATGAATAACCTTCTCAGTGACAACTATTTTCTCTTTTTCCTAAAATTAAATTATCTTCCTCAAAACTCTTTAACTGTGCACATGTACTATCTCTGTGTAACTCAGGTGTGATTTTTACATTGTAGTTACAATCAGTCCTTTAAATCATTCCCACCTTTGTATCCCTAATGTATAGTAGCATGCCTAATGCTTAATACACATTAAGTAATTGAATTTAATTGGTTGCTTTCAAGAACACTAATGTTTATTATGCTTTCCTGAATCTGCAGCAAAGATGCCTGTTGAATATTCATAGTATTGCTAGTTGTAACTGAGGCAAGGTGATCATCAAGTTTAAAACAGACATTACTATGTGTGGAAAACATCTGCAGTCAGAGATAACAAACATACTCAAAAGTCTATAAAGGAGAATGGGTAGTCTAGTGATTCTGATCTCACCCAAAGACCTGCTGAGGTTTGATTTGGAGGAGAATGATTGATTTTCTATCATAAGTTAAACTAGGCATGGAGCAAATGTCAAAAGCTTGCTATATACTTAGATTTTTCATTGTTACACCCATGAAGTAACCAACCTTCTATCTCCCTTAGAACAAATGCAGGAAATCCTGCTGTGGTCCCTGAACTAAACAGTGACTGTAAATTTACATGGCTCCTTAAACTTCCAGGCTGTGTACTGAGAGTGAATACATGCCCCATGGTGAAACAGACATATGGAGACAGATTTTTTTCAATAAATTGTGCTTTTTTTTCCAATTCAGCAATCTATTTTTATATGTGTCTCATGACCAAGTAGGATTTATGCCAGAAATGCTCATATAATTCCACATACAAAATCTACATTGCATTAACTGGTCAAAAAGAAAGTATATATAGTTATTTTATATTATTATTTGTTAAATTTTGATTACCTTTATTGGTACAATTTAGATATACATAATGATCCTGTGAATCAATAGGGAATTTGTACCTGTATATGTTATATTTGACTCCTTTTTTCCCCAATATCCTCACCACCCTTGAACTTCTCTTCCCCTCCTTATTTACAAAGCTTGGTTTCAATTTTATCCTTCTTTTATCATTTTTTTCTTTTCCTTTCTTTCCTTTCCACCTCCCACCTTATTAGTTCCCCCTTCTTTTGAAAAACTTCTTCCTATTTCACAATACATGTTGGACACTTTAGTCCTTATTTACACTTTCAGTTTCTCATACCAGAGAAACAATGTGATAGTTGCACATGCATGTCTGATTTATTTCACTTAAGAATATTTTCTCATGGTGCACACATTTACCTAGATATGTCTTAACTTTATCCCTTTTTATGGCAGAGCAGTACACCATTGTATAAAAAAAAAACACATCTTTGTTTCTAATTGTTCCTTGGTTGATGGGCATTTGGGTTGGTTCCAAAAGTTAGTTACTGCAAACTCTGCTGATATAAATGTGTGTGCATCTATTGCTATGGTATGATGCTTTTAATTCTTCCAGGAAGATATCCAAAAGTGGAATAGATTGGTCAAATGGGACCTCTAATCCTAGTTTTTGAGGAATGTCCACACTCATTTCCACAAGGGTTGCATCAGTCTACACTTCCACCATAAGTAGAGAAGTGTTCCTTTTTCCCCATTTCCCATCCAGCATTTGCTTTTGGTTGATTTCTTGGTGATAGCCATTCCTTTTGGAGAGAGATGTAATATCAGTGTTGTTTTAATTTGTGTCTCTTAAATGACCAGTAATGTTGAACATTTTTTCATATATGTACTTGGCATTTGTATTTCTTCATCTGAGAAGTGTGTATTCATCGCAGATGGCCATTTTTGTACTGGGTCTTTAAATTTAGCCAGTCTGATTTTTTCAATTTTTTTTATTTTAAAGAAAAAAAGAACAAAATTTCAAAACAAGATAATAGGAGAGTTACAATGGCTAATATATTCTGTAATGTTATCTTTAAATTACTTAGGGTACAAGATATTGGCATTCAATTGTCCAAATAATATTAGCACAGACCTTTATTTTCTATGAACTAAGTGAAATTAGCAGTGTACCTATCTTAACTATCTTGTATATATATATATATATATATATATATATATACATATATATATATATATATATAGTTTTTCTTTTCCCTTATTTCTTTTTTCATTTCCTCATCTCAGTTGCACTTTCCTTTTGAACAATTTCTTTCTGTTTTACAATATCTATTGTACATTTTTTATCTTATTTACTCTTTCAAATTGTCACACTAGGGAGACAATACGATGTTGTGTAAACATGTGTAATGTGCATCCAGTTTATTTCACTTGAGTATGGTCTCGAATTGCATACATCTACCTATAAAAGTCTCCAGTTTATCTTTCTTTCTGGCTGAGTAGTACTCCACTATATAAAAATGCCACATCTTTTTTTATCCATTCCTTGGTTAATGGACATTTGCATTGTTTCCAAGGTCTAGCTATTACAAATTGCGCTGCTATAAACATCAGTGCACATATATAGCTGTGCTACGATGCTTTTTATTATTTGGGAAGATACCCAAAAGGGGAATACCTGGGTCAAATGGGACCTCCAAACCTACTTTTTTGAGGAATCTACACACTGATTTCCACTGTGGTTGCACCACTCTACAAAGCCAACAATAGTGGAGATGTGTTCCCTTTTCCCCACAGCACCTCCAGAATTTGTTACTGTTTGATTTCTTGATAATAGCCATTCTTTCTGGCATGATATGGAATCTCAGTGTTTTAATTTGCATCTCATGAATGACCAGTAAGGTTGAACATTTTTTCAAGTATTTATTTTCCATTTGTATTTCTTCATCTGAGAAGTGTGTATTCATGTCAGATGCCCATTTTTGGATTGGTTCTTTAAGTTTGGGAGGTCTGAGTTTTTTGAGTTCTTTGTATGTTTTCGATAATAGTTCTTTGAGGAACAGCGGGCAAACGTTTTTTCCCATGTTGTGGATTGTCTCTTCCCTCTGTTGGTGGTTTCTCTTGCTGTGCAAAAGCTTTTTAATAAGATGAGGTCCCAGTTGTTGATTCTTTGTGCTAGTTCTGGTGCAATTGGGGTTTTATTCATGAAGTCTTTGCCTATGCCAATGTCTTCAAGAGTTTTAACTATTCTGTCTTCAAGCAGATATAATGTTTCTACTTTAATATTGAAATCTTTGATCCATTTTGAGTTGAGTTTAGTACTCGCTGAAAGATATTGCTCTAATTTTAATCTTTGGCATGTGTAGAGCCACTTTTTTCCAGCACCATTCATTAAAGAGGCTATCTTTCTTCCACTGAATGTGTTTGGCACCTTTGTCAAAGATATGGTGCCTTAGTATGTCTGGAGTTGTTTCTGCATCTTCTAATCTGTTCAATTGATATTCAGGTCTTTTTTTGGCAGTATCATGTTTTGATCACAGTAGCTTTAGAGTATAATTCCAAGTCAGGGATTGTGATGCTCCCTGCCTTGCATTTGTTGTGAAGAATTGCCTTTGCTATTCTAGGTCTCTTCTGGTTCCAGATGAATTTTAGGATTGTTTTCTCTAATTCTGTGAGATATGTTTTTGGAATTTTGATCGGAATTGCATGAAATCTGTATAACAATTTTGGAAGTATGGTCATTTTCACTATATTGGTTCTTCCTACCCAAAAGCAAGTGATACCTTTCCATTTTCTGATATCCTCTTCAATCTCCTTTTGCAGAGTACTGTAGGTTTCATTGTAGATGTCTTTTACATCCTTTGTTAGATTAATTCCTAGATATTTCATTTTTTGGATGCTATTTTGAAAAGTATTATTATCCTAATTTCTCTTTCAGTTTGTTATTAATGTAAAGGAAGGCTATTGATTTTGAGTGTTGGCTCTATCCAGATATACTACTGAATTTGCTTATTACATCTAGCTGTTTCTTAATGGAGTTTTTGGGATCTTCTATGTAGAGTATCATGTCATCTGTAAATAATGATAATTTAACTTCCTTCCCTATCATTATTCATTTTATTTCTTGCTCTTGTCTAATTTCTCTTGCTAAAGTTTCCAGGACTATGTTGAATAAGAGTGGAGACAGTGGATATGCTTGCATTGTTCATGATTTTATAGAGAAAGTGTTTAGTTTTGTCCATTTAGTATGATATTGGCTGTTGGTTTGTCATTGATAGCTTTTATCAGATTGAGATAAAGAACATGTATTCCAATTTTCTGTAGAATTTTTTCATGAATGGTTGCTGGAATTTGTCAAAAGATTTATCTGCATCTATTGAGATGATCATAAGATTTTTGTCCTTGGTTATGTTAATATACTATATTACACTTATTGATTTACATATGTTGAAACATCTCTGCATCCCTGGGATGTATCCAACTTGGTCTTGGTGTATAATCTTCTTGATTATTTGCTGGATTCTGTTTGCCAGTATCTTATGGAGGAATTTTGCAGCTATGTTCATTAAGGAGATTGGCCTATAGTTCTCTTTCTTGGTTGTGTCTTTCTATGGTTTTGGTATCAGGGTAATGCTTGCTTCCAGGAATGAATTTGGTAGTACTGCTTCCCTTTTAATTTCATTAAAATGTGTGAGGAGTAGTGGTGTTAGGTCTTCTCTACATGTCTTGTAGAATTCAGCAATTAATCCCTCAGGGCCTGGAATTTCTTTGTTGGGAAATTTTTAATTACATCTTTGATTTCATTAATATTGGTTTATTTAGGATTTTTATATCTTCTTAATTGAGCTTTGGTAATTCATATGTATCTAGCAATCTGTCCATTTCTTCTGCATTTTCCAGTTATTAGAATTCAATTTTTTGAAGTAGGTACAGATGATCTTCTGGATTTCTTCAGGGTCCATTGTGATATCACCATTTTCATTCTTAATTGCGTGGATTTGAGTCTTTTCTTTCCTTTTTTTTTTTGGTTGGATAAGTGTTTGTCGATTATATTTAATCATTCAAAGAACCAACACTTTGATTCATTGATTCTTTGTATTGTTTTTTTGTCTCCAATACGTTAATTTCTGCTCTGATCTTTATAATATCCTCCCTTTTACGAGCTTTTGGCTTAGCTTCCTCTTCTTTTTTAGAAGTTTGAGGTTCACCACTATTTATTTTTGCTTGCTCTGCTTTCCTGATATGGGTATTTACAGCTGTAAATTTCCCTCTTAGGACTGCTTTCACTGTGTTCCATATGTTTGGTATGTTGTACTGTCATTATCATTCAGCTGTAGAAACTGTCTAATTTCTTCTTTAATTTCTTTGGTGACCCATTATTTGTTGAGGAGGGTGCTGTTTAATTTCCATGTGTTTTTGAAGTTCTTGTGGTTTCTTTTGCCATTGATTTCCAATTTCATTGCACTATGGTCTGATAATATGCAGGGTATCATTTCAATTCCTTTGCATTTACTTAAGCAGGTTCTATGAGCTAGTATTTAGTCTATTTTGGAGAACATCCTATATGCAGCTAAGTAGAATGTTTATTTTATTGTTGTGGGGCAGAACACTCTGTAGACATCTACTAAGTCCATTTGTTCAAAAGTTTGTTTCAGTTCTAATATTTCATTGTTGAATTTTTGTCTAGTTGATCTGTGTTTTTGTGACACTGGGTTATTGTGATACCCCAATACAATTGTGTTAGTGCTTATATGATTTTACATGTCCTTTAATATTTGTTTTACATAGTTGGGTGCACTGGTATTTGGAGCATACATATTTATGATCATTATCTCTTCCACTTGGATTGTTCCCTTTACAAGGTTGTAGTGAAATTTTTATCTCTCTGAATCATTTTTGGCTTGAAATTCACTTTTTCTGCAAAAAGAATAGCTACCCCTGATTTTTTTTTCTGGGTTCCTGTCACATGGAATATTGTTTCACAACCTTTGACATTCAGTCTATGAATTTTTTTTTTGTGGGTACCAGGGTTCGACCTCAGGACCTCGCACGCCAGCAGGTGCCCATGCCGCTGAGCGATATCATTGACCCTTTTTTTTGTATGTGGTTTCCGGCAGTCGAACTCAGGCCCTCATGCTTGGCAGGCAGGCACTTATGCCACTGAGCCATCTCACTGGCCCATAGTCTATGAATTTTTTGAAATAAATGTGTTTCTTGTATGCAGTATATTGTTTGATCTTGCTTCCTGATCCATTCTGCCAGTCTGTGCCTTTTGACTGGTGAATTGAGACCATTAACATTGATAGTTAAAACTGACATGTATTGACTTCTCCTTGTCATGTTATTTTACTGTTGCTGGCTCCCCCTCCTTTTTTTTTCCCCTGCCTCTGTGCAATTGTTTGCCTTGCCTGGTGGATTCCTTCTGTTGGGTTTCATGCAGTTGTAGTCTTTGTTATCTCTTTCTAGAATGTCCTTCAAAACATTTCAGAGTGCTGGTTTGGTGGTCATAAATTTTCTCAGATGTTCTTTATCATGGAAGTATTTTATTTCTCCTTCTGTTTTGAATGATAGTTTTGTGGGGTACCTCAATCTTGGTTGAAGGTTATTTTCCTTTAGAACTTGAAGCACTTCACTCCAAGTTCTTCTTGACTTGAGGGTTTGTGCTGAGAAGTCAGCTATGATACTGATGGGCTTTCCTTTATAGGTGATTTGTTTCTTTTCCCTAACAGCTTTTAAGATTCTACTCTTGTGTTGAATTTCTGGAATCTTTACTATGTGCCTGGCTGAAGATTATTTTTGATCATGGCTAATTGGAGTTCTATATGCTTCACATATCTGCACACCAAATTCTTTTTCTCTACCAGGGAACTTTTCTGCCATGATGTCTGTGTACATATTTTTAATATCATTTATGCTATCTCCTGCTTATTCATTGACTCCAGTCAAACTTAAGTTATTCTGCTTTGCCTTATCTAGCAGTTGCTGGATTGATTTTTCATTGTCCCTTGCTATTTGCAAGAATTCTTTCTTTTCATGGTCACAAATAGCAAGCCCATCTTCTGTATATGAGATCCTGTCATCACATTGGCTTAATCTGCTACAAATACTTTCAATGGAATTTTTGTTCTCCTGGGTATCTGCTTGAATCTGACTTATGAATTGCATTTCTTTCTTATGCTGAACATTCATGGCTTCCATAATTTTTTTAGCTCATCTATTTTTTTGTCTGTATGTGCTCTAGAGTCCCTAAGCATGGTCTTCATTGTGGACATCATTTCTGCAGTTATCTGAGAAATTATTTCTAATTTATTTTCAGAGCCTCATTCTTTTGCTTTGTTGTTATCACTTCAGAAATGCTGGGTGGGTGGCTTTCATATTGTCCCAACTCATTGCCCCTGGGGCTTGCCTTTGGTGAACTAGATGTGTGGGGTTGCATCTTGTTTAAATGACTTCTCATTTACTTTTCTTTCTTTAGTTTATTTCTTCGGGTGATATTTGTAAATTGCCTAAGATATGTTGCTTTATTGCTAGTATTTAAAATCCTTAGGAGATCACTACTTCTCTAAGGTATCTTCCAGGTGTAGCTTATTCTTGGTTTTTGAGTTAGATGAAAGATCCTACCTCTTCAATTTTTGGACATGTGAAGTTGCTGCCTGTTTAGTCTAGTCCTTGGTTCTTTGGCACTGTGCCACAGTGTTTTCTGTGACTATTAATCCATCTCAGTCATGGAATACCAGGAAGAACAGCTGTTTAGAACAATTATTTAACTTTCGGCTATAGTGGTACCAAAAGCAACAAACACAGACTAGAAAATGACAGACTGAGCTAACCAGTTATTTGCCACTTTTAACTGCATAAACTAGATTTGTGTTTATATTACAAAATCTAAAACAAACCAGAAAATTATATGCAGTATACAAGTCCTTAATATGTCAATTTTTCCCTCAGGAGTTTAAATTTAAAAAGAGTTAAGGTGGAAATAGAGAATTGGAAGAAGAAGAAGGAATTAGATGTAAGGGTGGAAGACAAAGAGGGATCCCGCTAGCATTGGGGAACTGGTGCAGAATACTGGTGGGGAAAAGAGAAGGAAGGAATAAAAGGAAGAAGAGAACAGAACCACAACCACAAAGAGGTTAGAAACTGTCTTTAAACTCATATAAAATCAAGGTCAAACAATGAAGAAAACAAACAAACAAACAACAACCACAAAAAAAATCACCACCACCATAACAAAAAAAAAAAAAAATGAGAAAGAAAAAAGAACCAAAAAAAAAAAAAAAGTCCACTTTCAGGTTTTCTCTGCTGTAAACCACATGTGCAGACAGGGTCCCATTCAGTGTGGATCTGTCCCACCAAACCAGGAGCAGCTTTTTCGCAGGGTAGTGGATTATCTTAGCCTGTGTTTTCTGGCGGAGCCCAGACTTATTCAGCCTGCCACTGTCAGCACACCTTCCTCAGATCTGAGCTCAGCTGGGAAACTTAGATGTAGCCGCAGCTGCCCCACCCCCCCAACAATGCACCCAGACAATTGCTCTCTCCTGCAGTGCAGCTGAGCCTCGGCACTCACCACCAGCCAGTGCAGTCCTTGATGTCCGCTGCTCCCTTGCACCACTGTGTCTCACGTCCCTCCCTGGAGGCCCCCGGGGGCGTTGGCAGTCACCGTGTGTCCACAGGTGTTAACATCTTCTGTGGCGCTGCAAGTCCTGACCCAGGGAGAAGGCACTGGCGGCCACCTCCTTCTTCTTTGTTGAGGTTTGTCTCTTAACTCTCTCCATGTGGCCCAAACTGCACCTCAGATCCTTCCTGGGTCCAGGAGAACCACTTCCCTCTTTCTTGTCCTCCCTGAGCTGCTATATTCCAGTGTCCGAATGGTGACTCTCAGAGAGGCTTGGTGTCCGCTTCTCAAAAGTCCGTCATCTTTGGGCCTCTCCCCTCAATTCTTTATACATTCTAGATATTAGTCATGTTTGAGGGATAATGGCAAAAAATTTTTCCAACTGCGTGAGTTGTTTTTCACTCTAGTTGTAATTTCTTTTGCTGTGAAAAAGTTTTTTTTAATTGGATGAGATCCCACTTGTTGCTTCTTTGTGCTATTTCCCATGAAATTTTGGTGTAGTTCATGAAATCTTTACATACACATATATCTTTCAGAGTTCTACCTATTCTCTCTTCCTGCAGATTTAGTGTTTCTCTTTTAATATATAGATCTTTGACCCATTTTGATTTTAATTTAGTGCATGGTAATAGACATGGGTCTGATTTTAGTCTTCAGCATGTGGAAAGCCAGTTTTTCTAGGAAATTTTATTAAAGAGGCTATCTTTCTTCCAGTGAAACTGTTGCCTCCTTTGTCAAAAAATTGGCTGAGTGCATTGGGAGTCATTTCTGCGTGTTCTAATGTGCTCCATTGATCTCAGGTCTGTTTTTCTTTTTTTTCTTTTCTTTTTTTTTATTCACAATATCTTTGCAGTATAATTTCAAGTCAGGAATTACAATGCCCCCTGCCTTGCCATTGTTGCCTAGGATTGTTTTTGTTCTTCTAGGTCTCTTCTGGTTCCAAATAAATTTAAGAATATTTTCTATACTTCTGTGTGGTATGGTAATGGTATTTTGATTGGGATTGAATTAAATATATACGACAATTTTTGGATTATGTCCATTTTCACTATGTTGGTTCTTCCTACCCTTAAGCAGCAGATGTATTTCCATATTCTGATATCCTCTTTGATCTCCTTTTTTAGAGTACTCTGATTTTCAATGTATAGATCTTTTACTTTATTAGGTTAATTCCCAGTTATTTTATTTTTGATGCTATCGTGAAATGTGTCATTTTCCTAATTTCTCTCTCTGTGCATTTGTTGTTTGTGTACAGGAATATTATTTTTTAGTGTTGACTTTCTATCCTGCTATGATACTGAGTTCAGTTATTAAATCTACAAGTCTTTTGGTGGAGCTTTGGGGGGGCTTTGATGTAGAATATCATGTCATTTGCAAATAATGAAAATTTAAATTCTTCCTTTCTTATCCTTATTCCTTTTATTTCCTTTTCTTGTGTAATTGCTCTGGTTAAGTTTTCCAGAACTATAATGAATAGGAGTGGTGATAGTGGACATTCTTGTCTTTTTCCTGATTGTTATTTGAATGCTTTCTGCTTTTGACCATTCCATATGATGTTGGCCATTGGTTTGGCATCAATGGCTTTTATCAGATTGTGATAAAGATCATCTATTTCAATTTTCTATGGGGTCTTTATTATGAACGGGTGTTGGACTTTGTCAAATACTTTGTCTGCATCTACTGAGATGATCATATGAGTTTTATCTTTGGCTCTGTTGATATGGTGTATTACATTTATTGATTTGTGTATGTTCAATGATAGCTGCCTCCCTGGGATGAATCCTACTTGGTCACGGTGGATAATCTTCTTGATGATTTGCTGCATTCTGTTTGCAAGTATCTTACTGAAGACTGTTTTTTGATGACGTTCATCAGGAAGTTCAGCCTCTGGTTCTTTTTTTGTTTGGGTCTTTCTCTGGTTTTGGTATTAGGATATTTCTTATTTCCAGGAATGACTTTGAGAGTATAGCTTCCATTTCAATTTCATTAAACAGTTGTATCAGTAGTGGCATTAATTCTTCTCTAAATTTCTTGTAGAAGTCAGCAATGAATCCATCAGTACCTGGGCTTTTCTTTGTTGATAAGTTTTAATTACATTTTCAAATTTATGGACTGATATTGGCTTATTTATAATTTTTATATCTTCTTACTTCAGTTTAGGCAATCTATACATACCTAGGAAACTGTGTATTTCTTCTGTGTTTTCCAGTTTATTAGAGTATAGCTTCTCAAAGTACATACTGATGAGCTTTTGGATTTCCATGGGATCCATTGTGGTTTCAAACTTTTCATTCCTAATTGCATGAATTTGAGTATTTTCTTTCCTCTTTTTTATAAGTTTGATTATGGGTTTATTAACTTTTTTTAATCTTTCAAAGAACCAACTGTTCATTCCATTCATTTTTTTTTTTTTTTTGGTGGGTACCGGGGGTCGATCTCAAGACCTCACATGCCAGCAGGCGCCCGTCCCACTGAGTGATATCACCGGCCCTTTTTTTTTATGTGGGTTCTGGGAGTCGAATTCGTGCCCTTGCGCTTGCCAGGAAGGTGCTTTCACGGCTGAGCCATCTCACCAGACCCCCATTCATTTTTTATAGTGTTTTCTTAGTCTCAATTCCATTAATTTGGGCTCTTATCTTTATAATTTCCTCCTTTGTATGAACTTTGAGTTTGATTATTTTTTTTCTGGAAGTGTGAGGTTCAACATTAGCTGTTTATATGAGCTCATTTTGCTTACCTGATGTGAGAATTCTCTGCTATAAATTTCCCTCTTAGTAGAACTTTCATTGTGTCTTTAACATGCCAGTATGTTGTATCAGCATTGTTTTTCTTTGCATATATATTTTGTAGGTATTTTTTGATGTTTTTCTTTAATTTCATCTGTGCCCCATTGTTTGTTCAGGAGGGTGTTATTTAATTTCCCAGTGTTTATGTAGTTTTTGTGGTTTCTTTTGATGTTGATTTGCAATATCATTGCCCTACGGTCGTATCATATGCATGGGATAATTTCAAATCCTTTGCGTTTATTTAAGCATGTTCTATTGCCTAGTATGTGGCCTAGTTTAGAGAACATACCAAGTGCACCTGAGAAGAATGTGTATTCTGATGATGTGGGGTGGAACATTGTAGATATCTGCTAAGTCCATTTGTTCAGAGATTTTGTTCAGTTCTGATATTTATTTGTTGATTTTTTGTCTAGTTGATCTATTTGTGACAGTGGGGTATTAAATTCTCCCATTACAATTGTGTTAGTGCTTATTTGATTTTTCATGTCTGTGATTATTTGTTTGTTTTTTATTTTTACTTGTGTGCACCAGTATTTGGTGCATATATATTTATGATTGTGGTCTGTTTTTGGAGATTTCCCTTACTAAATGTGTAGTGAACTTTGTCTCTTTTTATCATTCTTAGATTGAAGTTCACAGTGTCTGCAAATAGAATAGCTACCAATACTTTACTTATTTATTTATTTATTTATTGGTTCCTGTTGCATGTTGAATTGCTTTCCATCCTTTGAATTTCAATCTAAGAATTTCTTTTTGAGTTAAATATGTACCTCATTTCAAAAATATTTTTGTATCTAACCTCTTGACATATTCTGCTAGTCTGTTTCTTTTGATTAGTGAATTGTGAGCATTTATAATGATGGTTATAACTGATATGTATTGGCTTATCCTTCTCATATTATTTTCTTGTTGTTTTACCTGGTCATTGCCCTCTGTTCAATTGCTTGCCCTGCCTGGTGCCTTCTTTCTATTGGTGTTGTTGAAATCATGGCATTCCTTATCTCTTTTGAAATTATCCTTCAGAGCATTTTGGAGCAGTGGTTTGGTGATAAGGAATTTCTCCAGTTGTTCATTTTCATGGAATTATATTATCTCTCCATTTATTTGAAAGATAGATTTTCAGGATATATCAATCTGGGTTGGAGGTTGTTTTCTTTTAGGGCTTGAAATATTTCAATCCAAGCTCTTCTTAATTTGAGGTTTTTGTTGAGAAGTCTGCTATGATTCAAATGAGTTTTCATTTATACATGATTTGTTTCTTTCCCCTAATAGCTTTTAATATTCTGTACTTGTGCTGAATTTCTGGAATCTTGATTATTATATGCCTTGTTGATTTATTTTGGTCATGACTATTTGTAGTTCTATATGACTTAATTATTTATATTCAAATTTTTTATCTATATTTGGGAAGTTTTCTGGCATTACTTCAATGAAGTTTTCTTTTGGCATTTGTGCTATATCTATCTTTCTCATTGACTCTGATCAATCTTATGTTTTTGTTTGTGGCTTCATCTTGCAGCATTTGGATTAATTTTTCATGGTCCCTTCGGTTTTTAAGATATCTTTCATTTCAAGGTCACTAACCAAAATCTTGGCTTTTAGATCTGATATTCTATCTTTGTCTTTGTTCAACCTGTTGCATATACTTTCAATAGAATTTTTTATTCTCATAGATATCACTTTGGATCTGTTTCATGGCTTCCACTTCTTTGCTATGTTTGGCATTCATGGTTTCCATTGTTTTCCTAATCTCCTCTATTTTTTTTTTAATCCATGGGTACTCTAGATTTGTGGAGCATTTCTTCTATTTGGATCATCATTTATTTTACCAAAGAGATTATTTTATCCTATGGCCACATTTATTTGCTTTCTCACTTCCGCTGCTATCATTTCAGAAAGATCCAGTGTGTGACTTCTGATTTCTTCTGTCTCATCATGCTGTGGACTTGCCCTGGGTGGACTGGAAGTGTGGGGTTGAATTTTGTTTCTGCATCTTTTCATTTTATATTTTTTTATTTTCTTTTATTTTCTGAGCTGGTGCTTGTAGATTTCTTTAGATAGATAGTTTTATCCATAGTATTGATGATTCCCTATGAAATGTGTATATCACAATTGTGAAATCTTCAGGTATAAGTGGTTCTTGGTCTTTGTGTCTATCCCAACAACCTATCTTCCCAATTTGTTAAGGATGAAAAGGTGGTTTCTATTTGGCTTAGCACCCCATCCTTTGATACTGGACTATGGTGATGGTTATCACCACAGACTAACAGTGTTGTCACAAGAAGGAGAATATCTGATTACAACATTTATGACATCCTGTGTGAAGTAAGACAATTAGCAATAACAATAGCATCAAATACAGCCTTACATGTGACAAATCATGGTAACTATTAGCTTTACCCATAGGAGAAAGCTCCTATGTTTTGGTAGCTTTAACCATAGGAGAAAGCTCTAAAGTTCTATAACACAATCCAACATATTCCAGGAACTTGTATGTAATGAGTTTACCTTTGGAAGACTGATATTACCCAACTGCTGGCTCTGTGGGGCCCATCAGAAAACAGTGTCCCTCCGTGAAAGATCAGGCTGTACCATGACAGACCACGCTGCTCTGCCTCTCCACCACAGGTTTTATTTTTTAAAATAATTGTTTTTCATTTCAGAACAGAGGCACAATGCCTTGTGTGTGGAAGATATTTAAATAGGAACATTTCATCATTAAGATTAATGAAGTCTAAAAATATCATATTAGCTAAACTCTTTTTGAAAGTCAAGAGGATACATTAATGTCACCCCATACTAAACTTTTATGAATAGGAAAAAGTATGAAATATGAAAAATGCAAATGACACAAGAAATATTTATTTGAGGAAAATTTTTTCAACTAATATTAAGAGCTGTCTATTCTGCTGGTTAAAACTCATTTGCAAATACAGCTTTGCCTTTTAACCTGAGGACACAGACTTACTTTACATCATTCCTGTCAGTTTTGTTCTATACAATGGGGAAAAATTTAGCATACGTAGAAATAAGTGCATTGAGAGGAGGTTTCTTAAAACAGATATTTATGGCTGTCATTTCTACAGATTCTAAAGTAGCTAGTATAGGTTATAGAACCAACAATATGCATTTTCTGGACACTATTGCAGTTTCCAATGCAGTAATTCCCCACAACATTTTGAAGAACTCCACCTCAATGATGGAGGTTTTTAGGGACTGGATTTTTATGAAATACACTTGGCTATTTTTTGTCCCATGAAATATTTTTCTTTCTCAAATTTTCTTAAGAGATAACCCATAGAACACACATGCTCTGTTATTTGTAAAACAACAGAGAATCTTTAGGTTATCCATTAATCAAAAGAATTTATTGAATATAGAACAGCTCACAAGCCAGAATCTGAAATATTTGAATCTGAAGTGGATAAGAGTAAAATGATATAGTTATGGAATTATCTAATTTTCAGGAAAGACACAAAGAATTGTCACTTTCTTTTTTGGAATCAATTATGCCAAAGAGGCCCCAGTAGTCTACTTAAACTTGTTTAAATTCATCTCTCTAGAGTCTACCGAGAGTCCTGGAATCTGACTTGAACTACATGTGTGGGTCGAGTTGTACTTTTTATATGTGAATATTAGAAGGCCCATTTGAATCACTATTTTGTTGCAGTTTTCAATACAGTACATCTCTAGGCATTTCTGGCTTGAAAGAAATTCTTATACATGGGAATCAGGACATAATTTGATTTCAGCATAATGACAATCTTCATTCTGATGCCAAGAAATTCATGAATGAATAGAATTAGTCCAATGAATATATATTACATTTTCATTTACTGTTGTCTTCATACTGACAAATTCTATCTACAAAGATAAATGTAAATATTCATTTATAGATTTTAAGTGTTATATATAATTTTGTGGTTAATAAAACAATTACATTGATGTGTTTCATTTTACTTCTATCAGGTATTAAAAAGCACATCATCATTTAAATTTTCACTTATCAAAATAGCCAACTAAATAATGAAGTATATCCTCTACTTCAATCAAAGCATCATTAATGTGGGAGACCAGATAAGGAGAACTGAGACTTAATCCCTTTGTGAGCACAGAGGAGTAGGGTGGCATGCCGTGATGATGGCACATTGCAGGTTCTAGGAAAGAGTCAACACAGCTGAGATCCAGTTATTTACCTGGGCATATACTAATAGATGGTGAGAGACAGATGAATCTTTTTTTGGGGGGCACCAGGGGTCGACCTCAGGACCTCACACGCTAGCAGGCACCCATTCCACTGAGCGATATCACCGGCCCTTTTTTTGTACGTAAGTTCTGAGTGTCGAACTCGGGCCCTTGCGCTTGCCATGCAGGCACTTATGCTGCTGAGTCATCTCACCGGCCCCCAGGGGACAGATGAATGTTGTGCTACTGTAATTGCTTGTACCGCATCTAAATGAATAAAAGCAAAAGATGAGCCCGACGCTCAATGCTCTTCTACCCACTAGAGGCAAGATCCATCCCTCCACTCCCTGCTGCCTGCATTCTAAACTATCTCTGTGTCTGTTTGTCTTTCATCTTATTCACCCCTGGTTTTGGGAACAAATTAGCAGGCTGAGTCCCTACCAGTGGTAGCTAAACAGGAGCCTGATGAGAGTAGGTGGGTTTCCTACAAGTGGCACCTGGGGGAAAGGACGAGATTAGGCTAGATTTCTAAAATGATAAAGCCAGAGTGTCTAGAGAGTTTGCTTTATTTCAAATGTTAATATTGCTGATTCTCATTCATTACTAGAGTAAAAAAAAAAACAAGTTGGCCATTAACTCTGAGGTGACCACAGTTATTTAGTTGCCCAGAGTGAGAACTGGTATTGAGAGAACACCTGGATGATCCAAAGAGTTTCATTGCTTTAAGGCTGTTTTCCCCATCACCACTGATGGGGCGGTAATTTGACAAGGCCAGCCAGGTTTTGTCGACTCCAGACTTACTGAACTGTGTTCAATTTTGTGATGTTCCACACCAAAATTGATGCAAAAAGCCAGTTTCTCATCCTTAAATGAATCCACACAACTCTTTCACCACAGTGAAATCCTTTCCCATAGGTGAACTAGAAAAGGGCAATTTATATTACTTCACTACAACATATTTCCCAATTCCTTTGCACTACTATCAAAATCTGTGAGGATAATGCCATACCACATAAAACCTGTATCCCTTACACACAAATCAACTATTTATTAAGCTCAATCACCTTCTTCTTGAGTGAATAACATGATTTCCAATTTTCCAAGGAGTATAGGTTTGACCATATGACTGGTTGCTGGCCAGTGCAGTATTGGAAGGAGGCATGGGTGCCACTTGCTCTATGTGATATACAACTTCTCTTTCTCTTTCTGTTTTCTGTATATAGATATTTAAAGTGAATTTGAAGTCAGGTGTGGTCATGAACACCTGTAATCCCAGCAGTAGGGAGGCTGAGGCAGGAGGCCAGAGTTTGAGGCCAGACTGGGCTACATAGTGAGTTCAAGCCCAGGCCAAACTACAAAGCAAGAACCTGTCTCAAAAAAAAAAAAAGAAATTGAACACATTTGAAAACCATGGAAGCTATATTCTTTGAAAGAGCAAAAATCCTGCATCACCAGGTATATGAGAGCATCTTATCAGATATATATCCCATATTATATAAACAAGGAATTAAATTCATTGTTCGAAAATGATGAAATTTTAGTATTTTTCTTTTCCAAATCTGTCGCTAAATTAGTACATTGACTTGTGAATGTTTTACTTCAAGGAGGTTTTGCTTTCATTCGGGAGAGCTATGGTCACTAATACTCATTTTATTGTCTTTGAATTCTTTGAAAAAGATGGGTTTAGTCTAGGACTGTTTTCCACATGGACTTGGATCAATTCAGTTCTTCCCCTTTCTTGCTTACCATTTTTTAGAATAACTGTATATTACGCTGGGAGGGCAATATCCTGAATTCAGAAGGAATTTCCAAAAAGATTCCAGGCTTTATTTCTATGCCAGGTAGGTAATATATCATCTTGTGTCATAGAGGTTCTAACTGTGATAGCCTTTGATGTTTTACCCAGTGTGTCATATGGTCCCTGAGGTATATAATCCAGGACTAATTGCAGTTCAGGGTCTCTCAGCCATGGTGCAAAGTGGGGCAAATGTGGAGAAGCCTCCAGTGAGCCTGGGGGCTTTCTCCAGACTTGGGAGAGCAGCTCAAAATGGAAGCAAGACATCTTCTATCCATTGTTGCCTATCTATAAGTAATAATGTCTCTCTTCGTGTCTTGTGTATGTTTTGTCTGACTAGACTCCTATTTCTAGTTGCTGGCAAAAATGATAATTTTTACTATCTTCCTTGCCATAGAGATTGGGATTGGTAGTTATAGTTGCTGCCTTGCATTTGGGATTTCAGATCTTTCCTTTCGAAGAAGTCTCTTTGCTAAGCTGGTCATTCATTTTTTTTTTTTTATCTCAGCTAGCTTTGTCTTAGTGTTTTCAGAAAGCACGTTGCTCATTTTTTATTACTTCCATTTTCTGTTTAGATGTATCTTCTGTGATCCTGCCAAACATCTCCATGATATATTTTTTTAACCTCTTCTGTAATCCTTTTTAATAATTCAGGTCTGTGGCTTTTGTTATCGCCCCCCTCATTGTTCCCTGGATTGGCTCTGTGGTAGTTGGGAGGTTTTGGATGCATTTATTGCCTTGCCTTCTTATGTTTATTTTGTTTGTGTATTTGTTTTGTGTTGAGGTTTGTGGGTGCTTATAATGGAATGTCTGTGTTGCTAGTATGGAGATCTCTTTAGTTATTCTGTGTTCCAATGATGTACTTTGGGCATGGCTAAGCATAATCCTTTGCCTGTTCCCCCAGATCCAACCATCTCTGTAAATTTTGGAAGGGAAAATGTTGTGCAATTGGCAGAACACATAGTTCTCTAAGAATGGACCCCAGTATTGTTAGTATCACAAAGGTTATCTGGTTATTTGGTTTAATGACTTTGCCCATGTCACAGTGCACTATGATAGAAGATTTAGACTTAATATGCAATTTGGAAACTCATAAAATAATATTATGTGAACCAGCATGCAATTGAAATGTGGGGATAGGCAGTCTTTATACTTTTAGCCTTATTATTTTTTTATTACATTAATGGAAAGATATTAATTTTTTCATCTTCCAATTCAGACTTCTTTTTTTTTTCTTTTGTGGGTACCAGGGGGTCGACCTCAGGACCTCGCGCGCCAACAGGCACCCGTGCCACTGAGCGATATCACCTGCCCCTTTTTCATATGTGGGTTCCAGGAGTCGAACTCGGGTTTTCGTGCTTGCAAAGCAGGCGCTTACGCCACTGAGCCATCTCACCGGCCCCAGAATTCTTTTAAGTATATTGTTGCATTCCCATTCTTCCCAATGACTCTTTTGAAATAATGTCATTTTGCAAATTATTTTTTAGAAATATGTACGTTGCTCAATTTATTTAATGATGTACATTTATGTAAAATCCTGTATTTAAGAAAGAAAGCATAAATAACATTGTTCAAAATGAATAATAAATATGAGATGGATGAAGAAATAAAGAGCTGCTTAACATATTGCCATTGGTATGTGCCAAAAAATTATTCCAAGTCAGAAGAAAGATTACTCTTCTACTTAGGGAAATTAAATAGTTTCTGTTGTCTAGAATGTGCTCATGTCCTGTGGCCCTTCACTTGTATACACCTGAAGCTGTCTCTCAGGATGAATATGAGATTAGTTCTAGGCCCTTCTATGGATACCAAAATCTACAGATGCTTAAGTCCCTTAAAAAGGCTGTATAATATTTGAATATAGCCTATGCACATACTCCTTCCACACACTTTGAAATCATCTCTAATTTAGTCATCTTTCCTAATACAATGAAATGCTAAACAATACTTCTGGTATTTTTCTGGAGTTCTGACAAGAAATCTCTGTATATTTTTAGTATGTTTGCAATTTTTCCTAACATTTCAATCTGAGGAAAGCAATCTGTGGATACCGCGGACCGACTAAAGTAATTAGTGCCTCTTTTGCTGACATTACTATATGTGTGTCCGTGTATATGTGAGTTTTTTTCTAACAATTGTTATGAGTGTGCTTAGACACAGACGCACATACACATATCTTCTTATAGTATTCAATTTATATCCGATAAAGGTAGAAAAATACTAAGTTTTGCAATAACAAATATTCTCAATGTTTAAATATAAACTTGATTATATATATATATATATATATATATACATGTATGTATATACACACATATATATATACGTGTATATATATACACGTATATATATAAAGTTTTTCTTTTTTTTAATGCAGGTACCGGGAGTCAAACTTGGGACCTCGTTCTTGCTAGGCAGGGGCTTATGCCACTGAGCTATATAACCGGAATCATATAAAATTTTTTGAGACAGGGTCTTGCCAGGTAGTTCAGGCAGGCCTTAAACTCACTACTTAGCTCAGGCCTACCTCGAACTCCTGGCAATTCTCATGCCTCAGCCTCCCCAGCGCTGGGATTACAGGAGTGCGCCATTACGCCCGGTATACACTTGACAGTAAAAGCATTAATAGTGTTTTGAAATAATGAATTTTAAAATGGCATTTTAAAGGTTTCACTTTTGAGTATATTAAAGGATTTGTTTATATTTCTAGCATTATTAAAACTATTGACCATAGCATTATTAAAACTATGTAGAAGGTACTATGAAAAGTGTAGTGTATCCTAAACATAACTTCGTAATCTATTATTATTACTTTGTTTTTCATTACAGGAGACTGAACACAAGGCCTTCAAAATGAACTATACCCTCAGCCCTCCTTTATTCAAACATAGTCTAAGTATCTCAAGCCAGACTTGAATGTATCTTGTCTCAGCTTCCCAAAATGCAAGGATGACACCTGTTCACCACCATGCCTGGGTTACTATTGCTTTTGAGGAGATAATTTGCAAAATGTATGTGTATATGGAATACTACATGTGTATATACTGCTTATGAATACCCTCCTATATTTTACAATTGTGCAGAAAATCTTTAATCTCTGATAGAGGAATTTTTAAATATATTTTCTTCTGTCTTCCGGATACAATCCTCTGTGCATTTTAACAGAGTAGAGCAGAGCATAAGTGGAAATCTTAACTGGAAGTGCAGCAGTTTAAGTCCTACATAAATGCAAAACCAACTGCTGAAACCTAGGAGATGAATAAGCTTTTTTAGGAGACTGGAAAACCCAATACAAATAGATACAGTTATGCATTCTGCAGATAGCTTTGCGTCTAAATAAAGAAACGTGTTAGATATTAAATAGTTAATCAATGGATTAACACTCTGAAAGCAGGTCATAATTTCTAAATAATTCCACTCTATTTTTTATATCTCAATTGAAAGATCCTCTGAGGACAAAAGAAATTCCACACAAAATATTTGATACAAATAATTGATGAAACCATCTTTCACCCTACATTCTGACAGAAAATGATGATGCTATTCTCTGGTAGATAGACTGCCTGAGGTTGTGTAAAAGGCCTTGACACTTGAAGAAGAAGAAACTACTATGACGGTAGCAGCAGTGGTTCTATTCCATGTCATTGTATAGAAAATAGTTGGAGACAAAGCATAGATGGTGTCTTCTGCCTTTTGTACAAAAAGATACAGTGAACTTTACCAAAAGAAAAAAAGGAATGGCTTCCAGAAGTGAAAAAAGGAAAGAGAATTGCCAAACACATTTATTCTCATTAATTTTCAAAGTACACATATATTTGAACAGCACATTGTGTAGTGTAAATATATATATATTTTTTTTTTTGCAAATTAAAAAAAAAAATTTACAGGCCGGGGATATAGCTCAGCGGCACAGCACCTGCCTTTCAAGTGCAAGATCATCAGTTAGTTTCCAGGTACCAAAAAAAAAAAAATAATAATAATAAAAAGAAAAGAAAAAAGAGAAGGAAATTCATTATAATCATGCCAAACTGGGTTAGATGATTTATGCATTTTCCTTACTGGTTGCACATTGCATCTTTGTCTTTAAAGTGAGGGTGATAATAGATACCCTATTAGGTATCTGTGAAGCTTAAATTAAGATACAATATTTGAAACATAAGAAGTATTAAGAAATTTAATTATTCCTCCTTTCCACACATTTCTCCTGATACCCATGACACTGGATGTATAAATTTGTCCCTAACTTCTTTTGTTTCCTTTTGTTTTCTCTTGTTCCATTATTCTCCAATGTGTGCATATTACTTTTTTTTTCAAACTTTCTTATTTTCACCATCCATTTTCCCCCTTCTTTTTTTGTTTAAGCTCAGTATCACTGATGCAACTTAAAAATGCGGACTTTGAGAACTTGTTTTGTGGTACTTTACAGTATTTTAACCCCAGTTTAATACTCTTTGCATAGCTGCAGTTCACTTTTCTTTTAGCCTTCAGGACAGTGGAGGCACCTTGAGAGCAAAAGCATACAAACATCTTTTCCAGTCTGTGCTTTTGCCACTGGGTGGTGCAGAGCACACATGCGATGTGCTGTTTCAGGAACTACATCCTACTAACAAACAAAGTTTATCTGGAAATGATACAGCATTTAACAGTTTTCCCTAGGCAGCTGATGAAGTTGGGAGACTTTTAATTTCAATAAAGTTATTTTTGAGTGCAATGTAAGTTATTTCTGAGTGCTTTAGGTTCAGCACCATCAGCATAGTGAAGAGATAGATTGATATCCACATATACAAATAGAACTGGCTTAATGATCACATTTGATAATAAAGAAAGGGACTGAGTGGAGGGCTATCCATCAGAAGTGGCCTAGAAAGCAAAGCTGAAGTGAACAGAGAGGTCACAAGAGGAACACAACCTGGGCCATATTTCTGAGTACAGTGTCTGAATATTAAGTAATTTTAAAAACAATTAATTGAAGGTTTTCTGTTATTAACTTTCTTAAAGAAGCAACAATTCCTGAGTAGATGATGCTGAAGCAAGATCAGAGTAATAGAGGGTGCAAATCAGAAGCAGGAAACATGCTGGACGTTAAAAGAAATAATACCATCATTATATCTGAACAAATTTGGCAAAGATATCATATTAAATTCTAGTGGGAGAACCTGTAATTTAGTATCCAAAAGTCACTTTGAAATCTCTCCTTTCCTGAAGTATTTTATACTTATTTTTATCAATCTCTTAATATAAATCAAGCACTAAACATGGCATTGGAGGTATGGAACCAAGAGAGTTACAAGAATATTACTCTTCTTACACTCAATATCTTTGTTGTAGCTATAGACACACAGAAGGCCCCCAATAATTTTATGAATGAGGCCCCACTATATTTGTAAATATACTGAATACTTATTCTGTCACTCAGCAATAAAATATCTAGTAGTAGAACCTTACACTGTACTAATATTTGATCTGCATTGGACTTCTATATAGTTATTTATTGCAAAGATAATTTTCAAATATAGGTTTTGTAATTTTAGAGATAAGTTATAACTCTAGGCATTGTTATAGTTCAATGATTTCCCAATTTTTCTCCCTGGGTCTTTCAATTCCATAATGAAAGCTCAGAAGAAAATAAGGCCGAACATTTGGGATTTCCAGATCTAATTTTTATCCTTCCTTGGCAAAATTTCTATCTTGCTGTTCTGTGTAAATTTTCATTTAAAAAATTTTGAAATCAACAAATACATATAACACTGTAGTATGTTGAAGAAGGTAGTGCAAGCAGAGAACTTATTTAGAAATAAGTTATTTGTAGATACAATTAAGCAACAGTCTGAAAGTGAAATCATCCAGGATTTAGAGTGGGCACTAAATCCAATTACTGGTGTCATAATAAGAGAAAAGATAACAGAGAGACACACAGACACAGGGAAGAGAGACATGAAATTAAGACCATGTGAAGACAGAAGCAGAGATTCCAATTACGCTGCCACAAATTAAAAAAAAAGCCAAAGATTTCTGACAAGCACCAGGAGCTAAGAGAGAGGCACAGAATGGTTTCTCAGACCTTCCAGAAGTAACCAACCTTGATAACACCTTCATTTTGGACTTGTAGTATCTTGTTTCATGGGAAAGAAATTTTTTGGGAAAATAAGACAGATATTAAGAACAATTTTACCTCAAATTCACCTTTTAAACTTAGTAGCAAAATTAGTGATTCCCATACTTTACAAAGTCCTGACCTGGAATATCAAAAACTAATACATATCACCCTGAATAAAGAGTATTTCAAGTCATAACCCAAATTCCCTTCACCTTTCATTCTGTATTTCCTCTTCTGTTGTTGTCAATACTTTGGGGTTGCCAAACTCAAGGTAACCCACGATTGCTGTTGGTCAATGAAAGATTGCAAATGGCCATATTCATGCCCACTAGAGCTCTTGGTGGACTGCAACAAGAGCCAAGACTTATGAGAAGGGTCAGCAGTGTCAACTACTTCCTAAAAGATGTCATAGGCCAAGACATGTGGCTAGAAGCAAACAAAGGAGGAAGAATTCTTGGAAGTACTATGTTGAGAGTAGGAGTAAAAACTACCTGTGAAAGATTTTTACTTTCAAATCAAGGGAATTGGCTACACCAGAAAGTGGTATGTTTTAGAGAAGTAAACTTCAAAGAAAGGCTCATGTGTTAAATGCTTGTTTCTCAGCCCATGATACTACTGGGCAGTGGTGGAACCTTTAAGATGTGGGATCTAATAAAAGAAAGTCAGGCAGGTGCTGTGCCACTGAGCTATATCCCCAGCCCAATGCACAATTTGTAATAGCTAAATCTTGGAAACAGCCGAAATGCCCATCAACCGAGGAATGGATAAAAATGGTGTGGTACTTTTATACAATGGAGTACTACTCAGCCAGAAAGAAGGGTAAACTAGAGGCTTTTATAGGTAAATGGATGCAAGTAGAGACCATACTCATAAGTGAAATAAATCAAACTTGCATGTGTAAATATTGTATTGTTTCCCTAGTGTAAGACACTGAAAGAGTAAATAAGATCCAAATCTACAATAGATATTGTGAAAGGGAAAGAAACTGCTCAAAAGGAAAGAACAACTGGGATGGGGGAAAGGAGAAAAAAAGGAAGGATAAGAAAAAAATATATATAAACAAAAGATTAGCTAAGATAATTATACTACTAATTTCTGTTTGTTCATTGAAAAGAACCATTTGTGCTTATATTGTGTGATCAATTTTGCATGCCTGTATCTTGTAATCTGAGCCACTACTTTGAAAATAACAATACTCAATATATTAATTGTTCATTTCCTACTATCTTGTTTTGAAATTCTGTATTGTTTTTACTGCTATTTTTCTCTTTAAAGTAAAAAAAAAGAGAAAGTCAAATCATTGGAGATGTGCCTTTGAAGGAGACATTAGGATCCTGTTCTCTTCCTGTCTCTTGCTCTCCTGGCTGCCAAAAAGTGCGCACTTTCCTCTGTCATGTGCTCCCTCTGTGACATACTGCCTTGCCTGAGGCTCAAAAGGAACAGAGCCATCTAACCATAGGCTGGAACACTGAACTGTGAGCTAAAGTAAATTTTTCTTCATTATAAGCTGTTTATATTAAGTATTTTGTCACAGTAATGTAAAGCTGACTACCATAAGAAAGAAGAAAATAGCACATCTTGAGTATATTAACCAGTTATTTGAATGCAGGCTTTTTCCTAAGCAATCATTCCATGCAAAATGAAATTTAAAAAATTGCTGATATGGCTGTAAAATATGACAAAAATTATGCCATAAACAAGAGGCTTTTAAAAATATGATTGAATTGTTGCTACAAATATACTTTATTATTGAAAAAATATATAATTCAAAATGTAGATAATAGAATCTGCCTCCTCTCTGAATTTTAAAATGGAAAGGGCAGTTTATCCCTAGGTCAATTTTCTTTACCCAGCAAAGTACTGTCCTCCCTACGCACAATATGTCTGCGCTTCCTTGAGCAAAATAATGATCTCTGGCTTCAGGATACACCTTGATGTCGTGTTTCATACTTTAAACATCGCAAATTTTATTAGTGGAGATATATTAATGTTTTCCACCAGTGCAGTGAAACACTTGAAGAAAGCTAAATTTATAAGGAGTCTTATTCTACTTAAAATTTTGGAAGCTGACAATCCAATATACAGCAGCCTCGCTGATTTGCTGAGGGCTCGAGGGCATCACAGTGGGAGACACGGAGAAAGAAGGATTACATCTTGAAACAGGAAGCCAAAGATAGGCTCAGTGATCAGGGTCAGGCATTTATAACAACTCATTTTCACAAAACTACCTTAATGGCTTCTTAGGGCAACTCATCAACTAACCTAAGGACCTCTCAGTAGTCCCCTCCTCTTAAAGTTTCCACATACTGCAACCATGGGAACCAAGACTAAAATATCAACTTTTAAGGAACAAACCACATCCTAAACATTGTCAGTTGTATCCCTATTCTACCTTTGTTTCTTCTCCTTCCGATATGTTCCTTATCAAATATAAAGGTTTATCCTAAATATTTGCTAGTGAAAAATATTCAGTGCATGAAGTCCAAACTTCTTAGACACAATTCAAATTTCTTTATAATTTTAATATACATTTGCAGCTGAACTTTGCTATAGTCCATCAAATAACCTATATGCTTTTAAGAAATAAAAGGTACATCACCAAATTTATGCTGCATTTATTTTGCTCACTCTGTACCCACCTACTATACCACACTTTTCTTCTCAAGATTAGTAGCATATCTGTTATAAAGGGTGCATCCTTCCCTGAGGAACTAAGATAGAAGTAGTCCCTCGTTTAATAAGCTCCAATAGCATCTGCATATCGTTGATGGCATTATATATTTGATTGACTTGTAGTTTTTCTTAAGTAATAAAAGTAATATTATATTTCACATAGAAGAAAATTAAATTGTGTACATCTGCATGTACATCTAACTTCTTTGATGAAAATAATCACCTGGGAAGGGCATTCACTTTGTGGTACCCCTACTCTTCCAGAGACTATCTTATCTTCTTCTGCTCTTCTCCAAATGAACATTCTTTTATTGAAAAAGAAAACAGAAGAAAAGTAAAGAAAAGAAAAAAGAAAAAGAAAAGAACAAAGAAAGAAAAGGATAGGAAAGGAAAGGAGAGGAGAGGAAAGGAAAGGATAAGAGAGTAAAGGAAAAGAAAAAAATTACCTGGTAGTATGCACACAGGTTTCTGGATGTTACCCATCAGAGGAGGAACTTTAGCAGCTATGCCTGTACCAAGTCCCAGGTGACTTCCAGTCCACTCAAATTAAGCCCAATCTAGTCTGTCTTATTACATAGGTGAGGTAATCGTATCTGTTGCCTGAAGATAACCACCGTGCATAAAGATCATATGGATAATTAAAGACACAGACAAGATAATGTGCTCTTGCTATGGCACAAGTTTCCCATGCACGATTATAAGACTTAGAGAGAGTAACTGGGTCTTTTTATTTCTTCTGGTATTTTGCACACTAAATTGCACATAACTGCTGGATAATTTTTTTTGTGTGTGTGAGTACCGGGAGTCGGACTCAGGACCTCACGCTTGCCAGGCAGGCACTTATGCCACTGAGCTATCTCACCGGCCCCTTGAAATATTTATGTCATTTTAATTTTAGGAATGTGGACTGTAGATTCTATGTCTATAGCTGTCAAATAGGTTAATAAAATATTACTTGATACAAGTATTTTCTATGACTGAAAGCATCATTTTTAAAAAGAGACAAAAGTTAATGAATATACATTTGACCTGAATAAATATTGGAACTTTATACCAGAAAATTCCTTCTTACTACTCTCTTGTGATAAAAACCATAAAATATTTTAATTTCAGCTTGACTACAGAAATAAAGACAGTGAAGTTCTCTCAGCTGCAGAGACTGTGTGCCTGCTACGGAGAAACAGCACAGGCAGACGGGAAAAGTCTAGGCCTGCTGTGAATGCAGGAGGGAGCTTCGAGGTTTGAAAAGATTCTGTGAAAAAAAAAAATTTTAACAGCACTGTGAATATCAGACCATATTATTTTAGAAAATAATTAAGAGTCTCCTAGTTTTCCATCCTGTGATATAGGATTATTTGATTCATAATTCAACGTGTAGGTTTCCATAATACCATTATTTTTTTCAATCCTGATTATACCTTCTTGGCGTTAGAATTTATTTCTTCCTGTGCTGTGTCCCTGCATTTGTTTCGATCTGAGAAGCTAAATGTCATTTGGCAGGATGACAGCAGTCCACTTTCTTTGCAGTTGAGGGCATCAAGGGCATGAACTCATTTTGCAAGGAATTTCTATTCCTTTCTACACTTTCTATCATGTTTGATTTAGACAACAGAATACAAATGAATGCATTAGAAGGTCTGCAATCCTGCCAGAAATGAAGATTAACTCTTCATATTATCTAACATCCTAAAATATAAAGAGGAAGCTCTGTTAAATATGGGACAGTTTGCCTAAAAATAGAATTCATTGCAATTTTAAATGAATTTACCATATACTTGTCGCTTTAATGACTTTCACACATATTCTGAGCATTGCATAATATAATATAATATTATGCATAATATATTATACATAATATTTAATGGTATTTTATTTAATAGCAACAAAAATGTAACCAGAGAGGTACTTTTGTTTCAATTTGATAGAGTAAGAAAGTAAAACACAAGAAATGTAAATTCAAAAAAAAATACAATGGTAAGGCGAGGCATGGGGTGCCTCCCTGTAATCCCAGCACTCTGGTTAGCAGAGGCAGGAAGACTACAAATTCAAGCCCAGCCTCAGCAACTTAGTGGCATAGCAAGACCCGGTTTCAGAATAAAAAATAAAAAGAGCTGGGTTATAGCTCAGCAAATATGTTGTCCTTTCAATCCCCAGTACCACAATATTTATATAAAATGACAATATGGAAACAAGTCATTTTCTAGTCTGTCTAAATGTTAGGCATTAAACTCTGGCTATTTAAAGTATGTGGCTCTCAGCGGCACGGGTGCCTGTTGGTGCGTGAGGTCCTGAGGTCGTCCCCCCGGTACCCACAAAAAAAAATAAAAAAATAAAAATAAAGTATGTGGCTTGCTGCAGCCTCACCTCCCTCACCTGGGTGCATGATAGAAATGCAAGCTATTGTCAGGGAGATAGTTCAGTGGCACAGCGCGTGCCTGGCAAGCAAGAGGTCCTGAGTTTGATTCCCGGCAACAACAAAAACAAAAAATAAAAATAAATTACTTAATTAATTAATTAATTAAAAATACAAGCTATCAGTGCCCATCCAAAACCTACTGAATGAGAATCTGCATGGTTACAAAACTTCTGAAAGATTTTTAAGTGCATTAAAGTTTGAGAAACACTGTTGCAATTGTTTAGTGTGTGTGTCCTCTAGTAGAACTCAGTGATATATAGCAGTCCCTGCTTATCCACAGGGTTTATGTTCTAACGCTCTCAGTGGATACTTGCAACCTCATATAGTCTTGAACCCCATACATATATAAAATTGTCCCTCAATATCTATGAGTGATTAGTTCCAATACCTCTGAAAATACCAAAATCTGTGACTACTTGTCTCTTATATAAATTTGTGTAGTATCTTCAAAAAACTCACACATATAAATACAATCATCTCCAGATTTCTTATAATACTTAATACAATGAAAATAGTTACTACAATGTATTGTATATTCAACAGTAGTGCCAAGAAAGAAAGGTCTGTATATGTTCTGCGCAGGACCTGTTTTGGAATATTTTCAACCCCGAGTTGGTTAAATCCACAGATATGGAACGCACAGATATGGAAAGCTAAATGTACCATGCTTTTTCCTATACATAGATACCTATGATGAAGTTCAATTTATAAAACAGACACAGTGAAAGGCTAACAGTTACCTAGTAAAATAAAATATTATGATAATATAATATAACAAAAATTATATAAGTGTAGCACTGTACTCATCCTAATTGTAACTGAAGTGACACAATGCCTCGATGATGAGATGAAGTGTTGTGAGTGACATTTTGATATTCTGATGTAGCCTTAGAATGACAAATAAGGTTTACTTGGACACAATCACAGTCATCCTATCAACAACCAAAAGAGCTAATAAATGACTAACAGGCAGGTAGTGTTCATAGTGAGAATACACTGGACAAAAGGATGATGCATGTCCTAAGCAGCACAGAGCCATATGAGAATGCACCACACTATTCAGGACAGCTTGTGATATAAAGTGCATGATTTTTTATGGCTAGAATTTTGTATGCAGTATTTTCAGGCTACAGTTGACTGTGAATAACTGAATCCATGGAAAGCAAAACCATGGATAAAAGGTGAGGAATCACTGCATATGTTATTAAATTTAGCAACTAACAAAGAGTCTCCTCGGCCAAACTGGAGTAGGTCCACTCTGAGTCCTTGTCCTTAGGTTCATTTACTACAATTTTAGCAAGAATCTTGCTTAGTCAATTTAGCAAAATCCCTTAGCCTTGATATCTGATTAGATTTTTTATCTTCCCACCCCAGTTATCTGATCACCTTAGACAGTTCATCAAATCCCTTCTTTCCTACCTTCTGTATCTTAGTACCCTGGCCTCCTGTGAACACTCTTGTCATTGTGGTTTGCCAGGTGCCAAAATAGCCCTTATCACAGAATCGTTAGTAATTTTCCATCCTTTGAAAGCAACTGTGCTCCTTGGCTGGGAATTTCCACTTTGCCTGTAATGTGAGTGGAGCTCAAGCTCTTTGTCCTCTGAACAAAATCTACTTTCCTAATTTCAACAAATGTCATGAATAATTTTTTCTTTAACTAGTTCCATGAGATATAAACTAACTGATGCCTCAAAAATAACATTGGGCCTAAAATATGATTTCTAAAATCTGATGAATATCTTTGTATCACTCATACTTGTTTTCAAATTTAGTTTGAATAGGAAACTTCTAGGGACAGGTGACTAGCATGATTCTCATACGCATCATGATAAAATGTTCAGGAATTTTCATTTCTTAGATAACTCCCTACGTAACTACTACAGAAAACATGGTATGGATGAACTCTTCATTTCCCAGGAACTCCTGATAAAGTATTCAGCAAAAAATAATATTAATAATAATAATGATGTCGGCCAGGAATGCAAATCAGTAGTAGAGCAGCTGCTTAGTGCGTGCTAGGCCCTGAGTTCCATGCCCAACATCACACAAAATGTAAAAAAGCAAAGAAAATAAATAATGTCTTAGTCACTTTCCCATGACTGAACCACAATACCTGATACCCCGAATTTAAAGGAGAGGTTTATTTTAGCTCTTGGCTTTTATGAATTCGGTCTATAGTTGCCTGGTTCCAAGGCTAGAAGTGCACGGTACAAAGGTCTTTTGGAGGAAAGCTATTCACACCATAATGCTCAGGAAGCAGAGAGAAATGGGAGGAAGTGTTGAGGGATATGTACCCTTCCTAGTCATTCCCAGTGATCCGCCTCTAGCTAGACCACACCTTCTAACAGCAAGACACATATGAAATCCTCAGTGGACTAACCTGATCTAGGATAGTGCCCCCATGATTCAGTCACCTTCCAAACATATCAGACTTTTGGGGATACCCCAGATCTACATCATCACCAATAATAATGGATGAATTAAATTGTCTCTTTCTTATTTTCCCTGCCGCTACATTCTTCACAAAATTCATTCCCTTCTATATCTTACTTCACTTTAATATTAAAATCTTTCTGTTCCTTCCTGAAGTAGACCTGGAGGTTCTCCACCATTGCTTAATTTCTCACTCATCATTCAGGCAGTGATAGAGAAAAGGGAAGTCCATGGAGTTTGAGAATTATCAAACTCATAAAATAAGAAAAGGCTATCAGTCTTAGCATGGTTATTATTAATAATGTGCTACTTTCCATCCACAAAGGACAGGCTGGTTCTAGTAATAAGTCCTCCAAGACTAAAGAAAAATATTAAAATTTCAGGAGGAATGAAAAGATTCTAGGGAGGCATGGCCCAAAGTCCCTACAAAGATTCTTAATGGACATGCGTAGCTGAAGAAAACAAAATGGAGCTGAAAATCATGTTTCCTACTAAATTCTCTGTTGGTTTATTATGATCAGTTTCAACTATCTGCATTTGGCTGTGATTTCTGGTTGGTTTTGGAATGCAGGAAACAATTACCTAGAAAGATCTTTTAAGTGAAAAACATTTACTAAAAAGAATAGTGTTTTAAAGTTTTTAACACAGCCTTTTTAATAGTTCCAGGTGATTAGGGAAATGAGCAAACTGTTTTAATATAATACACTAGAATTTTTTCTTTCACTATCAAGTCATTTAAAAACAGAATTAGCTGGTCATGGTGGCACACCTCTGTAATCCCAGCACTCAGCAGAATGAGGCAGGAGGATTCCTGCGTTTTTAGCCTGGGCTACAAAGTGAATTCAAGGCCAGCCTGGACTACAGAGTGAGACCCTGTCTCAAAACACCAAGTCAAACAACCAAAAGAACAAACCAACAAACAAAAAAACTAGACTCATGTAGATTCTGAAAAACATGAATTCAATTGCTTTCTTTAGAAACCCTTGTCACTCATCTCCTTCCATTCTTTTCTCTTTCTTGTTGACCATTTTTCCTGACAGCACCACTCTTCCATGTTAAAAATTTTTGATGGCTAGTAGCACAGACAGGCTATTGGTTCCACCTTCTAGTTTTGTTTCATCATTGCTGAACTTTCAGTGGATATTTGCACCATCACTTACAATGAGGACTTCAAACAAACTTAAGACATTGTAAATATCACAGTTACTGCAATGAAATGTTGGTTTTTAACTCAAAGAGGCAATATATAGTTTTGGTTCGGTTGCCATGGGATAACATACAATTTTTAAAATTTAATTTAAAACTGGATGTGGTGGTACACAGCTGCAGTTCTAGCAATCTGGGAAACTGAAGAGGGTGGTTCACAAGTTCAAGACCAGCCTTGGATATCTAGTGATTTAGCAAGTCTTTGTCTTAAAATAAATAAAAGTGCTATGATACAGGTCAGTTTCAAGGTGCAGGGTTCAATTCATAGGAGAGGGGAGTAGAGTGAGAGGGAGAGGAAGAAGAGGAAGAGTTGGAGGTGAAAGAGCAAGAGGAAGAGGAAAGAGGAGGAGGGAGGGGGAGGAAGAGCAGGAAGGGAACAGAAGGGAAGGAAGCTGGGCGGGGTGAGGTGAGGCAAGATTACTTTTGAGTCCAAGAACAGGGGGCACAGCAGTTCCATCTTCTATATTTCATTGAATGTTTGTTTGATTAAATAATTAACCTGTAAGTGTATCGTGCTTGAATAGAGTCAATCATTAACTTTTAATAAGAAAATAAAAATCATTTAATAGGGCCGATGAGATAGCTCAGTGGCATAAGCGCCTGCCTGACAAGCACGAGGTCCTGAGTTCAACTCCCAGTGCCCACATATAAAAAAAAGAAATCCTTTAATAATGCACAGGCACCTTCTCTTCTGTTTTCATGTGTTAGTATTATAGGATACTGGCTAGAAGAAAATTATTCAGGAACTTTCAATTACTTCCTGATTACGAATCATAGAAGCTGAATGTAATTGTAAATATAAAGAATTCTAGGGCCAGTGAGATGGCTCAGGGGCATAAGCACCAGCCCGGCAAGTGCGAAGTCCTGAGTTTGACTCCCAGAACTCACATAAGAAAAAACAGCAGGTGATATCGCTCCGCGGCACGGGCTCTTGCTGGCACGCGAGTTCCTGATGTC